>OV656853.1:13546200-15946200 GCA_927399475.2 Acleris emargana | reverse complement strand
ACAGTACGGTATGCTCACTTTTCAGTCACAAGTGGTAACTAATTAAATATAAATTAGCTTTTTCATATTCAGAAGACTGTTCCTCTTCAACCAATTCCTTATCAAACTCTTGACCATCACTGTCTGCTCCGATTAGAGTCAACGCTTCTTTTAAATAATCGTTTTTTTTTTAACCGTTGCTTTTTAAATACAGTGTTGTCATTTTAGTAAAATAGTCGGAGGATCTATCTACTTATAATAAATTAACATGTAAAGGAAAAGGAAAGAACATGAAGCGAGGTTTAGACTAGCAAAATGCAAAAGTTAACAGCTGGCTTACTCTAACTTTAAGTTAGAGAGAGACAGCAAAATTTCTTCAAGTAGTATATCTCCTCTATTGCTTATAAATCTGTTTTGCACTTTTAGCAATAGTATAAAATCGTCTTTGTTTGCAATGCTGTTCAGATTGGTGTAATGTATTAAGCCATGTATTAACTTGCACGTTTATGAAACTATAGGTCTGTTTTCTGATTTTTGTATTTGCTCATGTTTATGTACAACTGTTTGTTTCTAAAAAAAAAAAAAGGGGAAATAATCACCGAAAACCTGTTCCCATAGACTTTTAATGGGAAAAGTGCCGAGACTTCAATTTTAAGTGGCGTTCTTCGCTCGTAAACATTTTGAAGCTTCATCTTTAGCTTTAGTAACAGACATGATGAGAAATCTGTAGCATCTTCGCTCCATGTAGACTTGCCCAGGGACGGCAAGTGCACCTACTTATTGCCAGCCTAATTCCCGGTTAAAAATAGCTGTAACAGGAAGTATCAATGAATCCTAATACATGTAGTAGTCCTTTTACAATTCATAGTCATATTCGTTTGTTGAAACATAAAATAAATATCGATAATATTTTACAGAAATAACCACATCCGAGTAAGGGCACGTACATATAGAACGCCCGTTTTTACAGGATCCTTTTTAACGGATCTTGTTATCTTGTCAACTTCTTTTTTACTGGATCCGGAACACTGTATTGTGTGTGAACTCGCTCATACAACTACATACACCATCAAATAACGGACCTGTAAAACGGATTGCTATGTGAACGCGCCCAGGGGACCGACTTTTGACTTTCGAGCGCTCGATTTCAAAACCGAGCGGTAGAAAATATTCGAATGCGAAAATCTTTCACGATTTATTTTCGAATGGTCCCAAATTCCATATTTTTGAGATTTTCACTCGAAAGTGAGGGATTGACTAAATAGTATTGTTAAGTTGGAACTTGTTTCATTATACGCAGAAAGTCGATTTTTACCGGTTTTTTTTATTCATATTTTAATTGCTAATGAAATCATAACAAGCAATTTAATGTTTCAGTGCCAATAAGATTTTTTTACGCTTATTTTACATATTCTTGACTGGTTATAAATGTAGGAAAAATGAAACGCTTTCTCATCTGTGGATGTCTATGGCATTGTGCTAGGTTTGTTTATGCTTCGTGTACTTCCCGGCATACATACCCAAGTTGGGTAACCCAACAGGTTTGAAAGATGTCAAATGATACTTTCTATTGATAGAATTCAAAACGAATGCCACGGACCACTCGTGTTCATATTTTTCATCGCTCGCAAGTCGAAAATACCAT
The DNA here is from genome assembly GCA_927399475.2 of Acleris emargana. Classification (NCBI taxonomy): domain Eukaryota; kingdom Metazoa; phylum Arthropoda; class Insecta; order Lepidoptera; family Tortricidae; genus Acleris; species Acleris emargana. The sequence goes on along the minus strand of OV656853.1, from coordinate 15,944,576 downwards.
TTCATTGTTTTTTGTCACTTTCGAGTGAAACTTTCGAGCGCTCGAAAGTCAAAAATCGGTCCCCTGATGTGTTAATATACCAAGCAATCCTCACCGTATAACCCGCCAAAAACAAAAGACTATCGGCGACTCGCACTAAAATTGTCAAGCCCGTTGGTAAATAAACACAAATTTGCGCAAAGAACCGGGATAACCGTTATATCCGGGTCCGGGACGGGTCAACAAAGTGCTGATCAAGTGCCTTCGGATTGAGTGAGGTCCGGTAGTTGAACGGTTATGTGACAACCTGAAATGTGGACATACGAAAGTTTACTTATTTTATGTGTGTGTTGAGCGTTGTTTGTTTTACTGGCTTTTGTAAATAAAAAGGATCACTGTAGTTTGATCCTGAATATAGTTTTAGGGGGTTACAAGACCAAATGTCATTAAAGCTAATTTCATTAGGCATACCAACGTTTGATATAATTTTCATTAGCCTTAATTTTATGACATATTGCATGTCCTATTTAATTGATAAGTAGATCTATGCTAAAACTTATAATAATTATGCATGATAAATAGACCTAATAGTCATAATTATGTTTTAATGGCTACCAAAACTAATCAAAGTTTCAATGAAAAAATAATTAAAAAATAAATACTCAATTAGGTCAATTTTATCCACATGGTAGTTTAGGTTAGGGTTAGAGTTGCAACAAGTCGCGCAGCGCCTCATCTACGCGGATTAGGAGCTCCGCCCTTTAGGAGCATAATATAATTAGGTTCAATAAGAATGACATAAAAATAGAAAAGTTTTTTTATGCCATCGAGAAAGTAAACGAGCACACAGGCCACCTGATGGTAAGTGGAAACTGTGACCCATTGACATTCGCAATTCGCATTCTCAATGCTACAATCTAAAGATTGGGATCCCAAGACCGCAAATGCCTTAATACTAGTAGCTTCACCGGTTAGCTTATCCCCACACCGGAACACAACAATGCGAGCAGCGCTTGGCGGTAGTTTAAAGGATAAGATGGAGGTAGCAATCCGGACGGACCTTGTACGAGATGGTCCGGAAATGTTGATAAATGACCGCATAAGGTTATATAATATATATTTATAATTATTTGTATTTGGTTATTTGTGCAATGAAGAGTTTAAGAGTTTGTGTTGCTTCGCACTTGCAGGGTGTCACACGTATGCCTATTTCCTATTTGTTCCACCTTGAATTGTAATGTGATATGCAATAAACTATTGAATTTGAATTTGAATTTACATACATACGTACATATAGAGTGGTGACAACAGGGTGAAACATTTTTTTTTATTGTATATCGGATTTCCGGTATTTTTCTGGTACTAATCGTAATGATTAATATACTTAATATTTATGTAAACTTTCTGATAAAAGGGTCCTGTAACTCATTAGTCATTTCTAATAGGTATCTAATAAGTTAATAATTATGTACCTAACCTCCGTAAAACAGAGACATAAACTACAGACTTCCTTGCGACTACTTTTTTATTTGAATTATTAGAAACTTACATAATTACAAAATTACTTTGATGTTAAATTAACAAACGATTTTGTCCCAAGTCTAAAGTTTTCCCAACGCCACGCAAGATCCAGGTAAATTGTATTATTTGAATGAGTTTCATCACATGGAGTTGCAATACACGACCAGAGCCCTAACTTTAAGAATCGAAATGCGAAGTTACGTTAGCTCTATCTCTTTCTCTCGATTTAGTCTCGAATGACGAGTGACAGGGATGAAGCCAACGTAACTTTGAACATCGATTTCCAAAGAAGGGCCTCCGGGTTCGTGGATCGCTATGAGAAGCGATGGTCCCCATTGTGCTGACTGCAGGGTATTGAACCTGATCTTACCTTTGTTTACCTATAGTCGGGGTCTCGTATAAATTAGGTACTGGGGACAAATCCAAAACAAATCAAGTTAAGAGGTAAAGCGCCGCTAAAATCGCGTAGCTGTCAAAAAAAATATACAAATTTAGCTCCGGCCGTTAATGTTTCTCACCCCCTAAATCAAGCCGCTCATTCCCAAAATACCATAATTTAAAAATACCAGATTACACTAAATACCAGCTTCCCAAATCACCAGATTCAAAATAAGGATTAATTTATTGTACTTACCAAAAAAATAAAATTGGTGTTTTGGGAATCTGGTGCTTATAAAGTATAATTTGGTCAAATTATGGTATTTTGGGAATGAGCAAATTAAGTCCGATTTCCACGATTTTTGAATATGTTGTAGTTATTATAAATTACACTGGGAAACATCTTAGCCTACTTGTGCAAATTGTGGTTACAGAATTATCAAGAAGTTTTAAGACTTGTTGGTAATTATTTAGCTCTGCCTACTGCTCCGGGAATGAAGGCGTGAGTTTATGTATGTATGTATTATAAAGAACTACGTCTGTAAGTTTCTGTTCTTTGTTTTTTATATTTGTTTAATTCGAAGAAGTATTTTCGTGGAAAATGGATATCTACAACATATTTATTTAAAAATCCTAAAAATCGGACCAGGGTTAAGGTAGAGAAACGTTTTCGCATTTTGTATGGAAATTTATAGCTTCACAACCCTCTCAAATAGAGACGTCTTGTTGCGTTTGGTAACGTAGTTATTGAAATGGAGATTTGGAATTAAGTAACTTATTCTATTATTTTGATCATTGCTATTAATACCATGAAATGTCTTTATCATTTGCAATTCGCGATTGAAACTAGTACTAGTACTTACGTCAGTAAATATTATTGTCATGAATGTTACAGTAGTACTTTAATTAACTTTCTATTGTCAAGTTATTTCAATCACATAGATAAAAAAACCGGACAAGTTCGAGACGGACTCGGCCGCCAAGGGTTACGTACAAAACTCAATTCAACATTTGAACTACCGTTTATTTACTTATCATTTATTTATTTAAACTTCTTTGCACTAAATACAATAAAGTACAAATGGCGGACTTAATGCCCAATGGCATTCTCTACCAGTCAACCAGTAGGCGAAACAGAAAAAGAAGATCGGTGCGAAGAAAGAAAAGCGTTGAAAAAAAAAAAGTTAAATAAAATATATACAAGATACGGGTTTATAAGATGTAAATATACGTAAATACATAATTATAAATATAAAAAGACGTGTGGCACTCGGGGACTGCCGCGGTAAAGCTATTGCATGTCGTACAAACGCACACAACGCCGTGTCGAAGACTGCCGAACTGAAACGACGTTAGACGATGCACGGCCTTCAAGCCACACCTCCTTGCCCGTCGGAGTGGGGAGCGTGAGGTTTTTTCGTTACGGAATTTCTGGATTCGGTCCCCGCGCTCAAGGCCCGCGATATAAGCTATACAATAGCTTAATAATACATATAAAATATATAAATAAACAGATATGGCGATGTGTGTTAAATCGATTTACGACTGCGCTTGTTCCAGCAGATGCTTATGAAGCATCCGAAAGCTAACTTGCTTGGGGCTTGTCTGATGCTCAGTGGGAGCTCATTCCAGAGACGGATCGCCTTAAGGGCAAACGAATTCCGAATACCGTTCCTTGCATAAAGGTATTGTTTTTTTGTGATTTAATTAAAAACGTTCTCATATACTTTTCCCTATTATTGTAGTATAAGGTACTTGCAAAATTCCATAGTTCTCGGTCAACGGAAAATACCCTTTAAATTTTGATTACCATGAAAGTGTCGAAATATACGTTTCTGCGGCATAAATGGCTGTATCATTTTTTTAGGTTAACTTAGGATTGTTTCACAGTTTTAAGGCACTGTACACTTTAGTATATGGTTTTAATTTCAACTCGATACCTCTTCACGTTCCCGAGATAAAGGTTCTTGGCGGACAACAAACTGATCCTATAAGAGTTCCATTTTTTTCATTTTGTGATAAGGAACCAAAAAACCAAGACTTAGTGAAAAACTTTAGGTAAAGTTATCATGTCAGTCTTCATTATTGTAAAAATAAAAACGCTACAGAATCACACAAAATGTCTGAAAGTGATTGTTGTAAGAATAGCACGTATTCCTATTTATAGGAGCACTGCAAACTGCCCCCACATAAACTCCTACGCATTCGAATTAGAAATACGTACTAGTGATTGAAAACTTGGCCGAATTCGGCAAATCAACGTCGAGACCCACCATTTACGTGTTTTTTTGATACTTACGCATTTTTGTAAAAATAAATCTGCTATAATACTAGTTTTATCATACTCCTTCTTTGAATACTTATAATTAATTACCTCAATAATCATCAATTTGGAATTTGAAGAGGATTTAGTTATGTACATTTTCACGCATTAACAATTTATTGGATTTGAACGGAATTCGTCATACAGATTTTTTTAACAATATTATCATGTAGGTACGTCGTTAATAAAACCGTATAAATAAAACGATAATAAAAAAAGTACTCAAATTGCTAAGGTGTGCCTAAAACTTTTGAAGGGTTCCTTCGATTTCTGCAGGATTACATCAGATTTTGTTTTACCTTTACAAACAAAAAACATTTTTCTAAATTAATCCAACTATATTTTAGTAATCGGGTACCTCACATACATTTAAAAATTGCAACAAACCGAGGCCCTCCTCTTTTTTTTTTATCGGTTTATAATGCTTATTGTTCCAGAAGACTAGAAAAATATCTCGCATTCTAAAATGCATTTCCACGGACCAACCAAATCCCGTTATACTTACAGTGCAAGGAGTGTTAAAGGTTCAGGACAACTCGGCTACACCATCACAAGATTCGAACCCGAAGTTTTTGGAAGAACTGATCCTACTAAATATCTCGAATATTCTACCAAACCAAACCCGAAGGCCGAAAACTCTCTCCTCCCTAGCCGAAATGAATAGAACAATCAAGAAGATTTATTGTTATGGAGCGCAGGCAAAGCACGTTAATGGGGTAGTATGTGCGGAGTGTGCATCCGCAAGGATGTACGTACATTCAGATAATTGGGCGGCACGCACACTCTTTAATCAAGGCGAGGAAACAAAGGAAGGTATTTTGAAACAAGTCAGGGGCGCAGGTGGGTTAGGAAAGTTTCAAAGAGGAGCATTATATTTTGTACGTCTTGGTGTGTTAGAAGAGTTTTGTTATTTTTTATCATTTATTAGCGACCCGCCCTCGCTACGCTTCGGTTTATGTGTTTTCTGTAACACTCCTCTTGAATCTCTCTATTCTATTGATGAAACTGCATTAAAATCCGTTGCTTAGTTAAAAAGACCTAAGCGTACAGACAGCGGGAGTGACTTTGTTTTATACTATGTAAACAAGGACGTTTTATTTTAAATTATTATTTGTAGAACAAATACGTACATGGTAATTAATAATTTTAATTTCTTTTATTCAACGTTTAATATGTGTGATTAAATTTATTTAATGACGTTACAGCAAAATACATTTGAATTGTTATAATTCCAGTATTGTTTATCATACATACATACATAAACTCACGCCTTCATTCCCAGGGTGGGGTAGGCAGAGCTACAGAATCACCAAGCACTCTTAAATAAGTTCTTGATAATTCTGTAACCACGTTTTGCACAATCAGGCTAAGATGTTTACCGGTGTATTAGTGACAGGTTGCAAGCCCATCGCTTAAGAGTACTAGAAGCCTTTATTATTCCCTTAGTCGCCTCTTACGACATCCACGAGAAGACATGGAGTGGCACTATTCTAACCCGGTGACCACACAGGTGTTTATCATTAAACCCATAAATGCATTTCTTTTGTTATGCAGTAGCAATAATGTAGCAATAATGAGTCTTTTGCTTTAAGGTTCACTCCTTAGCATGTTAACCATTTATTTTCAACAAATTATAAAAGGGGAAGTTTTTAGTTCGCCGTATTTTTACATGTGGTCGCCGTCAATATAACTTGTGAACGATGTAAACAAATTAGTACTGACTGACACAACCTCAAATATACACCAACGGTGTTTGTATTTAAAATAACGTATTAATACATACATACATACCTTCACGCCTGTAATCCCAGAGTGGGGTAGGCAGAGCTACAGAATTACCTACAACTTTAAAAACTTTGTGATAATTCTGTAACCACATTTTGCACAAATAGGCTAAGATGTTTACCAGCGTATTAGTGAAATGTTGCAAGCCCATCGCCTAACAGTACTACAAGCCTTTATTCCCTTAGTCGCCTCTTACGACATCCACGGGAAGATATGGAGTGGCACTATTCTAACCCGGCAACCACACGGGTACGGGTACAACGTATTAATAGTTATTTCATAATTAATTAAAATAATGATCTAGTGGTTAAATCATTGCAAAGCCCTCACTTGATCTTTAAAAGTACGTGATTATCGAGTAATCATGGTGAATTGCTTCTTTTGGTTTTGTTTACATCTTTTGCATGTTCTATTTACGGCGACCTTACAGGTGATGTTAATATTGGGCTGAATATTTGTCCTTACTTATCATCTACTTTTGGGTTGCCAGAAAAATATATTTTTTATATAAATTTGCCTTTTTATTTAAAAAAAAAATTTTTTTTTTGGTGTCCTTATTTCACTGTAATCATCAAAACACTACAAAAACCCGTATCGCTGAATTTTTTAACAGGATCGGAACGGCCATCGAGTGATTGAAATAAAGGCATACGCGAAGTGGCTAAACGTAGGGTTCCCGGGGGAAATCAGGGAGGCACGACAAATCTTCCCTCTGATCGCATAAAAATACCTGGGACACATAATAAATTCCGTTTATTGCGACCCAGTGATACATTCGAATTGTTTAAACTACACGTTCGATCTAACAGACTAGACAAGGATAGAGGGCTATCTGTCTGACGTTTTCAGGGTTCCGTAACCAGAACAGCTTGAATCGTTTACCCAGCTATCGATTTCAGTTGTGTATCCGTGAAAGTTCTTTGTGATCTTCTAGACTAAACGACACTAAGAAGTGTCATATCCATTTTACACCGTGCGTCGTTTGTCAGTCTGTCATTCCAGCTACTTCCCGTTACTGTATTTGGCTGAAATTAAGAATACGTACGTAAATCCGAGGGCTATGTAATTTTATGCTAGGCTGATGGTACAATTCGTCGGTTCGGTCTCGATTTATAAACAGATGATGCCTGAACAATAAAAAGTAAAGTCATCAACGAAATCTATTTTTTGATTTTGACAGAAACTTATTTTTAACCTTTGGTCCTTAAGTTCTTATACTGTTGAGGTTCTGCATAATATGCTACACGGATCACTAATGTTTTACCAAATCATCATTTAATTTTGCAAACAAGTACTTCTTTGTGGTCAAATGTCTAACTTAACCTAACCTATTTAATACGCCTATGCAACTAATGTTATATGTAACGGTTTAAGCACAAATACATTTTTGCGAAATGAAAGTTTCTTAAACGATATAGTTTGTCAAATGATAATATGGTCAAAAGTCGGGATACCATGCTACACTTGGGTTAGGATTTTTTTTTTAAAGATCAAGCAATTTTGCCACAAGAGACTCCCTACACATGCGTATTCGTCAAAGGTTTATGTGTCAAAAACAGCACGTCCAAATAAATATCAGAACTTTCAAATCAATTATCAGCTATCGGACACGTCGGCTTTTTGCGTGTTTCTAACAAAAACCCGAAAGACAAATCAGTCAGTTACGAAAGTGAGAGTGAGTGCGATGGACAGACGATCCAAAAAAATTAAGTGGCAAGAGTTGAGTGACTGAATGAGGTATTTTTATGAATCATATTGTAACTGTTTTCGAGAAAAATAATGTAGTTAATTTTTCAAGATTTCAACGTCAAATTATGTACAAAAGATGTCTTCTTCTTCTTACTGCCTCTTCATCACTGAAGGTTGACAATCATACTCTTGATTTTTTCTTTCTCCATAGCCAGTTTAAGAAGAACTCGAATCTCTCATTTGTATGTATGTATAATTCTGCCCTCCTACGCTAATACGCAGTATGTCAGATAAAATTTCTGTAGAAATATCAACCTTATTACTAAGGCAAGAGGAACTAAAATTGCTTTAGTTATTTATTTTGGGATAGTGCTTATTTGCTTAGGAGGGCAGAATTGTATGCAGCAAGTGTTACCTATCATGATGCACATGACGCAAGTAGAGTCATGTGGGGTAACTTGGCGCAGGGGGTAAGTGTGCGCAACCCCTTTGTTTAGGAATGGGGAGGGAGAAGTTTGTGATATGTGTCGACAAATTAAAGTTATGTTGGTAGAGAATTAGTTTACATTATATTACATTAAATCTGCTACGATCCTGACAAATTTCCTTCACTTCTTCAACATTCATACATCGAGTCATGCACGCACGTCGGTTTCGGGTACTTAAGACTCGGCCCTTTTCCAGTATTTCTCCGATTTGATTCGAAAAAGTACACCTAGGGCGGCCCCTTCCGACCCTTCCACACACTTTCGATCTGTATATCTCTTTCGTCAATCTTCCCTCATCCATCCTTTCCAAATGACCGAACCATCGAAGCATGCCCTTTTCAATCTTAGTCACTACATCTTCTTTTATTCCACACTTCTCTCTGATTTTTTCATTTCTAACTCTATCAATCAGTTTCACACCACACATACTAGAATTACACACACAAATAGAATTAGTTTATGCGAGAAAAACCCAGATGGTTTCATTACTTCACTTGAAAAAGAAAATATTCAGAATCCGAAGCTGTAAAGGTAAAATTTGCTGTCATGGCGAAAATTGACACGAGTAAATGATCTTTATATATGTTAAAAATGTATTTAAGCCTTTTATTTTGCATATCATTTGAAGCTATATTATGTCTCAATAAAATGAGGTAAGTTTGATCAAAATCAGTCTGCTAAGAATATTAAAAAAACCACAAAGTTCTCTTAACTGCGCACAATTACCCGCAGTATGGGGTAAGTGTGCGCATTTTGAGCTGGTTGAATTAAGGTGATTTTTCTTCGAAGTGGCAAAGTTTTATTGATAATTTCTTGATTAAATCATTACCTAAATAAATACTGTGCTAGATACATATTTTCATTTTTCTTTCATGCTTATAATTTGATTTTGATACTAGCTTGAAAAAAAAGTGCGCACTTGCAAGAAGTATAAATGTTGAATCAACCACATTATAATAATACGAAGGCCTTTTGTAATGTAGACTTTACACAGTTGTTCCAAATTAGTTCGTTAAGTAACAAACTACAGGGAGTTTCATATTGTATGAAAAACATATTTTTATTTTACATATTTTTTGTACAATAAGATTTTCAAGTATTTAGAGGTTGCATAAATTGACAAAAAAAGCACAAGCAGTCATTGGATGCGAAAAGCACAAGACCGGTCTGAGTGGAGAGCCTTGGGGGAGGCCTATGTCCAGCAGTGGACGTCTTTCGGCTGACATGATGATGATGATGATGATGTTAAATTGAAAACGTGGGAGGAGTAGGTCGATTTTCAATGTTTATTATTTTTCCAAAAACTACCCATAATAACTAACTTTCTTGTCAACGTATGTCAAACACTAATGATGTTGACCATAATCACCATTTTTTCCGACTACTGCGGGTTCGGAGAATTGCATAATCATGAAAATTAATCCAATAAGTTGTCAAAGTGTGCAACCCCTGAATACCAACAAAATTGTTTTATAATTTTTAATTCTAGTCATATAAGATTAGTATGCCTAAGTAAGATTTATATGAAATTTATAAAATTAGTAAGATTTACCATAAATATTAGAAAAGGTTAATTCTACCCAACTTACGTACTATTATTTTTTTAAATTAATCATGCCTTTATGGATTTTTGAGAATTTGAGTACCTTATCGGGAATCGAACTGGTCAAATATGATAAAACAATAAAGTTGTTTTCTTCTACGTGTCTTTTTTAGTTTTACGTTTTTATCATATTCGACCGCAGATCGATTCTCTTTAAAAAAAAAAAAAAAAAGTAAGTCTCTTTTGCGTACTCTTGGAATTCTCGATATCCAAGGTTATTGCCCTACATGTGGCGTTCGTTTTTTCCACCGGGTATAATAGTAAAGTAATAATTTAAATACATAAATACATAAACTAGCTCCTTAATTCCCAGAGTGGGGTAGGCAGAGCTACGGAATTATCAAACACTCCATAATATGCATGTACCAGTACAATTATCTAACGTGATCATTATATTTTAAATACCGAACTTTTTCAGTACCAAATGCTTTCGAATTCCCGGCTGAATAAAATTAAAGCAACCGGGTCACTCTTTGTACAAAATTACGTACACCGTGACCCGATTTATATATTATTGAGCCTACATTTACGTTTGGTAACGCTCCTTTGATTTCTTAGATCCTGGTACATGTCATGAAGGTGAAACTAAAAGTCAATAAACGGAAATACCGTTAATAAGTTCGCCGTTTAATATTTAAGTTTCGGCATTAGCCCGAGGGTTTTCAGGGTTGTTCTACTTTCTATTCCTTAGTCAATTATTAACGAAGAAAAATCGGGTTTTTTTTGAAAATTAACCCTCAAATGTACAAGTAAAATGATATAATTTTAATTACTATGGAATAACTTAACTTACTAAGTTAAGGTCAAAGCATTTGAAGCATGCTTAAGCTAAGTACGTTTAAAAATAAAATATTATTCACTAAATAATAAGTTAAGGCTGCTGCATTATCTTTGGCTCTGCCAACACCACTGTCAAGTAAATAAGAGCTATCATAACGCTGACAATACGATAACAACAACATGTCAGAAGCAATATACTTTTACCGAGTAAAATAGAGCCACAAAGTCTTGTACATGTTTGAGTTCTTCATCATCATTTCAGCCCCCCCACTGCACGGTAAAGGCTTCTTCATCTTCACTTTGCCTGGTCTCGTGCTAACGCCATCCATCCTTTTCCAACTGTCTGCCAAATGTCATCAGACAGAAAGTGTCATGAAGTGAAGGTGAAGTTGCACTGATGATGAAGACCACGGATGACCACCGGAACTCCTAACGGTTCCTATTTCAAGGGCGACGATAAGATATCTCAATTAAGATAGATGCGACTACAAGCGGTTCCAACGGAAGACGAGTGCTGCGTTTTTGAAAGAGGTTTTTTTTAAACATGTCTTGTTTTAATTTTTACTTGTAATTGTAATTTATATTCCTTTAGATGTTAACTGTGCAAAATAATGTTTATGCATTATGTAAACGTAGAGAAAGCAATAAACTCAGATTACCTGTGAATAAATTACAATTCATTCTATTTGGCTTCAGATTTTGAATTAACTTTCTATAATCTACATTTACGTATCTGTACAATTGAAGTATTTTTTCTTAAATAAAAAGTTTTTTTTTTAATTTACGGATCGGTTTTCCAGACTATGATATATCAAAACTTGGCAAATAAATATTTTCTTTATCGTTGTTTCTGTGCATTACTGTCGGTAGAGTCCGACCAAAACCAAATCAATAATATTGTTTGCCCAGCTACGGCAATATTTGCTTCCTGGAGTAATTTCAGAATTTTTGCGCGCAAACTTAATGGAATTCTTCATAAATAACTTTCTCTTACAAGTTAATAAAAGCAGGCAAATTTATTTATTACAAAAGTTTTATCTGCCGAGACTTAAAGTTTGGGAGTAATTCATTTATACCTTAACTATTTTGATCTTATTGCTTACTTATTAAAAATTATTACTATTTGTGTAGGCTTATTTTTTAAATCCGGAAGCCTGCATTAAAAAATAGTAATATAAAGTGGTACATTATGCATTCCTTTGTAAAACAAAAACACATTTTGGAAGTGAATCATACTAAAATTATAATGCGAAAGTTTGGAGGTTTATTACTTATTCACGCCAGAACTGGCTGAACAGATCTGGTTGAAATTTGGCATAGAGATAGAGTATACTCTGGAATAGCACATAACCTAATTTTTATCCCGGACAATAAAACGATTCGCGGGCAGAAGCTAGTGCGTACATAATCACTTAATTTAATTTTTAAGACAAATTTTCGTGGCCGACTATACTTTTTTCCGTAATCTGAATGAATGAATGATTTATTCCCTGAAACTATGCGTAACAATGGTGTTTCTTTTTGAGTAATATTTCCTATAGATCGAGCATTTAGCTGTGTCCAGCAGGCAAAAAATTATCAAAGTATAAACTAAATTGAAATCAATAAATTATTTAATTTTCAACCTTTTCACTAACTTATTAACTTTGATCGTTACATATTCTTAAAAAATGTTGGATTGTAAAAACTCCTCTATAAAACATTTAGTCAATTAAACATTTGGGGCCCAAATTCGGCGGGTACCTACATAATTAAGTACTATGTTTTATATAATGCTAGGTTAAGTTTATTATTATATAAGCAATATTTAAAAACCGACTGACTGTTGAGTATCTTGCGGCGTTTCTTCTCAGCAGTGGTCTCTTGTGAAGCGCTGGTAGATTTTTGATTTGTAAATGTGCCCGTGCGGCCTACTTACTGAATGAACATCTTTCATCTTTTTTTATCTTTTTACTCAGCTCAACTCAGCTCTATCTTATCATAATATTGCATTGTCATCGAGTTTATACAAATGTATTTCAAATTTCAGGCCATTCTATTGACGAAAACAGGTTGAAAATCAACTTGCAAAATTCCAGGACATATAAGGAAAATAAAAGCTTGTAGAGTCCTCTCTTGTGTGATCACAAGATCGTTTTAACTTAATGTGTGTCCAAGACACAATTAAGTTAGAGCCAAGTTTACTTACGCAAGGGATTTCTAAGCTGCAAACCGCAATTACACTATTCTCCTTGAATGCCAGTGTGTCTGCTTTCAGTAGAATATTGACACGATATGGCGGTCATTGGGCTTGAAAGCGTAGAGGCAGCTGAGTCGTGGTTTAATTAGAAACTTAATGTTAACAGGTTAGGTTTAAAGTGTGTTACCTTTTCAGAGATTTCTTAAAAAGGATAGGCTGTGTTGTGTTACCATTTGACTCGGTAAAACTATATTGATTTTGACATGTCATAGCATTTTTTTTTTATTTTTTTTTTTATATCATAGGAAGGCAAACGAGCACACAGGCCACCTGATGGTAAGTGGAAACTGTGACCCATAGACATTCGCATTCACAAGACCGCAATCCTAAGACTGCAAATGCGTTGCCAACCCTGAGGCCGAAGATGGAATGCCTCTATGCTAGTCATTTCACCGGCTGTCTTATCCCCAAACCGGAACACAACAATGCGAACACTGCTGCTTGGCGGTAGGTTAATGGATAAGATGGTGGTACCAACCCGGACGGACCCTGCACAAGGTCCTCCCACCTCCCAGCATTGTTGTAGTGATAGATCTTATTTGGGTGGATCAACTTTTTTTTGTTGTTATTCTGTCCCGTAAGCCAGGAGACAACAGTGATAGAGTTTCTTAGAAAAAATGTTACAATATATACTTCCAGCACACTCAGGCTAAAGGCAATAAAAGAATGGGTGTGTAATTGCCAATAAAACAGTTTTTTAGTGGACATATCCTTTGAAATCATACTTTTAAAGAGTGACCCAGGAGACGTCACTATGGCAACGAGCTTCAAAGAAAAGTTGATTGACCCATTTGATTGACAGTAATGCTGGCCGAGTTAAATACAATTCGATAGCAAGTTCGGATTACGTTTTATTGAGTAAGTAGAATAGAGCCACACAAGAAAAAAAAACACAAATCTTGATGGACATAAAAAAAAAACAGAACAAAAGTAAGTAAAATATGATCGTCCCTCCTATTCCTAACCTTTAAAAAACTTCAATACTTACTTATAATTACAAAAACTCGATTTAATACAAACCACTGACCCTTTTTAATAACGAAATTTCATAAGGACCAAAAACAAAATACCAATAACATTTATTAGGCGTAGGACTCACTGGAGCAAAAATTATGGCGTAAACGGAACCCTTCAGCCGTGTTATTAAATTTCACCACTGGCTACCCAGGATTGTGAAGCGGCGCGTGAGTGAGCCGCGGCCGCGTCTTTTTACCGGATCTGTAATAATTATTTTTATACTGCTACCATGTATACTTTCGTACTAGGTCACAGTGCAGTGTGGTCCTTGCGTCAAAAAGTTTGAAGATACCTGATCTAATGTATTGACTTTAAAACGACACATTGTGATTAAAGGCTGTTCTAATTCTACATACAAAAAAAAAATAAAAAAAATAGGGGACAATGTCACACCAATTGACCTAGTCCCAATTTAAGCTCTAGGCTTGTATTATGGGTACTAGACAACGATATAAATACTTATATAGAGAAATATATACTTAAATACATAGAAAACATCCATGACTCAGGAAAAAAATTAAATATTCGCGCTCATCACACAAATATCTGCCCTTACCGGGATTTGAACCCAGGACCGTTAGCTTCGTAGGCAGGGTCACTACCAACTAGGCCAGCGCGTCGTCAACATACATACATACCTTCACGCCTGAGTGGGGTAGGTACAGCTACAGAATTACCTACAATTTTAAAAACTTGTTGATAATTCTGTGACCACATTTTGCACAAAAAGGCTAAGAGGTTTACCAGCGTATTAGTGACAGGTTGCAAACCCATCGCCTAACAGAGTACTACAAACCTTTATTCCCGTAGTCGCCTCTTACGACATCCAAGGGATGACATGGAGTGGCACTATTCTAACACGGGAACCACATCTAATTCTAATTTTAATGAATGTTTTTCACTCCTGTTAAGGTGTATTTCGCCAATGTCAAGTTATTTATAAACACTCCGATGGACTTATTAGACAAATAAGCCCATGGATATCACACGCGAGGACAATTTGTTCGGTAAAAGAGTATTTTCTCCAATAAAAAAAAAAAAAAAAAAAAAAAAAAAAATTACCAGAGCTTTTCAAAAGGATACCAATGCTGACAAAAAACTCTGTCAAAATAAGTCAGTTATTCCTACAACGGCATAAGAGCGTATCCTTTGAACTTTTGTTTACATGGATAATATATTTTCGATGGTGACTATACGTCGGTAACTGTACTTCGGGGAATAACGCCGTTGATCTGAGTTGAGCCAACACTCAATGGCGCGCTTAGCCAGATATTTGCTCCGTGATTGGAAGATTTTACCCATCGATTGTGGTGTATACAATTTTGATATCGACCGGTTAACGTTGGGATATTTTTGGTTTGATCTACGAATGTGGGTTTTTAAATGTTAAATTAAATATTTTAAGAATGGTTGCCGGGGTAGAATAGTGCCACTCCATGTCTTCCCGTGGATGTCATACGAGGCGACTAAGGGAATAAGGGCTTGTAGTACTGTTAGGCGATGGGCTTGCAACCTGTCACTAATGCGCTGTTAAACATCTTAGCCTAATTGTGCAAATTGTGGTTACAGAGTTATCAACAAGTTTTTGGAGTTGTTGGTAATTCTGTAGCTCTGCCTACCCCACTCTGGGAATGAAGGCGTGAAGGTATGTATGTATGTAAGAAAAAAAAAAAAAATATGTTTATCCAGTAAGTAGGCCGCACAAGCACTTTTACACGTCAAAAATCTACCAGCGCTTCGCAAGAGACCACTGCTGAGAAGAAACGCCGCAAGAAACTCAACAGTCAGTCATTTTTTAAATATTGCTTATACAGGGTGACTGGACACTCGATACAAACCCTTTAAGGAGGCATAGCAGAGCTCATTTGGAGCCAACACCACTCGTCTTCGAGACACCTGAGACTCAAGTCTCCCTTCGAAATTGCGGAATGAAGCCCGAAAAATAAAAAAATTAACCTTAAATGTTTAATATTGTAAGCATTTGGTTTATTTTATAGTCCCAGAATAACTAATATGTTTTTAGTCTATATCAGTACGGTAACAGACCATCCGATCTAGTTTTAAAACAATAACCTTTAAAAATCTGCTTAAAAAAACAAGTTTTAAATGCACGTTTCAGTAATGGTTCAATACTAAATTGTTTTGTTATACAATTCAAAATAATAATTTTGTATTGAAACACCAAGTAACGGATATACAAGAAAACGAAATAAAGATAATATAATATAGTTTCCGGACTAATAAAAGTCAAAGCTACCTAAAAACTTAGTGTCAGCCATGACATGCCCAAAAACACTGATTATTATCAACCATAATAAAATTATTTGTAATTATGTAGCAAACAATACGAATAAAACAAAAACCCCATAATGATTTTATAGTGCTAATGGTAACTTGATTTTCTAATGTTTTCCTTTTTTACAAATTTACTAACAAAAAAACTAAGTGTTACTTTTCATACATACACACATAGGTACATAAACTCACGCCTTCATTTCCAGAGTAGGGTAAGCAGAGCTACAGAATTATTATTAATTATGTTACTTTTCAAACCAAAAAAAAAGGTATTTACTTGCCCAATCACTCGTTATTATTACTTGTTACATGATTTTCAATGATCAAAGAATTTCACAGCAGTGTTTTTCAATGGTGCAAAAAATATAAATGCAGTTAATTGAACCTTTACAAGCACTTAAATGCAACGACCAATTACGGCATTTAAATCATAAAGCTGGATCGAAAAAGCTTTGATGTGCTTTTTGCGGCTTTCACGCGAGGGACCATTGAATTGCATATAATTAGCTGCATGATATATTCATCAGAGTGGTATGGTTTCTACTAATTGGGAGCTTTCTTGCAAGGTATTCAATAATATTTAGTATAAAGTTTGATGAAAACGACATTTGGTTACAAATGCACGTTCAAAAAATTTTTATTCCATCATTACAGGGTGTTATTTTTTGAAGTTGGTTCATTTTATTTACTTAATCCTCTAGGACTACTAAAAATACGACCACGTTATTTCGACCGCTTTTTCTCATACTCTAATTGGACGCTCGGAATACACGGCTTAAACTGGAGAAATACCTGTAATAGGTAACTGAAAAAAATAAAATACAAAAACACGTGCAAAGCACGAATATAATCTTCGTAGTTTTTTCCATGTAAGTAGGACCCTAAGTCTAAATTTGCAGTAATATGAACTACAAAATAAATTATTTTTTTGTATTTTTTTCTGACAATTCTCTGTTTATCGAAACTAAACTAACTTACTCATTTGGTGGATCTTCGTTGATTAGAGAGCAGAAATCCGTTTACGCCTTCTACATATCAGCACCTAGATACAATAACTTGGCATTACCTTCAAGTTTATTTATGTCTTCCAATTTTCAGCCCATAACAACTGCCTCGAAAAATTTAGACCGGAATTATAGACATACAAACAAGTTAAGTTAAATAAAAACTTGAAAAAACATTAGGTAACACACAGCTCTCAAGATACTTCAAGCCATTCTATTCTTAAACAAATGACGGCCGCGCTGCATTCAAAACTGGCCCGAAACCGTACTTCCCACTAATATTTATTCACGCGTAAAACGTCGTATCATACGTTACGGCGATACGCACATACACCTTTTTACGCCGGAGGGTATGACCACGCGGAAACAGCTGTGCATCGCGCTTCGCGGACCGTCAATTCACAGCACGCTGATTTATAGTACCCAACCATTACTATTCTCTTACGGCTAAAATGACGTATCTAACATCTTAAAGCTACAGTAAATTTAACCGTTCCGCGAAACGTAAAAGGTTGCTCTAGCAACGGACGTTTTGCAACAGTTGTGTCCATTTTTGTAAATGCAGATTACCCCATGTGAGTGCCGGAGTTTCGTGATATGTGGCCTTATACACGGTTGGATTTGAGTCGGAAAATTTCGGCCATTGCAATGTAAGAACTTTATGTGAGTAAATTTGAATTACAAGTAGTATATCTCATTTAGGCCTCTATTTGGCTTTGTTCTAGATCATCTTGTTTCTAGCTCTTATTTTTAATCTATGAAAACTCTTTCGTGAATGACTGTCTGACAGACACAGCACAGCATGACTTTAAAGGGTGATGGGCAATTTTGTATGGACCCCGTCCCCCCCCTCCAACAGTCACGGGATGCATGTTTATATGTTCGTTAGGACCCAAAACAAGACAAAATAACTATTTTAGTAGCTAAATCGATGGGATTTTTTCTATGAAAAAACCTATCAAGAGTCATGCAATGCAAGAATGTGTTCATTTTTAAACCAATTCCATACGATATGATAATGGTTTTCCAAGAAAACCCCATACATAGGACGATCGTCGTCATAGTAAAAAATCATCAGGTTGCCAAGATCTATCAAATGATCTATGTTTCGTTTCTGTTGGTGGGTGGGGACATTTTGCCCATTGTCCTTTATATTAAGTATGCCTTGGGTAACCTTAGGATGCCCTAAAGAAGATTTTTTGGAAAATGGGTAGATTTAAAAAATAACCTTAGTGCAACCCCACCGCTTCTCTAGCAAATGAAATAAATTGTTTTTTTCACATAACGTGTAAATAATTTTATGGGTGAATCAACTTCTAAGGTAAGTACTCCCCATTTTTCGACATGTTTCACAAATTATATGTTTTTAGAAAAACTATATATTTGCCAACGACGTAGCTTACACGCTTATTAAATCAGACAATTAGGCTAGCATTTGAAATGATTTGATTAAAAAATAGTACAGTTTGAAATAATAATATAGTTGGTAACGCAGCGGACGATGTTGTCCCTAGGTTTTGTATGGAAAATGTGCATTTTCCCCTGAGTTACCAGGTTTTTTCGAAGATTAAATAATATTTGAGGTGATTAACGTGTAAGGTCTGTAAATTTGGTGGTCTGATATTAATATTCATACATTATTATTAATGATAAGTCACCAGGAAAGTTTTGATACCGCAAAAGAAAAGGAGTACCTTAAAAGTTGATTCACCCTTATTTAAATTAGGAAATTTTCAGATATTTTTGGTCCATCAACTTCAGAGATAAGAGAGGGGGCGGGCATTTTTGGTACATTTTTGCTCATAAATTAAAACGTATGTCACGGTTTTTTTTTTTAATAGTTTTAAAATTCGCTGATTGAGCCCTTTCATATGTCACCACGATTCCTATAATCAAATTACTTTAATTTTTCAACCCCCCATTTTAGACCCTGTGAAATACAGACGGACAGACACCGAAGTTTTACCATCTTGGTGCAGAACCCTAAAAATCCTGCATTTTCACCTACAATACCCGATTATTTTTCAAAAATCAAGGAGTATTTTTGCATAAATCACCACTAATCAATAGATACGTTTCATATCACAAAAGAAAAAGTTGACTCACCCAAATCAATACGAGAACACAACCCTACCAAATTACCATTACAGATACAAGACGCCCGAGATTCCCAAACTACAACATTGTGTAAAGACCTTTGCACTGTTTTGTTTGTGTTAGCGACAAACGACAAGCGCCCTTATTTATTCTGGAGTTCGTCGACACTCGGATCCGTTCGTGGGCTCGGCTGATTAGGGTTGCCACTGTTAACAGGCGCAAATAAAACTGAGCATTCACTGGGCTTTACCTCCTTACTTATTTTACATGGACAGTGTTTGTTTCATGTGTTAACGTCTTTAACGCCTCAACGGCTTGAGGAACGTTCGAAGAATATCCCGGTTAAATATGCTCTTAATCAGGTTTACCGTAAACGCTCGCTCGGAGGACTAATGGCCGATGGGGCCAGAAGGTTCTTGAGAGACGAGCTGTAGGTAGGCCTCCAACAAGATGGAGTGACGACCTTGTAAGGATCGCGGGAACGCGGTGGATGCGAAAAGCACAAGACCGGTCTGAGTGGAGAGCCTTGGGGGAGGCCTATGTCCAGCAGTGAACGTCTTTCGGCTGACATGATGATGATGATGAACCTGGTATTCTTGATTTTAGATTCTTCCTGCACTTGGATGGCTTAGCGATTATGGTGTTTTAAAAGCAATTAGGATAGAAGACGAAAAAAGGACGGGGAAGGGTGGTGGGCGGTGCCAACAAATTAGTGAGCGTAATTACCGTAATTTGCTCTTTGATCAAAACTGAAATATCGATTCTGTTCGAGAAGAATCAAATTGAAAATGCTCCTTTTAAAATGTTACAATTTCCGAGGAATTAAGGGTCAAAATCAACACAGCAATTTTCGCAAGAGCAGATACGATAAGCAATTGGTCGACACAAGCATTTTAATGAGATGATTCATCAAGCCGACGATATTTTTAGTACATTTAGTGCCGTGTCATATTAAACTTTAAACTGAACATCAAATAAGAAGCATGGCATGCCAACAACAAGCATTATTATCTACCAAAGAAAAGTTTTGCAAACGTTACTGTGTCATACATATATTAAATGAAAGGGCTTGTGATGAGGATTTCAAATATATGTTTTTGTAAATTAAATAATTTTGATTTTATTCATGAAAAAAGACGAAAAATTACAAAATATAGATACTTGTTTGTAGATTACAAGAAAACCTATAATAATTCTATCAAAAAAAAACGTATTTACGGAACCCTCTCCACGCAAGTTCAACTCGCACTTGGCCGGTTTATTTCAAATAATATTGTTCCGGATTAGATAAATAAGGATCATCAGACTTCTGAAAGGGATTATTTAATGTTAATAATATTTGTTTGTAATCGCGTTTCTCAATTCGTCTTTTTTTTTATAAAGTGATCGATCTTTTACTTTGTCGTCTTGGGAAAAATTTCAACGCAAATGAAGCTAATCGAAGCGGTCTTTCAAGCATACGATAGCGATACTTATAGCGATTACAAAAAGGTAACAATTATAGAAATAAATTGTTATACTTCACACTAAAACTGTGATTTTCCAACTCAAACAATAGGTTTTAGTGGAGGTTGGACCTTATGCAAGGTCTGTTAGAATCACTGACCCGTGTGTGGATAAGACAATTGGTGAAACTACTAGCATAAAGGCATTCCATCTTAGTCCTCAGGGTCGGCAACGCATTTGCGGTATTCGGATTGCAGTCTTAAGATTTTAGTCATGAGAATGAAATCTTGGATCACAGATTCCGCTTACCATCAGTTGTGAGCTCGTCCGCCTTATCATGTTTTTTTTTTAATGTTTAATGTATTTTTCAACCCTATCCTAGTTGTTTCATCGCGTAAGACGCTGCCGCACGAGCCTGGAGCGATGGGGGTAAACAGTTAGCTACTCACAGCTGAGGAAGTTGCGTCGCAATAGAAACATTGATTAAAGATAGCAACAAGCACCAGGTCTGGTGCACATGTCTAATCGGATGTTAGATGGGGCCGATGTGTTCTTGTTTGGCGTTCGGTACAAAAACAAAGTGTGGGCAGAATAACACACAGTTTCTCATTTTCTTGCACAGTCAACTACAAGATATATCCACTTTTGTAAATTATTGCATTGTAATAAAGTCCAAAAGTGGAGATATTTCTGTGGAGTCGACTGTACTTAAATCAGGCTGATTAGCAAAAATATAGCGTAAGTTCTTTGAATTTGTAAATTTTAAACTTTGGTTAGTCTTCATTAAAATCAACGTCACGAAGGAACCTTTTAACATACAAACTTTGTCTTATTTGATCCAAATTGCAACAGTTTCATTCACTTTCAAATCTTTTGCAGCAGCAATCGAACCACCAATAGAAATACATTAAGTCAGTTACACGTTAGACACTCAAATAAACTACCTCGAACATACATACAAGTGTAAAACACTTTAACAGCACACTATCTTACACTATTTTACGCGAGATGCACTCTGGACCAAATTAATGGTTCATTATTTACAGAACGTATTACAAGCAGACCAGGTAAGCGTATCTTATGGTCGGATTAGTTTCATACTTACTTTGGACTGGAAATACCTGGTATTTTACTTTAGAGTAAATACTTGGTGTAATGAAATTTAATTGGCTTGGCGCCACGAGAAAATTCTACGTTAATTTTATTTGCATTTAGAATTGCAAGGAGCGTCCGCTTTGAATAAAACTCCGTTGATAATAATGTTTTGCGAAACTATTTCTCTTTAATGTTCGCGTTGGTCTAAAGGAATGTCGCAGGATCTTATGTAATTAAAGAGCTTACAACACATAAATATAAAAGCGTTAATAAACAGTGAAAATATTTATTTATTTATTTATTTAATCTTTATTGCACAAAAGAATACACTTTGTATACAAAAGGCGAACTTAATGCCGTAAGGCATTCTCTACCAGTTAACCTTTGGGCAAAGCAGAGATTGTGGTGGCGGTGCAACATAGGGTCTAACATATATGTTGCTTAAACGTAATAATATATACCTACATACCAATATATTAAAATAAATATAAATACTTATATAAATACATAATATAAAAAAATATATAAAAATGAGGATAAGCACAAAACATTACAGATAACACCATCAGAGAAACAAGATGATGACTATTCTACCTACAAAAAGAAAAAAAATCGCGAACTTTCTTTTTAAAAGCAAACTTGTTCGGAGCTTGCTTGATATCAAGGGGAAGGTCGTTCCAAAGTCGTGCTGCTTGAAGTGCGAAAGAGCTGGACATGAAGCCTGTGCGGTGAAGAGGGATGGATAGTGTGAGATTGTCAGAGGATCGTAGCTGAAATATATATTTTAATAAACACTTAAGTCCTAAATTATAGTCCTTTTCTGTATCTTATTTCGTCTGTAATTTAGTTAATAAACCAATAATAATATATTAAACGATACAATGCAATACAAATATTATTTATTGATCATCATACAGTACAGGGTGCTTTTTTTTAACCGGGACATTATGGAGAAATCCGAAAACATAAGAGGTACAGGTGTCTTAGCACACATTTAGTCTTTTTTTGTAAAATTATTTTTGGCGGTCATTTTTTTGGTCAAAGATAAAAAGATAAAAGATAAAAGATGTTTATTCAGTAAGTAGGCCGCACGGGCACTTTCACACGTCAAAAATCTACCAGCGCTTCGCAAGAGACCACTGCTGAGAAGAAACGCCGCAAGAAACTCAACAGTAAGTCGTTTTTTATATATTGCTAATGATATTATACAATAATAAACTTAACCTAGCATTATATAAAACAATGAATCTCACATAACACCAAAAATTTATATATTCATGCGTAGTTGAGCAGGAAAATGTGTCAAAACTCAGAATTGTCACAAAACTAATAAGCAACAGTAATATAAAAAATATATATATACAAAGTATACAAGTTATACTTACCTGTGACGGTGCAAGACAACATGCATAACAGTTTCAATACATTCTCCTACAGAAACCGTGTCCCCTAGACAATATACAATATTTACATATTTTTTATGACTAAGTTATTATTAAATTATTTAGGTGTTGGCCAAGCATTTTTATCTGTTAGATAGTCTTCGACCCTATAGTAAGCTTTAGACATCAACGACTTTTTCAAGTAAGTTTTAAGTACTGGAAATGGTAACTTTAAAACTACGTCAGGTAATTTATTAAAGAAAGTGTTTACATATCTATTAAAACTTGAATGTAATAAATCATATTTTATTTAAAACATAATATAAAAACTATAAGTGCGGTAACGTTAAGTAAAAGCAACAAAATGCATCAATAACGACATAAAAAGAGCATTCATCTCTTCGAAAACAGGTAAAACCAACTGAAATATTGGGTCCTTACCTATGAAATTGGCGTTTTTTTTACGTGTTTGATTTCGTACGTAATTTATTCATTTCAATTTAAACTTCCAAATTCTTTATAAATTTCATTAATACACTATGCAACAAAGGTTTTAGATACAAATAATATGGTTCAACTTCTTACTTAATGTTTAAAATTAAAGTGTGAACTTAACTCTTTTTATGTGCTGCAAGTTCAAGTGTTTCAATTACGCATAGTTTTATGAAGCTAACTACTTTTTAAGTAATTAAGATATGTATAATATAGCTTAGAAGTGTCCAATATTCCTGACAGAATTTTGTTTGGTTTGCATTTGACGTTACTAAATAATCCGCAAAATTAAATGTATGAAAAACACCGTTTTCATAAAATTCTCCATATAAAACGCCAATTTCATAGGTAAGGACCTAATAGTATCCTTATATTTTTCTTTTCTCAAACCCGAATTAATGGCCGATTCAAAGTGTTTTTGACTGCGCCTATTAAAATACGAGTAAAGGGTCAAGACGTTCTTAAATCGATGGAGTTACAAGCGACTACCACGTGGGAGTAATCGGATTGCTGGTTTTATAAAAATAAAATATTTATTTTATCAAATTATTTTTAAATTTATTCTGATATAACTCTTTTTACTTGACTGAGACTCATCAACGATACGTAGGTACCACAAAAAGGCAAGACATCGGTTTTAAACCAACTTCTAAAACCCATTTCAAACTGGCAGCGAAGTCGATCGCTATTTTATTGTGTAAGTTGCAGCGCTTGCAGACGCAGCCATAATAGTTATTTATGAAACTGGTACATAATAAAGCTTCTTTATGTATGAGTGCCGAGGTTAGAGCGCTCTAATTACAGACACGAGTACCTTAAGAGCTAATTATGAACCGTTGCATACAGTACTTCTTCTACAAGCGTAAAGTCTTGAACAAAGATTAAATTACGACAACCAATAGATAGTACTTTATGCTATTATTTTGTTCATGAAATATTAAGTTAGAAAGTATAAAGATGAACTCAACTGTCAGTTTTAAATCTGACTGAATTTCTCGTAAATATGTATTCGTGAAGACTTATTAATTTATTTTTCACCAGATTAAGTATAATAATATATAAACGATAAAGATAAAGATAATGAAATTTATTCAGTAAGTAGGCCGCACGGGCACTTTTACACTTCAAGAATCTACGAGCGCTTCACAAGAGGAGACCACTGCTGAGAAGAAACGCTGCAAGAAACTCAGCAGTAAGTAATTTTTTAAATATATCTAAGATTACAATTGTACTACTTAGTCCAGCAATATATAAATATACTATAAATAACTATAAAATTAAAAAATATATCAAATAACCTGCGTAGTTTCCGCAGGAAAACAAACCAAAATCTTACGAAAGAGAAAAATAAAACATCATATTAAGTTTAAAGAATATTTTTTTCGGATCCAACTTGGACTTTTTTTTTTAAATTATAATTAAAGTCTTCACTTAACAATTTATCAGCAAACTTTCGTCAGCCTAACTTAACAATAGCGTGCGCCGTGCGTCCCTTTCCAACCAAACTTACATCTTCACCTACGCGTTAGCAATCCGGTCATAACCCGTCACGAGGTCATGATCGATTACCTTTCTCCGACAGAGGGTGTATCAATCAACCTTTTTGTCAATAACTGGCGCCATCGACACCCTTTGAACTGATGGATTCTTCGGTAAAGGGCTTTGATGTACTCGTGTAGGTAAATCAGGGAAAACCACAAAAATGAAAACGTCTTTTAAAATGGTAAGTCAGTCAAAGTGAAGTCGGTTTTAGGTTAAACATATTTTGGGACTCCGACATTAGTTTGACAGACATTTAAAAATGCAAAGGAGCAAGCAAGAGTGAAATTAATTTGTTAGAAATAAAATTGTGGCTTATTTAAATGCAAAGGGGTAGTTTTGTAGAGATTACTAAGTAATATTACTTTAAATGTTTCTACTTGTGGAAGGACCTTGTGCAGGGTCCGTCCGGGTTGGTACCACTATCTTATCCATTAACCTACCGCCAAGCAGCAGTGTTTGCATTGTTGCGTTCCGGTTTGGGGATAAGACAGCCGGTGAAATTATTAGCATAGAGGCATTCCATCTTAGTCCTCAGGGTTGGCAGTGCATTTGCAGTCTTGTGAATGCGAATGTCTACGGGTCACAGTTTCCACTTACCATCAGGTGGCCTGTGTGCTCGTCTGCCTTCCTATGCCATAAAAAATAAAATAAAAATAGGTAAACAATAATTTTAACCTTTGAACGATTCATAGAAAAACAAAAACAACGGATGGCTAAGTACCAATTTCACCAAACGATGTTAAATTTAGTTCATACATTTGACTGCTGTGAACTCTCTAATCGTATGTTAAGTGGTTAACATCGTTTGGTGAAATTGGTGCTAAACGTACAACAATTAAGGGTCAGTATCATCGGTCGATAGCGCGCATGCTTGTAGCAATCCATTGACGAGTTGCATTAACATTTTTGAGCCGGTAGCTATTGCAGCGATGCAATGTATCACAAAATACATGCAGCTCGCAATGAAATTGTTTTTAGGGTAAAAACGGGACTATATTACTAAAATTCCACTTTCTGTCTGTTACCAGGTTGTATGTCATGAAACGATATAGCTAGACTGTTTAAATTTTCAGAGATGATGTATTTCTGTTGCTGCTATAACAAAAATAACTAAGAATTGAAAAAAAAATACTGGCTCCCATACAACAAACGTGTTTTTTTTGCCGTTTTCTGCTCGATATTAACAGTGGCAACAGGTAGACGCTTGAAATATTCACATAATATGGAGTTGTATGTTTACTTTAAAAATATATATATCGCTCATCCAATAGAATAATGACATAATTGCATTTTTAGCATGCATGTTATGTCATTGTTCCACGCGATAGACCTGACCTTTAGAACACTTATGACGGTAAAATCTCAAAACCCGATTTTTTGTAATTATGTCTTTATTCTATTGGATGAGCGATATATATATTTATTTAAGGGGAGCCATAAAACAGACGTCATTTCTTATAGATAATGGTACGTAACCGTTCGTGTGTGTTGACTCGCACTTTGCCAGTTTTTATTTGATATTGTTTTTTTTATCTTACCCTTACCCACCGTTGGAAATCTATACTTCTTAAAAAAAAGGATGCATACGGAATTGTGATAGTCAAAGTCAATTTAACAGAATAATCTTAAGAAATAATATACGTGGTTCTATGAGACATACGCCCCTTTTTTCTAAAGAGGGGATTTTAACATACTACCCCGCCCCACTGGTTCATCCCAGGTAAATAATTAAATTTAACGAGTCAACTGACACCCAAATACCTGTGAATACCTGAGGCATTACGAGTTTATTTGCTCTCGGATTCCGGTGACGTGCTAGTCCCGGGCCGCTGGGACATGCATCAGTGCACAGAACGGGGAGTAAACTGCACACAAGCGGATGCAGTACACTGCACACCCTGTCACTTAAATAAAAAGAACAATAGGTAACAATTTAAAATATAAAAAGACCAACATTATAAAACAGTCAACATATATCAAATGCTACAGTCACAATGACCAAAATACAACAATATTTGGAAATGATAATATGCGGAATATTTAAAAGAAATATCGTTTTTATTATTTATTACACAGTAATTTTGTTAATATCAGATTTAAAATTATTACATTTTGAGTTATCATGACACAGACAGACTCAGATGCACAGACATACGGTCACGGAAATTAATTTGCTACCCTTTTCAAAGAAAATCTGATTGAAGACGTCATTGCCATTAGAGATGCCAAGTCATTTGTAATTGATAGGAAACTCAACCTTATTGCTGTAGAATGTCAGATTGACTTTGGACCTAAGGTGGGTAGCAAATTTAATTCCTTGACTGTACATGCAGACATAAGTTAAACTTATAACTTATAACACCCCCCTTTTTTTGTAAGGGGTTTTAAAAAACATCCATCTATTGCTCCGTCGTGGAGCGACCTGCAACTCCAGAAGTTCTGGATGCATAATACCATTGATTCCCAAAGTGGTATATATCGACCCCCAGGGGTCGACATCGATCTATGTATGTGACCGAAAAAAGGGTTTTTTTTTGCTTTCCATTAAGGCAATAATTACTTACGTAATCCTTTCTTATAAATATATGAATAAGCACATAATCTTTCTATATAAATTACGTTTTGTGCGCATAATTTTTTATTTTAGATGTATCAAGTTTTAGCTAGCTAGATCCTCCTGTTTTATCCGTACAAATGGTTCCGAAGAGTTTTTGATATTAGGTAAGCTGGAGGTCTACCCAACACCGAAAAAAGGGGTTAACGAGACAAAAAGTTTGGGGACCTCTGCATGATACGACTTTCAAAGAGTGTTGACCAGACCTAGGAATATACGGGGCAAAATCAAACGACAGCTAGGGATTGCCTATATCGATAAACTAAATTATCGATGCTTTTCCCATATACCAGTGATCACTCCAAGTGTTTTTCGTAAAAAAAAAAAATATTGACAGTATGAAAATAAAACAAAATAGCAACAAAATTCTGGTTATTCTTTATTTTAAAAGGATTTTTGAACCTTCACTCATGTTTTTTTTCCTCATTTTGTATTTCATTATGCCCCATTTGCTATTGTTAAGTAAACGATCAGAATTTATTCCAAATTATCGGGTGCTAATTTTCTCCGTCTCGACTGATGAATCCTTTTCACGTGGCTAAAGGACTTTTAAATTTTTGACGAAGCGGTAGCGGCAAAAAAAAATCCAAACTTACAAACAATGCTTGGGGCGATCACTAGTATATGGACTTACTAGGACTTACTTGTCAGTAACCAGAGGGCTACCACGGTAGCCGCTTTCTGGGCAAGTAAAATTTAGCCCGAGTTCTTGCCGACACGAAAGAAGAAGCAGATCGATAATTGAGTTTATCGATACAGGCGATCCCTAGCTATCATTTAATTTTGCCCCCTATATTTCTAGGTCTGGTGTTGACATAGTGCATGGAATTGACATGAGCACTTATTTATTTTATTTTACCTAGTACGGTTACAAACCACTTACACTAATTAATAAATCGATTAAAACTAATTGTTATACATTCAAATCAAATTATAATATACTATTGGAGAAGTAGAAGTATAAATAACTAAGATGGACTAAATTTACAACAAGATTTTATTTCTTTAACACAGATCTTTTAAATTACGCTGTTATTGATACAACTGATTTTAATCAAAAAACTTAACTCAGACAATTTTTAAACACAAATAAATGGGCGGAATAGGCAATGACTTCAAACGGGCATAGCTTCCGCCAGCCAAGTGTATTCCACCGTAAAATGATCCAGGAATGAGCTCGTTGTCACCTTTATAGGCTAAACGACTACCCCCTCTCCTCATCCCCTCAGACGTGCCGGTTATCATTCTTGCGCCAGTAATACCTATGTTCACTAAATGTACAAAGAAAATTACAAGTCAAACAAGCAAGTATCATTCATTAATTATAACACACAACAGTCGAACACAAAAACAAATTACATAATAATAAAAAAACAATCAATCAATCAATCTTTTGCATTTTCTTTGAATTTGATAATCGAATAACGTTTGCAAAATGCACCTTGTCTAGACCAACAGGAAAAGAGTTGCAGAAGCATTGCTCGCCTTTTAGATAAGAGTAAATTCGTAGGTGGTGGTGGTGGTCTAATGGTGGCGCAGAAATACAAAAAGGTTCCAATTTTGAATCCTAAAAAAGGTTAAAACTTTGCTTTAAATGTGTCGTAGACACTGTACCCCCACGCACGGTCAGCAGGGTAGTAATTACCTCCCAGAGGTTAAACGCGTCGCCGCATTGCGGAGCATTACCTACCGGATTCCTCAATACGAGACGTTTCTACGAGTGTTTATTTTAGATCAATAATACTAGGTGCACTTGCCGTCCCTGGGCAAGTCTAAATGGAGAGTCTAATGCTACAGATTTCTCATCATATCTGTAACTAAAGCAAGAGATAAACCTTCAAAAAGGTTACGAGCGAAGAGCGCCGATAAAAATCGAAGTTTCGGCACTTTTTCCATTTTTCCCATTGAAAGTCTATGGGAACAGATTTTTGGTGATTTTTCCCCTTTGGTATGTCCGATTTTCATTTTTATTTTTTCTTAACCATCTATGGTTAGATGTCGTATTATGGGCTAAATTTGATGCTGATATCTATCATAGTTTGGGAGGAGTTTGCGGACAAACAAAAACCAAATCGGGGAAGAATAAACATATATACACAAATATCACGAGCTCAAGCTCTAAGCATGTACTATGGATACTAGACAACTATAAACATACATTTATAGACAATTACACACTTACCCTGCCTACGAAGCTAGCGGACCTGGGTTCAAATCCCGGTAAGGGCAGATATTTGTGTGATGAGCGCGAATATTTGTTCCTGAGTCATGGATGTTTACTATGTATTTATGTATATATTTCTCTATATAAGTATTTATATCGTTGTCTAGTACCCATAATACAAGCCTAGAGCTTAAATTGGGACTAGGTCAATTGGTGTGACATAGTCCCCTGATATTTATTTATTTATTTAATACACAAAAAACCAACGAGACAAAAATAGTCGCGCTCATTACACAATTAATATTTGCCCATACCAGGGGTCGAAATTGGGACCGCTACCTTCGTAGGCAGGGTCACTACCAACTAATCAAGGGACAATTTAACACAATTTGAACTTGTCCCACATTGAGGTTAAGGCTTGTGCTATGAATACTAGACTACAATACACATACATATATAGAAATACATATTTAAATATGTAAAAAAACATTCAAGACTTCTGTCAGCCAGCACAGATGATCAAATTGTCTAATGAAGGCTTTATTGTCTTAATTCGCTAATGCATTTGTGGCCATCCTGTTACCCAGATCTGTCCCCTGGGGCCAAGACAAGGTAACGTAACCATGACAAAATACAGCTTTATAGTACCAAGATATTTTGAAATAGACATTTCCTATCTTCGCTTCGTCGGGTCACTTCAATCTCCTACTTCCACGTGCCAAGTCACTGTCTCTCAAATCCGAGAGCTGTCCTGAGGTCAGCGATGATTAAAATCACTGTCGTGCCTCTGCACTGAGTCTGGTTTAACCACGGAGCTAGGAAAAGGTTCTGTAATGTACAAAGCATAAAATTTCAATCGGTTTTAGGAGCTGTTCCCAGTTGTACCCACCCGACGTTTTCATGTTGCCACTTTCAACTTTATTCCACTGTAATAAGCCAGCAAAAGTGTGCGGGTGTGGACATAAGTCCTTATATAATACCCTTTCGGATCGCGACCACCATCTTATTCTTTAACCCACCGTTAAGCAACTTGGTTCACATGCTGTGTTCCGGTAAGGGGATAAAACAACCGGTAAAATTAGTAGCATAAAGGTATTCCATCTTGGTCCTCAGGGTTGACAACGCATTATGCAGACGTGATTGCGGTTTACAGATTGCAGTATTGAGAGTTTAAAATGTAATGTTGGAAAATGTGTACCAGGCGGGAATGATACAAGATTGCAAAAATAAAATATTTTTCAAGAAATATGTTTTATAATTAATTGCTTGTCTGCAAAAAGTTTTCCGATATTCAAGTGGTTTTAAGTAGGTACATGGCTTTTACAATCGCTACAGGTTATAGAGCTTGTTTTTTGCTTTTCAGTTGGAATTCTTGACGGGTATTTTGATTTTATTAAAAATTTAGTTTATTTCACACTTTGTTTTAATTCATTTTAACATTTAGTTAAATTTTCCTGTCAAAACGTAGGATCAAAGTGTATGTATAAAACTGACTGTATAATAAGCTTTCACTTGAGGCCTTTATGAATATAATAATTAAATAAAGAAAACCTCCTCATCTTTTATTCGCGCATGCCATTTTTAAATTCTATAAATAAAGCCTATGTTACTTCAACAATAAAAACGAAACAAATGAAACCTCACATGTTAAAATCCATTATAATATTGTTTATTAATAGTTCTCATTATAATATCCATTACAATAAATGATAAACAAAAAACAAATTACAATATACCAAACATTTGTGATTTTTTAAATCAATATAATTATGTATCAAAAAAATGATCTCCATGATTCCTAGCTCTGCATATCGGAGTCAGATCTCGAACAAGTGACGTTTATTCGACCCATCATTTACACTCAAGCGTAGTCGAAAACGTCATTCCGGACGATGACGGCAGCCCGCTCGTCTAGGATTGCCTTCTAAACTACAAAACAGCTAACTCCACGAAGCTATAAAGCAAAATTCAACTCTATTATAAAGGGGCAAAGTTGAAAATTGAAGCCGATTCTTGGTATTAACGGTGTTATAGGGAGAGGGCTGGATGGCTAACACTTGTGCAGAGTGACCCGAGTGACTTGACTTAAATTATCTTATCAGCGACCGGTGATTTTAGTACAGAAAGTCGATATTAGCGTTCCGTACCCAATAAAAAAAATACAATAAGCATGGTATGTGCCGTTTGGTTACCAAAATTTCGTAACCACCTACAGAATAAATGAAATTTAAAGCTGGTTACGAAATTTTGGTCTCTACTCAGCAATATGGTTGGCCTGAGAATGTCAACCGTGTTCTTGTCTCCTTTTTAGGGTTCCGTACCCAAAGGGTTAAAACGGGACCCTATTACTAAGACTCCACTGTCCGTCTGTCTGTCTGTCTGTCTGTCCGTCTGTCTGTCACCAGGCTGTATCTCACGAATCGTGATGGCTAGACAGTTGAAATTTTCACAGATGATGTATTTCTATTGCTGCTATAACAATAAATACTTACTTACTAAAAAAATAAAAAATAAAAAGTGGCTGCAATACAACAAACGTGATTTTTTATAGATAATGGTATGGAACCCTTCGTGCGCGAGTACGACTCGCACTTGGCCGGTTTATTTTTATTTTGATACGCACGTTAGTATTTAAAGTAATATTCGACTGTGTTTAAGTGCAATTAAACCTGTCAAACGCAAGCCAGATTTAACCTAGGGCTCTGTTGTACTTTTTAAAATTGTATAGTTTTTGTCTTGATATCGTTGCTTTTAACTTAACAGCCATTACCGTCGAGTAAATAAGAGTTATTCTTACTTTGCCAATATGATAATCTATGCTATTCTATGAAATCTGTGTTGGTGATAAAAGGGTAAACTGTGTTTTTTATTAACGTTGTTTTGTTTTTGTTTTCCCCAGCAGGTAAAAATCGCAAAGCCTCAAATACCTTACCTAATTTACCTAATAAAAGTGACCAATATGTTTCCACGTTGAAATATTTCCTCCTATACAACCTCCTTCCCATTAAAAATCCTTTACCCAACGGTAAAATAAATCCCTAAAAAACTAAAGAAAGACTAAAGCGTAATTAAAATATGCATCTAGGTTAATTTCGAAACTGAACATTAAAAATACATTTATCTCGTTCCCTCTAATGGTTTGGAGGAGACTGCTGCACTGTTCTCTGTCGCGCTGATCGCATTCAAATTTGCATATTTAAAAAGCCAGTACGATATCCTCATTCGTATGCAATTTCAATTTTAGACGAGAAGTGTTTTTGAATGGGTCCCATCATTGGTACAGTAATATGTCACTGTCAAGCGAAATGTATGATTCTTGATTTGGCATTTTGGTTGTTGGTAAGTAAAATAAGTAAGTGGTAAGCAAACAAGTTGGACGATGAATATTCAGATTAGCAAATTAATTAATAATCGTAGAATAATGAATTTCCCATTTGGATTTTTAGATTGAAGAGTATATTAAAAGAAATAACAACTATAGGTGCTGATAGACTTGATCATTTACGCACGTTTCAGGGATTAGACATCGATAAAAAATATATCGAGCCTCTTAAGATAATTTAAAGTATGCAGATGTCATTTCATACAAAAGTATTTACAAAAAGGTAAAAGACACTGACGCCATGAGAAAATTAAGCAGTCTTATAAAAGGTGAAGAAATTTCAATAAAAAACATGAATGAGAAATCGTTTTTGAGTCGTTATAAATATTTTAAGAATGCCCCATTGACAATAATGTGGACGTTGAGAGAACGTTCAGTAATTTAAAGTGGATATTTTCACCTAAACGGCAGTCCTATACCCACGAATATGGAAAAAATATTGATTGTATATTATGAAAACTATTTTAAAATAAGTATATAAATGAGTATATGTTTTATTTTGTTTATTGTTTTTATTTCAAAACGAAGAAAATAAAATAATATTTATTTATGCTGAATAAAATTTAGATGTTGACAGTAACATCGATATATTTTTAGTCGAAAAAATATTTTGCTACATCACTTTAGTATAGGCGCATGAGTTAACACAGGTATGTTCATTATTATAGGTATTATCGCCTTACGCGTCTGTCTGTATGTTTGTCTATATGTCCGCTAATTCCTCCTTAACCACGCAATGGATTTTGATGCAGTTTCCACCATCAGTTAGATAATTTTTCACGGAAGGTTTTAATGTATAAGTAATACCTGATGTATGTACGGGTCATAAAGAAAACACGTAAACCAAAGCAAAGCGAGGGTCGCTGGCAAGGTAAGCACAGTCGACTACAAATAAATGTATCCACTTTTGAACCTATTACAATGCGATATCGTGAAAAAGTGAATACATCTCTCTGTACTTGACTGTGTTGAAGCTTCTGGATTCAGGCAGGCAGAGGTCTAACTGTTTGGTTTCTCGATAATGAATCATCATCATCATCATCATCATGTCAGCCGAAAGACGTCCACTGCTGGACATAGGCCTCCCCCAAGGCTCTCCACTCAGACCGGTCTTGTGCTTTTCGCATCCACCGCTTTCCCGCGATCCTTACAAGGTCGTCACTCCATCTTGTTGGAGGCCTACCCACAGCTCGTATCCGGTTCGCGGACGCCACTCAAGAACCTAATGCCGATAATGAATGCTTTATTTTAATGGTTTCTAAATAATATATTTGTATATAAGGTAAGTACCCACATTGAGATTATCCATACAGTAGATTGAGAAGAGAAGAGGACGTGGAGGAATAATTAACAGCGCCTCTCGCGGCCATCACGGGAAACGCGCTACTCGGCGAGTGACGTAGTTTTTGTCCGTAACAGACTGTACAAAGTTTTTTTTAGTACGGTCAAGCTTCGACCATTTTGGTCCTATCATCTGTCAGGGTTTGGAACGATAATGTTTTTTTTATTAAACATAATCTCCTATCAAAAATCAGACTTATGTATCAAAACATACTTTAATTATAAAACCTTTTCCTCATCCAAAATCTGCCTATTATTTGCTTAAATCAAAACATGTTGTAATTCGTCAAGCGGACGCAGAAGCTGCGACGAAATTAAATATTTCGCAGGTCTATCACTCCGGGGAAATCAGCTGGCAGCTGATGATGGGCCTTATCAGAGTCCCTCTTAAAAAAACTAATTTTGAAATTGGAGTGGCGAAATTATTAGTGCCTCGAGGAACTTGCTTTAAAAATAAAAGTAAAGTTTGACCTGGATTCCTGTTTATTTAGTCTGGCTTTTATAATTAGTGTAATCATTATTTTTGACGAGACGGTATTTTTTTGAATACGAGTATTTACAGCTTCTTAACGTCCACGACTAAGATATGTATGCGAGATAAGCTAAAACAAAATAGAATGGCGCCCCGTTCGTGAACAATTAACTGTCTAGGATTTTAAAAGTTTTTTCATTCATTTTATTTTTACATCTGAATGCTTATTGCTTGTTTCTTTGAGCTGAAATTTCCGCCATTACCATAGCCAGTAGACATAAAAGTTATTTTCTCAAACATGCTCGGAAATGTATGCGTTAATGTCCCAAAATGAATGTTGGATTGCCTAGTTAGATTGCAGTCTTGAGATTGCCATCGTAATAACGCAGTCTTGTGTTTGCCATCGTAAGATTGCAGTCTAGAAATTGCCGTCATAAGATTGCAGTCTTGAGATTGCCGTCGTAAGATTGCAGTCTTGTGTTTGCCATCGTAAGATTGCAGTCTTGAGATTGCCATCGTCATATTGCAGTCTTGAGATTGCCATGGTAAGATTGCAGTCTTGAGATTGTCATCGTAAGATCGCTGTCGTAAGATTGCAGTCGTAAGATTGCGGCCGTAAAATTGCAGTCGTAAGATTGCTTGAGAAAAGCACAATATAATCCTCGGCCGGAACAAGGATTGAAGGACTCGTTGTATTCGGCCTACCCCAAACTCGTCCTTAGATCCCTGACTTCACGGCCTCTGCAGTAATGTACTATTAATATCCTTGGTCATTTAAAATTGCTACTAAGTAAGTTTTCAAATATGAATCTCGAAATTGTATTAAAGAACATTCTGAATCTACAACTGCGCAGCATCATAGCCAACCGGACCAGCCGACGTGTAAATCAGTCGCGTACTTCTATAAATTCCGGGATATTTATGAGAAAAGTAAACCCACTAGGTTTCATTCCTTAAAAGTAAGTAGTTGACTTTAAAAATATGTTTTCTTTGTTCTTGTTTGGACCGTTAGTGAGTATAAAACGTAATCCTTTGTATGTCTTGATGTAATGACGCGTTGATCTAGTTGGTAGTGACCCTGCCTACGAAGCTAGCGGTCCTGAGTTCGAATCCCGGTAAGGGCATATATTAGTGTGATGTTTTCTATGTATTTGAGTATATGTTTTGCTGTATTTGTCTAGTACCCATAGCTTAATTTGAAACTAGGTCAATTGGAGTGACATAGTCCCCAGATTTGTTTTTTTTTTAAATGTTTTTCTGGTCTGTTAGTTAATCTTTCATGGCACAACAGATGATCAGATTTGATGAGGGCGAAAACATGAGTCATTATTTTATTCCAGATCATCATTTTCCTCTCCTTATCCAAACTTTTTTTTTTTTTTGGTTCTTAAGTGGCGTCCGCGGACCGGGACAAGATGGAGTGACGACCTTGTAAGGAGTACCTTGAAAGGCACAAGACCGGTCGGAGTGGAAAGCCTTGGGGGAGGCCTATGTCCAGCAGTGGACGCCTTTCGGCTGACATGATGATGATGATGATGATCCAAACTTATTTAGGATCGGCGAAACATGTCAGATGTGTTACGTGTTTTTTTTTTGTTTCTTGCAAAACAAAAGCACAGCTGTAGTCCTAACTGTTTAACTTTTATTAACAGCGTTAAGTGGTATCAGAGCATGGCTTTAGCAAAATAAAAAGTCTACATTTAGCTATGAGATCATCAAGTTTCGGAAAAACCAGTGGTAGTAGAGGTTGCGAATTTTAGCAGCTTTTTTTACAACGAACTGCCACCAGCAAAATCAGAAAGGCCGACTAACGTTGCCATATACGAGTACGTCAGCATTAGGGTTGACTCTTCCCTTTAATTTTGCCACATTTATTTTAGTCTGAAATTTATCATTTATTTAAACTTCATTGCAGAGTACTAAAGTTAAGTACAAATGGCGGACTTAATGCCCTAAGTTATTCTCTACCAGTCAACTACCAGGGAAAACAGAATAGTTGAGTACTTTGTTAATTTTCTTAGTTGTTTGTCATTCTCAACAAATTGTGTGATTGTTTAACTCTTCTCAGAATATAATACAAAAACCTTTATTCGACTAACACACCACGGGTAAATAATATAAATAAAAAAAAACGTAATTTAACTACTTCTTATCGTCTTTTATAATAAAAAATATATATTAGAATAAATAATGCAAAAAATATAATAAGTATGATGTGTGCCCAAATGGTCTCCACTCAGCAATATGGTTGGCCTGAGAATGTCAACGGTGTTCTTGTCTTCTTTTTAAGGTTCCGTACCCAAAGAGTAAAAACGGGACCCTATTACTAAGACTCCGCTGTCCGTCTGTCCGTCACCAGGCTGAATCTCATGAACCGTGATAGCTAGACAGTTAAAATTTTCACAGAAGATGTAATTCTGTTGCCGCAACAAAAACAAATACTGAAAACAAAATAAAATAAATATTTAGGGAGGCTCCCATACCACAAACGTGATTTTTTACGTAAGCCAAGCCGGTTTCTTTACAATAACATGCATTCTGGTTTGTCACTAGTCGGCCTTCTTAACTTTCCCACTTTTTATTCCATAGCAGCTACTGGTCAAAAAGCTTCCAAGGTCCTTCTGTCATCATCGCCTTGGTCTACCTTACTGTCTTTACCTAGTCTAAATACCTACTTCTATAACGCGAAAGAGTGAAACAAATTATCAATAGAATATAATGTAGGACGCCCCCCGGCTAGATGGACCGATGACCTGAAGAAGGCAGCTGGCAGGGACTGGATACAAAGGGCGGGATATCGTGCGTTGAGGCGCTTCTTGGGGTAGGCCTATGTCCAGCAGTGGACTGCAACAGGCTGATATGATGATGATGAAACCCTGCGGTTTTAAATTATATCATCGTTATAGAAAACATATGATTGTTGACTTTTATAACATTACAACTGGGGCTCTATTCTGCCGTCCTAAGCCAATACGCAGTATGTCAGATAAAATTCCTGTAGCAATATGAACCTTATTACTAAGAGAAGATAACTAAAAATTCTTTGGTTATTGATTTTGGGATACTGTTTATTTGCTTAAGAGGGCATTATTATTCTCGGTAACTTTTCAACTTTGACGCCATTATAGTCAAGTTCATAAGAGCTATCATAACGTTCGACAAAACGAAAACAGGTGTTAAAAGCAATATTATTCGGGGCAAGTTCCAAAAAGTTGGGCGCGCTAATTCACGCAATTAAATTTACTATGAAACTTTTCCGTTATGACTCGAAAATTACCCATAAAAATTATAGGGATACTTTTCGTCGCACAATGGAATTTTTTTCGACTTCGTTGTTTGTATGGATAACTATGGTGCAACTTTTTGGCCCTTACCCATGTGTCAAAAGCAATATTATTCGGGGTAAGTTCCAAAAATTAGCCGCGCTAATTCACGCAATTAAAACTATGAAACTTTGACGTAGTGACACGAAAATTACCCACACAAATTGTAGGGATACATTTTATAGCACAACGGAACTTTATTCGCCATCGTCGTTTGTATGGTTAACTACGCTTAACTGTGGTCAACTTTTTGGTTCTAACCCTTTTACCGACTAGAATAGACGATTTTCACCATACCTACCATCTTATCTTACCTTACAGATGGGCCCTATAGGATCTATTGTGCATTAACCCTCTTACACACTCGGCTGTTTGGATGTGCAGGTTTATTCGCTGTTTTTCCTTCACTGCAGCCAGCATCGAGTAATGTACTTAAGTTAGCAAAACTCATTGGTACAGGGTAACCACACGGGTTCGAACCATACCAACCATACATTCCATCATACAACCAGGGTCCGGAAAACCCTTTTATTTGATTAAGTCTATCGATTGGGTAACTACATCGTACATCTCCCAAACGTTGGCGTATCCCTATCGATAGGCTTACCCTAATGATACGGAAACTGCTCCGAACTGGTTAACTACAACTATTGAGGTTTCCAGTTTCGTAAGAGTTTCGGATTTAAGCACTTAGCATTACGTTAGTTTTACCCTATCCATTCTCCCTCTCCGTTGACTCTGTTTCGCAGACTCTATGTGTGTGGAAAGCCAATAAATTGCTAAGTAAAGATTAAATTAGATTGAAGCCGTTCAATATACACTTGATAGGGAAAGCCTAACATGGGTTTTAAGGAATTGGTAAGCGCTTAGTCGAATTAATTGTACCGTTTGGAATAGCTTTTCATTGGGGTAAGAAGATTATGAAGGGTCCATGGAAAGAACATGTCTAGTCACATTAGTAAACTTTTTGAGATATCGCGATTTGAAAGTTAGGAACCATGTCATTTTGTACGTAATTTTCGTGTAGAGGTTTTTTTAAGAGTGAAAAGATACAAGTTATATGAACATTTATATCTGAATCTGAGTGGTAGGTAATATAGTTCATTTCGTCCTCTACATTTTGAAATTCAAAAGTCATTTTCAAAAAAAAGTGACTAGACATGTTCTTTCCGTGGACCCTTCAATTATGCATATCGAATCGTTACGCTTTGTAAAAACAAGTCAATTATATATCCTAACGTAAACCCTTTTTTTTCTAACAACTAGCAACCCTACCACTCGTCCAAGTAACGTGTAAACCTGAATCGGGTAACTGCAGAGTGCAGCGGTTACCGCAGCACGTGGCCGGCGTAACGCGCGCGTTTACGCCCCGCCGCCGTCCTACGTGTCTTGTGGTGGGGACTTATTTGCGACGTTCAGAGAAATCTTACATTACTAGTGTTTCAGGTCTGAATATTGATATTTCTGCTGTACATAGGTAAGTGACAACGCGTAGCCTAACTGCTGAAGCTAAGGGCTTGAAATATGAAGGGAATATGCCATGGGTATAGTCAGTTTCAAATTCAAATCCAAATTAGTTTATTTCACAGAATTTGGATTGTTCATATTTTTATAATTACAATAATTCGAAGACCATTTTGAGGAATAGGGTTTAAAAGCCGTTCTGCATTATTAAGTTTTTGATATCTCGGATCTCATACATACATACATAAACTCACGCCTTCATTCCCAGAGTGGGGTAGGCAGAGCTAAATAATTATTTATCTCGGATCTCTTTTTCGGATATTTCGACAAAATTATATTATACCTTTGTTTGACTTTCGTTTTTGGCATGAAGCCCTCATAGGTGTATCTTACGGATTAGGTGAAAACCGCTTGAAACAGTATGTTTTAATACACTATTACAATCACTTTTTATCATAAAGTATCATTTAATTGTTGTAATTTCTTAGAAAATGCCAACCCAAGTTTTAAATTATCATGTTATCCATAAAATGCCTGCTAAATAATTAAAGATATTTAACCAAAACTATTGGGTTAAATACAAAAACTAATGAAATTGGAATCTTAAAATTACTTATTCTTTCGAATTAGAATGTAAAAACCGGGAGTTATTTATTTTTGACCATCCTAATTGTAGGTACAGTCAAGGCCATAAATATATATACGTTCCCAAGACTTCAAAAATATCTACACCACTATCCAGCTTCCTCCCTCTCGCCTCTATGCCACTAACAATTAGGATTGTAGACATTATTGCTTTCGAATGTATACTAGGGGTGCACTTAAAAATTATTTTTCGATAATCAACCCCCTACGGGAAGAAATAGAGAAGACCGAATGGCCTCTATTCCCTTGGGTAAAAACCATATCGTATTTGACCTGTTACGGTATTGTTTTGACGTCAGCCGCCATTACTGTAAGGTAAATAAGAGCTATCAAAACGATGACAATACGGTAACAGATCAAAAATTATATTGTTTATACCGTCTTTACTTTCGTAGGCAGGGTCACAACCAACTAGGCTAGGCCCTCCTATGTTATAAGAAATATCTCAAATTCGATAACCAAAGCAATTTTAATTATCTTCTGTTAAGATACAGGCTGATCCAGACGGAGGGTCCAAGGAAATATATTTATATTTGTTTGCAAAATCTACTAGACTCTCACCTAGGCGTCAACGCCGCAATCAGACCGTTAGTAACCCACCCACGTGCGAGATATGGAATATTGAGCGCCTCCTCGCGCCGAATACACAATAATAACGTGCCGTGTAATATCACAGTGCGTATGCCATGTGACGCCTTGGAGTTTGAAATAGTAGATTATATCTGTTTCCAATATTCAAAGCGTGACAGTGGATTCGAATCAAAAAATCGACATAGCACCAGGGGAACGCAAAAATCTCTCTATTTAAAATTTTACTGCCATGTATGTGTGTTGAGGTAAAAGACGAAGAGGAAGACCTAGGCTTGATAACTTCAGCCAAATAAAACCGAAGGTCAATATCTTGTCGTATCAGGACGTGAAAAAGCTGGCAGAGAACATAGAAAAGTGGTAAGTACCCCACCGCCAAGAGTCAGCTCTTAAGTTAAACAATGATGTGTGTGTGTATCGGTGTGTGTCTTTTTCTAGTACCGCTGTTCTAAAACGGATTAACCGATTTAGATGCAATTTTGCAATTTTAAAGTGGGTTTTATACCGGTGGTTCTTAGCTAGGTTTTATGAAAATCAGTTGAGCCGTTTGCGAGATATCAGCTCTGAAAGAACGGGTCAAACAAGTGTTTGTTGGATTACAAAAATGAGATTTTGTAATGAAACTTAGTTTTAAATTTAGGCAGTAGTACCTGCAGTTGTTTATAAATTTACGAATCCAGTCAAAATTACTTCGTTTTGGTTTATATGAGTTTTCTGTGACATAATACAGAAATGATTACACAGAAAATTAATTGTTAGTTAATTTTATTTGGCTGTCTGAATGTATGTATGTCTCTAATTATTTAAATAGCTGTTGATTTTTCTTATATAAATAAATAAATAAACACTTCTTCTCTTGAATCACTCTATCTCTTGATGAAAACTGCATTGAAATCCGTGGCGTAGTTTGAAAGATCTGAGCGTACATACAGACGGACAGACGGCGGTAAATTTGTTTTATACTGTGTAAAGATTAATTCATAATTCATAATTCATTTATTCATTGCAGTTATGGGTTTTACAAGATCTTAATAATAAACAAGCATACAATACGTCCCAGCATAAACCCTGTTAGGGCACAGCAACACAAAACTTATTCTACATATCCTAACCTAACCTTAATCTAACCATATTCTTACTCGGTTATACATTGTTATCCTTAAAACTAAAAAACTCTTGAGGGCTGTAAAAGCAATTTAGAATAAGGAAATTCTTCAATTTATTACAAAAAATTTGAACCTTTTCTATTTTTTTTATTTCTATAGGTACATTATTATAAATTTTTATTGCCATATGGTGTGTACCGGAGTTAACTATATGTAAGTTGGTGAAAGAGCCCACTAATTTGTTTCGTCTCCTAAGAGTGTGGGGTCTAGAACAATTATCCCTTGAATTACTAAATAACTGACTATTTTTATTCACAAACTTACACATTTCAAAAATGTACAATGAAGCCAGCGTGAGTATAGTGATTAGATGAAAAAGAAATCTAAAGCTTAACGGCGCATATATACGCAACTATTTATACTAGTCAGTGATCGAAAACAGGATTCAATGGATCACCGAACAGTATAAATAGTGGTTTCTGTTAAAGCAAAAGCACCCGACGCATTCGGCCACTTATCGTAAACGCGCCATTATTTCGCCACGTGCACAAAGAACTCTTTCAATATCTGTACCTCACAGAGAATCCAAGAAATTAAACAGTATCCTTACCTTGAGTTACAATTACCGTACTCACTAGCAATTCGAATGCTCTGTCCGTCGCACTTTATAAGAATACTGCGAGGTCAGTACCATTACCATGAGTTACAATAATCGTACTCGCTAGCGAGTCGAATTCCTCGGGATAGACCCTCATAGACCTCACAGTATTGTTATAGACTACCAGGGACAGAACATTCGACTCGCTAGCGAGTACGGTAATTGTTACTCATGGTAAGGGTACTTACTGCATACGACTCGCTAGCGAGTACGGTAATTGTTACTCATGGTAAGGGTACTGCATTCGACTCGCTAGCGAGTACGGTAATTGTAACTCATGGTAAGGGTACTGCATTCGACTCGCTAGCAAGTACGGTAATTGTTACTCATGGTAAGGGTACTGCATACGACTCGCTAGCGAGTACGGTAATTGTTACTCATGGTAAGGGTACTGCATTCGACTCGCTAGCGAGTACGGTAATTGTAACTCATGGTAAGGGTACTGCATTCGACTCGCTAGCGAGTACGGTAATTGTTACTCATGGTAAGGGTACTGCATTCGACTCGCTAGCGAGTACGATAATTGTTACTCATGGTAAGGGTACTGCATACGACTCGCTAGCGAGTACGGTAATTGTTACTCATGGTAAGGGTACTGCATTCGACTCGCTAGAGAGTACGGTAATTGTAACTCATGGTAAGGGTACTGCATACGACTCGCTAGCGAGTCGGTAATTGTTACTCATGGTAAGGGTACTGCATTCGACTCGCTAGCGAGTACGGTAATTGTAACTCATGGTAAGGGTACTGCATTCGACTCGCTAGCGAGTAGGGTAATTGTTACTCATGGTAAGGGTACTGCATACGATTCGCTAGCGAGTACGGTAATTGTAACTCATGGTAAGGGTACTGCATTCGACTCGCTAGCGAGTACGGTAATTGTTACTCATGGTAAGGGTACTGCATACGATTCGCTAGCGAGTACGGTAATTGTAACTCATGGTAAGGGTACTGCATTCGACTCGCTAGCGAGTACGGAAATTTTAACTCATGGTAAGGGTACAGCCTCCGAAAGCCGAGTGTTGCTGTATTTTACAAATAACTTGAACAGATAAACTTTGAACGCTTCGCAATTTCCCGACTTGGAAATTGAGTTCCCGAAACGTTTGAGTTTTAATACTTAATGAGTTACCCTCATTAAATAACTTCGGGACAATTTAGTAACTCTTTATTTGATGTACTGTATTGCGAACTTGGGTCCCTTCGCTGAAATCGTTTCAATTGCCCCGAATTGTTTCTTGGATTCAAAAGGAATTCTAACTCAATTATTATATTCTGGTAAATTTAAATTGAGGTTTTTGTGGAATGTCTGTGGTTTGTTTGGAATTCATTAATTACGGGGAAATCAGTA
Organism: Acleris emargana; assembly: GCA_927399475.2. NCBI lineage: Eukaryota > Metazoa > Arthropoda > Insecta > Lepidoptera > Tortricidae > Acleris > Acleris emargana. The sequence goes on along the minus strand of OV656853.1, from coordinate 15,900,313 downwards.
AATTCGTGGACAAAAGTGTTCCGGGAAAGCCAGCTTAGACTGAAATGATTGGTTACTAGCGAATAAATATCGGGCAAACATAGATTGTGTATTTATTTTAACATTGCGTAGGTATACTTGTATAAATGAGCATTAATTTGTTTAGTATAAGTATCTCGCAAACGATTTAGACTCACGACGACAAACAAGCTCAGACAATTTATGCCCTTCTAAGCAAAGCAAATTTTTCCCCCCACGTCAAGAAATAAGGTCACTAATAAATATCTACGCGGTTCACATACGCCTTTTTTTCTAAACAGGGCAGAATTGAAAACAGGTTTAGTTTTAAAAGGTGTTGTGATAAAAATCACGTTTAGAAAGGTTTTTTAGAAGGAAGAAAAGAAAGAAAGAAAACATTTTATTGATAATACACCTCCACTAACATAATAAAATAAAGCATAAGCACCATATTATGGTGCTACGACGCTGGTTTTCTGTGGATTTCTTTGTGATTCACACGCGACGACAAGTGACAGTTTGGACACCATGAAAAAGACATTTATGTGACGTAGAAAAGACCATGTGGCATTTAAGCCCTTTAGCTATTAGCAGGAATTTGTTTATTTATTTTCTAAGTAAATAATATACAGAAATATAAAACAACTATTTTTTTCAGAACAAGTTTTAATAAAGTTTCAGTTTTCAGTTCATTTTAATATCTGCAAAAACTAAATCGTTGGAGCAGCAATTTATCATGAAGCATGTCGAACGATTAAAAAAGGCAAATCATTTGAGAACCTTCCTGTATAGGTAAATACAGAGTGATATTTAAAACCAATAAAAAAAGATGCAATATGTTACAATTATCTTTTTCAAATAACGAATTTTGAGCATACATTTAACTATATAGAATTAAAGAAGAAATGTTGCCTAAATTAACATTTCTATAAACAAATGTATTTTTACACATCCCAACGTACATGTACATCAATTTAAATAACTCAATATATAGTTTATATTCTGTACCTGCATTTCGAACCTATAATGCGATGCAACCTGCATATTAAACTTCTATTTTCCGTCGCAAAATCTAAATCATATACGCGGCGAAAAAATTCAGCTGCCGAAAAACGGAATACAGGGTGGTAGTGAAAATTTCATTTGCCGAAATCGCGTACGGAGCGTTTACCTTGCATGCCAATGAGCGACGTTTAGCTAAAAATAAAAATTTGCACTCCATGTTGGCTAAATTGAGTATTGTACACGGATAGGTTTTTGATTTAGAGGATTGTGGGGGAATAGTGTATTTTAGTTGTTAGTTTGTGAGTGTTAGTTGGTTTGTTTTTAGGGTTATGTTTTTGCTCGGCGATTCTGTTAAATAACTCGTTTTTCATAGGTCTACGTTTTTCCAGGAAGCTGGAATTGCTCCGTACGTAAATTGTTTTTTTTTATGGCATTGAGAAGGCAAACCTGTATATACAGGGTGGAAAAAACGAACGCCATATTGACGGCAACTACCTTAAATAATGTAAATAGCTAATTCTACACAAAGGAGACATGCTTTTATTTTTGATTTAATTAAATACTGCATTTATAGATTTTTGGATCTGGTCTGCCTTAACCGAGAATCAAACTGATTTAAAACCGACCTCTAAACAACCAATCACGATGTTTGTGAATGGAGGATTATCGCCATTTCAGTGATTGTGTATGAACCATTTTTAGGGTGTGGAAATAACCTCAAAATGACAACTGTGCAAAAATAATTAAAAAACGATTTAATTTTGTAAAACACGATTAATTATTACCAATATTAATCTATTTGAATATAGTAGGTATTATATACAACGTGTCCCAAAACTCAACGATAAGCCGGCACCAGAGGATGGAGCTGCTTATGATTAGTCGAGAAAAAATAAGGAAAAAAATATATCTCAATTATTTTAGAAATTACAGAAAAAAAATGAAATTCATCGAAAATCGACATCCCTAATGGTATTTTTAACGACCATGTCTACAAATATTCAAATATTACTGTTTTTTTTTTGTTTTTGAAAACTTAAGTAGCCCTGCTATCTAACACAGTTCTTAAAAATACCATAATACATGTAGTTTTTACACAAAAAATAATCAAAATTCATTTTGTCCCTACAATTTTGAAAGATTTTTTCTTACAGCCCACTTTCAATCATCATGGTGTAAAAAAATAGTATTGACACCACTATGGCAATTATTTTCAAAAGTTGACGCAACTAACCAAGATTCCAAAATGGTATAATACTTTAGGAAACCTAGTCACAAAAAAAAACAACGAATTTTTAAACAAGAATCGAAATTATTTAATATTGGCGGTAATCACTTTTACTGTACCCAAAAATTTTGTTGTTGAAAAATGTTGAATAAATGCAAAGAAATCGTACAATTTTTTTAAATTTTTTTAAATTCATTTACTACATTATTAATACTACAGTAAATGTTCAAATTGCCTGCCACCGGCATTAATACAGACATGACATCGCCTTAGAAATGATCGTTTTATCCGTCGTGCATATCTTCTACCATTGATATGATCCGCAGCTTGTGTGATTTTTTGGCGAAGCTCGTCCAATGTTGCTATGGGTTTTGAGTAGACTTTGTCTTTAAGACAGCCCCAGTAGAAGAAGTCCAGGGGGTTCAGGTCGGGCGAACGGGGTGGCCACAAGATAGGACCAAGTCGCCCGATCTAACGCCCTGGATACTCTTGGTTTAAGTATTCTCGCACTGCACGGGCATAGTGAGCTGGGCAACCATCATTTTGAAACCACATGTTTTGTAAATCACGTAAAGGCACGTCTTCTAATAATTCAGGCAAGTCGTTTTGTAAAAAGTTCAAATAGCCATCACCATTAAGGTTTCCTTGTAACTCAAAGGGTCCAATTACATTTCCATTTAAGATGCCCGTCCATAAGTTAACCTTGAATTGATACTGAGATTTGTCTTCTCTCATCAGGTGCGGATTTTCATTGCTCCAACTATGTAAGTTGTGTAGATTTGAATAGCCATCTTTCTTGCAGGTTGATTCATCCGACCATAGAACTTTGTCTAAGAATTGGGGATCTTCCCTGAGCTTTTGCAGCATTGCACGGTAAAATGCGACCCGATGTGGATAGTCCCGCGGTTCTAACGTCTGCACACGCCTGTAGTGATATGGGTGAAGTCTGTAACGTTTTAGAACTCGATGTGCAGAACTTTTTGGTATTCCCGTAGCTAGTTCTAAGGCACGTACCGAGGTAGTTGAATCGTTTTCTATTTCATTGAGAACTTCTTCATCGCGTTCCAATCTAGGTCTTCCAGTGTGTCTCCTGTCAAATGGTAAACGACCTTCCGCAAAGGCTAGATGTACATTAATAAACACTCGATAATCCGGATGTCTTTGAACATTTGGGTACCTTTCTCGATACAATCTGCTAGCAGCGTTAGCATTGCATCGGCATTCTCCATAATGAGATGCATATTAGCGTATTCCAACGGTGTGTACGGTAGCGGCATGATAAACGCTAAACAATCCAGAATACGGAAAAAGTCCAATACACAAAACACAATCACAGTCCAAAATAATGCCAGGTCAGTACAGTTTGCAGATCACCAGTCCAAAAAGCAAAGCCAAGAGTTGTTAGTATGAGAGCCACATCAATTAATACGGAACGGTGCACAGCGAACAAAGGATCATCAGAGTGTACTGACTTGAAAATTGTATTAACTACCCACATTTTCCATTGAAATTTTAAAACTTGCAACAACAACCCTTTTCAAAAGTGATTAATATCAACATTTAAAAATGTCGGTTCTTGTTTAAAAATTCGTTGTTTTTTGTTGTGACTAGGTTTCCCAAAGTATTATATCATTTTGGAATCTTGGTTAGTTGCGTCAACTTTTGAAAATAATTGATATAGTGGTGTCAATACTATTTTTTTACACCATGATGATTGAAAGTGGACTGTAAGAAAAAATCTTTCATAATTGTAGGGACAAAATGAATTTTGATTATTTTTTGTGTAAAAACTACATGTATTATGGTATTTTTAAGAACTGTGTTAGATAGCAGGGCTACTTAAGTTTCCAAAAACAAAAAAAAAACTGTAATATTTGAATATTTGTAGACATGGTCGTTAAAAATACCATTAGGGATGTTGATTTTCGATGAATTTCATTTTTTTTCTGTAATTTCTAAAATAATTGAGATATATTTTTTTCCTTATTTTTTCTCGACTAATCATAAGCAGCTCCATCCTCTGGTGCCGGCATATCGTTGAGTTTTGGGACACGTTGTATATAGTACATATAAAGTTTTCAAATTTGTGTCTGGTGCTTAAATTTGCAAGCATTTAAAGTGACGCTTTACAAAAACTAACAACCGCGAAACAAATTTTTCAGAAACTTTGTTAAATATTGTTATTTTGTATAGAACTTCGTTTTTATTCCTCGAATCCAAAATGAAAAGTAGAGTGTTTAAGGCGAGACTAAACAATTATAATGACACTCGCCGGCTCGCTTGCTTGGCTAAACATCTCATGTCATTATGGCTTGTTTTAGTCCCTTGGTGAACGATCTACTATTATGTGTATAGCGAAATAAGCGTATACATAGATAACGACTAATCACACAAAATATTTACCTTTACCTAGAATCGAACCCAAGATCGCTAGCTTCAGTAACTATCAACTAAAAGTAAAAATCTATCAACTTGCAACTGTCCTAATATCCTACTTTGTCTTACAAAAACTACAAGTAACAAACCGACAACTAACTCCCCTTCCAAAACAGGGAACTCCCATTCAGCATAATTAAAAAACAGTTCATTAACAACGACAATGTTACCAACTGTAAGAACTGCTATTCGGCCTTAAGTTCGTTGGTAAACGAAGGTGCTAACTTAAATGTAGTTGTCGAAGCATTATACACTCTATTGATAATCAAATTAAATTTAAAATACTTATGCTATCACTATGCACGACTTCTTTGGTATTAAGTTTGTGAACTAATTCCATGCCCATCTAACACAATACTGTACAAATTAGACCCAATACTTTGGGCATTGAATATGCCAACAATTACACTGAAACAAGAAATTCGGTAATTACCGTCTCTCTTACTCGGTTGTATAAATACTAGAGAGCGGGAGGGATGGAACTTACAAAGTGAGGTTTAGTTTTCCGACTACAGGATGTTTTATTTCCGCGTCCAAAATTGTAAAGTTAGTTCCCATTTTTAAACTTACCTGGTTGAGAGTTGGAAATTAGTTTTTCCTGTTATGTTTATTGAAATACTGTAGGAATTTGGTATAATAAATAAATATCAGGGGACAATGTCACACCTATTGACCTAGTCCCAATTTAAGGTCTAGGCTTGTATTATGGGTACTAGACAAGGATATAAATACTTATATAGAGAAATATATACTAAATATAAGCAAAATTAAATGTGAATATTGTAATATTTTTGTAATACAATCATATGGGAGCGTATTTCTGAAATTGGAACTTGAAATATTATGGCATTTTCGTAAAAATCTATCTGATAAAAGGCAACAAAATGGCTGTAAATTATCAAGTACATTTTGTCAAGTAACTCTGAAGTCGCGTCAGTTTTGCGTCTGAATAAATCGTTATTGCTTCGAAAAAACCTCGTATCTCATATTTCGTCAAGTACGATTTGAAACTTAAACGTGAAGGGGATTAAGTTCAAACTCATACATCTCGAAATTTCAGATACGAACTTTTTCTAAAGTAGTAACGAAATACATCCATTATCTCCCGATACATTATTTAAGTCAAGTTACTAAGTACCATACTCTTTTATCTTTAATAAACCGCAAAAAATAATTAACGCCACACAGTTTTTCCAATCCGCTTTTCTTACGTAAAATATGTTAAAGAGTATGAATATTTTTTATTCATCTGACCTTTTTCGCTTTCGAGCCGTAAAAACAACCATTAAATTTCAAACCATTGTATGTGTGAACATTAGACTACACCCCGATTATGTCACATATTAAACAAAACACACTGTTATTACACATTTTATGTAACCCAAGAATTAATGTTATATCTAAAGGACAAAAGCTTTATTATTTATTATTATAAACGTTGAAAATAAACGACGTTACGAAGCACCCACAAATTACAAAAGAAAATAATAACGCAAGGAATTTATATTTATTCCAACATTATGTCTAAATACAATACTAATTCGAAATAGAGAAATAATCAGCAGGTCCAAATTAGCCGACAATAATAACTTCAGAAACAGCTTTAATTTTTTTCCAACTTGGAGTCTAGATTTTAACTTTTAATTTATGTATACGGGGTGCTCGTAAAATAATAATTATTTTTATTATTTAAATAAAGGGTCAGTTGGTAGAAACCTAACAAACAGTAATAATACGCTGGTGTACCATAAAGGACTTTAAATGTTGATCCACCATAGAACCTTGTCTACGGGGGTAAGGGCAGATATTTGTGTGATGAGCGCGATTTTTTGTTCCTGAGTCAACGATGTTTACAATGTATTTAAGTATTTATTTCTCAATATAAGTATTTATCTCTCTGTCTAGTACCCATAGCACAGGTCTAGGGCTTAGTTTGGGACTAGGTCAATTGGTGTGATATTGTCCGCTGATATTTATTTATTTATTATTTATTAACGGCAGTGTCAAGTGACGAGAAAGAAATTACAAAGGAATTAATCGTTGTATTTTTGCGACAAGGTTCTATAGGGGATCATCCATTTAAGTCCGTGACCGTACATAATTATATTGAATGTATTTGTAAGTTTAATATTAAGATGTAAGTACTATAAAAAGGATTCCGTTTTACTGTTACAGTTGAAAACTTAAAGCTACATCTGTCAAAAATAATAAACATACAGAGTGTCCTAATTTCAACATGTAAACTGCTGTTTTTTTCTCTCCTAAGCCAGAATGTATCGCCGCACGGCCCGGGCAATAATAATGTCCAATATCGCCCAGTGATTTAGGGCCCGTAAACATACGAATAAAACGCGTTATGAATGCGGTTCCGTTATTACGCTAACAAAACTTATCAAATTAAAACAGTAAATTAAATTAGATGGGCTTTTTTGCGGTTTTGATTCTTTTTTGTTTCATTTTCACGCTGAATAAATCATGCTGTATAAATTTTATAAGACACTTACTTCCAATTATATTCCTTATAATATAGGAAAATAAAGACAATGTATTTTGTTTTGTAAAGATGTCATAACGGCATTGCAAATTAAAAAAAAGATAGATAACGGCAATGCCTGCTGTAATTATTGTTGACGATACGCGCTAACAGTTGACTAACCCCGATAGCTCAGAGTTCCAAAAACACTAAACAAAACGCGACTATTAGGAGAGGAAATAAAATGAAACTAGATAAAAACGTTAAATGAATTTAAATTATTAAAACAGACAAACACTTTGATATTACATTTACTTAAACACTATAGACTTTAAACAATATAAACAAAAACGATTTTACTTTAGGGCAGAGAGATTAACAAACACGCATGCACCGTATACGACGAGTGCAGTACGAAACACTACGAATACTAAGAGCTTGAAACGAGTACTAAACGAAACTAAACGAGTATTAACTATGAAACGAGTATTCACTGCGAAACCGAGTACTAATCCGAGTATACAAATCCGAGTACTTCCCCCAGTCCTGGTTCGGGGTGAGAGTACGAAACGAAACGAGTATTCACTGCGAAACCGAGTACGACAATCAAAATATTGGCTCCGTATTTATAGCATTTCACCTAGGCTTAAACAGTGCCTCTACCTCCGAGGAGTCCCAATCCTCTGCTTGAATCACAAGCCCTACTTTAATAAATTTAATCGGGACGACCAATCAGAGCGCCTGCATTTCCGGGCGCTTTCCACTCGACCTTCGGGTGGAAACATCCGAGGTTCTTCCCCGTCGCCGCCCGTAAATACCGCCTGCGTCTGATTGGCCGCACGCTTTATCAAATTATCCTAAATTTGATTCAATATTTCCTTATAAACTAACACGTAATCAGTCATACCTCCTATCTCGCTGTTCGGATCTGATTCGTTTCTTCCTGGCTTAGGTCCGGCTCAGGATCTCTGACCCGATAACCTTTTCCCTTCTAATATCGGAACTAGGTTACCGGGTCAGGAGGACAATAGCCGCGTTCGGCGGTCTATTTTACACAAATTTTTCGTAGTTATTTTAATGGGATTTAGCTGAGGGGGCAAGGATCGGTTCGGGGTTCAGTCCAGCTTGTAGTTTGGGCTGGACTTTACCTAATTCACACATAAAAAAACTTAAATCTATAGATCGCCTATTCACAGCTCGTAATATTAAGTACCTCCCTAAGCCAAATCCCCATTTTAAACCTAAAACTAACTAAAAAATCTTTATTAAATACCTAAAATCTACCTAATACTATATAAAACACTTATATACTAACTTAACTATTTACAGTATCCTTATATACTAGGGTCACGTCTAAATACGTCGCTGTCGGCTAGAGTTCGGCGGTGGCTGTCGTCAACACTATCCCCCCGTCAACATGCCATGTTGACCCGGGTGCAACGGTACGACAGCCAGCTTCGTCGTCGGTCTCCGGAACACGCCGCCTCTCGTTCGGACGTCCGCGCTCCGCACGCCGCCATCTGGTCCAGGGTAGGTCGTCTCGACGACTCCTCGTGGCCACACGTTCCGTGGCAGGGTGGGGTCGACCACGATCACGTAGTCCCCAACCTGCAGTTGTCGCTCGCCCGCCGCGGATGAGCGTCGCGGGGCAAGCGTCGGCAGGTATTCCCGGACCCAGCGGGCCCAGAAATGGTCGGCGAGCGCCTGGCTGGCTCGCCAGGTTCGGCGATCGGCTTCCACACAAGGGCCAGTGAGAGGGACCCCCGTGGAGCCTCCCAGTAGAAAATGGTTCGGTGTTAAGGCTTCTTCGTCGGCTGCCTCAACCGATACGTGAGTGAGGGGCCGAGCATTCACAGTGTGCTCGGCCTCGGCGAGCAGCGTCCATAGCACCTCTTCCTTGGGCGCCCTGGACGTCAGTGTCGCCGTCAGCGCCGTCTTCACGGAGCGCACCATGCGCTCCCAGGCGCCTCCCTGGTTCGGAGCTCCCGGCGGTATAAAGCGCCACTCCATCGCGTTCCGCTGCCCGTACTGCCGCATTGCTGGCAGCCACTCGAGGTAGGCGGCGCGCAGCTCCGCGTCCGCACCCCGGAAGTTGGTTCCGTTGTCACTGTAGATGACCCGCGGCCACCCCCGTCGCGCGGCCATGCGCCTTAGCGCCATGATGGCCGAGCCGGTGGACAGCGAGTGCGCCAGCTCCAAATGGACTGCGCGGGTTGTGAGGCACGTGAATAGCGCCACCCAGCGCTTTTCGTGCCGTCGCCCGACGGTCACCATCAGTGGTCCGAAGTAATCCACCGCCGCGTTTGTGAACGGTCGGTGGAATGGCTCGATCCGTGCCAGTGGCAGATCTCCCAGCGCGGGCACCTGAGGTCGCGCCCGGCGCAGGATGCACACCTGGCACGCGTTCGCTACTGCTCGTACTGTGGGTCTTTCGTTGTTCTGGGCGCTTGTTCTTTGTTCTGTGATGCGACGCTATAGCGCGGGCTAGCCGTGCCCCGATAAGCGCCGCCTGTAGCTCCAGTCGCGGGATGCTCAGCGCCTTTGTCGGCGCGACCTTCGCCTTCGCCGCGACGAGACTCACCTCGGCGTCGGTTCGCCAGTAGGCTACCGCAGCGTAAGCCTGGGCGCTCGCGTCTACAAAAATATGTAACTCACGCGGCGATCCCCCCGTGTCAAAATAACACCGCGGCACCCGCAGTGCAGCCACGCTGTCGAGCGCTCTCAGCCAGTGTTCGAATTCACGGCGTTCCTCCATTGGTGGCTCTTCGTCCCAGCCGAGTTTAATCTGCCATAATCTTTGCAGTTGTATCTTGGCCGTAATTACGTACTGTGACAGTAGACCTATCGGATCATAGACACTCATTACTGCACTTAATATTTCTCTTTTCGTCGGCCCTCTAGCGCACGTCCTCACCTCGGCTGGGACCCGCATCATCGTTGTATTGAATGCCAACTCGTCGGTCTCGGGGCACCAGATCATCCCAAGTATCTTCTGCGCCTTACCGCCGAACTGCGCGGGCGCCTCGGCTCGCAGCTCCGGTGGTATTCGTTGTCGCAACTTACTTGAGTTGGTGCTCCAATTTCTCAACTTAAAGCTTGCTTGCGCGTGTGAAACAGCTACCTGTTCGGCTCGTTCTATAGCCTCGTTCTCGTTCCCGTAACTGGCGACGTAATCGTCCATGTAGTGGTTGTTCACTATGTCCTCAACCGCCAGAGGGTAACGTACCTCGTTTTCTTGCGCGTTTCTTATGCGCACGCTATGCGCTAAGAATGGAGAGCTGGCGGCGCCGAATATCATAGACGTCATCTTGTACCGTCTCGGCGGGCCCTCTCGATCGGTGCCCCTCCACAGAAACATCTGTGAGGGCTGATCCTCCTTACGTATCTTCACCTGTAGAAACATTTCCTGAATATCGGCAGTCAACGCATACCGGCCCTCGCGGAAACGGAACAGGATCCCTAGTAGAGACTGTAGCATGTCTGGTCCCTCCAATACGTAATTGTTCAGGCTGCGTCCTTGGACTGTTGACGCAGCATCAAATACCATCCTTAGTTTTCCTGGTTTATTGGGGTTAGTGACCCCAAAATGAGGTAAATACCACTCTATTTTCCCGTTCTGGGTGAGTTCGTGGTCTTCCACTAGTTCGGCGTAACCCTTGACCAGCAGGTTATCGACCTGTGCGGCATACTCCGTCGCAAAGGTCGGATCACGGTCCATCTTCCTTTCAATCCCCTGTAGCCGCCGAAACGCCATTGCGTACGTCGGTGGCATTCGGGGTTCATCGTCCCGCCACAGTTGTCCTACCTCGTAGCGGGGTCCGTCTATTTTCGTCACGGTTTGTGCGAAAATCCTCTCAGCTCGTTCCTCGAGGGGGCGTTTCTTGTTGATCAACTTGATCCCCAACGAGTCTATATCAAAATACCTTTTCAGAGCTTCGTCCAGCTCTGGTTCACGCGCCGCTAAGTGTAGCGACGTCTCGGCATGTTCGGTTCGGATGAGCCGCGGTACCGTACCGTACACGACCCATCCTAGGTCGGTTCGTAGGGCTGCGGGCTCGTTCATGCGCCCTGTCCTCAGTTCGTGAGGGATCATTATGTGCCAGTGATCGGCACCGATAAGCACATACGGCACTCCTTCCTCAAATGCCGCTTCGTTCAGGCCGGCGAGGTGCTTGTACTTACCTAGTTCTGTTTTATTTAGGCGCTGCGTTCGTAGGCCTAGGTTCGGTACGGTCCGCAGCGTCATTTCGTGTACAGGTCCATCTCGGATTCCTCGTACCTGCGTTGTCACCCTTCGGCTCCGTTGGCTCGAAGTCATGTTTCCCACACCTTGAATGTGTAACGGTGTCTCGGGTCCGGTTGCTCCGATCGCCTCCGCCAACCTTTCATCCACAAGGCTAACGGTGCTTCCCTCGTCGAGCAACGCGTGTGTCTTGACCTCGCATCGCGGTCCCGAAATAATTATAGGTACTACCTTTAACAACACTATGTTTGCGACCATGTGGGGGTTCGTGTAGGTCACCGCGAAGCTCCGCTCTGGATCATAGAGCTCCGTCGGTTCGTTGTTCGTTGCGCACGCCGCGGCGCGCTGCGTCCTTTCTCGTGACGTCACAGCGCGTGCCGACGATGCGCGGGGCGGCGCTAGCGGCCTAGCAAAGCGTGGCGCCGGCGCTAGCGGCGCTTGCACAGGTGGCGCCTGCACAGGTGGCATCTGGTATGTATGCTGCTGGTTCAGGGGTTCGTGCAGCACGGGATGGTGGGGTCGCGGGCATCCGTTCACACCGCACCCTCTCGCCGGGCATTGCTCCCGACGATGTTTTCGATTGACACATTTAAAGCATACCCGGTTCTGTCGGGCCCAGTCCCAGCGGGCTCCAACTGGCATGTTAAGAAGTCGGCGACAGTCAGGCGTATTGTGACCGCCTCCGCAAAACAAACAACTACTCACTGTTTCTGTCGTGTAGGTTCTGTTGACTCTAGGTGGTTGTGGGCGACGGAAAGCTCCTCCGCCGGCCGGGATCGGTGCGCGTCGAGTGTCTCGCTGGATCGGTGGCGCGGGTGTCGTCCTCTTTGACGGCGCCCGTGCTTGCGAGAACTCCAACTTGGCGTCGCTCTCATCGAGTAAAAAGTTAGCCATCAGCATTAACTCACTCTGTTCTAGAGTATATCTTTCCTTCGCATATGCGCACCATCGCGAGCGCAAATGCGGACTCAACCTCTCTGTTATCTCCCTTATCAGTAACGGGTTAGCTCCGTAACTCCGTTTATCTAAATTCACTAAAGTCGATGCTATGTTCATGATTTTCGTCGCGAACGCATTTAGATCCGTTGCGCTCGGACCAATTATAGGCATCCTCTTCAGTTCCTCGATAGCTCGATCAATCAGCAAATCGGTTCTACCGAAGTTCTTTTTCAACACTCTGACAATTAGTTCTGGTGATGTCGATGACGCGAGCATATGATGTACACACTGTCGCGCCTCACCTTTCAACGCGTGTCGTAGCCTCGCAACGTTCTCGTACGGCGAGAACTTGTACCGCTGCGACGACTGTTCGTAACTATTTAAAAATGTGAGCCATTCGCTCGGATCTCCGGCAAATATAGGCAACTCATATACTTGCCTTGGTGGCGGCCTCATCATCGTCTCGAGATGATCCGTCAGTCGATCAATGGCGCGGCTCCTACCTTCTGATCGTTCCCGCTGACTGTGCGGGGTTCTTAGGTCGTCACGTGTTCTCCTCGGCGATGGCGAGTCTTCACGTGACCTGCGTGGTATCGGCGCTGCTCTCTCGGGCTGCACGTTGTCGAGCCAGTCGCCCACCCGGTTCGCGGGATCTGCGACCGACCCTCCAGCCCGGGACCCTTCTACCTCGATTTGTTCGATGGTTGCGGCGAGTCGTTTCTGGATCAATTCCTCTTGAATCGCCAGCTCACGACGGTGCAACTCGGCGAGCTGCTCTGCCGCCTCCAGTTCTGCTCTCCGCCTTCTTACCTTAAGATCCGTGGTAGAAGCCACGGATGCAGGCCTCGACGCAAACGCAACGCGGTCACGATCCGCCGGTCGTTGCGCTCCTTGCGCGAGCCTCTCCTCCATACGCTGCTCGGGTACTCGGATCGCGGGTGGCGCGAGCGGTGACACTCCGTAGGTGTCCCGCGGCTGCGCACCCCATCCGACATTGCGACTAAACTCCCCCCTGTCCTGGTTCGGGGGTGAGACTGGTGAGTCGCCCATCGGGTTCATCCGCCGAAGGGTTGGGTTTTCCGTCCCGGTTCTGAGGGGGCCCGCTCGTTCCGCGGGTGCTCCCTCGACGTTACCTCCTCGTAGCGGAGTTTGTTCAAGTAATCTCTGCCTTTCCTCTTCTAAGCGCTGCTCCATCAGACGACGATTTTCCTCGTCCTCGAGGTTATCGCCCGCCTGGCTCCTCGTAACAACCATATTTATGGTTTTACGTGGGTTCACAACACAATCACAAATCCTAGTTCGCGGATCCGGCTCGAAGGACCATAAAACTGTTGACGATACGCGCTAACAGTTGACTAACCCCGATAGCTCAGAGTTCCAAAAACACTAAACAAAACGCGACTATTAGGAGAGGAAATAAAATGAAACTAGATAAAAACGTTAAATGAATTTAAATTATTAAAACAGACAAACACTTTGATATTACATTTACTTAAACACTATAGACTTTAAACAATATAAACAAAAACGATTTTACTTTAGGGCAGAGAGATTAACAAACACGCATGCACCGTATACGACGAGTGCAGTACGAAACACTACGAATACTAAGAGCTTGAAACGAGTACTAAACGAAACTAAACGAGTATTAACTATGAAACGAGTATTCACTGCGAAACCGAGTACTAATCCGAGTATACAAATCCGAGTACTTCCCCCAGTCCTGGTTCGGGGTGAGAGTACGAAACGAAACGAGTATTCACTGCGAAACCGAGTACGACAATCATGTTATGTTATGTTATGACTGACTATGTAGTTGGTATTTCTCTACCATAACTACTTCACCCGGGCACGGGTAGCGATGCCCTTAGCGGGGGGCATGCTGAACCCTAAGTTAGAGGTGCGGTGGTGGTCGCACCTCTGGAGGGGTGCCTCCGTCGGGAGTCAGGCCGGTCGAGCGCAGCTCGGCCGGCTGAGTGTCTTGAAGGACTTCGTTTTCTTCGGTTGCTTCCAAGTGTTCGGTTTCTTCGGTTGCTTGAGTATGTTCGGTTTCTTCGGTTTCTTCGATCTTCTCGATCCCTGCAGTGATGCTATGAGGCTCAGGTCCGGATCTGGGGGGGCGGCCGCGACGTCCCTGGCGCCGAAGCTTCTTGCGGTCTTCAGTGCCCTCATCCACTGCGAGTTGGATGGGATCGGTGGGATCGAGCAGGATGTGCTTGGGGCGCCTGACGGGCGCCCCGAGCGCAGCGAGCACGTCGGGATCGGATGGGTACGACAATCAAAATATTGGCTCCGTATTTATAGCATTTCACCTAGGCTTAAACAGTGCCTCTACCTCCGAGGAGTCCCAATCCTCTGCTTGAATCACAAGCCCTACTTTAATAAATTTAATCGGGACGACCAATCAGAGCGCCTGCATTTCCGGGCGCTTTCCACTCGACCTTCGGGTGGAAACATCCGAGGTTCTTCCCCGTCGCCGCCCGTAAATACCGCCTGCGTCTGATTGGCCGCACGCTTTATCAAATTATCCTAAATTTGATTCAATATTTCCTTATAAACTAACACGTAATCAGTCATACCTCCTATCTCGCTGTTCGGATCTGATTCGTTTCTTCCTGGCTTAGGTCCGGCTCAGGATCTCTGACCCGATAACCTTTTCCCTTCTAATATCGGAACTAGGTTACCGGGTCAGGAGGACAATAGCCGCGTTCGGCGGTCTATTTTACACAAATTTTTCGTAGTTATTTTAATGGGATTTAGCTGAGGGGGCAAGGATCGGTTCGGGGTTCAGTCCAGCTTGTAGTTCGGGCTGGACTTTACCTAATTCACACATAAAAAAACTTAAATCTATAGATCGCCTATTCACAGCTCGTAATATTAAGTACCTCCCTAAGCCAAATCCCCATTTTAAACCTAAAACTAACTAAAAAATCTTTATTAAATACCTAAAATCTACCTAATACTATATAAAACACTTATATACTAACTTAACTATTTACAGTATCCTTATATACTAGGGTCACGTCTAAATACGTCGCTGTCGGCTAGAGTTCGGCGGTGGCTGTCGTCAACAATTATAAAAATCAGAACCATGATAAATTTAAATCAAAACGAACAAATCTCTTATTTCTACTTATGACATGTGTATGCTTTATTGAAACGTTTTCAATTTACGTTATTGTTAATTTTGAAACCCACGCGGGAGAAGCGCAGCGCTGATTGTTTTGCTATTTTATTATATCCTGATAATGCTCTACATAAAGCACCCTGTTGAATATTTAAAAAGGAAATAGCTTTTTTTAAGAGATGAGAAAAATAAAGGATATACCAATTCTAGTTACTACCTCTGAGGATTAAGTTAAAAATGTAGATTAATTTTTATAAAGTTCACTCGCCGAGTCTAGTCTAGACTGTTTTTAAATTTATGAACCCTCGGTCAAGTTTAATCAAATCTAATTTAACTTGTGATGTTGAATAAACTTTCTGAAAGCGTTTTTGAACTTTTTACAATTTTCTAAAAGCAATGTAAATATATATATCTGAGAGGTAATGCAGCCAGTGTCATAGGGACCATGCCGCGAGCGAACCTGCTAAACCCTGTTTTTTAATTCCGTAGAATTCTGACAGCCATCTGACAGCAGTCACATTCTGACGTTTCAGGAGTAATGAACATTTTTCATTGTTGATGTTTTTAAACTAAAAATATTGTTTGATTTATGTTATTGACCGACTGACTGAAGTTTTTGTTCGTCATTTGAATTGGTTGCTATTCCAAATACATAAGGTAGAGTACGTATATAAGATTTAAACGAAGATTTTGAATAATTTTTAATATGATGTAAGTACATAAACTACATAACATGATTTGCTTACAAAGAAAAATTAAGGTTAACAAATGCATGTGTGATTGATTGAATAAAGCAGAATACTAGAACTTTAGGTAGGTTGGTCTGTGCGTCATCATTTTTTATTCTCGCATTTTATCCCAAAGTCAACGGCAAAGGACATCAAATAGCCTAAAGCGTCGTCATTTGTTTGACAACTGTCATATTATAGTCTATATTTTTCTAAAAAAAAAAAAAACACTATTATGAATACAAAACGACGATGATCAAATATAATTAACTCCAAAGGTTTGTAATATATGAATAATACAAATAAGCAGAATGATACCCACAACTATTTACTTTTCCCTCTGAAAAAAATTAAACAAAATATTATGTGTAAATTGTGCGATTTTAAATTATAATTACTTTGTATTAATGAATAAAACATTATTTACTTTTACATTCAAATATTTAAATCACAGAAGTCACACTCAACATATAATTTATTGAAATTTTTGCACCATCGGTTCAAGGAATATTTTGTAGTCTGGTAAGACCAACAAACGTCAGAATTCTACGGAATTAAAAATCAGGGATTAGTGAGGGTGTCCTTTTTATAGTGGTGATTATTATTTACATCTGTAATATTTGAGTAGCTTAGTTTTATTATAATTTTAATAAGTTTAGTTTTAACTTTTAATTGTTAACATCAATAAATAGTATTTTTTAAGTATAAATACTATATATATAATATATATATATGTACCATATATGTACCTGTATCGCATGATGAAACTGGTGACAGAAAAGTTGTGTGGAAATTGGTTGTCATTGTATTGGCATGTGATGCGGAGGAATGAGGAAAATATCGTCAGGAAAGTTTTGAGTATGAGTGTGGATGGCTATATACGAGTAGGGGAAGGTCAAAGAAATGATGGATGGACTGTGTGAAAGATTATATGGCTAGAAAGGGTAGGGTAACATATATATTTTTTTATAATAAAATTGTGATCTTTCATTTCATAGTAGTAGTAGTAGTGTAGTATGAGTATGAATAAGAGTTGACTTTTAATGGTAACGTCGACTCCATAGCTTTTTTTCGTCTTACCGTTCCATGATAACTCCGAACCCTGATGATGATACTTGCATGATTATGATTGTAGGTATATATCAATATCCTCATTTAAGTATTTTAATAGATGTACAGACAAACTGACTGACTTTGACTTTGACTTTCTGTAATTACGTTTTCACATTTGAGTTACGGGACCTTTAAAATCACTGAGCAATAACAAGCCAAAACCTCTATAGTCATACCACCTAATATTTTAGCGAAATTATTTTTACCCGTTCGTCCAAACTAAAGCTTTTGTATGTATACCTTTTTTGCATAGTATCTTCATCATCAGCCTCCCAACGTCTTCCAGTCCATATTCACCACTCAGTTTTCTTCGCCTACGTAAGACATCCCTTCCAAAAGCCACATCCCTAATCCCCCACTTAAGTGCCCCACCACTTAAATAAATGAACAAATAAATAAACCTAATCTTCAAATTACCTAATCTCTTACCTATAAAAGGAAAAAACAAATCGCCGTGTAAAAAAGTTAATTCGTGCTCCTCCCGGATTATAGGCGATATTCGAGCAATTACAGAAAGAGGGTTCCGTCGCGAGGATCTGTAAATAGCGCCCGTTCCACTCGTAATTCTTTAAATTCCATCGTTAATTTAAAACTAAACGCTTCGTTGCTTTTACAATATAGACGGAGCGGCAACCGCTGCTTTTTTGAAGTCATTATTTATCTACACATGTCAGGAATATGTTTAAAGGTTGAACACGCCAAAACGTGGGCATACACGCGATGTCGCTAAAAAGGTACAAATGTCACAATCTTATGTACAAAAAGTAAAGGCAAGAGCTGGGTTAAGGTCGTACGAGGCTCAAGCTGCACCTGGCCGCAACGCTACGCAGAATTTGACGGCCAAACAAAGAGCAAGAAAGTTATACGACAATTTCTTAACAAAATTTAAATGCATCGTGGTTGGACGAAGAAAGGTACATAAAAGCGGACTTTAAACAGATACCAGGCCAGGAGTTTTATACTAGTACGAGTCGCAAAAGTGCTCTTGAGGACTGTTAGTTAAAAAAGAGGTCAAAGTTTCCGAAAAGTACTTGCTTTGGCAAGCTATTTGCAGCTGCGGTAAAAAAAGTCGATCATTTATCGCTACAGGCACTGTAAACAGCGAAATTTACAAAAAATAATGTTTGGAGAAGCGACTTTTACCCTTTCTGAGAAATCATATTTCGCAACCATTGTTTTGGCCTGATCTTGCAAGCTGCCACTATGCCAAAGTTGTGTCAGACTGGTACAAACAGAATGGTGTTGCTGTGGTACCTAAAAACTGCAATCCTCCTAATTGCCCTGAACTCAGGCCTATCGAAGAATATTGGTTCATAATGAAAGGGATATTAAAGAAGAAAGATATTTAGTATGCTCACGTTGTGGCGTGTTCAACCTTTAGTTGAAACATTGCTGGTAATTTTTGAACCAGTTACAGTTATTATGTATACCCGATGATATTTAATAATTACGGTATAGTTTTTTATTTTTATTTATTGCATGGAAAGGCAAACGAGCACACAGGCCACCTGATGGTAAATGGAAACTGTGACCCATAGACATTCGCATTCACAAGACTGCAAATGCGTTGCCAACCCTGAGGACTAAGATGGAATGCCTCTATGCTAGTCATTTCACCGGCTGTCTTATCCCAAAACCGGAACACAACAATGCGAACACTGCTGCTTGGCGGTGGGTTAATGGATTAAGATGGTGGTACCAACCCGGACGGACCCTGCACAAGGTCCTCCCACAAGTAAAGCTGATATGATCATAGAGTGATGGCAATAGGATCTCTGTTGCTCCTCAACGTTTGGACTTGTTAAATTTATCTAGATGGCTGAACAAAGCAAAGTGCAATTGACAAATAAGCTAGTCTCTAAAAAAAGTGGTGGCAGACTACCAAATTGGTAGTACCAATATGTTTGCGCATACTATTTTGTCACAATAAAAAAAGTACATTACAACTTACATTTTATATTTACATTTTACATTATATTTACATTTGTACATTAGTTTAATATTAATATTGTAACATTTATATTTTTGTGCAATAAAAATTCATACATACATTCAAACAAATCAACCAGCTTTCAAAATTAGGGGCTGTATTCATTAACTTTTAAAACCTATCTATTTCCAGCCTATAAAGAGACATGTCTTGAAAATTCTTATTATTCGTGTAAAGCTTAGACTAACTCAACACACAAAAACTAAGAAGTAGCCTTTTCAAACCTCAATTGCAAACATCCTCACATAGTCAACAAAACTACAGACCTTTGTCGCAGAAAGCCATCATCATCATCTCCTTGCCGTTATCCCAACCATAATGGTGTCAGCGCAGCATGTCTTTTTCTACAACTTATCCCTAGTAGCCGGCATCACAGCGTTTACTCCCTTCTTTCTCATATCACTATTCACACAATCCATCCATCACCATTCCATCTAGCATTGTATAACCATCCACATTAATACTCAAAACCCTTCTCGTAACAGGACTTTCATCCCTCTTCATGACATGTCTATACCATGACAGCAAAAATACAAATGAAAGTTAATGAGTAATTTTAAGTGACGTCATTCCGTTTCCTTAAAGAGGCGATGTCATTGCGGCTATGGTAGTTTCATTATTATAATTAAACCAGCTGACCGTACCTTACCAAGCTAAACAGTTGTGCTAAATACGACTATCCCTAAACGGCCTCGGTCCCTCCACCTCCCAAATTGTCCCATAAATAACAAAATAAAAAAAACTCCAGCTATTTATGTTTAAGTCACTTGTTCCGTTTACCAGCTCTTTCCCATTAATCGAGTAAATAGGCAGTTTAAATTTGCTTGTTTAAACCCGTTTATTTGAGTTTAATCAACGCTTAGTTATTAAACGAGGAGTTAAGTTTAATTCTGAGCTTTTGATTGGTTTAGGAGACGTCAATGTTTGAGTATTGATTCATCCCCGATAATTATAACTGCCAGCTATCAACCGACCTTTCATTTTCACCTTTCAAATCCTACCTATCCCTGGAAACATGCATAATTACTGAGATATCGGCAAAAAGGACGAATATGGAAGTTGACGCCATTTTGATTTGGCTTTGTCCTCCATTTCACGTTGTAAAACCCGTCTTGCTTTGAAAGTAAGAGCTGTTATATCGTAACCAATTATGATTACGATATCGAAAACTGATCGACTCACACAATGTGGTAAAGAGATAAAAAATTACATAGATATAAGTATGTATCAGTTCAATAAATTCAATTTCGGATTATTTACTAAATATATAAAATCACAATGTTATAAAAGATACAGTTATTACATAAATACTCATAACAAGTTAAGTGACCAAAACGTAAAGATAAAAACCGGACAAGAGCATGTCGGACCATGCTCGGTGTAGGGTTCCGAAGTCGTTACTACAAACGAATAAGATCTCGTGACAAACCTAACTTTGTCGTTGGAAAACTGTCATCCCCATACATTGACACAGGTCGCGGTCAGTTTACCAACATCGCAAATAAGTTACATACATACATACATACATACCTTCACGCCTTCATTCCCAGAGTGGGGTAGGCAGAGCTACAGAATTACCAACAACTCTAAAAACTTGTTGATAACTGTGTAACCACAATTTGCACAAATAGGCTAAGATGTTTAACAGTGTATATTAGTGACAAGTGGCAAGCCCATCGCCTAACAGTACTACAAGCCTTTATTCCCTTAGTCACCTCTTACGACTTCCACGGGAAGACATGGAGTGGCACTATTCTAAGCCGGCAACCACGCAGCGAAAAATAAGTTTAGCGCAAATAAGTTTTCGGTAGGTATAAACATTTAAACCGTTTGTAACTCAAGAACCACTGAAGTCTTCTTAGTAGTGATACTTTTCCTATTCAATTCACTATAATTATGTGCTTTCATTTAAGATATTTTTCTGATTTTTAGTATTTGTAGTTTTGGCTGTAAGAGGGGGGGGGGGGGGACACTTGACTAACAAATAGTAGCGCTTTATAGCTTAATATTTCATAAACGGATATCTCAATTGTAAATTTTTTACAATTGTGTAAACCCGCAATATTTTTGAATGACCTATCCAACGACACCCCACACTTTGGAGTAGACGAGAAAAAAAAATACATCCCTAAGTAAGGTTTTTTTGTAGAGTACCTACCAGAGGTACTCTACAAAAAAACCTTTTTTCCAGGTTTTATATTACTACTTTGTTGGCGTGGGCGTGACTAATATGTAAATTTATGCCAATTTACAGCTTTCAAGTACTAAGACTCTCTGAGCTAGGCTGTGGACGGACGGACCGGACGGACGGACGGACGGACATGGCGAAACTATAAGGGTTCCTAGGACTACGGAACCCTAAAAATTGTGTTAAACGTAATATTTGTCTCACAAAACACATACAATATTGCAATTCACTGACTCATTTCTCTGTACTCAAGTACAGTTCTAATGAATAACGACTCATTCAGCACTAAGTAGCTTAAACCACGAAAATACTACTATTGTTTTGAACTGATCCCACCCATAACAACCCAACACTTACGCATGAAAGACAGTATACGAGTTCGGTGCTGAGCACCTAATAGGTATTTATGAGCACAATAACCCATTAGTGCGGTCGCCTTGTGTTTTGTTTGGAGTTGATGTAGAAGACCAAGTCAAACAGTAGGCAAGGGCCCTTTTTTCACATTGTATAATAATAATAAATAAATAATTAATAATAATAAATATCAGGGGACAATGTCACACCAATTGACCTAGTCCCAATTTAAGCTCTAGGCTTGTATTATGGGTACTAGAGAACGATATAAATACTTATATAGAGAAATATATACTTAAATACATAGTAAACATCCATGACTCAGGAACAAATATTCGTGCTCATCACACAAATATCTGCCCTTACCGGGATTTGAACCCAGGACCGCTAGCTTCGTAGGCACGTTCACTACCAACTAGGCCAGCTCGTCGTCACATGTATAAAGCCATATAGCTGCGATATTGTAATTAAATTGTTAATGTAACAATTAGTAGCTCCAGTTTTTTTGGGAATGAGTACTGTGAGTGATGTAGTAAACAATAAAACGACATTGTAATTTTCTCCGACATGCTCGGAAACGTCAACCTTGGGTACATACACATACATACATTCCATCCCGCCTGTAATCCCAAGGGTAACATTACAGAGGTCTGGGTTTTTTATGTGGCGTGGCAAGAAGAACCATTATCAAGTTTTACTGTTACTTGTTCTCTTTACAAGGCCACGTAATTCGGTAATGCGCTATGTCATGTCCTACTTGAAGTAGTACATATTTTTCTGTTTTCGTGGCAGTAATTATAGTTATAGGTCATTCATTACGTCTCACATGTAATGCGTGATTACCTGTACCTACTGGCCTGGGTTGTTTTATATGGCGTGGCACAAAGATACATCAAATGTTTTTATTGCCAGAGAACCATTTTTCAATGTAGCTGCCACCTATAAACATTAGTAACTCCAGGGGTGCTCTTAATGCTGCTGGTTTCGAAAATATTTTAAGACGCCATTTTTGAAAACCAGTTTGCAGTGGGAAAATCCTACCAAAAAGTTCCTACTGTATCTTGCTCTCTTTGTTTAGCAGTAACAGTAAAGGTCATTACGTCTCGCATATAATGCGCGATCGCCTATATTGGGTCTGGGTTGTTTTATGTGGCGTGGCGGATTGGTTGTAACACGGACGGTAGGTTGTAATGACAGCTGTAATGACGGTTATATAATATTATTAGTGGTACTACGGTGTGAATAAGGAATTATGTTAATCCATATTTTGCTGATTGTCATTGTTCAATTACTTTAAAGATTTTTCACACCACATGCTCGAATTTGCCCCATTATATATCATGTAAACCTCACCTAAAGTAAGTCCTTACATTATAGCCATCGGCTAACCATCGGGTTATAATGAGATTCAGCAAATTTATAACTGGGCTAACCTAACCTAACCCAGTAGAATAGAAACGCAGATTAACTATTAACTATCGCTCTATTAATACTCAAGTTAACTTGGCAGACACAATTTAAAAAAGCCAGCCAAAATTCGAAAAAAGCAACAAGCTGAAAACAAAAAAGGAGCACATCAAAAGAGCTATGAAACAATCACTCACCCGCCGTTTCTTCGAAACAAAAGCGGTTTTCGCTCAAGGCGTAACTTCTGTAGCAACTCACCAGTACAACATGAGCCCTGGCTATCACGAGATTACTCAATAAGACGTGTGATACTTGTATTATCAAAGGTCTTTGCTAGGTGGTTAGGGGTAGCACAAAAAATGACACATGAGTCTTTTGTAAAAGTCCTTTGATAGCTGATAGTCTTGCTGCTGAAACGGTTTAAGAGTTTAATATGGTTTACTTATTTCTAGACTCGCTTTTCCCGCGATTCCATCCGCATAGAAGAGGTTTATCCCTAGTCCCACGGACAATTAACAACTACTTTTAAAGTACCCGTTTCTATACTCTGTTTGTTTAGGTACTTAAAAAAATGTAAACAAAACAACCACGCGATATAGTTATTTAGCCAATAGAAGCAGAACACATTTTCGTCAAACTTCGATAAAACAGTTTTGATTGGCTGTTTAACAAAGCGTGGTTTAGATTGTTTACACTTTTTTAAGTACCTAAACAAACGGAGTATAGGTCAGACCCCCGTACTTGGCGGCGTTGACGCAAAACCGACGTCACCCTGCATAATACATACAAAGTCTGATTCCGTCACGGCAATTACGTCACTTTTGCGTCAGCGGTGCCAAATATATGGGGTCCAGAGGGCCTAGTATGGTTGCGTTTATCGCGTGACAAAATGTGGATAAAGCATGCGTCACTCTCGTGCTATATACGTGTCAAAAAGTGACGGATATTTTGTACACATTTTGTCACGCGATAAACGCAGCCAAGTTAGACCCGCAGGCCTAAACTATCTCCATATTTATTTTATAACTGACATTGGATTTTAAAGTATCTATTTGACCTCACAGCGCAAACATTGTAGTGTTTTTTAGACTTATGAGAAAGTTCAGACTGTCTTACGGCCGTATTAATAATCTCGTCTTGGCTGAGATGCCTGTCACAAGGTACATCAAAGTAAACATCAAGCCATAGACAACTGTCATTATTGACGCATCTTGAGACGAGAATTACAGTCGAGATCAGTTTATTAATACTGCCCTTAGACAGTCTTAGAAAGTACAGTCTTAGAAAGTTCAGTCTTGGATACCATGACGTATGTTTATATGTTTATTATTTAACTATTCAAGCGTTTGTTGTTTGTAAAACTTAACAAAGTGGTTAAATACTATTTGCAATGCACAGACAGCCCTCAAACCAAGAGGGTATTGTATTCCACTATGTTTTTACCCACTTTGTGTTTATTAATTTATTCTTTCTCCACAGTATGTATGTATGTAAACTCTTTATTGCACAAAAATATAAATATTACAATATAAATATGTAATAAGTAATGTACAAAGGCGAACTTATCCCCACGCCTCAACTGATCAACGTAATATTTGGCACAGATATAATGTTAAGTCAAAAGCAATGATTACGGGTTACTTTGTCCAGAATTTCCATAGAAAGTGACCAGTGTTCATTGCTCTTAAGTGTAGCTCATCCGGAGACGGACCAATAGACAACTCGAACTTTTTTATCCCATTTTTTTTTATATATTTTCTTGGGTATAACGATACACGACTTCTCCGCGAATGGCGTCATGGCCAAGCTAGAACACGCATGACAGGCCACCTGGTGATACGTGGGATCTGTGGCCCATATAGGCCCTACAGACTCAGGTAGCTACACTCACACGACCTTTGTCACTTGCAAACGGAGAACACACGAACGCGAGAATGAGAAGGCGAGATACATATCACATTCACGTGTTTCGGGTGTTATCGGGGCTTCTCGGCGAGACTCTGGACGGCTTAATATAAATTTATCTCAAGACTACAATCTAAAGACTGCAAACGCGTTGCCAACCCTGAGGACTAAGATGGAATGCCTCTATGCTAGTAATTTAACCGGTTGTGATCCCTACACCGGAACACATCAATGTGAACACTGCTGCTTGGCAGAAGCATAATGGATAAGATGGTGGTAGTGATCCGGATGAACCTTGCACACATACTCCTACCCTACCCTACCACCCTAAACTCATCATTCGTTTGGTATAAAGGCGCTGCATGCAACAAGTACATCAAATATCTTATTTACTTCCGACTCCATCATCAGATCCCCTCTAAGACATTATGTATATCAGTTTTCAAACTATCGGAATAAATGGAACTGTTTTAAATTGCCTAACTTTTGAACTAAACATGCGCACAAATCAACAAAGGGGGATGGAACCAGTCATGGACAGTACACCAATTCATTTGTTTTGTAATAATCAACTTCAGAATTTCAAAAAAGTGTCCAATACTGGAGCCTGTCAGCTAAAACTGTCCATCATTGGTGTCATCACCCTAAGACATTATGTAGTTAAATACGAGTTTGTAAAAAAAGGCCTAATAAACTCTGAAAAAATACGCCCAACTTGCAAAAGGTAATAAATGACTGTGTAACGTGCCAAAAAAACTAGCATAGGTCTTACTTTGGACCTGCAATAATAGTAAAAGTTGAAAGACCGGCTTAAGACCAGCATCAGAACTTGCGCCATCTGTTGTCGCGCCCGGGAACCATTTCTCTCGTTTGATTTATAAGCACTGGAGGGCTTTCAGGCGCCCGCGAAGCTTGGGCTAAGTGAAAAACTTCTCACTGGAAAAAAAAACCGAAACTTTAAATAATTTCCAGTACAAAACACATCAAAGGAGCCCGTATTATGGTCAACTTTCGCGGTAGATAAAGCATGAATCACTCTCGCACTTACATACTGATCTGAAAGTGACAGATGTTTACCCACGTTTATCTACATCAATCAATCGATCAATCATTTCTTTGCGAAAATACAGTATTTAAATAGGCCTTACATTTTAATTTGTTCATTGTATTCACCAACAAGTGGGTATGCAAATTATTATAATGACCCTAATTAGTTTTGCCATTGAATTTACATATTTTATACTAGATTACTACATTTTATTTAAAATTAGCGTTGCACTATGGCGTCGATATATGTTGTAAATGGAGGGAACGATGTGGGGTGCGCATCTATGGTGAGAGACCAAGACTCAAAGTTAGCGTCAACATGGGCACGGAGGCCCCCATCTACCAAGCGGAAATCTTTGCCATTAACAAATGTGCGGAAATCAACCTTGAGAAGAACCGTAGACACCAGCACATCTACATCAACTCGGTCAGGCAAGCTGCCCTTTTGGCACTAGACGCATTGGAAATAAAAGTCGAAAAGTGCAAAGAAAACCTAAATGCCCTAGGAAACTCCAACAAAGTAATACTTAGATGGGTACCAGGGCACTCCAGCATTGATGGAAACGAGATAGCAGGTGAACTGGCTAGGAATGGTGCTGACAACCCTCTGGTCGGCCCAGAGCCACTTTGTGGCACCACAAAACGCAAAACCTATTCCCTAAACGACCTATACAAATCTAGGGCGATCGAGCTGTGGAAGTCCATTAAAGGGTTCAAAAGCGAGCTCTCCAAAGAAATTCTACAGCTCAAAAGAAAAAAGACTTGCGCAGGGAATAGGATCCTAACTGGCCATTCCAAACGGAACAGCCATATTATGTAGTATGTTTCTAATGGGGATGAAACAAGACGCGACATGCAGGTTCTGTCAAGAGACAGAGGAGACAGCAATGCACATCCTCTGTTCTTGCGGACCACTAATGCGCAACAGAAGTATCTGCCTAGGGCGACATATAATTGACCTACAAGAGATACAACTCCTCACTGCCCAAATCATCTGGAAACTCCTGGACGCAACGGGCCTTTACGGTGAGCTGTAAACAAAGAGCTGCTACAAAAGATCAGCAATGGTCGAAGAGGCTCACAAGGCCCACCTCTACCCTAATAATAATATTACGTTGTTAATTAACTAGTGCCTACTCCCCCTTTTCTCTTTACTGGGATTCAAAACAGAATAATAGTTTTATATTTAACATATTTTATATCTATAACATATTTTTTAGGCACCTGCCATGCCATAGAACAAGCAACAGTGTTTTATTATCTAACAACATAAATCAGTATTATGACATAGCTAAGAAGGTCAGTTTACGCTGAGAGAAATAGCTCTGTCCTTTTTTCTCACCGTAAACTGAACTGCACAGTAAGATCATAATAACCCCCCAGATCTCGTTAAAAATATTTTAAAAATGTAATGTTTTTTTGGATAGTAACAAAGATGAAACCCTTCACTGAGCACCATGCAACACGCATCTTAAAACACTGTCGACAAAAAAATCGGCTTCGTTTATAAGTTAAACCACACGGTCTAGATCCAGAACTTGGCTAGGCGACCAGCCTGAACTGATCTCCAAGAGTAAAGCACTGGGGACCGTGGCTGAAAGAAAATAATATAAGAAATGGTATGTTATTTGTAGCAAAAATAAACCAACTTTAATTGAAAAAACCTTTTCAACTGTCTTGGGTCAGTTGGACTTAAATACAGGGGCTTTATTCTAATTAGCAAAACCATATCGGTTTTGACATGCTATCGTATTGTCTACGTTACGATAGCTCTTGTTTACTTCACAAGAATAGCACCCGAGATAATAACAATACGATAACATGACAAGTCAAAAGTAATATAGTTTTACAGAACCCCAGTTTTTAGTTTAGATATTGCAGAGTATTTTTAGGTTCGTTTTTAGGGCTCCGTACCCAAAGGAAAAAACGAGACCCTATTACTAAGACTCCACTGTCCGTCTGTCTGTCTGTCACCAGGCTGTATCTCATGAAGCGTGATAGCAACACAGTTGAAATTTTCACACATGATGTATTTCTGATGCCGCTATGCCAACAAATACTAAAAACAGAATATTTTTTTTTAAAGTGGGGCTCCCGAACAACATACATGATTTTTTCTACACGACAGTAATGGCGGCCGACTTTAAAAAAACATGACAAAAGCAATATCATTTTAGCAACTAGAATATTGCGTATTGTCAACGCGGTGGATGCGAAAAGCACAAAAGCACAAGTCTGAGTGGAGAGCCTTGGGGGAGGCCTATGTCCAGCAGTGTCTTTTGGCTGACATAATTATGATAATGATGAACTAGAGTAGTGGTTCTGATACGAGTTAAGGACTTCCGAAAGAACAAGTAACTCTAGGACAGTGTGTTACGACCCACGCCGTAGGCTTTGTAGATTATGTCGTGGCCGTTTTTTATTTAAATCACGATACAGACTCGTTCCACCTTTATTCGACTGGATAATTCAATATGGCTTTTGACGTGTTCTGGTATTATTATTTACTGTCAAGTAAATAAGAGCTATCGTAACGTTGACAATACGATAACAAGTCTAAAGCAATGTTGTGTTACCGATTACATAGACGTCCATGTTATCGACAATGGTAAATACTTTTTTTTGAAACTAGCTTCTTTTTTTTAAGATCTATAGTCTCTATAAGCTCTCTCTCTCTCTCTATATATCTCTATTCCAATATTCTCTCTCTCTCTCTCTCTTTCTCTCTCTCTCTCTCTCTCTCTCTCTCTCTCTCTCTCTCTCTCTCTCTCTCTCTCTCTCTATCTCTCTCTCTCTCACGCACATCTGTTTTTAATTTATATTGTTATTGTTAAATATGCATGAATCTAATTGAAATTATTATAAACATGTATGAAACATTTCATTTATTGAATAAAAGTCACAGTGACAAACTTGACAGCAGAAAAGCAAAAACCATCGCATAGACACGACACCTCCGCCACAAATCTGTGTGACGTGAGTTCTTCACGCAACTGTGGTACATAACATTTGATCTAGATGTCGTTTACAGATCTCACCTGCATCAGTCCTGACTTCGTAATGTAGTCTCCCTAGAACCTTAGTCACGGTTCCGAATTCCCATTTGATCTGTCTATTCACGTAACTTCGTATTTGTACTCTCTGTCCGATGGTGAATGTTCGGATTGAAGGGCGTACATCATTATGCGTTTCGTCGCTCGAATTTGTAGTCGCCTTGAATTTGACGCTTAAGGTGTTTCTTATGTCTCTTCCGAACATTAATTCGTAAGGACTTCGGCCCGTGCTTGTGCTTGGCGTCCTTCGCAACTGTTCTTTTATCTTTAATAGCTTGTCCTGCATACTGCCTGCTTCAGTGCTTATACTATGAAGAGCCTTTTTGATAACCTGGACAAATCTCTCCGCCTGTCCATTAGTCGCGGGATGGTATGGAGCTGATGTCTTATGTGTTACTCCATTCAACTTAAGATACATCTCAAATTCATTTGAAACAAACTGCCGGGCATTATCAGACACCAAGGTAAAAGGGAATCCAAAAGTTACGAAAAGTTCCTTTAATTGTTTGATGCACCAAGCACTTGTGGTAGTTGTAGTTGGGATTATCTCGACCCACTTAGTAAATGCATCAACCACTATAAACATGTAGTGGCCCTTCATCGGCCCTGCGAAGTCAATGTGGATTCTCTGCCACGGCTGCGTCGGCAGTTCCCAGTGGTGTAACGTAACGGGGGCAGGTTGGTTGAGTTGTAATCGACATGTCCGACAATTCCGAACGATATCTTCTATATCCTTATCCATATTTTTCCAGTATACATATCCGCGTGCTAACATTTTCATTTTTACAATTCCAAGGTGTCCTGTGTGTAATTCGTCTAATACCTGCTGTCTTAACTCTTGCGGAATCATAACTCTAATGCCTTTAATTAAGCACCCATCCTGAATAGTCATTTCATTATCGTTATAACCATACCTTCTCATTGTTGTGCCCGACATTAAGGCGTGTAATAGGTTATTGTATTCGACATCCTTTTCAGTTTCCTCTGCGATTTTCTTACGATCAATGGAGATAGTATTCATTTGATGTAGTTGGAATGCACAATGTACGTCAATAATATTTGTTGCTATTGTATCTACAGGAAATCTCGATAAATAATCCGCATTGCTGTTCTCAATCGACGTCTTGTATTCGATAGTGTAGTCAAACCCGGAGAGAAAATGTGCATAGTGGAACAGTCGCATTGATAACATGACCCAGATACTCGATACTTTCTTGCATGAAATGACACTTCTCTTTATTCAATTTTAGATTATTTTCTTGTAGTTTTTGCAAAACGAGGCGTAATCTGGTCATGAGCTGATGTTCTGAGGATCCTTGAATGATTATATCATCAAAGAAACATTTAACACCGTCGATTCCTTGAAGTAAACGATCCATAAACTTCTGCCATAAATTTGGTGCAATTTTAACGCCGAACATTAGTCTGTTTACCCTGAATGTTCCTTTGTGTGTACTGAGTGTCTGCATCATAGCACTTTCATCGTCCATCAACATGTGTAAGTATGCTTGGCTGATATCTAATGTACAAAACAGCTCACCGCCATTCATTTCTACCAAAATATCTTGTATGATAGGTATCGGGTACTGTTCATCCTTAATAGCTTTATTCAAAGTGACTTTGTAATCCGCGCACAAGCGTATGCTGCCGTTAGGTTTTACAACTGGAACAACTGGTGTGCCCCACTCCGAATTGTCAACTTTGGTAATTACTCCCTGGTTACATAATCTTTCAATTTCTTCATCTACTTTTCCCTTAAGTGCATAGGGGATCCGTCTTGGTTTTACAAAAATCGGCACTGCATCGTCATATAAGGTAAAGTGGCCTTTGTAGTTTGGTATGCATCCAAGGGTACCGTCAAAGACATTAGCAAATTCAGTCAGAAGGCTATCGAGACTTGAATGTATCTTTGTATTAACTTGATTGATATTTGCCAAATCTAAATGAATTGATCGGATCCACTCTCTACCGAAGATAGCATCCACATCTTGCCTGATGATGTACAACTTTCCTCGAAACTGTTGCCCATTGTATTTACATATGACATACGCCACTCCGAGGGGTGAAAAAATCTCTCCAGTGTATGTTCTCATAGTGACGTTTGTTTTATAAATTTTACACCCTGTATTTAATTTTCTAAAATCTTTGTGTGAAATAGATGACAGCGCAGCACCCGTATCTACTTCCATCTGTATGTTGTTGTCATTGATACGCACATTTATCATGAATTTGTCGGTATTGTTGGACCGTATCAGGTTCACATCCCACGGGGTGCTGTCGTTGACCGAGTCTGCCGAGTTGGCATCGTAGCGCTCGAACTCGTTCTCTGGCTCTACCTGGTGGTGACCCAGGTGTTGGGGTGGTCGTAGACATACTCGAGCTAAATGACCCACCCGTTTGCAATTGTTACAGGTGTCCTTAATGCTTCTACAAGCATTTGCTTGATGTTCTTGACTTCCACAACGAAAACATTTTCCTTTTAAATCTTGAATCGTTAATGGTCTGTTGCTAGCTCTATATTGGTTCTGTTTGCGATGCAATTGAATTGTTTTCACCTGCGGTTGTGTAGAGCAATGTGCTGGAGACATGTAGTTACTGTCAGATTTTGCTACTTCGATTGCAGTCGCGGTGCTTAGCAGTTCCACAAATTCCGACATCTTTGTATCTTGCAGTATTTTCGTACGAATATAATTGTCATGTAGCCCTCTTATAAACTGTAATGTCAGGAAATTATCAGAAATTGATGCCTTACAGTTTTTACAGGTAAATCCGCAATCTTGAGCTAAACGCTTCAGTTCAGATGTATAGGTCAAAATTGATTCGTCTTCACTTTGAATCCTCGTGATAAATTTATGTTGGCTAGCCCAAATGCTCGGTTTTGGATCTATATAGTCTTTTAACGTTTGTACGAGACTGTCGAAATCTTTTTCACAAGGATCATTTGGTGAGCACAAATCATAAGCTTTTTGGTGTATTTCAGGAGGTAGCGAACTAAGCAACAGCAGAGTCTGGGTACGAGCATCGTGACAGTTACTTAGCTTCATGTATGTTTCTAATCTTTTAACAAAATTGTTAAAACTCTCCCGGTCCTGTAGTGGTTGAAAATTTATTTTAGGTATGTGGATAGCCACGGGCGTATTTTCAGGTGTACCTTCATAGCTACGGGCATGCTGGGACGCCGTGACGTAAGTTGACGGTGCCTCCGATGGTAACGGGCGTAAGCTGTGTAACTTCAGTTTTAACTGTAATATGTTTTCTTCAGTAGAATGACGTTGTTCGATTTGCGTCTCAATATCTGCCGAATGCGATTCTATTTCACTTTGAATGGTATCGAATTTTCTTTCGTAATTTTCCAGGCTTGTAAGTCGTTGACTTACTTCATATTCGGTGGGGGATTGTAGCTGCATTAGTTGCTGATGCAGTTTCGTCAGTTGACCGCGTATTGAAGTGCGTAAGCGAGTAAGTCGCGTTAGTTCTTCCTCCGTCGTCGCCATTGTTAAATATGCATGAATCTAATTGAAATTATTATAAACATGTATGAAACATTTCATTTATTGAATAAAAGTCACAGTGACAAACTTGACAGCAGAAAAGCAAAAACCATCGCATAGACACGACAGTTATAATTTTTATTTTATTTTTATATTATAAATACATAACATCAAATTTTATGACAAATAAACATTAATTCCGTCACACGTTTGAATACTTTATCAACCAAAACAGCTCAAAGTTAGTTATCAAACTTTAGTCTCATCATAAAATGCCATAAAACGTACACATTAACTAAAATGAAACCTCAACAGTAAAACCTTGACATAGTTTTATATTTTATTCCAACCGTACAAGACTAAGGTCCGTACTTAATGGACGTTAGAAAGTTTTAATATACGCCACACTAATAGAACAGGGAAACTCCTACTAGAGTTACCGCGTGTAACACGAGCCTTAACTTTGGTTAATATTTAACTACTTGAACAAAAACATAGATTAACTACGAACAAGGTTAGGAACTGTTTAAAAAGAATACCGTTTAATTTATGATCAGACATAGAAGTTTTTGTGGCAAAAACGTCCATTAACTAGAGACTTACTTCCGATATTAAACTTAGTGATGATTGTTTCAAGTACTTATTTCAGAGTGACATTTCATAGTACATAGGGGGAGGCTCACGTTTATAGGTGAATATCACATTTGCAAAAGATCATACTCGCAAAACATCATATGTGTATAAAATCATACTAGCAAAACACGATATTCGCAAACATTATATTCACAAATAGTCGGGTTTTGTTATAAAATCGTAGGTAGGTTTAGGTTACGTTAGATAAGTAATTCATAGGCATACTATTTAGGGATTTTGAAATTCCAATAAACGTAAAGTTTAATAAAATACATACATTACATACATTAAATCACGCCTGTTTCCCAGAGGGGTAGGCAGAGACCACTTCTTTCCACTTGCTACGATCTTGACAAATTTCTTTCGCTTCTTCAACATTCATACATCGAGTCATGCACGCACGTCGGTTTCGGGTACTTAAGATTCTGCCCTAATATTTATTTTATAAAAGGGCAGAATCTTTAACAAAATAAATATATTATTAACGTGTTTCTTACACAAAAACTGTATACCAGGTATGCAAGTTGAATGTTTATATTATACGTTCAAAGTCATAACATAACTGTCATAAGAAAGTTGAATTTATCGATAAATTTATATCGTTTGGAAGTCCTTAGGACAGTTTTATTCGTGCCACAAAAACTTCAATGTCTGTTTATGGTTCTTAACTAGGGTTTTCGTTAACGCTCGCGCGGAGCGAAATCGATTCGCAAGCGTTATGATCGCTGGAATTAACCTGGTATTTTTAGTTTTTGATTCTTCCTGCAGTTGGATGGCATCGGGACTATAATGATCAGGCCAACTTGACTAAGCAAGGTTATAGGGTAGGAAAGAGGAGAAAATGACGGCGGTGCGAACAAATTAGCGAACGCAATTGACGATTATATCAAAAATGAACAGTTATTTTGCTCTTTGATCAGAACCAAAATAATGGCGTTTCTGACGAACTCTTTAAA
This sequence comes from Acleris emargana, assembly GCA_927399475.2. Classification (NCBI taxonomy): domain Eukaryota; kingdom Metazoa; phylum Arthropoda; class Insecta; order Lepidoptera; family Tortricidae; genus Acleris; species Acleris emargana. The sequence goes on along the minus strand of OV656853.1, from coordinate 15,866,000 downwards.
AAATTAACGATTGAGGACGAGGAGGGACCATCAACAAGGACGGTAAAAATGAAAACCTCAAACTCAAGAATATTTAATAAATAGTACTGCGATGACAGGTGTCACGATTGACTTTATATCTGCCATAATTTTACTGTGATCGTGTTTTTTTAATACTAATAATATTCACAATGTTTTTGCAGCTTCAATACAAGCAGATTCATGTAACAAACAATAGAGAAAAATCATTTTTTGAATAGCTTTATTATTATTATTATGGTTGACTATGTAGTTGGTATCTTTACCGTTACTACTTCACCCGGGCATGGGTAGCAGTGCCCCTCGAGGGGGCATGCTGAACCCTAAGTTAGAGGTGCGGTGGTGGTCGCACCTCTGGAGGGGTGCCTCCGTCGGGATTCAGGCCGGTCGAGCGCAGCTCGGCCGGCTGAGTGTCTTGAAAGTCTTCGTTTTCTTCGGTTTCTTGTGTTCGGATTCTTCGGTTTCTTGAATGTGTTCGGATTCTTCGGTTTCTTCGATCTTCTCGATCCCTGCAGTGATGCTATGAGGCTCAGGTCCGGATCTGGGAGGGCGGCCACGACGTCCCTGGCGGCGGAGCTTCTTCCGGTCTTCAGTGCCCTCATCCACTGCGAGTTGGATGGGATCGGTGGGATCGAGCAGGATGTACTTGGGGCGCCTGATGGGAGCCCCAAGCGCAGCAAGGACGTCGGGATCGGATGGGGTTTTTGAATAGCTTTAAAAATAACCAAGATATAAGCCAACAAAGATTTTTTCCTATCTCTTTCTAGCAGCAAAACAGAACATTACGTCAAAGTGCATATTGGATCTCTCTGTCTAATTATCTACATTGGTATCGTGGAAACTGGGTAGGGCGCTGGTGTGGGACGCGACGAATATTGAATATTTGAGTAGCTTAGTTTTATTTTAATTTAAATAAGTTTAGTTTAAACTTTTACTTGAAGATTAATTACATAAATTAGAATTAATGGCCCTTTTAATATAATATAGGTACTATAATGCCGTGTCTTTGCCGTGTGGTGCCGGTAGAGTAGAATAGCACCACCCCATATCCTCCCGCGGGTATCGTAGAAGGCGATTAAGGGATTATTACATAGGAAAGATCTCCTCCGGGCGAGATAGGCGTCGTTAGCATTGGGCTGCTACCTATCTAGGAGAAGGAAAACTCCGAATTCAAACCCGGCGGGATAGGCGTCGTTAGCATTGGGCTGCTACCTATCTAGGAGAAGGAAAACTCCAAATTCAAACCCGACCCTGCATAATGGACCATGCGAGCACCATTTAAAAAGTTTATACCCCAGGAGGGTACTGGCAATGCCAGAGAATCCCTCCCTAGGCCTAGCCTGGGCAGCCCTTCGTACTCTGGGGGGGGCAAAATAGTGCGCGTATGTTCGGATCCCTCCGGGGATCGGAACGGCGGCGATGCCGTTTGCCACGCGTCACGCTGTGTTCGCAGGGGGGTTGGCAAAAAGCGGGCCGCTGAAAGCCGCCTTGCTACGATGAATGTTTGTGGAGGGATGGAACATAAATTAGATGAGGTATGTATGATGATGAAAGAGAGAAAGCTGGATGTTCTATGTGTGACTGAGACGAAGAAAAAAGGGGTGAGTACGTCCACACACGGACCCTTGACGGCATTGTGGTCCGGAGTTCCGGTATCCGAGCACGGTCGTCAGGGAGTCTGTATCGTACTCACAGAGCGAATGGCTGAATGTATGCAAGAGCATGAATGTGTGAGCCCAAGACTTCTCTGGGTGAGAGTCAAGGTAGGTCTCACCCGTTTATTCGTAATTGGGGCTTATGCCCCAGATACGAATAAATCTAAAAAAGAAAGGGAGGAGTTTTGGGAAAGTTTGCATGAGGTTTCAACAAAATGCAAGGAGAATGAGAGGATTATTTTGCTAGGCGATTTTAATGGTTGGACAGGCGTGCAAAGGGATGGTTATGAATCGGTACTGGGTAAGTATGGTGATGAGCGAGTGAACGAGAATGGCAAATGCCTTCTCAATGTATGTTTGGCTAAGAATCTCTGCGTGACAAACACTTTGTTTGATCACAAAGAGATTCATCAGTATACGTGGAGACGTCAGAATGAGAAGTCTATGATAGACTTGATGATTGTGGATGAACGGTTGCGTAACAAAGTTGTAGATACCAGAGCATTTCGAGGAGTTAGCGTAGGTTCAGATCACTACTTAGTGGTAACACGAGTCTGTTCACACGTTGGCGCCATCGTGTTCCCGTACCGACAACTGCGTTAGAGAGGATAAAAGTAGAGAAACTGAATGACGAAGTTATACAAGATGAATACGTAAGAAAGCTGAAAGATCGTTTTGAATGTGTTAATAAAATGAATGACAGTGAAGTCGAGAATAATGTAAATAATGTATGGGAGATTATGAAGAATGGCATGGTCAAATCGGCCACTGAAGTATGCGGTGTAGTAAAAAGAAGAAAAAGTAAGAATGAACGTCCGGAATGGTGGGATAGAGAGGTAGATGATGTCGTGAAAGAGAAGAAAAAGTGTTGATTGGATTTTGTAGCTGTAGATCCAGGACAAGATCTAAGCGACAGAAAGAAAAAAGAGTATAATAGATCAAAGAAAAGAGTGAAAGAAGTTGTGGCTAGAAATAAAGATTTACTGAATGAAAAGTATGATAGGAGTTTCTCTGACAACTTCCGGTCGAATATTAAACTCTTTTGGAGCTTGATTAAATCGGCTCGGGGGAAATCAGAGAAAACTAAATTAAGCGCGGTGAGGGATGAGTCTGGAGACTTAATATGTGAGGAAGAAAAAATGCTTGATAGATGGAAAACTTATTTTGAAAGCTTGTTTGAATGCGAAGATATTTGTCGTGAGCCAGAAAGCATGAGTAAAGATGCAAGTAGCGAAGATGAAAGTGTGATTAGTATGAGTGAAATCATGAAAGCTTTAAAAAGTATGAAAGCGGGAAAGTCAGCAGGTTGTGATAGAGTGTCGATAGAAATGCTGAGGAGAGGAGATGGCCTGGTGGGTAGTCTGTTGTACCGTCTTTTCAATGCATGTTGGAATAGCGGCCGAGTCCCAGAAGATTGGGTCAAGGCCGTTATCGTCCCTCTGTATAAAGGAAAGGGGTCACAGCAAGACTGCAAAAACTACCGCGGTATCAGCCTCCTTAGTGTTGTCGGCAAAGTATATGCGAAGATTCTAATAGAAAGGGTATTGAATGTTACGAATGACAAAATCTGGGATGTACAAGCGGGATTTCGAAAGGGAATGGGATGTACGGATCAGGTCTTTTCACTACGGTCCATCACAGAAAAGTTCTTGGCGGTGAACCAAAAGGTTTTCTGTGCTTTTGTGGACCTGGAAAAGGCCTATGATAGGGTAGATAGAAAGGAGTTGTGGACGGTGCTGTCTATGTATGGAGTGAGCAGCAACCTGGTGCAGGCTTTGAGGTCCCTTTATGAGGGCTCCAGAGCCTGTGTCAGGATCAATGGGGCATACTCGGCCTGGTTTAATATCTCTAAAGGTGTTAGACAGGGCTGTGTTGCCTCACCATGGCTGTTCAATCTATTCATGGACAGTTGTATATGGGATTTGAAAGAGTATGATAAGGGTTTGCGTATGCAAGAGTTGCTAATCAAATGCCTCTTATATGCCGATGATCAAGTTATACTTGCCTCATCGGTACTTGAGTTGCAGGAGATGGTGACAGTAATGAATGAGGGATTTAAGAAAAAGGGGATGAAAGTAAATGTTGCCAAGACCAAGGTCATGGTGATAGAGAAGGATGAAGAGATGACTGAGTGCGTGATAAATATAAATGGTGAATTAGTAGAACAAGTGAGCGAATTTGTGTACCTGGGAAGTATGTTTACAAGAGATGGTAAGTGTGAGAAGGATATCGAGAGGAGGGTGAATGCGGGGAATCAAATTAATGGGGCCCTGCACTCCTTTGTGAGCAGACAGGGCGTTTCACAAAAAGCCCGGCTGGCTGTTCACAATGGAGTGCTAGCCCCTACCCTGATGTATGGTAGTGAATGTTGGGTGTGGCAGGACAAGCATGTAAGTCGTGTAAATGCAGTTGAAATGCGTTATTTGCGTAGTATGTGTGGTGTGAAACTGATTGATAGAGTTAGAAATGAAAAAATCAGAGAGAAATGTGGAATGAAAGAAGACGTAGTGACTAAGATTGAAAAGGGCATGCTTCGATGGTTCGGTCATTTGGAAAGGATGGATGAAAGAAGATTGACGAAAGAGATATACAGATCGAAAGTGAGTGGAAGGGTCGGAAGGGGCCGCCCTAGGCGTACTTTTTCGAATCAAATCGGAGAAATACTGGGAAAGGGCCGAATCTTACGTACCCGAAACCGACGTGCGTGCATGACTCGATGTATGAATGTTGAAGAAGCGAAAGAAATTTGTCAAGATCGTAGCAAGTGGAAAGAAGTGGTCTCTGCCTACCCCTCTGGGAAACAGGCGTGATTTAATGTATGTATGTATGTAGGTACTATAATTAGCAGGTCCGCTCGCTAGCCAGGGATCCTATTACACTGACTGCATTACCTCTCTGGATAGATATCCCTAATTTTAATTGTAGTACCTATATTATATTAAATAAATTAGCATTTTAAAATGCTTAGTAATCCCTATTTTATGGCCGATTTAATTTTAATTTCACTTTTGGTGATATTTTTTACGGGATTTGTTTTTTTTTGCATATTACCTGCCTATTGTTTTTGTTGGCTGTTCCTTTTGCCTATGTGTATCGAATGTTAGAGGAACCTTTAACACCGACACGTGTTCAGCGGCTCGGAAATTAAAAACGTGGCTTTGAAATGCAAAGGGGAAAGTTTCGCCGACGGCTCCTCCAACCCTTATTGCGGGTCTTATTTATTGCCCCAAGTCGGGGTTTTTATTGATAATGTTGTAATTATTGTTGGACAAAGGCTGCATTTGACGAGGATGTTTTTGAAATTAAAAAGTTGCTGTTTTATTGGGATATGAATTTGTTTTTGCAGCGTTGAAAATTATGGCGTACCATGGGTGGTCAAATTATTAGGACCTATATGTAGATGCGTTTTATTTGTTGCTATTATTCGACTTAAAGCAACAAAATTTGGAAGCTTTTAACGGAATTTATGATAACACATCGTATGTTATTGTATGTTTTGTTTTTACCACGCGTGTGGTTTTTTAAATCAATTTCCAAATTTCATACAAAATGAGCAGAAAAAATGCAACTTTTTTAAAAACCACACGCACGGTAAAAACAAAACAATTGACAAAAATTTTAAAAACCTAGCTTGTAAGTTGAACATCGCAGCTTTTGAATGATACTAAATTCAAAACTTACAGGTTAAAATTTGTTATAAGTTATAATAATCCTTCTCCGAAAACAGTTCTTTTGTATGCAGAATATACCGTGGCCCCTATTTTGTTTTGAGTACTTAGTATATAAATGGCTATTTATTTTGAAATCACACTTACGAGGGCAACATAATAACTATTGAAAGTTACATTTTGTTTGACCTATTTACTAACTTTAACTTTTCATTTCGCCAAAGCTGCAAATTAAATCAAGTTATTCTGTTAATTAACAGCGTAACTAACTGCTTAATTAGAATGCAAACAAAATATAATAAACCACTACATACAAAATAACGTGGAGCCACAGTCGTAGCCAAAGTTTGTAACTACTACATATCTCTTAGGAAAATAATTGAAACACTAAATTTGGGCTTTACTTAAGACCTAGAACAATCCTTAACGGCTCAATTCACGAACGTAGAGGAAGTATTGTAAACTACACAAATACCAGGATTGAGATTCTGGGCGGTGAACGTCTTGTTTGACCTGGGCTTCTTTTAAACACGGTAATAAAAAAAAAAAACAAAAAAAAAAACATTTTTGGGACAAGCTTTTGTTGCCGATTGTACTTTTTGTGCATAATCGTCATCTACTTGTCAAGACGATTCTAACGAGCCCTAACACGACGGGTTTATCATATGTAATTTAGGAGTTCCTATGGCCACCCTGAGTCTACAACATCAGACCAGCTCGATGGTACTATATTATTGTATTGTCATCAGAACTAAAGCCTAGTTCGGACTAGGCTAGTATTTTAGTTTAGTAGCGAGTAATTTAGTAGCTACACTATTCACAGCTGCCCAAAAATCGTTCGCATTACGATCGAGTACAGTTTATAAGTGAGCGGTATTTTGCAAGATGCCTACAACGCAATAAAATAAATAATCTGATTAAGCTAATCGTAACGGCTATTTTAGAAGAGGTGGATGAGGAAATTTGTGTGATTAATAAAAAGAAGAAAATGAAATTATGAGGGTATGAAAATGGGTCGATAGAAGAGATAAACTACGGGGATTTAATATTCCACAAGCACTCGTGGTCTATATATTTGGAAACAAATTTTAAAGTTGTTTCTTCGCTCCAGCGAAACGACATTTTTGCGAAACTAATGAACTCGTCTAATTTGACAGGTTCAGACTTGTTTAGCCGGTGAACCAGTGAGCACGGACGCGTGGTGGGGGGTGCTACTCGCCGTTATAAAATAGAATAAAATGTATTGACTCGACTTAATTACTCACTAATCTACTCGACAAAATTGTCAGTGTTCAGACACATTTAGCTACTAAATTACTCGCCACTAAACTAAAATACTAGCCTAGTCCGAACTAGGCTTAAGGGTGTATGCAAATTTTCAGCTTCATCGGAAACCGGGAAGTGGGTCAAACTTAACTTGTATGATGTGACCCTAACATATATACATACATTCATTGCAAGTCAAATAAAAGTTTGTAAAAACCAAGTTGAGTTTCTTATAGGTTTAGGTTATAGGTATATTTATTTCTTTAAACTTCTTTGCACTAAAAACAATAAAGTACAAATGGCGGACTTAATGCCTAATGGCATTCCCTACCAGTCAACCAGTAGGCGAAACAGAAAAAGAAGATCGGTGCGAAGAAAAAAAAAGCTTTGAAAAAAAAACTGTTTATTAAGGTTTATTAAGATTGTCTTAGCGTCTCTAATGACATTGACGACTTCAACCTACTTTTTTTTTAATTTATCCACTATTTACGTTTGTGACCGTACACAATTTTTCAGTTTTAATAGTTACAAGTTGTAATGTGAACTCAACCGTCTAATAAATTGTGTTCAATATATTTTACCATTCATTCCTTTTAGATTCAAGTTAACCTGAAACCAAAACTAATTTGTATGCGTAAATCGCAAATGCCTTATATTTAATACGTAAAATAAAACAAATTACGGCAGGGTCTTGGAAGAAAGTGTAATTTTCTACGCTTAGTAGATAGGAATCTGCTACGGACGCCACTAAAATGCCGCCTGCATTTTAATGTTACCGCCAAATTGGATTTGTACTGACACCAGTTCTAGAATAGAAAATAACTAGGTATTTTACTGTTCAATGGAGCTAAACAAGTTACAAGTACAATTTACATTAGCATTAGCCACTTGATGGTAAGTGGAAACTGTGACCCATAGACATTCGCATTCACAAGACTGCAATCCTAAGACTGCAAATGCAATGCCAACCCTGAGGACTAAGATGGAATGCCTCTATGCTAGTCAATTCACGAGCTGCCTAACCCCCAAACCGGAACTCAAAAATGCGAACACTGCTGCTTACCGGTAGGTACGTTAATGGATAATATGGTGGTAGCGGTCTGGACGGACCCTGCACAAGGTCCTACCACCCCCAAAACTTTGACTTTTGTAGAATAAAAAATCTAAGATCGTTAGGATATTTTTTTTTTCCTTATTTCTCCAGTTTAAGAACTGCAGTTTTAGAGTGCTTGCATTTAGTTATATAATTGTAAGTTGTAGGTACATTACTGCAGAGCCGGGAAAAAGGTCGTTGCGGGACTAGTTCGTACGAATCGAGTCCATAGCAACGCCCTTCCCGGCCGAGGCTTTTATAGTGATTTTCTACAACAACGCGAGGGAATACAGTACAATTAATTCCCCAATATTCCTGGAAAAACAGAACATTGTAGTCTTCATCGTAGACATTACTCATAATTTCATTTTCATTCAAAACATATACGATTATGTATGAAACTGAAACATACAATAAAAATTAATCATAAACAGAAATGTAAACATCTCTTTGAATAAAATCGGATTAAAATTTTAAAAATATTACTTGTTGAAGTTCATTCGGAAATTTATTTTGTCTATGGACAGAATGTTAAAAAAGAGTAAATCAACATTTAAAAAAGTTAATAAACATAAAGGCACTTTGATTGTTTGAATGTTTGGCTATGATAATAATAATGCAGTTAAGTTTACCGTGAGAGAAAGAGAGAACTGTAAAACTTCCATAGCTCTTTCCCTTACACTCGTCTTAAATTGAATTGCTTAGCCTGCTGCTCTATCTACTAGGTAAAAATTGCTTTTGTCATTTTATCGTAGCATTATATTGACAATACGATAACATGTCAAAACCAATATTATTGTTGTAACGATTAGATAAAACATCTGTCACTCTCTGACCACTATGTTAGTGCGACAGTGACGGATGCTTAATCCACCGCGATAAATGCGCCCATAATACGGGCACTGAACACTACAGAAACAAGTACCGTAAAACCTGGTAACTATGGTCCAGTACTTCAACTGTGGTCCAAGTCAATTTTTTTTAATTCCTCATAGATTACTTAAGTATAAGCATTTTAAACCTTTAGTCAACAAGAAATGTCTATAAAACAACACGTTTCCTTAACTAAAGATAATGGGAACTTGTACTTTTGGTCATTGATTTTGGACTATAGTTGCAAGATTTTGGACCATAGTTACCAGGTTTTACGGTAGCCATTAAAATTGAATACAGTGGTAGAGATAAATAAAAACAGCGAATGAAATATTTTTCATTTTCTATTTCTACGATAAATCAGTTTATTTTTGCAAACGTCATACATCTGAAGTCATATAATATAATACATATATACATTAAATCACGCCTGTTTCCCAGAGGGGTAAGGAGAGATCACTTCTGTCCACTTGCGTACGATCTTGACAAATTTCTTTCGCTTCTTCAACATTCATACATCGAGTCATGCACGCACGTCGGTTTCGGGTACTTAATATTCCGCCCTTTTCCAGTATTTCTCCGATTTGATTCATATAATATTATGACTCAAATAACTAACCAACGCTACAGCTTGCTAATTAGACAGCTATACTTATACCATCCAGTGCCAAGCCTGTTAATTCCCATTCAAATCAACCTGAACATCCAAGTTCTGGGCACTCCACACGACCAATCGACATCAAAGCCGTTGTTCCGCACGTCCATTGCACATTGAATTTAATCCAGTCCCACCTGAATGGAGGGCGAAAGCCAGACAAGTGGAATTTTAGGCATCCACGACTAATAATCGTGGCCCAGGGCCAACCCCTTTTCACCCCGGATTTATATTAAATTCCTAAGTCCCAATTTGTCGAAACAATTCCTTGGGGCGCTATCTGACCACCATTTTGCTATTGTATGGGTGTTTAGTTTGCGCAATATCATAATGGTGTTAGTTTAGGCTGGGATTGTGGGGAAACGGTTACAGTATTGCGGTAATATGCTTGATATTATTGATCACTGTTACCGATTATTGCTCATTAGTAAATACATTAATCAGGAATGAAATCGGACCAGTGTTTGTTTTATGACAAACATTGAAAGCCGAGAAAGACTAACTGAAAAAATGAGTGAAAGACTAGCTAGCCGATATGGCTATTCATTTTATACCCTAGGATCGGCAATGCATTAGCAACTAATTTGCTCTATACATATCATTAAAAAAATTAGAAGTTTTGATGAATTTACTTTTATCCAAAGCCATATAACAGATAACAATACGCGATATATTATTTATTTATTTATTTTTTATTAATTTTTTTTAGCCTATTTTGGTGTCCCACTGCTGGGCAAAGGCCTCCCCTCCTTTTCTCCATTCGTCCCTGTTGAGTGCATGCTCCCGCCATTCGCTTTGAAACGCGTCCAAGTCGTCCCGCCATCTCCTTTTTGGTCTGCCTCTGCTCCGGTGGCCATCTTGCGGAGTCCATTTGGTGGCAACCCTGGCCCACCGTTCCGGATGCATTCGGCAGACGTGTCCAGCCCAGTCCCACTTAAGCCTAGCGGTCTTGTCACCCACATCAGCAATGCCAGTTTTGGAGCGCAGTTCGGTGTTTCTGATCTTGTCAGTTCTACGAACCCCGAGTATGCTGCGCTCCATTGCTCGCTGGCAAATCTTGAGTCGGGTTTTTTGGGCTTCAGTCAATGACCAAGTTTGGGCACCGTAGGTTAGGATGGGAAGGATACAAACGTCGACGAGTTTGCGCTTTAGTGAAAGTGGAAGGTTGCCCTTCATTAGCGCCTTCATGGACCAGAAGCTCTTCCAGGCGTTTTGGATCCGTCGATCAATTTCCTTAGCCTGCCTGTTGTCGAAGGATACTATCTGGCCTAAGTAGATATACTCGTCAACGTATTGTATTGGAATAATAATATAAATATAAAATCGGAGAAATACTGGAAAAGGGTCGAATCTTAATCAACCTAAACCGGCGTGCGTGCATGACTAGATGTATGAATGTGGAAGATGCGAAATAAATTTGTCAATACCTATCGTAGCAAGTGGAAAGAAGTGGTCTCTGCCTACTCCTCTGGGAAACAGGCGTGATTTAATGTATGAATGTATGTATAAATATAAATAATTAACTTTAAATGGTCAATTTAGGGAACACCACCTTAATTTTTTTTTTTTTTTTCTTCCAAGCACTTCTACCTTTAAGCACTATTTTCGTATGCAGTCACTACCGACTAGGCATATCATGTCTTCAAAAGTCTATAGATGTCAAATTACTGTACCAAATCTAACAAAACTCGTCCAAAATGAGACTACACTTGTCTAATACGACATAACATACGTGCAACCTTAATACAATATTCCACTACCTCGTACCGTCCTTAACTAGCAAAAATGTCACCGTAACAACTACAAGTGACATTGCGGGAAGTGGCTGGTCGTAAAGCCCACACTAGATGCGGCTGGCTGCCCTTTATGTCTCTCCAAATATACGAGAAAGTTTTTAGAGCACCGTACTTTAACTATTTTTCGACACCTCGTATGTACCTTACGTTGTTAAGGAAAAGAACCTTAGAATTTTACCGATAAGGTGGAGTTTTGAGATGCGTTGGAACGTTTTCGAGGTTGTGAAAGTGATGAGAAGGTTTTTCAAAGGTTACATTTGAAGTCTAAACTACTATGTGGCTGAGTTGGTTTAAGGGCAGGGATTTTAAAGCAGTTTTAGGGATATTTAACTACAATTTAAAACAGGATTCCATTCTGTTCGGTATACTTTCGACAATTCAAAACGTATTTGGCATAATAATACTTAGCATAATCGCCAAAAATTTACATTGTAGAAAGCGTACCTGCTTGGTTCAATTGTAAATGGGATTTTTCATATTTTTACAATTACTCTCATTTGAAAACCATTTCGAGGAATAGGGTTTCAAAGCCGTTCTGCATTATTACGTTTTTCTCTATCTATTTTGGATATTTCGACTGAATTTACTCTTTGGTTGACTTCGTTTTCGGCTTGAAGCCTTCCTATAGGTAGGTGTATCTTACAGGTTAAGCGGTTTATATTTTTATGTATGTTAGTCTATAAGGTATTTGTAACTATGGGTCTCGTTGCCTGAAATAAAATTTCTTATTATTATTATTATTATTATAAGCGAAAACCGCTTGAAATAGTATGTTTTAATACACTATGACAATCACTTTTTATCATTCGATATCATTTAATTTTTGTAATGTATTTGAAAATGCCATCCCTAAGACGACGCGAGTCCTAGTAGTAGTTCCTGAGTCTTGGGTGTCTTCTATGTATTTTAGAAAAATATATTTATCTATATAAGTAAGTTTATCGTTGTCTAGTACCCATAGGTACAAGCCTAGAGCTCAGTTTGGGGCTACGTCAATTTGTGTAAGATTGTTTCCTGAAATTATTATTTAAATTTAAAATAATCACGTCGTCCATAAAATGTTTGCTGAATAAATAAAGATATTAAAACGAAACAATTTGGTCAAATACAAAATGTATGAAATCGATCCCTTAAAATTACCTATTCTTTCGGATTAGAATGTAATAACCTTGAGTTTTTTTTTGTTATATCCCAATTTTGTTTTGTAGCAAAAATGAAGTAGGTACTTAATTATTAAAAAATATTGTTTACGATGGCAATAGTTCTAACGTCATGTTAGACGATTTATGATACCAGGGCAGGGGGGTTATGATGACATAGCCATGCAGTTCAGTTTACGCTGAGAGAAAAGGACATACATACATACATTAAATCACGCCTGTTTCCCAGAGGGGTAGGCAGAGACCACTTCTTTCCACTTGCTACGATCTTGACAAATTTCTTTCGCTTCTTCAACATTCATACATCGAGTCATGCACGCACGTCGGTTTCGGGTACTTAAGATTCGGCCCTTTCCCAGTATTTCTCCGATTTGATTCGAAAAAGTACGCCTAGGGCGGCCCCTTCCGACCCTTCCACTCACTTTCGATCTGTATATCTCTTTCGTCAATCTACTTTCATCCATCCTTTCCAAATGACAGAGCTATGTAAATGCCATAATCCCCAGAGCCTCTATTCTAGATACGATATCGTATTTGACCTGCAATGGTTTATTTTTTTAACTTGGACTCCATTACTGTCAAGTAAATAAGAGCTATCAAAACGCCGACAATACGATAACAAGTCAAAGACGATATGGTTTAAACAGCCTAGAATACCGGGTCAGGTAGATAAATCAAATTAAGGTAGATAAAAAAATTAATGTGATTTTACGAGTCTGACCAAATTTGCCAAATGATGAATGATGTCATAGGCTCAATAAAATATGAAAACCGTTATAAAGCTTAACAGTTTTATTACAGTACCATAAACATCAAGCCACGTTTTCCATACATTTGATGAAAATTATTGATACTCAAATACCGCACCTCACTCATAAAATTTACTATTCCAACTGTTATAAAGTTATTTTGACACAATAACAACATAAAATGGCAATTTGACGACCATTACAACAACCATCCCTCAAAACAATTGGATGAAGCGTAAACAAACAAGGCTTCATAACGGTTTTATTAGGGGAAATAAGAGAGCTCCTATATTGTACCACTTTGATACTTAACTATCACTTCAGTCTTTAACGTTTTGCTGATAAATTAATACTGAGATGTAACAGTTCAATTTTAATCTTGAATAAAATGGCTTTTGGCGAGAAGGTAGAAAAAGCATTAGGGACCATTAGTAAGTTTAACTATGCAGTTCATGTTACGGTGAGCGTAAAGGACAGAGCTATAGCAGTTATATTATAGCTGTTTTCTTTTCTCTCAGTGTAAACTGAACTGCGAAGCTATGTCATAATCATCATCATCATGTCAGCAGAAAAACGTCCACTGCTGGACGTAGACGTCTCCCCAGGGTCTCCACTCAGACCGATCTTGTGCTTTTCGAATCCACCCCGTTCCCGCGATCTTCGTCGTTTCTGGTAGCCGGGTCTCTGCCGGAGATTGCCTGAAGCACCCCCCGCCCCACCGTTATCATGGCCGCTACCGGAGCCAGGAATAGCGGGGCCGCCGGGGACTAGGGGTCTGGGCTGTTGTTGTATATTCATAATTGTTAGAACCGTTTCGGGGAAAATGTCATAATAACCCCCCTGATTATTGTGACCCCCCCTTAGTATTGTGACTCGGTCTCGCGTACCGAGGGTTCTGTATTCGAGGGCCTGCGTGTGTGAGGTACGCAAGTACCTAGTTTATATTTATACTTGTACATAGAATCTGATTAAATCCAAAAATTTACGTTTTTAATTTATTTATTTTTTTCTCGTGTGGTTGCCGGGTTAGAATAGTGCCATTCCATGTCATCCCTTGGATGTCGTAAGAGGCGACTAAGGGAATAATGGCTTGAAGTGTACTATTAGGCGATGGGCTTGCAAGCTGTCACTAATACGCCTAAATTTTCACAGATATCTCCTTTTTTATAATTTTTCGTTTTTGTGTCGAAAAATATAGCTATACTATCGACCCGCCTTCGCTTTGCTTCGGTTTACGTGAGCTTTTCTGTAACACACGTGAATACACCAGTATTTATTAGACATTAAAAATCTTCCGTGAAAATTATGTAACTCATAGCGAAAACTGCATCGAAATTCCTTTACGTGATATAGGAGGAGTTAGCGGTTATTCAGACAGACAGACTCGGATAGCGACTTTGTTACTTGTTATAATAAAAAAGAATGTTACAGAAGCCCATTATCACTAGCTGCTACTAATGCCGACTGATTAGCGCATAAGCCCTGAAATTTTCCCAGGATAAACACAAAGGGGTACGTTGCATAGTGTTTCCAATCCAAGGCGGCGCGCCCTATCACTCAAAATTACTTACGTCGAACGATTTCGTCAATGTATGTATGCGTTGGAGAAGGCACACGATTTGTTAACGTTAATTGATAGAAGATTAAAGTTCGTAATTGGGGTAGTTCCGGTGGTTGGTAGGTGCATACAGTACCCGTAAATAATAATATATCATCGTTGTACATACATCTCATACGATTACCTAAAAATGTGACTCACCAAAATTGGCAACCAATCAAGAAGTACTTAACCAATTGTATTGCTATTATTAAATTCGTTAGCTGCTTTAATAAGGTTCAAAATGGTATATATGAAATGTTTGTACACATAATATCGTAGTTTATAGTAGTTTAGAATACAATGCAAATAAATACAAAGTCATTGCCGACGCGTTCATATTCATACTAAATTCACGAGATTTGTATGAACACGTAGGCAATGGTTTTTTAAAATACTAAACTTTTCTAAAGTACGATATCTACATAAAAAAAAAAAACAATTTTGACCCTTATTTTATCAGCTAACGAATCAAGTAATAGCAATACAATTGGTCAACTAGTTCTTGATTGGTTGTCAATTTTGTTGAGTCACATTTGTAGTTAATCGTATGAGATGTACCTAAGTACAAAGATGATAGATAATATTTGCCGGTACTGTACTTGTTCAGACATTGTATGCATGGTTTTTTTCATGGCATGTAGATGGCAAACGAGAACAGAAGCCACCTGATAGTGAGTAGGATCAGTGTTTTATTATCTTACAACATAAATCAGTGGGGTTATTATGACGTAACGTAACTATGCAGTTCATTTTATGGTGAGCGTAAAGGACAGAGCTATAGCAGTTATATAGCACTGTCCTTTTCTCTCAGCGTAAACTGAATTGCATAGTTATGTCATAATAATTCCTCTGTAGACATTCGCATTCTCAAGATTACCGTCATAAGACTGCAATTCAGGCTGTATTAAAAAATTATCTTAACTCTAATGTTCGTCTTGAGATGCATAAAAAATGACATCAAGCAGTGAATGTTTTAGGTAGGCAACAAGATGATGATTTTTAAATTAACAAGTGTATCCTCGACATTTTCAATTAAAAATTAAGGTTTACACCCAGCTAATAACAAAATAATACTCGCATATTTCTCTATAGCCATGGACCGACCCCTCAAAGCCACTGTTCCGTGTAATTTAATTTTCAATTACGATAATACCCTGGCCGCCCGCCGTTAAGATGCTAATACAGTGGCTCAGTATTTTCATCAAAATCTTTTGCATAGATGTCTTTATCCAATACTTAAGCCTGGCTGTATTTACATAGACTGCTAAACACTGTGAAACCCTTAAATTTGCATAGAAACGAGCGTAAAATGACCGGCCCCAACATTACGGCGGTGGGATGAAAACGGACCATTCTTTTGTCTATGTATGGCCGCCATTTTGTAGCGGTCGCCATCTTGATTTGGATATGAAATGCGTTGTGATTTTAATTTAACGCGCTGGTTTTTGACGTGTTTTACATAATAAGGGTGTTTGAATGCTTAATTTTGCGGTATTTTAGTTTAATGAGACATTAGTAGGCTTTTTAGGGCTTTTGCAGAAAGAAAAATATAGAAGCAATATATTGAAATACATATAATTTAAATAATGCAGCTGGCAATGCAGAATACTTTCGAAATTGACTGGTGTAAGGCTAACCGAGCTGCGTCAGCGGTGGCAGTGGTACAAGTTAAAAGAATTACTTAACAATGTTGTAAATTATCAAGACGAATAAATCGTTGTAGACGATGCGGTCATCCTAGATACCTACTAAGTATGTTTATCCTTGTTTAGTAACCGTGGTACAAGATAACCTCTAGTCTCTACGAGTTCGGAACTCATTTTGTGTGTCCCCTGATAAAAGTTTTTTATTTTTATGGGATCATATCATTATAAAAAAATCAAAATACTTAATGGGTCATAATACTATAATGGTGTATTTTCTGATACCCTTACACTATTTAGAATTTTTGAAAAGGCTTAATTGTAAAGAACCTACTAGATTAGGGTAGGTTTGTTTTATAACAATCATAAACATTTTTACTGTTTTAAAAACCACTATTACATATTTTGATCCATGCATTGTGTATTTTGAACTTCATATAATTATGACAAGTACCCATTTATTTATTTTATATAAAGTTTCAAAAACTTCATCGGCCCGTATTTAGTATAGTGTGAGATAAACAAGTCAAAGTCGGCTGAAAGGTTTAAAATCATAAAATGTCCAACTAACTAATGGCGCCAAACTTTTGCTGAGTTTCTGAAGTTTACTTGGCCAGCCCGAATCCACTCTTTCTACAAAGCTCATTGAATGTTCTAAATCCGCTTTAGAAACCTCTTTTGTGTGTTCGTCCTTAGCTGTGTTATTTTGTTCCCGCGTCAGAGTGCCAGACACAAATCATGGAAGTATACAAGACTTTAAATCAAGTCAAACGTGATTGTTTGCAATTTCTGACTTCAACATTCTGAGTCAAGACAGAACCAAACCAAAGTAAAACGTCGGGAATTGTTGAAAGGAGTGTTTTTCTTTCTGCTTGTGCAATAAAGAGTTTACATACACACTGTGAACACTACAGTTTAAAGGACTTATCCAGATTTATATTGGAACTGATCCAGACGAACACTTGCACAAGGATTTAACGGTTGATTTAAAGGTTGAGTTTCTTACGGTGCTTCTTCTCAACAATGGTCTCTTGAAGCGCTGGTAGATGGTAGATTCAGACTTGTAAAAGTGCCTACAGGGCCTACTTACAGAATAAATGATTTTTTATTTTTATTTTTAACATTACTACCATCCGTCAATTCTATAAATACCTCTATTTTTTTATCCACCATAAACGCTTAGATCTCATTACTTGCGGTGCATTCGCAATAAAGCACGTGGTGGGACAACGGACGCATTCCTATGTCCCTCGCGATTTTATTCCAACTACAGCGCGCAAAGAAATATACAAGTTATATAGAGTTACGTAGAAGTTTATATTGGATAAATATACGGTAGTTTAGCCGATGACAGACATTCTAGCCACGCATTATACGCATTTTTGTGATTCTTGACGAGTTATGGCAAAGCAATAATAAAATACAGTAACCCGTCGAAAATGCTGAACACTTGCGTCTTGTAAGCTATGAATAATACCGTCTATAATAGAGACCACTCTATCTAAGTACGTATAACTTTAGTAGCGGTGGCAGGATCGCTACCACCATATTTTCCTTTAACCTACCACCACGTAGCAGGTATTGTTGTGTTCCGGTGTGGCTATAAGACAATCGGTGAAATTATTACCATAAAGTCATTCCATCTTAGTTGGAGTCACATCTATCAGAATCGAATCGCATTTCATAAATAGAAAATCTTTGTTTTGTATGAGAAGACTTCGGCACTAATTCACCT
The DNA here is from genome assembly GCA_927399475.2 of Acleris emargana. Classification (NCBI taxonomy): domain Eukaryota; kingdom Metazoa; phylum Arthropoda; class Insecta; order Lepidoptera; family Tortricidae; genus Acleris; species Acleris emargana. The sequence continues at coordinate 15,848,089 of OV656853.1, read as the reverse complement.
TTTCGCATCTATTCAGCTTCAGCATTAAATGCGTAAGTGTAGCAACCCGTTTCACGTGCTGAAGGATGCTTATTCAAGTTAACGTACGAGAACGGTTGCTTAAGCATACGACGACATGCTTGCGAATGAGAATGGTTGGTGACGCATCTGAAAGAGGGAGGAGCTGAAAGCATGCGATGACATTCTTTAGCAGCTGAAAGCATGTGATGGCATCCCGTAGCAAGTGAAAGCATGTGATGGCATCCCGTAGCAAGTGAAAGCATGTGATGGCATCCCGTAGCAAGTGAAAGCATGTGATAGCATCTTATCTAATATTACAGATGGGCCCTTTCGGATACACTTCGACCGTTTAGGATCTTTTGTGCAATTTCCTTCTTACACAAAGATTAGCAGTTCAAATGTGCAGGTTCCTCACGATGTTTTTCCTTCACCGTAAGAGCATCGGGTAATGCATTTGTTAGAAAAACTCATTGGTACATGGTGACCGCGGGGGTTCGAAGTCGGTACCTTACGATCACGAGACGACCCCCTAAGCCACTAGGCCACCGACGCTCTGTGATAGCATACTCTGATCAGCAATGCGTATAGTGTATCTGATATTGTCCAGCTAAATGGGATTCGATGCTGATAGATGTGACTCCACCCTTAGTCCGCTGGATTCGCAACGCATTTGACGTCAGGAATGCAATCTTAAGATTGTACTCTTGAGAATGCAAATATCTATGGGTCACAGATCCCACACAGAGATGAGTGCTCGTTCGCCTTTTCCATGCCATAAAAAAAACTGAGTGAGTTTGCCTCTATAGTGTATTTGACTTCAGCTGTAGAGAAGATTTAAAGAATCCTATACGATTGATAGATTTATTTCATCATAGAAATCATCATCATTAACGAAATGTCATGAGTTGGAAAAATAAAACGTTTACCTATAAAACGAAAACGACACATCGGTTGAATGTGCATTACGTGTACGCGATGTGCAATGATGCACTGTACATATAAAAACTGAGAGTATGCGCCATTTTGTCCCTCACTGTTTCATGTAAAAAGCAGTGTGACGCGACTCAGACTAGAAAGACTGTTCGCTTTTCCCGCGGGAATTAGTACACTACATGCGCGCAACGCTCCTAGGGAAGCCTGCCGTTTGGCCGAAATAGGCATACACCTTTTCATTTGCCAACCCTTTTTTTCGCTGTAACTGTGAAAATATTTCAGTATTAATTTCAGTACCATTGTATTAGGTTAGTTTTTATAAAGTCCTGAAATATTTACGGTTACAGAAAACAAAGCGGGTTGGCAAATGAAAAGTTGGGAAACGATACATTTGGCAAACATATAAAGGCTTGTAGTACTGTTAGGCGATGGGGTTGCTACCTGTCACTAATATACACTGTAAAACATCTTAGCCTAATTGTGCAAATTGTGGTTACAGAGTTATCAACAAGTTTTTACAGTTGTTGGTAATTCTGTAGCTCTGCCTACCCCACTCTGGGAATGAAGGCGTGAAGGTATGTATTTCGCCGAAACAAAATACAAATACAAATACAAAATACAAAATATTTATTCAGTAAATTGGCCACATGAGGGCTCTTTTACACGTCGGTAACATGGAGTGAATCTACTAGCGCTTCGGACAAGACCATCATTGCGGAGAAGAAGCGCCGCAAGAAACTCCAGCAGAAGGTAATTTATTTTTCAATGTTTAAATACAATAATACTTAAAAGTATCTAAATTACATTACAAGGTAATAAAGTAATAAATAATTATTTTTAAAACTAACACAAATAAAATCATTACAAATGTAAAGACAAAAAAATACAAATAAAATACCTAATGTCTAGGAGAACAACATGACGAGGTCTCTACGTCAGGAACGATAATTAAAATAATTAACTGAATAACAGGTCCTTGCAAGCGTGAACAGACCGGACCCCACAGACAGCACCCGTTCACGAGTATGACGCGTATATCAGCCATCGCCTCCCTCAACCATGTGTTCGGGAAGGTGGCGACCCGATCAACGACGCCGCCGTAAGCAAAGACCTTAGAGTGAGCATGACATGCCCATGCTGCCGGACAAAATATATCAATAAAAAAGGGAACTGTCCGGCGACAAACATCACAATGTGTTCTCATTTCTTAAGTGTCTTGTGCACAAGAACCAATAATAAAAAAAAAAAATACTAACAAAAAAGGATACATTAGGTAAACTTAAATGTCTACATCATTAGCTTAAAGGCATTTAACAATAAGAGCTGCTCAGTGCTCACATATTAGATATATTTCTACTCAAAATGCTTAAAATTAACCACAATTTCAGTAATAGCTCATACTAGTTACTTAAAAGCGTCTTTATCATCTACGAAGTCATTTATAGTATAATATGCCTTACCCAGCAAGCAGCGCTTAATGCGAGACTTAAATTTAGTGAATGGCATATTGACAATATCGGTAGGTATCTTATTGTAGAAGCGTATACAGTTCCCCACGAATGATGTGCTTACTTTACGAAGACGGTGACCTGGGACTACGAGTTTATCCTTATTTCGCGTGTTGAGCTTGTGAACGTCACGGTTATGCCTAAATTCATGTATGTGTTTGCGAACATACATGATATTTTCAAAGATGTACTGCGACGCGACAGTAAGAATATTAATTTCTTTAAATTTATCTCTGAGTGAGACCCGTGAACCCAGCTGATAAATAAAACGTATAGCCCGCTTTTGTAATATAAATATGGCCTGGATGTCAGCCGCTTTTCCCCACAACAAAATCCCATAACTCATAACACTATGAAAATAACTATAATACACCAGTCTCGCTGTCTCGACGTCTGTAAGTTGGCGGATACGCTTTACTGCATATGCTGCAGAACTAAGTTTACCCGCAAGGGTGGATATATGCGAATTCCATTGCAGTTTTGAGTCCAAGGTAATACCTAAAAATACTGTTTTATCTTCGAATCCCATTGTCTCATCCTTTAGTCTTATATTATTCCCATTCACTCCTATCACATTTGATAAAGAAAATTTCATACACTTGGTTTTCTTGGCATTTAAAAGTAAGTTGTTGGCTGTAAACCAGTCAACAGTTGTTGACAACGTGTCATTTATGTCATTAAAATTTGCCTGTTTTCTATCTACTTTAAATAAAAGTGAAGTGTCGTCGGCAAATAGAACTATTTCATGTTTGTCGCGCACAACATAAGGGAGATCGTTGATATAAATCAAAAACAAGAATGGGCCCAGAATTGAGCCTTGAGGCACTCCCATAGCAACAGCTGATCCCGGGGATTGCGTTCTGTTTATGTCCACCCGCTGAGTTCGGTGAGCAAGGTAAGAAATAATAAGATTAAGGGCACCGTTTTTGATACCGTTGTAGCTTAGCTTCCGCACTAACGTAACGTGATCAACACAGTCGAACGCCTTGGATAAATCACAGAAAACTCCAATGACATCTAGTGATTTTTTCCAGGCATCCAAGACGTATTTAATTAGGGTCGAACCGGCATCTGTAGTTGACCGTCCCTTGGTAAACCCAAATTGACTATTATGAAACAACTTATTCTTACTAAAATGTGAGGATATTTGGTTGAGAATTATTCTTTCAAAAACTTTACTCAGTGCTGGCAGTATAGAAATTGGTCTAAAATTTGTGGGGTCTGTTCTTGCCCCTGACTTAAACAAGGGTATAATCTTACTATGTTTCATCAGATCGGGAAACACTCCAATGTCGACACACTTGTTAACTAATGCAGCCAGATATGGTGCAGTTAATTCTATGACAGACTGTAGTACTGTGATGGAGAGGCCCCAGAGATCTTCAGTCTTTTTTAGATTAAGTGACCTAAAAGTTTTAATTACAATTTTTGGAGAGACATGACAAAAAATAAAAACATCTGTGCATTCCTTCACATTGGATCTTAATAATATTTCAGCTTTATCAGGAGATGATTGTAATGATTTAATGAATGTAATGAATTTAAAAAGATGATTGTAATGAATTAAACAAAGGTAACCCCGCTCCTACACCAAGAACTTTAACCCTGTTCTGGTGTGGTCTTCTTGGCAAGCTCCAGGATACTGATACTTTAGCAGATAAGTGGTATACTCGATTTCCTACGAGAAGTAGATTTATTTTAAAATGCATTATGAGTGCTTTGGTAGGTACTAATAAACTGTACTGTGAACTGTAATTTACTGTAAATTCATTGTCATATTGATTAATAATAAAAAAAAACCGAATTCCCGCCATATTTTCGCTATGATTCCCCATAGATAAAATTCATACATCTTCAATATTTTACTACCTTGTAACATTCTTTTTAAACACAACTCTAACACTATCCCTAGCGTTCTAAAAAGAATTTCGCCTTCCGTCAAATCATCAATATCCTCTAAGTAGTAATAAATTCACTGATATCCAGTGATCTTGGGAAGGCTGTTACATAAATCGCCGATTAACTGAGCCTCTTCTACCCCGGTAAGCCTATAACCATGAATAATACTTATAAAGCGAGTTATAAAGATATTGAATAAGTCTATTACGAGATAAAGACGTCGGTGCTAAAAAAGGCAGAAAAAGTAGGAAAACCGATTCAATGTTAGCCTGATCACGGCCTCTACCTATTCTAGGCGGTAAACACCATATTGTCTTTCACCTGTTATACTCGTAGTATAATAAAAAAAAAAGAAAAAAAAAAAAAACGAAGAATAGCTAAACTGAAGTGGCAGTGGGCGGGGCACATCGCACGCAGGACTGATGGCCGATGGGGTCAGATGGTTCTTGAGTGGCGTCCGCGGACCGGGAGACGAGCTGTAGGTAGGCCTCCAACAAGATGGAGTGACGACCTAGTAAGGATCGCGGGAACGCGGTGGATGCGAAAAGCACAAGACCGGTCTGAGTGGAGAGCCTTAGGGGAGGCCTATGTCCAGCAGTGGACGTCTTTCGGCTGACATGACATGACTCGTAGTATTGTTTTAGCTCGGCCGGCATTACTGTCAAGTAAATACTTAAGAGTTATCACATTAGTATAGAATAGAATCATTTATTTCGAGTAAATCTACACTCATATATTGTTAGTAGTTCATTAATCCTAATTGTTAGTAACAATTTACAAATTACACTAATTTTAAGGGGCATGTAGCCCACAACAATGACGCATGTAAGGGCAGTCTACTCTGCTTCCTATCATGCTGAGGATGATATTGGGGCTGGCAATACGATAACAAGGCCTCTATGCTATCTATCTAAATGTTTTTTTCTTTTCTATTATTGTTTTTTTCAATGCTAAGCGGTAAATTGTCATTGACCTGTAGTGGTATTGTGTTAAACTCGGTCGCCATTCCTATCAAAAAAAAAACAGCTATCAAAACGTTGACAATAACGATAACAGAGGGGTTATTATGGCCTATCTTTGCAGTTCAGTTTACACTGAGAGAAAAGGACAAGGCTATATAACTTCTATAGCTCTGTCCTTTACGCTCACCGCCATTACTGTCAAGTTAATACTTGAGAGGTATCAAATCATCGACAATACAATAACAAGGCCTCTATGCTAAGCGGTAGAAATCATATCGTCATTCATTAGACCCCGCTATCGGAGGTGCAAAATGGTAGCTGTCAAGTAAAGTTCTTAGGGATGGGTAAAGATATTTATGATTTCGTTATCGATATTCTTATTTTTTCTGTACAATTAGTTTTATATGTACCTATGCCATTAAACATGTTTTTTTTGGGATCCATGATAATCATTATCATCAGAAATGTAAACCATTATCAGTACAACAAAAACACAATGGTTGCTATTTTACTTTTCTAATGTTTCGGGTTGCAGGGCATTGCATAAACGCTCTTAAGATTAACCTTTTCAATAAAGGTATAATAGGGTGAATATTTGAAGATGTACATATTACGCGGCGATTGGTAAAGACCTATTTAAAATTGTATTAATCAATACAATTTCGGGTTTTATACAAAATATGACATTTGTTTTACATAATATTTTACATAATATATTTAAATTTCAAATAGAAATATTATTAATTTACACAAATATATGTCAAATCTCATTACCCAAATCTCATCATCCTCCGTGTCCCAAATCCCAAATTTGAACAGTCTACGTTAAAAATAATACGTTTTTATGCTGAAGATCGTATTTTTATGCAGTAATTTCTATAATATATTAGTGGTTTTAGTAAACTTCATAATTACACAGCTTAAAGAACACTTTCAAATATTTTTTTATCGCTTAGAAAAATGTCCCAGACCCTAACACTCATTACCGTTTGTTACAATGAACGCAGCTAAAAAAAATATTTCGCGCCACTTAGTTGGTCGTACGATCAAAGTGCCGATCGATAGCAGTCCGATGGCAGTCCGCGTTGGCGAATGAAGTGAGTTGCACGCGTTTCGAGTGATTTGGCGCCGAGTTACATCGATATTTCACCGGGCAGCACTCGTTTGGTACGATTTTTTTCTCCACACCATTCGAGATTTCCAAGATACGTTTTTAAGATTTTATTATTAAATTTATATGCTAAGATATGTGCGATTGGGTCGTATTTGCCTTGATATGCGCCTAATGTTGTTAATTTTATTTGATTATCCTCAACGACGACAAATGAACTAATATCTCATTACCATTTTCATAATTACCGTTTTTTACCATTTAGTTTTGACAAACGGTAATGAGAATATTGAAATGGTAATGAGAATCAACATGATATTTTATTTAACTATTTGTGAAAAACCCAAAAAGTACTTAATTTATAAAGTCATACTGGATCTAAATATTAAAATGTATTATTTGCTTATTTTCGATAGGTACGACGGCACGTAATATGATCGAGTATTAATTTATAGGTTTCAGTTTCAGTTTATTTATTTCTCAATATAATGCCATGTATAAATTGCATAGTATGTCAAATTATAATTAGTTACATTGAGATCATCGAAAAAAAAGAAAATAGAAATAAGTTATGGATGTCATCTATAAATTTGAAATTAATTTTACAAAAATACATCTCCACACGGGATCGTCATATACATCATAACAATAATAAATAAAATAAAATATATTGTCAACACTGAAATAAATAAATTAAAAGTCAACACAAAAGATACATTATAGGTCAATATTATTTAAATGACAATAAATATATCTCCACACAGGATCGTCATACATATAACAATAATAAATGAAAATGAAATAGGAGGTAGTTACAAAATTTTAATTAAATTTCTAATACTTAACTGAACTTCTTTTAGATGCCGCAGAAAATAAAAGAAAAGAAGAAATAATTATGGATTATTAAATTATAAATTGTTATACTATTTTTTTTTAAAGTAAATCATGGAACCCTGTATTCTTTTTAAAGACGATTCAAGAAAATATTATTGTTTTTTTTGGAATATTACTTCGCCGTTGTTCTAATTACCATTTTTGATATTCCCTTGGAAATATTGTTATTTCTCACTACCAACCACCATTTTTTCCATAATTATCCTTACCATTCATACGTACTAATTACCATTCACAAAATTCTCATTACCGTACGTATTATTTCTCACTACCGTTCGCAGAAAAATTTAAAACTGAAAAATATAGATATATATTGGTGTAAGTACTGTCCCTTTTGCTTTTTTTTCATATTAATATGTTAACTGACAAGTTAAACCAATAAATATTCACATCTGAGTCGATATTTCGTTTTTTTTCTTACACCCCCAATATGTTCATCTTCAAATATTCACCCAATACTGGCCACTTAAACAGGTAATAAATTATTTACGTCAACAGATAGTCAATGTCATATAGTCCCGTTTTATAAAATAAACACGTTTAATTAAAGTTCTAGACTCTCATGATGGTAAAAAAAATTAGCGATGTTTTGACGTATTATCGACATATAGCTAGTATTTCAAAATATTTGTTACCCATCCCTTTGAACTTGACACTCTTGACAGCTACCATTTTGGGGTGCGTCCCACGAGATATAACTACATAATAACTATTTTCATGTTACTAACGTTTACGAGATATAATGAACGTTAGCTATAATAACAAAATCAATATTTTTATAAGGAATAACGGTCAAGTCATATAATATTCATTTTATATAATATTTTTTAATATAACACTCACAATGACTAATTTCAGTTCGTATAACATACATGACATATAGCGATCATAATACATATTATCTTTTAGTATAAGTGTTACAAGATATAATATCGTATGATATAAATGTGAGCGAGCGAAGCGAGCGAGCAAGACTTCTCTGGGCAGAACCGACTCGGTTAGGTTAGGTTAGAAGGCCTAGGCGGGAGCAAAGCTCCCGCCTAGGCCTTCGAGGTTATTTTTTTTTCTGCCCAGATAATTCAGACTGCTGCCAGTAAAGTTAGTAAGGTAAGGTTGATTGTTAATTAAGAAGGCCACTTAATACTGAAAATAGAATTTAATTTCAAATAACATATGCATGTTTTTATATTATACGTGTATTATGTTTTTTGATGTTAGATAATTTGATTAATATGTCTTTTAAATCTTAGGTGTTATGAACGTTATACGTTTTAATAGTTATATAAATTGATATTATATATTAATAACGTTATACTTTATGGAAATAGATATTTTGAAATTATATCTTCCGTTCATTATATCCAGTGAACGTTATACTAAACGTGTTTAAACAAAGTGAGCGTATATATTATGAGTGTTATATTATCAGTTCTTATATCTCGTATTACTTACCCACCATTTTGCACCTCCGATAGCGGAGTCTAATCGTCATTGACCTGTAGCGGTATTTTCTTTAAGTCAGCAGCCATTCCTATCAAGTAAATAAAAGCTATTAAAACGTAGACCATACGATAACGTGTCAAAGACGATATCGACGGAGGAAAGGAGACACCCCTTAAGCGACATTTTTCTAACTCACTACTTAACCCGGCTCAAAAGACGCAGAAAAAGAAGCCGGTTCTAATGATATATAAAACTCAATTTCGAAAATCATGTCGCTTAAGGGGTTTCTCCTTTCCTCCGTCGATATGGTTTATACCGCCTCTAGAGTCTCGGCCCTGTTATGGTATTGTTTTTTCTCAAACATGCTCGGAAAAAACGGTTTTCCGATTGAAACACAAGGACGGAAAGAGCCTCATTTTACTCCTAGGAGTAAAAAAACCATATGAAAACACTTTCCGTCCATGTCCATATATTTCTTAAAAATGCTGTCAATTTGCATACAAAATCAAAAGGACCAAGACAAAAATTCCAAACAGCCAAGGTCCATTCCAATGTCTATGGTTAATGTTTATTTACAAATTGCCCAACATGACCAACATAACTTTTAATGTGAATTAAATTAAATTACTTGCTTTTTAGAAATTAATGTATTTGTATTATTTCCTCACATGTTTGAGAAAAGCATTATGTATGCCTCGGCGGAAACGAGGATTTCCTGACTCGTATTTCTCGCTGTTGCTCGGCCTGCTAACCACCTCGTCAGGAAAACCCTTACTTTCCGCGCCTAGGCAACAATGTACTATTTTACTTTGCCGCCATTCCTGTCAAGTAAATATTATGAGCAGGGAGCGAAACTTTGATGCCGGTGACGTCATCATGACGCAAATTCACATATAGGATGCTTTTATAGTATAAACAATATTGCGACACCGCACTGATTCTTAATAACGCTACTTATATAATGATAATTTAAATAATGACAAAGACGATACGAATAAAATATTTAGTTGGAGCATGTAATTCTAACGAAAAATATTATTTCTACAAGCAAATGAAACACATAAGAGTACATTTAAACATAAATATAAAGCGCACTTACTATCGTTTCAGAAACTTCAGGTCAATGCCTAACAAGGCTTTTACTTACCTAGGTTAATTTGAATATGTAAATAAGCTAAATTGAATTGATTTGTTTAATTTTGAGACGGAGAAATTTTTAAAAAATTGTTAGACACGGCTGGATATGAACGGAGCTGGCTAGTTAGTGACTGAGTGCGTCTCACTTCGCCGGGTCCCGGCAGAATATCAGCGCTGGCGCAGCAATGCGCGCAGCACATGCTGAGTCGGCGCCCTTTCATTACTATGCCGTGACATCTGAATCACGCATCTTAATTTTAGATGTTAATTTAATTATAGTTTAAGCTTTTAATGTGTTTTTTACTTCTTTTTACTTTATTTTAATTATATAAACGTGTTTTAATTTGTCATGGCGTAATATGTGAATAAAGATTTTTATCTATCTATCTATCTATCTAAACACATTACTTAAATGAAATTTCGAAGTATTTAGAAAATTCAAACAAAACATCCCATGTGCTTGGTCAAAACAATTTACAATTTACAAATAAATAAATAATTCAATATAAATTTGTTATTGTCTTCAACAATCTACTTTTCAATATACAATGACAGTCAATTATCATTTTTATAAGTATCGTCCGTCTCACCTCAAGTGTCAATATTGCTACAGTAAGAGGCCAATAAGTTGTTAGTGATGATGCTCAATCTAGATAAAAACAGTCTGTATATAGCTTGACGTCATACGCCTGTCATCGGCACCAAAGTTTCGCTCCCTGATTATGAGCTATCAAAACGTTAACAATACGACAACAGGGGGGTTATTATGACGTAACGATGCAGTTCATTTTACGGCGAGCGTAAAGGACAGAGCTATAGTACTTATATAGCTCTGTCCCTTTCTCTCAGCGTAAAATGAATTGCATTGCTACGTCATAATCAGGGATCGGAAATTCGGATCGATATTTACCTATACTTTCGCACCGGCTTTGTTGTTCAGTTGTATGGAAGCGGACTCGATCATAGAAATAATTACTACAATTTCTGGGATTTCAAAATAAATAAATTGCACCGGCATTAATTCATAATCAATTATTTATATTAACTGTTTGAAGTTATTTTTCATGTATAGATTTACCAAATGTTTTTTTATGTACCTGTAACTCATTACATTAACCTAACGAATTTATAGGAGCAAAAATGAATGTTTTATCCTACATGCAAAATAATTAATATATTAACATTTTGTAGAATCCCAGAATCCCGGAACTTATATTATTAAAATAATATTTTTAAGGAGCCGACGCCATGTTTGCCTATATTTTTCCGGGTTTTTGCCAACTTTAGGTAAATATCGATCCGAATTTCCGATCCCTGGTCATAATAGCCCCTCAGGTCAAAGACGATGTGGTTTTTACCTTCTAAAATCTCGGCCCTGTTAGTTTACACAAGTAGTGAGATGTCATGGCAAAAGATGAAAAAAATAAAGACACTTTCAAAAATTAAAACTTTATTTTCATACTGTGGTGTTCCAGAAGCTTTAGGATTCAAAGTTGTATTTTTTTAATATAGTTTGGCCGCGCGATGGATACTTTAGGGTAAAGTCACCGGTAGTCAGCAAGAGACCTGTAGTCGGCCTCTGCCTAAACTTTGTATGAGTGGGAAGAATACGAAAGATATATTTCCCACACTTCTCACTCATATAAGGTCGACTACTGGTCTCTGGTTGATTTCTGGTGACTTTACCGTATACGCTCGGGAAATAGTGAGCGAGGTTTCGAACCCGCTACAAAGCGCCGATTTCAAATACAATGGTTGTATTCACTAAAGTGCTATTTTCAGCTTGAGGGTGTTCAAATACGGATAAATCTAGATTTTTTTTATTTTTTTTTCACTTCAAAATCTAAAACAGCTTTCAGATCGTTCCATTTATGTCGTGATACTGTATAATATCAAACTTATTTAACATCTACCCCAAATTAACAAGCTTAAAATACCCATCGGAATCAAAATGTACATACACACATACATAAACTCACGCCTTTATTCCCAGAGTGGGGTTGGCAGAGCTACAGAATTACCAACAACTCTAAAAAATATGTGTGTGTATGTAAAATATTTTTTTGTACAATCAGAAAAATTTACAAAAGTCTACTTATCTTTTCATGGGATATCTTCCAGATAACCTTCCAATCGATCGGTCCATCTATTTGGAAGATTCGATTCTTCAGACAGATATCCAAATTAAACAAGCTGCGAAAACGACCTAAGTCACAATTAAAATTGTCAATTTTAAATTGTCACTGAACATACGCTATCACTCTCAAATGCAAGCAATTAAAACTCTTAATTAAATACTTGCAAAGTTTCCTTTACAATAACACAGCGCATGCTTCATCAGAATTCCTCCTTCGTTAACTTTTCTCTTGCTACAATCACAGTTTCCACTCGAAGTTTAAGGAATATCCGTTAAGGTGCTCGGATTGAACGCTTTGATCCGTTTTTATTAATGCTTTCATAATAATAAAATTATAAATACACACACACACACACGTACACACTTAATTAGATCACAACTAAAAAATAAACCATACCTTATATTAAAACTCATCTTTATCATCAACATATCAGACGAAAGTCGTCCACTGCTGCTGAAAGATCCTCCTCAAAGATTTTCCTCAAAGATCTCCAGGATGACCGGTTTTTTACTATTCGTATCCATTAGCTTTGGTCTACTAGGCCTCCATGTCTGGTTGGGTGAAAGGCTTGGGTCCACGCCCGGTCATCCAGGCAAATGTTAAGTATGAAAGTGTTTTTCAATTGTATATCCAAAATTTCGACTAAGTTACGATATGTTAAGTTAAGTTGAGTTAAGATAAGTTTGTTAAGTTAGTATATTTCCAAATAGGGCTACATCTGAATACGTAAGTGAATTTATGGAAGAATAACCAGAAAAACTTTAGGGAAAAATGAATGTGGAATTGCGTTTATTTTTAATTAAAGTTCAACAGAATAGAATATTGTAATTTATCTCTATTTTCGTTTCAAGTTTTATTGTAAGATTTGAAGTATGGTTTTATAGGGTGCCTACCTGGGACGTTGTGTTAAATAATAAGTCCAGTATACTACGGCACACTATAATAAATGTTTATACGAATTCACAAGCAGTAGTACAAAGCACAAGCACAGAAAGTCATAGAATAGATAGGAAGGCGCAAGGAAAACACTGAACATGAAATAACATTTAAGAAACAATAAATAGGCTATAGGAGCGTCACTCGCGTAAGTGTATTTGGGAGTAAGAATGCGCGTGCATTCGCCGTCGGAGATGGAATCGCACTGGAAGGTCGGCGCGGGCGCAGCGCTCTCGCTTCGAACGGCCGCCGCCCGCGGTCCCGTTACTCGGCTGTTGCATCTCCGTGCGCTTGTAATATTTTAACCGACTGCGGCTGTGTTAGTGGAGTAATGGTATGTCTGGTCGCCACACTACTCCCCTGCCGAGACCGTTGCTTGGCTACGGGCGATAGTAGTCAGGAAAATGCACTGATCTACCACTGCGCGTCTTTCTGGTAGTAGTCGGTTCAGGTTCCGATTTTGCTTCGGTCCCGGTGTACGTGCTGAGGACAGGGTCTTCATCTTTGGTCATATGCGCTGGTTTAAGTCGATCGATTGTGACGGTGTTGAGCTTTCCGTTGATATAAATTTTGAAAGTTTTGCTATTTCTTTCCAGAACTCTGTATGGACCTGTGTAGGGGGAGTCTAATGACCTTTTAGCTGGCCCCTGACGAAGGAAGACATAGCTCGCAGTGCTCAAATTGCTAGGGACATAGAATGGCTTTTGTGCGTGACGGCTGCCTGGTATTGGGTTTAGTTTTGCTATATGATCCCTCAGCCGTGCTGCAAAATCAGCGTAGTCGGTGTTAAGGCCGTTTGTGGGCGTGAAAAACTCACCAGGCAGGCGAAGAGGCTCCCCGTATACCAGCTCTGCCGCCGACGCTTGGATGTCTTCCTTCCACGCGCTACGGATGCCCAGCAACACTAGTGGTAAGACTTCAACCCAGCGCGTGTTAGTATGGCACATGATCGCTCCTTTAAGTTGCCGGTGAAGTCGTTCAACCATCCCATTGCAAGCTGGGTGGTATGATGTAGTTGGGCGGTGTTCTGTCCCAAGTATAGCTGATAAGTTGCGAAATAGTGCGCACTCGAATTGTCGACCCCTGTCGGTTGTAATTTTAACAGGGCAGCCAAACCGGGCAACCCAGCCCGTGACGAAAGCTCGCGCGCAGGTCTCCGCTGTGATGTCAGCCAAAGGGTATGCCTCAGGCCATCGGGTGAAGCGATCAATGACCGTGAGGCAGTACCTGTAACCACAAGAAAATGGTAATGGCCCTACTATGTCCATATGGACATGGGAAAAACGTTGCGATGGGGAGGAGAATGAGGAGGTGGGAGAGGAGGTATGGCGTGAGGTTTTGTTTCTCTGGCAATCTGCGCACTCTTTTGCCCACTCGCGACATTCTCTTTTGATTCCGGGCCAAACGAATCTTTGTGTGATTAACTTTATCGTTGCTTTCACACCTGGGTGACTCAGTCTGTGCAAAGTTTCGAATACGGTACGTCGAAAGGCTTTTGTGACGTAGGGTCTTGGGTTTGCTGTCCCGACATCACAGTAAATTTGGATGCCGTCTTCTGGTATTTTAATATGTTTAAGTTTCAACGACGTACTATTTTGCAGGAACTCTTTTAATTCTGGATCGTCATCTTGAGCCAGTGCAAGAGCTTTATAGTCGATTGGTACATTAATCTCCTCTACTCTAGACAATGCATCCGCCACTACATTCTCCTTTCCCGATATGTACGTAATGGCAGTACTAAACTGTGAGATGAAATCTAAGTACCGGAATTGCCTGGGCGAGCACTTATCCCTAGTGGCAGTAAAAGCAAACGTTAGGGGCTTGTGATCAGTGTAAATGGTAAACGGCCTGGCTTCAAGCATATACCGAAAGTGTCTTATTGCGTCGTATATGGCCAACAGCTCCCTATCGTACGGGCTGTACTTTTGCTGAGACGGTTTTAAACGCCGTGAAAAGAATGCCAAAGGTTCCCAGGACTCTGGTGCCACTCTTTGCTGTAGCACGGCTCCGATGGAGACATCTGATGCGTCAGTGTGAATAGCTAGTTCGACATTTGATTGTGGATGGGCTAAAAGAGCAGCTTTAGAAAGACCTGCCTTACATAACCGGTATGCTTCCATCATTTCCTTTGTCATCGATATCTCTTGTGTTGGTTTTTTCTTCGGGCCTGTCAGCACGATGTTCAAAGGCGCTTGCAAAGTCGATGCACCCGGTACAAATCTGCGATAAAAGTTAAACATCCCCAAGAATCGGCGAAGTTCCTTAACGTTATTGGGCACCGGGTAGTCAAGAATTGCTTGCACCTTTGTCTGTAGAGGGCGTATTCCATGCTGAGATACTTCATGGCCGAGGAAGTTAATTTTAGATACCCCAAAGTCACATTTAGCCGTGTTAATGAGGATCCCATAGTCTGCTAGCCGTTGAAAAAGCTTATGTAAGTGTTCTTCGTGTTCTGCGTCACTTGTAGAAAATATTAAAATATCATCAAGGTATCCGTAGCAGTAGTCCAGGCCTCTTAATGCTTCGTCTATAAAACGTTGAAACGTCTGAGCCGCGTTGCGGAGTCCAAATGTCATATACGGGAACTGAAACAGGCCGAAGGGTGTGACGATAGCTGTCTTTGGAATATCTGGTGGATGCACAGGGATCTGGTTATAGGCCTTTTACTAAATCTACTTTTGAAAAGACCCTGCTTCCCGAGAGTTGCTGTGTAAAATCCTGGATGTGACGGACTGGGTACTTGTCCGGGATAGTACGTGCGTTGAGGGCACGGTAGTCACCGCATGGCCGCCACCCGTCATCTTTCTTCGGTGCTAGATGTAGCGGAGACGACCATGGGCTCTCGGATCTGCATGCTGTACCGTTTTGAAGCATGGCTTCAAACTCTTTCTGAGCGATCTTGAGGCGGTCTGGTGGGAGACGTCGCGGTCTGCTGGCAACCGGTGGTCCGGGTGAGGTGCGGATATGATGCACCGTATTGTGTTTGGGCACTGTATGTGTACCTGCTGGGCGCGTGATATCTGGATACTGACGTAGTATATGGTGGTATCTGGACTCCCCTGACGTAACCTTTACTGAGGAGATATCTTCTGTTGATGCTTGCGGTGGGACCGTGACGGCCAGCGAGGTATGCCCGTCAACTAGGCGCTGGCTTCTGCAATCAACCAATATATTGTAAAAAGACAGGAAATCAACTCCTATTATAGGCCTGGAGACGTCAGCAACCACAAATTTCCAGCTAAAGGTTCTGCGTAAACCCAAATCTAGTTGCATTTGTACCGAACCATACGTGGATATTATCGAGCCGTTTGCGGCAGAAAGTTCGTAATTGGTTTTAGCACGAGGTCCTCTAAGGGCTGTGCGTGGGTACACACACAAATCTGATCCTGTATCCACTAGGAAAAGTTTTTTAGAGGCCCGGTCAGTTACGAAAAGGCGGCCCGGTGTATTGCGGCAGTCGTTGGCCGCTATTTCCGGCTGCCGTCGAAGTTTTCCGACCCGGGATAGCTGCAAGGCCGGGTGCAGCGGGTAGCGTTGTCACCAAATCTTTTGTGGTACCAGCATATCGATGTGTCTGCCCGTGACGTTGAACGCGAGCGTCCACGGCTGGCGGATGGTGTCTGACTTCTACTGCGAGAACCAAACCGCAATTGTGGCCTTGGTGAGTGTGACTGTGTACTGAACTGGCTTTTTAATGATGCAATTTCTTTTGTTAGCTCCGCCATTTGTTTTGCCATATCATTTAAATAATCGCCTCCATTAACTGCATGAACTTGAGGTGCCTGAGGCGCGATGTCGTGCACTTTATCAGCCAAGTCTGCCAGTTCATCAAGAGTAAGTGTCGACTTTGCTTGTGAGGCTATTACTATTTGCAAGTTGCTCGGCAGCCGGTTTATCCAAATAGTTCGCAGAAAGTCATCGGTCACAGATGTTCCAGCTAACGTACGCAAATGTCTCAAAAACTGCGATGGCTTTCTGTCACCCAGTTCTTCATGTTTCAATAACTGCACGGATTTTTTTTCCTGTGACGCTGATAACCTCGTTATAAGTTCCGTTTTTAATTTAGTGTATTTATTCTCTGCTGGAGGTGCATTGATAATGTCTTTTACCTCTAATGCATATTGGTGTTCTAATTGGCCAATAACATGGTAAAATTTTGTGGAGTCGGCCGTTATTGCCCCCAACGCAAACTGTGCCTCCAATTGCGAGAACCACAGCGCGGGCTCCTCTGGCCAAAATGGCGGCGCTTTAATAGAGACCTTACACACGGTACCGGCGTCGCCACTATCACCTTTGTTCACAGACATTATTGATATTACGCACTCGCGTTTATGTTCGATATCGGGGTCACCAGTATAGGGTGCCTACCTGGGACGTTGTGTTAAATAATAAGTCCAGTATACTACGGCACACTATAATAAATGTTTATACGAATTCACAAGCAGTAGTACAAAGCACAAGCACAGAAAGTCATAGAATAGATAGGAAGGCGCAAGGAAAACACTGAACATGAAATAACATTTAAGAAACAATAAATAGGCTATAGGAGCGTCACTCGCGTAAGTGTATTTGGGAGTAAGAATGCGCGTGCATTCGCCGTCGGAGATGGAATCGCACTGGAAGGTCGGCGCGGGCGCAGCGCTCTCGCTTCGAACGGCCGCCGCCCGCGGTCCCGTTACTCGGCTGTTGCATCTCCGTGCGCTTGTAATATTTTAACCGACTGCGGCTGTGTTAGTGGAGTAATGGTATGTCTGGTCGCCACAGTTTTAACCCCAAAAATCATAGTACCGCCATAGGTCATAGGGTAAGAATTTACAATGATGGGCATTTAAATGTAAAAGCGTAACAAACAAACACATATCCCATTTTCGAGTAGGGCCGTCGCCCCTTCCACCCTGTATAAATCAAGTAACATTGGCTCCATTTAAGCACGCAATGAAAGCTGTACCGAATAAGGAGATCTATCCAAATTCAGCAACGATGTTAAAAAATACGAGGAATATAATGACATTAACGGGAACGACTTCCAAACAGCACACGCCGAGTTCGCGCTAACAAAGGTGGCGAGTTGACTCGACGCCGCCGCGTCGGCTGCAGCAATTGTCGCATAATATACGCATGGATTAATTATATTACGGCCTCTTGCATAAAAATATTTAACACTAGTACTCGTTTTTTATCTGGATTTAGATCCGGCGTAAAAGTGTAGGTAATAAAATCTGGAACTGACTTGTTAGCTTCGTTTGGTTAGAGCGTTGATTTCTGATTCAGAATAAATATAATAGTTTATGTCAGTAATGCATAATGAGCGGCCTTAAATTACGAGTGTTTTAATTATGTGCAGTTGCATCCACTACTTTTCCTACTCCTGTACTTTTATCTGTCATTTATATAGTCACGAACACTAATATAAGAATATAGATAATATGTCCGCAGAACATTCCGTAGAAAAGTCTATCTAGTCTATTCCCCTTAACAGCACTTGTGCTTTTTTGAGCCAAAACGATATGCCTAGCTGCCAAAGCTTACACCTAGGTTAATTTGACCAATCAAAATACTTCACCAAATTAAACCACCAATCACAATACACATTGACTGTCAATCGGAGCGTTAGGTTCTTTTTGATATGTAAACTCTTTTACTAATTTAACTCTTTAAAAAAAACATTTTATTTGGTATCAACCAACCAGAACGCAGCTATATTAAAATCGACCAATCAGGTAAAAGAATTCATTTCTCAAATCATTAGGTGTTTTTAGTCCCTATTTCAGAAGTTAAATCGATTGTACAACTTTTTTTAAAAATATGAAACCTGGCAAGTGCACATCAATTTAAAAACAAAGTTAACCATAGACACATATTTTGTTGTTTTCGAATGTTTCTCGCTCGTTTGTTGTTCTGTACTTCGTTCGTTCGTATTCTAACCTAGGTATATTAATTTAATTTTGCATTTTATTTGAAACCTAGTCGTAGAAAAAGTATTGTATGCAACTAGGGTTGCCAACCATACTTTATAATAACGTATCTTACGTTATTTTGCTTCATTACACTTTATTCTTTTGAATAAAAATAAAGTATCGAAAATACTTTATTTCTGACTAATGCTCACTATAATGTTTTGTATGCCACTAGCCCATTATTAACAGTAAAATATTGAACCACTAATGTACATTATCTATAGTTATGCAAAAATGTTTTATAATTGTTTGTGCAATAAACAGTTAACATACATAAATTTGAAAAATACTTTTTTTTGTTTGCATTTACTTTTTTTTATACTCTTCAATGAGGTATATCCGTTATTTTCCTATAAAAAAATTGGCAACCCTATATGCAACGGTGTATAACTAAGTCAAAAAATACTCGTGGCGTCTTGCTTTACGAACCACACCACTCGTCTTTTTTAACCTCTCTTATACAACTGTTGCATACACTACTATTATCTACACACATATTATCATAAGTTTAGAATTATCCTACTTTCGTAACAGCAAAAAACCAACAAACAAATGACAACAATAATGGCGGCAATTCGATCCTCCGTCAAGACGAATGTGTTTTTCTAATCATAGATAAACGAATGAAGTTCCTTTTCTGAAGTCACTCAAGATCAAATGTCGTGCGGTTTATATTTAAAAAAACATACTGAATTGACGTTTTGAGTTGATAACTGTTTTAATAGCTATGAATACTAGAATTTTGACAGCTGTTCCAAATTTAAAGTAATAACGTTACAAAAATTGTACCTACTACCACAGACAAGAAAGTTGTCATAGTAAAATTGGTTGTAATTATACATTTCTTACGGGTTTTGAAAGTATAATAGAGGACTTATGATAATGTGTTTAAATAAAATATCTTGATATATGTAGCCAATAGTTTAATAGTATCTGTTTGTCAGTTCTTAGCTAAAGATATAAATATTTTTATTTAGTTATTTTGGAAAAAAACATGGCTCCTAGTATGCAGCCTTATTTGTGATTAGGTTTGATATACTTAAATGCGATATCAAAAATTTAAGTCTTCTATCAAAAAATGCGTTCGAAATTTAGATAATTCGTAATTTTGAACAATTTGGAATTATGACTTCGAAATTATGTAGTGTACCCAATATCATTTGATTGGAAAACGCTAAAGAAAATACTCATTTTGGTATGGACTTTATTTCATATACAATAAGGTTCAGTTTGTTACTCCTTCATGCTGAAAACGGATTCGGATGAAATTTGGAATAGAGATAGGTTATACAATGAATTAACACATAGTTTACCTTTTATCCCGAAAAAAAAGTATATAGAAAATGTCTAAATGTAATGAAATAAATGAATTTGATTTGATTTTATTTCATTTCATTTCATTAAATAGACAAGGTAACAAAGTGTACACATATATACGAACTCGACTATACATGAACGAAGTCTCTTTCTTTTTTTTTATGGCATGGGAGGGCAAACGAGCACACAGGCCACCTGATGGTAACTGGAAACTGTGACCCATAGACATTCGCAATCACAAGACTGCAAATGCGTTGCCAACACTGAGGACTAAGATGGAATACCTCAATGGTAGTCATTTCACCGGCTGTCTTATCCCCAAACCGGAACACAAAAATGCGAACACTGCTGCTTGGCGGTAGGTTAATGGATAAGATGGTGGTACCAACCCGGACGGACCCTGCACAAGGTCCTCCCACAAGTCTCGTTCAAAAGCTATAAAACATACTTAATTATATGTGCTAACTTTATTTGAATATTAAAATTATAATAATCGCCAGAAGCTGTACGGTTCCTTTTGATTTAACCACATTTTAGCCTCCTACCCATATTTTCCTCTAACAATTCTCGCTGTCTAAAACTCTTTTCAATGCAAATACGTCCTTAGCCCCAACAAATTGAGACGTCGCCCGTTAAAATATGCAAATATCTTCCGTAACGAGACGTTTCTGTTTGTTTGAAGTATTGTTTATGGAAACACTCAGTTTTATTGATTTAAAAAAAAATAGGAAATTGACAAAAGGATACGTATTATGAGTGTATTTTCTTTATTATAAGCGACACTTACATTTTCAAGATTATTTTTTCAAGCAAAAGCTAAAGTGTGTTCAAATATGTTTTGTCCTTATCTGTAATTGTGAGGTCTGAAGTTGAGAGAAAGAGACAAAGAATATGACTAAGGGAAAAACTCTACTCATAAATGTTGGATAAATTTGACAAATATAAAATAGTGGAATTTTCGTAAAGTTATTTCTTTTAGAATCATTGCACATTGTTTGAGAGAAAACAGGAACAAGGTTCGAAATTGGAATATGTCGAAAAGAGATCAAGATATGTTCTAAGTCAATTTAATTATTTGCTATACTCCCAAAGAGTGTAGTGTTTTTCGGCTGTATGATACTTTATGACTATTAAAAATTACAATCATCTACCATTTGTAATACAGAAATGTCCCTTGAATTTTGACCATTTAATCACAAGGTGGCTATTGGAAAAATGTTTTTACTCCGTTCGGGAGTTCCTTGATGAAAAACGATCTGTATTATTATAACATTGCATGCCGTATTAAGGTAGAACATAAGATCTAAGCTTTTCGAAGATCTGTATAACTACTATGTTCTGGCAATAAATGTCTGTGTCTTTGTCTTTACACGCCTGTCTGCCAGTGGTAGGCAGACAGTATGGAGTGCTAGGTGCACCGATCCAAACACACCTCTATCACTACATTCATCAAATTTGCATGCACGTCGGTTTCGAATGCAGTTTGGATGTATGTGTGTATATTTCTGTGTGAGCTTCTAAACGCCTAGACTGATTTTAAAGTACAGGAGTACCTATTGTTGGTTTGTCTTCACCCAAGGCATGTAATGCCTATATTAGAACTTGGTTAGTCTTGGTGCTGGAGGGTTATTTTCAACTCTGTCAAAAAAAACAGAAGAAAAAACTGCTGAAGGGTTAGTTGGGTTTTCGTACCCAAAGGGTGCCAACGGAACTGTTATTAAACCTCCGCTGACTGTCTATGGTCTGACAGTGGTTTGTACTTTATGAACCTGACAGTTCGAATTTTCACAGTGTGGCTTTTTATTCCGAAGTAACAGCAAAAAAAAATTAAAGGTTCCCATACAGAAGCGGTTTTTGCCGTTGCTTGCTCGCCCTTAACAATCTATATAACTGTCCCCTGAACTGTTCAAGTACATTTAATTTTTTCAAATAAATACTATTGCAGCTATAACAACAAATAATAAAAATTAAATTAAATTGAATGAAAGCCAAAACAATGCGTACCTAAAAGATTCTTGCGGCGCTTCTTCTCCGCAATGATGGTCTTGTCCAAAGCGCTAGTAGATTCGATCCATATTACCGACGTGTAAAAGACTACTCATATGGCCAATTTACAGAATCAATATTTTGAATTTAGAATTTTTGATTTCAATAATAACGGAATTGAAGTGTTCAAAATTAGTTTTTGTTAGACTGGTATGTAAAATAATAGTTTCCCCGAATTTAAGCCTCATCTACCCCCCAAGTCTAGATCAGTCCAGGGTTCGCCCGACTCCGCAGTAAGTTTTAACGAGGCGCCAAACTTTGTGCAATTAGTGCACAATTATAACAACGCAAGACTTTCCATTTGTCACATTGTCGCTTCGGTTCGGGTTTTAACTTCAGCTAGTTTTAATGTGTGCGCATTGTTTGATTACGGATGGCTCAGGGCAAAAAAATTGAGTGCTAGCGTTTTTTTGTGGAAATTATAAAAAAAAAGGTGTTTATTCAGTATGTAGGCCGCACGGGCACCTTTACGCGTCAAAAATCTACCAGCGCTTTGCTAGAGACCACTGCTGAGAAGAAACGCCGCAAGAAACTCAACAGTCACTCGTTTTTCAAATATTGCTTATGATATTATACAATAATAAACTTTATCTTGCATTATATTAAACAATGAATCTCACATAAAACAAAACATAAATAT
Source organism: Acleris emargana (assembly GCA_927399475.2). NCBI lineage: Eukaryota > Metazoa > Arthropoda > Insecta > Lepidoptera > Tortricidae > Acleris > Acleris emargana. The sequence continues at coordinate 15,825,168 of OV656853.1, read as the reverse complement.
ATTCATGCGTAGTTAAGCAGGAAAATGTGTTAAAACTCAGAATTTTCACAAGAACTAATACTTAAGTAATAGTAATTATTACCAATACTACTTACATGCGCTTAGCGACATGGAATGTCCGTACTATGAGGACAGGTTTCCCGAACACCAGCGGAAGCTCAAACTGTGCTCAAGATCTGCGCAAAACTCTTATGATAGACGTTGAGCTTAAGAGGCTTAGCGTCGATATCGCGGCTCTACAAGAAACCAGGATAGAAGACGAGGGGTCCATTCGTGAATCTAACTACACTTTCTTCTGGAAGGGTAAGAGCTCCTCGGAGGTACGGGAGCATGGCGTAGGATTTGCTGTTCGTAATCACTTACTCAATGCTATCGAGACACCTGTGGGTGTATCAGAGCGTATAATGGTCCTGCGACTTAGTACCAAAAGCGGCTTTGTCACTCTTATCTCCGCGTACGCTCCAACGCTCAATTCAAAACCTGAAACCAAGGACCAATTCTACGACCAGCTCGAAGAAACAGTGCGTGCGGTGCGTTCAACTGATCGACTGCATATTTTGGGCGATTTTAACGCTCGCGTTGGCCAGGATACATCTGCCTGGTCTGAATGCCTCGGTGCGCATGGTGTAGGTAAGCAAAACGAAAATGGACAAAGGTTACTGGAGTTTTGTTCTAGATACCAGCTGTGTATTACCAATACTTTCTTCAGAGGCAAAACTATGCAGAAAGTGTCTTGGATGCACCCCCGATCCAAGCACTGGCACCAATTGGACCTTACTCTTACTAGAAGGAGGGACCTGCGGGAAACTCTACACACACGGACGTTTCATAGTGCCGAATGCGATACTGACCACAGCCTTGTTGCCTCCAGGGTTCGACTTGTCCCAAAGAAAATCCATTCATCTAAGCCTCAAGGCCGGAAGAAGATCAATCTTCACAACACCCGGGACTTAGAGGCAGTGGAGTCATTTGGAGAGATGATCCGTGACGAAGTCGCAACCTGGGATACGTCAGCTTCGGCTCAATCCGAATGGGAAAAATTGAAATCTCTCCTTACTGACACAGCAGGAAAAACTTTCGGATACCAGAAAGTTAAGAGCCATGACTGGTTTCTCGAAAATCAGGAGCACTTGATGCCTCTCATTGACCACAAACGCCAAGCTGCCTTAAACTTTCGTCAAAATTCATGCGATGCGACACGTGAGGACCTCAACAGAGCAAAAGCCTCGCTCCAGCGCAGTACTCGCTTCTATGCAAACGAGTACTGGACTGACCTTTGCAAAGGTATCCAAGCGTGCGCCAGCTCGGGGGATATAGGTGGAGTTTATGCAGGCATTAAACGAGCTCTTGGACCTACAGCAAAGAAGACGGCGCCTCTCAAAGAAGTTGACGGCTCTGTAATCGTAAACAGCAGTCGTCAGATGTCGAGATGGGTGGAACACTACACTGGTCTTTACTCGTGTCCAGTGGACATCATGCCAGAAGCACTGGTTGTCGTTCCGAACCTGGCAACTTGGCACGAGTTGGATACTGCACCCACCGTAGAGGAATTAGACCTGGCTGTCAAGCAGCTTAAACGCGGAAAAAGTCCGGGCCAAGACGAAGTTTATACCGAAGTCATTAAACTCAAGTGCCTTCTCCCCGTCCTTCATAACCATCTGGCCAAATGTTGGGACACAGGCTGTGTGCCCCAGGATATGCGCGATGCCAACATCGTCACTTTATACAAAGGCAAAGGCGACCGCGGCGACTGTAATTGCTTCCGCGGGATATCTCTCCTTAGCATCGTCGGTAAGGCTTTTGCAAGAGCCACTTTAGGCAAACTGCAGAAACTTGCCGACCGTGTATATCCTGAGGCACAATGCGGGTTTCGGTCTCAACGGTCAACTGTCGATATGATATTCTCCCTTCGACAACTACAAGAAAAGTGTAGAGAGCAGCGAACTCCCCTAGTCGTTGCATTTGTTGATCTGAACAAGGCCTTCGATACTGTGAGCAGGGAGGGGTTGTACTCGATTCTTGTGAGAATCGGATGCCCTCCAAAGCTTCTAAAGATAGTGCAGTCATTCCATGAGGGTATGGAGGCCACAGTGTTGCACAATGGTGACATGTCTGCGCCGTTTGCCGTGCGTAGGGGCGTCCGTCAGGGTTGCGTTCTGGCACCTACTCTTTTTGGAATATTTTTCTCTGTGCTTCTGAAAGTTGCTTTCGGCGATGAACAGCAGGGCATTCACCTACACACGCGATCGGATGGTAGGTTGTACAACATCTCCTTGCTCAAGTCTAAGCGCCGCAGAGAGGACTTGTTTGTGGACAGCCTTCTCTTTGCCGATGACGCCGCTTTTGTCGCACACGATCAGATTCAGCTTCAGAGCTTAATGGACAAATTTGCTAGAGCATGTGACCTCTTTTCGATGTCTATCAATGCCAAGAAGACCGTCATCTTAGCGCAAGGATCTTCGGTGCCTCCAGTGATCATGCTTAACAGCGTACCTCTGGAGGTGGTCAGCAAGTTTTGCTACTTGGGTTCGCACATGTCGAGCAATCTCTTGCTAGATGCAGAGATCGATTCCCGCATCGGCAAAGCGGCTTCTACGTTCGGGAGGCTTCGTGCAAGAGCTTGGGACAACAAGCATCTTACGTTAAAAACGAAGATGCTTGTTTACCAAACATGTGTTTTGAGCACACTCTTGTACGGGGCGGAATCCTGGACGACGTATGCAAAACAAGAACGCCGATTGAACACATTCCACATGCGTTGTCTTCGAGGCATACTAGGCATCACCTGGAGGGATCGCGTGACAAACGAGGCTATTCTAAGAACAGCTCAACTCCACAGCATTACGGCCACGCTCAAACAGAGGCGGCTGCGGTGGTTAGGCCACGTGCACCGCATGGAACAGACTCGTTTGCCCCGAAAAGTCTTACTGGGAGAGGTCGCACACGCAAAGAGGTCCATTGGCCGGCCCATTTTGCGCTTCAAAGATTGTGCTAAGCGTGATATGGTAGCTTTCGACATCTCTAGCAGCCAATGGGAAGAGCTGGCCGAAGATCGTAGTAGGTGGCGTCGCTTTGTTCAAGAAGGTCAAACAAAACACGACTTCACCTGGTTGGGTGTCCTTAGAGACAAACGCGCGAGGCGTCACGAGCGGGCCGCCAACCCCCGACCAACAGAGGGTGCGTACACTTGCCGTGCGTGCGGCCGGAGGATTCTATCCCGAATCGGCCTGTTAAGTTACGAGCGAAAGTGTCTTCACACATAGTGCTACCTAAATCATCTGGAATAGATGAAAAGGCCTATTTATTAGTAATTATAAAATATAGGAATAATACAAGTTATGCTTACCTGTGACGGTGCAAGACAACCCACATAAAAAGTTCCGATACATTCTCCTACAGAAACTGTGTCCCCTAGACAATATATGTTTACATTTTTTTAAAGGCTAAGTTATTACTAAGTTATTTAAGTGTTTAGTTTAGGCCAAGCATTTTTATCTGTTAGGTAGTCCTCGACCCTATAGTAAGCTTTAGACATCAACGACTTTTTCAAGTAGGTTTTAAGTAATGGAAATGGTAACTTTAAAACAACATCAGGTAATTTATTATAGAAATCGATGCATTGACCTACACATGATTTATAAACCTCACGGACACTAGTTTTTTCAATAGCAATTTAATTTTTATTTATTATATTCAAATGATGTATTCTTAACAAAAGAGTCTTGTTTTTTTTGTAGGCACCAACGTTCGGGCCCTTTAAGCACCAATAATGGACACCTTAACTCTTAATTCAATGATACTACGGTCCTTAATTGATGGTTGCTAAACAAATGAATAACCCTTATTTTCTGTAAAATTCAAATTCAAATTCGAATTCTATATTTACAAAAATACGTTACAAAAAAATACATTGCTTCAAGCTAGTAAAGCAGAGTAACCTGCGAACAACATCGAGTATAAATGAGCTACACAAGTGAAACAATAGACTATAACGATGCCACATTGTAGCTATCCATTGGTCCCAAACTAGACACAGCCCGTATCTTGGGAACCAGGAGTACAGATTTACAGACTCGATTTAACAAAGAAATTTAAAATAAGAATCAGGTGTCCATTATTGGCCCTTGTCCATTACTGGTTTCATTGCCATCAGGAAAACACAGGCCACCTAATCTGGGACCTGGGGGGTTAATATGACGTAGATATGCAGTTCAGTTTACGCTGAGAGAAAAGGACAGAGCTATACCAGTTATATATATGTAGCTCTGTCCTTTACGCTCACCGTGAAATGTACTGCATAGCTATGTTATAATAACCCCACTGAAGACGTTTGATTTCTTAAGACCATTTCAAGTTTGCAATCAAATGCTTCTATGCTAGGAATTATACAGGTTGTTTTAAATCTCCACCACGGATGAATGAATATGGACACCGTTGATTGATGGTAGTGGGGGCCCTAGAATAATGTTAAGAAGAATCATTAAACGGATAAACGTATACATTTTTGACGCCAGACAAAGTAGGGCAGGATTTAAAAACAAGTTAAGTATTTTTTCAAAAACATCAGTGTGTAAACCGGAATCGAATGCGTATTTTTTTCTATTAGGGCTAAATCGAGACAAATTGGCAACACTGACAGCCAAATTCCAGGTAGCGACACATTAGAGAGACAAATTATAAGTTTCGGAATATATTTATAACTTTGAAAACTAAATAATCGAGGAGCCTGACATTTAATGAATATGTCAATTTGCTGTACGTAGGTAAGGTTAGATTTTATAAGCGAGATATAGTGTTTTAAAAAAAATCGCTAGGCGTTTTGAATATTCGGGATTTCGATCAAGTTCAATGACTCTTTGGAACAATATTCCGAAACCATGACATTTTCAGGATATCTTAAACATTACGTAGCTAAAAAAGAACTCATGCGGCGAGTAATGCCTATCAAAGAAATAAAAAATCTGCGTAATTATTCGTTACGTTCGTTGAAAGAGCATTCGATATAATAGGCATATAACGCAAATATATATATTGCATTTGTTAATGCTTACCTCCGCCACAGCAGCAAAATCAAGAGTAGTTCCTGCAACAATTTCTTACAGCGTTTTCCATCCAAGTTGCAACGTACGTCAGCGTTATGAAACAGCATTAAAAACTTCAGGGACCGTGAGGCGAGTCGATGGGGAATTCTTCCGGTGTCACGGCGAGTGCAATAAATGCAGTGTCGACATCAACGTTACGATAAACGAGGAACAAGGAAACTAGATAGACTTGTACAGTGCGATAGGTCTTACCTACAGGGCAGTCACACGCTCAGTATTACACCAAATCAATCCGTCAATCTAGCCAGTATGACCGGAGATTGATTGTCTTACCCAGGGGTCACCAAATTACGGCCCGCGGGCCATGTCCGGCCCACGAGCCCTTCTAATCCACTTGTATCATTCTCGCGTTAGTGACTTGTAATCTCTTTTTTGTAGCGTTCCTCATCCAACGATTTCTTTGAATGCATTTTTTAAATTAAGCATATAATTATCGTGGCATAAGTCTTTTTTTCTTTATAATATCCATGACTGAGCACGTAAAAGACTGTCTTCGCGATCTAAACGGCGACTGGCGTACGGTTTATCAATCTGATGTCAGTCTTGGATTGATCGTGTAGGTAACTGTTAAATCATCCTTCATTCTGGCATCAGTCAAATCTTGACTAGATTGAGGGATTGATATGATCAAATACTGATCGTGTAACCTCCCTCTTAGAAGGTGCTTCGGGTTTGTATTTATTTTTGTCTCTCACTCGCTCTCAAACGCTTTTATTAAGAGCGACTGGAAGAGAAGTAAACTTATCTAGTTGACATAATTAGGTATGCATGCTGTAAACGTTATTGAAAATGTATGTAGGGATTGACGAAACGCACAATGAGCACAAAATTTGGAGTGTGCGGCATAAATATATTTTGTATTTATTTTTGGAGCTTGCCTCTTCTAGTGGTTTTAATTCGTCGGCCACTCGCGAACCATATCGGACATTGTAGTTTTATACCGTTCATTTTAGTTTTTATCACAGTTTAAAGTTGAGCCACGAAAATATATAACAATTCTTTATATTAGTCATCATTATCTCCGTTTGGTTGCCGGGTTAGAATAGTGCCACTCCATGTCTTCCCGTGGATGTCGTGGGAGGCGACTAAGGGAATTGTAGGCTTGTAGTACTGTTAGGCGATGGGCTTGCAACCTGTCACTGATATGCCGGTAAACATCTTAGCCTATTTGTGCAAATTGTGGTTACAGAGTTATCAACAAGTTTTTAGAGCTGTTGGTAATTCTGTAGCTCTGCCTACCCCACTCTGGGAATGAAGGCGTGAAGGTATGTATGTGTATGTATGTAATCTAGAGCAAATTTAAGTTCTATACTCGTTTTATGTGTAGTTCATAATGATACATATTTGATACTTAAAAAAACTATACCTAAATAATGATCTTGCTCATCAGACCTCATCATCACTCAATAAATATTTGCCCACACATACGATTGAACTCGGAGCTCAAAGGGCCGTATTAATAAATTCATCTTGACCGAGATGCCCGTCACAAGATACGTCAAAGTAAACGTCAAGCCATAGAAAGCTGTCATTTTTGACACATCTTGAGACGAGAATTAGAGACGAAATCAGTTTATTAACATTAACACGGCCCTTAGCTTCGTAACCAGGGTGACTACCAACTAGATGAAAGGCCATCAGAATAAGGGTTATAATACAGTCTAAATTAATAACATATCTCATTTACGCTACTTCCAGAGCCCCAACTAAGAGGTGACACAAAAAACACGCCAGTTTCAGTGCTCGGGAGTGTAATCCGACGCAACACGCTTTTAACTGCACGTGAACACCCTTTATATTGTCACAGTCAGCTTTTATGATAGACTGGCTGTTTCTGTCTTTTTAAATTGCATTTTTTTACATTGGGTATCCTGTTTATGTCTGCCGTAAGTCTGATCATATAAAACTTGAGCTGTTGAGAGAAGACAAAATATATGTACACTATGTGCCGTGTGGTTGCCGGCTTAGAATAGTGCCACTCCATGTCTTCCCGTGGAAGTCGTAAGAGGCGATTAAGGGAATAAAGGCTTGTAGTACTGTTAGGCGATGGGCTTGCTACCTGTCACTAATACACTGGGAAACATCTTAGCTTACTTGTGCAAAATGTGGTTACAGAATTATCAAGAAGTTTTAAGATGTTGGTAATTCTTTAGCTCTGCCTACCCCACTCTGGGAATGAAGGCGTGAGTTTATGTATGTATGTATGTATAATTGTCATTATTCTTTGGGTCCGTACTATGATCAGACTCGCGATGTACTTAATAAGGGCCAAATAAAAAGCACCCGAAACCGACGTACGTGCATGAAGAGATTGATGAATGTAGAGGAAGCGAAAGGGGTATGTTTAGATCGGTGCACCTGGCGTTCCATAGTCTCTGCCTACCCCATTGGGAGACAGGCGTGAAGTTATTTATGTATCATATCATAAGTCCTCTATTATGCGTTCAAACCCCGTAGAAAGTGACCAGCATTATAACAACCAATTTTAATATTAGAACTTTCTTGTCTGTGGTAGTAGGTAAAATCTGTACTGTAATGGTATTATAGTATAGATTTCTGTAACGTTATGAGTTTAAATTTGGAACAACTGTCAAAACTTTTTAGTATTCATAGATATTAAAGCAATTATCGACTCGAAACGTCAATTCAGTATGTTTTTTTTTTAATATAAACCGCACAACATTTGATTTCGAGTGACTTGAGAATAGGTACTTCATTCGTTTATCTCAGATTTAAAAAAAAAATCGTCTTGACTGAAGATCGAATTGCCGCCATTATTGCTGTCATATTTGTTTGTTGGATTTTTGCTGTTACGAAAGTAGGATAATTCTAAACTTATGATATGTGTGTAGATAAAGTAGTGTATGTAACTGTACATAATTAGGCCTTAAAACACTCGCGTGGTCCTATTATGAAACTCACCACAACCACACTCGTATTTTAAGACCTCTCATTTTATGAATCAGTTGCATAAACTACTTCATAATTATAGCCATCGCGACAAATACATGTTTAGGTTTACACAGATCTTATTATCAGTGGCATACAGTTAGTATATATAATTTACGTTTTGGGAATGTAAATATATTTATAAATACTTATACTAGCACTTATTCAGCTTTTTCCACTTATTGCAATGTGGTATTGACAAGTTTTTTTTTTAAATATTGTTTCCTTGTGGCGACCTAGCGACATCTAACGGAAACTTGTATTAACCAACTCGCTAGCGCCACCAGCGTCAGACAGCGGAACTAAGGGTTCTACATCGCGCTAACGAAGTTTCTACAGCCGGTTGACATATATACCACTTCCAACTTCATCCTAATGGTCTTCGGCCCCAGGCATAACATCCGCCTGGAGAGAGATCTCTCTATTGTCCTCTCTTCCTACATTGGTGACCCTGACGTGATCGTGCTTCTACATTGGTTACCCCGACGTGATCGTCATTCTACATTTTTTTTTGAGCACCCTGTGAACAGCACATTTTTTAACAATCTTAGGTACCTAACTACTAGTGGCATAAAGAAATTCTACCGGCTAAAAATACGTCAAATGTTTTTCACAAAACCACGTAAGTAATAAATAAAGCAAGCCTTTCAGCATTTAAGCGAAATCCGATGTATTTCGCATTTATGTATACGTAACTCGGATCAGGGACTCGCGGTAAAAAGAGGGCTTTCCGTCGTGATTGATGACAAGCTCAGGAGGAAAGGGTTTACGGGATCTTGGGATAGTGAATAGGAAGCCTTATGATTCAAATAAGAAGGTAATTAAATGTCTTTAATTTGAAATAGATTAGATGAGGGCGCGAGGTCGTACGTGGTTAGGGGTGTCCTTGAAGCACTGACACTAATTTATTCCTAATATGGAACGTTAATGAGTGACAAAATGTGGATAAAATATCCGTTACTTTCTGACACTTAAATAAGTACGAGAGTGACGGAAGCTTTATCCACATTTTGTCACGCGATAAACGCATTCATACTTTGCCTGCAGGAGTTATATATAATGTTTTGGTAGTCACAAGTCTAACTACGTAACCCATGCTTAAGATAACATAAAAACAATAAGGTTTAATTTCAGCAGAAATTAACATTCGATCAAATGATGGTCGGGGATCCCGCGAGGTGGCGTATATATTATTTTGATGATGTCTAGGTTGTAGTGGTGATAATAATGACTCGGTTAAGGGATGGGTTTGTCGACCGCTTATGTCAACTCTATACATTTCAAGATAAAATGATAGAAAACAGAAACGTTAGCAGCGTTGGCTAGGCCGACATAATCGTCATTTTTACGGTGATACTGCCATACCCCGTATAGATGTAGTGCATAATTGTTTTCCTTCGTATTTTCACAAAAACGTACGAACGTGTATTGCTATTTCAGTCGATCACAGTACAAAAAGTACTGAGGTTGACTGAAGTAGCATGACAAATACGGTTTCCGAGCGAGGAAAACAATTATGTATGTATGTAAACTCTTTATTGCACAAAAAATAAAAACAATTACAAGTAAATTCGTACATAAACTTAAGATTAACATGTACAATGGCGAACTTATCCCTTTAAGGGATCTCTTCCAGTTAACCTGACCATGATAGAGGAAACTGTACGAGGATAGGCAAGATTACAAGGATGTGCACCAAAAATTAATAAACTAGTATTTCTACAGCTAAATATCCATAAACTATACATATAAATAAATAAACATCACATACACAAATATAAATATAATTATATAGTACAGCATATATATATATACACTTACATAAGTAAATAGTCATATACATACATGTATTTATTTATTTGTACATATACTTGTTATGTACTTATACATACTTGAATATAAACATATACATGACATTACTGACTAGATAGCCTTTAAGGATTAAAACAGTAAACACTACTCATCCAACCACAACCTTTTTAACTTCCTTTTAAGCGACATCGCTGACTGAGACTGCCTTAAGTCCAGCGGTAGCCCATTCCATAGTTCATCATCTCATCATCATCTGTAACTAACAAATTTAGAAAGGTGTAAAATGAACCTTAGCGTGTGTAAAGTCTGTTCCTATTCAGACTGCCAATGACAATTACAAGTATAGCTGACTGTAATTTGTCCTTAGATAGAGGATGAAATAGTGATGTGAATAATGTTACCTCTAATTACCTATAGTCTTTTAAAAAGGTTGAATATATATTCATCATCACCATCGTATCATTATGCTGGGTGCAACTGAGACGAAAACCTCAACCTATTCATCAAATCGATCAAAACATCACTTCATTTATTTTCAATGTCAAAAATAAAATCTTTGTGACAAAAATCTGTCAGTCTAATTGAATGTTCACCGAAAGTGCTTTTCATCAAAAAACGGTATTAAACAGAGATTACTACGTCAAAATGGACATAAAGCCAATGATTAAGTGTATTAATAAATAATTTAACGCTGCTCAAACTTCAAAAATACTTGACATTGGTAAATTTAGTTGTTTATATGAATAACGGAACTATACTATCCCGACTATACAGGGCGAACGACATGAAGTGTTACCAAATTCACAAAATCGAGCCTGGTGTCAAAGTAAATGCGACTTACTATCAGGAAAATGTTTTGGAAGCTGCGTTGGAGCCTTGGGCACGCAAACATTTCGGTAGTAGACCGTGGACATTACAACAAGACTCGGCCCCGGCTCATAAAGCTCGTGTGAACCAAGAATGGCTGAACAACGCGTGCCACAATTTATTTCGTCCACACAATGTCTTTCGAATTCCCCAAACGCGAACCCGATGGACTTCTATTATCTGGTCCATTGTGGAGAGCAAGGTGAGGAGAAGAAAACATGCCAGTATGGATGCATTGAAGAAAGCGATCGTACGTAATTGCCATTGCATACCGCAGGATCACATTCGTGCAGCGTGCAACTCATTTTTCTACCGTCTGAAGGCCATAGACAGCAGAAGGTGGTCATATCGAGTTAAAATAAAGTAATCTTAAAAATTTGATATCTTTTTCTAATTTTTTTCTTAATAATGAATAATTTAAGACAACAAAAAAAAATCATAGCCTTTTGAATTTGGTAACACTTCATATCGTTCGCCCTGTAGGTATGTTTTGCAACTTATATATTTTGTTAGTTACGCGATATTCCAGTAACACCAACGATTTGCCATTGATTAACCTCAAATACCATATAGGGTGTGCAAAAAAACGTTTTTTACTCGAAACGAAACCGATTGTAAATACATTACTGAGTAAATTAGCATCAAATGGTAAGGGTTACGGTAATTTGTATACTTAATAATTATAGTATTGGTATTAATCTCGGTTTGGAAGCCGTTATCTACTCAGCAGCAAATCCCAACGCAAATACTTCAAGGCTTTACTTAACAAGAAATCAACATGATTCCAGCATTACAGAGAAAGAATGACAACACAAGAATAAGACGTTTCCCGGAAAAAAGATAATGAAAACATAACATTCGCGGCAAACAAAAATATTTTCGTTCAGCCCCGGCTTTTCATTATTGCCTTAAACACTCGTTTCCATTTTGTTTATGCCTTCGTAGGCTTAAGCCTATTAAAAACTTGGTCTTGCAATCTGTTGTATTTGCCTTAGAGTTTCCGTGTTATTTTGACAATATTGTTTTATTTTTTTAAAACATTCTTTAGTAATCCTTATATTCATCAACAAGGACAAATTAAGCTACTTTAAATTAAAATTTGACACATTTTGTATGCAGTCACTGCCCTTTCCGGTTTAGACGTAGAAATAAAAAAAAACAACGGTCACAACACCGGTACAGAAGTAAACTTTTTGAGATCTATTATAGTCTCAACGATACAGTTAAAATTAGCATTATATCGGTGTCATTTTCTTCTCTTTTCATACACCAGTATAAATAAGTAAGTAAATAAGTACCTAAATAAGTACCTACAATTGCGAAGACTGTATCACCCCTTAACTCATAAGTTATTTTATCCCGAACACTCTGTATATTTTGACAAATCTCAAGCTAACAATTCGACCACCTCAAAATGAGAAAAAATATATCACTGCGCAGGCATTTTGTGTCACATCGCACAAAGTAATAAAGTATAGAGTGAATAACGTCCCAACTATATTCATAAAACGTTCAATCACGCCGCGCCACGCAATCGTTTTTCACTTGAATTCCTTTCCGATTTAATTTGAATGCCGTCGCCGTCAATATTTTATTCACGTTCGCACATTAGTTCCCGCCACCTGTACAGGATGTCTCAGAAATATTAGAATTTAAAGTCATTTTTATTCCCCTGTGCATCGGACGTGTGGTTCTGAATTATTTTTCCTGGCAAGCCGGATTTTCTGGAGAGGTTTATTTTCTCTTATAATGTTTCTAGGTTGTTTTTGATTAGCTTAATTTAGCGAAAGCATCTTATGAAAATTGTTATAAAATGCTTCATGAAAAAATACGATGTGCTTTCAAGGAATTCAAATTATCTTTTGGATAATAGCAAATTTTTTGTTCAAATGTCCATTAATGCGATTTTTCTTCCAAAATACAATCTAGGTATCTTTCTAGGTCCTAATTGACGGCAAGGATGGCATGTCTTTATCAATAGATAAGTTATAGATAAAACATTTAAACCTACCGTTAGACAATATCTAACCTGATCTACTTGCATCTACTTAACGCCAGTTATTCATTGTTAATTGACACAATTACACGGAATTCAGGTCAATCAATACTATATTAATCCCGTATTAAGTGCAACTGGAATTTAACTCATCATAGAGTTTCAACGTAACCGTGTCTATATTTTTTTTAAATTGCTTAACCTCTAGAGAGCGTAACCAGTACTAACCAGAAACAGGATAAAGCTGGACATTTACGGTTAGTCCATTGCATCAGGTGGTGCGGCGTCCTGCCAAATTCGATCGTGATTTCCAAAACATTTAGTTCAAGTTCAGCCTTTTTATGGCATGTAGAAGGGACTCGAGCACTTAGGTCACCTATTGGTACGTGGAATCTGTGTATTCCTAAGACTTCATATGCGTTGCCAACTCTGTGAACTAAGATTCTGTGCTAGTAATCTCACCGGTTGTCTTATCACCACACAAGATCGGTGTCCTGCCGTTTGACCAAAAGACATTTGGCAAAATTACACTTGACAAACAACGTCTTGCAAAAAAATGTTAAGTCAATTGATCATTTTACTACTAGTCATTTTACAAATGACTTATTTTTCCAAATGATCAACAGTTAAATTTACATTTTACGAGGAAGACGTATCAGGGCATAACCGACTCGGATAGGTTAGGTTAAAAGGCAAAGGCGGGAGCTTGGCTCCCGCCTTGGCCTTCGAGGTTGTTTTTTTTTCTGCCCAGAAATAGGTAAACTAATTGCTAAATGATCAATTGCTAAGTGAGTTTTTGTAAGATGATACTTTTGTCAATTGTCTCGTTTGCCAAATGATCATTTGGTGAAACGTTGTTTGTCAAATGACTATTTGTCGATAATTTTTTGGTCAAACATTAGTGAACCCACAAGATCACAACAATGCAAACATTTCTGCTTGGCGGTGGTAAAATGCATAACCCGTTGATGATCCACGATTTTTTAGGGTTCCGTAGTCAAACTAGGATACCCGTATAGTTTCGCCATGTCCGTCCGTCCGTCCGTCCGTCCGTCCGCATCCTAGCTCAGAGACTCCTAGTACTAGAAAGCTGTAATTTTGCATGAATATACATATTAGTCACGCTATCGAAGTGGTAAAATAAAACCTGGAAAAAAAAAATGTGTGCCTCCCCCACACGTAACTTAGGGATGTATTTTCAAATAGCTCACAATGCACTTTATACAATACAATACAATATAAATACTCTTTAGCTATCCACACAGCAAATAAACAACATTCTTAGAATTCTCATACATAAGTATATTTACTCTGGCTACGCGAATGTAGGGGGTGTTTTTAAATTTGAATTCTTAACTGGTGTTCCGAATCATTGATACTAATACCACCCCTTAAACAACCTGTTTATTCCCGTCTATAATCAACACAAACGTTCTACTCCATAATTTAGCCAGAACTCAGTTAAATTACTTAAACAACGCACCATGAGAAAGTTAAATTAAAACAGAACCGACACCAAAATGGCCGCTCAAACTTTAAGGCATTAAACGATTTAAGTCTTTTATCGAATATCGAAGTTTGTTATTCGCCAAGTCTCAAGATTTACAAGTTAATTTAAGTGCTTTTGAGCTTAATTATATTGAAGATTATTCGTAACTGATGTCTGATATTGGATATTCTTGTAACGCCAGATTAAGGTAAAAGTTGGGAATATTTTATTTGCCTCTAGATTTTAACTAGTTTATCCTAAAAATTTACACTCAGACGGCCTTCAAAAAAATTTTGGGTCTACGGGACGACGCGGGAAAGGAACAGAAATAGCGCGGTCAATCAAATAGTGGCCACCTTGTCTATACAACCACCGGTAGAGATAGACGTCAACCTGTCAGATGTCACGTGGAGCCTGCTAGGTTGCTACACAGCGAGATTATTTCACGTTTCCAAGGTGTATAAGCCGGTCCACTGACCTGGAAATTGTACTTAGTTTTACATTGTGCTAAACTGAGATCCAGTAAAATTGTTCCTCGAAATTGTAAGATTCAAGAGTTATGTTTTAAAGAACATTTTGTCCGCACAACGTATCTATTTGCTGCACGAATTTTAAATGCGTTGCTTTTTCGTAGTAATGCGCTTTTTCGTCCTTTTTCCTCATAATTATATTCAGTATTTTACGAGTAATAATACGCTATTTTAGATCGAAAAATACGCGTGCATTTTCTCTAAAAATTACCTCTATTTTTCATTTCAGAATAATTGTTTGAAACAGCCTGTGTCAGTTTTCATTAGACCCTAACACACTGTATAAATCCGGCAACATTTTTCAATAATGATTTAGTGATTCATGCCTAAGAATAATTTTAGTCATTAGCTAAAAACAATCGCAGCGCATACACATGTTGTAGGTACCGTATCTTTCCCGCGCTATCTCGATTGCCGATTCAAATGTCACAATACCAAAACGAATCATCCTATATTGTAACATTATTTTATCCTGCCATACTGAGCTCTATGCCCTTCGCTTAGAGTACAACAAAACCGCAATAACTCTTGCTCGTACCAGGCAAGCATAAACTAACGCTGGGTTATTTTAATCTAACTCCGAATTTCGGAATAGCCTGTCATTCATTCGAAATGTCGAAAGATATCCCGTGTTTAATGGGTGACGTAAACAAGCCACGATCGGTATCGTTGCGATACGTAAATACGCTGAGTTATGGTTAGTGAGAAAATTGATGCGGAACTATCGAAATGCGGGTCTACATATTTCCTGTACTCCATTTAATTAAGTTATTAAATTTTCGTCTCAGCACATCAAAACGTGTGTTGCCAGTGATGACCTACGGATCTTAGACGTGGGTGCTAACAATGGGCCTCATAAGGAAGCTCAAAGTCAGTCAGAGGGCTATGGAGATTGCTATGTTCGGGGTATCTCTGCGTGATAGAATCAGAAATTATGATATCCGCAGTAGAACTAAGGTTACCGGCATAGCCCGAAGAATAGCTACACTTAAGTGGCAGTGGGCGGGGCAGATCGCTCGCAGGACTGATAGCCGATGGGGTCAGAAGGTTCTTGAGTGGCGTCCACAGACCGGGAGACGAGCTGTAGGTAGGCCTCCAACAAGATGGAGTGACGACCTTGTAAGGATCGCGGGAACGCGGTGGATGCGAAATGCACAAGACCGGTCTGAGTGGATAGCCTTGGGGGAGTCCTTTGTCCATCAGTGGACGTCTTTCGGCTGACATGATGACCTCAAAACGGTAGGTTTTTCACAAAAAAACTTTTCTATAAATGCCGAGAACAGTTCTTGGTCAATATAGGTACATGCATGAATGGCTGGATAGGTAAATACTTGCGGTAATTTTTTTACCATGTTGCATTTTTGGTAGGTAACATTTTCTCGGTGCTGAGGTGAAAAGTTGTATGCGCAACACGAATCCAATTTGCATCTCGTGACTTTTACGAGTTGTCGCTAGATGTCGCTAGTTTGCCACAAAACTGTTGGCAGGCACTTAAACATAAACCTTGATTCAACATAAATATAAGCTTCTGTCGAAATAAATCTTTTTGGCACAAGCTTTTGTTTCCAACTGTACTTTTTTTCAGGAAATTATTATCAGCTTATCAAGACAAAAGTAATGAGTCCAGCATGGTGCGTCTACGTTCAGTATACCAGAGATCCTGTCGCCACCTTCCGAGTCCATCATCAGATCAGCTTTTAGATACCATAATATTGCATTGTCATCCAGTATACATATGTGATCCAAATTTCATCCCCCTCTATCTATTCTGTTAACGTGTGTAACTTGCTACATTTGTACCTGACAACTTTACATACACATACAAACAGTACAAGTTAAATAAAACCGGGTATAAAATGGTACAACTCAAAATTCTAAATTCAAAATATTTATTTAGTAAATTGGCCACTCAGAGCCCTCAGGCTCATTTACATGGAATGAATCTACTAGCGCTTATAAGTACAAAGTGTAGCAGAAGTAAGTTGATAATAAACTGATTAATATATTAAATACACTCTGTATATGTGAAGCAAAAATAACGGCCTGTTTCTGCATGTATTTAAAAAGAGAACCATTGTGATAACCGAAAGCCGTTTCTTGCTGGCCAGTGTGATTTAAATTTAAAATAGC
Organism: Acleris emargana; assembly: GCA_927399475.2. Taxonomy (NCBI): domain Eukaryota; kingdom Metazoa; phylum Arthropoda; class Insecta; order Lepidoptera; family Tortricidae; genus Acleris; species Acleris emargana. The sequence goes on along the minus strand of OV656853.1, from coordinate 15,808,293 downwards.
TCGCAAAGTCGCAAACTTATACCAAGCTGCAAGTATTCCAAAACGAAAGTAAATGTCCTCTGAAGTATAACTTTAATATTAGAATCGTCTTAATATTTAAATAGTGGTTTCTTAACTTATTCAGAATATCCATCCAAGATAAAGTTCCCTTTGAAGTTTTTTTTTTTTTTTTTAGCCCCCGCGGCGACTTGAACAGCTACTACCGCAGGGATATTATGGCGTTTCCACGTGAAGTGATTTCGCCAGTGTCAAGGTTTATATGAGTATAAATCAATATAGCAATAAAACACAATCCAATCTTCTCTAGGAAGATTGGGGGCAACGTTGTACGGTGATTTGTAGGTCAGAGGTCAAGATAGTTTTAACCTCTGCACCACTGCGAGTCCACTTGAAACGAGAAGAAAGATGCCAGATACACGAAATAAGTCCAAGTCTTCAATCACTGAGCGACACAAAGGCATAAAAAGTACAAATCACTATCAGAAAAGAACTTTGAACACCTAATTACCCAAAAATTAAAGTCTAAAACAAATTACACATCCGCCATCTTTTAACGTTGCAAATGGCCCTTCCCCCTTTGAAGTTAAAGTGCTTTAACAAATTGACATTGACGCACTTGGCACTTTTTAATTTTGTTTTAGTTTTGACTAGTGCATATTGTGATCTGGTATTACAGCGAGCGGTATGCCGCAACGAACAAATGCATAAGTGCATTGCTTGAAGCATGCTACGAACGTCGCAGCGGCGATGAGTCGTTTTCTATGCATTTGTTCTGCCGCATTCCCCGCTTGCTAAGTCGTGGCTAGGCTGTAACAGTTACAGGGGGGTTATTATGACGTGAGCGTAAAGGACATACTTATAGCAGTTATATAGCTCTGTCCATTTCTCTCAGCGTAAACTGAACTGCATACAAGCTATGTCATAATAGTCCCGCAGATCTAATTCAACTGTTTTAAAAACAAATGAAGTGTTTCCCACCCTTTCAAACACATGGCCGAGGGAGGCGATAGAGATGTGCGTCATACTTGTGAACGCGTACTATTTGTGGGGTCTGTCGGTTTACATTTGCAAGGACTTGTGGTTCTGTTAATTATTTAGTCATAGCCTTTGACGTGGATACCTCGTAGTTGTGTTCTCCTAGTCATTATTTTTAGAAAAATCATTATTGATGACATTTGCAATTATTTTTTTTAACTGGTTTTTTTTTGATTATTGAAAAAATGACATTCTGCTGGAGTTTCTTGTGGCGCTTCTTTTCCACAATAATCTTGTCCGAAGCACTAGTAAATTCACTCCATATTACCGACGTGTAAAAGAGCACTCATTAGGCCAATTAACTGAATAATAAAATAAAAGTTTTTTTTTCTGAAGCGATGTGATCCCAATTTAATCAAACAAGACCCATAGTCATCTAAATCAAAGCGATGGTCAGTTATTAAATCACGTCATAATGTTAGAACAGCCGGAACAATACGCAATACGGCTAAATCGACCGAACCGTGCAAATAAATAGGGATGTGACGATATCTTCGTGTATCTGCGTACTCATCTATGTATTATTATATAAAAATGAATCCCTGTGTCCCTTAGTCACGTCATAACTGAAGAATTACTCGACCGATTTTTTTATTGTCTTCATAATTATCAGGACAAGGTTTGAATGAAAAAAAAATACAACCGGGCGGCGTCGGGCACGGTCAGCTAGTAGTTTATAAAGACTAATTGAGAAAATTACAGTCAACGGTCTATATGATGTCATGTCAGGACATGTTTTATCCCGTCCGTTTTTTATAGAATGGAACAGTTTGGCAAGACACAGGCAGTAGATTGCTGCACCTACCCCAATTATCTCCACGGGGGTCGGTTTTGCAATGAATGGACGCGTCAAAGTCGTTTTTACTTAATTGTTATAGTTAGTTTGAAATAAAACACAAAATATTACTTACATACATACATTACATCACGCCTGTTGACCAGAGGGGTAGGCAGAGACCACTTTTTTCCACCTGCTTCGATCCTGACAAATATCTTTCGCTTCTTCTACATTCTTCCATCTAGTCATGCACGCACGTCGGTTTGAGGTACTTAATATTCAGCCCTTTTCCAATATTTCTCCGATTTGATTCGAAAAAGTATGCCTAGGGTGGCCCCTTCCACTCACTTTCGATCTGTATGTCTCTTTCGTTAATCTTCTTTCATCTATCCTTTCCAAATGACCGAACCATCGAAGCATGCCCTTCTCAATCTTTAAATATTACTTATTGAATTAATATTACAAATTGTTTCAACAGGCGGTCTAATGGCTAAATAATGCCTTCCAGACAACGACGTTCTTTACCAAGCTCTTTACGACCATCAAAACTTTACAAGATATTTAAAAACTTACTTTACACCGGTTTTAAGTTTTGAGAGATAGGCCTCTTGAATCCAGCAACACTTTCAAACAAATTAGTCTGAAGATGGATTCATTTATGAAAGTCTAGGGTGTCTCGTATTTTAACATAGACAGTTTTCTTTTGAAGATGGTAATCATAAAATTTTGGAGTTCCATAACAGATTCAATTTTTAATCGACGTTTAATCGTCATTGTTTATTCCCATCACTACCGCCTACAATATTGTCACGATATTGGTGCGATAAAACAATTTTATTGCCCTGTAAGCAATAATACGCGATGTAACAACGAAACTGGGAATTAGAGCTGCCACGTAGTGATTGCTGCGTTTTATTTAAGTGGGTTTTTATATCGATGACGTAATGCCGAGGATTGGGAGAAGTTATCGGTGTTGTTATTTGTAGGTACCCATGTTGCTTCCGGAGAAGACGAAGGTAAGAAATCGCTAGCTCTTTGTCGGGAGTGTCTAAATATACCACAAATAAATAACGATTACTATATTTATTTCTGGCATATTTAGGGTGTTTGCATCAATATAAATAATGTAAAAAGGCAAAACGTATCCCATATGGGATCTCTTCCAGTTAACCTTCGAGTAGAGTAAGCAAGATCAATGCAGAAAGACCGACAAAATAACGAAATTACAGAGAATAACAAATAGTACCTACATACCACAGAGAAACAGGAAGAAAACTGCTTTAATAAAATACATACATAAATAATTGAATATAGGTACTAATATTGTTCTACCATATACCTTCGTGAACAGCAGTTAAAATCTACAACAGAACTATGGATAAACAGAGACTGATCATGTTGCTTTTGAACTTTGTATTTGTAAAAAAAAATATGCAGGGAGTTGATAATACTGATTAATACAAGTACCTACATATCTTTGAATCTTACCGTCCTATAGAAACAATTCTCACGTCTTTGATATCGTATGTTATATCAATTGACATCAAACGACGTAAAAATAACTCCTCAATCATCTCATCAATGGGATTAAACAATCAATCCCCAGTTATTTAAAAGCCATCTACTACTGGCTATCGCTATCGCACTCGCTCTTACTAATATGTCACTGGTGATTTACGAGTATAGACAGAAACGCAAATACTATGTATATTGACGACATGACATTGATTGTGACGACGCGATGGCCTAGGTGGTAGTGACCCTGCCTACGAAGTAAGTGCTTCTGGGTTCAAATCCTGGTAAGAGCAGATATTTGTGTGATGAGCGTGAATATTTGTTCCTGAGTCATGGATGTTTCCTATGTATTTAAATATATATTTCTCTTTATAAGTATTTATATCGTTGTCTAGTACAAGTCTAGAGCTTAGTTTGGACTAGGTCAACTGGTGTGACATAGTCCCCTGATATTTATTTATTGCTTGAGGGTTACCATGACATGGCTAAGAAATTCAGTTTAGGATAAATGTCAGGGACAGCTAAAGTCACGCACCGTACACTGGATTGCATTAGCATGTCATGGTAAAAAACGAACGCAATATCTCAAAAATATGTCACATTGCACATTATTCCAGTGTAATAAGAACTTCGCAACATATTTAAGACAGGATTCTTTCTCACTTGACTGCACTCTTTAAGTGATTTACCCATACAATGTTCTGTGAAATTATTTATAGGAACTGTCATAATAAGGAAGTAATATAAAGAGGCAATATCCCCAAGTTTTAATATCTGTTACCCGTGTAAACACCTCTCGCATGGACGAATTTATTAAATTCTCTCATGTAGCGCCACGGACGGTAACGCAGGCATTGAAATGAAATTTGCAGTTATAAACGTGGCTTTATTGGACGATTCTTATTTGTATAGTCAATTCCAGATTTATTTATTTTCTTAGTAAATAAGTTTATTTAGTCTTTGACCAGTGTGTGTTGCCAGTGATGACCTACGGATCCGAGACGTGGGCGCTAACAATGGGCCTCTTAAGAAAGCTCAAGGTCACTCAGAGGGCTATGGAGAGGGCTATGCTCGGGGTTTCTCTGCGTGATAGAATCAGAAATGATGATATCCGCAGGAGAACTAAGGTTACCGACATAGCCCGAAGAATAGCTAAACTGAAGTGGCAGTGGGCGGGGCACATCGCACGCAGGACTGATGGCCGTGGGGTCAGAAGGTTCTTGAGTGGCGTCCGCGAACCGGGACACGAGCTGTGGGTAGGCCTTCAACAAGATGGAGTGACGACCTTGTAAGGATCGCGGGAAAGCGGTAGATGCGAAAAGCACAAGACCGGTCTGAGTGGAGAGCCTTGGGGGAGGCCTATGTCCAGCAGTGGACGTCTTTCGGCTGACATGATGATGATGAAGTTTATTTCATGTGTATACTGATTACTGGCAGCTGTTGCTCACGGCATGGGTAGGCAAAAGTAAAGAGTTTTCATTTAACTTTACATGACGTGTGTTTGTTTGTTTGTCAGTTATAGTATTTAGCTCAGTTTTTTCAAGTTTATTTCGAGCCCGGGCTGGGCTGGGTTTAATTCTACTATGTTTACAAGTATCGTGTTATTCTTAAATCAGCCACCATTACTGTCAAGTGAATACCTAATCGCTATTGTAACTAGCGATGCATCCGATACCGATACCGATACCGATATATAGGCGATACTTCGGGTTAGCCGATATATCGGTATCGACGATATTTTTATGACCGATTCAACGATACTTTTTAATTTAAAAATGTAGTGTAAACAGCAGCAGGTCTTATTCAAACAGACTTGCGAAATCGCCTTTCTCCGAAAAATTTAAGATTACTTTGTTTTTTAAACAAAAATGTTATCAATGTTAATTTTAATTACTAATTTTTTTAATTATCTAATATTAACCTATGTATCTACTTCTTATATTAATAAAAAGAAATCTGTCTTGTGATTTATTTATTATGCCTTCATTTTTGAATTCACAAAAAGCGTATCGGTATCGGTATCGGTATCGCCGATATTTTAATAAGAGTATCGGTATCGGTATCGTATCGGCGAAAAGGCGTATCGATGCATCCCTAATTGTAACTTTACCAAACGGTTTTATATACTACTTTTCTCAAACATGCTCGGAAAAAACGGTTTTCCGATTGAAAGACAAGGACGGAAAGAGCCTCATTTTACTCCTAGGAGTAAAAAAACTATATGAAAACACTTTCCGTCCATGTCCATATATTTCTTAAAAATGCTGTCAATTTGCATACAAAATCAAAAGGACCAAGACAAAAATTCCAAACAGCCAAGGTAACTGCTCGCTTTTTTAGCACAGTGCGTGTGTTTCTTTTTGAATTTGTATTCCATGTCTATGGTTAGTATTTAAAAACAATTGACAGTCGGTAACGTTCGTTCATTCTGCATAATATAATTGTGAAACCCAATATTAAACTATTTGTTGTGTGAAATACTTACTATAAAAAATGAGCTCAAGCGACGGAAGCGACGAAATAGGTACCACACCGCCTATATTAAAATCTGAAGCTGCCTCGGTTAGGCAAAACCTGCTTCCCGCTAAATCTAAGTAAAATTATAACCGAACTTATGACCAATTTATGCTGTGGAGGGCAAACAAAAATGAAAATTAAATTACTTGCTTTTTAGGAATGTATTTGTATTATTTCCTCACATGTTTGAGAAAAGCATTATGTATGCCTCGGCGGAAACGAGGATTTCCTGACTCGTATTTTAGCAGGCCTCGCTGTTGCTCGGCCTGCTAACCACCTCGTCAGGAAAACCCTTACTTTCCCCGCCTAGGCAACAATGTACTATAGCTAAATAAAAACCGGCCAAGTGCGAGTCGGACTCACGCACGAAGGGCTCGAAGGGTATCTATACAAAATCACGTTTGTTGTATTATGTTTTTAGTATTTGTTGTTATAGCGTCAACAGAAATACATCATCTTTTTTTACGGCATAGGAAGGCAAACGAGCACACAGGCCATCTGATGGTAAGTGGAAACTGTGACCCTGTGACTGCAAATGCACTGCCAGATGACGATAATCATACTTATGTATAGGGAATGATACGACGACTCAACTTAAAAACGGTATTATTAATTTCCAAAACACAGTAATAACAAGCTAATTATCGTATTCACTGCCGATCACAAAAGCCCGCCCTGAAGGTGATATCGCCCCTTTTATCAACTCAGGAGCACTCCCTTGATGGGGCCCTGCAACTGCCAACGTGACGTCATCACCCCGTTACTCGCGGTGTCCGCAGGCGCCGCTAGGTTTTTTTTTTTTTTTATATATCATAGTAAGGCAAACGAGTACACAGGCCACCTGATGGTAAGTGGAAACTGTGACCCATAGACATTCGCATTCACAAGACCGCAATCCTAAGACTGCAAATGCGTTGCCAACCCTGAGGCCGAAGATGGAATGCCTCTATGCTAGTCATTTCACCGGCTGTCTTATCCCCAAACTGGAACACAACAATGCGAACACTGCTGCTTGGCGGTTGCCAACACTTACATAGAGAAATACATTACCTAAAACACATCCAAGACTCAGTAGTAAATAGTCGCGCTCATCACAAATATTTGCTTATACAGGGAATCGATCCCCGGACCGCTAGCTTCGTGGGCAGCTGCCTAGCCCGACTAACCAACCCACCAATGGAGGAACGGATTTTTGCAGCATTTGTATCTTGGCTAGGGCTCCTGGGCTGAACACGCCAGCCCTATAATTTTCTTTTATATGTACATTACCGTAAATATAAATAAATAAAAGTAAATATTTTCACACGAAATAATTATAAACACCACATGACGTGTTGACATAACGTAATCATACATTATGAATATTGCGAATGGAAATGAAAATTAATACTTGCGGGAAAGAAATCCGTCTTACGGATGACATACAAATATAAAGGATTCTGTGACATATCATATCATGAAACCGATGTGATATTTCATTTGGTTTTAATTTTCCGCTCGTTTCGCAGACATTTTTCGTTGGTTGCTGTGTGAAGGTGGAAATATTGCAAAGAAAACACATATGGCTTCATATAATAGTACATTATTGCCTGGGCGCGGAAAGTAAGGGATTTCCGCCGAGGCCTATGCCTCGTCTATTAAACAAGCAATAGCAAATTGAAAAAAATATAATTTTTAGTTTTTTTTTTTATTATATAAATACCCGTGAGGTTGCCGGGTTACAATAGTACCACTCCATGTCTTCCCGTGGATGTTGTAAGAGGCGACTAAGGGAATAAAGGCTTGCAGTACTGTTAGACGATGGGCTTGCGACCTGTCACTAATACACTGGGAAACATCTTAGCCTACTTGTGCAAAATGTGGTTACAGAATTATCAAGAAGTTTTAAGACTTGTTGGTAATTCTTTAGCTCTGCCTACCCCACTCTGGGAATGAAGGCATGACTTTTTGTATGTATGTATACACCGTGTTTTTCTTGATTTACGATAACTTCGGCATATTACTAGGTACATCCGTAGAAACTACATGGTAGATAAAAAAAAAATGTTTTCTGTTTAGAACAAAGTAATAAAATTTTGTATCTTTGGTCATTCTAAAAGGACCTTTGGAGTTAACTAATAGATAATCAGTGTCAAATATGTCAATGTTGGCGTGACATACTCGAACACACACCATTAAGAGCCTTTTACACCAGTTCAACGTGATCAACTGATTAAATTTTAAAATGAAATATCTTTAAAACCGTAAGAGTTGTCATTTGTCTGTCTTCGGGAAATTAACTTTATTTGACCTAAAGAACGTTCCCTTAAAGTTATCGTAAATCAAAAAAAACACGGTGTATAAATACTGGACTAAATTTTTTCAGTCAACCTATTCACCATATATTACTTAACATATTAAATTGTATATAAAATACTTTTTATCGAATAAACACCAATATCTTCACATAGTATAAAACCAGTCGCTCCCGCTGTCTGTCCCTCTGTATGTTCGCTGAGATCTTTTACACTACGCAACGGAATTTTATGCAGTTTTCATCAACAGATAGCGTGATTCAAGAGAAAGGTTTTAATATACAGGGTGTCGGGTTTCTTGTCATCCAAGTGAAAAATTTAAAAAGGTCATCTTGAGGGCTACCAAAAACACCCCTATGCATGTTCAGCGATGTTAGAAGATGTTTTTAAAGCTACATTCCAGTTTTTACTCCATGACAACTTTTTGTGTAATCACACAAAGTTAGTTTTTCCATACTAAGCGATCCCCATGTTTGTTTTTCATCTAGTATGGAAAAACCAACTTTGTGTGATTACACGAAAAGTTGTCATGAAAAAAAACTGGGATGTAGCTTTAAAAACATCCTAAGTTCATAGTGATTCTAACAATGAAAGAAAAGACTGAAAAAACATTGAAATAATACAAGAGCTTAAGGGTTTTTCGTACGATGGACACAAGGAAAAATTACTAAAATTCTGATTAAAATGATCAATATCTCTGAAAGTAATAACAATCGCTGAACATACATAGGGGTGTTTTTGATAGCCCTCAGGATGACCTGATTATTTTTTTCATTTGGACCACAAGAAACCCGACACCTTGTATACCTACTATGTTCTTACTTATTGTTAGTTATGTTCGAGTGTAACAGAAAACGTATATAAAAGTAAGCAAAGGCGCCTAACTAGTTCCCTCTAAATACCCCAACATATTATGCAGAAATGAGCAGCAAAATGTATCCCCAAGCTACATTAAGTTCGACCGTAATGCAATAAGCAGTAATAGAAGGGACCCAAGCAATAACAGTTTTAATTGCCTTAAAAATAACACAGAAACTTGTTCGTATCTTGCCAGTCCATTTCGCCTTTACTGTTATGTTTATGGGAGTACAAACTTATTTCTGCGGTTGGTCAAACTCTGAACTAAAATGATTGCATACATTTTATTCGACTCGTTAGCTAACAGCGCCGCGTTTAGTGGTTTTTGTAAGTTTGTAATGTTATATTCCTTTAGGAGCAACGGCCATTTTTTGCCAGTTTCGCTTTTGTTTTTGTAATAAGTTAATTTATATTACGTATTGTTTTGTCATGATATCTTTTTCATCGAAAAATGTTTTTTGTCTATTGGTTTAACGTGCGTTTTCCAGTGTTATAATCTGGCTAATTAAACTGGTAAGGACAAATATTTGTGGGATGAACACGCGTATTTTGTTCTTGAGTTTTGGATGATTTCTATTGTTTATGAATGGATTTCTATATTATAAATAAGCATTTTTATCGTTATCTAGTTTACCTGACATTACGTAGGCACTTATCCACTTTTGCACCTTATTATTTCACTATATTTATTTATTTATTAATTTGTGGCACTTGCAGTGTAGAACATGGGACCTTTGTCAGCCGATATGAAAAGCTCTATTAAGGCTCTTTCATCCCAACTCATAGACAACTCCGGAGATCCTAGAGCTGGTGCTTACCTCTCCCATAGGCTTGCAATCCACAGAGGTAATGCAGCCAGTGTCATAGGGACCATGCCGCGAGCGGACATGCTAGAGGGGGTGCTCATTTTAGAGTGGTGATTATTATTTACATCTTTAATATTTGAGTGGCTTAGTTTTATTTTAATTTAAATAAGTTTAGTTTTAACTTTTAATTGTTAATAGGAAATTAATATTTTATTTATTTATTTATGGCAACACAAACAGTCACAAACATAATTCTTAGAAACTATTATCAAGTACAGTTGATCATCGACAAACAGTGCTCACGGTAGACATGACAAACATACATGTAATATTAACAGTCCTCCTAACCTACTGAGGCAGGGTGCTAAGTATTAGAACACTAACAAATTAAATTATAAAAGAGAACTTGAAAGTAAACTGCTCTTTATTGTGGCTTGTACAACACGGTATTAATATTATGAAGCTGCCTAAACGTGTATTGTAGTACATTGTTTAACAAGGGACTAAAACAAGCTATAATGACACGAGATGTTTAGCCACCCAAGCGAAGCGCGGGTGGCTATAATTCGAGTGTCGTTATGGTTGTTTAGTCTCGCGTTAAACACTCTACTTTTCACTTTGAATGCGAGGAAAAAAAAGACCATAAAAACAAAAAAAACCTGTAACCTAAAACAAAAAAGGGGCCTCTATAGAATTTGGTACGGATACCGTGCTTGCTCAATCCGGCACTGATGACGTTCTATACAAAATTACAATATCGATTACAAGAAAGTTTCTTACAAATTTGTACCGCGGTTTTTTATTTTCTTTTATTATTATTTTGTGAAGTTCTGCTTTAAATGCTTGCATATTTAGCCAACAGGTTCAAACTTAAAAACTATTTTAAAACTAATTGGACCATGCATTATAAGAAAAAAATATCCTTAATATTATTAAATATATTCATATTAGTAATCATTAATCGTGTTTCACAAAATTAAATAATTTTTAAATTATATTTTTGCACAGTTGTCATTTTGAGGTTATTTCCACGCCCTAAAAATTGTCTATGCAAATCACTGAAAATAGCGATAATCCTCTTTTCACAAACACCGTGATTGAATGTATAGGGGTTTCCAAAGCAAATTAAAAAAAATATACTTTAATCCCTAGAGATTAATAAGGAGCTTTAGTCCCGATACGCAGAGACTAAAGTAAAATTTTAAGAGCATGGAGAAGTGAAAAATATATAATTTTTGTTGAAATGTCTATTCAATAATCACATGCACATGGAATATAAGAGTTTTTAGCGTAGTTAATTTGCGTAATGGCACAGTAAAAATATGATTTATGACGAAAGTAGCAAGCAAGTTATGTAACACTTGATATAAAATAATTGAATTGGCATTCGTATTGCATGTTTGTTTTACGATAACTTTAGTATCGTTGGTCCGATCTTTATGAAATTTTGTATAGAAAAACAAGCCAAGTAAAATTTTGGGAAATTGGTCAAAAACAAACAGACTTTTTACTAGACACTTTCAGTAATATCAGCCCCTAAAATACATAGGTTTTCTAGTTAATATCTCTAAACCTACTAAACTAATATTATAATGCAAATGTTTGTGTGTTAGCTTGTTACTCCTTCACACTGCAACGGCTGGAGGGATTTAGTTATAATTTAAAAATGTAGATAGCTTATACCGTGGATTACCACATATTGCCTGCATAAAAAATAATAAGTTCCCGAAATTTATGCGGACGAAGTCGCGGGCAGAAGCTAGTAATCGCATCGTAATATTGACCGAGATATTTTTTAACGTTGCATTTCATGGAGCGCTGACAGGTTTATTTTTTTAGATACCCGTAGCCAATAAAAATGAATTCCTGGCTGCTCGTTAGAGGTATCTGGTTGCGGTATCAGGGGGCACGGAGAGAACAGATGCCAAGTTTTGTAACTCAATTTCCTTACCGCAGTGATCTTGGCAAGGAACGGTATTGTAGGTACCTTACATACAGTTATCTTAAGAATAGGTACCCGGTTTGAGCTTCTTTTAAGTTTCTTGGTTTTTACCAAGTACAGTGCCGGCAAATAATATAATTATCACCTTTGTACTTACGTCTCATACGATTACATACAAATAATTATTACTTACCAAAATTGACAACCAATCAAGAACTAGTTGACCAATTGTATTGCTTTTATTAAATTTGTTAGCTGATTAGGAGAATAATATGCGTCGGCGGCAGTGAATGTTGGTTTTTTTCTTGAACCGTAATTCCTGAGATATCTATTTTCTATCTTCTACTAGTATTGTACCGAAAAGTAAGTTTCCACTTACCATCAGGTGGCCTGTGTGCTCGATTGCTTCCTATGCCATTAAATAAATAAATAAATAACTTCTCAAATTGTGAAAAATTCTTATGAGAAATCGGAAACTTTCTAAGAATATTCTTAAATTTTGTATGGAAAGAGAAAATTCTCAATGCTCTCAAATGTCTCCGATAATATTCTTTTCTCAAACATGCTCGGAAAAAACGGTTTTCCGATTGAAACACAAGGACGGAAAGAGCCTCATTTTACTCCTAGGAGTAAAAAAACCATATGAAAACACTTTCCGTCCATGTCCATATATTTCTTAAAAATGCTGTCAATTTGCATACAAAATCAAAAGGACTAAGACAAAAATTCCAAACAGCCAAGGTAACTGCTCGCTTTTTTAGCACAGTGCGTGTTTCTTTTTGAATTTGCATTCCAATGTCTATGGTTAGTATTTAAAAACAATTGACAGTCGGTAACATTTGTTCATTATGCATAATATAATTGTGAAACCGAATATTAAACTATTTGCTGTGTGAAATACTTACTATAAAAAATGAGCTCAAGCGACGAAAGCGACGAAATAGGTACCACACCGCCTATATTAAAATCTGAAGCTGCCTCGGTTAGGCAAAACCTGCTTCCCGCTAAATCTAAGGAAATGAAATTACTTGCTTTTTAGAAATGTATTTGTATTATTTCCTCACATGTTTGAGAAAAGCATTATGTATGCCTCGGCGGAAACGAGAATTTCCTGACTCGTATTTTAGCAGGCCTCGCTGTTGCTCGGCCTGCTAACCACCTCGTCAGGAAAACCCTTGCTTTCCGCGCCTAGGCAACAATGTACTTTAGTAATTTCTTAAGAATATTTCTTAACTTCTGAGAATTTCCTGCAACTTGTACATTGCTACTTCTATCTCATTGTATAAAACTAAGTGGATTCCCGCTTCGTGCTTGGATCTTTCGAACCATGCATTGGATTTAATGCGTCTTTCTTTTTAAGTTAGATAATGTTTCACTCAAGGTTTTTATGTATAATACACTCTTATTTATGTACAGGTGTTACAAAAAAACACGTAAACAAGCTAAGCGAGGGCGGGTCGCTAGTATAAATAAAAATAAAAATGAATCGCCAAAAACGACATCAAATAATACATGAAGTATAAAACAATAACTGAAAATTAAAACCGATGTAAAAATTTATCCACTTTTTCACCTTATTGCATTGTAATAAGGACCAAAAGTGAATACATCTGTCTGACTGTACTAAATTAGATAATATTTTTTTTATACACATGCCCATGTTCACTCCCAATGGGAGAGACCATGGAACGCCAGGTGCACCGGTCTAAACATACAACTTTCGTTTCCTCTACTTGCATCAACCTCTCCATGCACCTACGTCAGTTTCGGGTTAACTTTTTCTATTGTTCGTTATTGCTAGGATAGAAAAAAAACCGGGAAAGTCGGAAATTTGCAGCTGAGACGAAGCTACTGGCGGGTGGCTAGTATTTTAATACTTGCGGGAGGACCCTGTGCAGGGTCCGTCCGGGTTAGTACCACCATCTTATACATTAACCTACTGCCAAGCAGCAGTGTTCGCATTGTTGTGTTCCGGTTTGGGGATAAGACAGCCGGCGAAATGACTAGCATAGAGGCATTCCACCTTAGTCCCCAGGGTGGGCAGTGTGCATTTGAAGTCTTGAAAAAAATTGTTTGCAAGATTTTATTTTACCATTTTGTTGGCGTGACTAATATGTATATTCAATCCAAATTACAGCTTTCTAGTACTAACTGCAGTGTTCACCAACAATTAAACGGACGGTTACCGGTTTAACGGTTGTCAAATGTATTGACTAACAGCTGATTAAGACTTAACCGTCTGTTATATTGGTTGGTGAACTCGGGTATAAGAGTCTCTGAGCTAGGCTACGGACGGACAGACGGACGGACATGGCGAAACAATAAGGGTTCCTAGTTTGACTACGGAACCGTAAAAACAATCGGGAAAGTCGGAAATTTGCAGCTGAGACGAAACTACTGGCGGTCGCTAGTACGAGTATTTCAATAAATCCTTAGACAAACGGGTAATGTATGAAAGCTCGACAATGTCACGGCTCTTTCAGATCGCTTCGGCTCCGGTCCCGCTCCGCGCCGCTGCAAATTACGGGGACGTCCTAATGTTTGCGCTGTGTACAACTTTGACTAAGGTGCGCTAAAGGTTGGTGTGACACTGATAAATAGTTATAATCAGACATATAAGTTTTTCTTCCGATATTAAATTTATCGATAACTGTTTCTAATACTTATTTCAAAGAGACATTTCATAGATAGGTAATATTTAATTTAAGTTATTCAAAGGCATACTTACTACGGATTTTAAAATAAAAATAAATGTCAATTATATTAAATAAAATTTTATTATTACCTAACTAAAGGCGTTTCTCACAGAAAAATGTATTTTAATGTTATTCAATCGCAATCACACAATAAACTGAAACCAAGGTTGCCTTGCAACAAAGACCTATATTTAGATAAATTGCATGACATTGCGTATCAATAATAGTATACTCTAATAAAATACCGACTAACTACCACTTCATACTATATAATTAGATATGCAAGTCGCATGTTCATGTCATAAGAAAGTAAAATTTATTGATAAATTAATATCGTTCGGAAGTCCCTAGGGCAGTTTTATTCGTGCCACAAAAACTTCTATGTCTGGTTATAATTTATTTTTAAATACCTAATTGCTAAATGTTAAAACCTGTAATTGGCTATGTGATATTGGTCATTCTTTTTATGTAAAGCTTTTGGTTTCCGTGGATTAATAAATAAATAAATATTTGGGCTATAAAATAATTTCACTACTCTTCTGGATTTCTTTATCGGCGACTTCATCCTCGTATAAAATAGTTTCCTATTTTTTTTATTTTTTTTTCTATTTCCTTGTATTAACTGGTTTTTTTCTTGTCTTTGTTTAGCTGTTTTCAATTATAAAATAAAACTTAATAATTTTAGATTTTATAATATATTTATTTTTAATTTTAACCACTAACATAAATGAATGTTTAAAACTCAACTTGTATGAGACCCTGGAAACTTATTTATTTTTTATTCACTCACAATTAAACACCAAAACCATTAAAAAATTCAAAACCAATCAATACACTTTACCATTTAACCACCAAACTTTACCCCAACTGATAGTGGAGTCAATTTAAGTTGGCAACTTAATTTATACAAGTTTACCTTGTTCCGCACAATGTACCTTCACGGCGCCGTGAATTATTGCTCGGGCTACTTTTGGAATTTAAATAGCTCATTAACTTAGAAATAATTGTTAAAAATTCTTTGCTTAAATCTTAGACCCGTTTTACGGAAAACAAGCTTGGAAAAACTGGGCAAGAGTAAGTCGGACCATGCTCAATGCGAAATTCTAGTAAAAACCATATCGTCTTTGACCTGGGCCAATATTTTAGGCGGTAAAAACCATATCGTCTTTGACCTGGGCCAAGATTTGAGGCGGTAAAAACCATATCGTCTTTGACCTGGGCCAAGATTTTAGACGGTAAAAACCATATCGTCTTTGACCTGGGCCAAGATTTTAGACGGTAAAAACCATATCTTCTTTGACCTGGGCCAAGATTTTAGGCGGTAAATACCATAGTCTTTGACCTGGGCCAAGATTTTAGGCGGTAAATACCATAGTCTTTGACCTGGGCCAAGATTTTAGGCGGTTAAAACCATATCTTCCTTGACCAGAACCGAGATGCTACTTAAGCGGCATATTTTTTACGTTTTTATAGTTCTTATTTACTTGTAGAAACGTCGGTGGCCGAGTTGAGAACAAAACCAAAACATGGTAAAAACAATACATATATATATATATATACAATATATTGTTTTACGTCGTAATATAGGGGCACAGGGTTATATATCGATTTATTGAGAGTTACAAAAAATTTCATCCTCGCACTGTCGAAGCATTTTGACATTTAATATCGTAGGCAGAGCGTAACGTCTAGTTTAAAAAAAACACTTTTTTCGAATAACCCGTAGCGATTCGGTTTTTATTTTCTTTACTAAAGTGAGACCTCTTCTCACACCGTACTGACAAATTTTATTATAATCATGAGTCTGTGGAATGAAGTCAACTCTTTAAATAGTTAATAATTTTGAGCAACATGGCAAATTATAACACATTTCACGATCTTATGTTGTTGTTTAAATTTGTTTTTTGACGGAGTATAGGGCGGATTTTATTTTATCAATATCTTATAAAATTATTTGGAATAAATGAATTTTTCACGATCTTGACTTTACACCAGTTAATTTACTATTTAATAAATTTCTGTGTTTCTAGTGTAGTACTCTCACACAATTTTCGGGCACTTAATTACTTTGTTAATCAGTTAAATATACCATAATATTTATTCTGATTTATTAGAGTTCCATATCAAATACTGAAAAACGAAACCCTTCCAAGATAACACTTTGTTGCCTGTCTGTCAAGACCCTTTTTCTCTGAAATGGTTCTCTCTTACTCATACCGAAATAACACAACACAATAACAAATAATAATACAGTTGTGGCTAAATAAACAGGATGAGCCTGAGTGTAGATCCTTCTGTTGTAGGTTTTAACCATAGCTGGGCACCGTTAATCAAATAGTTAACTTCGTTATTCGTTAATCCGCTACAAAAAAACTAAGCTTCGTTAAACGTTAAAGCGTTACATTTCGGAAGAATTAACGCAAGTTAACGTTAATCGTTAATCCGTTAATACTGCCCTGCAGAGCCTAAACCGCAGTAAGTGCAAAAAGTTCATTTCGAGAAAACGTAAAAAATGTCTATGAAAAGTAATTTTTCTACCTTTCTAATGTTTCTTGTGTTAATGATTGAAAGTCAATCATTAAATCAAAAAACATTAGAAAGGTAGAAAAATTACTTTTCATAGACATTTTTTACGTTTTCTCGAAATTAACTTTTTGCACTTACTGCGGTTTAGGCTCTGCAGGGCAGAATATGTGTAAAATGCATTTTTATATCGTTACGTTAGTGAACTTATAAAACCTGTTGGTTTAGGTTCTGGAAGTTAACAGGATAGGAACAAAACAAAATACAAAAGGGCATAAGGTGCATATTCCCTTTCATGAACATTAACATGTTGAAGTTCTCGTCTGAAAGCGAGGCTCGTTTTGGAGTTAAAATGTCTTTACCCGTGGAAAACAGACGTTTACTTGCAGCCCTTGAGGGTATAGCAGTATTGTATTTAATGAATAGATTTATGAATATCTGTTCCCCGAGGAATGCAGCATCTTTGAACGAGTCTTTTGATTTCATGTCCAGCCACATTTTAACGAGACTTTGCGCTTTACTCTTTAAAGAGTTGGAGCTATTTGGTTTTTCTATAGACTGAGTGACAGAATTGAAAAAGTCTTCCTTGTCATCATCGTTGTTTCTCACACTACACACTCGCTGCTACGCGCCGCCCGGCACTTGTCGTTTCATACTTGTCTGAGCCTGTTTTTCTTGCTGCGCCGCGGTGCCGTTCGGTAAATAGTAGGCATTGGATTAACGATTAACGGACTTCTGCATATTAACGGAAGTTAACGTGTCCGTTAACATTTTAAAAAGTTAACTTAAAAGTTAATCCGTTAATCAAAATCTTAACTTCGTTAATTAACGATTAACGGATTAACGAGTTAATGCCCAGCTATGGTTTTAACTGCTGTTTACGTATGTGTGGTAGTATTATATTGTATATTATATTATTTATATGTTTAGGTAAGTATCTTATTAAGGAAGATATTTTATTTTCTTCCTATTTCTCTGTTGTATGTACTATTTGTTATTTCCTGAAATGTTGTTAATTTGTCTATCCTTCGGCATTGCCCTTGCTCATTCTACTCCAAGGTTAACTGGAAGAGATCCCATATGGGATAAGTTCGCCTATGTACATTATTTATATTGATTCAAACATGTCTTGTAATTGTTTATGTGCCATAAAGAGTTTTACATACATACATACATACATACCACAGGCCTAGAACTTAGTTTGGGACTAGACCAATAAATTTGTGTGAAATATCCCCCATTTTCCATTTATTATATTTTAACGGTGTGACATGAAGTCATTGTATCGGACATTTGGACTTGCCCGTCTGTCACACGATATCGGCTGTGTTCATATTTTTACCTTTTGCCGTTTTGATGTTGGCCGTGGAAACAGTTACTGGTTTATTGAGAACAACTATACTCTATTGGCAACCACATACATTTTGAAGGAGAGCGGCCATTTGTAAAATTGGTAAATTATGATAAAATTATTCTCTGAAGTGCATCAGAGCCGAGATATTTAAATATTCATACCCGGGCGTACTTTTAGTACCAAAAACTGAAACTTTAAGCTTTAATATCTCAGCTCCGATATTATAAAATAAGAAAGTCAATTTTCTTCATACAAACTTACCCAATGCCCTTTATAATGCTTAAATGATATTGCTATACAGTTAGCCGCCTTCTTTGTTTTTAAGGCAGAATGTCATTGTCACTTTTATATGACCAACTACACTTAGATAACAACTAAAAAACAGGATTTAATCGCGTAATTATTAAACATATACCTCGACGTTTCGGATGTATTGTGGGTTCCGCTTGTTATGTACCTGTAAGGTCTAATTCTATGTAACTTGCTAACTATGTAAACAAACCGCCATATTGAAATTGTCTCTGAATGATGAATTTACTAGTGATTGGCAATACTCCTTTACTTATGACAAACCATATCGAATAATAAAATACCGAAAGTAAAAAAACAAGTAGTTACTTATTTGTAATTTGATTAATCACGATCTGAAGAAAAATCGGTATTTGAAGATGATATATCACCAGTATTTATTATAAAAGGTGCCGTTATATCATCTGTGAGTGTGATCAGCGTGAGTTGGGTAATGTGTAGGGGCCTTAATATATCGCCAACTTTAGCCACAACACTACTCATCATAGACAATTGTAGAATTTAAAAGAAACAAAAACGTCATTCCATCAGGTCCTAATAACCTAACTTATGAAACCATTTAAACTTTTAATGAAATATCCAAGATAGAGTTATATATTTGGTGATTTTGTATTTTACAGTAACGACTGTTTCAATAGTGTATGTTTTCAATGGTGTTTGATGAGGTGGTGTGAAAATTCAAGGAGAAACAGTGACAAAACAAAGTTTAGGCTTTTGTTTACATAATTACCAAGTTCCATAGAAATATACCTTAGTTAAAATGTACTGTTCCGTGTTTTGTTTTTTGTTGGTGTTCAATAAAGAGTAATTGTATTGGGGGAGGCCTATGTCCAGCAGTGGACGTCTTTCGGCTGACATGATGATGATGATGATGATGTATTGTATTGTATTGTGTTATGCCGGCTTTACACACTAGCGAGCCCGATCTCCACTAGAAACATGCTCCGGTTATAGCTACAGCTCGCTAGTAAGTACCCGGCTAAGGATTATGCGATCCAGTAAATCCTCAGCAATGGCAGGTATATTTTATCACGCGAATAAAGTTTTATAGTTTTAGTATATATGTGTAAAAATACGAAATGTTCAGGGGACAATCTTACATAAAAAAACCTAGTCCCAAAGTCAGCTCTAGGCTTTTACAGCAAAACAGATTCATAATAGTAGTATCTCTCTCTGGCATAGAAACGTCACCAGTGATCAGCCAGAGACCTATTGTCGGCCTCTGCCTATACTTTGTATGAGTGGGAAGAGTACTAAAGATATATTCCCCACTCTTCGTACTCATATAAGGTCGACTACTGGTCTTTGGCTGAGCAGAGAGGTTGTGACTGCGATAGACAACCGAGTACTGGGGGGTTATTATGACATAGCTATGCAGTTATTTAAGAGTGCTTGGTAATTCTGTAGCTCTGCCTACCCCACTCTGGGAATGAAGGCGTGAGTTTATGTTTATATGTATGCAGTTCATTTTAAATTCAAATTGAAATTCAAAACAATTATTTCGACCAACTGGGATCATTAAGTTAGTTACAATTTCTTAGCCTAATGTTAGCAAATATTATAACCTAATTATAGATACTGTAAAATAAAATTAAAATAAAAGTTAAAGTACGGACGAAAGCTCTTAGTACGAGCTTGAATGTCAGGATATCATATGGCAATGATTCAGATACTGACAATCAAACCTGTCCGCAAATGCCCTCAGGATGCCATTAGAGCTAGCCGGCACCCTGCGCGCCAGTGATGCGCAGCGTTTACTCATCGTCGGCCTAAAGTATATTAAACCTGCCAAATCTATTTTTAGGATTTAGCAGATTTGCATGCTAAATAGATGAAATAAAGTGCAAACTTGCTAAATCCTACAAATGGATTTATCAGGTTAACGCTTTAGGCCGACGTCATAGTTGTGTAGAAACAGTCTACTCTGGCATCCGCGAACATCTCTGACGCACTACAGCCAGCCAGTTATAGCAGTTATATAGCTCTGTCCTTTTAGCTCTCTCTCAGCGTAAACTAAACTGCATGGCTATGTAATAATAACCCCCCTGTACTATGGGTACCAGGTAACAACAAACTTACTCATATATAGAAATACATACAAAACGTCTAAGACTCAGGAATAAATTACTAAGTTATTGCCCGAGCGCTGGATTCTCTAAGTAGATTGGATGCAGAGGCACGATAATAATGTAGGAATGATAACAAATTAGCAAGTTTAATTTATTTGACCTTTAAAAAGAGGTACCAAGGCAAATTAATGATAACACGGTACTTACGTAGTTTTAATGATACCGTGTTTGAGTTTTAAAACGGCACAATTTAACTGACATACAACAGTCGACTTTTTTTACCATATTGTTATTACTTGTAAAAGTAATTGTTAAAATATTGTAAATTTTCCCATTAGTTACAATACTTTTAGATAAGTTAAGACTTTAAATACTAATTATTTTTGGGCGGTTTTGTGATGCGGGTGCGGGATGCAAATGACAAACGCACCATTTGACGTTTGTAATTGTTACAGCAAAGTTGTGCGCGTGAAACGTGTTGTTACAATGATTGTGGTTCTAATATTCATAGTGCCATTTTTGACCAATTACAGTACAGCTAATGATATTAAAAAAGTTTCTGAAGATGCGTTACTAAATTTTACTGAATTAACACGCAAATACGGGCATGCAACTGAAGAAATAGATATCACCACGGAAGATGGATATGTTCTTAAACTTTTGCACATTCCTGGGAATAGAAGTCTCCCTATTTTCATCATGCATGGGTTAGGGGATTCCTCTGATTCGTACGTGCTACGAGGCCATAAGTCCCTTGCCATAACCCTTGCAGACCTCGGTCATGACGTCTGGCTTGGCAACAATAGAGGGAACAAATATTCAAGAAGACATGTGTTCCTCAATCCGGATAACGACAACATTTTCTGGAGCTTCAGCTTTCACGAAATCGGTTTATACGATTTACCAGCGATGATGGATTACATTTTGCAAAACACAAACGCTGAGAGAATCAACGTTATCGCTCATTCACAAGGAACTACAGCATTTTTTGCTCTCTTATCTACAAAACCAGAATACAATGAGAAGATTAATATACTTGCTGCATTAGGTCCAGTAGCCTTCTTAGCTAATTTATCACCACCAATATCTGCTGTTGCATTAACGGGGCCTATAATAAACTCCTTTTTACTTTCGATTGGCGTAGAAGAGATAGCAGCTAATGAGTCGGCTGCGAGAGACTTGCAAACAGTTCTTTGCTCCAAAGGGTTAATTGGTGGAAACGTTTGCCGCTTCGGCATAATCTTCACACTTTTCGGATTTGATCCTGACCGCTTAGAAGCAGAATTCGCACCGATTGCCCTCGCTCATTTCCCCGCTGGACTCTCTAGACGATCTCTAATACATTATGACCAGTTGTTTTTTAGCAAGAGATTTGCTTGGTTTGACTACGGGCCTGCACGAAACCTGGCAGTTTACAATACATTATTCCCTCCAAATTATGAATTGAAAAAAGTTACTGCTAATGTAGCTCTGTTTGTGGGAAAGAATGATCCATTTTCAAAGATAAAAGACGCTGAGCACTTGAAAGATGTACTTCCTAACGTTATGTCGTATACAGTCATGAAAGCAGAACTTTGGACTCATGTGGACTTTGCTTGGGCCAATGATATGGATAACTCATTATTTCCATTAATTCTAGAACTTTTTGGTTAAAAAATTCACAAATAGAACATATGTGTGATTAATATTAAAACAAGCAAATTCTTGAATTTGAGGAAAGCAGCAGTTACGGTCTGTTCAAGGTAGTTTTATTTGTATTAAATAATATTTATTTTATTTTATGGCATAGGAAGGCAATCGAGTACACAGGCCACCAGATGGTAAGTGGAAACTGTGACCCATAGACATTCGCATTCACAAGTCTGCAAATGCACTGCCAACCCTGAGGACTAAGATGGAATGCCTCTATGCTAGTCATTTCACCGGCTGTCTTATCCCCAAACCGGAACACAACAATGCGAACACTGTGTGCTTGGCTTGTTTTTTTTTAGTTTACGTGGTGTTGTCCTTTTTTCAAACTCCTAATATTTGTTTTACGTGAAGGGCATTAAAAATAATTTAGAATAAACAATACGAATTAGATAACATAATTAATGTCCCTGAAATGTTAATATCCATTTTTTTTCAACGATGCATTTAGAAAGAATTTATATTTTTGATGAAGCAAATACGAAACTAGATATTTTGCATACGTAATCACCAGTGGTTATATAATCATCCAACATTGAGCTAAAAAATATGTGACGTCTCTATAACTGGGGGTATGTTGAGGCGTGTCTGATATTTTAAGCGCAAAAATCTTCTGTATACTGTATCCGTACTTCAATTGCATGTAAAAATCTTCAATACATATTACTTAAAAGTTGGTAAAATAGATAAACTCGATACAGAGAAGTATGTTTTACATAATACCTCGAATTTATTTGGCACTTGAAGCACATACATTTAATTGAAATCAATTAGAATTTCTAATGACACCAAGTAAGGTTCAATACACCAGTAATAAAATAAGACCTAAAAACGAACACTGTATAAATTGTAGAAAAACAGGTTTGTTATTCAGTATTCTATTTAAGCCGGTCACGGTGACTTCATGGTGTTTCTTCTTTCAAAAGTATACAACTTAAACAACTATGAAATCAATTTACTTAACATCATTATTGTTTTTATCATGTTTTACTGTTGGCCACTCACAATATCCATCAATATTAACCATGTTGGCAAGAAAAACCTTATCCGAAGATGGAAAACTCAACTTCACACAACTAGCAACAAAATACGGCCACAATGCCGAGCAATACGACGTAGTGACTGAAGATGGATACATCCTGACACTATTCCATCTACCTGGCGAGAAACCACCTGTGCTACTGTTCCATGGAATCCTTGACAGCTCTGATACATTTATTATTAGGGGCAAATCCTCTTTAGCTATCACATTAGCCGAGGCAGGCTATGACGTGTGGGTCGGAAACAATAGAGGAACCAAGTTTGGCCGACGTCACGTCAGCTTAGATCCAGACAGAGACGATTCATTCTGGGACTACAGTTTCCACGAGATTGGCTACTATGATCTTGCTGCTACGATTGACGTGGTCAGAAACAAGACTGGAGAAAATAGCATTAAAATTATTGGTCATTCTCAAGGAACTACTGCGACTTTTGTGCTAGCATCGACGAGACCAGAATACAACGACAGAGTAAAAGTGTTCATAGCTCTAGCACCGATTGCATTTTTGAACAATTTACTTCCGCCTGTGTCCCTCGCAGCTCTAGCTGGACCAGCAATTGCTGCATTCCTCAAAACGTTAGGTATTGTGGAACTCCTGCAAGACAAAAAGGCCGCTTCAGATCTTATAGCGTTAATTTGTAGCAAAGGAATTGTTAGCTATGCCGTATGTGCCTTAGGAGCACTCTTCCCTTTTGCTGGGTTTGATCCTGTAAATCTTGAACCACAATTTCTCGATGTTGTCTTTGGACACTTCCCCGCAGCAACGTCAAGGAAAAGTTTGGAGCACTTCGATCAGGTTGTATTGCGAAGAAGATTTAGCCGGTACGATTACGGTGTGACCAAAAACTTTGTTAGGTACGCTTCACCAACTCCACCGGATTATGATTTTAGTAAAGTCACAATGAACGTTGCCCTGTTGGTTGGCAATAACGATCAGCTATCGAAGGTCAAAGACGTCGAACAGCTTAGAGATAGGCTGCCTAACGTCGTGTACTATGAGTTGATGGAACCTAAACTGATGTCACATTCAGATTTCGTTTTGGGTTTGAACATGCCCAGATATTTGTATCCATCTATTTTTAAAATATTAGAGCGATACAATTAAATAAGGTGTATTTTATGTTTTTGATGGATACCGAATTAAAATATTACTTGATTTATGACTTTCGTTTGTTTTGACTTATTTCCGGGGCAAATTGGCTGTGACAGACGGACAGACAGACAAACGCACGAATTATACTATAAGGGTTTTTTAATTTTTTGTACGTTAACCTAAAAATAATTGAATCCTCTTTATTATATCTCACCTCTTTTTTGCGCTTAGCCAATGATAAGGTGCTTCTTAATTTCAAGCCACCGTGTAGAGTAGCAAGGTAGTGGTTCAGTTAAAATAGTCTTGACGATACATGAGCCGAGATGCTCTTTCTGATTCTCCAATTTAGTTGCCTTCGCTTGCTTTGCGACAAAGATCTTTTCATTTTTTGAAGAACTTCTAAGATGGATACTTAATATCGCTAGGATACTCGCAAAATACGACAACTTCATATATTTACCTTGTGTTCTTTTTAACCTTTTCCACCCTTAAATTACTTGCCTGCAACGTATATTGATATTTTGTATTTTTTGTAATAAACATTTTGCTTGCCTTATGTGTAACGTGTTGTCACTTAAGTATGGAGTTACTCGTAAATGTATAAGCGAAACTTGTCTAGCGAACATGTTTAATATATTTTTGTTATCTGAACATATACGTTCGTTAAAATTAAGTAGTGTTTCTCATTGGATTAAAGGTTTCAAACATTTTGATAACATGATAAAAACCCAAAATGTACAAATTAAATAAGAACAGGTTTACTAAACTCACTATTTCTTTTTAATAATGTAATTCATGCGCTGACTTCATTTCCGTTACTTTATTTTCCCGAACAAATTACTTCTGTTCAGCATGCAATGAATGTGAAAGCAATATTTTACTTAGTGCAGTGCATTTTTTTACTTTGTCTAAATCATTGTACATGTGAAATTCGGCCTCGATCAATATTCACACCATTATTAAGAAAAACATTATCAGAAGATGGTCAGCTCAACTTTACACAGTTGGCAACCAAGTACGGCCACAGAGCTGAGGAATATGACGTGGTGACTGAAGACGGATACATCCTCACAGTATTCCACTTCACTGGAGAAAAACCACCTGTGCTTCTGTTCCATGGATTCATAGACAGTTCTGACACATTCATCATCAGAGGGAAAATTTCTTTGGCAATTACATTAGCTGACGCAGGATACGATGTATGGGTTGGAAACTGTCGAGGAAACAAGTATAGCAGACGTCATGTCACTTTAGATCCAGATAAAGACGATTCATTCTGGGATTTCAGCCTTCAAGAGATTGGATACTATGATCTCGCCGCCACAATAGACTTTATTAGAAGCAAAACCAACTCTGACAATATAACCACTTTTGGACATTCCCAAGGAACTGCTGCGCATTACGTGCTAGCCTCGACGAGACCGGAATACAACAGCAGAATCAAAGTAACGATTTCTTTGGCACCGATTGCCTTCTTGGACCACTTACTACCCCCCATCTTGCTTGTAGCTCTAGCGGGACCTGCAATTGCTGCATTCTTGAGAACATTTAATATAATAGAACTTCTGCGAGATCAAAGTGCAGCATCAGATCTGATCAAGTTAGTTTGCAGCAAAAGAATGCTATGCCGTGTGTGCTTTAGGAGCAATCTTCCCTTTTTCCGGGTTTGATCCTATAAATCTGGAACCAGGATTTTTAAGTGGTTCACTAATGTTTGACCAAAAAATTATTGACAAATGGTCATTTGACAAACAACGTTTCACCAAATGATCATTTGGCAAACGAGACATTTGACAAAAGTATCATCTTACAAAAACTTACTTAGCAATTGATCATTTAGCAATTAGTTTACTTATTTCTAGGCAGAAAAAAAAACAACCTCGAAGGCCAAGGCGGGAGCCAGGCTCCCGCCTTTACCTTCTAACCTAACCTATCCGAGTCGGTTATGCCCTGAATCGTCTTCCTCGTAAAATGTAAATTTAACTGTTGATCATTTGGAAAAGTAAGTCATTTGTAAAATGATTAGTAGTAAAATGATCAATTGACTTAACATTTTTTTGCAAAACGTTGTTTGTCTAGTGTAATTTTGCCAAATGACTTTTGGTCAAACGGCAGGACACCTTTTTAAGTACTGCATTTGGACACTTTCCTTCAGGAACTTCATCGAAAACTTTGTTGCATTACGACCAAATTATACTTCGTGGGAGATGGACTGACTAATAATTTGGCAAAATACGGTTCAGCAAATCCACCGGACTACGATTTAAGTGCCGTGAAAATGAATGTTGCTCTACTGGTTGGCAGAAACGACCAGCTTTCGAGGGTAAAAGACGTGGAACACCTTAGAGGTAGGCTGCCTAACGTCTTGTACTATGAGTTGTTGGAGCCTAAACTGATGTCTCATTTAGATTTCGTTTGGGGTTTGAACATGCCCTAATATTTATATCCATCTATTTTTAAGATTTTAGAGAGATACAGTTAAATAAAGTATGCAATGTTTTGTTGCTATTAAGAATACCGAATTAAAATATTGCGTATTTTATTTTGAAACAGCGATCATAACGTCATTTTGATGTCGTCAAAATATTTTACACAATGACTAAAAAATCAATCGTATCTACTTTTACAAATTTATTTAACATTCACAAAAAAACTAAAGGAATTGATAAAAATAAAAGTTAAGCAAATTCCCAGTCAACAGTCTAAAGTTGAGCTCTGATGGGTAGATATCTCAGGATAGTCGAGTATATTAACGTAATTATACAATGTGGTATCCCTGTGAAACTCATAAAATTGTTTAGCTAATGTATTCTTTGGTCTGAAATCTTTTCGCCTAACAACCTTATGGGCTAAAAATACAGAATATAAGAATCATTATATTGTGTGATTTGTTAATTTAGGATGGGTTAGTTTCTTTATAAGAATTAAAAAAAACCCTTTCGACCAAACAATACACCCGCGTCTCTATTCTAAGCTTAAAATCCATATCGTATTTGACCTGTTATGGTATTGTTTTTAACTCGGCCTTAATTACTGTAAGGTAAGTAAATAGCACTATCAAAACGTTGACATTACGATAACAGGTCGAAAACGATATGGTTTTAACCATGTGGAATAGAGATCCTGGATAAACAATGATTATGCCACTTGATAAAGAACCATACAAAATGTATGGCCACAGGTGACGTGAATATAGTCATGATAATGTAAAGAGTACCACTTGCCTGTGCGCCTTGCTCAGCTGATAAGCGTAAATGTGCAACCAAAGTCAACCGATATAACAATGTTAGTTTTGACGAACATAGCACAGCATTCACTGACAAACACAGAACTTAGGACGACGACGACTCGCTGGCCTAGTTGCTAGTGACCCTGCCTACGAAACTAGCGGTCCTGGGTTCAAATCCCGGTAACGGCAGATATTTGTGTGATGAGCGCGAATATTTGTTCCTGAGTCATGGATGTTTACTATGTATTTAAGTATATATTTCTCTTTATACAAAACTTTGACCACAGTTATTAACTGATTCATATTCAAATCCCAAAACTCATTTAATTCAGAAATTATTTTTTCATGACACAAAAAAGTTATTTAAAGTAATTTAAAGAAATACAAATTAGTAAAGATAACGTACCACTCTAGGTCGCTTATCAGTGATAAAGATATTGTTAAAATAACATGGTTGTGCAATAAGAAAATTATATAATATGTGCTTTGCAATTTACGAATTTTCTGATAGACGCATGTTTTGCGCAGAATTACATGCCACCGGAATAGGGGTATTTGTTCGCTCTGTGATGAAGGTAATTTAATTTATTTTCTCAATGCAGTCGGGTTAACAAAGCTTAATTTTTGTTATTCTTCAATCAAGAAAGCGACCGAGTAAATTATTTTATCAGCTGATATCATGTCAAATGTCATATTGACGTTCTTTTGTCAATGTTTCAATTATTAACTGTAAAGTATATCTAAGTACTTATAATTTCACCAAATATAAGTACTTGACCTCTTCAAGTACGCATTTTTGAAAAAAGGTCATTAAAAATAAATCTCTTAAGAATTAAGAGCGAAAAAGTAGCCCAAAGGTCATTCACGATTCACGACGTATAATTACAGTCGAGTTCAGAAATATGTGTATATCTTAGTACTTTGTCTATTTTGTCTTGTTTTTACTGCCATATTATTATAACAGCGATTAAAGTGACAAGGTACTAACGTGTACGTGATCCCTTCAAAATGTAACTGTTCGCATATATTTTTTTCGCATAACACCCTTTTAGGTTGACATTTCAGAATTTAATAAACGTCTATTGTGTAGATTAGGTTAATTTTTTATAATCATTGAAATTAAACCATTTCTGTTTAAAAAAAAATATGCGCTGCAATACGGAAGCCAAGTGTACACATATTTATGAATTCGACAAAAAAAAAACCGGTCAAAAACCCCCTTATTTTTGAAAGAAAGAAAAAAGCATTTATTACGTTTTTCACTTTCTTTAGTGAAAATTTTAGTAAGTCCACCGTAATGACACGTATTGTGGAAAATAAACCGTTATCATTAACTTTCAAACGATACAGCTCTCTTACCACGTTCACGGACACAGCCCCATCCTCGAAATTGCATGATATGGTACAAACAAATCTCATACAACATTTTCTACGGCCATGGACGGACTGTCACATTTTACGTTGTGTCAATCATTGTGCCACTTTATGACGGAAAATATATGTATGTAATTTCGTACAATAAAAATCTTACCTATAGTGGCAGTTCGTCCACGGCCGTTACGTCCACAGCCGTGATGTGCCACAACACGCGTCGTTCCCCTCTTAGGGTAGTGCATGAGGTTGAGGTTGCCCTAGAGCTTTTGTGCTGTGACACTAGCGGCTTGCGTTAAAGCCTAAAACGGCACAGAGTTCGTGCTTCCTATAAATGCTATGAGAAACAGCCGGCCGTGGACGGAGTTCCGTTTTTGGTGTAATTAAAAACACCGGCCACAGCCGTAATGCCATATCACGAGGGTCTTAGTTTACGTCTCTCGACGTACTGTCCGTGAACGTGTTAAGTTAGGACGGACGAGCAGCGTAGGTATGTATATTAATAGGGTTCCGCTGAATAGTTACATGCTCTCCAGCTCTCTTATCCTCGACAGAAAATAAGTTTAAAAACAATTAAACAATTGGGATAGACCAAAAAAACTAACCCACGGTTTTTAAATTATAATTCGAAAGAACAGGTAATTTTAAGAGACCAATTTCAATAATTTTGTGTTAGACCCAATAGTTTTGTTTTAATATCTTTATTTATTTAGCAGACATTTTATGGATGACACGATTATTTTAAATTTGGGTTGGCATTTTCTATTAAATTACAACAGTTAAATGATATCTAATGATAAAAAGTGATTGAAATAGTGTAATGAAACATACACCTAGGAGGGCCTCAAGCCAAAAACGAAAGTCAAACAATGGTCAAATATACTTTCGGCGAAATTTCCGAAATAGATAATTATTTCAAAAACTTAATATTGCAGAACGGCTTTAAAACCCTTTTCCTTGAAATGGTTTTCAAATTAGAGTAATTTAAAAAATATGAACAATCCCAATTATCACCAGATACAAGTAAAGTAATATGGCCGTCCAATTAAAAATAAACCTCAAGCATGAGGAGCTGCGTGTTTCACGGTTTCTTTTATACATAAACAAGATAAAGAGATTAACGATCACTTGCGTCCTCTTTTGTTTAATAAACCCACTTATAAAGAATCATAACTTATCAGTAAAGTTCAAACAAAGGTGATGTTGACAGTCTTTCTGATTAAAGTCATTTTAATTTGGTCTCCGTCACTGAGCAGTTTATTCAAACGAATATGAAATATTGCGGTATAATTATTTGTCTTGTGGTCGCGGTAGAATGTAACCATATGTTCGCCGGCACGAACATTCTGAGGCCTCAGGTGTTCCACAAAAGTGCGGAATATGGTTCCAAAGTGTTTCGAAAGCGGGTGGAAAACGTTTATTTTGCCCTTCCAGCCCTGCCCAATGGTTATCCTCACACGATTCAGGTAACAGATTGTTGTGTAATTATAAGCATATAGCACTTCAGCAGGCATTTTACGGGCACGTCAGTTGGTAACGTTTACAAATAAATTTAAATAATAATAAATTCTGTATTCCTGGGGCCCCAGACAAGATGTACTACGCCAACTCGCTTCTCTATTCGTTTCTTTTTTTAAACCAATCGCGTCACTGCTAGATCACGTGACTTTTCGTATCACGTCATCTACATGTGAAGCGATTGGTTCAAAAACGAAACGAATAGAAAAGCGAGTTGGCGTAATGCATCTTGTCTGGGGCCTCTGAAATCATATGACCTTGGTGTTTTCAAGGCAAGAGTGAATAGGTATTTTCTGTGTAAGCGTGTCAGGTGAGACTGAGGTCAAACGCGAACCAATTAAGGATAAAGAAATAAAAAAAACAGTCTTGCTAAAGGAGGTGTTCTTTTTGTAGAGGTGATTATTATTTATATCCTGAATATTGGAGTAGCTTAGTTTTGTTTTAATTTAAATGAATTTAATTTTAACTTTTAATTGTAGTACCTACCTATAAAATAATTAAAGTAATTTAAAAAAAATACTTTCGTGAAACACGATGAATGAGTTGTCAGAACAAGGTATTTATACTTAGTATTTGTACTATGCAACACCGAGAACACCTTAGTAATTACTTCTGTACGTTAGGTACAGACGAGTTTATACATATGTGTACACTTTATTAGTAGTGTACACGTAATAAGGTTTAATTTTGGTATTAAATTTTTACGAGATAACGGGTTTGAATATTAGGTAAGTTGTGAATACGAAGTACGAATACTCGTAATATAAAATGTTTTCTTTTGATATTTTACCAACTGAAGTGTCTGCAAAGTGCCTCCACGAGTGATCTGTAAGTAATAATAAATTATTAATAATAATCTCTAATCCATCTATATGCTTATAAGCATACGTGTGCTAGTTTTCTATTTTGAAATGGTTTTTATAGTAAACAATCCACTTTTGAGAAAATCGAGATTGCCCTTTAGGTGAAAATATCTACTTCAAATCTTCCATAGTAATATCGGCTGGTAGCGGAATATTATCTGAAATATTATTGACTCTAGCATATGACTGGCACTCAGTAAATTATCTTGTTTTGTTTGAAATGACATAATTTTACTTTTATAAGAGGCTCGATATCAGACATGGTATCGAACCTTTTTATAGTGGTAGGGGATTTCCAATGAGCACTTATTTATCGATATCAAATTCCTAGAACGAGCCCAAGTTAGCACAAGTATGGTTACCTATAAGATGCTTTTCTCACACATGCAATGAAATGTTGGCGTTATCTTAGTTATTTATTTTTGGCTTCAAAGTGTCACGTTGCGGGCGGAACAACTCGAGAGAACTGTAAAGGAATTTCATACAAAATTGAAGGCCTAGGCCGGGAAGTATTTTTTATTTTATTTTAATGTAAACTTGGCGGCTGTGTTTATGAACAGGATAAATAGCTAAATTATATTTATTTAATTTTTATAAGTGGCAGAATGGTTATCGAACCAAAAATATCCGCGCTAATGCCTATTACACACATGTTTTTTTTTATTTAATTGCATATGTTTGAGAAAAGCACTTACATACCTCGCCGTGAAAAGGGGTTGCCAGCCTCGTAACTATCCGGCCTCGCTTCGCTCGGCCGGCAACCCCTGCCTCCCGGCCTCTGTAGTAATGTACTATTTTGATAGCATACTGTAAAAACAGCATCACTGTTAACTGACCACCATTGAGCCTTAAGTATATAAATGTGGCAAGATTCACAAATGGCCAGTTCACTGTGATGCTGATGGTACCAACATCTGTGATTTGATTTGGAATGATCATCATCACTTTTTGCCCTCTTATTTAAAAAAAAAAAGATCTAGTCCGAGTCAGACTCGCACACCGAGGGTTCCGTACCGACGTGGGTTACTAGGATCAAACTCATCGTTAAAGGTCTTATGGATTTGTAGATTTAACCAAAAACAAAACTATCGAGGATTTTGTTTCTAATCGTGTTTTCTAAATTTAACAGTCTCAAGTAAATAAATATATCCAAAGACAGACACATAGTTACGCGTTTTGGTTATAGAGGTCCAGATCAGGGTACTAGGTAGGTAAAAATTACTGACTGCTGAGTTTCTTGCGGTGTTTCTTCTCAGCGGTGGTCTCCTCTTGTGAAGCGCTGGTAGATTCTTGACGTGTAAAAGTGTCCGTGCGGCCTACTTACTGAATAAATGTCTTTATTTTTATCTTTATCTTTAGGGAGAGCGGTACTAGTCGTAATCTATAACTTTTTTATTTTTAGGGTGTCATGGCGTATGATCTGACCCAATCAGGAGCTACGGCCAACATCACCCTAGGAGGCATCGGATACAACTACATTAACATAAGGATGAAGAGCGACAGGGGCGAAAAGCTCCATTATGACGTCTTCATCTACGCTTGATTAACGATAGTTTATAATGCGCACCTCGAAACATGAACCTGCGCGAGAGTCGATTTTAGGTGTCACAGGTAGGCGGTAAGCAGCGTGCAATACCATAGCGGCCATATTGGTTCATGTAATGTGGTGCGGATTATACCATCCTATTAATTACATATGTTTGTCATGTAGGTATGTATATTGTTTCCAACATCAATGTATTGGATTGTAATTAAAACCTTGGAATTCTACGCCCGCAACATCGTTTGCGGACTCAGAATTTCCGTTAAAAGAACAGATATAGTTTACATCACCTTCAAACAGTATATTTTGTTCAGAAAAGTACAATACATGTTTTTTTTAAGTAAGTGGTCTTTTTAATAAAATTCATTTATAGGCACAACAAAATTGTCATACTAAATATATAAACAGACCTTTCATATACATTGCGTTTTATTAAATCGAACCGATATAAAAAAATAACGTAGGGGAAAGGAAGGTAAGATAAGTACCTAAGAGACCTCAAGAAAAAAGCAACAAAGAAAAAAAAACTTTTTTTTTACGTATTCAGAATTTATTAATTAAAATTATAAGTATTGCTCACTTGAATTAAATTACAAATTATGAAGATAAAAGAGGATGTCCAAAATCTTCAGTTGGTCCATTTTGCCCACATGTTTAGGTTAAAACGAACCGCAAGTGAAGGTAAAATTGATCTATTGCAGCCCAAAGAAAAACAATACTTTCTTCATTTTGCCCATAAGGAACTTGCTGGGCACTGAAGCCACCTTCTGTTAATTCAGAAAATAGATATGAGAGCAATAAAGACATTGAACATCTTCTTCTGGATGATATCCTTGAGTTTATTTTCTTTTTGTTAAATTTTATTTTTCCTTTTTGTGTCTTTACTGTCTTTTCCCCCTTTTTTTAGAATAGATTCTGCTTTGCCTTATGCGCTCTTTGTTTCTTTTTCAATCACATCTTTAATGTCCTCACGCCGAGATTGAAGGTCTTACTTTCTTTTGTAGACGTTAAATGCAAAACGGACCACATGGTCCATTTTGCCTTTTTAGTAAGCACGTAAATAATGAAATATTTTGAGGTTAAATTGGCGCAGCACTGGTTATTTTTTTATTTAAACTAAGTAAATAGAAGAGTTAATAAAGCAAAAACACTTAAAATTCGATATCAGAAACCCAATAAAAGTGAAGGATGATCAAAATTTGCTGTTGTTACATCAAAATACACAAAATGAACTGTTTTTTTTTTTATGGCATGGGAAGGCTAACGAGCACACAGGACACCAGATCCTGATGGTAAGTGGAAACTGTGACCCATAGACATTTGCATTCACAAGACTGCAAATGCGTTGCCAACCCTGAGGACTAAGATGGAATGCCTCTGTGCTAGTTATTTCACGGGCTGTCTTATCCCCAAACCGGAACACAACAATGCGAACACTGCTGCTTGGCGGTAGGTTAATGGATAAGATGGTGGTACCAACCCGGACGGACCCTGCACAAGGTCCTCCCACAAGCAAAATATACGTGTGATGCCGCATGGCTGCTCTAAGGATACTGACCGAAACCAAGTAATAGGTGACTACCAAGTGGACGCAAGTCAGCAATAGATGACGCTACCAGTTTTAAAGTTATATTAAGTCCGGTCCGTTTTAACCACAGGGTCCGTTATACCTTCCTTTCCTTCAAGGTTTTCCGATTAATGTGTTTAATTTACAAAGATGCCACCAACCACTTAAATTGCAGGAATTCCATTTTAAGGCCGCATTAATAAGCTGGGCGCGGCAGAGATAAAAAAAATCTATGGATTATCGTTTACTTCGACGTCGTAAACTTGCCTGCTTATTGGTATTCTACAGACTGTACTTCGGGGAGTGTGCACAAGAGCTCCGCAAGCTAATACAGCCGTCTCCTTTCTACCATCGGACTTCCAGACGCACTGCGAGATTTCATCGGTATCTGGTTGGAATTCAGCCTCTTCGAACGAAAATGGATACCTAGGTATAGCAGAACCCGTGACAGCACCCAAAAAAAAACGTTTTTTATCAAAACTTGTAGAACAGATCCAAAGGATATCGGCTTTTTGCAAAGCAGACATATTACCTGTAATATAACAGTCTAAATACCATTTCATTTGTCTTGTTCAAGGTTGCGGATGATAATACGTGTACCTAGGTAAACATGCAAAAGATAACAGACTGCTCTGGGTATTTCTGAGCTTTATAAATGTTTCAGAGAATTCTCAAGTCAAAGATCACTGCCGACATGTTGAGATAGTAATGGGTGAACTTAAAAACAACCGAGTCTCACGTACCATCTGCGAGAGTTAGCTTATCAATGTTTGTGTCCACAAGTAGTCAATTGTCTGCAGGGACTTTTTTCCGCCGAGCTCTTAGCTCAGTTTCATTTCCAGCTTCACTTGAGCCCTCTGGCCTGTCTGCCTCAGATGGAAAACGACCCGACGGACGCACCTTAATACCATGGCATCTTGGTCGTTCCTTTGCGTGGGACGTAACTTGCGTTGAAAAGCTAGCCACGTCTCACTATGCCGAAAATACGCTTTGTTAAAGTCAAATTACGTATTGGCTGCACTTGCTATAGAAACTCATGACCCTTGGTCATCTGACGTCAGATAAATTCGCGTATCTGGCGAAAAATATATCTGCCAAAAAAAAAAACAGATAAAAGATGTTTATTCAGTAAGTAGGCCGCACCAAAAATCTACCAGCGCTTCGCAAGAGACCACTGCTGAGAAGAAACGCCGCAAGAAACTCAACAGTCAGTCGTTTTTTAAATATTGCTAATGATATTATACAATAATAAACTTAACCTAGCATTATATAAAACAATGAATCTCACATAACACCAAAAATTAATATATTCATGCGTAGCGTAGTTGAGCAGGAAAATGTGTCAAAACTCAGAATTGTCACAAAACTAATAAGCAACAGTAATAATATATTTAAAAAAAAATAGAATGTGTACAAGTTATACTTACCTGTGACGGTGCAAGACAACATGCATAAAAGTTTCGATACATTCTCCTACAGAAACCGTGTCCCCTAGACAATATACAATATTTACATATTTTTATGACTAAGTTATTATTAAATTATTTAGGTGTTGGCCAAGCATTTTTATCTGTTATATAGTCTTCGACCCTATAGTAAGCTTTAGACATCAACGTCTTTTTCAAGTAAGTTTTAAGTACTGGAAATGGTAACTTTAAAACAACGTCAGGTAATTTATTAAAGAAAAGGAAGCTTTGACCTACAAATGATTTTTAAACCTTACGGACACGAAATTTTTTAATAGCAATTTTATTTTTATTTCTTCTATTCAAATTATGTACATCACAATTCTTAACAAAAGAGTCTTGATTTTTAATGATATTTTAAATAATATTCTCATAAATAAATTGTGATGCTACTGTCAAAATATTAATTTCTTTAAATAGTAATTTTAAGGAATCACGGGAGTTTAGATTATATATAGAACGAATTGCTCTTTTTTGCAACACGAATATAGTCTGTATGTCAGCAGCTTTTCCCCAAACCAGAATATCGTACGACATAACACTATGAAAATAACTATAATAAACTAAGCGAGCTGTCTCAACATTAGTAAGTTGCCTGATTTTCCTAACAGCATAAGCTGCCGAACTTAATTTACCTGCTAGTACTGTTTGAGCTCTATTGCATTCAAAATAAGGTTCAATTTTCTTATGTGTCCCGTAGTTTTGGCTACTTTGGATGCTTAGAAACCTTTGGCGTTCTGGACGTTGCTGTACTAACGGCGGGTTGAATGTTACCAAGTATAAGGCGTTGTGGATGCTCCGGTATATTTGTATACAGTGGATGGCCTGAACAATTTAATCACTTGGAATGAGTATTATTTATGAATATTTTGGATGGTGCGGTATATTTGGATCTATTGACTGCCACTATATTTATGATGCTGACTGTACTTCTTTTGTAAAATCGTTATCTGCTTATCAAGACCACAATAATGAGTCCCACCCAGCCACCTTCCGACTCCATTATCAGATCAGCTCTTAGATACCATAGTATTGCATTTATTTATTTATTTTTATCCTTATTATATATAAATATAGAGAACAAAAAAGAGACAGTTATTACTTTTCGTTAAGTATGTGTAGGTATGATGCGGCTTAAGATTAACAACATTACTAGGGATTTGTCCGTTGGGTTTACATACGTGGTCCAAATTCCAGCCCATTCCATTAACGGGAACTCGGTCAAAATTGCAAACATACATCTGAACAGTGTAAATAAGAGCTTGTAGTTTGAAAATATTTATTTTGCCATACGGCTACACAAGTTACGAACTTTGACCACTGAAGGAATTGAAAAATTGTAACCTGCCCGAGTCAATTTTATACGTTTTATAGATTTCTTTAATCGTATCCTTAAGCAGAATCTTCTCTAGCGCTACTGGTTTTCCTTTAAATACTAGCACAATTTGTTCATTAATAACTAAGTAAGTGAATTCAGGAGATTGCAAAAGGCCTTTTATTCTTCTGGTTAAAATCATATTGCCTTCAACGTGTTGCATTGTTTTTAACTCTGCATCCATTAGTAACTTTGTCAATATGATAAAAATTAAAAAACAATATGATTTCACCCAGTACAAATACAGGACGTGTGCTTATTTGCCTTCTCCTAAAAATCATTTCTTCCTTAGTTTTTTTTCCCTTCTTCCATACGGAACTCTTCAAAAACGTCGGTTCTCCCTTAACACTTACACTCCACAATTCTAGGTTGCTTATCAGTAATTATCATACATTATCAGTCTTATGAGAAAACCTGTTCCTCAAGGTGAGCGGTAGCCTTCCGATATTGTTACAAAAACATGGTCAAGGTTGTCTGTGAGTGTGAGGGTCGGAACGGTTCCTCGCTATTACATAAGTAAACAGGTTAAACCGGCCAAGTGTGAGTCGGATTCGCGCACTGAGGGTTTTTTTGGTACTTATGTCCGAAATGAACGCAATACATACATACATACCTTCACGCCTTCATTCCCAGAGTGGGGTAGGCAGAGCTACAGAATTACCAAAAAATCTAAAAACTTGTTGATAACTCTGTAACCACAATTTGCACAATTAGGCTATAAGATGTTTAACAGTGTATATTAGTGACAGGTAGCAAGCCCATCGCCTAACAGTACTACAAGCCTTTATTCCCTCAGTCGCCTCTTACGACTTCCACGGGAAGACATGGAGTGGCACTATTCTAAGCCGGCAACCACACGGCAATATACAAGAATAATATGTAAATATACAAATTTATAACTAACTAGTTTCGTTTTCAAGACAAACCTTAAAGGAAATAGTCTAAAACGGCTTAGAGAAAGCAAGCAAGCACACCGGCCACCTGATGTTAAGTGGGATCTGAGGCACATACACATTTGCATTAGCAAAACCTTAATCTTCAGACTGCAATCCTAAGACTGCAAATGTGTTACCAACCTTGAGGACCAAGATGGAATGCCTCCGGAATACATACAATGCGATCAGTGTTACTTGGCGGTTGGTTAAAGGATAGTGCTTGAACAATATTCTACCACCACTTAAATATAAAGTACCTAAAGCGAATCATATCGTCTTAGTTAAAAAGTATGTACCTTTGTATGTAATAGTACATTATTGCCTAGGCGCGGAAAGTAAGGGATTTCCTGACGAGGTGCTAAAACACGAGTCAGGAAATCCTCGTTTCCGCCGAGGCGTATACATACATGTCATATAATGTTTTTCTCAAACAATGCCTGGAAATTATAGAAATACAGGGTTATAAGTATTTTTAAAAACCTTTGACAAATTCGGAGAGAATGTTTGAAAAGTACGAGTATTAGTTAAAATTGTTCCACGCATAACGAGCCTCCGCCGCACCACACGTTGGGTGTACGGGATTTTTTTCATGGTCCTTTCGATTTTATACGCAATAGAGAGCACTTTTAAATAACATATGGATATGGACGGAAAGTGTTTTCATACGGTTTTTTTACTCCTAGGAGTAAAATGAGGCAATTTCCGCCCTTGTGCTACAATCGGAAAACCGTTATTTCCGAGCATGTTTGAGAAAACACATTTTTGTACTAAAACAAAATTACACTACACAAATATTAAAATTACAGAAATAAAAGTAAGTAGTACAAAGACGAACGGCGTTTAAAGAATCTCTTCCGGTGAGCCTTAAAGTATTTCAAAAAATAAAAATACTACTTTACAAAACTTACTACGTAATAAGTTTCCTAATATTTTTGTATGCACTGACGTTTTCTAACTTTGAACTTGTATTTCAAATTTTGTAGAACTACGATGGCAGTTCCAGTGGAGAACGTTAATTTTTAAATATCATTGTTACTAAAACAATTTGAAAATATATGCAAGACAGGCGATATTAAGCTTTAAAATCATATAGCTGTGGAAGATGCAACACAGTTAAATCATTATAATCATTATGCTGTTGCTGACGTAACTGTTATTTAACATTTTTGTTTGAAGGTTAGCTGAAGGTGACTTTGAACTTTGGTCAGTTTTTGTTCGTCCAATGTATTAACCCATATTATTTAGCATATTTATAGACGATTTTATTGAACAAATTTGAATTTAGTTACATAAAAATGGTTCTCTCATAATAATCATTTTTGGGACAAGATTTTGTTGTTGACAGTTGATTTTCAAAGTCGTTATCTGCTTATCAATATCAAACTAATGAGTCCCAATACTGTCTACGTTAAATATACCAGAGATCCTATTCCCACCTCCCCACTCCATCATCAGATCTGCTCCATGTCATAATTGCATTGTCATTGTCATCCAATTTACAAATGTATTCAAATTTCTAGCTTCATCGGAAACCGGGGAGTTGGTCAAATTTTACTTGAAAGATTTGACATACACAATAACACACATATACCTATTGCAAATTAAATAAAAATAAATCTGCAACCTGAACCCAAGATTACAGGGTACAGTAACACCAGACAGACAAAAAAACAGTGGAAAAAACGAAAGCCACATAATGGACGGCAGCAACCTTAAATATTGGAAATTAACAAATTCCACGCAGTCTTACTATTATTTATGGGATTTTAAAAAAATGTCTTCTATTTTTACTAACTGAAACTTACTTTTAAGTTTAATTATGTTTTTATGATTGAAAAAATGACCTTCCGCTGGAGTTTCTTGCGACGCTTCGTCTCCGCAATGATGGTCTTGTCCGAAGCGCTGGTAGATTCATTGTACATTACCAACGTGTCAAAAAGCCCCCATGTGGCCAATTTACTGAATAAATATTTTGATTTTTGAATTTGAATTTTAAATAGAGCCTAAGGTTAAGTTAAAGACCAAATTATCTTAGCGGTTACAAATAACATGCCAAAAACGCAACTATGTCTACAGGCTTTAAAATCGCACTACTTACCTCGTTATTAAAAAATACATTCGTAACCTTAGCATATTGAGAGCCGGACTTCCTGATCACAACATAAAACAAGACCAATGTTCCGGTTTGGGCAACACGAAGGTCTAATCGAAGGTTTTTATAAATATTCTGCGAATTTATAAGGAGCGTCACTTGCCTTAAATCATCGCAAA
The DNA here is from genome assembly GCA_927399475.2 of Acleris emargana. NCBI lineage: Eukaryota > Metazoa > Arthropoda > Insecta > Lepidoptera > Tortricidae > Acleris > Acleris emargana. The sequence goes on along the minus strand of OV656853.1, from coordinate 15,767,635 downwards.
GTCACAAAGAAAAGCCTAATTCAGTTATTGTTTATCTGTTTATTAACGTTGTTTTATCCATACATTTCTCCTAATCTCCTTTAAGTCCCATATTTCTTGTGTAATTTCCTCAATATTTATTATTATGGTTAGGAGAAGGCACTAACACAAGACTCCTGGTTGTCAGTGCTGTCTGAGACCAATGGGCATTTGCGATCTTAAGATTTCAATCCTAAGACTGCAAATGCGTTGCCAACCCAGGGCACTGAGGTGGAATCCCTTTAAGCTAGTAATTTCTGAATCATGAGATACATAGTTACACTCCATGTTTTTTTAGTAGTAAAAATTCTCTTTAACCCTTTATTTTAATGTTAAGTATATCAGTTTTTGCTAATTGATTTTTCGCTGGATTATAATCCGAAGAGGCTTGAATCCATGCGTTTTTTTATTTTTGCCAAAAAGGGTTAAAATTCTGTGCAGTAAAAATCGAATCCAATGTAGCAATTTACCTAAGGTATGCCTCAGGGGTCCATATTAGGTCTTGTTTTGTATATAGCACACACACATAAACTACAAACCATTCAAAATTCTACACAATTTTACTTAATTCAAAACTAAGATTTATGTTATCACCGTGGGTACAATATGTACATATAAATAAGTAACATACGTACGTAGAAATAAATAAAATGAGTAAAGAACAAGATATAATCCTGGAATTAAATGGCAACTAATTTTTAAAGTCTCTAAATGGACTTTTTCGTTTCAGTCATAAAAGCCAAATCGAGTTATAAATAGCCGTAACGTTCCTGCAAATATACAAAGAAACTTAAAGTATCAATATTATTTTGCTTCATTTAAGTACTAGTCTATTGAAAACACGACGCTTCTTTTCTTGTTACAATTTTTACAGAAGCTACACATGATTAACGATATTTTTCGCCTGAGATCGAATGCTTTAAGGCTATTTTCTTGATAACTAACGCTATACATACAAACATACCTTCACGCCTGTAATCCCAGAGTGGGCTAAGCAGAGACGCTAACGCTAACGCTATAGTATTGAGTAAATACAACAAACAATAACAAACTCTGAGAAGCGGTGAAATTTGAATTGACAAGCGTGAGATAACATTGCTATATATGAAAATTGATTAATTTTACTTTTATTTTTTATGAGATTTTTTTAAATCTATACCTTGTGGGGGGTAAAAAATTACTGAATTTCATTATAAGAACAGCATTTTTTTTCTGAATTTGGATCCATCCCAGAGTTAAATGGGGGGAACACGGTCCATTTCTGTAAGATTGTCCCATAATATTTATTTGTACAGGAAGCAAGCCAATACAAAAATAAAAAATATCATGACGAATTGTTGCGGTTAACAATACAATTATATTAAGTTATAAGTATAAAAATGGCGTCTTTTATCGTTTTGATATCGTAACCAAATAAAAGTGCAAAATTGTTTCACACGTCGTTTCACCTTGGTCAAGAGCAGACTCGTAGGTAAATGGTAAGCCGACACAGAACATTGTATTTTGACGTCACTTTTTTTATCAATCACTGTGACAAGTCTAGCTTTGTTTGGCAAAAACTCAGAAAAACTCAGGCACCCATCGCTAATAATAATACTTATACGCTGGTAAACATCTTAGCCTATTTGTGCAAATTGTGGTTACTGAATTGTCAACAACTTTTTGAAGTTGTAATTCTGTAGCTCTGCCTACCCCACTCTGGGATTACAGGCGTGAAGGTATGTATGTATGTATAAATATCTTTATTTCGGACCAGAAGATATCCACAGGATGTTAGTAAATGTTATTTAAAAAATTGGTTTTGTAAAATTAAATTAAAGTACAATTTGGGCTACCCTGGGGTAAAACCCTCTCATAATGAATTGAAATGTTACAACATTAGTACTCTTGTAATTGAATTGGCCCTTGTTTAATCAGTTTCCTTGTCTGCTACAATACATAATTGTGTAAACATCGCGGAAGCATAAAACCAGTTTTATTTACTTCATTAAATGCCATGGGATATATCAAGCAAGATGCGAGTTTACTACTTTATATTTACCTGTCGAATTACACGCGTAAGATCATTGTTGCTGTATTTTACTTATATATTATACTGATATTATAATTTAATTTTCAAGGTTCTCAGCTCAGATAGTCACAAGCGCCAATCGAGACCAGTATTACAAACCACACACTCACGATCGGACTCGAACTTGGACTTTATGTCATTAAAACAAGTGAAATAAAAACAATGAAAAATACGTGCATAGTGCTTATAGTGAACAGTGTGTTGACAAGTGCCCTTATTATACCAAAACCTTTGCCTGAAGATGCAAAATTGAACTTTACTGCACTAGGAGTAAAATTTGGACACAAAGTTGACGAACATAATGTCGTGACTGAAGATGGATATATACTAACAGTGTTTCATATCCCTGGTAAGAAAAAGATGCCAGTACTCTTGACGCATGGTATAGCTGATACGTCAGACACGTTTATCATCAGAGGCAAACGGTCGTTGGCAATTACCCTGGCTAATGACGGTTATGACGTTTGGGCAGCGAACACTAGGGGCAATAAGTACGCTCGTCGGCATGTCAAGCTAAACCCAGACAAGGACTCACAATTCTGGGACTTTAGTTTTCATGAAAGTGGATACTACGACCTGGCTGCTACAGTAGACTATGTTTTACAAGCTACCAGACAAAATAGTCTGCAAAGCATAGGACATTCCCAAGGGACGACTAACCATTTCGTGCTCACTTCAACAAGACCTGAATACAACCAGAAATTCAACTTATTTATAGCACTAGCGCCTATAGCGTATCTGAGCAATTTGATACCGCCAGTGTCTTCAGTGGCTGAAGTTGGCCCAGCAGTAAATGATCTACTGCTTTCATTGAAAATTGAAGAATTAGTACCTGATAAAGGCTTAGAGAGTAACATTTTAAAATGGATTTGCAACCAAGGGGAAATAAGCTACGATTTGTGTATGCGATTGATCATATTCCCATTCTCAGGTTTTGATACTAAGCGATTGGAACCTGGGTTTCTTCCGACTATTATAGGCCACTACCCGGCAGCAGTTTCAAGGAAGGGCCTCACGCACTACATGCAAATAGCTCTTAGCAAGCGGTTCGCGTTTTACAACTACGGTTACGGCCCTCAGAATTTCCATCGCTATGGATATAATGTGAATCCTGAGTACAACCTGAGACTTGTTACTATGAAAACAGCGTTCTTCGTTGGAAAGAATGATAGATTGTCAAGAGTACATGACGTGGAATACCTACGAACGCTCCTGCCTAACATCGTGGATTATCATTTGATGAAGCAAAACTCATGGAATCATCTTGACTTCGTTTGGAGCAACGACATGTCAGTAACACTCTTCCCACACATATTGTCATTATTAGAAAAGCACAGATGACGGTATTAATTAAATTATAGGTACTAAGTGAACTTAAAACTAAAACTTATTTAAATTAAAATAAAACTAAACTACTCAAATAATAAAGATGTAAATAATAATCACGACTATAAAAAGAACACCCCCTCTAGCAGGTCCGCCCGCAGCATGGTCCCCATGACACTGGCTGCATTACCTCTCTGGATAGCTAGTTCAATCCTTTTGGAAAGGTAAGCACCAGCTCTAGGATCTCCGGAGGGGTCTATGAGCCGGGATTAATTAATTAATTTTAAAAACGACATTCTCGTCGAAGGTCTTGCATTTAAATCAACATCTTTTAACACTGTTAAGTTTAATGCAAAGACCACTCATAGTTTTGGATTGTTACTATAACCTAACTTATTTTCTGTGACAACCAAAAAAGATATTATTTCGGGTTCCGTACCCAAAGATAACAATGGAAAACAATTGACGCGCTGGCTTAGTTGGTAGTGACCCTGCCTACAAAGCTAGCGGTCCTGGGTTCAAATCCCGGTAAGGGCAGATATTTGTGTGATGAGCGCGAATATTTTGTTCCTGAGTCATGGATGTTAACTAATGTATTTAAGTATATATTTCTCTATATAAGTATTTATATCATTGTCTAGTACCCCATAGTACAAGCCTAGAGCTTAAATTGGGACTAGGTCAATTGGTGTGACATTGTCCCCTGATATTTATTTATTTATTTTCCCGTCTGTCTTTGTAAGTGTAATATAATTATAATAATTTATTCACGACCGACGAGTCAGTATAGTTAGTGAGTTTAAAAACTTATACCAGTGTTTATTTATTCCGTAATCCGATAATAGGCAGCAACATTACATTTTCACAAAGTGCTACTTGTGTTTATCTTGTTTTTTTATCTTTATAATTACATAGTATAAACTGAAGTCGCATCAGCTGTCTGTTCGCTTATATCTTTTAAACTAGTAAACTACTCAACTGATTTTAATGCAGTTTTCAGCAAGAGATAGAGTAATTCAAAAGGAATATTTTTTATGCATAATACATTCTGCTCTATGTACGTGTGTCACAGAAAATTCACTCAAACTGAAGGAGCAGGTCGCTAGTTGTGTAAATATTTGACTCAACATAACAGCCAAGCTACGACTTTGCGCAGCGGCGACTGCGGCGGTGGTCAGTAGCGGGCTGTCAGCTGTCAAAAAAAAAACAAATATAGCTCCGGGCGATAACGTTTCTCCACCTATAAATCAAGTCCGATATGTTTCTTGAATGTGTGTATGTATGAGGTTTAAGGGAAGAGAAATGTTATCGTCAGTGAAACTGAAAAACCGCGTAAGTAACATTTTTAATAAGGAGCAAAATGCACCTTTTTATTAAGAAAGTAAGATTTATTTTTCTCTGTCATTAATTTGTTAGTTACGCGGTTTTGCAGTATTACCAACGTTATGTTGCAATTAGTAAGGGAATGATTAGCTTCAGAATATAATCGTATAGAAATTTATAGCAATCACTTCATCACCGCCACGGTGACTCGTGGCATGGTTCGGACCTCTATGCAATTGACAACATTAAAAAAAAAAGCATTATTGTTTTTTCGCGTTTATAAGCTGGTTAAAAATTAGACTACCCGTATTTCTTGGTTTTTCTTTATTTAACTTAAATTCGTCGTTAATAATTTCTTAAAGAAATAGTCATTAAAAAGACCGTATATACAAAGTTAGGAATACTGATGTCGTGATCTTAGCATGATATAAAATAAAAAAAGTAACTTTAAACATAAACAGAACTGACGTCATGTCATGTCACTCACTTGTCAATCAATCGGTGCCGTTCGTTCACAAATTTGTATTTTGCGTACTTTAATTAATTACATAATTTGTAGACGCCATTAAAATAAATAAACTATTTTGCGTAGAATCGAAAGCGGGTCCTTACTTCGTTAGAATCAAGTAATCCGTCAGACAGATAAAAATGAACATGACAGTTGTATATTTTTTTCAATTCCTTTGGTAATAAATGGACTAAGGGCACTATAAGTGCACTAACATTCACAATCCAACTTTTTTTAGTGTTTTTCCTAAATATAAAAAAACTACTGCATAAAAAAATCCAAAGATATTTTTACTGTAATCAGCAGTGGAAAATCTAGAAACGGTATTTTATTTTACTACCTTAGCACAAAATGAATTGTTGTCAATTGTTTATGGCCCCTCGCCGCTTATCGCTGTACACACAACATCACACCTAACTAACCATTAAAGACAGAGCAGAGAGAAAAAGAAAGAGATGTATATATGGGTATTATGTCAACTTCTATGCATTCTAGTGCGACTCTCTTTCGAGCAATATTTCAGATTTCTGAGGTGTATAGCTAGATGTGTTGCTGTGTGTACCTACCAAACCAATACAACCCTACTTTGAAAATCTAAATTTGAAGTTACGTCAGCTCCATCTTTTTCTCTCGGTTAAGCCCGAATGACGAGTGACAGGGATGGAGCTAGGAGGAGTAAATGGCTCTTTGAATCATGATGTCTAAAATGAATAAAATCCAATGATTTCACATACTTTCATTTATTTTAGTAGGTGTTCGAAGTGACCACCGTTACAATATTCAACAAGTTCAGGCATGTAAAATTGTCTCTATAGTTGTTTGTGCCTCTTTGCTGGTATAACTGCTTAAGACCTACACAATCGATATCTAAATAGAAATACTTGTGGGAGGACCTTGTGCAGGGTCCGTCCGGGTTGGTACCACCATCTTATCCATTAACCTACCGCCAAGCAGCAGTGCTCGCATTGTTGTGCTCCGGTTAGGGGATAAGACAGCCGGTGAAATGACTAGCATAGAGGCATTCCATCTTTTTCCTCAGGGTTGGCAACGCATTTGCGGTCTTAGGATAGCTGTCTTGTGAATGCGAATGTCTATGGGTCACAGTTTCCACTTACCATCAGGTGGCCTGTGTGCTCGATTGCCTTCCTATGATATAAAAAAAATAACAAAAAAAAATAGTGTAAGTGTATTCTTTTCAAAACCACCGGGTTCGATTCCCGAGCAGAGTAGAGGTTTTTTAAAAATGTATGAATGCAGTTTTTCTTCTTATTAAAATCGATGACATGGTTCCTAAGAAGAGATCTTCGTAGTGCTTATAGTTTCAGACTTTCCCATACTGACCGATTTAAATGGGCCACCCTGTATACTATACTACGCCAACTTAGAAATAATCTATTACGAGTATCAAATTCAGTCCTATTTGAGTTTAAGGGTTAAAAAATAATATTGTAAGAAAATCTTAGTAAATATTTCAATATTGATGAAATAATTATGTTAATTTTCATTTAGGAACTCCCGATCACTATATTAAGGTTTCTTTATTAAATTGGTCTTCAAGCGGTGTTTAAATTTAGGTATTTATCTTATTTTCTTCTTTAGAATTATTCCATTCATTTTATCTGTGCTTTAAGTGAAAACAGAAGTACAGTCAGCAGTAAAATGTGCTATAATAGTTATTATAGATTTTTTATTACCACGGCAACGATCATTATAGAATTGTTTTCACGCCGCGGTTACGCATTAGGTGGTATTCTGGTATCAATATCAATATCAGCTGTTTATAGTACGCGAGTAGAAAAAATATTAAGAACGAACTAATACTTCCTTAAGATATAGTTATGATTAAGGTTAGGACTTTTGGTGGCATATCGTGGTTTTAGAATCAATGGAGTTGCTATTTCCTAATTATTATAATACATGACACTTTGATTTTGAGCTTTACTATGGTTATTTTTCAAAATAAACTAATCACATTTTTCGTTCGGATATTCCAAACCTACTAATATTTGCTTCTTAGTAATTGTAACGCTTTCACAGCAGAGATATCCTCCATACCATAATTCATTTAACTTGGTTTAGCGGTATATAAGTAAATGAGTTTTGACATACATACATACCTTCCCGGAGTGGGCTAGGCAGAGCTACAGAATTACAACTTAAAAAGTTGTTAATAATTCAGTAACCACAATTTGCACAAATAGGCTAAGATGTTTACCAGCATATTAGTGACAGGTTGCAAGCCCATCGCCTAACAGTACTACAAGCCTATATCCCCGTAGTCGCCTCTTACGACATCCACGGGAAGACATGGAGTGGCACTATTCTAACCCGGCAAACACATATGAGTTTTGAAATATTATAAAATACTGAAGGTCAAAATCAAAGTGGTATGTATTATAATAATTAGGAAATAGCGACTACATGGATTCTAGAACCACGATTTGCCACAAAAAGTCCTAACCCTACTTATGATATCCTGAAAATATCATGGTTTCAGTAGAAAATAGCGTTTGATAAAATGACACAATCGATGAAGTAAAATTCGATAAAATTATGGGTTACCAGAATACGAACTTCCTGTCCTTTGCGTGTTCTGAGTAACAAAATAACCTTAATTGGTCCTATTAATTTAAGATTTCAGTGTCAGCATTATTTATTTCTTAGCTTTTTTAGGGCTTCATAGTTGAAAACCGATTAAAATGTAATTAAAGAAATAAGAGTTTTTTAACTTAACTTGCTACATAAATTATGATTTAGGTAGTTCTGCGTATGCGGAATACAAAAATTGCTAAGCGTGTGAATCTTAAATATAATGCCCAAAAGTTAATGCATAGTTTGGGGTTGGACCTAGTCGAACAGCTTCTATTATCTCCAATTATCCTTAACGGAATGTCTGTTGATAAGGAAGATACCTTCAAGTACCTAGGACGCTTAGTAATGACGAGTAAGTAACGATAAAGACGTGGAGCGGGAACGGAGCGTTGTTAAAGTTAAGGCTAATACTTACAATAGCTCGTAAGTTTTAGAGTAAAATAAACGTTGTTAAGAGCATTCTGTACCTCCCTTTACACGTGTCGTACGCAATCGACCTATGAAGCCCTCCAAGTCTAGTACAGTCAAGGACTATTTGTTGAGCCACTATGGAACCCTTTCATAAAGAGCGTCAATGATTAAAGTTATGCGACAGGGTTCCATGGTGGCTCAACAATTTAAGTCCTTGACTGTACAACAATGCGTTCCAGGTGATACTGGTGCTGGCTTGCTTGCTTGTTTTATTATGGTAAGGTTTTTGTTGTGGATGAAACATCTGTCGCGTTCTGACCATTAACCTCGTAAGTAGGGTTTCCAACCGTACTATAATATATAGTATTGTACTATATTTTGACTCTGTGTACTATATACTGAATGACCTGAATGAGTGCAGTTTGGGTTGGCCGTTTCAATCAGATTTAAGCACCAATGTATGTATTTGGAGTGGAGAAATAGCATTTTTCAGCTCTAATAGTTGCCAATAGCATGCAGAATGTTAGTTAGTAGTATATATTGTGCATTATATTTAATAAAGTACTAATTTACACACTTTGCACAAAAATTACTATATTTTTTATACTTTGGGCTTGAAAATACTATATTTTCTTTCAGTGTACTATATTTTTTATACCTACTATGGGCTTGAAAATACTATATTTTCCCAAGAAATAGTTGGCAACCCTACTCGTGAGGCCCATTGTGCAACAGGATGTACATAATCAAAGCAATTTACTTTGAACTCTGTTGCAATAAGAATAAGGTTTATTAATTGTAATATGTTCATAAATAGAAAATGGCATTTTCGAACAATCGCAATTGAACTTTATTCCCTTGATTGTAGATTCAAAGTCCCAGTTACAAAAAACTCCCATTTTTCAGTGTGGTGGGCCTTGCGAGGGTTTGTAAGTGTAAGAGTGACGGATGCTTCATCCACCGCGATAAAGGCGATAATAGCCCAGGAATGTTCGCAGCCGCCGCGGTGGACTGTCCACGCAACCATGCGAAAGTGGGCATCCCCGGTCCGAGTACGCTGCATGCAGGCCAGCCCCAATATCATCCATAGCATGATAGGGAGCAGGGTAGACTGCCCCTGCATACGTCATTATTGTGAGCCACATGCCCCTTGCAACTAGTATCATAAGTTACTAACAATTAGGTTCAAGGAACTAACAGGTGTCAAACCAAAACAAACGTGTTGGCTGATGACGTTTAAATTATAAGATATTAAAAATGTAAGAATGGTATTTTTCATTTTAGTTAACGGGGCAATAAGGCCAAGGTTCTATCTTACTTTTTAGCCTTAGTATATAACGCAGGAGCTGTGACAAAAGCGGTTTTAGTTGAGCATAGATCACAACAAGCGCATCATTCAACAACAAAGCATGTGATTAACAATTAAAAAATGAAGACGCTTCAATTATGTGCTCTGGTTTTTATTAACGTTATTAATCCTGCTTGTATGAGTGTTCAAACATTTTTCAAACCATTACCAGAAGAAGGAAAAATGAATTTTACGGAACTCGGTGCTAAATATGGACATCCTGTAGAGGAACATGAAGTCACGACAGAAGATGGATACATACTGAGAATATTTCATATTCCAGGAAAAAGAAAAACTCCCGTGTTCTTGATGCATGGAATAGCCGATTCTGCAGATACCTTTATAGTTAGAGGAAAGAAATCCCTGGTGATATCTTTAGCCGATGCTGGATACGATGTGTGGGCTGGCAACACAAGGGGTAATAAATACAGCCGACGACATATCAAACTGAACCCGGATAAAGATCCTGCCTTCTGGGACTTCAGTTTCCACGAAGGTGGCATTTACGATCTTCCTGCCATGATAGATTATATCTTACAGACTACAGGAGAAGAGAAGCTGCAAACGATAGGACACTCTCAAGGAACGTCGGAACATTTTGTGCTTCTATCGAAGAAACCTGAATATAACGAGAAAATTAAAATATTTATTGCCTTAGCTCCAGTGGCTTACGTCGGTTATATAATACCACCGGTGTCTACTATAGCTCAACATGGGCCTTTTCTTGAAGAAGCTTTTAAATCTTGGGGAATTGACGAAACGTTTCCTGAGAAGTCACCTCTAACCGCTATGATGAGAAGTATGTGTGCCCAAGATGTTCTAAGCTACCAAATATGCTTCTTATCCACTGGTTTTTACCTAACAGGTTTTGATACTGAGCGTTTTGAACCTGGTTTCTTGAAGGTTGTGATAGGACATTACCCTGGGTCGACTTCAAGAAAGAGTTTGTTACATTTTGGTCAAATGGTGTTGAACAAAAGGTTTTGTGAATATGATTATGGAGACCAGGGTAATGTTAAGCATTATGGGTTTACGGTTCCACCGGATTACAATGTCCGCAATATAAGTTCTAAAGTGGCACTGCTAGTTGGTCGAAATGATCCGCTATCGAGGATAAAGGATGTAGATATTTTACGAACTCTTTTACCTAATGTTGTTCACTATCAAGTAATGAAATCCAAGATTTGGAATCATATAGACTTTGTTTGGAGTAATGATATGCAAGAAACGTTGTTTCCGCACATATATAAGCTGTTAGATAAATATGATTAACGGTATCTTGAGTTCTGTGGATGTTTTTTCGTAGAAATATTTTTGAGAGTGAAATGCTTGTTATATCTAGTAATCATTAACAAAAGAAAACCGAAAACTGTTATCATCAATTAACTATAAGAAGGTAAATTAGTATAATTTATTGCGTTATTACGTTGGTTTATTTTTAAGTAGAAAATAATGTTGTGTCAAGAATATTTGCGGTAGGTATAAATAATTTAATTGTTGTTTTTATAAGTAGTCTTAGTTAGGAGCAGATCCTCATAAATTAAATTATTCTTTCTCCTTCCTTCTTTTGCTTTTTTTAAGCGAGTTTTCATTAGTCGCGCACATTCACAAGTATGCCTATGTGCAAGGTGCAGTCAAGTGCAAAAATATGTACTTATCGAAAACTACCTCTCATAAATATGACTGTTACGAAGTTCTTATTACACTGGAATGAATTGCATTGGGACATATTTTTGGGATGTTGCATTTTCAAATATTTTTACTCTTGACTCTACATAGTTGGAAACGTTTGTAGCGAACAATGAAAATGCGCTATAAACCTCGTATGTTTTTGTGGAATTCCTTCTTGGTGCGTTCCTTCTCGACAGTGGTCGTAGAAAATAACTGATACTTACAGTGCACCCTACTAGTATTATTATATTACAGAGTATTTATTTCTTATTCTTATTGCAATGGTCTTAGGACCTTGTGCAGGCATTGTCAGGATCGGTACCATCATCGGTCGTATAGTATTTTCATTTTTGTATTCCGTTGAAGCTACTAGCACAGATGTATGTATAGTCCTTCTTGGTCCTCAGTTGGCAGCGAATTTCAAATCTTCTGTTTTACGTTAGCCAAGCCAGCATAGAATAGCCCCTTTCAAAATCTGAAGTCCTGGTTATAGGGCCTCGTGCTTTGTAAAGCGTGCCTGGTGTTTGTCTTAACAAATATCTGTCAGCCAAGATCAGATTATTTATACAGCCTTTAGTAGGTACCCACTGCTGGATCAACACAGTATCAACTCAAAAAACAAATAAATTTTAAACTTCTATGAACTTGATACAAAACAAGCAAATTGTTAGAGTTGATACTGCGTTTATCTAGCCGTGCGTGCAGTCAAAACATGTTTAGATAATACTTCGAGTATACTGTGCGTTTTTCATATAGGGGATTAGACTGTAAATGTGTTCGATCTGAACGATAGAACTAGGTTAAGGAAGCCTAGGCCATAGTTAAGTTGTAACTAGATATTAAAAACAGTAGCTAGTATAGATGTAACTGCTCAGTGCTCAGTTGAGTGAGCTGTCGACCTTCATTCCGCTAAGATCTAGGTTATTCCACGTATGCCGTGAACTTGAGTTTAAATGTATATGTAATCAGAAGAACTTTGGGTTTCAATTTGCATTTTATAAAAAAAAACTTCAAACTATTTTTGGCCAATAGTTTTGTTGGTATCAGTGACGAGAGCAAGAGTCTTAATAATATAGGAGTTTCTTTAGCTGGATTGTTCTTTAACTTTTCTAAAATTCATATACAGGGTGTAAGGGACGGCTCACCGAAAACTGAAACCATAGCTTCAGACCATTGCACTGAACTGAAATCCAGTGGAAATTTTCCCGGGAAAACGAAAATTTTCTCGTTTTTTACGTGAAAATGCCGTTTTTTTACATAATGAGCTTCAGTATGTCATAATATGTTGTCCTAGATCGGTTTATATGCAAAAACATGGAAAAAAAACGAGAAAATTTTCGTTTTCCCGGGATTTTTTCCACTGAATTTCAGTTCAGTACAATGGTCTGAAGCTATGGTTTCAGTTTTCGGTGAGCCGTCCCTTACACTCTGTATATAAAATAATATGTCTTCTACCAAGAACCACCAGAACGTCTATTTTGCGTCACAACCGTTAATTTAAAGTTTTAATCTAAGATTAATATGAATTTTAGAAAAGTATATCAATAAGAAGAAGAATAAGATAAGAAAAGCCTATTATGCCCAGCACGGGTCGTTTTACAAACATAATTATGATTTTCAAATTTCCATATGGTTTCATTTTACTCGTTGTACTTTTCTAACAGCATAAATATAAACGGAAACAAATATGTATCCATATCTATTCTCCACGTGAAGTCAACGTGATTCCACTTTTTAGGTTCCATAATGTGGTAAAATACCACATTTGGTAGCAATTCTCTTAAAAATTCAGAATCCTTAACTGTAGCTAGTAAATCCTTCCTCCCAACAAACATTGCAGTCTTTACTTTAACTTGTTGCAGCTCGTATTCCGGTGGTGTTTTATTTCCGTAAATATTATAATTATCGCTTGGACCGTAATCGTATTTAGAAAATCTTTTCGTTAAAGCTATCTGGTTATAATGTATCAAGGTCCTTCTTGAGGTCGTTCCGGGGTTCCGGCCGAGAAGAACTTGGAAGAATTCAGGCTCGACAGTTTTTGGATCGAATAATGATAGATAAATTGCCGATATTAGGAAACACTGCAGGTAATTTTTGGCGTCAGTACATTCTAGGTCATTAAACTGTGGCAATGGAAGTTTCTTGCTAGGGAATTCTTCAACACCAAGTAGTTTAACCAATCCGTCAATTACGGGACCTACTTCAGAAATTGTGGATACTGGAGGTGGTATATGATTCAGGTAAGCTACCGGAGCTAATGCGATAAATAGTTTGATCTTGTCGTTATATTCCGGCTTTGTTGATAAAAGTGCAAAATGTATTGTCGTTCCTTGAGAATGTCCAATAGTCTGCAAGCTTTTTTCACCAGTTGCTTTCAAAACATGGTCTATGGTTGCTGCCAAGTCATTATTACCCGTTTCATGGAAACTAAAGTTCCAAAACTCGGAATCTGTATCAGGGTTTAGACTGACGTGACGTCTAGCATACTTGTTGCCTCTTAGATTACCAACCCAAACGTCATAGTCTGCATCAGCTAAAGTTATAGCTAGAGACTTCTTCCCTCGCACTATGAAGGTATCGGCAGTATCAGCTGTGCCATGTACTAAAAGTACAGGTGTTTTTCTTCTTCCAGGGATATGGAATACTGTAAGGATGTAACCGTCTTCTGTAATTACTTCTCGTTCTTCAACTTGGTGACCATATTTTACCCCCAATGCTGTAAAGTTTAATTTTGCGTCGTCAGGTATCTTAGACATAAAAATATTGGTAGCTTTTGAAATAACGCAAAAGTTTAATAATACTGTGACTAGATTTACGGTTTTCATATTTACTCTTGTACGTATATCCCTATTAAGTCTACCGGCTTCTTTAAATGATTCTAAATAAATGCACATATTGTTGACCTGTTTGTTTTATACACACCTAAATTTATTTAGCCTTGATACATTAACTGGTTGTTTTGATGGCGCTAAAATGTCATCAGCTAAGGTAAAATAAATAAATTATGACGGATGCACGTGTATCTAAGCTAACCTCTCTAGATATTACATATTCACAAAAATACCCAACAAATCTGTATATTATATCAATATTCATAAATATTTATTGCTTTATGTTTTACGTGACGTCTTGAAAATACAGTTGGTAGCTTCAATATAGTCCTTTGTTTTTGATCAAGTTAGAAATTAAGATTTTTTTATCATACATACATACATGCCATCACGCCTTCATCCCAAAGTGGGGTAGGCAGAGCTACAGAATTAACAACAACTCTAACAATTTGTTGTTATTTCTATAACCACATTTTGCAAAACAGGCTAGGATCTTTACGATGTGTATATTAGTGACAGGTTGCAAGCCCATCGCCTAACAATACTACAAGCCTTTAATCCCTTAGTAGTTGTCCCTTACGACTTCCACAGGAAGACATGGAGTGGCACTATTCTAGCCGGCCGGCAACCACACTTCTTTTTTAATTACATAGATACGGTTTAGTAGGCTGAGTTTTGAGGTCAAAGACAGTGGGATGAGTGGGGGACCCATATCAGTCTCGTACAACGAACTGGTGACCTCGTTGTTAGTAGTGACATAAACTTACGTGACCCGGAAAGTGATGAACGTTGAGGTTCCGTCGCTGGCCTATAGAGAACCTGGAACCTCTTAAAAGGTTTTGGAGTCCGGAGGAGTTTCAGTAGGTAAAAATTCTCCGACAAAAAAGTTGAACCTCTTTTGCATTCCGTAATTTTGGCCTGCCGAGATATATAGGCTTTTAGGTATTTCCTACGATTTGAAATTATTATACACGCAGGTTCATTATTAAAACACGAGTTCATGGCAAGCGTGAAATAACCTAGACCTTACATGAGCGTGAAGGCCGACAGCTCCATCGGTTGAGCACTGAGCAATTACATTTATAATGGAGCCTAGTTTGTTATGACTAGCTCAAACTAGT
Organism: Acleris emargana; assembly: GCA_927399475.2. NCBI lineage: Eukaryota > Metazoa > Arthropoda > Insecta > Lepidoptera > Tortricidae > Acleris > Acleris emargana. The sequence continues at coordinate 15,752,415 of OV656853.1, read as the reverse complement.
TGTAAAGTTTGCAGGCGCGGTCACTCCATCGCGTCAGTTAGCGCGGCGTCCTGCCAAACTCGATCGTGAATGTCAAATCTTCAGTCGTTTGTCGTCACACCATTTGATCGTGTGTGCAAAATCGTTGCGTCTCGTGGCCAGTGGCAAAATGCCACGGGCCCCGGCAGTGATGCAGATGGTGGGCCTTAAGGAATAACATTACATACACTATAGGTAAATTCTTTGAAAAATGTTCTGTTGGAAATAGTGATGAACCCAACTCAATCATAATTTAAAACCAACTTAATGCAGACAAGACTAAAGTTGGTGATAATTTTAATATCGGATACTAATTATGTATATATTTGCATAGGCGACCGAAAAATTGCTTTACCGCTTTTGGACCTTAACGTCCTACAAATAGAGTTCTTGGTCAACTATACATGGTAACGCACACCACTGCAAATGCCACACGATTTGTGATTGTGTGGTGACATGAAAATAATAAGTAAGACTACTCTTTTCTCAAATGCATTTACTATTCCTCTCCTGCGGGCGTATTATGGTCATGTTTATCGCTTAGCTTGCTATTAGCTTACGTCAATTCTAAATATTTTGTCGATTTTTAAAATCGCATACTCCCAGTTAAGTTAAGTAACTATGAAAAAGTCGCCCATGTGATCACAAATTTGTTAATAAAATAACAACTTTTTAGTAGACAGTGTTTCTTACATTAATGGCTTGTAATGATGAAGCGTTTTTTCACGTTAATCTACTAAATAATCTACTCGTCATACGATCGGGCTTATAAGTGCTTTGTCACTTTAACGTTATGCTTGAACTGCCCCAGTAATCTGTCCAACGCGTTAAGGCGAAAAGGTACAAAGGCCGACAGTACCTACCTGTTTTAAAGTATCAAGGTTTTTGAGGCATGTATAAAACAAGTGAGTCAACCATCCACTCATTACAATAATTTCAAGTCGGCAGATAGACTAGTGATGCAAGAAAATGTAAAATGATAACCGTTAAATTAGTATTATTTCTAAACATATGCGTTATTATTACACACGCTACTAATATATTTGTTTCCAAGATACCTGAAGATGCTAAATTAAATTTTACGCAATTGGGAGTTAAATATGGTCACCAAGTTGAAGAACGAGAAGTAATTACAGAAGATGGTTACATTCTTACAATATTTCATATTCCTGGCAAGAGAAAAACACCAGTGCTTTTAATGCACGGTACAGCTGACTTTGCTGATGCTTTCATAGTGCGAGGGAAAAAGTCTCTAGCTATAACTCTAGCTGATGCAGACTACGACGTTTGGGTTGGTAATCTAAGAGGCAACCAGTATGCTAGACGCCACGTCAGGCTAAACCCTGATACAGATTCCGAGTTTTGGAACTTTAGCTTCCATGAAGGGGGAAACTATGACCTGGCAGCAACCATAGACCATGTTTTGGAAGCAACTGGTGAAAGAAGCTTGCAGACAATTGGACATTCTCAAGGAACAACAATACATTTTGCACTCTTATCAACAAAGCCGGAATATAACGAGAAGATCAAACTATTCATAGCATTAGCTCCGGTAGCTTACCTGAATCATATACCACCTCCAGTATCCACAATTTCAGACCTAGGTCCCTTAATTGATGGATTCGTGAAAAAACTCGGCGTAGAAGAATTCCCTAGCAAGAAACTTCCTTTACCAAAATTTAATGACTTAGAATGTACGGACATCAAGATTCATGTCCAGTGTTCGTTATTATCAGTGTATTATTCAATATTATTCGATCCAAAGGCTGTGGAGCCGGAATTCTTTCAAGTTCTTCTCGGACACTACCCTGGGACCACCTCTAGGAAATTGTTGATACATTACAATCAGATAGCTTTAACGAATAGGTTTTCGAAATACGATTACGGTCCAAATGATAATAATAAACTTTACGGAAATATTATACCACCAGAATATGATCTGAAGCAAGTTAAGGTTAAGACTGCAATGTTTGTTGGAAGAAACGACAAGCTGGCTACAGTGAAAGATTCAGAGATATTGAAAAAAATACTGCCAAATGTAGTGTTTTATCACATAATGGAGCCTAAAATGTGGAATCACGTTGATTTCACGTGGAGAAGAAATATGGATGTGTATTTGTTTCCTTTTATATTTAATTTGCTGGAAAAGTACAACGAATGATAGATTAATATTAGTGAAGTGTGAATAATAGTTGTGTCAACTGAAAAACGTTTACTGCTGGACATAGGGATGTTTACACGAAGACTTTAACCGATTAAAAGGTATGAGTGTGTTCTGGAGTCCCGGTGAAAAAGGTATAAGTCTTCTAAAGTTAAAGTGAAAAAGGTTATAAGTCTATTTGGCTCCTTATTATGATTTACTCGTACATGCTAAAGTGAGCTATTTATTAAATCAACAAAGGTATAGCCAGAAGGCAGCCATAGTTTAAGTGTTACAGCTGTGGTATAAGTGTAAAGTTTAAGGGCTTCTTTCACAATCGACAAGTAAATCTATCTGCCATTTAAAGTTGGCTCTTTCCTTATCTATGTTCAAGTGTAAGAAAGAGAAAGGGCTAAATTTATCTGTCAAATATGCTTTACTTGTCCTTTGTGAAACAGGCGGTAAGTGTGTAATTTTATTACCTACTGATAATAGTAAAAAAAAACAAATCCAAAGATGTTTTAGTAATATTTAAAAAAAACGGTACAAGTGTTTTTATTATTTTTTTACTATCTTAACCAGTCGATTGTAGGACAGGCGGCCTACAATCGACTGGTTAAATATTTGACGGATAAATTAAGCCCTTTCTCTTTTTTACACTTGAAAATAGACAAGGAGAGCCAACTTTAAATGACAGATTAAATTACGCATCGATTGTGAAACAGGGCCTAAGTGTTATAAAATTGCATAAGCTTATCGAATAACGTGTCGAATAAGACCCAAGGGATAAATGAAAAATGTATCATCATCATGTCAGCCGAACGACGTCCACTGCTGGAAATAGGCCTCCCCCAAGGCTCTCCACTTAGACTGGTCTTGTGCTTTTGTATAAAAATGTATAACAATATATATGACAAAAATGTGTACTTAATTAATTATTTACTTGCTGGTCATTACGTCATTTTTACATTATTTATTATGTTTTTTTTAAATTGTTACTACCGTTACTACCTACCTCTTAGTAAAAATACAAAGCAGCTTTTCAATTATGTGTATTAAGATTTAGAAAACGTCTTACAAAGTGCTGACAAAGTGACATAATTAGTAAAGTCTTTATTGAATATTCATATGAAATGGAGTAAAATCCTCTAATTTAATGAGGTTATTTTTTTCGTATAATTTTAACCACTAATATTTTTTGTTATAAAGCTTACATACCTTTACAATTCTGTTAGACAACCATTCCTGATTAAACAATGGTCCCTTAATTAACGTTTTTGGGGCTAAGACCGTAAATTTTTAATTTTTCTTGATTTCTCAAGCATAAAATCCTTTGTTAGGCATAAGATATCTAATTGGTAATAAATATGTCAATTATACCGTTAATATCTTAAAAGTACCTATAAAAGTTGAAACATTACTTTATTACCTAATACTGGTCCAATATTTAAAAAAAGCGATATAATAGGCATAAAAGATTGCCGCAGAATATTGGATAGCAATCAAACGCTTAAAGGTAGATTTAGCTAGACCTAATGAGCAATCTAGAATATTCCCTAGATTTTTAATTCACATTTTCTTTTATCAATATTTATCCAAATTATATTTTACAGGCTTTTATGTAACCTACACTGTGCTTCTACTCGAGGCCGTAAATTTCAAATCGTAATTGACCCGTTATGATATTGTTTAAATGAAAACTATCCGCCATTACTGTAAGGGATAAGTTCGCCTTTAAATCACGTTTGTTGTATGCCCCCGTTCAATATTTTTTGTTGTATTCGTTGTTATAGCAGCAACAGAAATACATCAACTGTGGAAATTTCAACTGTCTAACTATCACGGTTTGTGTGATACAGCCTGGTGACAGACAGATAGACGGACAGACGGACAGCGGAGTCTTAGTAATATGGTCCCGTTTTTACCCTTTGGGTACGGAACCCTAAAGACGTAAATCATCATTATTCGTCTCATTTGTACTATTTTAAGGCTGCGTTTCTACCAGAGCTGTGCTAGGCGGCTAAGCGGTGTTGCGAGGAACAAAAGATAAAAGATAAAAGATGTTTATTCATTAAGTAGGCCGCACGGGCACTTTTACACCTCAAAAATCTACCAGCGCTTCGCAAGAGACCATTGCTGAGAAGAAACGCCGCAAGAAACTCAACAGTAAGTCGTTTTTTAAGTATTGCTAATGATATTAAACAATAATAAACTTAACCTAGCATTATATAAAACAATGAATCTCATATAAAACCAAAAATTAATATATTCATGCGTAGTTGAGCAGGAAAATGTGTCAATACTCAGAATTGTCACAAAACTAATAAACAGTGATAAAAAAAAAAGTATACAAGTTATACTTACCTGTGACGGTGCAAAACAACCTGCATAAAAGTTTCGATACATTCTCCGACAGAAACCGTGTCCCCTAGACAATATACAATGTTTACATATTTTTATGACTTAGTTATTATTAAATTATTTAGGTGTTGGCCAAGCATTTTTATCTGTTAGAACAATCGACCAATAGGAGAGTGAGGCTAGTAAAACAAAATAATCCCATTGGTGGATTTTTCCTCGCAACACCACATAGCCGCCTCGCACATCTCTGGTGGAAACGCAGCCTAAGACTGTATGTTTCTGTTGACACTTGTACTTATAACAATTATACGATATCAGAGATCAAGGAAGTTACGTTAAGGTGAACCTCCATAATTGATCTCGGCTAACCTACTCAACGACTCACTACAAGGTTACAGATGACAAGGTTCTTTGTGAATAACATTTTCAAGACGAACTTTTGTGCCGATGGCACGTTAGTTTGGTCTTAATAAAATGATAATAAGATGCTTAACGAGTCCAAACTCTGTGGTTCTACCTTAAGTAGAGCGGGTCTACTGGTCCATACATACATTAAATCACGCCTGTTTCCCAGAGGGGTAGGCAGAGATCACTTCTTTCCACTTGCTACGATCTTGACAAATTTCTTTCGCTTCTTCAACATTTATACATCGAGTCATGCACGCACGTCGGATTCGGCCCTTTTCCAGTATTTCTCCGATTTGATTCGAAAAGGGCGGCCCCTTCCAAACCTTCCACTTCCTTCCTTCTCACTTTCGATCTATCTCTTTCGTCAATCTTCTTTCATCCATCCTTTCCAAATGACCGAACCATCGAAGCATGCCCTTTTCAATCTTAGTCACTACATCTTCTTTTATTCCACATGTCTCTCTGATTTTTTCATTTCTTACTCTATCAATCAGTTTCACACCACACATACTACTGGTCCATACTTCCTTATCATTCCCCATCCATACATACATAACCTTCACGACTGTCTCCCAATAGGGTAGGCAGAGACTATAAAACGCTACATTCATCAATCTCCTCATGCACGTACGTCGGTTATGGGTTTTTTATTTCATGGCATATGATTGCAAACGAGCACACAGGCCACCTGATGGTAAGTGGAAACTGTGACCCATAGACATTCGCATTCACAAGACTGCAAATGCACTGTCAACCCTGAGGACTAAGATGGAATGCCTCTATGCTAGTCATTTCACCGGCTGTCTTATCCCCAAACCGGAACACAACAATGTGAACACTGCTGCTTGGCGGTAGGTTAATGGATAAGATGGTGGTACCGACCCGGACGGACCCTTAGGCGCGGCTGCTCAGGTGATCGAGTATTAATAGAAAAACATTCCGCGTTAGTTTCCCTAATTAATTTTTAAAAATATAGTCTAATGGCAAAGCATTCGTGAGGGTCAGCGAAGTTGCCACCTTCTGGGCCTCTATTCAGCACGGTAAAAACCATATCGTCAGTGAAACTGCAAAACCGCGTAAGTAACATTTTTAATAAGGCGCAAAATGCACCTTTTTAATAACAGCGTAAGGTTTATTTTGCTCTATCGTAAATTTGTTAGTTACGCGGTATTGCAGTATCCCCGACGATATCGTGTTCGATCTGTTATAGACTATAGTATTGTCACCGTTTTGACAGCTCTTATTTACTTGACAGCAATGGCGGCTGACACAATACCATAACAGATTAACTACGATATCGGGCCATTTGCAACGTTAAAAGATGGCGGACGTGTAATTTGTTTTAGACTTTAATTTTTGGGTAATTAGGTGTTTAAAGTTCTTTTCTGATAGTGATTTGTACTTTTTATGCCTTTGTGTCGCACAGTGGTTGAAGACTTGGACTTATTTCGTGTATCTGGCATCTTTCTTCTCGTTTCAAGTGGACTCGCAGTGGTGCAGAGGTTAAAACTATCTTGACCTCTGACCTACAAATCACCGTACAACGTTGCCCCCAATCTTCCTAGAGAAGATTGGATTGTGTTTTATTGCTATATTGATTGATACTCATATATACCTTGACACTGGCGAAATGACTTCACGTGGAAACGCCATATCCCCGCGGTAGTAGCTGTTCAAGTCGCCGCGGAGGAAAAAAAAAAAACTAAGATATCGTTTTTACCGCCCAGAATACCGGGATATGGCCTCTATTCCCGACGTTAAAAAAACATATCGTCTTAGACCTGTTCTGTTTTTTTTTTTTGACGTCAGTTAGAGTCAGTCTAAGCAGTTAAAGAGCATTTTCCATGGTATGAAAAATACTAATAAAGGCCTTATTATTTATTAAATATTTAAACGACTTAAACATTTAAGGGTTTCAATGGAAACAAGTAATATAGTGCATATAAAGATACATTTAAAGATTTTCTTATTAGTGTTATTACAAGGTTAAAATGTTAAGTTTTTATTTGTTTAACCATTGTCACGATTATTGTTTTATGGGTCGTAATTAGGTTTTATAGTACTGTGAATTTATCCTATTACCGATGGTAAAAAAAGATAATAGGATATTATATGGGAACCTAGTGCCGACCTATTTAGGTTATGTATGGGTCGCGATTAGGTTCTCATAATATCGCCTATTACCGAGTAACAATAAATTAAATAAAAAATTTAGGCCACCGTAGTCCGGATCGTTTATTAAAATTTAAGACCTTTTTTCATAGTTTAGCTTACCTGTTTGAAACTGTTGTGATGGTTGGAAATTGATGGTACAAAGCTTACCTGGTAAGCTTTATTAAGACTGGGTTTTTATGTTAATCTATTAAAAACTGTGATAAATAAGACTAAGCCTATGTTCATTTTGTATTTTTTAAATTCTTTGTTAGGTTTAATTTCAGTCTTGAAGTCAGCGGCGTCTAATTACATGATGAACTCAAGTACTAATTATTTTAAACTTACTATCAAATGTGGATTTTCATATCAACTCACGAGAGAGTATGTATGTATGCCAATACTTTGTTATAAAAAACGCAAAAACCAACTAAAAAGAAAGTAGTATTGATTAGACTTACGGACAAAGATCACAGACATGACTGAACCAAAAACACATTAATCCTCTACCCTCGGTAATAGGGACCTCATCGACGGTAATAGGGTCAAAGCCCGTCCAGTGCCTCGGTAATAGGAGAACCTGACTTTTTAGGTTTAATGTTTATTCTTTACCATATAATCACCTAAAATGAGCCCAAAAATGTACAAATTACAAAATTCAATGAAACACTTATATAAAAAATAACCTTTCGGTCTTTAGAGTGTCTTGATACTCAAACCCTTCATTATTGGCTACTTTGGTGCCGCTACCAAAAACATAATTTGAATATTATGCATATTGAAACAATGTGTACGACAGATCTCCCGACCATGACCTTGGTAACAAATTACATATTTTTACATATTTTTTACTTAATCGGCGCATAATATGGGGTGTCTATTGACTGCCATAAAGTTAAAGTTTCGATTATTGTTTGCCAAGTCGTTTTACATTATACGTATTAATAGTCATAATGTTTTTAGTCATAATTTTGATGATTATACATCGGAATGTAAATTATTGCGGGTCTTTCTGTTGGAAATCATAAAATTCGTAGTCATGCCAATTTATGTCATAATAATTTAAGTTCATAATGCCAAAGGTAATAATTGTACTTGTTATAAATGTTTTTAGGTCAAAACTTGTAGGTTATAACAGTACAACAAATACAATTTGAAGTAACTCACTTTTTTTTTAAACATTCGTACAAAGTCCATGTCCAAATACTATTGTCTCAATGTTTAAACAAAATATAGACATGTATGATGTGACGGGGTCGACGGAGCTCCGCTCGTATTTCTGGTATTTCTGGATAGTTAAGGCCTTCGGCCTTGACGCAATACTAACCTAACCTAACCTATTGATCTAGATTTATCGTCTATAGTACGGGTATTTTGGTTAGGCAGGGGGCTCTGCCCTCCGTAACCCCCTCCGTTACCACAAGTATTGCCTTTTAATGATTTCCATAATTGTAGATATAAGAATATTAAAAGCAAGGTATGTTGAGTTGCAGTGTATTTGTCATTCAATAATTATATTTTTTTCTTTAAATTATAGTGTTTAATATTTTCGTTATATAAAAAAGTTGTAATTAACGTTTGGTAGAAAAACCGTATGAATTAAAATAATTGATAGTATGAAAGTATGTCCTAAAATATTTCTGACTCTTTTTTAACATGCCTTTGAATGTTATAGGGTATGACTTTTGTATATATAATTTTTACATTATGGATAGTTAACGTTCGAATTATAAAGCGTTATGACGAAAAATTGTTATGACTTCCGATAGTTATGAACATAAACGATATGGGTACAAATGTCTGACTTTTAATAATAGAAACTATAAAGGCAGTCAAAGGGATCCCCATAATATGATTAGTATTCATGCTGATTTCCATAAAAAACTAATAATGTCTTGTACGATTATATAACTTCGTTGCAGCCCAAATCGAATGTTCTCTAATACATTGTGAAGTATAACGCGGAGATATACCCTTACCATGAGTTACAAAGAGCGTAATCGCCAGCTCTGTCCCTCGCACTCTATAACAATACTGTAAGGGACATTATATTCGACTCGCTACCGAGTACGGTAATTGACAACAATTCATTATGTGCTAAGGTAGTAAAATAAAATACCGTTTCTAGATTTTACACTGTTGATTACAGTAAAAATATCTTTGGATTTTTTTATGCAGTAGTTTTTTTTGTATTTAGCAAAAACAGTAAAAAAACTTGGATTGTGAATGTTAGGAATACACTTATAGTGCCCTTAGTCCATTTATTACCAAAGGAATTGAAAAAATATACAACTGTCATGTTCATTTTTTATCTGTCTGACGGATTACTTGATTCTAACGACACGTTTTCGATTCTACGCAAAATAGTTTATTTATTTGAATGGCGTCTACAAATTATGTAATTAATTAAATTACGCAAAATAACAAATTTGTGAACGAATGATTGACAAGTGAGTGACATGACATGACAGTCAGGTCTGTTTATGTTTAAAGTTACTTTTTTTATTTTATATCATGCTAAGATCACGACATCAGTATTCCTAACTTTGTATATATACGGTATTTTTTATGACTATTTATTTAAAAAAATATTAATGACGAATTTAAGTTAAATAAAGAAAAACCAAGAAATACGGGTAGTCTAATTTTTAACCAGCTATTTTTTAAACGCAAAAAAACAATAATGCTTTTTTTTGAAATGTTGTCAATTGTAACTCATGGTAAGGGTACTGATGATAAGTGAGCAACTCATAGACAGAACAATTTTAAGGGTCCTAGTGAAACAGGGTACCTACAACTCTTTAGAAGATCAACTGTAAAAGGGTATAAGTCTAGTGTACAGTCAAGGTCAAAGATATATATGCAACTAATGTGATAAAAAACAGGTAATCATAAAAAGTTCAAAAGATATGTACTCATACAAATACTAATGAATATGTAAATTTCAAAGGCCACGTAAATATGTATAAGGCAAGTTCAAAAACTTGTATACCATGAAAGTTACATAATTAGTATCCAGCAAATGATGCAATATATTGTACTTATATTTATGTCATTAAATATAGATTCAGTAACTGCTACAGAAATATGTATACAAAATATAAACGTGCTAAAATCAACTTTACGGTCTTGTTAACACGAAACAAATTTGAATAAAATGTTTTGACAATTCACGAAAACAGTGCAGACTTGTCATTGTATACGTTTGTCTCATGTTTTGACCTGTCACGTCGTTATTGGAATTACGTGTTTAACAGATTTTGCAATATTGAAGCTGCCAACTTAAAGTAGGTACTTAATGCGTTTCAATATTTCGTCCATGCAGACGTCAGTTACCGTGGTCCTGTGGCTCAGCAATAGGTGTAACTGTCGAGTCACGTGCTGCCCCGCGTTCCAATCCATATACGTTCATACGCCGCTGACAATAGAGTCGTGTTTACGTATGGTTAATAGTGTATACATATTTTTGAACTTTATGTTGTTTCTAAGTCTATGGTTTAATAGATGAGGACATATTATTGCAAGTGTTGTATACATAGTTATGTCACAAACTATGTTTACTAATTTATGTATATTTTTATGTAGCCAAATTTATGTCCATTTAGATGACTATGCTTTTTGTCACTCTGTGGTGTATACATATCTTTGACCTTGACTGTACTCCGTATATACACAATGATTTTTTATCGGTGATTAGGAGTTGAAATTTATTAATAAGCAACAAAAATGGAATTTAATGGTTGATGTCTCAAACAATTAACTCACTGTTTAATTTATTTAAGTTAATGATATTGTTAAAACTAATCACCACTGGATACATGGACATCCTACATTATTATTGAAGTGAAGTAGATACGTCAAGTGCCATCGCTTTGGCGGGAAATTTCACTGTCATTAAATTTACTATCTTTTGAAATAGGTGACAATTAATTTCAATTAAAAGTTATTTTCAAAATAAATAAAATACATAAAAAAAGAAGTTTTGTATCATGTAACTGGGACTTAAAACGTGATTGCGATTAATTGGTTCCGGATCACCAAAAAAAAACACAGTATATACATACATATACCCTTTTTTAGAACCAGTTATTCATTCGACTATCGATCCCGTTTTCACTAGGTCACCAGATTTGTGATATTTCATCGTAACTTGGTTCCGTGACCGCATCAGCAACGCGTACGGGTTCATCATGTCAGCCGAAAGACGTCCACTGCTGGACATAGGCCTCCCCCAAGGCTCTCCACTCAGACCGGTCTTGTGCTTTTCGCATCCACCGCTTTCCCGCGATCCTTACAAGGTCGTCACTCCATCTTGTTGGAGGCCTACCCACAGCTCGTCTCCCGGTCCGCGGACGCCACTCAAGAACCTTCTGACCCCATCGGCCATCAGTCCTGCGTGCGATGTGCCCCGCCTGCCACTTCAGTTTAGCTATTATTCGGGCTATATTTGCATATTTTCAATAAAAAATATTTTTACAAACAAAACTTGGAGCGATCACTAGTATGTGGGAAAAGCATCGATAATTGAGTTTATCGATATAGGCAATCCCTAGCTGTCATTTAATTTTGTATTCCTAGGTTTGCAAATAAGCAGTATCCCAAAATCAATAACCAAAGCATTTTTAGTTCTCTTCTCTTAGTAATTAGGTTGATATTGCTACAGGAGATTTATCCGACATACGGCGTATTACCTGAGGAGGGCAGTATATGACGCAACGCTAAGTGAGCGATTTTGAAAAACGACAAAGTCGATCGCTTATTTCAACTCCGTACATTTCGAGTCAATAGAAAAGAGAAACGTTAGCAGCGTTTGCATCTTGGCCTACAGAGACTTTGAAAATCGAAGTTCGAAGTTACTCCAGCTCCATCCCTTTCTCTCGATTTAGTCTCGCATGACGAGTGACAGGGATGGAGCTAACATAACTTCGATTTTAAATAGAGTAAGATTAAGTAAGTAAACACTTTATTGCACAAAATGAAAGTGTTTCACAATAAAACCCTTATAAATATGAAAATAAAGAATGGACAGAGGCGAACTTATCTCATTAAGGATTTCTGTCAGTTAACCTTGAAATGACTGGATTAGGACAAGACATGAGGATGGCAAAAAACAAGCTTACTCAAATTACCTGGTATAAAATATTGATTGTCTGTAAAGTCGCGATCTTTACAAGGTCGTCACTCCATCTTGTTGTAGGCCTGCCTACAGCTCGTCTCCCGGTCCGCACCGTCCGCCGGACGCAACGCAACTCAAGAACCTTTTGACCCCTTCGGCCATCAGTCCTGCGAGCGCTGTGCCCCGCCCACTGTCACTTAAGTTTAGCTATTCTTCGCGGGAACGCGGTGGATGCTAAAAGCACAAGACCGGTCAGAGTGGAGAGCCTTGGGGGAGGCCTATGTCCAGCAGTGGACGTCTTTTGGCTGGCATGATGATGATGATGATGATGATGTAAAGTCGGTTCACGGACGATAATTTACGTGATAACGTAAACGATACGTCACAAGCCGAACGCTTAGGCCGATCGTGCCTCTCTATCGCGTGTTCCACGCTCTCGCTTGCACACTCGGCTCAGGCGGAACGAGACAATGAGTCACGTTTTTTCGTGCGTGCAACCTGCGTTCATCGATTTACACAGGTTTCTAAGTTTATTATTAACTTTTTAAATTCCTTTTTTTTAACTAATCGTATAAAACCCTACAAAACATTTCACGGAGGATCTTGAACGAAGGACATGCACGTATACGAATTCTAGGTGAAGAAAGCCGTGTGCAGAAGTTAGTGCGACAGTAAAACCCCGCAGCGTGCAGGATATCAAGAATTTCATCGTCTCGCCACAGCACATAAGTCGCATATTTTCAACTTATGAAATATGCCCCGGCGCACCACACTTGGAGAATTTCAAAGAATTTGTATTAGCTTTCACGTTGGGCTGTTTTAAAATATCTACGGCGCGTGAGGTTTTCTTTTAAAAAATATTTGTGGGATGATTATCAGTTTAAATTACGGATACTTAGATTATAGATAGATATGGTCCTACGTCCAACAAAACTCCAATTTTCGTTATTTCATTATTTATTTATTTATTGTAGGAGAACCAACAGCTTTAACAATTGTTATACTAACTTAAATAGAGGTACAGAGCCAATTACAGGAACTCACAAATTATCCTTAAGCTTACTGCTATTATTGCCTTTTTTGTGATAAAATCATTCAATTTTGCTCTAAACGCTAGCTATATAGCTACAGCATTCATATTTTAAGAATAATGCAATGAGAAACATTAAACTTTTGTTGCAGGATAAGACCATAGAAGTATGGTTTTTTTTATCTAGCTTTTTTAGCCAGGTTTAGCATTATAGGCAACTGATAAGTGTGCAAAAAAAAAAAACATCGATGACAACCACCGAAATAATAGCGACACCTTCTTTCAGAGTAAATAGGGCTTCACAGTCACATCAGTTTTCATTAAACCTAAAGAACTAACCCTATTAAACTAACTTTCTTTAAAAAAAACTACATCATCCGTTTGGGAGCTACGGTACTATAGACAGACACACTCACACGAAGGCAAGTACACATACATTTGTTATTTACCATTTTGAACCTTATTTAATCAGGTAACGAATTGAATAATAGCAATACAATTGGTCAACTAGTTCTTGATTGGGTGTCAATTTTGGTGAGTCACATTTTGTTGGTATGATATGATATATTATTTGCCGGTACTGTTCTCTCACACTTGTATACCTACTCGATGCACGACCTTTCACTGTTCTTTCAATCTCAGATATATCCTTTGTATACTAGTTGATTTTGTTTTGTACACTTAAGTAATACATACATACAAAACACAGGCGTTAAAATTAACCACACCTCACCCAAAAAATTACGCAATTGGGATAGACCAAAAAACGTCACGGTTTTTACATTCTAATTCGAAAGAACAGGTAATTTTAAGAGACCATTTTCATTAATTTTGTATTTGACACAATAATTTTGTTTTAATATCTTTATTTATTTAGCAGACGTTTTATGGATGACATGATTATTTTCAATTTGGGTTGGCATCTTCTAATAAATTACAACAATTAAATTATATCTAATGATAAAAAGTGATTAATAAAACATACTATTTCAAGCGGTTTTCGCCTAACCCGTTAGATACACCTAGGAGGGCTTCAAGCCAAAATCGAAAGTCAAACAAAGGTCAAAATATACTTTTGTAGAAATATCCGAAATAGGTAAATATTTTAAAAACTTAATAATGCAGAACGTCTTTAAAACCCTATTCCTCGAAATGGTTTTCAAATTAGAGTAATTTAAACAGGGAAACAGGCGTGATTTAATGTATGTATGTATGTAAAAAATATGAACAATTCCAATTGCGTACAGCGTACAACTCTAAAACGTACGTACGTAGAATTATAAAATCTTAGGCTTCGCTGTATCCCGGCTATAAAATCTCGTTAAAATAACAAAGCATACACCGGAAGCGGGCACTAAAACTTCTTAATATCTCACCAAAGGGAGCAGGAACCGGCACTTAGCGTGTAAGGTGTCAGGTGTCACGCTAAAGGGCCCTTTGACGGGGACCATCAAGTACAGGATGTGTCAATTTGGCGTCTTGATATCTGAACACCCTTTTCGTATGGCTTGACCTATATTGGCAAAAGTGATCGCTGTTTAAGAGTGGGCTTGTAGAATAGGTTTATTTTTCACGTGTCACGTGGTATGTTGGAGACATAACTTGTTGGAATCGTTCGTCGATATTCCCTCGGGAACTGTCCAATTTCCCGAATAAAAATACCCTATGTCCTTTACCCAGGTTCATGCTGTGAAAGTGTAAAATGGGAGTTTTTTGTAACTGGGACTTTGAATCTACAATCAAGGGAATAAAGTTCAATTGCGATTGTCCAAAATGCCATTTTCAGTTTATGAACATAGGAAAACTAACCTTATTCTTAGTGACACAAAGTTCAAAGTAAATTGCCTTGATTATTTACATCCTATTGCACCCTGGGCCTTTATGAGGTTAAGTCCGCGACTTCAAAGTGGACTATTAATTGTTTTCATTTTGAAAGCAGACTCGCCTTCGGACTGTCAAAATGTAATCTATTGCGAGCGAGTGCGTTATGTAATAAGCCTGTCGAACCTGAATTGTAAACGCAGCATAGAACCTTGTCGCAGATTTTCGAACGTCTTTTCCTAAACAGACTTTTAAAGCAACAGTGTACACAACTGCAACATTGCTCTACATCTTTTTGTAGGCGCTTTTTTAAGTCAACGCGTGAATTTTTTCATTTGTGTGCGAAAATTAATCATACGGTTGTATGGCTAATTTCCTGATACAATGTACGAAAATTAAGGTTGGCTCAAATAATGTTTTACGAAGGTATGTAAAATATTTCTAAAAGAAACCCTAAGTTCAGAATTGAAAATCTTGTGGCAAACATTGAACGCCGTTTAACATTTTTGAACATTCTCATTCTATAGTTCAGAAATTACCCCGATTACCACCATATCCATACTTTGGTAGTAATCTGTGTCTTCACTTGCTCAGTTTCTTGCATAAGTAAATGTTATTTTCATACTCGTTTATATTTTTTGACGACGCGTTTACCTTAGTTTGAAGTGTAGTCTACGAAGCTAGCGGCCCTGGTACAATTTCCGGTGATTTGCGTAAGTTCTTAAGTCTTGGATGTTTTCTTCGTATTTCCCTAAACATATACGCATGTTTTTTATCGTTTTCTAGTACCCAAAGCGTACCTACAAGCCTAGAGCTTACTTTACTGACTCACTTTGTGTGAGAGTGTCTATTAATATTTATTCATGCCTCTTCATAAAAAAACCGCGTTCGCCTTGTAGACAAAAATCTACCTTTCACTCCTATGTATGAAGTAGGGTAGAAGTACCCTTTGTGGCCACTGTATCCTTTTTGGCCACTTGAGGTAGAAATGAGTATCAAAAATACTGTAAAATTAAAAATAGTGTTCATAATTAGTTAAGACTGTATTTTAATGAAAATATAAAATATAGAAACATTTGCGTAATTTCATAATTCTTTGGATATTAGTTAAAAGTAAGAGTGGCCAAGAACGGTGTAATTTAACTATTTTATTTTATTCTATTTTATTATCATGCATCGTGTTATATGTCGCACCCAATCACAACAGCACCATCTATTTCACTTATACCCTATTCGTCCCTTTTCAACTCTATGGCAGATTGAGGTATAATTATAAAATTAATGACGAAGGGCACAAGGGCCCGGCTTTCAAGTTGATTGGATTCCGTACAATTATTAACTTTTATCGGATTTGATATTCTTTATTGGTCTTTGGAATTTAATAACGCCCTTTGAAGGTTATAATTTTAGATAATCTTTATGAGTAAAAAAAATATTTAGCTTATCGTGGTTTTATCCAGTAGCATGATTCTACTGGATAAAACCATATTGCCTTTGACATATGGTTTTAGTATTACTTGGCCACGTTGCTGATGTCATACGGTACGTCATTTAACACGAAATCGCGATGCATGAAGTATACTTCATACATAGGAGTAAAAGAAGGAAATGCGTCTACTACATGGGTTTTTTTAAATGAAAAGGCATAAGTAAATAACAGCTTTCAAAACGTGGCTTTAGGAAATACGTCAAAAGAAATACTGTTTTACCGTGTGAAGAATCTGTAAACTATATTTCATCAAATACAAAAAAAATACTCTTCCATCTCTCTACATCGTAGAATTGTGCAGTGAGAAAGTACCCAGAAATCTTCAAAAACCGTGACCTCCAACTTTAAGACCGACTAAAATGAACTGCTGATGGTCCTTTATAATATCCATACAAAATTACAATAAATGACCTAAAAGTATAAAAGAAGCAAAAAAGGAAAACATATTTATTAATAAACTGAAATAAGTGCTAGTAAAAAAGCAAGCTTTACAATAAAATAATATACAGAAGACGCAATACGAAATTGTATCGTCGACCATCAGATAACTCTTATTTACTTGACAGTCATGACGACCGAGTCAAAAGCAAAGCAAGGCCCATACGATGCGTAAAAGCGATGTTTTACCAAGTAAAATAGACCTAATGGTCAGTAGGCCCTGAGGACCGTAATGGTACTAGTGAAAGGGTACAAGTCAATTAACTCGTAATTAAAAATGGTATACCTATATACATGAACGGAGTATAGTAGACTTACACCCTTTTTCACTTGATCTTCATAAGACTTTTTCACTAGAATGGCTGGGTCATTGACATTAAAAATTTCGAAACTTCACGCAATTAAAGCAATCATTTATAGTTTCACGTATTTCTAAGTTTATAAATAAACTGAGCATAACATCGGATATTAATTTTAACTTTAATTAACAAAATGTCTATAGTGTAATAGATATCTGAACTGGCAGATCATTAATTCGGACTTAGAGAAGCAATTTATTAGCCCCGTACCCTCGTCAGTTGCCCCACTCATTTACTAGACGACAAACTGAACACTACATTAACATGTTTAATAATACCATCTATTATAACACTGATATTATAATAGACGGGAGGTAGAAATTAATAGAAGGAAATGGTTTCCTATGATCAAGATTCCCTTGTCGGTAACTTTACCTGGGTCTATTTATGGCCGAACCCGTTACCTATTCAAACCACGGACTTACTTCGGACAAATTTGACACATTTTGTATGGGCAAATGTCAAATTTTAACCCGAAGTAAGCCTTGTCTATCCGCGGTTTGAATATAGAGTTCGGCCGTTAACCGACTTCATTACATAGCTGAAATAAAAAGAGGTTATCAAGTAGCATATTCTGGATCTAGAATCCATGGAGTCCCTTCTAGCTAATTATTATAATATCTACATACCACTTTGACTTTGAGCTTCTGTTTTGACATATTTCAAAATTCTTTCATTCATTAAACCGCTAAACCGGTCTTTAGGTAACCTTCGGGGGACATATCAGGGGACCATGTCACCACCAATTGACCTAGTCAGCTAAGCCCTAGGCTTGTACTATGGGTACCTACTAGACAACGATATAAATACTTAAATACACAGAAAACATCCATGACTCAGAAACCAATATTATAAATAAATATTATAATAATTAGGGCTCTCAAAACATACTTAGTCAAAAACGTATTTGTAGGTATGTATATTTGTCAACACATTTTTCCGAAAATGTTAATCGAAAGGTGACCATCCTTTTTTAGGGTTCTGTAGTCGACAAGGAACCCTTGTAGTTTCGCCATGTCAGTCTGTCGTCTGTTCGTCTGTCCTCGGTGTAATTCAGAGACTCGTGGTACAAAACTGGCCAAGTGCGAGTTGAACTCGAGCGGAGAGGGTACCGTACAAACACAGTAATTTTGTTTAATAGAAAACAAAATAACTAGTAATGAGCGCGCCACTGTACATCCGCAGTCATAAAAGAAACTTCCTTGTTTCACATGCAGTGCCTTCTTTTTTATTTGGCAGTATTGAGATTAAATCCACCTGAAACCACGTATAATGCGTTTTGAATTTATTCTCATGCTAAACCCCGGTTTTACAAAACCCGTCGCGAACCCACGGCGCAGGTGCGGCGCACTCGAGCGGGTTATATTTAATTTTTTACGTGACTTCCTTTTGCCGCACCTACGTTTTGCCCACGTAACTGGAGCACTAAGAAGGCAGCACTCGTATACTTGCATTAAATGGTGACTTGTGGGAGGACCTTGTGCAGGGTCCACCATCTTATCCATTAACGTACCGCCAAGCAGCAGTGTTCGCATTGTTGTGTTCCGGTTTGGGGATAAGATCGAATGTCAAGATGTGCCATTTTCAGTTCACAAGTAGGGGGCTATATAACTGCATAGCTATGTCATACTAACCCCCCTAGATATAATCTATGAACTATACTATAATATACTAATCTATATTTCTGATACATTACTAATACAGAATTAATTATGAAAAATTGAGTTTTTTTTGTTTATAAATTGTGGGTAATCACTGGAATTTCTCTAATTTCGTTCATATTTTTATTCCTGGCAACACCGTCTGCTAGCCCATTTTATTAGGTTCACCCCTATGTTATTGCAAGTAATGTAGTAGATCGTAGCAAGTGGAAAGAAGTGGTCTCTGCCTACCCCTCTGGGAACCAGGCGTGATTTAATGTATGTATGTATGTAGTAGAATAACCATCACATCGATAAAAACTCCCAACCGAATGGTGATATTGATGATCCTTTATTTCAGAGCTGATATATATATCGGTCCAACGGGTTTCATAATTACTAGCTAAGAACCATCTCAATTAGAAGTTTCTTAAAAAAGACGCGTCCGAAACAATCCATCAGTTTGGGAGCTTTGATACCACAGACAGACACACACAGATACACGTTAAACTCGTTAACTTATAACACCCTTATTGTCAGGGGTTAAAAAGACCCCGTCGCCTAAATCTAAGGCACGGACTACAAGAGACGCGTTTTTAGTTGCATATTTATACTGAAACATGGGAACATACGTTCAGAAATGATTTTCTTCAAGACAAATAGGCAGTTGATGGGGCATTTGAACTGGAACTTTATAACGGAACGCATTCGGCGCCGGATTCCTGAAGTTAACACAAAACCGACCCCATTCGGAGACCTGCATCTTGACGTCTGTCTAGCCCAAAAAAGGTTCGCTATACCTACTGTGGCTATGCAATCGGCCATAAGTAGTTGCGCACTATGGTACCTTGTCGCTTTAAACTGTTTGACAGATTAGTGCAGCAGTTTAAACATGGTGTTACAATGACAAAGTACTAAAATGTGGAGCTATAAAGCCGATCGTACTAGACAAAC
Organism: Acleris emargana; assembly: GCA_927399475.2. Lineage (NCBI taxonomy): Eukaryota > Metazoa > Arthropoda > Insecta > Lepidoptera > Tortricidae > Acleris > Acleris emargana. The sequence goes on along the minus strand of OV656853.1, from coordinate 15,732,490 downwards.
GTCGCGAATATTTATATATCTAGAACATATTACGAGGGTGGATTGAAAAGTTCTGAGCCTGGTAAAAAAAAGTAACGGGCTCACTTTTTATAACAATTTTATTTTTCGACATATTCTCCATGAAGGTCAATGCACTTAGTCCACCTCGCCTCCGACTTCATTATCCCATCAAAAAAAAAAGAATCGCTGAGGTCGTTAAAATATGAGTCTACTGCTTCTTGTACCTCCATATTTGTCGAAAATATTTGTCCTCCCAAGTGTTTTTTGAGGTTTGGGAAGAGATGATAATCGGGAGGAGCTAGATCCGGAGAGTAAGGGGCATGCGGCAGCACTACAAATCCACAATCATATATGTGTGCCATTGATTTCGCCGAAGTGTGAACGCGAGCGTTGTCTTGGTGAAACAGTACTTTTTTCGACAGCATTCCAGGTCTCTTTATTTTAATTTCCTCACGCAGATGACGTAAAAGAGCACAATAGTAGTCCGAATTTATTGCTTTGCCCTTTTCGAGATAGTATATCATGATATTCATGATAACCCCCCTGCAATCCCAGAAAACTGAGGCCATTACCTTATTAGCTGACAAAATGACCTTGGCTTTTTTGGGTGGTGGTGAACCTGGTCTTTTCCATTGCCTGGATTGTTCTTTCGATTCTGGTGTACTGTGGTGGACCCATGTCTCGTCCATAGTTATAAAACGATTGAAAAAATTGTCGGAGTCACGTTGAAACATACATAAACAATCTTGGGAAATTGTAACACGTACTCGTTTGTTCTCGACTGAAAGCAGTCTAGGCACCCACCTGGTTGACACCTTAGAAAATCCAAGAACATCGGTGATGATGTTCTGTGCCCGCTCATAAGAAATACCCATTGCTTCCGCTATCTCCACAATCTTCAATCGCCTATCCTTCATTATCGCATCCAATATATTATTGACATTTTCGTCCGTAGTAGCCGTCAACGGCCGCCCACTCCTAGGCTCGTCTTGAACAGTCTCCCGGCCACGTTTGAAACCAGCTACCCATCTTTTTATGGTAGCATACGATGGAGCAGATTGCCCTTATGTTTGATTCATATCTTCAAATATTTGTTTTGGTGTTAACCCCTTCTTTTGCAAACATTTTATGACAGAACGGTGCTCAATTTTATCCATTACTTGAAAAATCAGTGACCTTATGTAGCAGTTCCAGCATAAAATGCAAAATTGTGACAGGAAAAAAACAAAAGATAGTGCATAATGGCGACTAAATATGGCACTTTGACCTGCCAGTATTTATTTGTTTTTTTTTTATTATATTCAACCTTAGGCTCAGAACTTTTCAATGCACCAGTGGTGAAGAACCTTGGGCATGGTCTATACAGGGTCTCCATTCTACTCGGTAAAACCATATTGCTATTGATATATTATTGTATGTATGTATGTATGTAAACTTTTTCTTGCACAAAAATATAAATATTAAATTAATGTACAAAGGCGAACATATCCCTAAATGGGATCTCTTCCAGCTAACCATGGAGTAGATGAGTTAGGACAATGCATAGGATAATGCTTGTGTTGGATAACTTATGGGTGCCGTTTAAAGTGTATAAAACGTATAGGATAACTTAAATTAACTACGTTCAAAAAGCATAATTAACATTGAGCATAAAAACTACCTAATTGTATACTTTTATTAGACATACGGTCCTGTCATAATCATAACACTCATTGACCATTAACTTTTTTTTTATATGTTAAGTATTTGCAGTCTTAGGATTGCGGTCTTGTGAATGCGAATGTCTATGGGTCACAGTTTCCACTTACCATCAGGTGGCCTGCGTGCTCGTTTGCCTTCCTATGATATAAAAAAAAAAAAAAAACTTGATTTAACCATAAAAAAAACATTTTATCATCATCCCATCCCACTTAATTATAAATGCAAAACTTCGTTAGTGTGTGTGTTAGTTTATTACTACTTCAAGCTGCATCGGCTGGACAGATTGGGATAAAATTTGGAATGGAGATAACCTTATACCCGATTAACGTGAACGTATCATGATATATAATAATTTGTCATAATACATAATGGTATCATAATATTATATTATAGTTTTATTTCTGAAGCTTTAAACTTTGAATTCTATTCATATATCGATAAGTTAGGTTAGGTGTATTTAATAACAATCCCGAAAAGCCATTATATAGACCAAACACCATTATATATTATAGACCATTATTTATTATGACCCGTTACATATCGCACTGCTAGATCAATACAATTACCAACTGAAAATCATTGTAAGTTTGGTTTCAAGCTTAAGGCGTTGTATTAAAGTTTATTTTAAAATACAGTTGAATTTTGAGTTACTGCTCTTTTGATCTGGTAGTGCGATATTTTGAACTCTATATATATTCTTCTTTTCATCCTGGGAAACTTAAAAGTTAACAACGATAATTGAAAAAAATAGTACATAATCAGATTCGCGATGTACTAAATAAGGGCCAAATAAAAAGCACCCGAAACCGACGTACGTGCATGAAGAGATTGATGAATGTAGAGGAAGCGAAAGTGATATGTTTAGATCGGTGCACCTGGCGTTCCATAGTCTCTGCCTACCCCATTGGGAGACAGGCGTGAAGTTATGTATGTATGTATGTAATATAGACGCTAGTTGTTGAAAAAGCGTTTAAAATCATTATTGTTTCAAATGTACGGCATAATGTCACAGGTGTTTCTTTAATTATTAATGTTATTAAAGAACTCCTAAGGATGCTATAACGGCTCAACGTTTGAACCCACCTTACGACAAAACCAACTTAGATACAGAAGGAAACAACCAAGTAAACAACGCAATAAATCCTTTTCAAAATGGCCGCGGAATTTTCAAATTCCTCCCCATTATAATATACGTAAATAAGCAACGTGTCGGGACATATATCACGTCAATGTGGTTCACACACGGAATGTTTTACAATTTAGCTGAAGCACTAGAAGAGAAGAACTCGAAGTAAATGTGGTCCCCTACTAAAGGTACAGGAAGTGAATGCCTGACAAAATTAGTTTTTCGTCATATTCATATTCATATTCATTTATTGTTGCATAACCATGGTATTCATTACAGACGGTCTCCCTGCTAGGGCATTTCAAATAGCTTATTGTAATAATCATAACTTAAAACCTATATTAAGTAACTATTTTCCAAGAATTAAGTATATAAGTAAAAAGTAACAAATACTACTAGATATTTGTTATTACATACATAAACTCACGCCTTCATTCCCAGAGTGGGGTAGGCAGAGCTAAAGAATTACCAACAAGTCTTAAAACTTCTTGATAATTCTGTAACCACATTTTGCACACGTAGGCGCTAAGATGTTTCCCAGTGTATTAGTGACAGGTTGCAAGCCCATCGCCTAACAGTACTGCAAGCCTTTATTCCCTTAGTCGCCTCTTACGACATCCACGGGAAGACATGGAGTGGTACTATTCTAACCCGGCATCCACACGAGTAATTCTAACCCGGCATCCACACGAGTATTCTAACCCGGCATCCACACGAGTTATTTGTTATTAGATATCTTATAAATCTATATAATTATATTGTATTTAAATTGTTTGTTAATAGTAATCCATATAGAGAGATCTACAATAGACAGATCTCTCTCCAGGCGGGTGTTATGCCTGGGGACCGAAGTCCGTTGGGATGAAGTTGGAAGTGGTATACAGGGCGTCCCAAACTTATGGGACATGAAGGGGAAGTACCTTAAATATCGTAGATAGTGTATTTTGCTGAAAGAAGACTTTATGTTATTTTTAAAAGTTAGTAATTCTGCATTCATAGATTTTCTAAAAATTACTTGCTTCGTCTGGGAATCGAACCGACTTAAATGTCAAAAAAAAAACACCCTACTTTTATGATGCCAATCGAAAGAATGGCAAAAAAATAATTACTCTGCTTAAGTAACATTGTATTTTAAAAGAAAGCCGACTGCATTTTTTAACCCTCTTAAGGCCCACCGTACTGCAAAATGGTAGTTTTTTGTAACTGGGACTTTGAATCTACAATCAAGGGAATAAAGTTCAATTGCGACTGTCCGAAAATGCTATTTTCAGTTTATGAGCATGAAAAAATAAACCTTATTCTTATTGCAACAGAGTTCAAAGTAAATTGCCTTGATTATGTACATCCCATTGCACACATTTGGCCTTACCAGGTTAAATTGTCGTCCATATAGATCGTCTTCGTTTTTAATTAACATTTTGCCCGTGTTGTTATTTCAATTTTAACATTTTAGATTCTAACGATACACATGTAAATGTGCGCAGGCGATTAGAAGTTATGGTGGAATAAAGAATCGTACATACATTACATGAACCCTGAAAACATTACACTCCTTTTTGAGTAGCCGTGTAAAAAGCTAAAGCTTTTTGTTTAAAGTAGTTTTTATATAGGTATAGGTACTTACCTGATACCATTTTCGTTGAGCGAGGAGAATTTCATTTAATTATCTTTTTTCTATATATTTGGCAGTTCTGACCTGTACAATACCCGACCCAAAAATAACAGAGTCATGGGGTCATGGCCCTAGCTAACCCATACAAACATACATACATAAACTCACGCCTTCATTCCCAGAGTGGGGTAGGCAGAGCTAAAGAATTATCAACAAGTCTTAAAACTTCTTGATAATTCTGTAACCACATTTTGCCCAAGTAGGCTAAGAGGTTTCACAGTGTATTAGTGACAGGTGGCAAGCCCATCGCCTTACACTACAAGCCTTCATTTCCTTAGTCGCCTCTTACGACATCCACGGGAAGACATGGAGTGGCACTATTCTAACCCGGCAACCACACGGCTAACCCCACCTACAATACGAATAATACTCGTAGATACTATAGTATTTATTATTCTGTGACAATATCCGGAAAAACAGTAAGAACTAAAAGTTCACCAAGAACTAGGTAAGTAGGTACATCCTTACCTTTACAAAGGATTTCGTTGGTGAAACTGCAATACCGCGTAAGTAACATTTTTAATAAGGAGTAAAATGCACTTTTTAATAACACAGTAAGGTTTATTTTGCTCTATCATTCATACATTTATTAGATACGCGGTTTAGCAATATCATCGACGATTTATCGCATGCTTAACAATAAGCAGTGATGGGAAATAGGTGAGCTAAAATACCTATTCTTCGCGAGAGGACATAATATAGAGTGGTTAATCAATGAAATAATTTCTTCGAGTGCACTTTTAATAGCGCCATCTGTGAGAACTCTTCCTAACTTTGTCGAGTATCAGTCGGTCAAGTCGTAAAATATTAAAGTGTTGCCAGTGTAAGAAAAAACTACCAAATCAAATTAAATCTATAAGCGAGTGAGTTTCATTTACTTCGGTTTAATATAGTAAGGGACCCACAATGTAATGCTCACTCAACACAATGAAGTACAAACTTCTATAAAATGCGACCAACTCAGGACTACGGGAAGATTCCTGAGGTTAAGTTAGTTTAGGTATTAAGAGTTCTTTAGCCAAGGTAATGTTTTATTAATACTGCATTTATTAGCATGTGGTCGCTTCATAAAATGCAAGCACATGCGTATTATGACATTTCTCAATTTTATTTATTAAATTCATCCCATCATTACCATATTACGTTAATTTGAAGCGCTTAGCACATGTAACAAGGTTATCGCCACCTCTCTTCGATTTATAAGATTTTCTTTTTACGGGATCCACTGAAAACACAACAATTTTATTTTCTTTAATTATAAATAAACCTATTATTAAAGATTATGTTAAGATGTTTGTAAAATTACCGTAAATTAAGAGCTAAACAGATTTGAATAAAATTTGGACATAGAATTTCTTTCCGAAAAAAACAAAAAACAAAAGTGTACTTACTAATTAATACAAATACACTTACCTTTAGATTCGTAAATTGGTATAAAAGTTTTCTGCCTTATTATTTTAAGTTTTTTCCTGTTGTCTTTATAGAATCTGGCTAAATGATGAGATCCTAGTTTGAGGCCAAGTTCAAACATGCTAACTCGTTTTCTCAACTGTTTATCTGCTGTTATAATTCTCTTCCATGTTTTAGTTACCCTGGCAGCGATTCTTAGTGAAGAATCATCTAAATATCTGGAATCACAAACGCTGTTCATCAATGTCTTGTAATTTTTTAATAAAATGAAAATAGTGAGCTGCTTTTACATCCTAGTAGATTTTATAAAGGGTTTGAATTTAAAAAAGAACAGGTTCCTGTACTCGTATTCCTAAGGTACAGAGTTCAAACCCCACCCGGTTGCCATGTAACAATCAATAGCGACCTGTACACGCAAAGTTAATACCGTGGGAAACGCCACGCGTATAATTATGCGAAAGGGTCCATCTGGACAAAATTTTGACATAAGAAATGTGATTGTATTTTACTGTTTTAACGATTATAATCTTACTAACCCCTAGGAATCAGTGGAACACTGCCTAAATATTTTTACCTAGGGTTTTGTTTTTAACCAACTTTAAAAAACGAGGAGAATCACAATTCATCACGGTTTTTTTTAAATAGGTAATTGAGATATTGTTATATAACTTTTAGTCCACTATAGACTGTTTCGCAGAACTTGACGTAAATATTTCCTCATAAAAAATATATACCCGCCCAAAAATTTAGTTTAACTTTACAATTTATGTTAATTAGTTTAGAAGTTATTAAGGGTTTAATGATACTGGTAAATATACTTCTTGTTAAAAACTTTAAGATCAATCAGAAAAATCTATTATTTTTTTTTAACAAAAAGTATATATTTTTAAATTTAAGTATTAAAAAAATGCGTTACCAAATGGACTAATTTAACGCTGCGTTAACAATTTTTTAATTGAGTACAAGGAAAAATAGAAATGCCCAAATAACGATACCTTGCGGTACACCTTTAGCTACCTTGGCTAAACACAGCTATGATTAATTACTCCGACGTACTAACAAAACAGCAATGTTATTGATTTAATTTCTACAATATTTATTACGTTAAAGAAATGCACTCCAATCCAGTTTCTGAAAACACGACTGGCAAGCCAAAACAAATTAGATTATCATGGAACCTGCCATAAACTCACATTATTTTATAGAAAGAGGGCTATATTTTACGCCAAAAACATTTTAACATTGGAAGGCGTTAAAACGCTTCTGACGTTTATACATACACGTCTAGCCTAGCCTCCTTAAATTACATTTGTCTTCAAAACAACTTACGAGAATATTTTCCAAGATAGCTCGAGCGGCAAGGATGTAATGGCGTCGTGCTTTGTTTCAATTAATGTATTGGAACCGAAAATAAATATACTGTTTGTATACATGACTAGACTTTCCTAAAAATATTGGTTAATTTAGGGTAGTTGCACAATTGACTTGCTGAAGTTTTGAGTGCGTTCAGAATTTAGAAAATGATTCCGAATTAAAAAAAACGTAAATGCAACTACCTACTCTGAGTTTTATGATGAGATTTCATAATTTTATACCTAGTACCTAATTCTATAATTAGGTGGACAGTGGACCCGATTCTACGTGCACATCGCTTAAATAGCCAAAACTAAATTTTCTAATTTTAAGGCATAGTTTAGACGGCAGATTTAATCAGTCCTATTCCTGAATGTCAAGCTGATAATTTTATAAGACCGCCTAAAATAAGAAGCTTCAGATTCAAATTAGCGCTGTCATGGAGCTATCATTTGATTATGACAGCTGCTCATAGAATAGCAAAGTGTTTAGAGACACCTAAATCAAATTAGGAAGTTTACAGGCCACTGTAGAATCGGGTCCAGTGGCCACTAATATAAAATGAGAATGTAGTAGTTGATAACTATCCGCCATGGATGAAAAGAAGCATGATGTGGCATTATTACCAAATTGAGGGTTCTAGTTTGGACAAGCACGTTTTGGCTTACTAGGAGGTTTTTTTTATATTTTCCTTAACAAATAAATAAATAAATAAATATCAGGGGACAATGTCACACCAATTGACCTAGTCCCAATTTAAGGTCTAGGCTTGTATTATGGGTACTAGACAACGATATAAATACTTATATAGAGAAATATATACTTAAATACATAGTAAACATCTATGACTCAGGAACAAATATTCGCGCTCATCACACAAATATCTGCCCTTACCGGGATTTGAACCCAGGATCGCTAGCTTCGTAGGCAGGGTCACTACCAACTAGGCCAGCGCGTCGTCGTCAAATCGACTGGTAGAGAACGTCTTCTATGAATAAAATTAGATTAAAATCGAATACATACATTTAAGTAGGTATGTCAGGGCACGATGTCACACAAATTTAGTTAGTCCCAAACAAAGCTCTAGGCTTGTAGGCACTAAGGCTAATAGATAATGATAAAATTAAAAATTAAACATTGATTATAGGTTAGACTTGTAACTACAAAAACAAACTCATGCGGCGAGATTTTTTTTTTATGAAATGAAAATTCTGCGTAATGATACGTTCGTTAAAAGGTGTTTCGATAAAATAATAGATATTCGTATATTACAGTCGAGTTCATTATAATTATTATAGAACTGTTATTACCATGGCAACGCTTATTATAGAATTGTTTTGCCGCTTCGATTACGCTATAGGTGGTATTCTGATACCGTTAACGATATCAATATTCCCGGTTTATACCTAGTATGCGAGTTGAAAATTGGTTATACACTTTAGTACCTTGTGTATTTAATGTCTGATTAAACTGCGATACATGCATTTGTCACAGTGATTAAAGTGACAAGAGACTAAAGTGTACACATATATGTAGGTATATGAACTCGACTGTACATACTTACGCAATATTTTTTTATGATTATAGTGATAAAAACAAGTCGAGGTTTTCCAAGCCGCGTACAAAGTTACGATCCGTTGCTTGTCATTATTTTTCCAAACAATTTGAAATTTAAAGCAACCGCAGCCAGGCTAGCCGTATGGTTTTTTTTTAAATTTAACCTGTTTAATTCGTTTTAAAATGTATGAACACACGAAGTTATTAATTCAGAATGTCTCGCCGATATTTTTGTTCTAAAAGTCTGTTGAAATGACGAGTTGCTAACCACGAATGTATTTACAATACCTTTATACAACAGTTAGCATAAATAATATCAATATGGTATAAAATAACTTTCTTTTAAAGTTTATAATCTTCATCAGTGACTAATTTGATGGTAGTAAAATAAAACACGTAGAATAATCCGATAACGAAGGTTACAATTAAATGAGAAAACGGAATATAGTTTTTATAACATTTATTTTATTTTCTAGAATAAATATACATACATAATTCAGTTTGAATTATATCTCAGCTATATCTACAATTCAATTTTGATCTAAGTATTTCACCTTATAGTAAAAACGATACAAATTAATCATTTCGAGAAAAATCTAATTTCAATACGTCTTGTCCAATCTTCTGCAGTTTATCGTGACCATACATAAAAGACATTGTGCCCTTGGCAACAATTAGCCCCGTTGAATCATTAGTAGCTTTAGCTTCCATCAATATTGAGGAGCTGGAGATTTTGACAGGTGATGACTCCAGAGTGACTTGTTCCCCAACAGCTGCTGGGCTGAGAAAGCTGAAAAAGACACCTGTATACACTTTTTAGCTTTAGTAAACTTTAGTGGTGATATGACCATGTCCAAGGCTTAGGATTTCAGTGTTAAGATCGTTGTCTTGAGAATGACAAAATGTGTTTCGACGCTGATTTCAACTGACAATCATAATTGTCTTTCAAATTATTAATGTTGCGATATGATTATGACTTGGCCGCACGCTAATAGGCATAATGCGGAGATTAATATCTACGACCTAAGAACAGCTGCAGTGGACCAAAATATAAGACACGCTCAAACATTTATACTAATCAAGCAAGGCTCACCACTGAGTTAACTAATCGGTGGTGCACGGAGTATGGTTTATTAACTGACCTAGAAATATACGGGGCAAAATTAAATGACAGCTAAGGATCGCCTGTATCGATAAACTCAATTATCTATGCTTTTCCCTAATACTAGTGATCGCTCCTAGTATTTTTTGTAAATATAAAATTTTATTGAAAATATGCAAATGAAACAAAATAACAACATCATTCTGGTTATTCTTTATTTTAATAGATTTTTTTTAACCTTCACTTATCAGTTTTTTTTTCCATATTGCGTATTTCAGAATTACTGTCCCATGTACTATTGTTAAAATAAACGATCGGAATTTGTTAGGAGTCAAAAAAATATGATGATGATGAGTGAAGGTAAAAAATCCTTTTAAAATAAAAAATAACCAGAATTATGTTGCAATTTTGTTTCATTTGTATTATTTCAATAAAAAATAAACCGATAGTTGAGTTTATCGATATCGACGCTAAAAAGCGTAAACGCTGTAACCCGCAAAAAGCAAACTTTACACCAGAGCCAAAAAACTTTTGAGATTTTAGAAAAAAAAACATAACTCTCTTTATATTCCACCGATCGGTGCGATTTTTATACCACAAACCTTTTTTTATAATTCTCTATCAGATCATTTACCTGCCATGTACTACAAGTGACTGTGTTTCTTTTTAATGTCGGTTACAGCAATCCGACATTTTTTTTTAATACGATAAAACGCTGTTAATGATTGCGTGAAATGTATGGACAGATGAAAATCAGTGTTATTTCCAATAAACGTAAACGCTGTAACCTCCACTCTTTAAATGTTTTGGAGTGCCTAAATTGAGGTAACATTGTGTTATTTGTCTCTTTAAAATGTCATAAATGTATTAAATGATAGATACCAAAAACGAATACTAATATTAAAATGAAGTAAGTTTGTGATCACATTTATTTATCATTATTTTAAAATGTCACCTTAAATAATCATTAAACATCTTGAACTTAAATCCAAGATCTTTAATGATTCTTTCAATCATGTTTCAATAATAAAACTAGGAAATATAAAAAAGTATATTATTAAGTGGAAAGAAGTGGTCTCTGCCCACCCCTCTGGAAAACAGGCGTGATTTAATGTATGTATGTAAGTATGTATATTATTAAAAAAGTATTAACAATTTTCTTTACATTCAAAGTTCTCAACATAATTCGTTCTTTAAATAGTATTTTTTTAGCTTATAACAATCAGCCTTATGATGAACAAATAAAAATAACACTATTTTGCTAGTAGAAACTTAATGTAGGTATAAGCAAAATCACGCGTAATCGAGGATTTTTTAATTTTGCGCAAGCAAACACCGTCAGGGGGTGCTTTAGGTAATCTCCGGCAGAGATCCGGCTAGCAGAAACGACGACCTTTAGCTCTGGCAACATACAACTGCCGAACATTGCGGACCGACGAAAAGTTGCTGTTACTGGAGGAGGAATTGAGCAGGTTACGATGGGGAATCATAGGGTTGTCAGAAGTCCGTAGAGAGAGGGAGGTCATGATAACCCGGTAACTTACTCTATTTCCGGGAGGGCGACTACCAGTCCCAGGGAGGTGTCGGGTTTATCGTCCACAATTCCCCTGTGAACAACGTGGTTAATATTGAGAGCGTGTCGAGCAGGGTAGCGTACCTTGTACTCAGAATGACCCAACGATATTCGTTGAAGGTCATACAGGTATATGCTCCGACCTCGACACACTCCGACGATGAGGTGGAGGCTACGTATGAGGATGTTTCCAGAGCCATTGCATAGCTCCAAAACTCACTTCACGGTTGTTATGGGGGACTTCAACGCAAAGTTGGGCAAACGAGACGGTGAAGAACAGAAAGTGGGGAATTTTTGAGTGGGGATATGAATCACAGGGCCACCTCCTAGCCAGTTTCATGGAGAAGGAGGGACTCTATATGATTAACTCCTTCTTCAGATAATGTGAGCATAGAAAGTTGACTTGGATGAGCCCTGATGGTGTAACGAGGAATGAGATAGACTTTGTCATATCGACGAAAAAGCACATATTCAATGATGTCTGTGTCATTAGTGCGGTTAAAACCGGGAGTGATCACCGTATGGTACGAGGCTGATTGAATATCCAGTTCAAGCTTGAAAGGTCTCGACTGATGAAGTCTACGCTCCGCCCGGCATCCGCTCAGCTCCAAAACCCCGAGAGCTTTCAGTTCGAACTTCAAAACCGTTTCGAGTGCCTTGGCAGCAACGTGGACGATTACAACGACAACCCGAACACCCGTCGAAAATGTAGCTAAAGACCCGAGGGCTAAATTAACCCGACACTATACCGAAGATCTCCCCGACGTCAGCCTGTACGAGATAAGTATGGCCCTCAAACAGCTTAAGAATGGCAAAACCCCAGGTGAGGATGGAATTACAGCCAAACTCCTGAAAGCGGGTGGAAAACTCATCCTTAGGGGCCTTCAGACGCTGTTCAGCTCCGTCCTCCACGAAAGGAGAGGTGTGGTGGTTCTCTCCTTCAAAAAAAGTGATAAAACTTTGCTGAAGAATTATAGAGCCATGTTTACAAGCTGTTTTCGAGGGTCATCACAAATCGTCTCACGCGTAGGTTTGACGATTTCCAGCCTCCCGAAAAAGCCGATTTCTGAAAAGGCTATAGTACCTATACCACATACATGCGTTGCGGCAGGTTATACAGAAGACCGAATGCCTTGCATTTGTGGACTACGAGAAAGCCTTCGATTCGATCGAGACATGGGCTGTGCTGCAGTCTAAGTGCCAAGTTGACTACCGATATATCGAAGTGTTGAAGTGTCTGTACGAAAACGCCACTATATCCGTCCGACTACAGGACCGCCTGCTGCGGTCATTCCTCTGCAGCGGGGAGTCAGTCAATTAGATGTGATCTCTCCGAAGCTGTTCACCGCTGCATTGGAGGATGCTTTTAAGGTTCTGGACTAGAAAAGACGAGGCATCAACATAAATGGTGAGTACATCTTACCTTCGAATCGCTGACGATATCGTAGTCATGGCTGAGACCTCAGTGCAATGCTCGCTGACCTCAATAGAGTTTCCGACTGAGTTGGCTTGAGAATGAACATGGACGAGACGAAAGTCATGTCCTATGTCCATGTAGAGCCAACTCCCGTAATAGTCGGAGGCTCTACGCTCAAAGTTATTGACGACAATATTTACACTCGTCGAATCCGACTTAGCTGGACAGCATTCGGGAAACTTCGCAGCATCTTTTCGTCCAAATTACCGCAGTGTTTGGAGTCAAAAATCTTTGACCAGTGTGTGTTGCCAGTGATGACTTACGGATCTGAGACGTGAGCGCTAACAATGGGCCTCATAAGGAAGCTCAAAGTCACTCAGAGGGCTATGGGAAAACCTATGCTTGGGGTTTCTCTGCGTGATAGAAACAGAAATGATGATATCCGCAGTAGAACTAAGGTTACTGACATAGCCCGAAGAATAGCTAAAGTTAAGTGGCAGTGGGTGGGTCACATCGCTCGCAGGACTGATGGCCAATGGGGTCAGAAGGATCTTGAGTGGCGTCGTTGGCGGACCGGGAGACGAGCTGTAGGTAGGCCTTCAACAAGATGAAGTGACGACCTTGTAAAGATCGCGGGAATGCAGTGGATGCGAAAAGCACTAGACCGGTCTGAGTGGAGAGCCTTGGGGGAGGCCTATGTCCAGCAGTGGACGTTTTTCGACTGACATGAACGCCGTCTAAAAGTCAAAGTCATAAAATTTTAAAAGTATTGTAGAAAAAGAAGGTTTAGAAATGTGAAAGAATTTTGCAAATCGGCGCAGTACTTTTTGAGATAATCGTGATGATATAAATATACATTCATTCATTCATATAGACGTACGTACAAATATACAAACCAAACAACATACATACATACAACATAAATACATACAACATACTTACATACATATAGATCAGACGCAGAACCTTATTTTTATGAAGTCTGTAAAAGCTACTATAAACAGAAAAACATCAATGTGTATCAAAATGAAACATCGATGTATATTTGTGTAAAAAAGCTACCTTATACCACTTTCGAAAATAATTATGACATTTAAAAATTATAATCATACAACCTTTCACGAATTTAATCATTCGTAAATGTCCTTTTAATTCTATGTACCTTCAGGAAACACTAAACTCTACATAATTCGACACAATTTAGTAAAGTAAGAATTATTTACAATAGTAACTATCTAGCCACTTTATTTGCACTATAAGACTGTAAAATATTAATTCTTTCATTTTTACTTTCGTTGTCACGCGGCGAAAGAAGGTTACACCTCACTCAACTTGTCCCGATGGTGCGACCGACCGACTGATCAAGGCTGTAAGCCGTTATCCACACCTAGTACGCGCGTGTTTAAAATAGCGGTAACTCCAAGCGACCCCTAATAAGTCATCTTTATAGAAATGAAGTAAAGGCAAATAGTAATTAAATGTATCACTTCATAAATGGTGTAACTGGTAAGTATTCATATTACGGCGACTCATTATAACGTAGTAAGTCACTGTCATCTGAATATATTTTACAAAAAACGTAGTAAGAGTAGTTCCACATTTTTTTCCAATAAGCGTAAACGCTGTAAACGACGGTAGAAATAGTTTTATGCACGCTGTAACCTACCGGACTTCAAACTTTTGTAAAACCTTAATTGGTGTAAATGCAAATGGAAAATAATGACCTACTTATTGGCTATTTACTGCAATTAGTTTTGCTATGTGTTAAAAAAGTACATACAATTCCAACGCTGTACAAAATTTTCTAATCGTCGTAGCGCCACGGGACCCGGACCATTCGACGCAGAAAAAAAATCTGATTCCGAATATGTAAAAAAAATATTTTAGGTACATTGCGGGTTACAGCGTTTACGCTTTTTAGCGTCGATATAGACGATCCCTAGTTGTCATTTAATTTTGCCCCGTATATACCTAGCTCTGTTTCTCAACAACGCTGGTAATATGAGGAGTAATATTGCCTACAATGTAAGCGGTACTGTATCAAAACAAACTTGAAATTTATTTGCACCGACAGATCACATTAGGCTGTTCCCCCACAATGTGTTATTTTGATATCACACCTAAAAAGTGTGAGTGTGGTTGCCGGGTTAGAACAGTACCACTCCATGTCTTCCCGTGGATGTCGTAAGAGGCGACTAAGGGAATAAAGGCTTGCAGTACCGTTAGGCGATGGGCTTGCCACCTGTCACTAATACACTGGGAAACATCTTAGCCTACTTGTGCAAAATGTCGTTACAGAATTATCAAGAAGTTTTTAGACTTGTTGGTAATTCTTTAGCTCTGCCTACCCCACTCTGGGAATGAAGGCGTGAGTTTATGTATGTATGTACACCTAGAAAGTACTCACTGCACGTTCATGTTGGTTGTCCACGCTAGTTTGCCGTCAGTACAGGACATTAGGTGCACCACGAGAACTGCATCCATGACTGACGCCATATATCCTCCATGCATAGTTTTCAACAGGTTGCACATTTGGGGCTCCACTGTTAGCTTTGCTTTGGCGCTTTTATCGGATACATCAATGAAGTTAACCTACGAGTTAACGAAAATTATGTGTTAATACACACATAGCTTACTTCGTCTTTGATTTCATCTGGCAATCTCAACTTGAGCTTCGATTTCGTAAGCATTATACCGCGCCTACTTAGGCACGTAAACAATAAAATTCTGAATTTGCTTCAATGTAGGAAAAAATCTCTACTCGAGTGAGTAAATTAGTAATAGGACTTAAAGGATATTAAATTGGATGATTTTTTTTATTTTTTTTATTTATCAGGGGACAATGTCACACCAATTGACCTAGTCCCAATTTAAGCTCTAGGCTTGTATTATGGGTACTAGACAACGATATAAATACTTATATAGAGAAATATATACTTAAATACATAGTAAACATCCATGACTCAGGAACAAATATTCGCGCTCATCACACAAATATCTGCCCTTACCGGGATTTGAACCCAGGACCGCTAGCTTCGTAGGCAGGTTCACTACCAACTAGGCCAGCCAAACTACTAAACTAAACTACTACTACTAGGTCTTAGGACTCACTAGGCTGAGACACGCACAACATGCACTTCTAACGCATTGACAGCTAGTCAATGTCTCTTCTATGATTTCACATCACATTACTTTGAAAAGAACACCATTGATCAGGTTTTTCCCTGAGAATAATCGATTTAATAAAAGGGTGGGTGACACAACTTAAACATCGAAAATGTATATGCACCTATCTATACGGTATGTACACACGGTGCATTAAGCATATTGCGCAGGTTATATTATTATGCATCGTGTAAACGGTATAAAGATTTATGTGGGTCCAGCGACTCATAACTGGTGCATCAAGCTGGACCTTTACTTGCTCTAAGACCTACAGATACCTGCATTGTGTACAAGCACCATTAAGTTAATTGACCTTGGAAATGATGAGATATGATACTAAATCATAGACCGGCAACGTTTTTGTAGATAACTACTTCATTAAAAATGAATTTGC
Source organism: Acleris emargana (assembly GCA_927399475.2). Taxonomy (NCBI): domain Eukaryota; kingdom Metazoa; phylum Arthropoda; class Insecta; order Lepidoptera; family Tortricidae; genus Acleris; species Acleris emargana. The sequence goes on along the minus strand of OV656853.1, from coordinate 15,716,020 downwards.
ATCGTTAACATCCAAGTGGATTATATCTGGTTGTAATAATGGTTCAACACGATTTTCAAACGATTTGGAAATGATAAGTATCTTTGAAAAACTAGCGGATTTAGCCTTTACAGTCACATCACGCAGTAGCGGATACTTATTATATTAATATATTAACCCCAGGATTACTTAATTCTGTCAATATAGAATGATATCTGTGACAGCTAGTATTCCACCTGGCACCTTTATAAACACACTATATTTGCAAGTAATTTGCAGGCATATAAAAGGAGGCGAAAAATTATTTAAATTACCTACTGACGCAAGGTATCAACAAAGCATTAATATATAAAAAGTGGAATAAACAAGTTTAAAATAACTTGTATATGCAAACTAGCTCAATATTTAAGAAGTTATACTTTTAAATAGCAAAAACTTGTTGTGGCAGAGAAAATTAGAAATTGTGTTTTCAATTTATTCTAGAATGTTGTACCTATGTTCAATTAACGGAACTTGGCGCCCATTTACATCTTCAAAATTAAAAAAACAAAAATTTTTGTTTGGTAATTCTCTGAATTCTTTTGTCGGTAAAGTCGATACACGCATTGTATATTCCTAATACCTATTGAACTTGGCTCCCATTTTCACATTTATGTTTTTGATGGGATTTAATAAACAATGATGATGACATTAGATTGATTAGTAATAATTTTGAGTTTACATCTTTGTTTTTTCCAATTTTACTAAGTATTACTAGTTACCACATACAAATTATACTTATTAATTTATTACCTTAGCCAATATGGACGAAGTATCGAATTGATTTGGACAAGCCTTCACGTACTCCTGCATCGCTTTTATGACGCGCAGTCCACGGGCGGAACTTGCTGACATTATATTTTGTTTGTAATGTGAACCGTACAAACTCTGTACTATTCACATTTCGGCTAGGCGCATCTATTTAAACACGAAATTTTGACGATGTTGCTACTTTATTTTAAATAAAAACTAGCACGGTGTAACTTCATTATAAACATTCATTTGTATCGCATTTGAATATTATTTTTTAAATTTGAATTGTTGAAAATAGTTTAGGCCAGTGGGCTGAGCACAATATTTTTTATTATGCAACTATGATACTATACCAGATTAGTAACAGAAATATACAAATGTATATTTCTGTTACTAATCTGGTACAAAATCAATAATACTATTCGTATGAGATAAGAACGATTATGTGCTAGACTGGTTATGCGCTATCCACCTCGTCAACCGTTATACCTACAACAAAATCAAATAATAATATGAGATCAATGACAGTTTCATTCATCAGGTCATTTTTAATTGTCCTATGGTTCAGATAACTGTTCCTAACAATATTGTTTAAATGTGACTTTGTGTTTATATGATTTTGTGTTTTATAGTCTTCTTAATTAACTCGGTAGTTATTCTTTATGAACTCGGTAGTTTCTCTCAAGTTAACTGGCAACACCAAAAATCAACAAGCAAGCAAGCGGGCTAGAGCTGCGGAGCGGAGCGGCCAGCCGCCTGTTACACTTGCTTTCGGCGGTGTTTTTGCCTCGGAATTTTCTACTTTACTCCTTTACCGTTTCTAGTGATCTTTATGGTATTTTAAACGTTACTATATACGACCATCGCGTCGCAGAGACTTTCTCTGTCTGTTATTTCTTTTAAAATGCATAGTGTTACGGCAGAGTTAAAGTGACAGATGTTTTGAGTGTATGAACGCTTCGTTTTTGACTCGGAAACATCGATTTTTTTTGTTTTTTAGTTTTCTCCATTAACGAACCTCTTTTCGCGATGGATTCTGAACCCCAGGAGTCAGGTGAGTGCGGTATTTTCATTGATAAATGGTTTTATAGATTTCAATTGGAACTGACGTTTCGCCATGCTGGCCGACCGAGTTGCGAATCTGCTAAGACTAATTATGACATGCTTTGATTTTGAACGTTCTTTTCGTATTTTTCTTTTGTTTTACTTAATCGAGGTAATTATTTTTGTGTTCTATTGCGTATTGCGTATAAAACTGTGTAAAGGAAGTTAATTTTGTTGTTTCTGTTAGTATTCCTCACGTGATTTTTCGCTGTCATCTTGTGTTCTTAACATGGCCGGCTTATAATCCAAACATCAATATTGTTGGCACACTTGTGCCCGTATCTAATCTTGTTTACGAGAGCATTTTAACAACAAACTGCAAATTCATACCGGAATACAGTTTTTAATGTAAAATTCATCACATCTGGACGGATAATTGAAAACCAATTAAAATGTTAATAGTTATAATTATATTTCAATGCTAACCTAACCTATAATTTTGAACTCAACAAGTTACAACATGTTATATTTTTTATTCTGAGGTCCTTGAATGTAGCATCAGTTTTGTGGTGTTACTGGTTTTTTATAATTATAAACTGGTCCCATTTATTTAAATTTAACAATAATGGTCTATAGTTGACTACCAACCATCTGAACCTACCGAAGCTTGGTTATTTATTACACCCTTATGTTACCATGGACTAGGATTAATATTTATTTATTTATTAATTATAACAAACACAAAGTTTATATATTATTCATTGTTCCACAAAACTGTTTGCAGTTTGACTGCGGAATCTTCTATTACTATGATATTTCGGTTAAAAATTTTTGTGACTGAACATGAAAAAATGAATACAATTATTTTTTCTGTAATTTGATAATTTTTGTCTTTGAATAAAATGCAAAAACAAACTTCTGGCTTTTTACTTGTATGTCACTCTATCACATAAGGTCTTATGCGAGTATAACCAGTTTTACATGAATCTTTTTTTTTTGTAGTTCCAATTAGACAATTCTCATGAAATAGACAATGCATTGGTCTAGTTAGTAGTGACCCTTCCACAAAGCTAGCGGTCCCGTGTTCAATTCCCAGTATTGGCAAATATTTGTGCGATGCTCAAATACTCAGATTAGAGGAGTATTTCTTCCTGATTCTTGGATGTTTTCTATCTATTTAAGTATTTATTTCTGTATAAAAGTATTTATATCATTGTCTAGGACCCATAGTACAAGCCTATACTCGAAACTGTAATTAAATTCCAAAATCCTAACCTCAACCGACGCACATTCGCTGTGATTACTGTATTTTGGTTTAAGTGTAGGTATTTTTATCAATTAAACTGACCCTAATATTACTGGTTACACGAGTTCTCATTGATATGTTTATGAAATAATATTTTAATAAAGAAATAATCAAGATGGGAACTGTCAGATTTTGGAATCTAATTAGATTTTCGAGTATAGAGCGTAGTTTGGGATTAGGCCAAGTGTCCCCATATTTATTTATTTATTTATTATTTATAATCTATTCAGTATACTGCTGTAATATCAAAGAATCCTAACTAAATAAATAAATAGTATAACCAATCTAACTTAATGTGATTACTAGTGTTCGGCCATCGGAAGCCTTTTATGTCAATTTAATGACGATATTATTACATGGACATGACTATTTCATTTCTTGCACAATTTTTCTACCTACTAAAAATCAAGGTTTTAACATTTCTATTAACATTTCTATGATATGATTAAACTAAGGTTAGGACTTTTGGTGGCATAACGAGGTTCTAGAATCCATTGAGTCGCTATTTTCTAATTATTATAAATATACCACTTTGATTTTGGTCTTCAGTATGTCATGTTACTAAATAAAGAAAATAATTTTATTTGTTCGATTTATCCTTACCTACTATTTGAATATTTGAATCTCCTCTTTATCAAAATTCATTTAAACTGGTTTAGTGATTTATTAATGAATGCATTTTGAAATTACTTATTGTGACAGTTAGTGAGGGTCAAAATCAAGGTTGTTGTGTTTATAATAATTGGGAAATAGCGACTCAATGGATTATAGAACTACGGTATGCCACCAAAAGTCTCTAAGGCTAATTATGAAGCACAGGCCACTTATATTTTATCCATTGAACGAATGAGTTTACTTCAACTCATGGCTTGTACTTACTTGTCTCATTGACGTTACTATCATTATTTTATATTATACATCAAATCAATTGAAGACTGGTTAAATATGCCTCGCTAATTTACCATTTACATAGAAAAAATAATGATTATTTACTATAACATTTTAAATTCAGTTAGTTTTTAAGAATATGTGCTTTTATTTTGAATAACACTGACTTATCCATATTAGTCATTACTATTCATTATGTAGGACGTCAAAGTGACATAAAATGCTTCCGATGGCCGAACAGTAGTTAGCCACACTAAATGGTATTACGGCAGTAGGTATAGATGGTATCTTTGTGAAAAAGGAACAAAGACAAATAGTAATTATAAGTATATTAAGGATCAAATTAAAGATTTAACTACATTGTTTTAATTAATGACAGCATGCCCTGCCAGGCAACTTGACATTGCACAGTGGTCTCCAATGTATGTGACAACTGTGCAACGTTGTATTGAAGTGAAAGAGTGAGATGTCTTGAATTGAAAGATACAGAACTTAATAAGCAATTGAGACATGCAAGGCTCTAACTTATCTACCAATGAATTTACATGATTTACCAATGTTTCACATATATTCTTTTGCTTAACATTGATTTACAAATGTTAGAATGTTGGTTTGCAAACAGATTCTGCCAATTGTAGCTTTTTTTTTGTAGTTTTAAAAGTGTCTTAACGTTTTTTAATGTATGTTATATTATAAGCCTATATAGTTTTGTAATTATGTGCAATATTTGCAGTATTGTGGTTGCAGAGAGGCTAGATTCCCTTAACCTTTAATTGACAATGTGGTTTCAGCATCTAAGTAACCCTTATACTCGAAAATCTAATTAGATTCCAAAATCTGACAGTTCCCATCTTGATTATTTCTTTATTAAAATATTATTTCATAAACATATCAATGAGAACTCGTGTAACCAGTAATATTAGGGTCAGTTTAATTGATAAAAATACCTACACTTAAACCAAAATGCAGTAATCACAGCGAATGTGCGTCGGTTGAGGTTAGGATTTTGGAATCTAATTACAGTTTCGAGTATAGGCTATGGCGACATTAAGTTCAAAATAATAATTGTGATGTCTGTGCGACATATACCACGTCAGTTAAAGGATAACCTATGGAGCGTTCTGGAAACTATTTATTATGTGCACGGTGTACATAGGGCAATGGGGTTTTTTATATGCACTATGTGCACTTAGGCACTCAACAGGTTAAGGTGCACTTGTAGAGGCTTTTTTTTTTTAGCAATGACCGTTTGTCACCCCCCCCCCCCCCCCTATGCTATCTATAGATGTTTACATGTGATGCCCGCAGCATCTAAGCATATTATGTGGTTTATTACATTTTACTTAATCCTCATTAATAATTTGTAATGTTGCAAGTTTTTTTTGTATTTAATCATTGACTTTTCTATCAATAAATGAATTTTCAAAATAAAGTTTTCCAAACATAATTTATATGGAATTTAAACACGCCACAACTTAAGATTTTTACTAAACTTTATTTGGATTTGGCAAATATTCGCTGTTAAATTTTTAAATTTGCTTTAGCAAATTTTTTTCTATATTAGCTATTGTTATGTTATTCTAGTATTCTATCTCAAAACGGAACCCTTAGTGCGCGAGTTCGACTCGCACTTGTCTAGGCTTTAATTTCTCCCAAAATTGCATTCAGATGACAACTCTAAAAAAAAAACAGAACTGCCCTATCTTACGCAACATACCGTTTGGTATCACATAGACAAAGTTATTAATCTTTAAAATATCTTAATAATAGAGTTATTACTATTTCAGAACTCAACCCTCAGGGTTCATCAGGCGACGTCATACTGAAAACTAATGGCAACTCCCAATCCTTGTTTCCTGACAGTCCTGTATATGAGCCTGATGACGACATCATGGACATCACTGGGAATGATGAGGTTTGTTAAAATGACGGCGAATAATGACGCGTTTACATTACGCCGGTGATCGAATGTTCCATGTGTATTCGGTTTAACTGAATTCATTATTTCTAATGAAAAAGACGAATTGTGTAAATGTGTCATTAGAAGCAAAGATATTAAAACTGTAGATGATTTATGCCTGCATTGCCATGCAAAGTGATTAAGATGGATAGATCTGGAGATTCTGGAGTTTCTTGCAGCGCTTTTTCTCCGCAATGATGGTCTTTTCCGCGCTAGTAGATTATTTCCATATTACCGACATGTAAAAGAGCCACTCATGTGGCCAATTTATAGAATAAATATTTTGAATTTTGAGATAAAACGTTTATTTGCGTATTTAAATCACACATACGTCAATGTATCTAAAATTTGAATCCTTGAAATTTGAGTTTCAAAACTAGCCAAGCGCTATTGTAAAAATATTTCATTTGAAAAGTTAGTATAGTTTTACACTTAATTGCATAGAACATCACAAATAAAATATGGTCCCGCTAAGCATACATTTAATTTAAACTGATTACTTATCCCAATTTAAAAGGTACATAAAAAACCATGGCTTTGTTACAACATCATACTGATGATAGGGATACCACGTTACGAACAATATTGCACCTTATGGATATAGATGTTTTTGTTACGCGGTATTCCGACGATATAAGTAAAAAGTCGAAGTAAAGCGGACAGCGAAGCGGCGCTAAAATCGCGTAGCTGTCAAAAAATTCCATACAAATTAGCTCCGGCTGTTAACGTTTATCACCCCCTAAATCAAGTCCGATTTCCACGATTATTGAATATGTTGTAGTTATTATAAGTTTTACCCGTGTGGTTGCCGGGTTAGAATAGTACCACTCCATGTCTTCCCGTGGATGTCGTAAGAGGCGACTAATGTCGGGTTCCTATATTCAATCCGAGGATATATAAGGCTTACCTCGGGTTAAAATTTGACATTTGCCCATACAAAATGTGTCAAATTTTAATCCGAAGTAAGCCTATCTGTCCGTGGATTGAATATAGGAACCGGACGTAAGGGAATAAAGGCTTGCAGTACTATTAGGCGATGGGCTTGCCACCTGTCACTAATACACTGGGAAACATCTTAGCCTACTTGTGCAAAATGTGGTTACATAATTATCAAGAAGTTTTAAGACTTGTTGGTAATTCTTTAGCTCTGCCTACCCCACTCTGGGAATGAAGGCGTGAGTTTATGTATGTATGTATGTATGTATGAATTATAAGTATTGTCGTGGAAAGGAAAACTCACAGACATAGTTTTTCATGATATCGGACTAGGTTTAACGGTAGAGAAACGTTTTCGCATTTTGTATGGAAAGTTTTAGCTTCACAACACAATCCTCTTAAGGATACCCTAAAATATTGTAAAAATCCTACCACCAAAAAAGTACTATTTGCCTCATGATGCCATTTGTTTTTAGATATCTACCAGTGTTATTGATGAGACAAAAGAAGATATAACATCTGAAGTTACAGGTATGTTAACTTTATTTTTTTCTAAATTAATTTGTCCATCATAGCCTACGAGTTCCACTTTGACGCATGAACCCTCATAAGATGATTTGAGGTCAGTCTTTTTTATTTATTTAACTAGCGACCCGCCCGCGGCTTCGCCCGCGTGGAATGTATTATACATATAAACCTTCCTTAAGAATCACTCTATCTATTAAAAAAAACCGCATCAAAATCCGTTGCGTAGTTTTAAAGATTTAAGCATACATAGGGACAGACAGCGCACGCGACTTTGTTTTATACTATGTAGTGATGTGTGTTATGGAGAAGGCAAACGCACCAGCTACCCGATGGTAAGTGTGACCCATAGACATTTTCCTTCTCAAGTGCGTAATCCTAAGACCGCAAATGCGTTGCCAAACCAAGATTTTTCTCCTGACCTTTTTCTCTAAAACAGCTTAAGTTATCGGGCTGAAATTTGAAGTATTTGTAGAATTTAGTAGTCTAAACAAAGCGTCATCATTAATAATTCAAATTGTAAAACTATATACTTTGGCAGCAAAAACAATAGAGGGGCCGATTTTTTAAATCTATTTATCATATGATATCATCGGTGAAACTTCAAAACCGCGTAAGTGACATTTTAAATAAGGAGCAAAATGCACCTTTTTAATAAGACAGTAAGGCTTATTTTGCTCCATCATAAATTTGTTAGTTACGCGGTTTTGCAGTATCACCGACGATATGGCATTTGAAAGCTCTGAAGTTAAATAAAATAGTCACATTTTTTCAATTTCTAAATTCCACAACACTTATTTGAAAATATGTGGTTGAACTTATTGGAAGCCGTGATAGATATTCGACTTTAAAAATGCCCGTCCAGCCTACTACTTACATAATAGACATTTCAATAAGATTGATATATTTAATACAAGTTTAGGCAACTTCATAAGAAATATAAATACCGTGTTATACAAGCCACAATAAGGGGCAGTTTACTTTTAAGTTCTTTTTTATAATTTAATATGTTAGTGTTCTACTACTGAGCACCCTGCCTCAGTAGGTCAGGAACTCAGGAGGACTGTTAATATTACATGAATGTTTGTCATGTCAACCGTGAGCGCTGTTTGTCGATGATCAATTGACAACAATTCATTTTGTGCTAAGGTAGTAAAATAAAATACCGTTTCTAGATTTTACACTGCTGATTACAGTAAAAATATCTTTGGATTTTTTTATGCAGTAGTTTTTTTCATATTTAAGAAAAACAGTAAAAAAAGTTGGATTGTGAATGTTAGGAATACACTTATAGTGCCCTTAGTCCATTTATTACCAAAGGAATTGAAAAAAATATACAACTGTCATGTTAATTTTTTATCTGTCTGACGGATTACTTGATTCTAACGACACGCTTTCAATTCTACGCAAAATAGTTTATTTATTTTAATGGCGTCTACAAATTATGTAATTAATTAAATTACGCAAAATAACAAATTTGTGAACGAACGGAGTGAACGAAGTGACATGACATGACAGTCAGTTATGTTTCTGTTTAAAGTTACTTTTTTATTTTATATCATGCTAAGATCACGACATCAGTATTCCTAACTTTGTATATACGGTCTTTTTAATGACTATTTCTTTAATAAATTATTAACGACGAATTTAAGTTAAATAAAGAAAAACCAAGAAATACGGGTAGTCTAATTTTTAACCAGCTATTATAAACGCGAAAAAACAATAATGCTTTTTTTTTTGAAATGTTGACAACGTACTTGATAATAATTTCTAAGAATTATGTTTGTGACTGTTTGTGTTATCAGTTAATTCGTTCTGAAGCCTCAAGTATCAGAAATAAAAAATAAGATAAAAATAAATTATTTATTGTTAGCTGAAAAGTGGTAACTTAGTTACAGAATTTTATGCATTTTCAGAATTGGCTCTTATTTTAGGATGTTTCTACAATCTGATTTCTTCACGGTATTCTTTATAAGAATGTCGTTAAATTAGTGTGAGTCTGTTTTCAATATTTTGCAGATGATAAACCAACACCACAGCCCAAGAGGAAACTCCCAGATGAAGCAGTTGACAGCAGCTCCAAGATACAAAAACTTGACCTCAACAACGCTGAATTCACTGTTACTACCCAAACCTTGGACGAGGAAGTGTCAGATATCATCAGTTCAACTAAAACACCCAAAGTTGACATTTCAACATCTAGAGTCCGAACTCTACTACGGACAAGCCCAAGAAATCTTAAAAGAAGTAATAGTGCCGAACTTTCTCAACCTAAAACACCTAGAACGCCGAGAATCCGGCCGGCTAGCGTTGACATTACTAAAGAAAGAAATAGGAAGCTTCATAGAAGCGACAAGAATGAAGAAGAACCTTCAACCTCGCGTCCTAGTGTAGAGTTCATCAAAGAAATAACACCTAAGAAAGTCCCTGAATCAATTGCAGAAGAGAGTGGATCTGAATTAAATGATTCGCAGAATTTCCGTCTAGTCCTATCGCCAACTGATGATAATGATGCCAAACCAGTGACTAACAACTACAGCAGTGATCCAGTAATAGTCAAGGATAGGGAAGAAACAGTTAGCCCAGGAAAAATAAATGAAACTCGTAGTGAAGGCTTCAATTACTCTGATGAAGGTGCCTTTTCACAATCGAAAAGACTTGATTTCAATAAAGGGAAGACGACCGATCAGGAAAGTACAGACAGTGTTGATACTAGTCCTGACCATATGCCATCAGTTACTTCAAAGTTAATTCCCAAGCTATCCAATGGCGTTTCATCAACTCCTACTGAAGTGCCTGGTAAAAGCACTGATGATAGCGACAGCACTCCTGATATGCTGAAATTAACTAATAATCTAGGTAAAAGAGGAAAAAATGAATGTTTCGGAGCAAACAATACTACAACGCCGTCAACCATTTCTCCGGTCCGAAATGGCCACACGCCGTCAGAAACGCAGACTCAACCAATTTTTGATGTTGTCGTAAATTACAACGAAGACGGCGAATTTTTATCACTTTATGTTGTCAAAACTGACAATGATTTGGGCTTGGATATGTGCAAGGAATACCAAAGATTTTCGAAGCGTTTTACCATAGACCCTTATTTAGGCGATGTGTCCGTCAGCACATCTCCGTCCAGTGTCACTAGTACGGGGATGATTAATTTGCCAAACAGAACATCATTCGCGTCAACAGTGGGTTCAACTTCGAGTTCTAGTACCCGAACCAGTGACGGAACATTCGTAGTTCCTCAACCTCCAAGAAAGTCAATAGTTAACCCTACCAGTTCAGTGAAAGGGTATGACGCCGTCATTAAAAAAATCCAAGATGTTTTCAACCATGCTAAAGAGGCTTTCGATGGCTCCCGTACATGCAGCGATGATAAGATCTCAGTAGCAGTCCAAACTACACCCTCAAGTGAAGCCTTGAGCAATGGCAACTTGAGTCCTGAAGAATCTAGCAAATGCGACAAAGCTACACCGAAAAGTTCACTCAAGAAAACCAGGGTCAGAGGTCGACGGAATCTGTCCACTAAAACTAAACGGAACATTTTGCCAACGCAAGTCGAAGAGCCGGAATATATGCTCGGCATGAATTCTCCAGAAATGGTGCCAAGCAATGGAGATGACAAATCGCTTCTGAAATCGCCAAAGTCTGAAAAGCCTTTGTCTTCTTTGGTGGGTACGCCGAAATCGGTTACAAAATTGAAGCAGAAACGCCGTCCAACATCGCCTAGGCCGGCTACTCCGGTCGAGAAACCCCTGGTAAAATCTGAGTATCCTGGGTACGCGCCTGATACTGTCGTGTTGGCCAAATGGGTGGACAAACGTTATTACTCAGGCAAAGTTTTGGAGATTACGGAGCCTAACAAATATTTGATCAAGTTTGATGATGGACAGTCCAAAGTGTTACTGGATGACTTTATAATCTTTGGCGATACGAAGACGCTACCGCTGGTTGGTCAGTCGGTGTATGCTATGGTTGATGAGGAGCAGAATTACGAGCCAGGATTGGTGCTGGGAGTGGAGGAAAATGACAGTGGCACGATCACTTACCGGTGCACTACAGACGGGTAAGTTTTTGTTATTTGATATTCTTTCACCTGGTTATTTGTGCTAATTTATTTGGGATCCGGTAGTGGGTTGTATTTTTATTTTTGTTTGTTTGGCTCGTATTATGGTCACATTTATCCCGTTGGATAATGCATCCGTCACTTTCGCAATCACATAACGGCCAGAAATCGAATCTTGTCCGCATCGCATCGGTTTCAAAGTGGAACTATTGTTTTCATTTTATATGCAGATTCGCCTTAGGACTGTCCAAATGAAAACGATTGCGAGTGCGTTAGGCAATACCGACGCCGATCATAATAATCCCTGGTCATTAATAATATTATGTGTAGAATGTTTCCTTACTTCTGGTAATTTAAAAATACGTAAAATGAAGGGTGTTGTCGTGAATTGAAAACACTACATGTTATGTTGACACACGTGTCCGAAGTTATTTCCGAAGTTTATAACCCAATAAATCTACATTGATCAAAGTCAGTGTAATTTTAGCCGTTACAAGAAAACTGTTGTGGTTTAACACATTATTCATTGGTTGTTGAGTCTATTTGAGAATGCTGGTAATGCGATGCTTATAGTCTATTACGATATGAGCAAAGGCCAAATCATTTTTTAAATGTAACAATTATTTATTTCCTGTTTCCTTAATTACTTTGTAAAATCTTTTTGTAATTTAACGGGACTACTTGGATTAAAGTAGTTTTTTAGGTATCTTCCACAGTTACAAGAGGGCAGCGGGGCTAGACAAGTCGTCATCGAATATAAAAACGCTAGCGTTTGATGATCATTGTCGCGTTGCGTTTTACCGACATAGTCACCTGATATATCACTCGTTACAACTGACGCGCTGTAATGTGGTCACTATCACTCGTGCTAGTGTATAGTGATAGTTTTGACGACTGCCGTTGTTACGCGGTACTATCTTCATACATATGCTAGACAAGTAGCCCTTTTGACAGGTCGAATTCAACACGAGCACTATCACGTTATAAACGTCCGTACCTAAGGGCGGTCACTATAAAGAACCTGTCAACTGAGTCAGTGTCATCAATGTCATTGCTTGCAGTCGCATAAAATATATTGTTTCATTTTTGATTGCTTACTTTTAAAATTAGACTTCCGTGCGAGGTCATATTCATTATTGACATGCAACTTACAATGCTTGTCAACTGTGATCGAAAAACGCTTGTGTTTGCATTCGATGGCAACTTGTCTAGCTTTTTAATTTTTGACAACGCACAGCGACAGGTGATCGCCAAACGACAGGTGATAGCGTTTGTATTTGGTGACAACTTATGTAGCCCCGCTGGAATTATATCATAGATGAAGTGTGTTAATGTCATGGTAAATGCTGTTGACCATTATTTGTACAATGAATGCGTCGTCATTGTCCGTTCTTAGGTTTCAATCAAATGAAACTCTTACTATTTCGTCATGTATGAACGATACGTTAAACTCTTAGGCCTTACGTCAGTATCACTAAAATAAAAGTGCCACATAACGCTAAATCAATTTAAATGTTATTTTTATATAGCCAAGTGTTAAATTAGAAGATGTTGACAACCGTGTGGTTGCCGGGTTATAATAGTGACACTTCATGTCTTCCCGTGGATGTCGTAAGAGGCGAATAAGGCTTGTAGTACTGTTAGGCGATGGGCTTGCCACCTGTCACTAATACACTGGGAAAAATCTTAGCCTACTTGTGCAAAATGTGGCTACAGAATTATCAAGAAGTTTTAAAACTTGTTGGTTATTCTTTAGCTCTGCCTACCCCACTCTGGGAATGAAGGCGTGAGTTTATGTATGTATGTATGTTGACAATACCACACCATTCCAGCGACACGATGGTGATGGTGACCGCCAGCGAGCTGTACCTGACGGAGGACCAGGCCCGCTCCATCAAGGACTCGGAGCGGCGCTCGCCCGCCTCGCCCGTCACGCCGCGTCGCCGCCACCACCGCGAGCTCGACCTGGACAACATCATACATGTATACTTATACTCTACACTCGACACATTTTGAGGATTGCTTCCTTTTTCGTCGTATTCCTGATTCGTCGTATTCTAGTTTTGACACGTTCTTGTTTCGTCACTTTCCGTTTTCGACATATCGTTACTACTTTAGGAAAAACTCGTATCTGATATTTCGAGATGTATGTGTTTGGACTTTATTATCTTCAGGTTTAATTTTAAAATTGCACGTCACGAAATATGAGTTACGAGGTTTTTTCAAAGTAATGACGACATTCTTGTTTGGACACTACCAAGTTACACTGAACAATACGTATGACTTTGCTTGCATAATAAATATATAAAGTTTATTATCAAAAGAAAATTACTATTTTGAAGTAATGAAATTAAATAAAACATAAAATATTAATATAAAACTTATTTATAGGCCACAAAAATATTACCTACATGATTGATTGATGAAATATTACACAGGCTATTAGTTAAAACATATTAGAGACAGACTGATTTTTATATGTAATCTTGTTTGTCGAAAACGGAAAGCGATGAAACAAGAATGCGTCAAAACAAGAATACGACGAAACAAGAATGCGTCAAAACTAGAATAGCATGGACGGCAACTACCTTAAATGTTAAAAATAGTCAACTTATTTTTATTTTTGAAAACACTAAATACTGAATTTATGTTTTTTTGGAAATTCGCCTGCCTTAGCCTTGCGTCGAACTGTTCGAATATGACAAAACAATGAAGTCGTGTTTTATATACATACACATAATATATACAAATGCAGCTTTTTATTATTGAATACAATCAACAAAATCGTTTTTTAACAGGGTCCCAGGAGCGCCCGAACCAGGGACAAAGGCAACTCCAGCGTGAAGAAACGCGTGGCGTCGCCGAAGAGTCCTAAAGCCTCGACTTCAGGTAAAATTATCCCTGCCACTTCTTTTTGTGTATTTCCAACAATGGGAAGGTAAAGCTAAATAGTTTTTTATTTTTTTACCTTCTTCCGGTCATGGAAAGTGTTAAATTTTTCTATAAATTTTAGAGAGCTTAGTGATTATACATGATTCAAGAAACAAACAGCTGTTTAGATCGCATGGTTCAAATATAAAAACCCCACATTATTTTGAAAGTAGACTACAATTGAGTTAAAATGAGACATGTCTCGAAGATTCACATATTTTATTACTGTTTCATTAAGGGCCTGTTTCACAATCGACAAGTAAAGGCCGTGCCAGGATAAGCTAAGAGATTTTGCCCCCCTTGAGTTTGGGCTTGTAATTTTTATAGATGGTGTGGCTCTGCATTAGTAATTGTTTTGCCAAATTTGAGCACCCTAAATATCATAGTTTTCGTTTAAAAAAAAAAAAACTATATTTAATTTTTCTTTGATATTTTTTTTTCCTGTTAACCAATTTTAATGAGCTTGGCATATAATGTACATTTAACCAAGATGATCAAATTGCCATAATTATATGTTCATTATGCCATAGAAAAAAAATAAAAAAAACCCATTCAAACTTTTCAGTTTTTTTTTTTTATCACTTCCATGTTAGAGACCGCTCTAATTTTTTCACTGGTAAAACTCCCACTAACGTCCTATAATATGTATTTTTTTCAAAATTTTTGCTAAGGGAGAACATGGAGTTATCTTGACATGAAATTCTTTACATGAGCATTTCTAAAAAAGTTTGTACATTTCATTCACGACTTCAATTTGCAAAAAAAATTGCAGGTTGGTAGAGTGAATGAAGCTGAGCCTAAATAACATAGTCTCCCAAAATGTCCTCATACATTTGTATGAAACTTTCCTTTTTTGTTACCATGAACCAAAGAAAGTTAGTAACAAAAAAGGAAAGTTTCATACAAATGTATGAGGACATTTTGGGAGACTATGTTATTTAGGCTCAGCTTCATTCATCCTACCAACCTGCAATTTTTTTTGCAAATCGAAGTCGTAAATGAAATGTACAAACTTTTTTAGAAATGCTCACATACATTTCCTAGAACCGCTATAATTTAAATCGGAATGATTGCAACCTCTTTAGAGGAACGTACATGTTGCATATGAAATACTTACTGGCCACTTACATTTCAACTTTTTAAAAAAGTAAAAAAAAGACAACAAAAAGAACTCCTTTCAATTGTCGTGCGTTTGTAACATAATATAAACCATTCCAATATGAATTCATTATCAAAAACAACTGCAATACAACGCGTTTTCCGTAAAAAGTTAAAACGCTGTATTGTCTCGCAATGAAAACCATTCTGCAATTAGTAGTAGAAGTAGTAGTAGTAGTAAAAACTCTTTATTGTACGTACACACAAATAATTACCTATGTTTTTTTTATCATTTAGATTGAAGACATGCGTGTTAAGTTATACTACCTGAGACTCCCAAATTACATATCCGTGGATAAACATAGGTAATTATTTGTTTGAACGTACAATAAAGAGTTTTACTACTACTACTACTTCTACTACTAATTATTTAAACTACCTATTTAAAATTAAGTACCTATTAATTACTATACAAATGCACAATATGCCTTTGTGACATTTACCTGATCAAAAATTGGAAGTTAAAGAAATCGTATTGTTCGTTTATAGGTACTTTGCAGAATTGTTTTCATTGCGAGACAATACAGCGTTTTAACTTTTTTACGGAAAACGCGTTGTATTGCAGTTGTTTTTGATAATTAATTCATATTGGAATGGTTTATATTATGTTACCAACGCACGACAATTGAAAGGAGTTCTTTTTGTTGTCTTTTTTTTTATTTTTTTAAAAAGTTGAAATGTAATTGGCCAGTAAGTATTTGATATGCAACATGTACGTTCCTCTAAAGAGGTTGCAATCATTCCGATTTAAATTATAGCGGTTCTAGGAAATGTGTAGTAAAGAATTTCATGTCAAGATAACTCCATATTCTCCCTTAGCAAAAATTTTGAAAAAAATACATAATATAGGACGTTAGTGGGAGTTTTACCAGTGAAAAAATTAGAGCGGTCTCTAACATGGAAGTGATAAAAAAAAAACTGAAAAGTTTGATTGGGTTTTTTTTATTTTTTTTCTATGGCATAATGAAAATATAATTATGGCCATTTGATCATCTTGGTTAAATGTACATTATATGCCAAGCTCATTAAAATTGGTTAACAGGAAAAAAAAATATCAAAGAAAAATTAAATGTAGTTTTTTTTTTTTTAAACGAAAACTATGATATTTAGGGTGCTCAAATTTGGCAAAACAATTACTAATGCAGAGCCACACAATCTATAAAAATTACAAGCCCAAACTCAAGGGGGGCAAAATCTCTTAGCTTATCCTGGCACGGCCTTTATCTGCCATTTAAAGATGGCTCCCTCCTTGTTTATTTTTAAGTGTAGGAAAGAGAAAGGGCTATATTTATCCGTCAAATACGCTTTACTCGTCGATTGTGACACAGGCGGCAAGAGTTAAGTTCTTGTCGATAAAGTAATTTACATTCTATCCTTTTTTATGGCAGCCCATAGACACTCAATCTCCATCGTGAACTAAATTTTCATGTATCTATATATTTTGTAATAACATTTTACGTTTAATTTAAAAGAACCACGCGTCGCGCCGTATTGCCGCGCTTCCTTATATTAATTTATTATTACTTTCTCCAGGCCTGAAAAGCAAGAGCACTCCCGTCTCGTCACGCAAGCGAGTCGCGAGCGAGAGTAGCGAGATGAGCTCCAGTAGTAACTCAGCACCGATGCGGCTTGAGGACGTCGCCGGCGTCGAGCCCGAGGTGCAGCGCACGCCGCGCAAGATACCCGGCGTCAAAGGTCAGTCTGGCGTCAAAACTTCAGTCGGGCGTCAGAACTGCTTCGCGTTAATGTTCTGTTCAGCGTCTAAAGTCTTTTATTTTTTTTATGAATGGCGGTCCACCGCTGTATTCCGCAGTGATTTCGCCAGTGTCAAGTGAGTATAGTAAACAGAATAAATCAAAAGTAAAAGCCGGGCAATCAATCGGCCATCTTCCCTCCCCGAAGGTTACCGGAAGCGCGTCTAAAGTCAGTCCTATGACATAAAGCTGCAAACGCACTGAGTTTGTTTCACTCGAAAGTGACAAAAAACAATGAAATGGTACTTTTGACTTGCGAGCGATACAAAATATGAACACGAGTGGTCCGTGGCATTCGTTTTGAATTCTATCAATAGAAAGTATCATTTGACATCTTTCAAACCTGTTGGGTTACCCAACTTGGGTATGTATGCCGGGAAGTACACGAAGCATAAACAAACCTAGCACAATGCCATAAACATCCACAGATGAGAAAGCATTTAATTTTTCCTACATTTATAACTAGTCAAGAATTTGTAAAATAAGCGTAAAAAAATATTATTGGCACTGAAATATCAAATTGCTTGTTATGATTTCAACTTTTGTTAGCTTCACACATTTATTAACAATTAAAATATGAATAAAAAAAACCGGTAAAATATCGACTTTCTGCGTATAATGAAACAAGTTCCAACTTAACAATACTTTTTAGTCAATCCGGCACTTTCGAGTGAAAATCTCAAAAATGTGGAATTTGGGGCCATTCGAAAATAAATCTTGAAAGATTTTCGCATTCGAATATTTTCTACTGCTCGGTTTTGAAATCGAGCGCTCGAAAGTCAAAAATCGTTCCCCTGAAACGGCTTCCATCTTCGGGATTTTGATCAATTTGGAATTATGTAGTGTGTGAATTGTGTTTTTTGTAGTGCATGTATGTTATATATTATTTATTTCATGCAGCAAAACTATCCCTTATTAACCATACTTTTTCTCAACAGCGGGCCCGCTCCAACTCAAAGGCGCGGCAAAACAAAACATCGGCAAGAAAAACTCCAAACTAGTGAAGTTCTCGAACGACGAAGACACCGTGTCGAAGCTCGGGCCCATCCCCGGCGCGGACAGCAAGCTGTTCGCGGGGCTGCACTTCCTGCTCACCTGCACCGAGCCGCCCAACAAACTCAACGTCGCTGAAAAGGTTCATATAGCTTCATTTGGAACAGCTCCGTCATCAAAGTCAAATGTCCATTGCAAGACATATTATGCATCCCAAAAATCTAAAGAAGTCCGCCTTCCGTAGTCGTCTTTATAGAACCTTTCGGTCGTAACGACCAGGTGAGAAGTGTGTCCATGCGTCATGGCCCCAAACCTCCACTGCTGTACAAACCCTTTCCAAAAGATGTCCACTTGGATCGGTCCAGTGCTACTGAATCCAACTGTTTCCTGCTCTTTATCAAGCCCGTCCACCTTTTAGGAAGCCTGCTAACATTGTGCCTACCGTGGCCGCCACGGTCCCCAGCCCTCCAACCGTTTTTGCTCCAACGGTCATCGGTTCTACGAGCAATATTGCGGCCACTTAAGCCTTGCAACTTGTAGAGCTATGTAAGTTAGCAGCGGTAGGAAGCAGAACATGAGAAAGAACTCAAAGCTAGTGAAGTTCTCGATCGACAAAGACACCGGCAAAGCTCTGGCCTATCCCCAAACGCCCAACAAACTCAACTCTGAAAAGGGACAATTATAGCTTATCTTGGAACAGTTCCGTCATTACGGCAGCTCAGCTACTGTTTGATAAAAGCATTCCCAAGACTTCTACTGGGATTGAACCTTTGATACTAACAGATGTTTCTTGCGACCTTTCAAATCGTTGGTTCCTCCTATTAGGTGTTCATATGGCACAGTTTGCGTGCAGTACGTTGGGGTAGAAAGGTTCTAAGGTCGCCTCTCTAGTGTATTGTTATTTATTTAATGTTTTATTCCAGTGCGCAGACACGCGCCACTACTCGTCCGAAGAAGACGGCGAGACGACGGCTGGAACTGACTGCGAAGACCTCGTGTTCTCCAATCGGGTGTTCCACAAGGAACGGCTCAAGGAGCAGCTGGAAGCCGGTGGCGGGGTAGTGTACAGGTATGTAGCTTTGATTTCGATGTGGTCTTAGCGATCCATGCGGCGGTTACATCCATTAAATAATAATAAAAAATTCTAAATTTGACGCCGTGTTTAACTTAGTTTGTAGTGACCTTGCTTATGAAGCTAGTGGCTAGTGGGTTGTATTTGTTTCCGAGTCTTGGATGTTTTATATGTAATTGTATATACTTATTTATTTATTTATATTGGTATGTTTTTCGTTTTCTAGTACCCTTGGGCTTAGTTTTGGACTGGGTCAATTTGTGTGAGATTGTCCCCTGATATATTTATTTAAATCTCCGACCAATAGTGTGGATCCATAAGGAACTCATTTTGCTATGGGATCTTGTGCAAATAATAAACTGAAATTTAATGTGAAGATTAAGTAATTCTCCCTGTGTTATTATAATTGCGTAGTTCATTATAATCAGAGATGGGCAATATTCGAATAAAAAAATAATCTTAATATTTTTAATCGCGAATAATTTATTCGTTGCATAATTTATTTGTAAATGATTTATTCGCGACTAAATTATCCACGAATGAATCATTAGACTACTGTTCGAATAACGAATAACTTATTCGTTATTTTATTCGGATAAATACACGAAAATATATACATTCTTCCCTGTTCCAAGTCTTCTCTTACACACTGATTATTAGTTATTCCATTCAAATAACTAACACGATTTAGAAATGAAGTGACTCGTTTATAAGTAGGTATTACATATTTAAACACCTTAAAGATTGACAATATGGTTAAGGGATAAACCCAGGTAGTAAAATAAATAAAGGAAATCTTGGCGAATTCACTGGACGAATAAATTATTCGCAAATTAATTATTCGACGACTAATTTATTCTAATAAAAATAATAATTCGAGACTCATTCGTTATTCGCGAATAATTTGGTTATTCATACATAAATACATTAAATCACGCCTGATTCCCAGAGGGGTAGGCAGAAACCACTTCTTTCCACTTGCTACGATCTTGACAAATTTATTTCGCTTCTTCCACATTCATACATACAGTCATGCACGCACGTCGATTTCGGGTACTTAAGATTCGGCCCTTTTCCACTATATCTCCGATTTGATTCGAATTATTCTATTCTATGAAATATTCTATTCTACACCAGGATAACTCGAAATTAATTTAAACCTTTACTTGCATACAAATAACTCGCTATATTATTCCCCTAGCCACTTCGACGACGTGCCAAAAGCGAAATACAACGTGACAAAGCTGATTGCGCCCCGGCCCTGCCTCACGGCCAAGTACATACAGTCGCTGGCCGCGGACATCAGGTCCGTGTCGCACCAGTGGGTGATCCTGTGCTGCACAAAGAACGAGCTGCTGGATATTGACGCCTACGCGTTGCCGGCGGGCTGGTCTATTACTAAACAGGCGTTTGTTAATTGGGTGAGTTATTTGTATTGACGCTGTTCATTATTAGAGGATTTCTGTATTATAATATGAATATACTTAGCTTAAACACTTATGTGGGGTTATTATGACATAGCCATGCACTTCAGTTTACGTTGAGCGTAAAGGGCAGAGCTATAGCAGTTATATAGCTCTGTCTTTTTCTCTCAGCGTAAACAGACCTGCATTGCTGTAATGGCAATCCCTTTTTTTTTCAAATATAAGAGCCATCACTATCAAAAAAGCTTTCAATAAAATTTATCGATATTAAATATCGACCCACCCAGATGACGGACATAAAGTTTTACTACGGTACCCTAAAAAGATAATCACGTTAGAAAGAACGGTTCTGAATGCAATATCTTAAAAGATCTGTTAATGGAATAAGTACAAGAAAAAAATGAAGTGATGAAAAAAAAGCTCTTTTCTTGGCATTATTTTATTGAGTTTCATCAAAATCAAATTAAAAATCAAGAGTCTTAACCTCTTGAATGCCGAAGACCGCTCTGGCCGTTGCCTGAAAGTCGTGCCACTGACGCTATGACGGCTATAGCAGTCACATTTTCATGATTAAAAGAGACTTTATTTCGTATCAATACGGTGTAAGTTGCATAGCTAGCAAGCATGTTTGGCGTGTGTGTATTTTATATTCAAAAAGGTGTTCCATTTTTTTTAAATCTGACTCGTGTGGAAATATGTTTCAGATAAAAACGGCTTCTTTTATGGCTTTGTTGCCTAACCAACTATTTAAAAACTCTAGTCCAAGTTGGGTAATTCCATACATACAAACCTTCACGTGAGGTAAACAGATCAGAGTGGGGTAGACAGATCTACTGTACCAACAACTCAAAAAGTTGTTAATTCTGTAACCACATTTTGCGCAAACAGGCTAACATGTTTTCCAGTGTATATTAATGACAGGTTGATTGCCCATCACCTTACAAAACTAAAAGAAAGAAAGAGAGAAAAATATATTCGTGACAAACAGACAAAAAAACTCAACAAAAATACTGACATAGACAATAATACCTATTGTCACGAAATGGGTCCAACTCAGCGTTATGCTGGCGTTAAAACCAGCGCTTGGAAAACAGAAAATTAAACACAAATGTCACACACTCACATTATACTAACATTAACGTAAACAAAACAAAAATAAAGAAAAAACCGCAATAAAAGTTAACTTACGTAACAAAATAACAAACAAAACTACAAGCCTTTATTCCCTTAGTCGCCTCTTACAACTTCCATGAGAAGACATCTCGTCGGTGATACTACAAAACCGCGTAACTAACAAATTTATGATAGAGCAAAAAAAACCTTACTGTCTTATAGAAAAGGTGCATTTTGCTCGTTATTTAAAATGTTACTTACGCGGTTTTGCAGTTTCACCGACGATCTGCCCTCCTAAGCAAATAAGCAGTATCCCAAAATCCATAACCAAAGCATTTTTAGTTCTCTTCCCTTAGTAATAAGGTTGATATTGCTACAGGAATTTTATCTGACATACTGCGTATTAGCTTATGAGGGCAGACATGGAGTGGCACCTCTAAGCCGGCTACCACGCGGCGGGGAGTTGGGTAATTAATTATTGTTAAAACGTTTCTGCCCATCAGGTGCCATCATCAGGCAAGCGCGTGACCCAGTTCTTCAAGGACAAGGTCATCCTGCTGTGCGGGGACCAGGACACGTTCGTCAAGTTCTGGGAGCGCGTGTGCTCCCTCGTGGGCGCCACCACGCGGGTGGTCAACGAGGAGGACCTGAACATGTCAGGTGAGATGTCTCGCCGTCCTCGGCGCCGACGGAACACGGGGTCAAGAACAATCATATTAATATCACTATGCTAATATGGATATGCCCCGGGATTCCAGGATTCGAGTTGTAGAAGTCGATGTGTGTGATTTGAGCGATAGTTTTTACTATAAAATAAAACAATATGAAATTCAAAATTCGGCAATTCATAAATAACACTCGTTACAATTATTGTTTCGAAAAAGATTGCGGGAATAAAATCATGTCTATACTAAGATTTCTACTCGGAGTCACGTTGTTGCACCGTCGGTGCCGATCCTCTGTTAGTATACCTTCATTACCGTCATCATTTCAGCCGATGGAGCTATGTCTTCCCTAATGGTGCGACTACACATACACACATACATACCTTCACGCCTTCATTCCCAGAGTGGGGTAGGCAGAGCTACAGAATTACCAACAACTCTAAAAACTTGTTGATAACTCTGAAACCACAATATGCACAAATAGGCTAAGATATTTAACAGTGTATATTAGTGACAGGTAGCAAGCCCATCGCCTAACAGTACTACAAGCCTTTATTCCCTTAGTCGCCTCTTACGACTTCCACGGGAAGACATGGAGTGGCACTATTCTAAGCCGGCAACCACACGGCAACTATGATAAATAAAAACAATAATTAAGTTATTTTTTGTCATCGGCTATAAATTACTGTAAATAGTTAATCTATATATTTATTTATTTATCATTCGTTCCTAGCTAACAGAATTTGACTTGGAGTTTATATGGCCGACGTGTTACTTGACGTCACAGTGCATATCGGATCTCTCTGTCTAATAGCTGTCTAACCAGCAGTTAAAATGCTTTGTATCATCCTTATTTCTTAGCCGATTTTAATTTTATTTTCACTTTCAGTGATCTCTATTACGGTATTTTTATATTTTATTGAGAAACGCGATTTAAAAAAGACATGCATATTCCCTACTGTCTCTAAAATGTCTCAGTATGGCGATAAAACCTCTCAATCAAATAGACGACGCGCTGGCCTAGTTGGTAGTGAGCCTGCCTACGAAGCTAGCGGTCCTGGGTTCAAATCCCGTTAAGGGCAGATATTTGTGTGATGAGCGCGAATATTTGTTTCTGAGTCATGGATGTTTTCTATGTATACATACATACCTTCACGCCTTCATTCCCAGAGTGGGGTAGACAGAGCTACAGAATGTATGTTTTCTATGTATTTAAGTGTATATTTCTCTATATAAGTATTTATATCGTTGTCTAGTACCCATGATGATGATGATGATGATAGGTGGGGACGCCCAGCCGAAGCAAGTACAAGTACCCATAGTACAAGCCCAGAGCTTAGTTTGGGACTAGGTCAATTGGTGTGATAATGTCCCCTGATAAAAAAAATAAAAAAATAACTTAAGCGTTTCCAAAAATCAAAACCCGAGACTCAATAACCAATCCTTACCTTCCAGGTGCCCTAGCATTGGTGACAGAATGGGACTGCCCCCACGAAGTCCAGAACAAAGCCAACCAGGACAACGTCCCGCTGGTGTCCACCACGTGGGTGGTCCAGTGCCTGGTCGAGGCCAAGGTGCTCGCCCCGACCTGCCACGACAAGTTCTCATTCATGTACACTGAGCCGGAATGATACTCATTCCAGAAGATACTCATTATACGTGACAATTGACACTTTAGTGAGTCGCGAAATGGACGCGGTGTAGATTAAGTGATTAAGTGGTTAAGTGAACTAGTGAAGGATTGTATAGTATTTTCAATCTATGAAGCTCCATTGTTTGACCCTTTCATTGTCGAGCCCCACCGCACTATGCCGCGGACGGCGATGGGCGTCACATTAAGCTTTAGCTTGGTGCCGCAGACGCCCATAGGCGTCATGCTTGAGGAAGGGTCGGACCGGACCGACTACAACCGTTACTTTTGCAGGTTAAGATCTAATTTTAAATCACAAATATTGACATATTCCATAAAATCGTTAGTGAAAGAAAATATAACGCCCATCACTGCCCACGGCATTGAAGTACGTGACGGACGTCACGGTCGGCCAAGAAACTGGACTATCAGTTTTGACAATTTTCTGTGCGATCTAATTATCGCTCTCAATTGTCACTCTCATAATATAACTGCAAAGGAAAATCGAACTTATTGTATCATGAGCATGACGTGCAAATGAACTTCAACCGTAGGATGGTAGACACGTGCACGAATTGACGCCGATCGGAGTTATCGGTAATGCGATAACGCCTACGAAAAAAAGGCGCATGTGCAATGAATTCATAGAAGCATATTCAACTCTCATGGGTTATAATAAGGTTGGATATTCAATACAGTTCATATAGTAGGTAGATACGCCTTTTCTCCTTAGGAGGGCAGAATTATTGGGTTAATATGGCGTAATTTGACGCAGTGCAATGTCAATTTGACTGCTGGTACCTTCTTGGATTGGAAACACTATTTTTGTGTGTGAATTGAAGTTTTATGGTAATGCGACTAATGGGTAATGAGTGATGAAAGCCTAGTGGTTGAGTGGTGATCGTGGGAATGTGTGACCTGAGTCACAGTGACGTGCAAAAACTAACCTGATGAGCTTGAACAAGACAGGTGTGTACAGTTATCAACTGTACTTGGTAAATTTAGTTTGTACAAGTACCAAAAAATATTGTGTTAATAAAATTTGATTGTTTCACTTATTTCAGATATCTTGCGCGTTTGTATTTGACTCGATACAAGAGTAGTATTAAAATTCTAAATGGACATTTATATTGATAACTTTAACGTTTGGAATAATATGAATTTAAAATTCGCTTAATTAATTTGTTCCTTTTTTAATGTAATAAAAGATCTCGATTTGTGTTAAATCAATGTGGACTCTAAAATTGTTGCAATAAATTCTTATTTTGGTTAAGGATCTGTTCGAATAGGAGGCGGGTTGCCACAGCCGTTTCGAAAACAGCAATTTCCTTATAGAGAGAGAGAGAGAGAGAGAGAGAGAAACATTATTTATGCTAACTTGCGACCCGTCAACTATTTCCAAAAAACTTAACAGTCCACATTTTTTGTTACATACGTAATAATTAAATTCCTATAAACATTTGTGATCAGTATTTTCGAATTATACATACAATGTGAATTTACATTCAAGTTCATAAATATGTGTACACGTTAGTACCTTGTCACTTTAATCACTGATGATTCATGTGTGGCAGTTGAAACATAACATTAAATAGACAAGGTACTAAAGTGTAGACGTATTTATGAACTCGACTGTACCGGTAACCAGTTATGAAAACCATTCTAAAAAAAATATTTTTTTATTTGATTGCAGTGTTTATAGCTACATAAAGAGTTCCGTTCAGTAATGTGTAATAAATAAATAAAATGTGGAGTTCCTGCTATTTTTAAAGATGTTGGATAAAATAAATCCATCTTAGTTCGCACAAAATAGATTTTCATTTTTAAGTGAAGGATTAAAATTTAGGCTGGTTTTCAGCCGCCGTTACTAACTTTTTTTTAAAGATTTGCAACGGCATTGACACATGTCTAAACTAGCGGCACCGTTTGATGGCACTTTTGACAGCTGACAAATAGTGTTGTGATTGCTCCATTTTACATATTAAAATCAGTCAAGTGCGAGAAGTATATTTTAAAAAAGATTATTAAAGAAATAACACATAATAATAAATAACCACTTTCCATGATTAAATAAAGTATTGATTTTAATGTATTTTAATCCGATTCAGTCAAATCAACAATATCCTTGAAGAACAATCGTTATTGTTATCATCTGAAACCTTAGATTAAAACGAATAAAACTAAAGTGCGAGCAAATGCAATCTCAAGATTAAGCTAGTTACGAAATGCGTTTCGGCATATTACAACCCCAGCGGTACATCAGTATTACGGTACTTGCAACAATGAAGTTTGATATCTGTTCCTTTATACTTGCTGTCAATATTTAGGGAACTTCATGAGCGAGCAAACGTCAAAAGTGCCATCATTCGTTGCAGCTACTTTATGTTAACTGAACTTCTAATTTTCAAATAACTCGATCCATCCTTTACCCGCTTAATAACTCATTAATAAGTGTGACATATTGTAATCAATGTGAATTGTATTTATTTAGCCCTTAATTGTATGTATTTCTTTACGTGGAACTCATTTTTTAAAAATATCAACCAATACTCAAACTTCAATCTGATTTAATTTAAACGCCATATGATTTTTACTAATATAATAACTATTACAATGTATTTTTAATAAATTAATGGATAAATAATTAAATACCAAAACAGATTTATAAATAGCTCACCTGATGTAGCAAATAGTTCAAACAGCTATAGATATGCTATAATTATGTCGCTTTAATCTCGTGTTTGCATGCATAACTTACATATATACAATAGCAACTTATATTTAATCTTACACAACAACGCGTGTGCTTGAATTGTGTTCTTTACCATTGTTCAAACCAAAACATTGCAATTCTGCTCTCCTAAGTTAAGGCATAAGTGCAATGAATTCATGGAAGCATATTAAACTCTCAAAGGTTAGAATAAGATTGGAATTGCATTACAATTCATATAGTAGACGTGCCTTTTTCCGTCGGAGGGCAGAATTATACAAATAAACTAGCGTGAGTCAATATAGAAACAAAATAAACACTTCTAACCCAGTATATATACAGGGTGTCCCAGAAACCGACGTCAACCCGCCTAGGGCTGATAGAGCAGCTCATAAGCTATCGATTTAACTCCCATGTATGTTCAGCAATTGTTATTAGTTTCCGAGATAGATCATTTAAATTGTTTTTTTTGCCATTTTTCCTTATGTCCGTGATACGAAAAACCCCTAAAATCATGTATTAATTCAAAAAAAAACAGTGTTTTCTTGCATGATTAGAATCACTTGAAATAAAGAAGTTTTTAAAGCTAGAACCCCGCGTTTGTTTTTCACCAAGTATGGAAAAACAAACTGTGCGTTTATTCAATAAGTTGTAATGAAAAAAAATTGGCATGTAGCTTTAAAAACTGTTTTATTTCACGTGATTCTAATCATGCAAGAATACATTGAGAAAAATATGAATTAATACATGAATTTAGGGGTTTTTCGTAACACGGCCATAAGGAAAAATGGCAAAAAATCCGATTTAAATGATCAATATCTCGGAAACTAATAACAATTACTGAACATACACATGGGGGTAAAACCGATAGCTTATGAGCTGCTCTATCAGCCCTAGGCGGGTAGACGTCGGTTTCTGGGACACCCAGTAGAAAAGTAGTTCGTCTCCGGTCCTTCAGGAGTTTCCGTTACCTATTGCCGCTCGGGCGCTAGGGTTGCACGCCCGCCACCAAACGCGGCGACGGCGCTACCCCGAGTAAACCGGCTTGTTACGTCCTGTTGAGTGCTAGTGGTACCCGCGCGATACCTTTGTTTAAAGACGAACTACTGTCTATCTATATATACTGTGTTTCGACGGCTTACTCGTAAGTATTGATATGCCACATTTGATTAACCTTTCGTATGCCGGAGAGGCTCGCATACTTGTACCCGTCGTATGCCGGGCTATGACGTCATCGGTGTCACGTGACCGAGTTTAATAGCGCCTAGCTCGAAAGTGATTTGACGTTTCGAGCAACTGAATGCTATCTATGGAAGATTGAATTTTTAGTTTTTTTTTTACAGACAAATCTTTAAGCTACTAGAATCCAATTTCAAATAACCCGATTAAGCCCTTTAGTGACGGATATGGAATAAGGCATAGGACCAGGGTCGGTACTAGGCATACGAAAGGTTAAGTCGGTAGTGTTCCACTATCTGAATCTCAATAACCATAACTCCTGTGTGTATACTTAATTTGACGTGTAATTTGTCATTATCAATAAAGAAGTATCTCATTGTGTGTATCTGTTCTTTGGATAAATTAAACTTATTTATTATATTTCCTTGAGACTTAATTCTCGATAGTTTAATTTGTCATATATGACATCTTTTTCGCGTGTTATTAAACTATACCTTAAATACAAATCGAAAATATGCAAAATAAAATTAGTACATTACTTTTTATGCAAATCATTATACACTGTGTACTCGAGCAAGCTTTAGAAGTCTTTATTTTGTCAACATTGCATTTGTCAAGTCATTTCTGAACTATTTTTTCGCTAGCAAATCACCTAAGATAAGTAAAGTACTAAAGGAGATTATAAATATAAACTGTTATAGAATCAATGTTCAAAATTTCAGAGTTGACACGATTTTAATAGTCTGTATTGTTGTTATATGGATTATTGTGGCATTTAAGGGATATGCAGTATATGTTAGGTTAGGTTAGGTTAGGCTGGGAGAATTGTAGTGGGTGTGGCTTAACCGCAAACACGAGAAATGCTTTTTTTAAATATATTTTTATTATCTAATATCATTCAGAAATCGTTGTCAAAACGGAGATACATTATTTAGTATACACTTGAATGGGTAGACCCGTTTTGTGGAACTAAAGGCTTACTGACGCTAATCAATTAAAATTGTTTGAAAATGATTTTCACCTAGTTATCCGTTTTTGTTGATTTTATATTTAGTTGGGGTCAAGAAGGCTCAAAAGGAAGTCTTGAAATAGATTATTTTTTATAAACTTTCAATGTCGATGGTTAATTTATTTGTATTGTCACAAACTTGGCTAGGGTGACATTTTGGTTTAATGCTCAGAAGTGTGAAGTATCCCTGTGATCTATCGGAACAAAGTTCATTAATTTCATAAGTTTAATGATAAAAACTAAACCACCATCAATTTCACGTTTTGTTCATTAGTCAGGCCCACTACCGCTCAATCTCTAGTGTGGACAGGTTTTAAATAAATGTGGATGACAATTCCAAGTTTAGTGTTGCTAACCTTATAGTACAGCCAAGAACTTAAATTTGGTACCCATCTTAGGTCCAAAGTCAATCTGACATTCTAGAACAATAAGGTTGAGTTTCCTATAAGTTACAAATGAGGCATTTATTTTAAATGGGTCACCAATTAAAGTTTTTTATAAATGCATTTTACAGTACTAGGTAAGAAAATCTTGACACATGCAATCCCAATGGTTTGTCAAGTGTCAATGATTATAAAAGTTGAAAAAAAAAGTTTATTTAGAACTTGTCACACTGATACTGTAGTTGTATGTATACTCCATACTAATTCACTTGTCTTATTTATTATTTATTAACAAAATGCAAAATAAATGATTTACACATTTAGCACGGCCGTTTTCTGTTGAATAAAGCAACAGAGACCACATTTTGCAGACCATTTTCCTGATCTTACATCATGGATGGTTTTTTTATGACAAAATTGATTTTAGGTGGAAAGGAAAATTTTGAGGTTATAAGACAAGTCTATTGGTATGGAATTTAAAATTAAGTTTCCCAGGCAGAAATCATGGCCTAACATGATCGCCAGATTTCGTCGCAGTTTACAACAAAACTATAATGAATGTCTATGGCTGACGACTTATATTAATAATTGTCATTATTTATAATGAATTTTAGTATGTAATTTAACTAAAATTAAGTCTCCAATTTGAGTCTGAGGAATGCAAAATGTTTTTCGTCATTCAAATGTATTGGACATTGTAAATAAATCAAATTTAGTCATTAAGTCGTATGTGTTTAGCCGTGTGTGAACAAACTGTACATAATGTGGTAGTTGAAACTTTCTTAAACTAAGCACTAATTTCAAATATTGTCATAAAAGTCTGACTGTATTTAGAGTTTGCAACTTATGTAACCTTTTTTTCGGCTAAAACTATTACGAAACATACTTCGGACCATTGTTATTATACTTTCTGCCGCATAATATCAGTTATGTCTGAATTTTTAGTGATATTTATAAAAGTGATCCTAAATTTTGTAAAACACTTAAAATGGTACTATGATTCAGACTATAAATAAGGTTCGATTAAATTGAATTGACTATGCCAACTTGTGTATTTTATATTCTGAACAGATCGCATCTTCACAACAATAGTGACCTAAAACAGAGATTTTAAATTTTGAGTTAGGACTCTATTATAATAAATTTATGACTTGAAGTTTGAAAGCTGAAGTTTTGAAATAAGTTTATTTATTTATTTATTATTTATTAAGTCACTATTGTTCTGAAGATGCGAGATGTCAATGATACTTAAAATTTTGGTGTCAATATCCGTAGAGGGTTAGTCCAAAAGTTGTAATTTTCGGACATCAATCTTGAAATATTCAGCAAAAAAAATTCCATGGCTTTTAATACGACCTGTGTTGCTTGCTAAGTATTGTTGTTTTCTCTTGATTCTCTTGAAGTAGGAGGTTTGAAATAATTTGAATTGGCTCTGCAATTCCAGTCTTCAGCGCGTCTATTTCTAGTAAAATCCATTGTATTTGACCTGTTAATTATTTTTAACTCGGCCGACATTATTGTCAAGGAACTAAGAGCTATCTAAACGACAACAGATCAAAAACGATTTGGTTTTTACCGTGTTGGATAGACACTCAGTTTTTTTTCTAAATTAGGTTTCGTTATGAGACTAAACTAATGACTTATGAGTTATGTATGAGCCAGTGTCGCACCTAGTCTTGGCCTAATGTTTAAAATAATTACTTAAGAACATACATTTTTAAAATGTTAATGCATCAGTTTTTAGGTTAAACCTTTTTTTTGTATTGGTGTACCTTAATTTGGATTTTTTGAAAGCAAAGTCAACTTTTTTAAACATTTGTTTACCACTGTAATGCTTTTTTTAAATGCTTTGAATATAAATGTATTTTTTTGCCAAATGAATATTTGTACCTTCGACGTTTAGCGTCAGCACTCGACGTCTTGGCGTCTAGGACTTAACCCTCTGCGGCTGACGTGACGTCTATCAGACGCCGTCAAAAAAGAAACGCCGTATACCGTGAGCTCGCTCAGTACCT
The DNA here is from genome assembly GCA_927399475.2 of Acleris emargana. Lineage (NCBI taxonomy): Eukaryota > Metazoa > Arthropoda > Insecta > Lepidoptera > Tortricidae > Acleris > Acleris emargana. The sequence goes on along the minus strand of OV656853.1, from coordinate 15,684,482 downwards.
TCTAACGACTCGCGGCATTATAAGTTAACCTTTGTGGAAAATACCTGTTTTTTTTACCTTACTCAAGTTAATCTCATTTTTTTTAATAGCCCGTATACCTACATGTTTATTATATCAAGCTATGCACTAAAAAAACAATACTTATCATAAGTATTTTTCCTATATTTTATCACAAATAACGTCCGACAGACTCCATGTCAGTAGAACGTCTCTAAAAAAGTCACCACAGCTGCAGACGGTTAAAACTGCTAAGGTCAACACGCTAGGGCCCGGGTCCCAAATGTCCGTGTAAGACGAGCCAATACCACGTTTTCCCCAATGATTGTGTAACCTAAGTATTTTGTTGCGTAAACGTCGCCTAGTCGGGGAACCTGACCTCATTGTATGTTAATAAGTTAAAAACAATGTGCTTATAGCTGTAAATGACATTTGTGAAATGTTTCACTATTTCCAAGATTTTTTTTAGTACGTATTGAGACGTGTTGATTATTTTTAATTTCGCGTTGCATTGTGCAGGCTTTTTGAGTTGTTTTTGTTGATGTCTTCAAGGCGATAGTGGATAAATTATGTGCAAAACTATGAATAAATAATTAAATCGTGTTTGTTGATTTTTTTTATCCTTGATTATGGATTGGGAAGACACTGCGTCAAATTTATGGACACTGCTAGATCAAAACAGTATTGCAGTAGTAACTCAAAATACAACTGTATTTTAAAATCCACTTTGATAAACTTGAAACAAAACTAGCAAGGATTTTGAGTTGAGATGTCTATCGTTATTCTATTGTAGGGCGGCGTAGGTACCTACTTAAAAATATGCAATTTCGAAGGTGGTTGCAAAATGGACATTTGTGGTTCCATGTCATCAAATACAACTTTTTTGCCATGTTATTACAATCTTAGGCTTGCAGGGTTCTTTTGAATACGGTTTTGTCTACATTGTACATTTGCCATCTGTTCTACAATCAAATAACTGGATTATTTTAATACAAAAAAAGGTTAATTATTCTAATTCTAATTTTAATTAATGGCTTTTCTCCTGTTAAGAGTATTTTCTCAAATAGACTGAACAGAAGCACATGGTAAAGATAAAGATAAAGATAAAGACATTTATTCAGTAAGTAGGCCGCACGGGCACTTTTACACGTCAAGAATCTACCAGCGCTTCACAAGAGGAGACCACTGCTGAGAAGAAGCGCCGCAAGAAACTCGGCAGTCAGTCATTTTTTTAAATATATTTAATATTACAATGCTGCCCTGCAGAGCCTAAACCGCAGTAAGTGCAAAAAGTTCATTTCGAGAAAACGTAAAAAATGTCTATGAAAAGTAATTTTTCTACCTTTCTAATGTTTTTTGATTTAATGATTGACTTAACTTGACTTTACTTATACTACTTAGTCTAGCATTATATAAATCTATAAATAGCAAATTAAAAAATATTTCAAATATCCTGCGTAGTTTCCGCAGGAAAACACACCAAAATCTTAAGATAGAAAGAGAGAAAAGGAAAAAAAAGAACTCCTACGTATGTGTATATAAGACGGTGCAAGATGACCACATAAGATTGATATGTTTTCCTACATCAACGGTGTCCCCCAGACAAGATAAAGATTTTGAATTTGAAAAAAAACAAATAAAAAATATATTATTGATTAAGTTTCGGGTTTAGGCCAAGCATGTTTGTCTATTAAATAGTCCTCGATCCTATAATACGCTTTAGACATTAACGACTTTTTCAAGTAATTTTTGAGTGCTGGAAAGGGTAACTTTAATACTACCTCAGGTAATTTATTATAGAAATGAATGCATTGACCAACAAATGATTTATGTACTTTACGGACGCGGAATTTTCGAATATTTTCGGTGTTAGCTCCACACGCTTCTGTTAAATCAAAAGGTTATTTAAACAAAATTCAGTAGGCTAGTTAAACGACGAATATGACACTAAAAAGAGATTTGTAATTATTCTACCGTTAGCACTCCTTTTCTCAGTTGTAGCTCTCCTCCTTACCCTTTGGTTTTGTTATAAAATGACTGTTGCCTGCAACGCCGTCCGCGTCGAATTCGTTTATCCCTACTCGAGAAAAAAAGGTACCCTGTGTCCTTAATCGGGGGTCAAGCTATATCAATAAAAAAAATTTTTTTTTTCGGAATTACGAATTGCCTACCCCTCTGGGAAACAGGCGTGATTTAATGTATGTATGTATGTATGTGGGCCACATACATTCGTAACCCACGTACAGGCCACATAATGTGGCCCTACTTAGCTCCCTTCGGAACTCTTGTCATGTCCGTGTGTCACCCGTATGTCATGGCCGCCCCTACTTAGTAGCCGTTTGCAGAGCCATCTTTTGGCGTTTAGAAGAAATTGGACGTCATGAGTATCTTGTTTTCAAACAAGAGGGCGCGAACCACTCCAATTGGGATAGTTCATATTTTTTAAATTACTCTCATTTGAAAACTATTGCGAGGAATAGGGGTTTAAAGCCGTTGTGCATTATTAAGTTTTTGAAATATTTATCTATTTCGGACATTTCGACAAAAGTATATTTGATCTTAGTTTGACTTTCGTTTTTGGCTTGGAGGCCTCCTATGTGTATCTTACGGGTTAGATGAAAACCGCTTGAAATAGTATATTTTAATGCACTATTACAATCACTTATTATCATTCAATATCATTTAATTGTTGTAATTTATTAGAAAATGCCAACGCAAATAAAAAAAAAAAAATGTCATCCATAAAATGTCTGCTAAATAAATAAAGATATTAAAACAAAACTATTGGGTCAAATAAAAAAAATTATGAAATGGGTCTCTTAAAATTACCTATTCATTCGAATTAGAATGTAAAACTGAAAATATAATTAGCTAAAATTATTCTGCTGGGTAAACCCGTATATAGTATGAATCTTCTCAAATGAACTTTTCGCTTCGAGCCCTAATCTTCCAAACAAAGGCCATTGTTTCTATTATCGCAAAACCGCTAGCTACCGAGTTAGCACGTGCTACTACAACATTGATATTGAAAAACAAACGGTATCGTCATAGTATTAAGGTTCAAATTGAATGTCACTGACATTCTAGATGTTACGTTTTGGTAGTGTAGGACGATACCGCCCCGAGGCAATACGGCAAATACCAAAACGTAACATCTAGAATGTCAGTGACATTCAATTTGAACCTTAATACTATGACGATACCGTTTGTTTTTCAATATCAATGTTGTAGTAGCACGTGCTAACTCGGTAGCTAGCGGTTTTGCGATAATAGAAACAATGGCCTTTGTTTGGAAGATTAGGGCTCGAAGCGAAAAGTTCATTTGAGAAGATTCATACTATACCAGTGTTATCGTATTGTTTCTAACGCAGCCGCAATTAAAAAACTGGCAAGTAAAAAAGAGCCATCGCATACGATAACTGTCAAAGGCGATTTGGAATAGGTTTAAATTTAATCAAAAATATACCTAACACATCGTGCTCCAATTTAACTAAAGTTAACGACTATGGTGACAGGTCTTTAGGCGAAGGCAAACAGGTAATGGACCCGATTCTACGTGCACATCGCTTAAATAGCCTAAAGCTAACTAAAACTTAATTGTCTAATTTTAAGACATATTTTAGACGGTAGATTTAATCAGTGCTATTCCAGAATGTCAAGCTGACAATGTATAAGACCGCCTAAAATAAGAAGCGGCAGATTCAAATTAGCGCTGTCATTTGATGATGACAGCTGCTCATAGAATAGCAAAGTGTTTTAGCGACTGTAGAATCGGGTCCAATGACATGTTTGATGACCGACGACAGCACGGCAATGGCTGATTGACTGCGTAAATACTGTTATTAAATTATTAATTAATTAGCCCAATATAGTGTCCCACTACTTGACAAAGGCCTCTTTCCTTGATTTCCATAACTCTCTCTCTGTGGCAATCTTAGGCGTTGCTTCAGAAAAGCGTTCAATTCATCCCGCCATCTCCGCTTAGGTCTGCATACCGGCCGCCCTGTGCGACCCACAGTAAGTACCGTAAATTAAGTAATTTTGTCTATCATAATATATCTTCTTTTAAAATCACACTATTTTTAACCAAAAGCCGACTTCAGTTGGACTGACCTATAATTAAGTAGGTACGTACCATTTTAAAATAAGATATCATTTCGCTAGTCAAAGTTATTTAATTTATGGTATTTTAGGTGTCACTAATTATAATTATATACATACATACATACATACATACATAAACTCGCGCCTTCATTCCTAAAGTAGGGTAGGCAGAGCTAAAGAATTACCAACTTTTAAAACTTGTTAATAATTCTATAACCACACTATGCACAATTAGGCTAAGATATTTACCAGCGTATTAGTGACAGGTAGCAAACCCATCGCCTAAAAGTACTACAAGCCTTTATTCCCTTAGTCACCTCTTACGACATACACGGGAAGAGATGGAGTGGTACTATTCAAGCCGGCAACCACACGGGGTTTTTTTTTCTAATTATATACATACATACATACATTAAATCACGCGTGTTTTCCAGAGGGATAGACAGAGACCACTTCTTTCCACTTGCTACCTACGATCTTGACAAATTTCTTTCGCTTCTTCAATGTATAATAATATAATTTAATAATTATTTATTATCTTTAAATTCAGTAAATATTTACCAGCCTTGAAACGATTCACTGGTGAGTTCGTCAGCGAACTGGTTTCTGTGTTTAGAAACGTGTCTCCCTTGGTGGAAATGTAACAGTCAGTGAATTACAAAATAATTAGCTTTTGCCATCGACTTTGTTCGCGTAGAACTAGTTTATAGCTATTCTGTCCTTGTCCTGGCTTCAAGCTATATCTATACCTATTACCGATGTATACGTACTCTTAAGTACTCTATATTCTTAATTATCAACTACCAATTATAAGTACCTAGAATCGGCTTACTTGGAAACTGTGACACACAAAGTTACATTCGCGTTGAGCATTTGAATAACTAATTATTTGATTAAAAAACACGAAACCCTAAAAACAAGAGTACGTACTTACATTGTTTCAAGCTTAAATTTCATACTGAATGAGGAAAATGTAAATTACGAACATTGTTTAAAAATGGCTGCTCGTAGGAAAAATAATAGATAATGACATTGCTACAATGAAGCTATCGGTTCCAAACTAGGCTTAAATCAGATTAATACTCTATTAGTATGTATAACACTCAATTCTTCTTGTCAAAATCATAATACTTTTGACATGTTAAATTCAAATTCAAACCAGATTAGAGTAGTGCGAAGTCAAATAGGCCTCACCTCAGCACGTGCTGCAGCTGGAGCCACAGCGCCGGTTTTCAGCTGAACCCGGTGTTCACCTATTCGTAGCGTACAGTCAACAGCATAAATAAGTGATCATGTATGTACCTTGTCACTTTAACGTTGTGTTTGAAATGTTATACAAAATTGTGAAACGATTGAAAGCGATAAGATACAGAAATGATCACTTATTTATGCAGTTGACTGTACCTATTCTACATGTTACGTGTCTAATTCGGCCGCCATTACTGTCATGTACATTATGTTGACATCAACATCATCATCATCATGTCAGCCGAAAGACGTCCACTGCTGGACATAGGCCTCCCCAAGGCGCTCCACTCAGACCGGTCTTGTGCTTTTCGCATCCACCGCTTTCCCGCGATCCTTACAAGGTCGTCACTCCATCTTGTTGGAGGCTTACCTACAGCTCGTCTCCCGGTCCGCGGATGCCACTCAAGAACCTTCTGACCCCATCGGCCATGCCATCAGTCCTGCGACCGATGTGCCCCGCCCACTGCCACCACTGACACTGACACTGACATCAACATGGTTTCACCGAATAGAACAGAGCCAGAGATCTCTCACTCCTCGCTGATTAGTCACCAGTTCAGGGTCCCTATTCTACGTGGTAAAATATTTACCCTGTTATGGTATTGTCTTCAACTCTGTCCAGGATCTATCACTAAGATGACAATACGAGAACAGGTCAAAGACGATGTGGTTTTTACCCCCTACAATCTCGGCTCTGAGCTGGGTTATCCTGACTTCACACACTGACAGTGTTGACCCTACCTCAAAGTCTCTGTCAAAAGTTATCAAGTAAGTTAGTGTCAAACGCCCACTGTCAAACGGGTTGAAGAGTAAAGGTGAGCGTCGATACAAAAGTGTATCGTATGCAGGGCCAATAAGGTTACAGACATATAAGCAATTATAATGCTTTGTGAACACAGTTTGGTTTATACTCACGTAAATGGCGGTTGTAGACTTGGGTTTATTTTTGACGCAAAAAGATCAGTGTTCTAAAGTTATACGTGTTATCTGTGTTATATAAGTGATTTCTCTGGTCTGTGGAGCATCATAGCGACCGCGTTTCTGCAATCCGATGCGAGATCGGATTTCTTTGCCGTGCTGAAGCCGCATTTATACAAGCTATTCCTATAAGTTTTGAGATACAACTATGGGTAAGAGTGAGTGGCAAACTGCATCTCTGTCTTGCAAATAGCTTTGTTTCAAAAGTTATAACAATAGCTTGCGAGTGTGAATGCAGACTTTTTTTTCTTTTTTTTTATCCGTATTGGGTTTGCGTTTGAACTCAGTCTCCCCTGTCCCCTGATGTTAAGTGACGACGAGGTCTTAGAACGTTCTCTGCGGCTTTTTGAGAAATAAGTATACGAGCCTCAGTCAGTGAAATATACTGTGTTTGGTATCTGATCTGATGATTTCAGCGACGTATTCTAAAAACATTGTGTCTATACGTGCACCGCACCGGTCAGCTAACGGGCGTTCTGTTACTGTAACTAAGTACCGATTTCACCAAACGATGTTAAATTTAGTCAATGTTAATCGACTGTTAGATCGTACATTTTGACAGCTGTTAACACTCCAATCGTTTGTTTAGGGGCTACTATGCAGATAAAAGACGTTTTTGATGAGGTTTAAGTTCTTAAAGCTCAATCAAAGCTGAATGTAAATTTATGTAAAAATATATTGTAATTATCCATATAGGTATTCATCATTGAATTTGTCAAACAGAATTTCAAAATAACACCATGGTTATTAAAAAAATAAGAATATATTAACAAAAAAAATGATGTAACTTTTTCATTTCGTTTTTTTTGAATTGATATGGAAACTACATATTAATTACATCTACTAAATCATCGCAGGTTTTTGCTTAAGTGAAAAATATGAAAATAAAGGTCAAAAAACTCCTTGTAGTAAAAATTACAAACTTTGATAGCATAAATCTCGATATCAGTGACTTGTAAAAGAAAAATTGAGATGGCAGCTAGTTTACAACAGCATGTGCAAATAGGTTTTAACAACAACTGAAAGTTAGTCCCGTGTGGTTGACGGGTTAGAATAGTGCCACTCCATGTCTTCCCGTGGATGTCGTAAGAGGCGACTAAGGGAATATATGCTTGTAGTTACTGTTAGGCGATGGGCTTGCAACCTGTCACTAATATGCTGGGAAACATCTTAGCCTATTTGTGCAAACTGAATTATCAACAACTTTTTAAAGTTGTAATTCTGAGCTCTGCCTAGCCCACTCTGGGATTACAGGCGTGAAGGTATGTATGTACCTCTATGTATGAAAGTTTAGAGCTTTAGATCGAAGGTCATCTTCCCATGGTAGCCCCTTAAGTGGTTATCATCGTTTGGTGAAATTGGTAATAAGTGTATTTTAATACATATCACAACGGGTTACCCACGTCCTGTCACGGGTAAACAAGTCTTACGACGAAAGTTTTTTTTTTAATTGTTTCTAAGTGTATTATTTATGTGTGTATTTTTTATTTAATTTTACGCATCTTTCTTCATCTAATGTGTTATTTTTGTGTAACAATCGAAGATTTATTAGGTATTTAATTATGGCTCCCAAACGGAGAGATGGGGCTGGGATGGGATATATTTAAAAGAAAGCTAGATAAATCGAAACGGTTCTTGGCTAGGTTTAATGAAATTTGGTTGGACTGCTTAAGAGATATTTATTCTGAAAGTAAGGGTCTATAGAAGGGGTTTGTCTATTGAATGTTGGCAAGTGACTTTCTATGTTTAGTGATAAGTACCTAGTATTTGGATGAAGTGTGTTAAGTTGAATGGTGGAAAAACCTTGTGCTGGATCCGGCAGAATCGCTACCACCAATCTTATCCTTTAAGCCGATTGTGAAGCTAGAAAATCCATACAAAATGCGATATCGTTTTTCTTCCCTTAAACCTAGTCCGACTTTTACGATTTTAGAATGTGTTGTAGATTGTGAAAGACTAGGTCTGTACGTTTTCATTTCCAATAAAATATTTCGTGGAAAGAAACAAATAAATAAAATAAAAACCAGCCAAGTAGGTATACACGTATTTTTTTGTTAGAATTCTTATATGTTTTCCTGTAATCTACAAGCAATGAACTAAAGTACTTTTTTCAAAATTTTTGGTTAATTTTGGAGATCAGACTTTTTCGTCTTCTTTCATTAATAAAATCAAAACTGTTTATTTTACAATAATAACAAAAATTATCTCAGATCCTCATAATGAGCCCTTTCATTTAATATAAATTGTTCAGTGAATGAAGCGTGAAAGATGCAAAAACATTTCACATTATATAATATTATTATGGATTGAAATTGCAAATGACTATAAGAGCCTATTTACCTCCACATATACTGCCCTCCTACTGAGAAAAGGCGCATGTGCAATTAATTCATAGAAGCATATTGAACTCTCAAAGGTTATAATAAGGTTGGATATGCAATACAATTCATATAGTACATGAGCCTTTTCTTCGTAGGAGGGCAGTAGGTATACAATATGTTGTTTCGAGATATTTGTCACTTTACATTACATAAACTTTTAACCGATACAGTTTCTGAGAACACTTATCAAAAATAATTAATCATTATGTTTAGGTAAGTTTCCTCTTATCATTGCCACAGAGTAGTTAATATTTTAGTATCGTGCTTACAATAAAGTTAACCGAGTCGCTATGACTATTTATTTATTTATTTAACTTTTATAGCACAAAAAAAAGTACAAATGGCGGACTTATTGCCTAGTGGCATTCTCAGAAATTAACAAAAGTATAGTTTATCTAATATTTTTTCTTATATTTATAGCACAAAAACAATTACAAATGGCGGACATGAACATTACGCTCTTCTTCCGAATCTGGAAAACTGCCTCTTTCTACATTCATTAATAATTCAAAGATATCAATATCATTTATTTATCTTTGATCATCTTACATTTTTTATCTACGTACTTGTATTTATTTAGCATTTTGTTTATGGTCACCTCAATGTTGCTCAAATGCTCTAAAGTGATTAACTAAGATTAAGAGAGTATAAAACAATTTCCCTCAAGTAGTATTTTCCAAATCGGAGAAATACTGGAAAAGGGCCGAATCTTAAGTACCCGAAACCGACGCGCGTGCATGACTCGATGTATGAATGTTGAAGAAAGAAATTTGTCAAGATCGTAGTAAGTGGAAAGAAGTGGTCTCTGCCTACCCCTCTGGGAAACAGGCGTGATTTAATGTAATTTAATTAATGTATGTATTTTTCCAAATGAAAGAAGCACCTATAAGATTCAAGACTACCGGAAAAGATAGAAAGATAAACGACTTTTAATCAAATAAAACAATAAGCGTTACACTATCAATCAAGTAAAGAAAGTGTGATAAGAGGACGCACTTCGCTTTGGGCACAGAACAGATACGTACAGAAGTAAATCTTATGTATGTACTTCACTTTTCATACCTACGCTCGGCGGTCGCTCTAGGGTTGTCAACTATGGCTTATGCACAAAAAACTATCGCGGTAGGTAGTGACTTGGCACTCGTAACTAGTCGTTTGATTTATGGTTGAGAATGAAACGGGAAGAATGGAAATATAAATTAACAATAACTTTACGTTTGTCAATTTTTATTATCGAAAATTCCTTATAACTTCTAAACGGATTCCCTAGTTACACAATTTCCATTACCATATACGTTTTAGACCTAATCCTATCAAAAGACACTAAAAACAACAGAATATCTACACAAACAAAAAAACATGTTTTTAACTTACGTAAGGTGGCGTGAATTTACCTTACAAAAATATAGTTAAGTACTTCGTTTATACTGATTCAAAATAGGAAACTATTATTTAAATCGATCTTAGATATATTCTTCGGGGGCCGGGGCGGGGAGCTTACCTACCTAACTCTTCTGTGTAACGTTAAAACGAACCATTGAAATACAAGCAGATACCTACTTACCTCTCTGAAGCCACTGGTAGGTAGAAAAAAGACAATTCACCGTTTAAAGTGGAATTTAAAAAAACCGTCCACTGAACAGTTATAATAACTTCTTTTTTGTCGCTCCATTATACCTAATTATCGCACTTAAAAGTCCACAGACGCGACGCGTGTCAAGCGGACGGCACTCGCGCTCGCACTCGTTCCAACTCGTTTGAGATATTGTGTCCGTGAGTGGTGTCTATGTGTGCGTTGCTAAAAAAGATAAAAAAAGATAAAAGATGTTTATTCAGTAAGTAGGCCGCACGGGCACTTTTACACGTCAAAAATCTACCAGCGCTTCGGAAGAGACCACTGCTGAGAAGAAACGCCGCAAGAAACTCAACAGTAAGTCGTTTTTTAAATATTGCTAATGATATTATACAATAATAAACTTAACCTAGCATTATATAAAACAATGAATCTCACATAACACCAAAAATGTATTCATGCGTAGTTGAGCAGGAAAACGTGTCAAAACTCAGAATTGTCACAAAACTAATAAGCAACAGTAATATAAAAAATATATATATATAGAAAGTATACAAGTTATACTTACCTGTGAGGGTGCAAGACCACATGCATTAAAGTTTCGATACATTCTCCTACAGAAACCGTGTCCCCTAGACAATAATACAATATTTACATATTTTTTAAGACTAATTTAAATTATTAAATTATTTAGGTGTTGGCCAAGCATTTTTATCTGTTAGATAGTCTTCGACCCTATAGTAAGCTTTAGACATCAACGACTTTTTCAAGTAAGTTTTAAGTATTGGAAATGGTAACTTTAAAACAACGTCAGGTAATTTATTAAAGAAAAGGATGCATTGACCTACAAATGATTTATAAACCTTACGGACACGAAATTTTTTAATAGCAATTTTATTTTGATTTCTCGTATTCAAATTATCTACATCACAATTCTTAACAAAAGAGTCTTGATTTTTAATGACATAAATAATATTCTCATAAATAAATTGTGATGCTACTGTCAAAATATTAATTTCTTTAAATAGTACTTACTCTTAAGGAATCACGGGAGTTTAGATTATATATAGAACGAATGGCTCTTTTTTGCAACACGAATATAGTCTGTATGTCAGCAGCTTTTCCCCAAACCAGAATATCGTACGACATAACACTATGAAAATAACTATAATAAACTAAGCAAGCTGTCTCAACATTAGTAAGTTGCCTGATTTTCCTAACAGCATAAGCTGCCGAACTTAATTTACCTGCTAGTACTGCTATATGGGGACTCCATTGCAAGTTTTTATCTATAGTTATCCCTAAGAAAAGCGCCTTATCTACCATTTCCAATCTCTCATTATTAAGAAATATACTAGATTCTACCGGTCTAACATTAGGCAAAGCGAACCTAACACATTTAGTTTTCGTAGCGTTGAGTAGCAAATTGTTACTAGTAAACCAATTAAGTAATTTACCTAGTATGGTATTTATCCTACTGTAATCGACGGATTTTCGGTCTACCTTGAAAATTAATGATGTATCATCAGCGAATAGCACAATATCACAAAGATTATCTACTGTGCGTGGTAAGTCATTAATATAAACCAAAAATAAGAAAGGACCTAATATAGAGCCCTGAGGCACACCTAACTTAACAGGGGCTCCAATAGACTGTGTTTGGTTTACAACAACTGTTTGTGTTCTATCACTAAGATATGAAGACATAAGATTTAGAGAATTATTTGACAGACCATAATGTTCTAATTTTAATATAAGAGTCGCATGATCTACGCAATCGAAAGCTTTGGAAAGGTCACAAAAAATTCCTATAGCATCACAAGATTTCTCCCAAATATTGTATATATATTTAATGAGCACAGATGCTGCATCAGTAGTGGATCGTCCTCTGGTGAAGCCAAACTGATTACTGTTAAGCAGTTTATTTCTATTGAAGTGACCTACCATATCTTTTAACATTAACTTCTCAAAAACTTTACTTAAAACAGGTAGAATAGAAATGGGACGGAAATTCGTTAAATCACTCATATCGCCCGATTTAAAAAGTGGTATGACTTTACTATATTTCATAAGATTTGGAAAGACCCCCTCTGAAATGCAATTATTGTAGATTAAAGCTAAGTGCGGTGCAATTATATCTATGACATGATGGATGACTTTAACTGATGTTCCCCATAAATCCTCAGTTTTTTTTAAACTCGCTCTCGCTCGAGCGCACTTTGTATGTAGATTGCTTTCTGTACCTATCTGTTCTGTGCTTTGGGGTTTGGGGTGAACATTCATTTCAACCGCGTCAAGGTTGCCTTCAATATATTGACGAAAATAAATAAAATAAATTCAGGTTTCCTGCTCAACTACGCATGAACATAATTATTTTTTGTTTTATGGGTGTTTTTCAAAAAAAGTGTACATTTTTTTTTTCAGGATTCGTTTTTTTATTGTTTATCTTACTCAGAATCGTTGATACTATCGATCCTCATACAAGAAAAAAAGTGTCCTAAATATTCCGTTCCAAATCGTCACATTTTTGAATGCAGTCTTTTTTTATTTATATGGACGTGACGCACTGGAAGAAAAAACTTACATAGTAAAATCTGGGACACTTTTTTTCTTGCATGAGGATCGATAGTATCAACGATACTGAGTAAGGAAAACCAAAAAAAAACTAATTCTGGAAAAAAAAGTTAATGGACACTTTTTTTGAAAAACGCCCTTATGTGAGATTCATTGTTTTATATAATGCTAGGTTTAAAGTTTTATAATTGTAATATATCATAAGCAATATTTAAAAAACGACTGACTGTTGAGTTTCTTGCGGCGTTTCTTCTCAGCAGTGGTCTCTTGCGAAGCGCTGGTAGATTTTTGTCGTGTAACCTCCGGCTTACTTACTAAATTAACATCTTTATCTTTCTCTTATCTTTAACACCGTGTGGTTGCCGGCTTAGAGTAGTACCACTCCACGTCTTCCCGTGGAAGGCGTAAATCACTAATATACACTGGTAAACATCTTAACCTATTTGGGCAAAATGTTATTACAGAATTAACAACAAGTTGACTTGACAGAAGCGCGTGGAGCTCACCCCAGGTGCTTCTGTTTGGTCCATTAGAGAAAATACTCTTTTACCGAACAATAGGGAATATGCATGTTTTTTTTTTACAGCTTCAATTGAAGCTGATTCATGTAACAAACAGATCACAAAAATATTTTTTTTGAATAACTATAAAAATAACCAAGATATAAGCCAACAAAGATTTGCTCCTATCTCTTTCTAGAAAAACGGAATTTTACATGGAGTTTATATGGCCGCAGTGCACAATGACGTCACGGTGCACATCGGATCTCTCTGTCTAATTAGAAGTTTGAAATGCTTATAACTTCCGTATTTCTTGACCGATTTTAATTTTAATTTCCGTTTTGGTGATCTCTTTTACGGTATTTTCATATTTTGATGAGAAATGCGATTTTTAAAATCCATGCATATTCCCTATTGTCTTTACGTGTGATATCCATTTCTCTAATAAGTCCATGGGAGTGTCTATAAATAACTCGACATTTGCGAAATACCTACACTTTAACAGGAGTGCAAGCCATTTATTAAAGAAATAGAATTCGAATTAGAACAACAAGTTTTTTGTTAGTAATTTAGTGGCTCTGCCTACCCCACTGGGAATGAAAGCGTGAAGATAATGTATGTAGTCTCCATTTATATATTTTAGCTACACTATGTCAAGATAGTAATATAAGTATTTATTTATTGCTCTTATTTCACAATAACATGGTCAGTATCATGACGTCAATAACCATTACAACCTATCGCCCGCGACATTATCAATGTATAAACATTATGTTGGTATACTTAGGTATATGTTGTTTGTTGTTAACTGTAGAACTAGTTTCCCGTTACCTTTCTATTTCGTTATATAAAAATAATATAATAATAATAATGAAACTTAACTCTAAGTGTATTAAATATAACCACAACACAGTATAAAACTAACTGAAGAAATACATCCCTCTTTCATCGCGCTCATAAATAAAAGCTGCCATAAAAAACTACCACGAGTTATCTCGTAACAGATAATATTCCCAAATTGGTAGTTTCTGGAACCACAAACTGGCCACTTGCGGTAGATATCTTCTCACCGAAATAGCAACACTGTCGTTAAAATGATAAGGTGTTTGAGTTACAAGCGGAAGGCGGATTAGGGTATATTCTTCTGTCTTACATATGTACATATGTATGTTAACACTTTGTTTGTACAAAACACAGAAATTCAAATATAATATTTACTTATACATATAGGTATATTTTTTTTTTACAAAAACCTGAATTATACCTACCTAAGTGTTTTAATGGTAGTGGTAACAGAAAACCCATTTTTTTAAATAATTGCATTATTTTTGAAGCGTATTAAAAAATAAAGTTGATTTTGCACTGCACCGACTCCGGCGGCGGCGGCGAGCGGTGGGCGGCAGACTACACGCACGAAAATCGCATTATCGCCGCGGCAGCGACTAGGTGACATGCTTCATACACCCGCATTTGTTAGTTGCCGATCTCCGCGAATTAGAACACCCTGAACAGAAATACAATTTACCATAGCAAATTATTTAAAATCAAAATTTAATCAAAAATAGCCATCCGAAAACTTATTTCCCGTTTATTTTTACCCGACTGCGGCAAAGCCCAAAAGGAGTGTTATTTGTTTGACTTGTATATATGTCCGACTCAATGTCCATTAGTAGTATATTAAAATTATTTAAATATGAAATTGGCGGAATAAACAATACATAAGTAGATACATGATAAGTAACATTACTTTGACGACATTATCCAAACAGCAGTTGGATTTTTTTTAAAGCTGGCTTTTCATTAGACTTGTACTTTAAAATCAATTGGCTATCAATTTCGGTTTAAAAATACAGTACTTATTCAAAGTTAAAACGGACGGACAAAGAAGGTCCCTTTTGGTACCCATTAGGTACGAAACCCAAAATGCAAAACCCATTACGCTGGAGTTTAGTGGTTTATCCCGCTTGCTCCTTTGCTTTAAAAAATCAAGCTCTTGTTAAGAAATCCCCGTCAAACGAGTCTATAATCCATAAATCTTTTATATAATACCTATTCCTATAAGCCCCGCCGATATCACTGAGATCGTTTACGCGAAAATACCCTAAAAAAGGTCATATTGGAAAAACTCCCAAGAGAGCCGCGCGTTATCATATCAGGCATAGATAACTCCAAACGACTGGCGGTGAAAAAACGCCCTTATCGTAAAGTTTATGAACAAAATATATTATGAAGAACGATAATAAATTAAGTAGCGCTTAAAATATCTTAGTTTATATGTTGAAGGGTCTTTTTTGTTAGTGGTAAGGTGGGTATTCTAAGGACCGAATAATCTGATCTTGGCTGTGATGGCAATCATAAGACTCGTCTTAATAAACGTCAAGTCATAGAAAGCCGTGTGGATGCCGGCTTAGAATAGTGTCACTCCATGTCTTCCCGTGGATGTCGTAAGAGGCGACTAAGGGAATAAAGGCGACTAAGGGAATAAATAAAGGCTGTAAGTACTGTTAGGCGATGGGCTTGCTACCTGTCACTAATATACACTGTTAAACATCTTAACCTAATTGTTTAAATTGTGGTTACAGAGTTATCAACAAGTTTTTAGAGTTGTTGGTAATTCTGTAGCTCTGCCTACCCCTCTCTGGGAATGAAGGCGTGAAGGTATGTATGTATGTATGTATGTCATAGGAAGCTCTCTTTCTGCTAAGGCTTAGTTTGCTTAGTTTGCTATAAATAAAATATAAAATAAAATAAAATAAAAAAATAAAAAAGCCTTTTATTTCTTTGCAGTAAATTGACAGGTATAACTCGAAAGTTTTAGAATCTATGTTAGTATATCTATTTATATATATTTTTTGTTAGTAATTAGTTTAAGTATTATTACAAAAGTTTAACTTATATACTATTATTGTTTATTTAGTTATCTGCAAGAACCCCTCTACAGGTAAAGGCCTCCTCCAAAGATAGCCAGCCTTCTCTAGATTTAGCTATTTGAATCCAATCAAGGCCGGCTGTTTTTTTGAGCTCATCATCCCATCTAGCTAAAGGTCTGCCTCTCTTCCTTTTGCCTTGAGGGCCTAACCATGTGGTCACCCTTTTGGTCCATCTCTGGTCTTGTAGGCGCGCTACATGCCCGGCCCACTTCCATTTTAGTGATAGAGCGTGAGTTAGTCCGTCTATTGCCTTTGTCATTTTTCTTATTTTAGTGTGTCAAATTTTTTCAATTTTTTTAATGTTTAACATACTGCGCTCTATTCCGCGTTGTCATGAAATTATTTTGTCTCTTGTTTTTTTGTTGAACTTCCACGTTTGGCAGGCATACGTTAGGCACGGTATTAGGCAAGAGTTCAGTACTTTTGTTTTAATTTTAGTTGGCATGGTGCTTTTAAATATGTCTTTCATTTTCCAGTATTTCTTCCACGTCAACTGTGCCCTGCGTTCCACTTCTTGATCGTTGCTTTTCTGATCAAAGCTAATTTGCTTGCCTAAGTATATGTAGGTGTCCGTGTATTTCAGAAGTTCACTGCCAACATATAGTGCTTTCTTGGTGCTGTTAGTCATCAACATTGTTTTGTGTAGGTTCATTTCTAAGCCTACTAGTTTACTGGCATCATTGAGTGAACTTATCATGTATTGCAGTTCTGAACCTGTTTCTGATAGGAGGATTAGGTCGTCTGCGAACCTTAGGTGGCTAAGGTAACCTTCTTTGATCTTTATACCGCGTCTTTCCCATTTTAGCTGGGTGATAATCGATTCCAATGTGGCTATAAATAACACTGGTGAGAGGGGGTCGCCTTGTCTTACTCCTCTTTCGACCGGGAACCATGGCCCCGTTTGCTATACGGATTTGGAAAAAAAACACATTTCCCGCAATTATTGTATTGATTGATTGATTGATTTGTATAAAATAAGTTATTTTTTTAATTAAGAACTCTTCGTAATCTGCATGCGCTAACACCTAACATTCCTAATAGGTTAGTTAAAGTTTGCTTGAAATATGCTCTGTCCTTATCTGTCATTATGATATTTGAATTTGAAGAATAGGACCAACAATACTTTAACTAAAATAGGTTTTTAATGCGTATATGAATAAGGGGGTTAAACGGTAATGTAGTTTGTAGATATTTACTTGATCACTTCTTCGTTAACGCAACAGCTGTTACATTGCAAGTCAGACGTTAACAAAAGTAACTACATTGGCGGCCCCTTCTTTCGGAGCTGATATCTCATAAACGGTTTGACTGATTTTGATGAAACTTAGCTAAGAACCCTCACGATTAAACGGCCTTTCAATTAAAAAAAACCGCATCTAAATCAATATATCGCACCTTCAGAATTATAGTGACCTAATTCAAAATTACAGCGTTCGAACTTTAAGTCATAAATTGATTATTATAGAGCCCTAACTCGAAATTCAAAATTTCTGAGTTATGTCACTATTGTTCTGAAGGTCGAATGAAAATCAGTGAATTCGTCGGTGAAACTGAAAAACCGCGTAAGTGACATTCTAAATAAGGAGCAAAATGCACCTTTTTAATAAGACGGTAGGGTTCATTTTGCTCTATCATAAATTTGTCAGTTACGTGGTTTTGCAGTATCACCGACGATATCCATTTGGGACCTACGATGCCACAGACGCACACACAGGTACACTTTAAACTTATGAGAACCCTCTTTCTTCTCAAAAATCATCTTTTATCTTGTATCTTTGCCAGATGTTAAATTTTGGTTTAAGTACACATACATACATACATAAACACACGCCTTCATTCCCAGAGTAGGGTAGGCAGAGCTACAGAATTACCAACAACTCTAAAAACTTGTTGTTAAATTCTCTAACCACATTTTGCACAATTAGGCTAAGATGTTTACCAGCGTATTAGTGACAGGTAAGTACACAACATTTCAAAAATAAACTAATTCGTGCCTCAGGTGATCTCTTTCCTCGGCCAGCGGCTAGCAATAATAGCTATCCAACGAGGAAATGCAGCCAGGATTATGGGCACCATACCCGGTGGCAGTGGCCTACGGGACATTTGTACATATTATAATTACACATCAATACAAATCATCATTTGACAGACTATAATCATATTACAAACTTTCATTTCGCAAAGAGATACTTCTCGCCGCATTATTTAATATTTTATGCGGTCAAAAGTCACCTATGTAATATGTAATGGTTTGAGCACAAAACGTTTTTGCGAAATTCTGTGCCTCCTGTGACAAGTGATACAACTCGAAAAACACGATTTTACAGGAGAGCAAAAACAAGTTTTAAAAAAATACTGCTTTTAAACGAATACGTTTTTTTGAACATTTCTTTCGATTTTTATAACATGTAATATCACTTTATTAACTGGTTTGACAAAAATAATGATACTAGTTATATATTTTAAGATATTTGAAGAAACGTCCGAAATGTATCATTTTACATTTCAGATTAATCTATTTAACTCGTGTATGATGATACAACTCGAATTGTATTACTTAACACAAAAAAGTGTAATCAAGGAGCTCTGGTGATCACTGATACAACTTTTTTTTTAAAGCTTAATTTTTCTATTATTTCTTGAGTTAGAGGTCTAACCTTTATACACAAGTTGTAGGGAATTGAATAAGTAATCTTTCTGAAAACGAACGGGCGTAATATTTAGGATTTTAGTGAGTTGTATCATTAATCACAAAAAATAATCTTAATTTAAACCGTGACTAATGTTACATATCGAGTTTTTGTTAGGTCTGGTAACGAAAAAACTTGTGTCAAATAATACAAGTAATTGATCAAAACAAACGATTGCAATTATGATAATTTTGTTTTTTTAAATATAAGGAATAAAGGAACTAAACATGAAATTAAATCACTGAGGAAACAAATTAACTTATACTCCTTCATTTCAAAGCAAAATTACGATGTTGCAACAATACAGGAGGTAAATTAACCAGTGCATATTGCCATCCAAAACAAAAACTAAATAGGCACCTACACAAAAAAACAAATAACAATTCTCAATCATCAGCATAATCTAATCACCTACAAAACATGAAAATAATGATAACTAAATCTCAGGTAGGTAAGATATGAAGAAAGTTAAATTAAGCTTGCCGTCAGTCGAAGTAGTAAGTACGAATAGGTAGTTAAGTGACATAGCGCATGGTCCACCTGAATTTCATCTTACTGAATTTGATACAATAATTTAAGTCACCACAGAACGGTAGCATTTACTAACCTGCCACTTCACAAAATAAAACGTGTTGGTTGGTATATAACTATTTCTTTCCGTCGCAAGATTTTTACCGTTTTTATCTTCTGTCATAATATTTTACACAAATAACTAGTTCCATACACATGTAGATCATAATATTGTATCGCAGCCATAAAAGGATATTAACATTAAGTTACCTACAATAGAAATCATGCTTACGCGTCGGTTCAGGCCACAGCGAGCGTGTGCTCCCACCCTCGATGACAGGGTGACCATAGCTATGAAGAAAGAGACCAGACTCATTTTTCGGAACATGAGTTAGCTATGCCATCGTAAACTAGATTTTTTAAACTATGTTATGTTGAAAGCGACCTATTTTAGCACGTCAATTCACTAAATTATACATAAACTTATGTATAAAACCGCCAATAACGAAATGTGCGTTCTATAATGTCGAACGCAGCAAAAGTACTTGATTTAGTCTATTTTTTCCGTTAAAAGATGATACTTTTAATCTGCAGAACACAGCCAGTCGTCAATTAGTCGGATTATACAATATTTCTATATAAATACTATAATCTACTATTTGTAATTAGCATGAGACAACTAGGGTAATAGCATATAGCACTTTTTATAACAATACAAGAATTCAATTAATGTATGGTAGTGAATCTTGGGAATGGCAGAAGAAGAACGCAAGCCGGAGTAATGCAGTTGAAATTAGAGCTCTAAGAAGTATGTGTGGTGTTAGGATGATAGATAGAGAAATAAATAGCGAGATCCGAGAACGATGTGGATTGAAAGAAGATGTAGTGACTAAAATCGAAAAGGGTATGCTAAGATGGTTTGGTCATTTAGAAAGGATGGATGAAAGAAGGGTTACGAAAGATATATGGCGAGCGAGAGTGAGTGGATATGTCGGTAGGGGACGTCCTACACGGACGTACGGTGATCAGATTCGCGATGTACTGAATAAGGGCCAAATAAAAAGCACCCGAAACTGACGTACGTGCATGAAGAGATTGATGAATGTAGAGGAAGCGAAAGTTGTATGTTTAGATCGGTGCACCTGGCGTTCCGTAGTCTTTGCCTACCCCATTGGGAGACAGACGTGAAGTTATGTATGTTATGTATGTATGTAAGAATTTAATATTGTAATCGGTATAAATTGGCTAAAGAAATTGTCACTTTCGTAAAATTACGATTGAAAGGAGGATAGCAAATATTATAATTAGTTGTATATAAAACATCCAACTACATTGTTTTTTAAAAAACCTACGAATACTCCAGTTAATTTGTTTAAAATGTGCTTAATACACTGCATTATACTTAGTTCTAACAATTAGGGTTTTTATAAGAAAACATACTAGGAAGTAATAAATATTTTTTTTTCCTAAAAACGGCTGTATCTCGATACCGATTTTTTATTATTGGTCTCTTTTGCGTAACTATTAGAGATAAACCATTTTATTCTCAACCTATAAAAACTCAGTCACAAGGTAATATTAGTAGACCTGTCGATTTAAATATTACACTGTATTATGACACGGTTCTATGGTAAGTATCAATAAATTTGTTTAGATATATTTTTAAGATTTGTATGTATATATGTATGTAAACACTTTATTGTACAACAGAAAAACCATTGCAATACAATTAATATAAAAATATGTACAATATGTTTATACTTTTCTATATAAGTATTTATATCGTTGTACTAGACAACGATATAAATACTATAACCAAACTACAAGCCTAGAGCTTAGTTTGGGACTAGGCCAATTGGTGTGAGATTCTCCCCTGATATTTATTTTATTATTTTATAGATTGTATCACTATGCACCAAACTTTACAAGTTCTAAATGGTCGTAATATTCTCACATTTTTGATACAACTGACTTATACATTTGCAAAGATTAGGAAATATTTGAAAACATTTGATATAAATCGAGTTGTATCAATTAACACAAACCAAAAGAAGCAAAAACAGGTTTAATTTTTGATCTAACTCAAGTTGTAACTTTCGAAATACGCAAAACTCTGGTGATAAATGATATAACTCAAGTTATATCAAAAGACACAGAAAAATTTAAAGGTATAAGAACCGTGATTTATGATACATTTTGAGATATATCATCTGGCACGAGATAAAAAATATTTCATGGTTTTTTGACGTGGTTTAACTAGAGAAATAGCATTAAACACGGAAAATCAGAAAAAAGGGTAAATTGTATCATTTTACACGAAAGTATCTTCGAAACTAGAAGGCCTAGGAACACGGGAGTTGGAGCAAACGATGCGTTATTTTTTTTAAGGTGTTTCATGAAAGAAAACGAAAACTCCTATAACTCGAGTTGTATCACTTGTCACAGGAGGCACAGAATTATAGTTTGTAAAATGATATAGTTTGTCAAATGATGATTTCGTAAAAAGTCAGGGTACCTAACCTCCTTAGAATAGGTTATTTTATTTTAATATTTTGTTTAAGATATGATTTTATTATTTTTCTGAATATTATTTGTCTCTTAACACCATTACAAAATCACCTGTTTTTATGTCACTGCCATACAAACCATCTTGCCATACGTAATAAATACCATTTATTTCTTCGTCCTTGTTTTTCTTACGATTCCATTCAAGAGTTATTTCTACGTCAGAATATTTCAGTGGCCTGCGTGTGTTTAGAACGCGTTGGTTGGATTGATTTTAGCCAATGAAAACGCCGCGCGGGTCGTGACCTGCCAGTGATGACGCGGTAACGCCCTTACGTAATTATTGATGAGCCGGTTCAAGTGAAAAACGTTTTAAGTCTTACATTCTGTACATGTCATATACCCTTTTTATTACGAACTGAGTCGACTTATATTCGTTTTTATTAGGGCTACGGAATTACTGCCGAACTGGCTGAAAACACGAGCCGTTGCTGAAAAAAAGATAGGTGGGTTTTATTGGTTTGAGAGAGGTATGTGAGCATGATAGTGCAACCAAAGTTGTCTGGCATGGTATGATTCGCTAATGTGTCGGCAAATATTTTATCGATAATTATCAGTTCCTAAACCATTTATAGGTAGGTTAGGAGACTTTGTGGTATATACATATTGGTCACCTTGAATGTAAAATATTTCGCTCGAATGCCAGGTCATCCTTCTAGCATACATGAATGAAAAATCTGGGGTCCTAGTGAAAAAGGGTATAAGTGTTCTGAAGATCAAGTGAAACAGGGCTTAAGTGGAGTATACTTCGTTCATGTATATACCCTTTTTTATTACGATTTAAGTCGACTTGTACCCTTTTTCCCTAAGACCCCAAAAATAACGTTTTGAGTACCGTAACCTCGGGTAACTTTAGCCCTAGGGGGTAACATTGCCCACCCTAAAAACCATTGTTAAAATTTAATTATTCCATTAAATGTTAGATCAGAACCAAGGTACTTACATAGTTCTAAAATTATTAAGATGATTACCACTGAAATAGTTATACTTTTAAGGGTGGGCAATGTAACCTCCTAGGGTTAACATAACCCGAGGTTACGGTATATTGAATACATGTTTGAAGTATTTTTAACACTGTGTACAGTTGAGTACAAAGAGATGGCACTTTTAGACCTTATTACAATGCAATACAGTCTCCCGGCCGATTCCGAGGCGCAAATCGGAGTGCTACGTAATCGATTAAGCTAATATACTTATAGGTAAGTACTTACCCATTATACATTTGAAAGTGTGTATCGTTGTTTGGATGTTTGTGATTCTAACAGAAAACCACTGACCTGATTTGGGTGAAGCTTGGCACACATAGACTAAGAGCCGTATTAATAAACTCATCTTGGCTGAGATGCCGGTCACAAGATACGTCGAAGTAAACGTCAAACCATAGAAAACTGTAATTTTTGACGCATCTTGAGGCGAGCATTACAGTCGAGATCAGATTATTAATACGGCCCTTAGTCTTTATTCTGGATTGTCGTAATATTTTTTGACCCGGACAATTTGTCTGATCCTGAGGGAAAAGCGATAAACGATTTCTATGCAGACGGAGTCTTTGTTACCTGACAATATTTTTATCATGTGCCTAGCAAACAAATAAATAAGTAAATAAATATCAGGGGACAATGTCACACAAATAGACCTAGCCTTAAACTAGACTAAGCTCTAGGCTTGTACTATGGGTACTAGACAACGATGAACATACTTACATAGAGAAATATACACCTAAGTACAGAGAAAACATCTAAGACTTGGTTTTACTACCCTGCTACCGTTTCTATTTGATTCGTATGTAAACCAATCGCGGCACTCGTAGATGACGTGATGCAATCAGTCACGTGATCTACCAGTGACGCGATTGGTTTAAAAAACGAATCGAATAGAAACGGTAGTTAGCTAAATGCATCTTGGCAAGGGCCTCTGATCCTTGAACCGGGGACATCTAGCTTCGTAGGCAGGGTTACTACAAAGTAGCCTAATGCCATCAAACGCTGCTAGCGTTCAATTCAATTCAATTTTTGATTTATAGCTCCATCGATACAAGCTGCTATCGTTTCTATTTTCTGAATGAATAGAGTTGATGTAAAGATGACGCGATCTGTCGTCAGCTTACGTCAATCCCTATACATTTTTTTTTTATGGCTTTGGAACGCATACGAGCACACAGGCCACCTGATGGTAAGTAGAAACTGTGACCCATAGACCCATTTTACCAGCTGTTTATAAGTTGCAATGGTCATGCCTTGCAAGGAATATTAGAGCCACTTCCCGGGAACTGATTGAGCTGAAATTTGGTAAACATCGATGACAATTTAAAAATATGGCATCATAGAGCGATTGGATGGTTGAGACGTAAGGTGGCCATAAGAACTCCTACTAGGTTCGTTAGAATTGTCTTGACGAGTAGTTAATGACTATGTATGCAATAAAACCTTCTTCCAAAAGTGAATGTTTTGAAAGAAACTTTTTTTGTCCATTTTCTAAAGTT
The DNA here is from genome assembly GCA_927399475.2 of Acleris emargana. NCBI lineage: Eukaryota > Metazoa > Arthropoda > Insecta > Lepidoptera > Tortricidae > Acleris > Acleris emargana. The sequence continues at coordinate 15,659,950 of OV656853.1, read as the reverse complement.
TCATCTGGACTAGGCTCTCTGACCAAGGACGACCATTCAGCACATATTAGAGAAATTCCTGATATCTACTTACCTTTAAGTGATACGCCATCGCCATTCCTCACCTAGACTAAAAAACAATAGTCCTCGTTTATGTTTTATCTGCAAACTAACAGAATAATTCGTGTGAATGTTTTCCTTCCTGTGACGCGGGGGAGAGGGGGCGGGTATTGATCCTGAACGCAAGACTCTTTGTTTGAAGAAGTTCAGACTGTTGCGGAAGTAGTGTGTTCACTGCAAATAGCACAGTTGTTAAAATGCACTTTGATTTGGGTGGGTAAAGTTTAAATTAGATTGGGAGCTGATTGGCCCTTGGTTGATATTTGAACTTGATTCAACTAACTATCTCAACGCTAGACATGATTTTAAGTCTTGTTTCGTTTGAAGCTAAAAGGACTAATAACAATAACTTTAGGATTTTAAATATATTTTGTTAAATCGAAGAAGTGTGTAGATTTGAGAATTGATATTTTATTTACCGCTACATTCATGGCAACGTTCTTTAGAGTGTGGTGACACTGAAAAATGGGGGCAAATTTAAAATATCACTAGCTGGTAACACGAAATGCATAACGACTGGATAGGTACTCACAAAGTGACAGCTTGTTTCAAAGGTAAAATTGTTGCCATGAGAAAGACTAGAAAAAAACCCTTGTGTCACGACTCGCTGGTCAGACTCTAGTAACACCATACTAACACAGATTACCAAAAAATACTTTTGCAGCATTCGAAACACTAACTCAGGGTATCAAAAAGCAAGAGTATGATAAAAGTGCTTTATCTCGGAAACGGTGATATTTTTATTGAGGCCAAAATTACTTATTCTGAAGAAAGAAAACAAAAAACCGTGCTATGAGAAATTCAAATTATGCAGAATGCTGAATATTATGACATGACCAGGGGTCGGAATTTTCGTAGCACTTTTCAGCTGTCATAGGGACTTCTCGTTTATTGACTTCGGATATACATATTTTATCGATACATTATAGAACACAACATGTTAAAGACGATTAAAAATATACCTAGGTAAAGCACAGGCGGTATTATCGCTAAAGAGCGATTTCTTTCAAATAACTTTCGAATAATTGAAAACGTGAAATAGAGATTTGCAATGAAAATAATGAAAAGTTAATAGTTAACATTTTAATCAGTTCAGTTCAGTGTTTTATCATTTATGAATTTCATGTTCAGTCTGTTTTAGTGCAAACAAGACTAAGTGTTTCTTCATTCGTTTTTCTATAAAATAAATAGATTGTCATTATCTGAAAGAGATCGCTCTTTAGCGATAAGACCGCCTGTTGTTTACCTATACTTTTAATCTTCTTTAATATGTTGTGTTCTATAATGTATCGATAAAATATGTATATCCGAAGTCGATAAACGAGAAGTCCCTATGACAGCTCAAAAGTGCTACGAAAATTCCGACCCCTGGACATGACAAACGTATTGTTTTTAATTCGGTGGCTACCTGACGAGTAAATAAGAGCTATCGTAACATTGATAAAACGAAAACATGTCAAAAGCAATGCAGTTTTACCTTGTAGAATAGAGTCTGAGATGTTTTCCAGCACCGTATAACTACAGTCTGTGAGCACTTAGAAGATCGAGGCTTCCGTTTAGTACTTCTCTCTCACTCGCTCTTAATAAGATCGTATGAGAGCGAGTGAGAGAGTACTAAACAGAAGCCGGTTCTAAGTGCTCACAGACTGTACGATCTTATGTATTTGATAGCGATTATCATCATCATCATCAGCCTATACTAGTCCACTGATAGACGTCGCCTATCTCATTACGCGCCACGGAGCACGATCTGCAGCCACTCTCATCCAGCTCTTGCCAGCCTCCTTGCAAAGATCCAGAAGAAGATTAAGGTAGGTCAAGTCCACAAAGATAGAAAAACGATTGAAAAAAAAGAAGCCAATACTGGGTGAAATCTAAGTCGTAGTACAAATGATCACATCTGTTTTCTACCCACGAAAATGAACAACTTTCACTATGGGACCAACTCTGAAATCACAAAAAAAATATCAGCTGTTTCATAGAAAAGTTCAATACGGACTCGACCAAAATGTATGAAGCAGCCGATTTTTTTTTCGTGATTTCAGCGTTGGTCCCATAGTGAAAGTCGTTAATATTCGTGGGTAGAACACAGAGGTGATCATTTGTACTACGACTTAGATTTCACCCTGTATATAAAGTTGTACACTTGCCTACTCGATGCACAACCTTTCACTTTTCTCAATTACTCAAGGGTTTGAAGAAGAAGTACATTCTTTTTTTTAAATATTCATTGCAGTTATTGTTTTTACATACATACATACATACGTAAATACATATTCCGAATTTATAAAACAAACGGCTGCAACCATGTTTTATTTCTTCTCTGTGCATGTGACATCATACGTACCTACTCTGTGTGACATCCTTTAGAGAAGCTAAAGCCGGGCACAGACAAAGCGCTCAGTGGCGCCCTCATTAACGCTGCGTTCCTTTGATCGCGACCTGTCTGTACCGCCTTTATGCAGTGTGGTGTAATGTAACGTCTACGTGAGCGGGTAAAAATAACTTTTTCACTTCTCATGCTTTTAAAATGTCACTTTAGTCTCTGCACATCGGGAATATATCTCCTCATTAATCTCTAGGGATTAAAGTTTTTTTTTAATTTACTTTTTGAAACCCTTAAACAATCAATCACGGTGTGTGTGAATGGAGGATTATTGCCATTTTCAGTGCATATTTCGCCATCAGACACAATGATATATTTAATCTGCCCTCCTAAGTTAATACGCAGTATGTCAGATAAAATTCCTGTAGCAATATCAACCTTATTACTAAGAGAAGAGAACTAAAACTGCTTTGGTTTTTGATTTTGGGATATTGCTTATTTGCGTAGGAGGGCAGAATTGGTGTGACATTGTCCTCTTATATATTTATTTATTTATAGGAATTGTGATAGCGCAGTATATTTTAATAAAGCCTCAAGAGTGACGTATCTCTTCGTGTTATTCTTTGTTAATCTTGCTACGCGCTACGGATGTAGCCCGTAGCAGATTTTACTGCTTATCACTTTGTAGCGGATTGTTAACAAATCAATGTAACAAATCAGAGGCAATGTCTTTCAATTGGGAAGGCCCAAAAAACAAACTTACGCTTTTTACATACTTATTTGAAAGAATATCAAATTTTACGAAACAAATTTCATTAATTTTGTATTTGCCCCATAACTTTTTTTAATATAATTTTTTATGAAGCAGATATTTTATGGATGACATGATCATTTTAAATTGTCCAACAAATAATAACAATAGGGAATATGCATGGATTTTAAAAATCGCATTTCTCATCAAAATATGAAAATACCGTAAAAGAGATCACCAAAACGGAAACTAAAATTAAAATCGGTCAAGAAATACGGAAGTTATAAGCATTTCAAACTTCTAATTAGACAGAGAGATCCGATGTGCACCGTGACGTCATTGTGCACTGCGGCCATATAAACACCATGTAAAATTCCGTTTTTCTAGAAAGAGATAGGAACAAATCTTTGTTGGCTTTATATCTTGGTTATTTTTAAAGTTATTCAAAAAATGATTTTTGTGATCTGTTTGTTACATGAATCAGCTTCAATTGAAGCTGTAAAAAAAAACATGCATATTCCCTATTAAATGATATCTAATGATAAAAAGTGATTATAATAGTGTTATAAAACATACTATTTCAAGCTGTTTTTGCCTAACCCGTAAGATGCCCTAGGAGGGCTTCAAGCCGAAATCGAAGGTCAAACAAGGGTCATATATACTTCTGTCGAAATTTTTGAAATAGATAAATAATCCAAAAACTTAATAATGGAGAACGGCTTTAAAACCCTATTCCTCGAAATGGTTTTCAAATTAGAGTAATTTAAAAAACATGAACAATCCCAATTATTGCATTAAAGCTGAACCAATCAACACATAAATTCAGCAGACAGACGGTTAACAACCGGGATCAGCTCATTAATTACCTCATCCAACCCTCCAAATGCCAACAACCGTGTTTGCCTACAAGCTGTATAGCGGTGTTCAAATTATGCGTGCCGGCCAGTTTGATTAGCAACCAAACCAATACGTCGTATAGGGGCTACTGAAACTGCGGCTATGCGACATAGTAAACCATTCGAGAAGTTGAAAATAATGTGCAAGACTAAATCGAATTGTATTATGATATTTTGGACTATTTGCAATTTTATATAATTACCATTTATACTTTAAAAGAGTGCAATTCCCTCTATAACCAGCTTTAGTCAGTACAGAAAAACTAAAAGTAACGGTGTACAATGTACATTTAGAAGCAAACAATTTTTCCCTTGGGCATAGGTATGTAGCAACGAAATCTTCATGTTATAGCGAAAGATGGAAAAACAAGAAATATTTTAAACTAAGACTTAAAATGTATTAACCTAAATGTTATCCAATTCAGCTTCTATTTAAAAAAAACTATTAATTTATTTAACGCGGACGAACTCGCGGGCAAGACTAGTTTGATATAAAACATAACGATTTGTAAATGCAAATGTAGGGGCCTTGACAGGATGCATAACGCTTATAGTACGGCCATGATAACGATAACGTTAGCAATTTTCGAAAACTGATAGGAATGCATGGTGTTGACATTAGAGGACAGTTGACATTTTTAATTATGAGCTATAATTAAGTAAGCTATATCTCTTTTGGTAGATTTTAGTGATTACCTAATATTTTTTCAATGATCTCATTGTACCTGAAATCAAGTGACTTCGAGGCTGACGCGATAGATCTTCAACTTCCTTCAATCCTGTATTTATCAGTTTTCGAAGATCGAACATCGCGCATCGTTAGCGTCCTGCATTGTATCTAGGCCTACTTGGTTAGGGAGATTAGTAATAGTTTTGACAGTTGACAGGTCAGGAAGGAGAAAAACCAAATTCTTTTTGACATGAAATACAGTTTTCAACGTTATGATAGCTCTAATTTACTTTAGAGTTTGACAGTAATGCGGCCAAGTTAAAAACAATACGATAATAATGATAAAAGCAATCACTGTTTACCGCGTCATCATCATCATCATCATCATTTCAGCCTATTGCAGTCCACTGCTGGACGTAGGCCTCCCCCAGGGTTCGCCACAAGGCCCGATCTCCCGTTTTTGCCATCCAGTCACCACCAGCCACTTTTTTTAGGTCGTCGGTCCATCTGGCTGGAGGGCCGCGTCGAATAGACTTAAATAAAATAGCATTTTTTGTCGGGGACTAAATCAAAAAGTAATCATTACCTTAAAGCCTATCACACTTAAACATAAATTGCATTTCCAACGGAAGACCAGCGCTGACTTGAATGCCAGCATTACGGTGAGTTGGGACCATTTCGTGGCTACTTTCATCTAGTATTTGTTAATCTGTTCTTTGTTATGCATGTCACGAAACTCACGAATAAATGATTTTCTTTAATTCTTTCTTTTCATTGTATGATGCCATCTCACTAAACGTAATGAAAAACTATAACTAATTTTATACTTAAGTAGTCCTACTCGTATCGTAATGCGTTTCAACAAAATCATCCTTTACAAACCGTTATTATTTAAAAACTACCTTTATCTACATCTAAACAGATCTATTGATAAAAATATTACAATGCCTCTACATGTGTTGCCCTAGGCTGTATTACGGGTACATATCAATTTAATCCACCCCCTAATCGCCGCTGTTTGCCTATACTGCAATTACTGCACTGTATCACGCGTGTCCCGTTCAATTAGCAGCCAATACGTCGTATAGAGGCTACAGTAACTGCGGTTATACGACTAAATTATAACAAAATCTGTAAAAATCTAATATATCGTAACGTTGACAATACATGTCAAGAATAGACGCCTTTTGGATACTTAAATTCATATTGATAAGAAATACTTTGTTTCTAACTGATAACTCTGATTAGTAATAAAATATTCTGATCATAGACTTTATTTTCGTGTTGGCATCATACTACTTTTTAACGTAGTAGGCCAACGGAGGCCAGGAGGCTTTTATTAAGCTTAACAAGTATGTTTCTTTGTAAGTACCATTACTAGCTGTAGGTAGGCCTCCAACAAGATGGAGTGACGACCTTGTAAGGGCCGAGGACGCGAAAAGCACAAGACCGGTCTGAGTGGAGAGCCTTGGGGGAGGCCTATCTAAAGCAGTGGACGTCTGTCGGCTCGGCTGACATGATGATGATGACCATTACTAGCTCGAGGACAGTGATAATAATATTTTAATGCCTGAAGAGCTGATCTGATGATGGATTGGACGCTGTACTGAACTAATGCAACGCATTTTAACCTAGGAAACGTTTACATGATATTTTTACCTCGAAAATTAGCCCAAGTTCACATTTTTCTGTGTTTCATCGCATCATCAGAGGCTAGTTGGTGGCTGTCAATTTGCGGTTCAGTTAAATTAACTGCGCTTTTGTGCAATTTAGAGACTAAAGGGGCGTAAGCGACTAGCACCTGAGGTTTGTTATGGCCTTTAAGTTCTAGTGTAGTACCTACTTGATTGTTAGGTGATATTTAAAGTGTATTAGTTTTAAGACTGTTGCTAATAGTACATTATTGCCTAGGCAGTGAAGCAGGCAATTGCGGGCCGAGTATTGGTTTAAACGGACGAGCTTGCGAGTCCCAAGGAAGGACATACTTAGGACTTTTTATCCCGGAAAAAGAGGACGGAGTCTCTGGCAAGTGGCAGCATTATTATAATGATTAATTAACGCACGGTAGCAAATAAATGGTAAAAAATTGTATTACAATTGCGATTTTTTCATTTATTATATTTTTTATAATCATTATTATTTTTCTGTAACAAGAAGTGGTCAATCAAAATTGTATCACGTAAACTTTTTCAAAAGGTTGACGATATCTGGTTTAATAAGACGTTGATGAATATATAATCATAGGTACTCTATTTACAATTTTGGCAACTAAACCTACTTAAATAGACAAGCTCGCAATGCAGGGATCGGCAACCTTTTCTCTAAATAAAAAATAAATAAAAACCAAGATAATTCGAGCCATTCACGGGATTACCGGTGCAAGCTAAGGCGCTTTATCAGAGCTTACTGTTCTTCCGAAGGGTTAAGATATCCCCCTTTGTAGGCGTAATTCGGGGATTACTCAGCTTAAAGCGCTGATGGGGATCAGTTTGGATGTTTTGATTAAGCATATTTAACTTAAGTTGCCAATGCTTATCATATTTAGTGTCTGGCTCTCTGGATTGAGATCTTAAGATATAATTAATCCATGTCTGAACTAAACTAAGATGCTGCTTACCGCACCTTCATAGTTGCAAAAACGTTCATTGAACTGAAAGCGCCATAAATCGAGTCTATCATATCTCTTTCTGATATAGCGAATTTGAGAGTGACAGGTATACTAATGAGACGATAGTGCTAATAAACTTATTTACAATTCATGATAGGAAAATAGTAAGATGAGAATTTAATTCCCTTTTTTTTTTTGAGATAACCGCTTTTAAAATGATATCGTCCCTATTGCATTATATATATTTTATATTGATAATTATTGTGCTGATTTTTATAACAAACTAACCTTCTCTCTACTTCTCCCTTTCAACTCGACTTCTGTGTATAAATAATAAATTATCAAAACATATACAGTTGAGTACGGTAAGTAAGTATACCTTGATAGAGGGTGATGTTTTTTTTGTTGTAAAATTACAATACTAAAAAAAATTGAGGCTTGTTGAATAAACATATAATTAGCTTTTTACTTACAAATAAACATAATTATTTAAATTGAAATGTTTAGCTTTTTTCACAGAATACGAGTGAATTAACTACTTGAAGTCAATATAAATGTGAACCAACTCAATTTAAAGTACTAAATCAAACTTTCCAACTAAATTAACTTTACAATAAACATCTTAAGCAGCAGACACAACACAACACATTACAAATACGATCAAACCAACCCATCCGTACACAAACAAACATAATAGAATCACACACTTAAATCTTTCTAACATTTTAAATGTGTTTAACACGGGGGAGGCTACGAATCGTATAAGCCGCTCACCATTCCAACTAGACCTGTCTATCTCTACCAAACTCCCCTCAAACGCCTTGGTTTAAAACACTTAGAGGGGAGAGGAAGGTCTGTCATAAATTGTGTTTGATTACATTACGAATTGCCGAGTCTTCAAGTGGTAGAAAATCGTATCGGATTGATCGCAAGGGTTCTAAAGGGCTTTAAAGGGTTTATGGGTATGCAACTTTGTCGCGTTAACTAAACGGTTTTGGTCGAAAAAAATGTGAGGTAGCTGTAATAAATGCTAGGGTGCAATAAATGGTGCGGTCTTAAGATAAGAATCTCGGAAACCGATTTGCATTCCATCGATAAACTTTTTTTTATGGCTTGGATAAGGCAAACGAGTACATACTAGGAGTGATTCCCATCTTCCAACCCAGCCATTCCACCCAGGTTGGATATTGGGACATCTTAGTGCTATCTTCCAACCTGCCTCAGGTTGGATAATGGGAATAAAATGTATTATTATTTTTTCTTCCCATTATCCAACCTGTACGGAATAGGGTACAGTTGCGGAGAATATCCCGGCACCACTGTACTTTACGCGGCGAAGCGAAGGTATTACAGTCACGTCGTTCGTGTATTTAGATGATTATTTATAAATAGGTTTGTATATTTGTCTGTTTCTAGATTTGTAGGTTTGCAACGTTGGCTTAATCTTTTTTATAAAAGGTACCTATTTTATCTATTAGCTTAATTAAAAAGAAAACCTATAAAATGTACTTTGAAGGGAGAACACATATTTATAAGCAATTTGAACATTTAATTGTTTTCTTTTTTTGTTATTGACCGTACAAAAGTATAGGTTGGAAGATGAGAAGAAAAACAAATAATACATTTTATTCCCACTATCCAACCTGAGGCAAGTTGGAAGATGGCACTATGATGTCCCAATATCCAACCTGGGTGGGATGGATAGGTTGGAAGATGGGAATCACTCCATACTTGGCCATCTGATGGTTAGTAAGATCCCAGATCCATAATATTTATTCTTTAGTCTGCAATCCTGAGACTCCAAAGGACTTAGTTGGAATTACTCGATGGTGGGATGTGTTATTATCCCTACCGGTCGACGAATATCCCACTTCTGCGCTGCTCGGAAGGTGAAAGGATGGTGGTAGCGATCCGTACGGACCCTTCACAAGGTCCTACCATCACTAAATCATGCCGATTTTTTTATGTATGACGCAGTCTTAGTGGTGAGTTCGCCTATGTACATTATCTATAGTGATGCAAAATGCTTTACATGAAAGCCTGAGTGTCAGGGAGATCTACTATGCCCTCTTAAGCCAAAAAGCAGTATATCCAATTCAATAACCAAAGTTGTTTGAATTCTATTTTGTTAGTAATGAGGTTGATATTGCTACAGGAGTTTTATCAGCAGAGATCGGACCAATGGATGTCATTGTTGGCAATAATATAGACATGACTCCTAAGATCAATTAATTATTTTTACCTGTAATTTAATTTGTATACTTCGCAAAATAATTAATCAATAAATGAAACACACTCATTGTATAGATTTACTAAAGTTTTTTATTTTTTTATTTTCAGGGTAAGTTTTGTTCCTTTTCCTTTTTATTTAATTTGTTATATGATAAGAATGATGTCAGCATATTAATGTCAATGTCATAACAATTATTGTATTTTTAAAAAGGAAATAAAAAGAGGTATGATATCTTTCTTTCATTATCCCATTGAAGTCTTAGCAATTGACAACATTTCAAAAAAAAAAGCGTTATTGTTTTTTCGCGTTTGTAATAGCTGGTTAAAAATTAGACTACCCGTATTTCTTGGTTTTTCTTTATTTAACTTAAATTCGTCGTTAATAATTTATTAAAAAAATAGTCATTAAAAAGACCGTATATACAAAGTTAGGAATACTGATGTCGTGATCTTAGCCTGATATAAAATTTAAAAAAGTAACTTTAAACAGTAAACAAAACTGACTGTCATGTCATGTCAATCATTCGCTGCCGTTCGTTCACAAATTTGCTATTTTGCGTAATTTAATTAATTACGTAATTTGTAGACGCCATTAAAATAAATAAACTATTTTGCGTAGAATTGAAAGCGTGTCGTCAGAATCAAGTAATCCGTCATACAGATAAACAATGAACATGACAGTTGTATATATTTTTTAATTCCTTTGGTAATAAATGGACTAAGGGCACTATAAGTGTATTCCTAACATTCACAATCCAACTTTTTTTACTGTTTTTCCTAAATATAAAAAATAACTACTGCATAAAAAAATCCAAAGATATTTTTACTGTAATCAGCAGAGTAAAATCTAGAAACGTTATTTTATTTTACTACCTTAGCACTAAATGAATTGTTGTCAATTATCACTAAGAAATCAATTAATACATTAATTAATCTTTGGAGTCATGTCCACGTTATTGCGAGTAATGACACCCATTTGTCCGGTCTCTGATTATCAGAGATCTGTCTATTGGCTTAGGAGGGCAGTACTGGCTTGAGGTACTGACTCGTGATCACAAGTTGTCATGTTCGAGTCGAGTACCGATGAGTTTTTCAAACTTACTTAAACTCTAACTGAATGGAGTAAAGGATAATTAATGTTTAACCTGCACTTATACCTTTATTGACTTATATATAACATAAAACTGTACTATCAAACAAACGGAAAAAAATATTAAGTTAAAGCTAGTCAAAGGTATTTTTATTTATTTATTATTAAAAACTAATTGCACAGTATAACAGTTCGAAAACTAAGGCACTGTGAAATTGTAAATACTTACAAATACAGAAAATTACAATAAAATACAATATAACTTTCACATTAAATAATTGACGACACACGCACATCCATACTCTCGCAGTACCTCAAACATTCATCTCGCAGTGCAGCCCATCCGCTAGCAAACATCCCGCTCAGGGGCATATGCGAGAAGCCCGTTTAATAGGTGCAAGGCACGAACCAAAGGAGAATTCCTGCGAAACACAGTACGAGACTTCGGAACCGCCAGCAAATAGCGAACACGAGGGCGAAAATCGATTTTAGTCCGTGAAGGAACCGACAGGCGCGGTACCTAGTTGTGCTGCCAATTCAGAACACCCAGACTCCCCCCGCAAGATTTCGGTGCTCAGAATGAGAAGCCGGAAGTTACGCCTGACCTCCAGGTATTAAGCCGTATCCGCATGCTTGGTGTTTGCGGGACGCAACTATACGTTATCTGATCTGTTTCCATCTCACTATAACGTACAGTTGCAGTGTTTGTCGCTATCACCAAGTGGATAAGCAAAGATACGGCATTAAAAGTCACTCTCAAGTGCAGTGTTCGCATCGTTGTGTTCCGGTTTGGGGATAAGACAGCCGGTGAAATGACTAGCATAGAAGCATTCCATCTTAGTCCTCAGGGTTGGCAGTGCATTTGCAGTCTTGTGAATGCGAATGTCTATGGGTCACAGTTTCCACTTACCATCAGGTGGCCTGTGTGCTCGTTTGCCTTCCCACGCTATATAAAAAAAAAAAAAAAAAAAAAAAAAAAACCGACCAAAACAGCCGCAGACTTTGCAATTTTTGAATTCTACTAATAAGGGTGATGAACACTTAAAACATTTTTTTCTTGTAAGACTCAATTTTAGGCATCATTGAGTCTGATTAGACTGTGAAGGGACCGTCAAAGTGAAAGGAACGCGAGCAAAAAGCGAGGAATTCCGTGGGGCGGACGGAACCACCTGCGTTCCAATACTCGCGGTTACAGGGTGATTCAAATGTAATGGCGGACTGACAGTTGATGTATTGTAAAATTAGGTTACAAAATAAACACACCTTTTATAAATAATGTATTCTGATGTTGTTTGTATCTAGACACGCGGGAGCGTGTCAAGCCAAGTTCAAGAAACAGAACTGGCGAGGCGCACCGTGTGTAATATTACACGAACCATTTGGAGCCACTTTTGACCCCCTCATAAATCAAAAACTATTTTACATAAACGTATCAAATTTTGCTCATATATTGAGACTTGCGAGATACATATGTGTTCTAAATTTCATAAGCTTATCTCAAACGGTTATTTAGATATTAATGTCCAAAATTCCTCATTTTTATCATTGACTGACCTATAGACCAAAACTCTAACCCAGTTCCAGATGACCTAGAGAGTTAAAATTTGGTATGCAGATAGGTAATTAGATGAATACAAAGGAATAAATAAAAAACTGTCAATTTTTAAATAATTAGATTCTATTATGTACGCTTAACATAAATACCTAATATTACTTAGGGTACCTACGTTATTAACTGGGATTAATTATTATTTTTATATTTAGCGCACATCAATAGTGTAAAATCATTACCTACTCATAAATAATGATAAAATAATAGGCATTTAGATTTTCGGTATATACACGACGCGCGCGCGCCGAGTGACGCCGGAGCGGCGCGGGCGCTGTGACGATCGAATCGAACCGTTGACGCGAACGTGGCCGAGCGAGCGGCAGCCGCGCTCACAAGCGCGAGCGCCGGCTTGCTGTCCGTCCGGTTGTCTCTCGATATCTGACCTATAAGGTTGCAATTTATGCTGCGAAATTGCTAAGTTTTCTTAAGGAAAACTTATAATTTGTAGTAATATTATTATTACAATTTCTTTAATAAGTTGGTACCTACGTACGTATAGTATTACAGTATAGGCTATAGTTTAAATAAATAATAATTTTATAGTTATAAGTAGGGAGGTGTATATACTTATTATTATTACAATTCCTATAATAAGTGGGTACGTAGGTTTAGTATAGTATAGGCAATAGTTTAAATAAATAATAATTGTATTTTTTAGTAAGTAGGTAAGTTAAGTATAGTTAAAAGTAAGTAGGTGTATATACCTACTTAACTCTGAGTTTGAGAACTTGTTGATAGTAGCAAATAGTTTTATCTTTTTATTACGTAGGTAGGTACCCACCAAAAACATAAATGTAAAAAAGGAGAGCCAAGTTCAATACAAAAATTATTCTCTGCTGTGGGCTTGGCAATGCAATTGTTTTATATTTATAAAGTCTACTTTTAGTTTTGAATTTGTCCTTTTAAAAGGACCCACGGCGTTACGAGGATATGTACTTACCTACAAAAAGTAATGATATCCCACCAAAAACATAAATGTAAAAAAGGAGAGCCAAGTTCAATACAAAAATTATTCTCTGCTGTGGGCTTCGCCGCAAAAAGAATGGAGATCTGAGATTGAGTGCCAAGTTCTATGCAAAATCCAAATATGTAGTCTAAGGGCTCACTTGGCTGGTTTTCCCATACTAATTATATAGCCTTCGCATGTTCTAAACCTGTTACCTTTCGGTTCTTATTTTATTATTCCGAAAATTTGGCTTGCTGGTAGAAACTACCCATCGAACATAAGGCTCTCCCATGACTGTGTAAAAGTAGGTACTTAATAATAATTCGTATGGAAAAACCAGCCAAGTCAGCCCTTAGACTACATATTTGGATTTTGCATAGAACTTGGCACTCAATCTCAGATCTCCATTCTTTTTGCGGCGAAGCCCACAGCAGAGAATAATTTTTGTATTGAACTTGGCTCTCCTTTTTTACATTTATGTTTTTGGTGGGATTTTTTATACTTAAAAAAGGTTGTATTTGCGTTTTTTCAGTTTTGCCATGTCAGCCTACTTAGGTATACCTAAAACCAAATACTTCACTACTATTTATGTATCCCATTTTGTGATATTTTTTTTACAATATTAAAATATAAAAGTAAAATAACAACATCCAAAAGTAAATATTATGCGAGTAATAGTAACCCAAACTTACGGGTGCTGCTGACATCGAAGCAAAGCTCAAGGTGGTAGTTAAATATAATTATTTAGTAAGTATTATTTTCGACGCACCCTGTAAGTGTAAAATGAGCCCGTGGGAATCCAGAATGGTCCATATCCCAATAGTCCCAATACGTTTAACCAGGAAGCCGATGTTTTTACAAACCCCCAGTCTTATTAGAAATTTGGAATCTCGGGAATGGGAAAGAGGAAGCCAGACAGATATAAATAAGACAAAGGAAGTTATGTTATGAAATACGTTGCTTAGTTAAGATTTGTTGATGTAAATTATTGTATTATGTATTGTCATCAAGGGCTATTTTTCATTGAGAGTTTATTTTAAATATACAATGGATCAAGGGATAGTAGGAGAAAACAGCTCTGCCTACCCCACTCTGGGAATTAAGGCGTGAGTTTATGTATGTATGTATGTTACAGTGTGTCGATTCAAGGTTTTCAGGGTTATACGTAATGCTTATAAGCTTTAAATGATTGTCGATACTCGATATACAATCATGATATATGATTAAAATGGCGACCATGTTGACTACGAGTAGATTGTAAGCTTAGGTTAGGTTGTGGCTAATCCAAGCATTTATTTTACGTTTTATCTACTATGTATGTATTTATATTGTACAAAAAAATTGCAATGAAGCTATACAAACAGAATTGAGAACAATTTATTGTGTCTCGATTTAAACTCTCCATAAAATCCGAGTACCATTTTTAATTTACTGGCAAATACTACAATTTAGAACGAAAACCAAAAGCTAACACGGCCAGCAACAGCTAATTCAGTTAGTCTTATTCGCCGGCAAAATCAATATTTATTAAAAAAACAATTGCAATTTGAAATTGGAACAGATTCGACGCACGTGCGTTCCGTTTGACCGAGTTAGCGTGGGAACGCGCACAGGTGTCACTCGCAAATGTTTTTCAGCTTTTTTTTCTCTGTGGAACAAATCAATGATCAGCCAGGAAGTCAAAGTCATTCCCATAGACCATGCGTGTTTACACACAAACTTATTAAAAGTCGGTAAGAGTGGCGCTGTCATCGAATTCTTATACAAATTATGTTTTAGGTTTTAGTTCCGTATTTTGCCGCTAGTAATGAGAAATTTGTGTCGTATTTTAATTATAATGGAATTGAGGGTTTTATTGCGGAGTTAATTGTTTGCGATAGTATCAGTGATAGGTTAGGGAAAGTGGTTAGGTTGTCATCTACTTAGATATGTGTTTTACAATTCCGTGACAAGATTATCTAATTAGATTTATACTGTTTATTGGAGTACGGCGAAATCTTAAGGGAAAAAAGTTGCCGCTTCAAAATATTATCAGATACTCCTAAGTAATTATGTATCTATTGGATCGATAAGATTTATAAAACATCTGCAATTAATTATAAACGTACCTAATTAAAGGAAAACAATTACTGCATTCTATATAAAGTTAAAACTTATTCAGTAATAACGTTTAGTTACTCAAACCTCTAAAATTAAGATAAGCTGTAAGTGAGTCATAAACCAAGTTACATTTCTAAAATAAAAATCTGTCATTCTGGCGTACTAGAATCCACAAACACTTCATGTCATCACTCCTAAAAAGATCGTTCTAAAAAAATATGATTCCTCGTTTAAATTTAATTAAGTGATCAGCGGTAAACAACCCCTGGCTCGAACGATAGCGTCGCCGATAATTTATTGCCTCCATGCATTGTCTTCCGTTAATTAAGGGTGGGAGCAAGCTTTCTATTTTTTTAATAAAGACCGTTTCTGATTTTGAAACTTTTTGAATAGTAACTATGATTTTAATTATCTTGGTACTTTAACATTAAAACAATAATATTAAAGTTAAGGTAATGCCAGTCGTGTATACACATTTGCACTAAATTGCTACAAACGTAACAGATAGTTGATCATTAAAATTAACATCTTAAAACGTTTACTAGTACGAAATAACATAAATGACAAAGGTTACGGAAATGAAAGTTAAAAAATCTGCCAAGCACCTAAATAATGTACACCTAGGTTATGACAACAACACGGATCTTTTTAAAAAAAAACCTAAAACAATGGCATCACATTTACAAAACTTATTATTTTCCCTGAGTCCCTCACCGTATGGAACAAAAAACAATCTTCAAACCCCACGGCGGAAGTCCAGGTGTAATAAATCAAGCGTTGACGGAACACGCCGCAGATTAATTTCATTCCTATGCGACTTAAAACTTTACCATACTAATTTGAATCTCTGTCGTTAACGGTGGTGCACCCCTGGATTTTTAACACATGCCAAATTAAACCTTAGGATTGACAGCATAAAGTTTAAATTAAATTGGCGTAAATATCCAAATTAGCTTGAACAATTTGTTAAAATTTGAATTTTATTATTATTGCGTTTAGGTTGAATTTGGATTTAAATGTAAAATGTCACAAAATGTTCTAAATAATGTTGGAATCCATAATAAATGGCTTGAGAGCGCTGTGACGTATGCGAGTTGAATCCTCACAAGCAATGTGTGGCGCGTAAAGGTCTAATGTGCATATTAATTTCAATCAGACATACGACTTTTTGGTTATGATAGTGGCCGTCGTGGACGATCGAGAATGTAATGTAATTTCTTGAATGACAGTGAGGTTTCATGTTAAATTATCGCTTCGTATGTCGTTTTTAGGTTGAGTGTACCAGGAAGAGTGACCTTATAGTACCTATTGTTACGCTCCAAGGGAAAAGGGAGCACTAACTGATCCTAGGACTGAGCCTAGGATAAACGTAGAAATTTAATACAAATAAAAAAAAGAATTAAAACCTAAAGATAGTTTATTTTATAAATTATAAGTGTCGAAAATAGATAGTTGCGACAAAGATTAGTATAAAAAATAAATAGAAACTGGTTTGGGTGAAGTGACGATAATATAAAATTAACAAACAAATTTAGAGGTTAGAAAAGACGAAAATTAAGGATTAACACAAAAATTTTGAGATTAAAAGGTATTTCAAGAATGATTTAAGTACCGTTTCCGAATATTGGCCGAAAAAGAACAAACGTTCATGGAGCGCGCGGGCTCTTTTAGAATTTGGAGAAAGAAAAAAACCTATCCAGTGTTATTCGGTTAAATTATTATTCGGTGTTCCTAAAAAATATGGATATTTTTTGTATCGAAGTTCCGAGATGGGAATTTTAATTTCTTAAATCATTATGAAACAGAACATGTACGCAAATATAAAAAATATTGAATGTAGTTTCTTTTTAAAATAACAAAAATTAGAAGTTATGATAAGCTTATCTTGAAAAAGGGTGAAGGTAAAGATCTCGTAGCCGCAGTCTCCGGAGTCACACGCGTGCGTTGTGCACAACGCGTGTAAGTATATGCGTTTCGCTATACGCGTGTCATAGCCCAATAATCGTCCGAAGCTGTTTAGTGGACTACTTCTTCAGGGGGTAGGTGGACTAGAATAAAAAGATCTAATGAGTAACGAACGACAAGACAAACAGAACGGGGCGTAGCGGGGAAAGATCTTAATAAATATCAACTTACCCGGATCAAGCCGGTATTATTTGGTGCGAATACCACTAGGAAGTTCCTTCCTTTCGCTCAGCAGATAGAGTGACCGTGCACCCAACTATGCGAACTAGGTCACTGTTAAAACTGCAATTGTACTTGTAATTGCAAATGTACGAAGTCGAGAACAAAAAATATATCCCTTCGGTTACGAGACTGAAGCACCAATGTCAAAAAGAAACATCTTACATCCATGCCGAACAATCTGACAACACATTCAAAATTTTAAAATAATAATCGAAACCATCAACAACGCAGGCCAGCAACTCTAACACACAAAAGAGTTCGACACCTAAAAAATAAACAAAATAAACGCGCGAATTTGAAGCGATTTTGTAGCGGTAACGCTACACTATATAGTATAACTCCAACACTATTACAAGATCGTACAAATGGCTCCAAAATAGGACTATCCCACCAAAAACATAAATGTAAAAAAGGAGAGCCAAGTTCAATACAAAAATTATTCTCTGCTGTGGGCTTCGCCGCAAAAAGAATGGAGATCTGAGATTGAGTGCCAAGTTCTATGCAAAATCCAAATATGTAGTCTAAGGGCTGACTTGGCTGGTTTTCCCATACGAATTATTATTAAGTACCTACTTTTACACAGTCATGGAAGAGCCTTATGTTCGATGGGTAGTTTCTACCAGCAAGCCAAATTTTCGGAATAATAAAATAAGAACCGAAAGGTAACAGGTTTAGAACATGCGAAGGCTATATAATTAGTATGGGAAAACCAGCCAAGTGAGCCCTTAGACTACATATTTGGATTTTGCATAGAACTTGGCACTCAATCTCAGATCTCCATTCTTTTTGCGGCGAAGCCCACAGCAGAGAATAATTTTTGTATTGAACTTGGCTCTCCTTTTTTACATTTATGTTTTTGGTGGGATATCATTACTTTTTGTAGGTAAGTACATATCCTCGTAACGCCGTGGGTCCTTTTAAAAGGACAAATTCAAAACTAAAAGTAGACTTTATAAATATAAAACAATTGCATTGCCAAGCCCACAGCAGAGAATAATTTTTGTATTGAACTTGGCTCTCCTTTTTTACATTTATGTTTTTGGTGGGTACCTACCTACGTAATAAAAAGATAAAACTATTTGCTACTATCAACAAGTTCTCAAACTCAGAGTTAAGTAGGTATATACACCTACTTACTTTTAACTATACTTAACTTACCTACTTACTAAAAAATACAATTATTATTTATTTAAACTATTGCCTATACTATACTAAACCTACGTACCCACTTATTATAGGAATTGTAATAATAATAAGTATATACACCTCCCTACTTATAACTATAAAATTATTATTTATTTAAACTATAGCCTATACTATAATACTATACGTACGTAGGTACCAACTTATTAAAGAAATTGTAATAATAATATTACTACAAATTATAAGTTTTCCTTAAGAAAACTTAGCAATTTCGCAGCATAAATTGCAACCTTATAGGTCAGATATCGAGAGACAACCGGACGGACAGCAAGCCGGCGCTCGCGCTTGTGAGCGCGGCTGCCGCTCGCTCGGCCACGTTCGCGTCAACGGTTCGATTCGATCGTCACAGCGCCCGCGCCGCTCCGGCGTCACTCGGCGCGCGCGCGTCGTGTATATACCGAAAATCTAAATGCCTATTATTTTATCATTATTTATGAGTAGGTAATGATTTTACACTATTGATGTGCGCTAAATATAATAATAATAATTAATCCCAGTTAATAACGTAGGTACCCTAAGTAATATTAGGTATTTATGTTAAGCGTTCATAATAGAATCTAATTATTTAAAAATTGACAGTTTTTTATTTATTCCTTTGTATTCATCTAATTACCTATCTGCATACCAAATTTTAACTCTCTAGGTCATCTGGAACTGGGTTAGAGTTTTGGTCTATAGGTCAGTCAATGATAAAAATGAGGAATTTTGGACATTAATATCTAAATAACCGTTTGAGATAAGCTTATGAAATTTAGAACACATATGTATCTCGCAAGTCTCAATATATGAGCAAAATTTGATACGTTTATGTAAAATAGTTTTTGATTTATGAGGGGGTCAAAAGTGGCCCCAAATGGTTCGTGTAATATTACACACGGTGCGCCTCGCCAGTTCTGTTTCTTGAACTTGGCTTGACACGCTCCCGCGTGTCTAGATAAGCCTTCTGGAACATGCTATCCGTTTCCCAAAAACATCCATTCCCGTCCTTACCTGTGTCCAAAATATGTGTTTCCCGGACCGGGTTTTTCTCAAAAGATACCTACGTCTGGTTTGGTACCGTTACCAAAAAGACCTGATCACATCATTATCCTTTCCTAAGGTCTTTTTACCCAGAGTCAAGTTTAGATACTTTTAGCACCTTCATACTCCACTCCACTCCACTCCTTAGATACTTTTAGCACCCATATATTCCGTTAGGTATGTTCGATGGCGATAATCCTAGGAAAAATTGTATGTACTTAAGCCTTTTAATCTCGATAGCTCAATAAAAACTATACCATTAACCTATAATTAGTCCGCATGGGCACTTTTACGACCACATACATTACATCATTTTTGGTAGCAGGGAATGCAATTTAACCGATTATTAACCGATTTTGTATGAAAATAACGGTTATTTGCATTCCTATTTGGTAGTCTGAAGATGGTGATAGAATCGCCGCTGCCATCAACGCAGACCCACTGAGATTGATCTTGAATTATCTTGATCTAGTTCAGATTTGCAGAGTTTTTGATGACGATGCAAGATTAATACAGTTGATAAAAATGTTATTGTTTGTTTTTTGATACAATGTGACAGTGGGTATTATACAGGGCGTCCCAAACTTATGGGACATGAAGGGGAAGTACCTTAAATATCGTAGATAGTGTATTTTGCTGAAAGAAGACTTTATGTTATTTTTAAAAGTTAATAATTCTGCATTCATAGATTTTCTAAAAATTACTTGCTACGTCTGTGAATCGAACCGACTTAAATGTCAATAAAAAATCACCCTTCTTTTATGATGCCAATCGAAAGAATGGCTAAAAAATAATAACTCTGCTTAAGTAACATTGTATTTTAAAAGAAAGGAACAACGTAAAATTAATCATTTTAATCAAATTAAAAACATACATGAAACTGCCGTAGTCAATTAAGTGGGTATTTTTTTGTTAATTAATTAATTAAATGCTCAAAATGTGATCCCTCTTGCCTTACGCAAATCGCCAATCTTTTAATGAGTCCGCTGCCTGTCGATTTTCTTATCATTTTATGGTGAACACTCGATGTGATCCAGCCGTTGCAGCGTGAAGAAGTAACAAACACACACACAAACCTTCGCATTTATAATATTAGTAGGATTTTACCCAATTATTTATTAGTCGCACCCTAAATTTCATTATTTTTTCCAAATATTCATTTGACGGAATTATTGTGGCTTCTAAAGATCTGAATTACTGTGGTTACTGAATTATCTTCTTCTTCTTCTTCTTCTTTTGCCCCCGCGGCGACTCGAACAGCTACTACCGCGGGAATACCTATGGCGTTTCCACGTTAAGTGATTTCGCCAGTGTCAAGTATATATAAGTATAAATCAATATAGCAATAAAACAATCCAATCTTCTCTAGGAAGATTGGGGGCAACGTTGTACGGTGATTTGTAGGTCAGAGGTCAAGATAGTTTTAACCTCTGCACCACTGCGAGTCCACTTGAAACGAGAAGAAAGATGCCAGATACACGAAATAAGTCCAAGTCTTCAATCACTGTGCGACACAAAGGCATAAAAAGTACAAATCACTATCAGAAAAGAACTTTGAACACTTAATTACTTACCCAAAAATTAAAGTCTAAAACAAATTACACGTCCGCCATCTTTTAACGTTGCAAATGGCCTCCTACTGAATTATCAACAAGTCTTTAAAGTTGTAACTGTCACATTTTTGACGTAAAATACTTAAACATGGCAACAATTTAGTATGGTTTGTTTTAATTCCACTTTATTTAATATCTACTCTTTTGTGTCACACTGTAATTCTGTAGCTCTGCCTAACCCACTCTGATTACAGGCGTGAAGGTATGTATGTATGTATGTCTATAGACCTCTTAAGTTGGAGCTATTTTATATTATATTCATTAATAGTTATTGCTGTTAATTAGGTTAAGGTAGAGAGTAATGTCAAAAACACAGTATTAAAATAAAAAATGGCGTTTGTAATGATAAAAATTCGAGATTTCGATCAATGCTGCATTATGACTCTGTAGAATTAGCTACGCCACAAATACATGTTACCACGTTTATCCAAATTGAGCTATTCAACGTGGAAGACAGCTTACATAATAAACAAAATAATTATTAAAAACCAACCAACAGTTCAAAATAAACACCGTATACGTGTCTTCAAATTGTCACTTAGTTGCTTCTGTCGTTTTTACAAAGGTTTAGCCACGTGCTATAATAACGATATTTCAACTACCAAATGCCCCATAAATAACTTAAGAACCATCTTCAAAGCCGCCGTCTTCATTTGTACCATTCTACCGCCCACATATCTTTTTTCCACGACAATTACTCTAAATATCCATAAAATTAATTGTAACAAAGACATTTACACGGAAATTACACGAAATGACCGTAGAATTTACTTGTAATGACCACTGGCTCTTTTGTAGCCAAATAATGTGTACAAACTGACAAATGACTTCAAATATCTCTGTCCTGACAAAACTAGACCTTATTTTACTTGTTATAAAGATACTAGGACAGTTATTCGAGTGAAAAAAGTAAATTTGTGTACAGAGATGTCTCAATTCATGAATTGACAGCTGCGGTCAGCCATTTTGATTTTATTCATTGATTTATGTCCACCCACGAGCGCACGACAAATCCTTTGTCAAATGCAAAAGCGGCATAACTCATAACGCATTGCTGTTGCATTTGCAACTAGGACTCTATCCGACATAAGTGTCATATCGTTCGTTACTTATATTTGAGTTACGCCTCTTTTGTGTTTACTCAGCGAAATTTTATTGGAGTTGAGGACATCTGACTTTCACTACAAAAAACAGTTGCACTAGGTTAGTTGCAAATTAAGCTCTAGGCCCTAGACATAAACGTTGCTGTTTAAATTTTAATGATGTTTATTAATTTTGTATAAACACAGACTGAAATTAATTAGTAGTTATGTAATTAATTCATGTGAAAATGCAGGTGAATGTTGTATAATGGATAATATTTTAAATAGCTTGAGTGACAAATGAGCTTGCACTCTTTTATGATTTTTACCATCCGTGTTTTAACGTTATTATTCATCTGGGTTGATTTTTACTTCACAATTTGTAGATTTATACAATGTAATGAACTAATTTACAGTTCCAATAATTAGGTAAGCAATACAGGTAATCAAGTATTACATCCTAGGTCTGCTCCGGTAGTTTTTCTAATTTGACAGAAATTCTAACGCTGGAGCTCTGCTTTCCTGCAGCCTTTCTTATCTTAATTGTGGGGTACTGAAGAATACACAAGACACCTAGGCTATTGGGTTTATCGGTTATTTTAATCTTCGAGTAAGGATAGATTGAGGGTGTCTCCTTGTTACCTGACTGCGGCAAAGCCCAAAAGGAGGGTTATGTGTTTGACTTGTATATTTGTCTGACTCAATTATGCTCGGAACTTGTACTAAACGGGTCAACCTACATACATACATACCTTCACGCCTGTAATCCCAGAGTGGGCTAGGCAGAGCTACAGAATTACAACTTTAAGTCAACCTTTTAGTAAGTTATACGTAGTTAGAGTCGTTATAACCACTATAGTGTCTATTAAAATGTTAAATTGGCGAAATAAAAAATGTATACATGATAAGTAACATTACTTTGACGACATTATCCATACATGAGTTGGGGTTTTTTACAGCTTGCTTTTCGTTATTTTATACAGACACTCATTTCATACGCGTAGAACTTACATTTTACCGAATTTATCTTATTCAAAAGTTATATTCTGCTAAAACCTTGTTGTTTTCAGAATAACTTAAATATTAATTACGTAGCTTAGATGATTATAAACTCCTGCGCCTTATGAAATGATTAATTTTCGTGTTCCCATAATAATAATATAATTAAGAATTACGCTCCTAACCTCTCAAATGTCTTTGGCAAAGGCTTCTAATTCCATTAAGACATAATTTACGCTAATCTGCAATTGGGAAGTCCCACAAGTGGGCAATGGGCTAGAAAAGATGCCGTTTCGTTTGTGATTCGTTACGTGAAGTGGCTACGATAGGGGCACCATGGTTTAAGAAATACATGGTTTTTTTTTTTATTCGCCTTGTGGTTGCCGGCTTAGAATTGTGCCACTCCATGTCTTCCCGTGGAAGTCGTAAGAGGCGACTAAGGGAATAAAGACTTGTGGTACTGTTAGGCGATGGGCTTGCAACCTGTCACTAGTATACAGGGTGTCCCAAAAATAGCACGTCACAGTGACACTGGAGATTTCCTAGCCTCAGACGAACCAAACCAGCCTAACATGACCTCAGTAAAAGTTGCACCGTTTTCGAGTTATACCAATTTAAAGATTTTTCCAATTTTTCACCTCTTTTGACATTTTAAGTGCTCGCATTTACTGGGATAGCTTTAGAATTTAGTTTTTTTTATTTGTGCGCGTTTATGAATAGTTGATTAAGATGATAGAAGCATTATTATGTCAATTTCTAATGTAGAAGTTGGAAAAATACTGTAATAAACTTGACTTAAATTATCATCAACATAGTAATTTAAACTTTGAACACCTGCCATAACTTTTTTTTACTACAAACGAAATGCGCAAATAACTTTAAAAACATGCGTATTTTATGCCGATTCTAAAATAGTATGACACATGATATCTTAATGCATAAAAGTAGGAATTCGTATGACATTTGCCAATATGGATCCTCGGAAATCAATGCTAATCAACTAAAAAAATATCTTGTACTCTACGATATCTCATTTGTTTGTGCTCCTTTGAAGAATATTATTGATTTTTGGTTGACCTTGGTTTAAAGATAATAAAAAACGGGTTTAATTTTCATTAGTTTTTACAGTAAATGTTCGAATTGTTTCCCTCCGACTCTAAGGCACAAATGGCATCTTCGAATAAAATTTCGGTTTAATTTTCGTAAACTGGTTTCGGATATATCTCGCTGCATTGAATACACGTCGCCGTAGTTCCTCTTCGTTACTTATTGGTTTTGAATAAATATTGTCTTTCAACATCACCAAAAAAAAAACATTTTACAAAGCGAAATCAACTTCCGTTAAGAGTGCCGAGTAGTCCTTTCAGTTTCACAAACAAAATCAGAGTGACACATGATATCTTAATGCAAAAAAGTAGGAATTCGTATCAAATTTGCCAATAAGGATCCCGGCAACCAAACTAACAAATGAAACACGATTAGCCGCTTTGCAAGTTTATCATGTAAAGAATTGTAGGATAGTTATTAATTTATTGTAGCCCTGTGACCCAAACTACTCATAGTTCGTTACCTTGCGTTTCGTGCTATACTCGTTGATTAATATTAAACCTCGTTTTAGTAGCCGACTTTTTAGTTTTATTTTTATTGATTTGAATTATGTCATTACTTATCACCCATGTTCACTGCGTCCGTTTTCCTGTGGTGTTCCTGAATTAAATCGACTTGGCATTCCTCTGGACTCTGATTTTGTTTGTGGAACTGAAACGACTACTCGGTACTCTTAACGGAAGTTGATGTCGCTTTGTAAAATGTTTTTTTTTTTGGTGATGTTTTAAAGACAATATTTTTTCAAAACCAATAAGTAACGAAGAGGAACTACGGCGACGTGTCTTCAACGCAGCACGAGACATATCGGAAACCAGTTTACGAAAATTAAACCGAAATTTTATTCGAAGATGCCATTTGTGCCTTAGAGTCGGAGGGAAACAATTCGAACATTTACTGTAAAAAGGAATGAAATTTAAACCCGTTTTTTATTATCTTTGAACCAAGGTCAACCAAAAATCAATCATATTCTTCAAAGGAGCACAAACAAATGAGATATCGTAGAGTACAAGATATTTTTTTAGATGATTAGCATTGATTTCCGAGGATCCATATTGGCAAATGTCATACGAATTCCTACTTTTATGCATTAAGATATCATGTGTCATACTATTTTAGAATCGGCATAAAATACGCATGTTTTTAAAGTTATTTGCGCATTTCGTTTGTAGTAAAAAAAAGTTATGGCAGGTGCTCAAAGTTTAAATTACTATGTTGATGATAATTTAAGTCAAGTTCATTACAGTATTTTTCCAACTTCTACATTAGAAATTGACATAATAATGCTTCTATCATCTTAATCAATCATCTTCTATCATGCTTCTATCTTCTATCATCTTAAAAAACTAAATTCTAAAGCTATCCCAGTAAATGCGAGCACTTAAAATGTCAAAAGAGGTGAAAAATTGGAAAAATCTTTAAATTGGTATAACTCGAAAACGGTGCAACTTTTACGGAGGTCATGTTAGGCTGGTTTGGTTTGTCTGACGCTGGGGAATCTCCAGTGTCACTGTGACGTGCTATTTCTGGGACACCCTGTATACCCTGTATACCCTGTATACACTGTTAAACATCTTAGCCTAATTGTGCAAATTGTGGTTACAGAGTTATCAACAAGTTTTGGGAGTTGTTGGTAATTTTGTAGCTCTGCCTACCCCAATCTGGGAATGAAGGCGTGAAGGTATGTATGTATTTATTTATTGATAAGAAATCCAACAGTTACAAATACAACATATGGAACAAGAATGGGAAGCACAAAACCAATTAAAGGATTTCACATGTAGAGACTTAATAGCAAATTTAAAGTTTAGTACAAACTTCAACGGTACACGCACTTACACAAAACTTCAAAATTCTTTTGTCGTATTAGTTCGTTAGTTAATAAATTGCTACACCAATAAACAATTGATTATGATATGAGTTACAAATAAAAAACTACTTATCTTTATCTCGCAGAAATGGTTAAATTACGGGCTATATTGGAAATAGAATTAAAACGAATTAATCAGAATTTAAACAGTCGGTAAATAAGTTAGTTCATGAAAGAAGTTTTAACTATCTATATCATTACTATATACTAATAAGGTATGGTCGAACTCAAAAGTTGTTGTATGTTTGAGGACCATGTTGGAGTTTTTTTTTATGGTATAGAGAAGGCAAACGAGCACACAGACCACCTGATGGTTAGTGGAAACTGTGACCCATAGACATTCGCATTCACAAAACTGCAATCCAAAGACTGCTAATGCACTGCCAACCCTGAGGACTAAGATGGAATGCCTCTATGCTAGATATTTCACCGGCTGTCTTATCCCCAAATCGGAACACAAGAATGCGAACACTGTTTGGCGGTAGGTTTCCATTATAGGTGTCCTTCGACTATAGCACACTGTCACTACTTTTAATCGAAATTGAACTTTAACTCAACTTAGGTATTGTTTCGGTTTTGTTTCGCTGCAGTATCCTTCAGGCGTAAAGCTGGTCACTTATCAAGTGAAAATGTAGCCAGCTAAAAAAAAGAAAAATAAACTGAACCAAAGCATTGACACCCTAACTATAGGTACAGTCGGCGCCAGTATTACATGTCGAACGCAATCCTCTTACCCCCCTTCCGCCGCGTCTTACTGTACGGCTTCCGGCGAAACTTGTGGTAGAGGCCTAATCGTTAACCGACTTGGACGGAACAGGTAAAAATAAAGGTAAAACACATCTAAAAGCCAAGTAGCTGTGTTCGCGTCTTTGTGTTCCTGTTTAGGGATGAGAGAACCGGTGAAATTACAAGCAAAGTTATTTCGTTTTAGTCCCCAGAGTTGGCATTTGGAGTCCTAAGAGTGCAGGGCAGTCTTGAAATTGCAGTCTTAAGATTACAGTCTGAGATCAATCTCAAGACATAAAAATGCAAATTTCTAGGTATTCTTCTCAGATTTCACTTACCATCAGATTGTGTGCTGGTTTGCCTTCTCCTTCCCATATAAAAACAGTGACAATACAGACAGACAAACACCGAAGTCTCACTATATTTACGTGATAACTTTTTACCGTTTTGATACGGGACCATATTTTATTTTATTTTATTTTTTATTTATTTACGGGTAGGCTTTATTGGAAAGTTAATGTGTTACGTTCCTCTAAATAAAATTGTACACTTGCTTACTCGATGCACAACCATTCACTTTTCTCAATCTCTCAAGGGTTAGCTGGAAGAGACCCCTTAAAGGGATATAAGTTCGTCTTTGTACATATTAATTTTGTTGTTAATTGGTTTTCTTTCGTACAGTAAAGTGTTTACATACATACATACAGACATACATACAATATTAATTAACTTCTAGTTTCTAGTTATAGCTTGGAGGATGCGGATTTTAAATAAACTCAATTATTTCTTAATGAGGTAAAACAAATCACGTGCAACAGAACCTTTGACCTTACAAAAAAAACTACCATTTTGGTAGAAATCCGTAAACAGCCACACCGCACTAATGGCGGAACTGACCTCCACCTTCCGTTTCCGCTTTCCTTTACCCTCGTAATTTACGATTTATTAATAAATCAAACGGTTTTACATAAATCATTTGGGATTACTCTCACGGGAATTTGTGTGTTAATGCAATAGTTATAAGTGCTAGAGTTTCTTGGGAGTTTGAAAGATTAAAATAGATTGTAAGCAAGGGCTTTTAGGTTTAGGAGCAAATTATATTAAATAATTAGTAGATAAAGCTAATGGCCTGTTGTTTGATCAGTAGTTTAACTAAATAAACGTTAAAACCGTAACTAATGGTTAAATCTCAAGGAAATGTTAATTTTTCGAATTTTAACAATTATTTGAGTTAACTACTCATTAACGTACGTTTGATGCCGATGACGTCAAAATGACGAAATTTTACATACGAGTACATAGGTATTTACTCTGATTTCGTGTATTTAGGTATAAATTAACGGGTTAAAAAAATATGTTAAATAAGAAGCGTTAAAATGATTAAGTATAGTTAAATACAGCTTAATTGCAATCAAAATACGGATCACGGCAGGTTCACTTTTTTTTTTAACAATACATTGAGTTTACAAGTTTTTAGAGTTGTTGGTAATTCTGTAGCTCTGCCTACCCCACTCTGGGAATGAAGGCGTGAAGGTATGTATGTATGTATGTACATTGGTATAGACCGAAAAACTAACTCACGGTTTGTACATTCTAATCCGATAAAATAAGTAATTTTAAGAGAACAATTTCATAAATTTTGTATTTAACCCAACTGTTTTGTTTTATTTTTATATCGTTATTTATTTGGCAGATATTTTATGGATGATATGATTATTTTAAATTCGGGGTGGCATTTTCTAATTAATTATAACAATTAAATGATATCTAATGTTAAAAAGTGTTTGTAATAGTGTATTAAACACACTATTTCAAGCGGTTTTCGCCTAACCTTTAAATTACACCTGGTCTAAGGTCTGACTTTTAATTCACTGCAGTAGTAGGATGACAGCTTCAGTGTTGTCAGTTTTTGGTGTATAAAAAGTAATGATGGTGCTTACTAAATGAATGAAAAAATGAACGATGTAATTAATATTAAGAAACCTACCACCACTGCATATCGCCATACAGTCTGAGGCGTGCAAGTCGCTGCAGAGGTTGAAAGAGACGGGCCTATGCAACGATGCAGCGCTTAGAACCAGACACACCAAAATGGCACACAATGGTTCTCTAGACAGAATACTGACGATGGGTTGCGACAAAATGCAGCCTAAGTATGTATTCCGAAGGAACTTCAATGTCCACATTCCGACAAGGGATGAATGGATGGATGGGTTGCACCTATTAGAGGATGACGACGCGATATGGTATACGGATGGCTCAAAAATGTGCTCCGGTACGGGGGCGGGTATTCACGCCAAGGACTATAACAGCAGCATAAGTATGGGCAACTACGCAACGGTCTTCCAAGCGGAGCTATATGCGATAATTGCCTGTACGCAAGAGAATATAAGTAGGACTCCGCAGGGTAGAACTATTTATATTCTAAGTGACAGCCAAGCGGCACTTAAGGCGCTGACAGCGCCTAAAGTAGACTCGAAACTAGTCTACAATGGCGTCCAGGCCTTAAACAGGCTTGGTAGGAAGAACAAAGTGAAACTGATGTGGATTCCAGGACACGAAGGCTATCCCGGAAATGAGGCCGCGGACGAGCTGGCAAGGGAAGGGTCCAAGGGCGCATACGTCGGACCTGAACCATTTGTGGCACCGTCACCGGGCACCATAAAAGCAGCCCTGAACAATAACACCCTAGTAAACCACCAAAAAGAGTGGAAAAATACTGTAGGCTTAGGGCATGCGAAGCTCTTCATAGAAAGAGTTGATCAGAGCTGGACCAAAAAACTTTGGAAACTCAGCAGAAGACAACTCCGATATATTGTCGGAGTGTTCACCGGGCACTTTGGGGTCAAACATCTCCTAGCAAAGATGGGCCTTTATGACAATACAGATTGTAGAATGTGCGGCGAAGAGGCGGAAACAGTGAAACACTTAGTGTGCGAATGTGATGCCCTCGCCGGAGTAAGAATGAAAATCCTCGGTTGTGGCTACCCGGAACCAAGCGATTTCAAAGCCTTGCCATTGCACTCCACTATCCGGTTTCTGGAAGGGGTGGAGGCTGCATTGGATTAAGCGCTAAAAGAGGGGTAATTACACAAAAGATCCCATAGGGTCGAAGTGTATCCGCAAGGACCCCACATACAAGATAAGATAAGATAAGATAAGGAAGGTTTCAAAATAACGTAAGTAATTAAGAAAATAACAAAACAAACATTACTTTAATATTAATCAAGGTTCTGCGTTCGATATGCATTGAAACAAAACAAATATTTACAAATGTAATATGTAAGGCTAGAACGCCTTATCCAACTAATTACTATTGTATGAAAAAATGATCTGACGTTTTTTGTTTCATAATATTACAGTTCCCTTGATTTAAGTATGTCACTGTCTTTATGTACATACATACATACATACATACCTTCACGCCGGTAATCCCAGAGTGGAGTAGGCAGAGCTACAGAATTACAACTTCAAAAAGTTGTTGACAATTCAGTAACCACAATTTGCACAAATAGGCTAAGATGTTTACCAGCGTATTAGTGACAGGTTGCAAGCCCATCGCCTAACAGTACTACAAGCCTATATTCCCTTAGTCGCCTCTTACGACATCCACGGGAAGACATGGAGTATCACTATTCTAACCCGGCAACCACACGGTACCCTGTCTTTATGTTCGTTTTTTTAATGCTGTATTTGTTTGCTTAGACTGTGGCTTACTCGTGTATCATATTAATATTCTTAACATTCTGTTTCAAGCAAAATTTTCAGCTAAATATAATGAAATAATATACTTAAGTACGTCATATTCATAAAATATTTAGTTCGTTTTTGATCAAATCATTCATTAGGTGAACGAGTGAAGCACTATTAAAATAAATGTGGTGTCATTATTTCACAGAATGACATTTGACTCTGTCATTTTACTGCAGTGAATTAAAAGTCAGACCGTAGGAGGGCTTCAGCCGAAAACGAAAGTCAAGCAAAGGTTAAATATACTTTGGTCGAAATATCCGACATAGATAAATATTTACAAACTTTAATAATGCTGAACGGCTTTAAATCCTATTCCTCGAAACGGTTTTTGAATTAGAGTAGGTAATTGTAAAAAGATGAACTATCCCAATTGTATTTATGACAATTTAATTTAATCATATTAATTATTATTTCGACATAAAAACACAGTTTTTTGGGTGGATCAACTTTTTTCTGTTGTTATTCTGTCCTGTAAGCCAGGAGATAACAGTGATAGAGTTTCTTAGAAAAAATGTTATAATATATACTTCCAGCACACTCAGGAGAAAGGCCATAAAAGAATGGGTGTGTATTTGCCTATAAAACAGTTTTTTAGTGGACTTATATCCTTTGAAATCATAGTTTTAAAGAGTGACCCAGGAGACGTCACCATGGCAACGAGCTACAAAGAAAAGTTGATTGACTCTTTTAAATGACGTAAACATTACTCAATGATTTTTGTCACTGTCCTTCTCAATCAAAATAGTATTAGTTTCTTGACTCTATCAAAAATTAGCGTTTTAAAGCTTAATATTTCATAAATGGATCCCTTCACCGAAATCGTTGCCACCCGCTATATTTTCGAAAGACCTATCCAACGACAGCCCTCGCTATGGGATAGACGAGATAAAAATACATACGTTACGTGGTTTTCGGACTCATGAACAAATATTCATCGCTCATCCAATAGAATAATGACATAATTGCAAAAATCGGGTTTTGAGATTTTACCGTCATAGTGTTCTAAAGGTCAGGTCTATCGCGTGGAACAATGACATAACATGCATGCTAAAAATGCAATTATGTCATTATTCTATTGGATGAGCGACATATTTGCCCTTGCCGGGGTTCGAACCCGGGACCGCTAGCTTAGTAGGCAGGGTCACTGCTAACTCGGTTATCGCGTCGTCAGACCCACCGGCAAAACCTACCGCCAAGTGTAGTGTGTGCATAGAGGAATTCCACCTAAGTCCTCTAGGGTTGACAACGCATTTACAGTTTAGGGCCGATTAATAAACTCATCTCGACTATAATGCCCATCTCAAGATGAGTCAAAAATATCAATTTTCAATGAATTGACGTTTAGTTTGACGTATCTTGTGACGGGCATCTCAGTTGAGACGAGTTTATTAATACAGGCCTTAGGATTGTAATCTTAAGATTGCGATCTTGAGAATGGAAATGTCAAGTGGCCTACCGGTGTGCTTGTTTACCTTAACCTCGGGCCTTAGCCCACGTCACATTTCATTAGTTCGAAAAAGAATCTTGTATCAGCCAACTAAAGTCAAAAGTCACTTTGACACAATGTCCTGAACTTAGGACATTGTGCCTTAAGAGGTTAAAAACATTAAATTATTGTAAGATTGTCCCTTTGATACTTATTTATATTACTTATATGTATAGCCAAGAGCAGCATAACCGCATCGAAGTCTTGTAACGGACACTGCACGTGCTACTTCCTCTCTTGAGACCGCGTCCCCGGAAACCCCGTCTTGAGGACAGGCATATCAGGTTGACTGGGGTCCGAATACAGCTCTAGTTACAATTACTATTAGCGACATTCTTCAAATATTAGCTAAACTCACTTAAACACTAGTAGATAGATAAATAACCGCGATGTAATGGTGAATGGTGACCCCCTTCTTTCAAAGCTGATATCCAGAGGTCGGAATAGGCAGTGCCTATTTGCCTAAACTTCGCGGGAGGACGTACGTAAGAGTGGTTACAACCACCAAAAATAATGATTTCTTTTTATTATTACATAAATGTAGAAATACAATTTTACATGAATAAATTACATATATTCTGATTTATTTCTAATGTAAATAAACTAACAAAGTATTTCGTCGTATATAATATTTTACCTCATTACTTTGTTTTACATACCTAGTTTATTTTATCGAGACTCCTTTAGCCGTGTACTTACTACCTGCATTATGCGACCCTGCTGATAATGGAGACGCTCCATAAGAAAATGTTTTTAACATGTGATATTGAGTTTTAGTATCAATTTCCACATTTATGTATTATTAATAGGGTTAGAATTTTGGTGGCATTTCGTGGTTTTAGAATCCATGGAGCCGCTTTTTCCTACATGTCATAATACATGACACTTTGATTTTGACCTTCAGTATGGTCATATTTCAAAATGAACTAATTAATTTTTTATGTCGGTTTTTCGTTCCCTACTAATATTTGCTTGTTTGTAACGCTTTCAAAGTAGAGATATCCTCCATACCAAAATTGATTTAAATAGGTTTAGCGGTTTAATTAATAAATTAATTTTACAATATTAAAATACTGAAGGTCAAAATCAAAGTGGTATGTATCACAATAAATAGAAAATAGCGACTCCATGGATTCTAGAACCACGATTTGCCACCAAAAGTCCTAACTCTAATTATTAAATAATCCCGGAAGTCCCGCATTCAATAAAAATAAATCATTATTTTTGGTGGTTGTAACCACTCTTAGTTACGTTCTTCCGGGAATGTTAGGCAAATAGGCACTGCCTATTCTGACCTCTGCTGATATCTCTTAAACGGCTGAACGGTTTTTTTTTAAACTTAATTGCGAACCACCGCTACAAAACCTGTTTTCAAATAAAAAAACCGCATCAAAATCAGTTCATTCGTTTAAGGGTTGCAGTGCCACACAGACCCCATTTTACGCGTCGGGGTTTTTTGTTTTTTTTTTTTCAACTTAATTTTTCTTTGGCTCTCGTTTCATAAAACCACACTCGTGTTTTAAGGCCTCTCATTATGCATCAGTTGCATAAACTACTATTAAAGTATATACACTAAATATACTGTTGCCTCCTTCCCACTCTATAATCAGATCAGCTGTAAGCGGTCTGCTCAACTGCATTACTTCACTTCAGTGGGCTCATTTAGGCCATGAAATGATAGTGCCCGACTGATAACAAAGTCAATATGGACTATGCATCGATATTTTAAATAGAATTTCTTAACAAAATATGAAAATACCGTAAAAGAGATCTCCAAAAATGAAATTAAATTAAAAATCGGCCAAGAAATACGGATGACACAAGCTTTTAAACTGCTAATTATACAGATTATAGACAGAGAGATCCGATATGCACTGTGACGTCATGTAACAGGTTGGCCTTATAAACTCCATATTAAATTCTATTTTGTTAGAAAGAGATAGGAACAAATTTTCGTTTGATTTTATTTTGGTTATTTTTATAGCTATTCAAACATTGTTTGTTCTCAACTGTTTGTAGAAAATTCCATATTCTGAGTTTTCTGACACCTGTCAATACAGTGCAAATTATAAACTCAAGCCCTTCTACTTCTTCTTCTTCTCTTTAATGGCAGCCACAAGGCTTGTGCCAATGTCAGTTGCGAACTCAAGAATAAGCTAATTGTACTGCAATGACAGCTGTCAGGATAGTTGGCAATTTATTTGTAATATATGTTTACAGAGGTACCGTCACAAATGAGTTAGGTAAATAAAAAGTTGCAAAATGGAATGTATTTTAATTTAACCCAAAAAACAGTCTTACTTTTTTATCTTAATTATTTTACATAAATCCACAAATAACACAGCATTTAAAATACATCCGTGATTTTAAATGTTTCTCAAAACTAATCGCCCATTAAAATTCAATGGCTCTAAACATCTTTCCATTGCCTTCTTTATTTTTATAAAGACAATTCGTAAGCGACTTCCCGCCATATTTCCATACTTTCAAATTTACCAATTTATACATACCGCTAGTTCACTCAAACATATGCAAAAAAGAACCTTACACTCTAAAGACTAGACACCATTTTTATTATTCAACCGCAAAATTTTAAATTGGTACCACACCACGTTAGTCAACACATCAAAAACTAAAAAATATGAAAAATTGATTCTTATTGCAACTGGTTAAGTGTGTGTCTACATTTGGTTGGTGCCTCGTTAAAGTTGTAAAGTACACAGTATCGAATAATCGCGAAGTAGGGGAAGTTAAATGTGTTCCCTTTATAACCACATTATGGGGGTTTGTACTGGTTTTAAATTTGACAGTATATTATTATTCATAGGTAGTAAAAAATAGTATCAACATAAGTTACCTTTAACAAAAAAGCACTACAGGTCTTGTCCAAAGAAAAACCCCTTTAAAAAGCGTAAAATTGTCCGTTCTCGTTGCAATAGCCTATTTTGTACATATACCTTTACACCATAACTGAATTACCAACACATTAATTATTATTTTCAAACCGGTGTCACGAAAATAACTGGAAGTATCCATTTTGTAAATTTGAATTTGGAACTATTAAGGAAGAGCTCAATTAAAATGCAAAATGTTTTTAAATGTTGCCAGCACTTGGACTCGACCGTTTAGTCAAGACTACTCTATAAGGAATTCTCACAGTTAGAAGTTCGAGAATACATTTTATATGTAAAAAAATATCAAGAGAGTTTACCGAGTCTTGAATTAAAAACAAAAGAACTCTATTCTAATTGGTTTAAGCATGCTGATTTCAATAAATTAATCATACTAAACAAACATAATATTGACGTTATAGTAGCTTGAGGTACTTATTTTTTATTCCAAGTGATTACAGTTTCTATTAAAAGTACCATAGTTTTAACCGTCTTAAACAAAGTTATTAATTTAACGATGCTTTCACGGTAAAAACGGAGTCTTAAAGATTGATTCCTAGGTTTTTTAAATTACATTATATTACATTACATCCGTTTCATGCGTAATACATCGCACTCCGCGCCCAATGTCGCGGAACGCATCCAATATGAAGTAACGGAGCGTTCCATTTTCAAAATTTATACGATTTATGGCTGCTACGTTGGCAATAATGACATTTGTCGGATTGCTAGAGTCCGAAATATTGTTTTTTCATTCATGTGGCACATTGACGCGATTGCGATTTTGCTACAGCCGTTAGCTGGGTCAATCAACTTTTCTCTGTAGCTCGTTGCCATGGTGACGTCTCCTGGGTCACTCTTAAAAACTATGATTTCAAAGGATATAAGTCCACTAAAAAACTGTTTTATTGTTAACTAGCGACCCGCCCGCGGCTTCGCCCGCGTTGAATGTATTATACATATAAACCTTCCTTAAGAATCACTCTATCTATTAAAAAAAACCGCATCAAAATCCGTTGCGTAGTTTTAAAGATTTAAGCATACATAGGGACAGACAGCGCAAGCGACTTTGTTTTATACTATGTAGTGATTACGCACCCATTCTTTTATGGCCTTTCTCCTGAGTGTGCTGGAAGTATATATTATAACAGTTTTTCTAAGAAACTCTATCACTGTTGTCTCCTGGCTTACGGGACAGAATAACAACAACAAAAAGTTGATCCACCCACCTATTGACTTTTGAAATAATGAATCAGATCAAGGTACTAAATTACAGATTACGAATTTCACGTTTGAGTATAGTTAAATAGAAAAAAAATCGAGGGTTAATATAAACAGTGGATGGATAAGTAATCATTGAAAAATACATTTAAGTACGCATTTTATTGATCTGTGAAAATTCATGAAAATGTTGATGAAAAGAGACAACACAAGGATTATTATTTCTGTCCCACTGAACTCGTCTATGCGGCTATACAGTTAGCTATCCAGTGAAATGTTGAGTTGGGGGCCGATTTTGCGAACAATTTTATTTTTAACCCCAACCGTGACTAATTCATTCTATATTCCCGGATTTGTATTAAAAATGCGCAATAAAATTAATGTTTATTGACAATGGTTGGCCGTGTTCTAGGGAGAAATGATTTATTGTTTTGTGAAACGTAATTACGCAAAAAATACTAACAAAACTTGGACCGTTATGACAAATTGTAGCGAACCGATAATTGAAGACTAGGTAAATTATACGGGTGTTAATAATAAACAAGCTAACTTCTTACACTGGCAACTTAGAAACTCATTGATTTATATTACAAATCCACCTGGCAAAAATACTTCTATTCAGAAACAAATAGAAGTAATAAAAAACATTTAAAGCGCAGTCATACTGAAAACATCACGAACTTCCATTTTTAAAATCCAGTTTTCTTTTTCGAACGCCATTTGGAACACTCAACTGCCAGTGCGAGATAACTTTACATTAGCGCCTGAAACGGATCCTTCAGTTTAATGGGCGATATTTTTTCATGGGTGGGGTTAAAGGTTAAGATCGACCAATGGTGGAGCAGCTTTTGTCTTTGTCTGTTGGTCGTAACAAAGGCAAGTTAGAGTGGAACGCGAGATGTTTATTCTTGGATACGTCTGGAAGTTTGGTACAGGTGGGAAGGAAGTGTTTTAGGATGGCTTAATTTTGCCCAGTCAGAAGAGTATTCGTTTCTTTGTAATTTCCTAGTGAAGTTTGAAGTAGGAAAGATTTAGTAATGTGTAAAATTTACGGTAAAAAATGAATGCATTTTTTTAAAATTCAGGTTTTCTCTTTCGGTTTTAATTTATTTTTAAATAAAAAAAAGCGACAGAAAATAACATATGTATTATACCTACACGGTATAAATTGATCATGGCAGAGATGGCGGCTCACGATACGTCAAAAATGACAGTTTTGAGTTGGCCGTATTAATAAACAGTTCCGTAGTGTTATTTTCTCTTTGAACAGTTCTTGGATGAGATTCCCGAGTCAAGAAGAAGAAGAAGAAGAAGGAATACATTTATTCACCAACCATAAGACACACATTATACAAAAAATTAAAAAAAACAGTGAAGGTAACAGAGAAGGCAAGGGATGTCAAAGTAAACGTGACGTCATATCGATGAGCATCTCGGCCGAGATCGGTTTATCAATACAGAACTACTCGTATCACTCGACGTTTTGATTCGACGTGTCTGCGGACGGGCCACTTAAAAAAAAAGCTTCGTCATGTTTTTCCGTTTGAAGCAATCTTTATCATTAAATCATTATATTATTATTTGCCCGCGACTTCGTCCGCGTAGAACTCGTTAATCGCAGTTAAGTACATTCATAGTTTAAAGTAATTTAATAGTTAGACGTCCTCCCTGGCCAGAATTATATCGACATAGCTTTTGCCCGCGGCTTCGCTCGCGTTAAGAAGTATTATTATTAATTATGTATAGTTTTTGCGGCTTTACTTTTTTTAGCGTGTGTAAAAAAATAGGGCCTTCAAATCTTCTTTGTACACAATATTCTTAACTAATCTGTCATTAGGCGCTAAAACAATCAAGCTACTGGGTGAACTTACTCGAGAGCAAGCAACATAAAACTGTCCATGAGAGAAGCAATGTTCTCTCTGAGACTTGTTTATTGTCATGGCAAAGCAGACTTTTAGGGGAAACTGTAATCGTTTAAATTCACCCAGTTAATATAGTGGCTTCCACTATATTGCGATGTAACGCTTTCACTTGCAGTCTCGTACCGTTACAAAGTTTTGGTGGTTCCACGCAGAATAAGCTTATGATAAGGCAAATCTGGCGTTTTCAATTAATTTAAAAATTCTACAGGGTAATTAGTAGCGTCATCTGTATTAACCACAGTATCAATCGAAGTATAGACCTTTTCTTCGCCCTCAAACGACATGAGCAGTATATCGTTGATAGCTGCTGCTTGATCGTTCTTTGGAGTAAGAATGTTACGCTCACATAACTATTCAATAGGCTTGTCATGTCTATGAATAATGTCTGGATAAACTTTAGACAGTAATTCTTGAATCGTAGTAACAACTGTGCACAATTCTTCCGGGATGGTTATCATTCCATCAAACGATGGAAAATCACCATTACCGATGTTAAGAAGGAGATCTGAAAATCTACCAGCAGACTCATCCCCGCCCAAATGTGCTCTCATATTTTTAGAGAGCTTAAGAATATTAACCTGGGGCCACAAAATAGTTAATGCACGACTTTACTTCGTCAGCTCGGGTTCCTTTTGGCACCACTGGTAGAGTCTGCCGAAAGTCTCCGGCCAGCAAAACTGTTACTCCACCCCTTTATCACCCCTTATATCTCTTAGTGATCTGTTTAAGGCTTCAATACCACCTTTATGAGCCATCGTTATTTCATCCCACACGATTATTTTTGTACTCTTACTTCAGCAAAATTACTTTGTTTGGAGATGTTGCAAATGGGAGTCTCGGCAGTGATTAAATTGAGTGGTAACTTAAAAGTAGCATGAGCAGTTCGATCACCTTCGAGTAATGTAGCAGCTATGCCGGACGACGCCACAGCCAGAGCAATGCCGTGAGTACTTCTTACTTTCGCCAAAGTAAATTAATAAGGAAGGTTTTACCAGTTCCACCTGGTGCGTCTAAGAAGAATATTTGACCGTCATTTGCGTCTACACTCGTGATAATTTTACTGTAAACTTCCTGTTGCTCGTCATTCAAGGACGCTTCATTTTGTCTTACTGCGTCTTCTAAGGCCACTGTATCGTAACTGGTCTCCTTCATGTACTCTCTATTTCCAAATTGTATTGATGGAATTGGCTGAGGTAATCCATACTCTTTAAGAGGACGGCCGCCTAATGATAATACGGCATCCTCTAATACCGACAGGCATTTGTTAAATATCAGGTCCGATGAGTGCTCTACATCCACGTCACCTTGCCTTTCCAGTTGTTTTTTAAAGTCCTCAGAAAGGTATTCTTTGTATTTTTCCCAAAGACATAAGTGGTCGGAAACCTGGCAGAACAATAAAATTATAGCAAAAAGCTCTCGAATGATATGCGGTGTTTGACAAAGTGCTGCCTCTTCAAGAGCTGACTCCAAATGACGATCATCTTCGAGTAGACCTAGAGCCTTCCACGCGGATTGGAAAGTGGGATGTAAGTGACCATCTACAGCTTTCAACGTTTCAAATGAAATTGGGCCTCTGATCTCATGTAGAAGCATTCGAAGGTGGTAGCATTCTGTATTGTTTGGATGAACAGTATACCTATAAACCCTACCTAGAACGTGTTCTTTTTTGACCCCTGACCATCCTTCAACATTCACTCCTCTCTTCCTTTTCGTTCCATTAGGTACTGATACGTTCAAATTAATACATTTACATCCTCCATTATCCCTTATTTTATCCCCATGGGGGTTGAATTTATCAAAATCCTATTTAAGCGGGCTGTGCGTTGATATGTCAGTCAGTCAGTCAGTCAGTTTCTCCTTTTATATATTTAGATAGATTTCATACAAACTTTCATCCCCTATTTTATCCCCTTGGGGGTATAATTTATCAAAATCCTATCTAAGCGCACGTCTTCGCCATAGTAGCTCCAATCTTTAATTTCAGTTCAATCAGTCGAAAATCTAAGAAGATTTATACAAACTTTCATCCCCTTTTTATCCCCTTAGGGGTGGAATTTATCAAAATCCTTTCTTAAAGGATGCCTATATCATAGTAGCTATATGCATGCAAAGTCTCAGCCCGATCGGTTTAAAATTGGCAAAGTTTCATACAAACTTTCATCCCCTATTTTATCCCCTTGGGGGTAGAATTTATCAAAATCCTTTCTTAGTGCACCTCTACGGTACCTAAGCTACGTCCTTTCCAAATTTCAAGTGCCTACGTTTAGCCGTTTAGGCTGTGCGTTGATATGTCAGTCAGTCAGTCAGTCAGTTTCTCCTTTTATATATTTATTATATATAATTAAAGAAGATATGTATACCTCAACGCTTGCTGTACACGACAGTACCATCCGAGTTTATTCCTGGTGCACGTCAACATCCACACCGGGATTGCTGGGATTGTTATTTGCGACTGTACTACAATATACAGTCGAATACAAAGAGATGTGTCCATGTTGTGTTGGACCTTTATTATAATCAGAGACCGGACAAATGGGTGTCATTACTCGCAACAACGTGGACATGACTCCAAAGATTAATTACTTAGTGATAATTACTGAGACTTCAATGGGATAATAAAAGAAAGATATCATACCTCTTTGGATTTCCTTCTTAAAAATACAATCATTTTTTGACATTAACATTAATATGCTGAAATTCATTAAATTTACTTCGTGATTCTTTCATTCTTTGGCAGAGTGCAAAGCGGGTGGAGGGGGTAGCCTAAACGATCACAGCGCTCGCTACGGCTAAAATTGACATTTTTGTCGCTGACTTGAGCTGTCAAATCCATATTGCAGTAAACATTTTCTAATCGTTTTTGTGATAAAAATATGGTAAATTACTATGTTACAGTCCCGATTGTGTAATATAGTAAAATAACACAAGATTTCATTAATATTTTTCACAATATTTACTTACTTCTTGTTTGACAGCGGTGACAATATTGTCCATAATGGCCGCCTGTCACGTGGCGCTGTCGTCGCGCTCGGTCCCAAAAGATATCATATAACAAATAAAATAAAGCCATGGTTTTTTTTATTGAAAGATATCATATAACAAATAAAATAAAGCCATGGTTTTTTTTATTGAAAGATATCATATAACAAATAAAATAAAGCCATGGTTTTTTTTATTGAAAGATATCATATAACAAATAAAATAAAGCCATGGTTTTTTTATTGACTTTTCTACACAATAAGTCTGTGTTTAATTTATTGATTAATATTTTACGAAGTTTAGTATACAAATTAAATTACAGGTAAAAATAATCAATTGATCTTAGGAGTCATGTCTATATTATTGCCAACAATGACATCCATTTGTCCGATCTCTGATTATGATGCAAAAAGGTGAAAAAATTAATGATATATGTATAAATAACTATCTACACCAGAGTAATGAAAACCTGCCAAGGTGTTTGCAAACTTGTATAATTATACGTAGTGACTCATTAATACTGTTCTACAGTGTACAAGGAGAAAAATACGGTACAAGAGGTGTTAAAAGGTTTGGTTCGGTTGAAGTAAAAGCGTACGAGAACGAGTGAGAGAGAAATATAAAAAGTCAGGTCTATATTATTGCCAACAATGACATCCATTTGTCCGATCTCTGATTATGATGCAAAAAGGTGAAAAAATTAATGATATATGTATAAATAACTATCTACACCAGAGTAATGAAAACCTGCCAAGGTGTTTGCAAACTTGTAATTATACGTAGTGACTCATTAATACTGTTCTACAGTGTACAAGGAGAAAAATACGGTACAAGAGGTGTTAAAAGGTTTGGTTCGGTTGAAGTAAAAGCGTACGAGAACGAGTGAGAGAGAAATATAAACCCGAAGGATATTTTAAGTACTGTGGTTACTCAATCATTATAGTCCAGATGATAGTTTTGATCTGTTAGCTACATTGCAGAGTTAATTAGTTTTCACATCAATGGGATTCTTATCAGCTACGCCATGTCATTGTGTGAAAAGAGGACAGGATTATTAGCACGGATAACCCTTTCTAACTTCTCCGTAACGATAGAGACGCACAGAGCGACAAATCGTGAGCAAAGGCCAGTCAATCATAAATTAATTCACATCATCATGAAATTTAATACATTCAAAAACATCCCCTTTCCCAAAAACATGATTGAAAACTGCCTTTAATTTCACGAGCAACTTAACCTCAATAAAAAACGCGCGAAAACAACAATGCAACGGCCGTTAAAAACAAATCATAAACCTTTCAAACATTCAAATAAAAAGTTACTGGCAGTCGAGAACACATTAAAATTAAAAGTAAAACATTTCACCGAAAATCGCTCCCAAGTGCCACATCACTGTAACCAAACAATCCTTGCAATTGTATAAGTGTGTGTAATGTAAGCATTGAAAAACAAATGACGGTCGCAATACGTTTGATCTTACACGTGTGTGCGTCAATTCCGTTCAGAACCATGCATGTATTGGCTACCACTACATCCAAACACCGCAACCCTCAACAAATTTATCTATAACGCACTCCATTTCACTCCCCAATAAAAAAGACAGTTCATTTACTGGGTTTACCACTAATATTTACCGCCGAACAAATCACACGCACGGAAATAAATAAATTCCACAAAACAAAAAACTCATTCCCCGCAATTAAAAAAACTCGGATTTATTTAGATTTCCATAAATACCGCGTTTGAGATATATCTTCCTGCGTTTTTTGGGGGAGAGCGGGGTTGTCGCGACGGTGTCGATAGCTAGTCGAAAATGTTGTCAATCATCGAGATTATACAGGACGATGACGGGACTTTGTCGATTTTCAAAGATATGGATTTTT
This sequence comes from Acleris emargana, assembly GCA_927399475.2. Classification (NCBI taxonomy): domain Eukaryota; kingdom Metazoa; phylum Arthropoda; class Insecta; order Lepidoptera; family Tortricidae; genus Acleris; species Acleris emargana. The sequence continues at coordinate 15,616,681 of OV656853.1, read as the reverse complement.
GAAAACCGTATTCAAACTTTTATGTTTTTACACAACCGTAAATGGAATCCGGTCAAATCTTTATTGCATAGTGGTTTTATTACAGTAGTTAATATACTCTTTGTTGGTAGTAAAAAATAAGATTTGCTGTGAAACCTCGAGTAAAAGCAGTTCATACAAATGAACATCTGACTACAATTTTACCTACATTTCCAAACTAAGTTCTGAGCTTGCACTATGGGTACTATATTATATGTGTATATGCATATATATATAAACTAGATTACGCCCGTGACTTTATACGCGTAAAATTAGTTTCCCGCTACTCTTGCAATTTTTTAAATAACTTCTCAGTGCTTAAATTCCCTCCAAATTTCAAGTCTCAAAAGGTCCAGCGGTTTGGGGTGTGCATTGTTAATCACTCAGTTTCTTCTTTTATATAAATAATGATAAGTGATTATATTCAAAGAAAATATTCTTCCTCCATAACAAATTTATTTGCCCTAGACCGCTAGCTTCGTTCTTAGGCAGGGTTACTTCTAAAAACTGACTTCTAAAAATGTCATACAATAATTAAGGACAGGATCTAGGTATGCATTCAACTATCTTGGCAAAATAAAATTATGACACGTCCTTTATTTTATTTGTTTTGAAGCTAAACTATATAAATCTAGCGATAATGAAATCTATCGTTTACTTTCGCTCAAGCAGTCGAATAACCAGAATTTCCGTTGTCCCCGGTAAGCCCCCGTTTATACTGTCATTGTTTCACAGTTTGACAGCATAAATTGTCAAAACCGTCCCTCGTGTACTAATAACGTTTTGTCCGTCTGTCTGTAATGATTTAGGTAAAAATAGACGCTTTGGGGAAAGTAATTTATTGTTTACGTTTCTTTTTAAGAAGTTCACGCCTGGAGGAGACCGAGGTAGTTTATAATTAGGTTTTTGTCAATATTGAAAACTAATTTATTTATTTCTCTTGTTAAATAAGTGATGGACTCACCTTCAAAATAGAGTCATTAAAACAATCTTGAATCCGAATATGAACTATGACATATAAAACCTAAATATTCAAAACTAATTTAAGTACGTCTCTTATTAAATAAGTTACGGGTTCCAAACTCATCTTCAAACAAAACTAGTTAAAATGAACTTGAATATGAATATGAATATTAACTATGGCATATAAAACCTAGTTAAAATATGGGAATACAAACATTATTTGATAGCGTCTATAATTTATTCGGCGCAACTTGAGATTTATATCATTAAAAAAAAAGCTGCAAACGTGAATACATCGTTAGGTCAAGACCCTACAAAAGATTAACAACAACAAGTGATCCCGTTCTCATACATTCATCGATATTCAAACCACTTTCCACAACTAGTTCCTAAAATTCTAAAGATCCGCCATTGCCCGCGAATTCTCACCAACCTTAGAACATTAATTATAAATTCTGAACGCAACTTTTGATCTATCGCGCATTGTCCGAGTGTCCGAAAGGTCACCGCTTGACCCGTGAGAACTGGCCACTTGCAAAAAAGAATCGATATTCAAAATCGCGACCCTCAAAATTTGAATATGGAATCCCCTTGAAAATAGAAGCCGTTAAGAAAACAGTGGCTTTGTACGTCCGGGCCGGTCTATTGTGCCTGTAATTTATTCTGTCGCATGTACGGGCAGTGTCATCGTATTATTATTTAAATTTAAAAGCAGGTGTGACACAAACAGTACTGACCTTCCAATTGATACAATCTGGCCGTTGTTTTGCTTTTTACATTTTGTTTTCAATCAAGGCTTGGGTCGTAAATTGGTGGAGTTATTGTTTATTTTATTGGCTGTTTATGCAATGACGCGTGTCATTTCATATTCGAGTCCTTTAATAGTTTGATTTTTGTCATATTGATTTCAGACGAATGACATGTTAAAAAGTTATACATCCTTACTATAAAACATTGTCGAGGCGAGTTAAATGGTGCGACAGTTAACCAAAAAAAAAATGCTGAAATTATATGATTTGCAGAACGCTTTTGATTCTTAATCCAAATTGTCATCCAGAATCCAGATACATACGAGTTTTTAAATAAAACGGTATAATTTTGCCTGATAAATAAAGTATATTCACAATACCTCTCACATATTTTCTGCTAGAGTAGATATTAAACATAGTAAGCCAATAAGCTGGTTCATCACGGGTCAGGAGGTAGGTTACCTACCAGAGGACTGGAGAACTAGAGGTTTACTGGACACGTAAAGTGCCTACAGGGTCTTCATACATATATTTATGACATATATTATATCTATGACATGATGGATGACTTTAACTGACGTTCCCCATAAATCCTCCGTTTTTTTTAAACTGATCGATTTGAATACTTTAACAATTAAAACAGAATCTATGTGGGTAAAATCACAGCTACATTACATTTAGTTACATTAGCACAAAGGTGACCGTCATAGGTGAGTGTAATTTCTAAAATTTATATATTTTTATAATTTTTATTACTACTACTTAATACTCAACTGCGCATGAATGTATTTATTTTATGTGAGATTCATAGTTTTATGTAATGCTAGATTAAGTTTATTATTATATACTTAAGCAATATTTAAAAAACGACTGACTGTTGAGTTTCTTGCGGCGTTTCTTCTCAGCAGTTGTCTCTTGTGAAGCGCTGGTAGATTTTCGACATCTAAAAGTGTCCCGTGCGGCCTACTTACTGAATAAACATCTTTTATTTTTTATCTTTTTATAAAAGATTTTCATTTAATATTATATTTAGTAAGTATTTTTGTAAATATTGGCGTAGATTGCGTAAAAAGGGAAACTCCATTTATCTATAAGTCATCCATCAACGTCGTCGATATATTTTGTCGACGTGTAGACAAGGGATTTGCCTTTTATCTGCTTCGATTATTCCCTCTAGGGAATTTCATAAGTGGTTATGATCGGAGGCGAAATGGTTAGGGAAGAAAGCAACTGGAAATTTTGTCCAATTTATCTCTAAGTTTTATCCGTTATAGTGCTGATCGGTCAATAGTTTCATGATGTACCAAATGTTTGGTACGACGTCTGCTTTTTGTTCTTAATGAGTAGGTAATTAGAAGGCAGGTAGGTAGGTAGGTTATTAGGTGGGGTCAGAAGGTTCTTGAGTGCCGTCCGCGGACCGGGACAAGAGCTGAGGGTAGGCCTCCAACAAGATGGAGTGACGACCTTGTAAGGATCGCGGGTAAGCGGTGGATGCGAAAAGCACAAGACCGGTCTGAGTGGAGAGCCTTGGGGGTGGCCTATGTCCAGCAATGGACGTCTTTCGGCTGACATGATGAGGTAATTAGAGCTTTGATGCCGTGGTTTATCGTTAAGGCAATCTAGAAGGATCCCAGTGTCAGCCGTATTTCATAAATTTAAAAACTTACTTTAATCGCAAGGGCATACGGAAACAGTGGTTGAACATTTGAGTGTCATAAGTGTAGTTAAAATGCGTGTTAAACGTAAACGTAATATATAAATGTTGGTTATAAACTGGGAATTTCTATATGCAATACTTCTAACGCTCAATTCTGGGACACCCTATACAGTGGTGGCCAAACGATTATAAACGCTTGCGTTTTTCCCATACAAATGCTTACAAATATGACTTTTATTTAAACAAATGACCAAAAAGTTAATTTCCAATTTAATTTTTAGTTACATTTATCATTAACTAATAAACTAAGGTTTAAATGTATTTACAATTTATCGCTGTTGACAACAAATATTTAATTATATAAGGAAAAAAAAAACTAGCACTATGTTTGTAAATCCCACAAACTATAATATCAGTTTGAACCTTAGTTCATGATCTAAAGTAAATTGTATATAGAAATAAAATTGATCAAGAACTTTTTGATTGGACAAAATTGAAAAGTCATATTTGTAGGCAATTGTATGGGAAAATCGCAAGCGTTCCTAAGTATGTGGCCACCACTTTAAATATACCTGAATATCTGAGCATTTCTAAAAAAGTTTGTACATTTCATTCACGACTTCAATTTGCAAAAAAAATTGCAGGTTGGTAGAGTGAATGAAGCTGAGCCTAAATAACATAGTCTCCCAAAATGTCCTCATACATTTGTATGAAACTTTCCTTTTTTGTTACCATGAACCAAAGAAAGTTAGTAACAAAAAAGGAAAGTTTCATACAAATGTATGAGGACATTTTGGGAGACTATGTTATTTAGGCTCAGCTTCATTCACCTTACCAACCTGCAATTTTTTTTGCAAATCGAAGTCGTAAATGAAATGTACAAACTTTTTTAGAAATGCTCATCTACGAATGCCAAGGGGTTATTCGCCTAAATTTAGAATTCTACGAAAATGACTAGCACAAAGACACTATCTTGGTGCTTAAGGTTGGCAACGTACTAGCAGTCTTGAGTTTTAAATGTCTATGCGCAATATATACGCAATAAAAAAAAACATTGAAGCAAACCAAATCTAACACATAAACTCTCCATTTCTAACCACCATCAAAATGACGAACGCGGGCCACTAAAGGTCCATCACACTAAACCCGTAACCGTAAGAATGCCGCACGCCGCGCCACAGGGTAAGGCCTTAAGTCCTGCCGCATAACTTACGATATGGGCTTAGGGGATGAACCTAAACCCTTTTGGCTGCGATTTGCAATCGGGTCCGTGTCCATTGGAGTACGGTACGATAGTCCGAAAGAAAATAAACAATCAGAACTATTTCTTTTTTTTTTTGGAGTACACCACCATTTTAAGTAGGTATATCCACTTGTCAAAAGTAGGTGATCACTTTTATACTTTATCGCATTAACACATTTGACTATCTTGTTTGACATCGCTTATATTAACTGCAGAGCGACAAGGAATAAAATTCGTATGTACTTTTGATCACAAAAATATAAGACCGTTTAGCCCATATTTATACACCTTACTGACTAAAGAAAACCGTATTAAGGAAATAAGGAGTACCTTTATTTTTAGTTTGGTCGCATGCTGCGTTGGCAAAGTGGTAGGGGCCTAACTTTGCCTTACGTGCTGTGCATTTTATTTATTTATTTATCGTAAATAATGGATCAGTTTAATTAAATTTAAATTTAATTTTTAATTTCTGTATATATTTTTTGAACATTTTTTTAACACATTAATAGCTAAATTTGTATATTTATCTATGGCTTTTAAAGTCTGAATTAAATGTGTTTTTTTTAAATTAAAATTCTCTTAACTAATTGAAAATGAAAATTGCGACGCGAGACAACTAATTGAAAAGCGATTTGTTATAAAAACAACACCCTTGTTATGCATCAACCCTCTTCTTTCTTAATTTTTTTAATTCATTTATATTTAATTATTTTTGTCTTACCAGCAAAAATAAATATTATTTCATTAACGTGTCTCACTGTAAGTAATACTTACCCGTAAAAAAAAACACTGAAACCATCCATCGTAAATTATCTCGTTTTATAAGACTATAACGTCCACCGTCCAATGGAACCCCTCCCCTACCCCCCTCTGCCCTACTCTTTACCACGGCTCGTAAAACTTTAGCACCCGATCGTTCTCAAAGACTTCCGAATCAGATCTCCTTAATACGCCTCCAGATTTATTCACCTCACTATTCACGTTGGACACTTCAAACCGAAGGTTCTCGATCGCTGGAATGCTTATATGAGTATGTTCATGCCGCGGCTGTCAATTTGTATGAAAATTTGACACCTAGTGGAGTTTGTGGCTTTGTAGGTAAAAACAGCAACCTTAATTGTTTAGGTATTGTTATTAGTCTTCCTTTCACTTTTTTTTCTATTGTTTTTTCTTCTGCGTGCGTTGAATAAATATTTTCTATTCTATTCTCTGTGTCGTGTTTGTAATGATGAGTAATCAAATATTTGCCTTTACCGAGAATCAAACCCGGGACCGCTCCACTACCAACTAGGCTGCGGCGTCGTAAAAACATTGGAGCATAGGTTATTCTATCTGGTTTCTGGTTTGCTTTCGCATAGTAAAAGTGAAAAATGTTAATATTATGTCTAGCCAAGATATGCATCATATGCGATCAAAGACCGGAAGTATTAGTGTAATATATGCCGCTATATCTCTAGTCTTACGGGAATATACATCCCGATGGGTTCCGTTCACGAGTGTGGAGAGGGCTTCTGTTTGGGATTAAATGTAGTGGTTAGTTAGTTAAGTTGATAGTGACGCTAAAGCTAACGCTTCCGGGTCGGAAATGGATAAAGGCAAAAAAAGAGTTTTTGAGGTTTTCTATATATTTAAGTGTTTATTTATCTATAAACGTGATATTTATTGTGGTTTGTGTAGAACATCTATATTACGAACCTAGAGCTTAGTTTGGGATAAAGTCAATATGTGTTAAATTGTCCTCTGATATTAATGATTTATATTCAAAGCCCCTTACTTATAAACGTGGAATAAGCTTGGAATAGTTTATGCCATGCTTTGTCACTTAACACTTTCTATCAGATGCAAATGTCACAATTACAGATATTTAAGAACCAAGCATGGCATAAACCATTCCAAGTTTATTCCACGTTTATAAGTAAGGGGGTGAGTGTACTGTAACTTTTACACAGTTACTTACTTTTCTATGAGGACCTAGTCAGTAGGACGGACAGGTTAAATTAAGATCCAGGCGTTAGGTCCTTATTTAATTTTTTAGTATTTAGATGGTAAGTTTCTCAGTGACACATTTATTTATTTTTAATAACTCTTAAATAAAATGAGTCTCCTTAAACGTACCTACTTAACGAAATGACGTAGCCTATAACGTGTCTAAGCCACAAATATTTACACAGAAAATTAAAAAAAAAACGATTGTTCTTAAGCCCTCGCCTTACAACAAAGCCAGAACCGCTCGCCAATGTCCAAGGAATTTTACAGTTCAATTTTATTTATGGCGAAATTATACCGGCGTCGTGAGATTCTAGTCCCCTACTTGCGGAATATTGGGGATACTTACGGATTACCGCGATTGCTGATTTTGGAAATGGAACGGATTTGGAATATTGAATCGCGATAGTGTTTTTTTTTGTTTGAACATTTTCGGCGCGATTTTAGTGGCCAGTCCTTATTATTTGAAGTCCTTCCTTCAAATGTTTAATAATTTGAAATTGGAATCAGGGCTTGCGATTGAAATTTTGAAATAATGGAGACCTTTTGTGGCCAGTAGGTACAATTATAACTATTTTAAAAAAAACCCTTTAAATATTCCATTCCATAACTTTGTAGGTTGTTAGTGCGATGCATCTATTTATTACTTACGCACGTTAACACAAGGCTCAAGATATTAAGTCCCAATACCAAACTAAGCTCTAAGCTTTTCACTGTAAATAAACAATTTAGATAAATATATACCAAATTATTCTTCAAATAATCTTGTTTATCGCAAACTTTTACTTTTATTATGGATAGTTTCGCTTTTTAGGAAGGTCACTACCAACTAGGCTAACCATCAAAAAGTTATGAATAAAATGCGGTGTTTTGGCACAATATGACGTCAGAGGCTACCCCTATCCATCAAGAGGGTGGGACTATTGACAGAAAATTTACGAGATTAATATTTGCGAAGAGACCCTCTTGGTACTTTCACTGGTATTTACTTGGCGAAGCAAATTTTAACCGACTTTGTAAAATAGTAGCTGTGAGTTTTACCCGTTACTGCGATTGCACTATGATTTTTTTATCTGTGTATACAAAGTAGTATTATTTTTTGGGATAAGAGCGCCGTAATCCACTGGTTTGAAAAATGTAGAGCTAATAAGTTAAAATTCTAAACATATTTTTTCACGCGTGAATGAAAATGCGTCATTGCTTGATATTTCTATCCCAATCACGCGTGAATGAACACATGTAGGTAAATTAAGAAATGTGAGCTCTTTTAATGTATTTTGTTCTCTACTCACAGATCCCTTGGATTTATATGATAATACTTGAAATAAGGGCAAAAAGCAACACATACATTATTATTCAGATATTTACCAATAATAATAATTATTATTAATTTATCAGCCTATATATAATGTCCCACTGCTCATCCCCATCTAATCAATGCAATGCCTACTGGTTGACTGGTAAAAAATGCCATTAAGCATTTAGTCCGCCATTAGTACTATACCATACTACTGTACTACACTAGTACTACTATACTATACTGTACTATACTAGGTTGTCTGGAAGAGATCGCTATTTAGCGGTAAGACCGCCTGTTGTATACCTATAGTTAAAATGTACTGTTCCGTGTTTTGTTTTTTTTGGTGTTCAATAAAGAGTATTTGTATTGTATTGTATTGTTATTTGTGCAAATAATTTTAAATAAAAAAAATGCATGTATCTAATCCTATCTTGAACAGTCTCCCACCTCTTGATTGAAGGCATCAAGCTTATACATACATTTTCAATTAAAGATCCCTTTTGTAAGAGCATTAAATTTGAAGTTAGGTTATGACTAATCTTATTTGAGTTGTGTTAGTCCGAATGAATAGGAACTACCAAAATAATTTTAAACCATCGCTCTGTGACACCTGGTAATTCATACTTTATTTTGCCCCGCAAACATTTTTTAGCCCCGACTTGAAACACGCCAAAACGTCACCAACGTGCAGTAACTTTAAACTGACCATGTGAAATAAACCAATTTAAATTATTATTAACGATACACAGAAATCCCTCGAACGTACATAAATAAAACATACAAAAAACGCAAAAAACTTTTCTTACCCACTCAGGGTGAGTGTTGTACAAATTTACACATCTTTTGTGTAGAAAAAAAATGGCTGACCACTAACAAGCGTACACGTTTTTTGTTAAAAAAAAGTGTCTCACGCCCCAAAAATAATGTAAGCAAATTGGGGCACTATAAATATTGTTTTTTATCGTTTAAAAAACTTTTGGATTTATTATCGAAGAATTGTAAGTAGCCAAGGGATTTCATAGTAGGTATATCTATATTTTAAATCTAGGTACTTGACATTGTTGTGCAATAAAACATACATAATCTTTCTACAGGAAAAATGTATTTGTTTTTGAGTATTTTCGTGCGTCTTTATCGTTATAGACTAGATAGAAAGGGAGATCCGAGCGACAAACAAGTCGCGGATAACATATGCTAGCCGTGCTGAAGTGCTAATGTGCAAATCTTCTTCTTCTCAAAAGAACTCTCCAACTTAGTGAAGGTTGGCTATTAGCTGCTATCATCTTTCCCAATCTTATGTGAGTCGGAATAGTTCGGACGCGCTCGTAATTCCAGTCCACTTCCGGATGTTGCGAAGCCCCGACTTCTTTCTCCACTAAACTCTCCTTTTGCCAGTAACTTTGCCCATCATAATTAGTTGCAAAAGTTGATATCTGTCATGCCTGAGCACTTGCCCGAGATATTCAGGTTTTTCGCTTCTTGATGATAAACAAAAGTTTTCATTTCTGCTCGACCCGAAACGAAACCTCCTCGTTAGCTACCCTTCGCATCAAACTATCATCAACATACCAACCTAAGTAATACCTACGTAAGTAAAACATTACCTTTATTTAATTTAAAATGTTGATGAAATCATATCTGACCCCAATCTAAGAAAATATGCCTAAACATGTTTAAAAAGATAATCGGACAGTCCCAATCTGAAAGCAAAACATGTCGGCAATAATAAAGACACACGTCGTCCCAAGGTGCAGCCCCATGCATTGTCAGCTTTAGAATCCGCTATGCATTGTCACTGGCCGAAAATATAATTGCTCGGGCCCCTTGGTCCATTCTTTGGAAAAATGGGGCAGAAAAAAAATAAGATGACGTTCGGTATTCAAAACACATGTCACTTTCTGCGTCGATTTATCGCGTTGCGAATCGAACTGTCCCTTAGATTTATAATTATGATAAAAGGACCTAAGCGATTTAGGGAGGGTTCCGAATTTAAACTTTGTCCTCGTTATTTTTAAGTATGTTTTAGCAAGATGGGTTAAGGTAGTAAGTCTGTTTCTTTCAATAATTTTTGTATCTGATTAGCTAGAGCGTGAATTTGGTGACATTTCCCATGACGACTGATTTTTGAATTATTTTTACGATTTCTGGATCTTATTGTATATTTTAAAAGAATTCGGAAGTGGAACGGATTAGTCGCGTCGTTGAACATTTGTTGGAAAAAATAGATTTGACCATTTGGGGGTTTTGATTTACTGTCGATTCGAATTATGAATTTTAGTTATACCTTCGTTTCATGGGACTACTTTTAAATTAAAATTTCTTTTATTGTCCTCCTTTTGTTTAAATATTTATATTTATTACTGAAATTATCTATACCTAGTATATTTTCTTATAGAAAAGTTAATACAACGCAATTTCAACTAAATAAACTGAAAAGTAAACTTAGGGAGTCGCCAGTCTACTTCCAGTAGCTAATTAATAAAAAAATATTAAGCAAATATTTGAATAGAGCCGAAAACATTTAGAAAACTAATCAATCTCTTCAGGGCACAACCCTAATCAACCGCACCATAAAAAAAAACAATATAGCCATTGTATGCATCTACAAAAGAGTCATATCAATTTCACTCGGAGAAAAACAAAATTCATATACCCTCCAATGGTAGAACGGCCTTTCAACAAATTACAGCCAAACCAATTTTAATCTTATGTGGTTTATTATTAGGTATTTTATGTAATGAGTTTTCAATTACAATTACATCTGTTTTCCCGTAGACGGTTAAATACCAATACCCAATTTTCGTTGAGCTCTACTGTACATATATTTGGTTGAAATTTGAAGGAAAGTTATGGCTCGTGAGTTTTTGGTTTAGAGTGATACTTGAACCAATTAATGTGGTATCTGAGATCAGTCCGTTGGTTATTATGTCACTCGTTGCGAGGGTTTTCAGTCACCTTTTGTGCAAAAATTAGGGTTGCCACATATATACACTCAGTGGCAAAAAACGGGTCAGAGTTCGTTTTTCACACTAAAGAGGCTATTTCAGAGCCTTGGTTCCCCGCCAGGGGATGCTTTTAGTTAAATCTGATGGTGGATACCCCGAGCATCAATACAGGACTTCCAGAGTGCCTAGGATACCCAACTGGATGAAATGTAAGAAAATCAAAATGCTAACCCAAACTCTCTCGCTGTCGTGCTAACTGATTGTGCGATCAGTTAGGTATTTTAAGCACTTTTGAACTCCTCTATTAAACCTCTGAGTATCCACCATTAAGACCTCACTCAAAACAACCCCTGGCAAGCAACCAAGGCTTCGTAATAGCCTGGTTTGTATGAAAAACGCACTCTGACCCGTTATTTTTGCCCCTGAGTACTTTCTGGTAGGTCATTCTCTTAATTAACTCGCTCGGCACTTCAGCGGATGAATCATTAACCGGCGAATTTAAGTTGTCCTGTCAGAGCGTTAAAATTACAAATAACATTTTAAGGCATGCATTCTCAATGAGGTACCTTAAAATTCACTCGTATTAACTTCTTTCACTAGATCAACAAGAAGCCGTTTTTCAGAAAATAACACCTTATGGTACAGTCAACAAATTTGATTCCTAGGCCACTATGGACTTTGTCAACGTGACGTTGTAAACCAAAACATAGGAAGTCGCTTACGTTTTGGTTGTCAACGTCACTTTAACACAGTCCAAAGTGGCCTAGAAATCAAATTGGTTGACTGTACATACAACACTGGCACACAAAAGTCATGAATGAGGAGATTCGCAGTAGAACTAAAGTAACTGATATAGCTCACCGGATTGCAAACCTTAAGTGGCAGTGGGCGGGGCACATTGCTCGTAGAACTGATGGCCGTTGGAGCGGAAAGGTTCTAGAGTGGCGACCGCGAACCGGGAGACGAAGTGTTGGCAGACCTTCCACAAGATGGACTGACGATCTGATAAAGGTCGCGGGAAACCGCTGGATGACAGCAGCAGAGGACCGGTCGTTGTGGAAAACCTTGGGGAAGGCCTTTGTCCAGCAGTGGATGTCTTGCGGCTGATAATGATGATGATGATGACACAAAAGTCGTGACTGACATTGGGCTAGAAGGCCTCCGTTGATTTATTAAGAACCTTAGGTACTTTTTAGAGTTCCGTACAGAGAATGAAAAACGGAACCCTTATGGGATCACTCGTGCGTCTGTCTGTCTGTTCGTCTGTCACAGCCAATTTGCTCCGATACTACTGGACCGATTGAGTTGAAATTTGGTACTCATATGTAAATTGATGACCCAAACACAGTGTAGTGTCACTTACAGTTTTTTTTTTTTTTTTTAATTTTTCATTCCTTACTGTATCGTATATCATATGAAAGGGCTCGTTATGAGGATCTCAAATGTATTTCTGTTATTATTGTAAAATAAACAGTTTTGATTTTATTCATGAACGAAGACGAAAATGATCTCAGAAACTAGTGAGCCTAAAATTTTGGAAAATATACAAAATATGGTTCATTGATTGTAGATAACAGGAAAATCTACAAGAATTCAATCAACAAACTTATCCCCGATCAACATTAAATTTGGTTCTGAGATAGTTTAGTAGTTTATGGAATTGTTGCATAAAGAGGGGTATTAAAACACGAACGTGTTTTTAAGAACCGAGCCGCTAGGCGAGGTTTTTAATAGTATCAGAGTGTTTTAATACATAGTTATGTGCAGTTTCACACACTACTTTATTTACTCTCATACATTGCGATTCAACCTACTAAATAAACGGTCAAAGTTAATAAAGTAACTACAGCAAAACGTATTCAATGAATGGCACCAAAACCTAGGACATCACCGCGCAGGCGTTAAAGCGGGCGCTGTCACCGACAAGTAAAAATTGGAATGAAAACTTTTTGTAATGCTGTAAAAATGACGCGAACGCAAGTGCGTTCCATTATAAAAAAAAAATTGATTTGGAACCTCGATGGTGTCATTAACTTTTTAGATTAACTTGTATCGTAATGATAAAAAAAATACCTACTTTATAACATTATTTTGTTAGAGAAATAATGTTATAAAGTGTTTTTTTATTTTTTATTTCGGTATTGTGTTTATAAAGTGTGCCAATATAAATTCGTTTTGAAGTTTATAATTCGAACTTTACGATATGAGAGTAGATAAAATTAGTTATAATAGCCCCAAGACAGACACGTTACTTTACATACATCCTGGATAACTAAACATTTCCTGAGAAAAAAGCGATAATCAAACTCAACGCTGACAGTCACGAAAAAAAACATAGCAGAATAAATAAAATGACAGATTGATTTGTTCAACCCTGCGACTACCGCGGGCCACCCCATCGGGTTATCTTGGGATCTAGACCGCGCCGCGCAATCATCCCATCGGCGGATTATTAACAGGGGATGCTTTGTGGGATTTTTTGCATACCGCACGCTTTTACTAAATATCACGTAGATCTAATACATTTTATACCGTTATTATATTTGTTTGGTTTCTTTCATGTTTGTAGCTCCGCTTAGTTAGGTTTCAATTTTATTATACAACTAGCTTCTGACCAAGACTTTCATCTGCGTAGATTTTAAGTATCGATATTCCCTTAGGGCCAGTACCTACAGACGGACAGCATTTCAACTGCAACCCAGCTGCAAAGTGGCAGTCCAGGGCTGTTCTGATGCAGTTGGTGCAACTGCATCGAAACTGTAAACCCATTGCAAACCAACTGCACGACACCTGCAAGCGGACTACACAATGGGTTTGCAGTTTCGATGCAGTTGCACCAACTGCCTGTCCGTCTGTACCGGCCCTTAGTTAGCGTTAGCCTATGTGTTAATCTAGGGTATATTATCTTCATTCTAAATTTCATCCAAATCCGTCCAGCCGTCGTAACAAACTAACAAACTTACGCATTTATAATACTAGCTAGTGCCCGCGACTCCGTCCGCGTAGAAGTCGTTTACCCATCGCAATTCCCTCGTTCTGGGATAAACAGTCGCCTATGCGCTATTCCAGACCATCTACCTAATTTTGTTTTGACGTGATTGAGTAACAGACATCTAAACTTTCGACACATACATACATACCTTCACGCCTGTAATCCCAGAGTGGAGTAGGCAGAGCTACAGAATTACAACTTCAAAAAGTTGTTGACAATTCAGTAACCACAATTTGCACAAATTGACTAAGATGTTTACCAGCGTATTAGTGACAGGTTGCAAGCCCATCGCCTAACAGTACTACAAGCCTATATTCCCTTAGTCGCCTCTTACGACATCCACGGGAAGACATGGAGTGGCACTATTCTAACCCGGCAACCACACGGGGTTTATAAAATTAATTTAAATTAGTAGGATAGGATTCACAACTGACCAAAAGATTATGGTTTTTTTTTTCAATATACTTTGTATATCTATTTAATGCTTAGCTGAGTCTTTATATTTTAATTTACTAGTAAACGTAAGGTAGGTATACAATTGACTGCACAAAGAAAAAAAATGAATTGTATGTTTAGATTTTTCGTTATTTCTGTGGCTCTGCCTACGCCACTCTGGGAATAAAGGCGTGAGTTTAATAATTATTATATTTAGTAATGATGGCACAATTTTAAGAATCAATTTATTATTCTAGAAATTATAGTAATCTTCATCTCTCCTGAAAATGTAATTTATAGACTTTTTAGTCTGTATTTCGCAATCTTCAGCCATTTTGACCAAAATATGACTTTTTGCATTTAAGTTCGCCGCGAGCAGCACTGACGGCTTCCAGGCCGTGCTGCGCAAGCGCGTGGCGTCCCTGTGGGCGCGCGTGCGGGGCAGCACCAACACTCTCCTGAGGGTGCTCGCTGAAAGGATGGACAGTCCTATCCTCACACATTGGATGTCCATCCACGTACACCCTAATGAACTTTTTAAATTTTACTAACTTAGTTTATAAGTCTATTTTACTAATATTATGTGATATTATGATTATGGATATTCTTTGTCCGAAATAAATATTTTCATTTTCATTAATTGCCAGTTTATCTGTTTTGAGTACCATAATTCCATCAATCTATCAATAAAATATAACAGTATTTCCATTTACTAGATTAAAATATAAATCTCGCTGCCGCAAAAAATCGCCTGCACCTCTTGACAAATTTACGACAGTCGAAAACCAACTTACATTTGCATGGCCAAAAATATAACTTGAAAAAATTAATACTAATCCCAAACATTTGTTTAACAGTGGCGCCGTTTTCAACTTTAATTTAAAATTGTTAATTGTTTTTAGGTCAGTTTTTGTAATGGCACTACAGTTCTTGAAATCATGTTTGTGGTGTTATTTTTCGTGAAATGTGGATGTTAAATAAATTTTGTTTTATCTGTGTCGTTGGTATTGGAACAGATGTTTGACTTGGAATGAAGATCGTGTTTGAGAGAAATGAGGGTTAAGAAAATATAAACACAGGTAGTCATTTATTTACTTTAAAATATAATATAGGTACTACAATTAAAAGTTAAATTAAACTAAGCTACTCAAATATTAAAGATGTAAATAATAATCACTACTATAAAAAGAAAACCCCTATAGCAGGTCCGCTCGCGGCATGGTCCCTATGACACTGGCTGCATTACCTCTCTGGATAGCTACCTCAATCCTTAAGGAGAGGTAAGCACCAGCTCTAGGATCTCCGGAGGTGTCTATGAGCCGGGATGATAGAGCCTTCATAAAGCTTTTCATATCAGCTGACCAAGGACCCATGGTCTCCACTGCAAGTGTCAATTTACTTAAAATGTGTACATTTAAGATAATACACTTGCATAGCGTTTAATAAGCTTAAAACTGAATTTATTACCTAATTTGTCTAAAACGAATCACACCGGATGAAATGAATGGCGCCAAAAATTTGAATTTAGAATGGTTTTTCGGAAGTATTTATGCATAAAGGTTAACAAAAAAGGAATCTACCTGCTCGAAATCCTTAAAAATGTGTAAGCAGTAAATGTCACATAAACTATAATATTGTTTCCTTTACTCATTAATTAATTATGCCTTCGTTTGGTATTTTTTCGCTCCTTTAATTTACATGTTATTGCCCTGCGGTCTGACATTTTTGCCTATATTAGGTATATTTTATTTTTTTACATGACTATTAAATCTAAGCATGATTCGACTCCCGATTAAGATTAAATAAAAAAATTATATATGTTTTCTTTATATCAAAAAATTACCTATGTTTACGTTTTAACAAAAAAGTCTTAGTACATACAATACGGGGTATATTTTGATTATTTTTCATGGTAAAGCAGAGGCAAACGAACACACAGACCACCCGATGGTAAGTGAGATCCATTTCCACTCTCAAGACTACAACCACAAGACTGCAAATACGGAGGACTATAATAATATTATATTAATAGATACCTATTGTTATTTCATCCTTTCAAGCTGTAGGTTTTTTTTTCTTCATTTTTGTCTTAACACTATATTTTTATTCACAGTTAAAGTTTATTTACACCTCATGTCTACAGTTTTCAAAATAAGTGAACTGTGCCACACTCAGAAAAGACTTAAGTTAAAAAACACATTAATTTTATTTTAAACCTAAGCCTTTTAGTTTTAAGGTTTAAATTACGAAAGTAGCTATTTTACTTACACATTTGAATTTTTACGTCATTAACCTGAGTTAATAATTAAAACCGTACTCAAGTGCGGCATTGTATGTTAATAAGTAGCATATTAATGAGTTATTTTAACTATTCGGTTTGCTATAGGAAGGTAGATTCTCGTTGTGTCAGAGTTCTAACTGTGCAGCAAGTAGACTTAATCAAGAACTTTGTCTCATTAAGGCTTGTGAGGTTTGTTAAACGACTGGAATGAACGTTCTTTAAGCATTCGTAGTATTTGGTGACTGTGGTGGTAATAATTAATATTTTGTTTGCTTAAAGGTCTAACAAAGCATGGTATTAATCCACAGTCAAACTGTTACTCCAGTTTTGTGGGGCAATGCCTAACTGTTAGCCTTAATTAAATTGTACTTTATTGTATTTTATTGCATAGTAAGGCAAACGAGCACACAGACCACCAGATAAGTGGAAACTGTGACCCATAGACATTCGCATTCACAAAGAGTGCAAATGCACTGCCAACCCTGAGGACTTAGATGGAATGCCTCTATGCTAGTCATTTCACCGGCTGTCTTATCCCCAAACCGGAACACAACAGTGGAAACACTACTGCTTGGCGGTAGGTTAATGGATAGGATGCTGGTACCAACCCGGACGGACCCTGCACAAGGTCCTCCCACAAGTAAATAAAATAAATAAATAAATAAAATAATTACTGACTTTTTATTTCTGCCCTGTAAATTTTCATTACCTTATAGTCAAAAACGACATATCCGACGATAAGGCATTCTCCAGAATCTATCATGCCGTTTGGCTGGCCAACAGGAGATCGTACAAAGACATACATACACCAAAATCCCTTCAGCGAACGTATTTTAAGGTGTGACATTCTGCCGAGTTCCTGGAAGTGAAAATATTGAAGTTATAATACAGAGGACTGATTTTTGACTTTCGAGCGCTCGAAAGTTTCACTCGAAAGTGACAAAAAACAATGAAAAGGTATTTTTGACTTGTGAGCGATAGAAAATGTGACACACGAGTGGTCCGTGGCATTCGTTTTGAATTCTATCAATAGAAAGTATTATTTGACATCTTTCAAACCTGTTGGGTACGTATGCCGGGAAGTACACGAAGCATAAACAAACCTAGCACAATGCCATAGACATCCACAGACGAGAAAGCGTTTCATTTTTCCTACATTTATTATAACCAGTCAAGAATTTGTAAAATAAGCGTAAAAAAATCTTATTAGCACTGAAATATTAAATTGCTTGTTATGATTTCATCTTTTGTTAGCTTCACACATTTATTCGCAATTAAAATATGAATACAAAAACCCGGTAATACATCTACTTTCTGCGTATAATGAAACAAGTTCCAACTTAACAATACCATTTAGTCAATCCCTCACTTTCGAGTGAAAATCTCAAAAAAATGGAATTTGGGACCATTCGAAAATAAATCATCAATTTTCGCATTCGAATATTTTTTACGGGTAAGTAATACGAGATATAAGAACTGATAATATAACACTCATAATATATACGCTCACTTTGTATAAACACGTTTAGTATAACGTTCACTGGATATAATGAACGGAAGATATAATTTCAAAATATCTATTTCCATACAGTATAACGTTATTAATATATAATATCAATTTATATAACTATTAAAACGTATAACGTTCATAACACCTAAGATTTAAAAGATATATTAATCAAAGTATCTAACATCAAAAAACATAATACACGTATAATATAAATACATGCATATGTTATTTGAAATTAAATTCTATTTTCAGTATTAAGTGGCCTTCTTTATTAACAATCAACCTTACCTTACTAACTTTACTGGCAGCAGTCTGAATTTTCTGGGCAAAAAAAAAATAACCTCGAAGGCCTAGGCCTTCTAACCTAACCTAACCGAGTCGGTTCTGCCCAGAGAAGTCTTGCTCGCTCGCTTCGCTCGCTAACATTTATATCATACGATATTATATCTTGTAACACTTATACTAAAAGATAATATGTATTATGATCGCTATATGTCATGTATGTTATACGAACTGAAATTAGTCATTGTGAGTGTTATATTAAAAAATATTATATAAAATGAATATTATATGACTTGACCGTTATTCCTTATAAAAATATTGATTTTGTTATTATAGCTAACGTTCATTATATCTCGTAAACGTTAGTAACATGAAAATAGTTATTATGTAGTTATATCTCGTGGGACGCACCCATTTTTTACCGCTCGGTTTTGAAATCCAGCGCTCGAAAGTCAAAAATCGGTCCCCAGGGCCGAGATTCTTAGCGGTAAAACCATTATCGTGTTTGACCTGTTATCGTAATGTCAACGTTTTGATAGCTCTTGTTTGCTTGACTGTAATGGCCGCCGAGTTTGAAAAAATACCATTAGAGGTCAAAGACGATACGGTTTTAACCACCTAGCTCTACTATGCCGCCATAAATGGATTGTATCGAATATCCAGTCACCCTGTATAGCATTGCTATACAATATGTGTAGAGTCTGGCAAATGAAAGCGTGACTTGAGAAAATGCGGCGAATTCAAAAAAATTACATGTGGTATTACTAATTATAATAGGAAAAAAATGATTTGATACTTGATTATTTTTGTATTTATGACAATTTGTATAATGGTTGTTTGCGAACTTAATTTCTTATTTGAAGAACATACCACATCTTTAGAAATATTAACCTGTGCTTAAAAACACATTTCAAAAAGTCATTTCAAAGCTCCGTTTGGTGTGACGGAGGTGTGACGAAGCCTTGACTGTCATGGATGTAAGTAAAAAAAAAACAGTGTGTTGATTTATTTATTAGAATGTACATAATATTTACCTTCTTAACATTTACTTACTTCAAAAATATGTTTAATCTAGTACAGACTGATGATATTTAGAGTCCGGCAAATGAAAGATGAGAATGCCCAATGAGATTTCTAAAGAACTTAAAAATAAATTCCAACACCAAGAAGCCTATTGACAGATTTACAAACAAGTATTGGTTTTCATGGCTGTCGTGAAACTCGCAGACAAATCCTGTTATCCATATGGTATGAATTCAAAAACATATTTCTTCTAAGAACTTAGTCTGAGTTTCTATTAAAGACTTTTTTTCCAAATTCCTAAACCTTTCAACGATGTTTTTCATTTCGCAGATTCCTTGAATATCTTCTTCCTTGAATATCTTCTTATCTGTAAACATAAGAAACGGTATCATCACTATCGTCAATATTATTATATCAAATAATCAGCCGACAAGAATCAAGATTACTAAGTCATACTAACCTAAAAAAACCGACATCACATCTAAACATTGTTGTTTCTCTTGGAAAACAACTTCTTTCTCCTCTTGTTTTTGCTTGAACTTACTGATCACAAACAAAACAAAAAAACAAATTAAAAAGCAAACGGTTTGCAAGCAAGCGTTCGGATTCTGTCAAACTAAATAACTTTATATCAACCTAGTTCTGACAGTAAAAAAGGACATTGATTAAAATATATTGATTTTAGGAAGGTTTTACTCTTAATACTTATCTCAATAGCGACCTCCCTTACCCTTTAAAAAACCAGTAAATAATAAAAACCCGTTAACGCACGCGCAGCATCCCCGATCTAGAGTTAACCCGTCGCGTGCCGGATCAATGAGATCGAGATCCATTGTGGCTCTTAACCCTACGGATCGAAAGGGTGCGCCGGATTCTGTGCACGTGCTATTTATCTCCCTTTACCTCTAAGAAGGGTTAAGATCTATTTGTAAAGTCTTTCATGCGTTTTGTTACATGTCACAGCTTTTATGTAATTCTTAATGTGAAGACTAGTTTTTTATTCTGTATACTCGGGCTATTTATAACTTACATAAAGGATTCTTTATTAATTTTACGTTGGCACATTTTTTTTAAATCAAGGAGTTTGTTTTTTAGTTTGAAGGTGACCCTAAGCGATATTCACTTGTTATGTGACGCGTCAAATTTTGTTTTTTCACACAGTATTACAAACCAGTATCATAATCAAGTTTCAAGCTGAACACGTGGAAACCGTGAGACCATGTGGCTTGAATAAAACCAAAAACCAGATTCCTTTCTTCATCAATATTCACGATATTAGCCGAAGCCCCTTTTTTTCTGTTATTTTTTAAGAGGGTTGTAACGTTTTTCTTTAGACGCCTTTAGACGACGGTGACCTGTGACCCGGGCATAGACAACGAGTTTGAAAAAAGCGTGTCAGCCAGTTCTATGTGAATAGACGTCCGATGTGGTCGGGGCAGTTACGTTCTATTTTCAAATAGTTCGTTATTTTTTTCTAACTGCTTCAAGAAGGTTATGGAATATGCCAGTCCTTTTTTAAGAATTTGTTCGTTATTTTTTCAAAAGGATTCGACAAGTACAACTCGTTTATGTTTTCTCACCTTGAAAATACATGTACTAAAATATAGATTATAGGAAAACAAAACGTTATGTTGTGAAGCAAATAATGTAATTGTAAATTTCCAAACCTATTAGAAGAAACTCGAAGTTGTAAGAATGAATTTATGGGCCTGCTTTTGTTTCTTAATTGAGTCATTCTTTCACAACTTTAAGGAACAACACCAATGTAACATACGTGGCTACTAACAAGGAAAACTTTAAATTATTATGCTGCCCCCGATCGCAAAAAGGGCGCATCTAACACTTTGACAAAAATGATATAATTATACTGCCGCGAACAGCAGAAAAAGACCTAGGTACCTATTGGGATTTTTTAGTTTCTTCCTAGGTAGGCTGGATTAGTAGTTACCATAAGCAAAAAAGGCGTAACTTCGCTCACTTTGTTGCAAAAACTTAATTAAAAACGAAAATAATTAAACGAAACAAGAACCGAACTGCAAAAAAAACAAGCTCTTTAATCAAGCAATGTACATTGCTCTTACAATTTTCTATAGATTAAAGTGCTTGTTTTTTGCTTTTCGGCTGTTTTTTATTGCAGTCGGGTTTTTTGTTTGTTTTTAATAATTTAGTTTGTTTCACTCTTTTTAGTTTATATTAATGAAATTGTGTTTTAATTAATTATTACTAAGTTAAATGAGCTCAGGAGCTCGTTTTTTTAATGAGACGAAGCTACAAGAGACAAATTACAAGCTGAACTCACTTTCTTGCACAATTAAGACAAATCGAAAGACATCTTGCATGTTAAAATCCGTCAGGCCGTTTAGGCTGCATAGCGTTCCCAGAAATAGGCATAGCATAATACATCACCGTATACTTCAATATTAACTCTCCATGTGACGCATTCGGGTAAAAAGACGCATCTAAGTACTTGCGCCTTTTCAACTAAGCCAGGACATGGAAGCATTTCTTTGTCTAAGACGCATCTAACTTAAACTGTGTGCAAACTATGTAAAAACGTTTGCTCGATTTTGACTTTGCTCCTTTTTACCATCATCGGGGCAGCACGTTACTCTAGTTTTGTTAATGAATGGTCGCTTGATATTTCCTCTTAGATATCGACTACTTATCTTATCTGCAACGTAAATATTCATTCATTATTTTATAACAAGCCCTCTTTTACGATAACTCGTCGAACAGATGACTTCATCATTAATCATTCACAATTATAATAATATGTTATCATTATAATCATTATTTACTCGAACCATTTCCTGACTGCCAAACACGCGTTCGTTAAAAGAAAAAAAAAAGGTGTTTTTATGTCGTGTTTTTGCAATCCCTCAAGATTCCACACAATAGCGACGTGCTCCCGTTAAGTAACCCAATTTTTGCGCCATAAATAAAAAGTAGAAAAAATTAAAAGGTAACGGTCTTCTTTTTTTGAAAATAAAAAACCGATGTATGAATTAATTGTGTTACGCCTTGATGCTTACACACAAAGTGGGTTTTGAGAGTAAAAATTAGCCCATATTCAGAGTTTTTTACGTCTTTGTCGGTTTTTTTATGTTTTGCAACAATATTGACAGATACGGGAAGGAGATTTGACGTCGTCTCGAGGATTTGTAAATAATCTCATTGAAAATTAATACTATTCTGAGCTTCGGTAGGCTGATTGGCGCCTTTGTTAAAGTTTTTTGTCGAAATAAGAGCGGTTTGATTTTTGGAAACAAACGGCTTTTTGATATTCAAATGTTTACTGGAATCGTGACTTAATTTTTAATTTGTTTTTGATAAAATTTAGGAATGAAACAACTAGTATCTCGTGTTATATTATTAATAAGGGCGACATTAAAATTAATAAAAAAAATAGAACGATAGGTACTCTATTTCAGAAGTTTTCAATACGTTTATAACCTTTAGAAATAAAATCTTAATTTCGTAGTGATTAACGAACTTGTTGTTGACGTTTATCCATTTCGGTAGTGAGTCATTTAATAAGTACCATAACTTTTATTTATTTAAAATATTTATCGAATAATTCTCTACTTTGAACCATTTTTTTTATTCATTTTATCTTATTAAATTAAGCTCACCGTTCAACACCCCATTTTTACGAACAAAAAGGGGTTGTAAAAACATCTCACTGTAACCATAAAACGCAGCTTCCTTACCTTAACCATTTTAGGGTTAATAATGTCAATCTCAACCCTAAAGATACCACGTGCTGCAAGATGAGGGTTAAAGGAGATAAAAAAATATAAAAGTGTTAACCGATTGTTTAGGGTTAGTTAACCTTGTTATCGTTTAACTGTATTTTGTTTGTTAATTTTTTTTAAGGAGTTTAAGTATTGTACGGATGTATAGGTTTATGAGGTGTGTTGGATAATGTTAACAACTAGGTAATATTATCGAACTAAAGTATGATTGTTTTATTTTATTTTATGGCACGGTGAAGTCAAACAAGCGTTCAGGGCACCTGATGGAACGTGGGACCTGTGACCTTCACAACTGCATTCTCAAGAGTATAATCTTGAGACTGCAGTATTAAGACCACATATCTGAGAAAACCTGATCAAAGGGGCTATTGTCTAACGCTATCGCAATTGTTTTTATTTTGAAAATCGAACGCTTGTCTTCATTCAAAATGAAAACAATTGTTCCGCTTTGAAGCCGATAGCGATCGCGAGTGGCTATTTCAACAAGACTTTATTTCATTTTAGGTATTATTTTTAAAAATGAGAGTTCGCAAAACAAGCTCGTCGAAAAATAGTTTTTGACTGAAACTAATTTTACGTTTGTTTGATGTAATATGGTTTTTGTAATGATACTATTTAGTCCAATCTAAGCCACCCACGTTACAATCATTGCGTCAAAGGGAGACGTAGGTAGGTTGCCAACCATACTTTATAATAACGGATCCCACGATATTTTACTTCATGGTACTTTATGCTTTTGAATATAAATAATGGATCTAAATTGATGACCGGAAAGCAGAATCCAGACTTCTGCGAAATTTCTGAACGTGACTGAAAAAAAAAGCACGAAAAAGTATATTTTCAAACAAATTAATAAATATATTTGAAAAATACTTTTTTTATTGGGAAATACATTTAAACGTTATTTTCCTTAAAAAAAAACCCTAGACGTAGTACCAAGTCGTCAACGTAAAATAACTCCCGTAAGTAACCACTTACAAAAGCTCCATCGGATCGGACTGCATGGCAAATCTACGGACTTCTTACGCTATGGGACAGTGTCAATCATGTGCTCGGTAAAGACAGGTCACATCGCGACAATACACCGTCACATGAGAAATGCCGTCCACATAACCGTCATTGACACGGTCACAGATCTATGTTACGATGAAAATGTCACAAATGTGGACGCACCTTTAGAGAGAATAAACTCGTTCTTTTTTCAAACTTGTGTACTAAAAGTCGTCACTAAGGCGACTTAATCGTCATTAACTGACTCCGCGTTCGGCCGTGGAGCTTCTGGTTGTTACTTCTCTCTCACTCGCTCTTATACGCTCTTATTAAGAGCGAGTGAGAGTGTATCATTAATGCTAGACACATGGCACACTTGCAAGATCTCCTAACATTAATACAATGAAATATTTAAGTCCATAAATCTCCAGTACAGACAAACGGTCCGATAGATAATAATAGTAACATAATGGAAGGGCTTTCTGATGACCACTGATTACTTACAGCCCTAGGGAAATAAAGGGAAATATCCCTTAAGACGCATCGATCTGTCCAGTCAAATGTAAACCAATTCTTTTTCATATCGGGTGGGTATTTATTTCCACCAATCAAATTAGAGCCACAATGGCGGTGAAATTTTGCGTTTTGTAGTACATTGTAGCGTTGGTATTGCTGCTGAAGGTGCTTTACTTTTATGACGCGGTTGTGTATTATATATATGGTTTAACGGTTAATGGTATTAATGTGTTTTCTGAATGAGGCAAAACGAATTGTTAAGACAAATAAATTAATGTTATAAACAAGCTCTCACTCGCTACTCTGTCTGCGAATAATTTAGTAGAAAGATGAAAAGCATACCGATGCACTTACTAATTTATAATAACCTACTAGAAAATCAACGGCAAGGTTGGCAAGCTACAAATTATATTTGAATTTGGAAACTTCTTAATAGCGTTCAGTTAGCTATCGCTATCACACTTGCACTCGCCACTTGTATATTTGTTGCTCGTGTTTAATAGAAAAACAAAGATTGCCGATCGATATACGGGGTGTTACAAAAAGAACGGACTAATTTCTCACTATATGTTGTACTTTATTTCGACAATGTGTTTTTACCCGCATTCAAGCTGAATTTTTAATATTAAAAATCACCTCTAAAAGGCAACTTTCCTGTTAATCCCTCTGCGCACAATCGCGTCAGTTCTCAACAAATCTCATTCGCTCACTTAATCCTCCATCGGAGCACTCCTCCAACATGGAGGGTGAACACAGTGACGTGTAATACATTACTGCTTAAGATTTTAATGTGATTTATTTTATTTATTTGGGGCATCAACAGCAATACATTTAATAAAAACAAGTTCAACATGATACAAAACAGTAAGCCAATAAAAGATGTCCACAAAAACACAGCTAAGTGAAACATAAGCAACCATTTTAACAACTTGCATAATATGAGGTGAGAAAAACTTAGCACTATGTGGTGTGTATGTGATGTGTGTACGTGGGTGTGTCTCTGTGTGTGTGTGTGTGTGTGTGTGTGTGTGTGTGTGTGTGTGTGTGTGTGTGTGTGTGTGTGTGTGTGTGTGTGTGCGTGTGTGTGTCTATATACCTAATGATTCCCCATAAGTACAGTGACACGTTTCTTAAGCACATGCTTACTACAGTCAAATTTGTACACTCAATTTAGGAAAGAGAGATCATTTCGCACTTGCTAAACTGGGGCTAGAGCAAATGCCACATGTTCAATGTTTTGATGCTTTGTCAAAATCAAAGTTAAAGTTATTTATTCCTCAATTTAGGCTCAATATAGGTGTAATGCACCTACGATGCTGAGGCCTGAATTCAAGAGATTTTAATATATTATAGTGCTGACTCTTCCGTAAACAGTTAAAATATTTAGTGTGGTCGCGTCTTTTTTTTTAAATTTATATTTATTAACAAACACAGTAGTGCACTGATTGTACATAAATTTAAATCTTAGTTAATGAACTAAAGTAAGTTATAACTAGCAATAAAATCAGTCAAGCACTTTTTGATTATCAAATTCGTCAAAATCGTGTTTGATTTGTACGGAAAAATAGCAAGCGTTCGTATTACGTAGCCCGACCTGGGTTAGCCGCGTTAACCGTACAAACAACGAAGTCGACAAAAATTCCGTTGTGTGCCGAAAAGTATCCAGCCTACAATCCAGGTTAGCTATCGTGTCATAACGGAAAAGTTTCATGGAAGTTTTGAAAAAGTCAGAGAGGCTTGGAAATCATCGGCTCACTAATTCTTTATTTGCATTGAATTTCAAATGCTATAGTTCATTTATTTTAGGATGAGAAACCACAATAACATTATATTGCGTTTGGTCAACTACTTATTTATTACCTAGCAAATAGTACAGTACAATAGTCTGGGAGCCGCAAAATAAAATTGTTTTAATGTCACTTTATTTGCGGGTCGTCAATTGTTACTCTAGTACAAATTGTAAAGAGATTACAGTTCACGAGCCGCAATATAATGTTGTTGTGGTTTCTTATTCTAAATTAAATGAAGTATAGTATGGCACATAAAACATGTAGGTAATATGCGAGTAGGAAATTAAAAAAGATATATTACTTATACCAAATCCAAAAGATATAATCAAATTAACAAAGAAAGCATCGCTTCTTGAACAAATATTGTAAAATTTTGTACGACTGAAACAAAACATGTTTTTTGCTCTCCTTTAAAATTACCTCAATGTTTCTTGCTGGGCTTTGAAATAGGGAAGACAATGCATTTACATAATTATTATGATTATATGACACCCTTTATTTTGCCATTTGCGAAAATTTATCGCACGTTAAATCCAACAGTGACACAAAATTACGAAAAATACTATACACTATACAGTCTGTGAGCACTTAGGTGTTTCGCGTTTTACTTCTCTCTCACTCGCTCTTAATAAGAGCGTGTGAAAGCGAGATAGAGACAAGTACAAATCCGGAGCATCTAACAGCTATCTATCGCAATGTATTGAATAGTGACATTGGACCCGATTCTACGTTCACTTAAATAGCCTAAAACCAAATTTTCTAATTTTAAGACATAGTTTAGACGGCAGATTTAACCAGTGCTGTGCCGTCATGGCGCTGTCATTTGATTATGACCTAAACTGACTAAATAAAATTAGGAAGTTTAGAGGCACGGGAATCGGGCCCAATACTGCGGTTAAAAAGAATATGGTCATAATTACTATAGAACTGTTATTACCATGGCAACTCTAATTAAAGAACAGTTTTTACGCTTCGGTTACGCTATAGGTAGTTTTCTAATATCAATATTAGCGGTTTATAGTAACTACGCGAGTAAAAAAAATATTGTATGAATTCCTTTTTAACATAGTGTCCTTGTTGGATTTAACGTGCGATATCAGCAATATACATCAAACATTTCCACCGGTTCCGTCAACCGCGGATCCAAAAACCTCTCGCTCAGTAGTCAATTAAGCGATCAGCCAGGGGTGTTGCACAATTGGTCGCCTCGGCACAAAGCGACGGTGGCGCCGCGCGTCCCTATTGAGAACCACTTAGGTGACGTTTATTACGGTTTAAAGGATTAAGGTTTGCCCAATATTTGGTAAATATGCTGCTGAATTGTGTTTTGTATGGTGATTTTTGGTTTCTATAACTACCTTTGTGCAGGATCTTCTAGTGTGTGTGATAAAATTATATCATATCGGCTGAGATATATTAAGTCATAGTACCTATTTATAGTCTTTGGAATATGACTCTATGCTCGCGACTCCGTCCGCGTAGAAGTCGTTTACGCTTTTCCCTCGGGAGCTATAAATTTTTTCGGGAGGTATAAAAAAAAAACATTTACGTCTTCCCTCGGGAATCAAGCTATCTTCAAACCAAATTTCATCGAAATCCTTTCAGCGGTTTAGCCGTTACAGCGTAACAAACTGAAAGACCAATTGATAATAAAATCCATTCATCTATCTAAAAATGAAGTAGATTCAGAAAGAACTACTAAGACGTTAGATTAATGTTTTTAATTTTCTCTCAGCCTTTCCAGTGTAAATTGTTAAAAATGGAAGTCAATAATCCTAGATTGAGGCGTATGTCAAGTTACTTAATTTATAACAAGCTATCAAACGCTCGAACAGTTTCATCTCGGCGCGGTAATCAGCAAAGATGGCGGGGCGTCAAAAATGGTCGCCGACACGGCGCGGCCGCGCGGAAAATCGCGTCAGCGCCGGACCGAGGATGAGCTAGGGATGGCGACGATAACTCTTATATTATATTCGGAGATTTTTTTTTGGTAAATGTATTAATTCTCCCAATGTCGAGAAAAGTTAATTGCATGAAGAAAAACGTTATTTTATGTTTTGTGTTCGTACTTAAGTGACTACTCACCCACATACACACATACACACACACACACACGTGCGATAGCACCCGCGCGTGCGCGTTACTTTATTTAAACAATTGTTATAAAGTAAATCTAATTTTTAAGTCGTATTTTTTCAATTCATCTACTTGTACCATTACCCAACTCACCAAATTTGTATCATGGGAAGAGTGCTGGTTCTTATGGCACAGGGTAATCCTAATTTGAGATCCAGCTGCATCTATTATTGTTTTTTTAATGTACAAACTTTTTGTGATACTTAAGTATGCTTTTTGTAACTGTCTTATTCAATTATTCAATAAATTTATTATATTTTCTTATTTATTATATTATGTATTTACAAAATCCTCTAATTACTTTAACATAACACTATCGGCTGTGAAGTTACTGGTTAAAAGGAATAAAATTTATTTTTAAATGTGTACAAATTCATAGCGTCAGGAAATTTGTCTTTATTAATTTAGTGTATAATTTTACGACTAAATGTCTCTATCAAGTTATTTTTAATGACGTTTTCTACATCGCGCTGTTAAGATTTCCCCAAAAAAGTACATATTTGTAAGGATTTTTATCTAAAAAACGCAACTAGTTTAATGAATGTTCTACAATTGATGTTTTACTGCTACGCCTTGTTTTCATTTATATTCCCTCGAACCACCGAGCGCTTTCAAAATGTTTAACATCTTTTTTTTACGAGTGATGATTTTGATTTGATTTGATTTACAATAATTAAAAATTACAAGAAAAAGAAAACATTAAATTGCACACATAAGGGCTCTTTTGCACATAATCTTTTACTTTTGCAATCATACAGAATAATTACTATAAGTACTATAAACTCCGAACATCATTTAATTTACTACACTATTTATCGCCAACCCTAACAAATTGCGTAGCGTCCAGCGGTGCGGTCTTGACCGAATGCGGATTATTTGGGGGCCATTTTTTTATGAATACTCTTTTGAATATCCGGGCGCGCAACTTTACGGGGTGGGTTAGCCATCTCTGGATTACGTAAGTTTAAAGGATCGGAAGAATAAGAAAGAAAGATGAGATGGACGGTTTGATAATTTGTATGTCTTTTATAGAGCTATTTTTCTTTGCTCCCAAAACTGTATCTTATCTTTACCCTCCTCTTCATCTAAATTCTACAATTCCTTTACATTTCAGGCTGTCCGACTGTGGAACTCCCTCCCTCTGAAAAATCGGAAATCTTTACCTATCTTTAAAAAACTTCTTCATGAGCACTTCGTGTCGCAGTCATAGTTGTATTGTCTCGGCTCATTTCTCTCGCTACTTCTAAAAGTAGAATTTCTGTCATGTGGCTGTCGTTTTTATTATCTTCCCTGATATTGTATTGATTTTCTGTTTATTTCTACAAGTCATATGTACTTAGTTATTTATTTATTTGTTTGTTTGGTGAGCATATTTGTTACGTTTAATTACGATCATAGTTTCTTGTTATTGCTCGCGTGAAGTCTGCACCACCTACTGTATAAAATATTTTAATTTGACTCCTTGTCCCTACTAAGGTTGTCTGGAAGAGATCGCTAATCAGCGATAAGACTGTTGTTTACCTGTATTATTTTCAATTGTGCTCTTTCTCTATTATGTTTTTGTTTGGTGTACAATAAAGTGTTTTGTATTGTATTGTATGGTAGCTATGATACTGTTCCTTTATCTATCTAATAGCCTCACAGACTTACATTCGGACTGATAGGTCAGTGAGAATAAAAAAATTGCTTAACGCTAACGTGCCTCGGCCCAACGCAAGATGCATTCGGCATTCGTTATCGTTATCAAAAATGTATAGGATTGACGTGAGCTGTCAGACGGTCGCGTCGAGCGCCTAAAGGCCCCTCTACACGTCAGCGGATCATGGGCGTGCGTAAGGAACGCATTTACACCTTAGAGTGAGCATCATATTCTTGCATATCACTCTTACGTATTGCTCCATCCCTTACGCACGCCCATGATCCGCTGACATGTAGAGGGGCCATAAGACAATTCCATACATTTTAAGTTTTCGAATCATTTACGTTAGCGTTAGGGAATTTGTATCACCTTTAAGGACACGTTACGTTAGCCTAGTTGGTAGTGATCCTGCCTACGAAGTTAGCAGTCACGGGCTCAATCCCAGTGAGGGCAGATATTTATGTGATGAGCACGAGTATTTGTTCCTGAGACTAGGATGTTTTTCTTTGTATTTAAGTGCATTTCTTTTTCTTGTTTTTTTGTTAGATTGCCTGTTTTGTATATTTTTAATTTTTAATTCTTGTACAATAAAGAGTATACATACATATTTTATGAGTAAGTTTATCGTTGTCTAGTACCTATAGTACAAGCCCTAGAGCTTAGTTTGGGACGAGGTCACTTTCTGTGAGATTGTCCTCCAATATTTATTTACTACTAACTGATAGCTGCCTCTCTCTAGATCTGCTATTGGAAATATTAGGCTATAAATGTAGCCTTAAAATGAGATAATGAGACACATTTATTTTTAGTTCTAAGTTGAAGATAAGATACTCCGTAATGCAGCGATTACGTCATCTGCTTACATCTTACAACAGACTGTCAGTCATGCCGTTCGAGCGTGATACACACGTGACATATATTTGACATGACGCAAACAATATTATTTACGATCGTTTTCTAGCCTTAATGTTAAAAATGTAAAAGTGTTGCTTTTCTGTTATTTTGTTCCGTTTTCACGATTTAACAACGTAACAGGTCGATGTGAAAGGTTCAGAAATAGATGATAAAGCCGAGACGACCACAGGTTACTTTTTATTTAGTAATAACAATCATTTCTTGGCCATGATAACTAATATCGTCCTTGATCTGTTATCGTTTTGATAGCTCTTATTTACTTGGCAAGGCAGAGTTAAAATAGTTATTATAGAATAGTTATTAGTGTTATTACCATGGCAACGCTCATTATAGAATTGTTCTCATGCCTCGGTTACGCAATAGGTGGTATTCTGATACCATTAACGATATCAATATTACCGGCAATACGCGAGCAGAAAAAAAATATTATAGCAGGTCAAAGACGATTTCTGCATGGACGATATATATAGGTACTGTTGGTGTGGTTATTAATTTACTTAATTAACTACAATTAAAAGTTAAAACTAAACTTATTTAAATTGAAATAAAACAAAGCTACTCAAATTAAAATAAAACGAAACTACTCAAATATTAAAGATGTAAATAATAATCACCACTTTAAAAAGAACACCCCCTCTAGCAGGTCCGCTCACGGCATGGTCCCTATGACACTGGCTGCATTACATATCTGGATAGCTAGCCCAATTCATTGGGAGAGGTAAGTAGGTACCAGCTCTAGGATCTAGTGTCTATGAGCCGGGTTAACAGAACCTTAATAAAGCTTTAATCATAACTATTAAATGTAGCATTTAGCAATTTGTGTGAATTGAGCAACACTTACAAAATAACCCTTGTATCTCTCAACATAAGAATGATTACAATCGATTCATGAGTTTCAAAACAAACGAGTAATAACAATAATTACTATTTAACGAGCCTAAACTTGCGTCGTAACTCTGTTATATTACAAAATTATCGAACGATCGACGAACTAATAAATATATTGTAATATTAATATGTCCGGACGAAGAACGGTTGATAACCCCTGACCCCTTCTAGTCTGTTATCATGAAATATAAGTCTGTCATCGTATCAGTACGTTATATGCCATGCCATGTTGACATGACTTGAGGAGGTATACTATGTACTTATATTCATTTATGGCAGCTACTTTTTTTTTCCTGAAACAGTCTCTCGGTTAGGTACCACGGAATTTGTAAAGAGAGAGAGAAACTTGCACCATGAGAGAAAACCTACTTTTACGCGGGAGAATTAGACCATTTCTGAAATAAATGGAATTTACGTACCTATAGTAAAACCTAGACTTAAATCTATCAATCAATCAATCAATCAATATAATTTATTTGTAGAATACAGTACATAAGATGTTACAGACAATTTTAAATAATAATAATGTCCAATGTATCCAGCCTGCAAGCAAGCGTGCAAATATTAATTTCATGCAATATAGAAATTTATTAAATAATAAAATACATTTAAAATTACAAATAGAAGCGTTAAAATTTATAAAATACCATAAATGTCAGTGATCACAAATTATAACAAATTATTACATTTTATTACATTGCTCGAGGAAGTCCTTAACACTATAGAAACACCTATCGAGGAGCCAGTTCGACAATTTGTTCTTAAATCTATAGATACCTACTTTTGTTGTGACCGACGACATCAAATACAACAAATTCCTACAAATCCAACCTACATACGTACATAAACTCACGCCTTCATTCCCAGAGTGGGGTAGGCAGAGCTAAAGAATTACCAACAAGTCTTAAAACTTCTTGATAATTCTGTAACCACATTTTGCACAAGTAAGCTAAGATGTTTCCCAGTGTATTAGTGACAGGTGGCAAGCCCGTCGCCTAACAGTACTACAAGCCTTTATTCCCTAATTAATTACAAATCCAACCTACATACATACATAAACTCACGCCTTCATTCCCAAAGTGGGGTAGGCAGAGCTAAAGAATTACCAACAAGTCTTAAAACTTCTTGATAATTCTGTAACCACATTTTGCACAAGTAGGCTAAGATGTTTCCCAGTGTATTAGTGACAGGTGGCAAGCCCGTCGCCTAACAGTACTACAAGCCTTTATTCCCTAATTAATTACAAATCCAACCTACATACATACATAAACTCACGCCTTCATTCCCAAAGTGGGGTAGGCAGAGCTAAAGCATTACCAACAAGTCTTAAAACTTCTTGATAATTCTGTAACCACATTTTGCACAAGTAGGCTAAGATGTTTCCCAGTGTATTAGTGACAGGTGGCAAGCCCGTCGCCTAACAGTACTACAAGCCTTTATTCCCTAATTAATTACAAATCCAACCTACATAAATACATAAACTCACGCCTTCATTCCCAAAGTGGGGTAGGCAGAGCTAAAGAATTACCAACAAGTCTTAAAACTTCTTGATAATTCTGTAACCACATTTTGCACAAGTAGGCTAAGATGTTTCCCAGTGTATTAGTGACAGGTGGCAAGCCCGTCGCCTAACAGTACTACAAGCCTTTATTCCCTAATTAATTACAAATCCAACCTACATAAATACATAAACTCACGCCTTCATTCCCAAAGTGGGGTAGGCAGAGCTAAAGAATTACCAACAAGTCTTAAAACTTCTTGATAATTCTGTAACCACATTTTGCACAAGTAGGCTAAGATGTTTCCCAGTGTATTAGTGACAGGTGGCAAGCCCGTCGCCTAACAGTACTACAAGCCTTTATTCCCTAATTAATTACAAATCCAACCTAATAACTATTAATTTTTGAACACCCTTTGAACTCCGCTATAAAAGTGGCCGCAACAAGAATCCGGTTTAAATTTAGTTCCAAAGTAGCATTAAATCAATCAAGCACCATCACAGTTTAGTAAAAGATCGATGTGCAAACAGAACAAGAGCGCACGCGCTGCCAACCTTAAATCACTCGTCCTTTGTTTTGTTGTGTTCTCCTTTGTTTTGCGCCTTGTGCAATATGGGTGATGTATTTCGAGCTAATGAAAAGAAAGTGTTATTTTTTGGGGTTTTTATTATACAGAATGTTATTTAAGTGATTTTATTTGTATGAAGGTTTTGGCGGAACGTTTTTAATAGATATGAAACGGAAACAACGCAAGTTAGTTTTAGAGGATAAATATTAATTGGTCGATGTAATTCTAGGAATTATTTAAAAATTACCCATGAATATTTTTTTTGTAGCTCTGTAATTGAAGACGTGAGATTACGAGTATGTATGTAATCATGCATTAAAATCGATTGACCCTTCAAAGCTCTAGGCGACGGACAAACACACATTAACGAAGAAGATACAACATACTTATCTCACGAAATACTCGTAGGTTTTATAATTCAATTTTCAAATACTTACGTAGATATTATAATAAATACCTCCTGTACAATTTACGTGACTAAACTTTCTTTTACCGTAGCGCAGCCGTACCGACTGAATTTAATCTGCTCAGTGAGGCAAAAACCATTTGCCTTTTTATTTCTTCATTTATTGCTAGTTAGTACTTACCATAGTCTAAATAAAACATTCCAAAATTAATTAAATTGGAGTCTGAAGACCCACGATAACCCATGGGCCAACGTAATGGACGCATTAACACCTTAGAGCGAGCAACATATTCTTGCATCTCACTCTTACGCTTCACTCCGTCCCTACGCTGGCTCACGATGGGCCATAGTTTAGAGCAGCCATCGTCAGCCAGGACTAACGGCCCAAAGTCATTTAATGACGACTAAGCCGTTCCTTACTGACGTTTTTCCATACACAACTTTGAAAAAGGAACGACTTGTCTCTAAAATGTCTCTGAGTGCGGCGGTAAGGTGGAATGCGGCTATGCTAGTCATTCAATTCACCGACTGTCTTACGAGAATGGAATACAACAATGTGAACACCGTAGACACAGAACTGCAGAAGTCGATGTGGAAAATATTTGCTTTACTTGAATTTAACATATTCTTCTTATTATTTCCGTGGTAGCGTTCCCGGGGAAAGGTTCAAGGCGTTTCTACCGACGAGTCGAGGCAAGTCGAGGTGAGACGAGGCGGTATTAAAAACAGGTAGGTATCCCCTGGTTTCTTGTGTAGTGTTTCTTCTTCTTGGTGTTGAATTCTGGTTATCATAAATATGATTCACGTACGTTAGGTTAGGTGGGAGTGCAATTTGACCAGTTATTAACAGTTATTGTATGAAATTAACCGGATAAAACCGGTTATAACCGGTTATTGGCATTCCCTAGTTAGAGAGCGTGGGTGGCTTAGGGGGTCGACTCGTGATCGTAATGTAAGTACCGAATTCGAACCAATGAGTTTTTCTAACTTGGGTGCATTACCCGATGCTCTTACGGTGAAAGAAAAACATCGTGAGGAAACTTGCACATTCGTACAGCTGTGTGTAAGAGGTTGCACTAAAGATCCTAAAGGGTCGAAGTGTATCCGAAAGGACCCATCTATAAGATAAGTATAAGATAAGTTGTTACCGTCACGAGATAACGTGAAATGAACATTGGTTCAGCAGAAAATAGCTTTATATTTAACGAAAATTCTACGAGTAATTTATGAAGTCAGTGTCGATGAAACAAAGGGGACACAAAAAAAAACCACCAAACACGTGCGCGGAGAATGTTTTTTAACTACAATTTTAACTTCTCGTCTCGCTCGCCTTGCGGGGAAAAGTACTTAAACAGTTTGCCAGGCGATATTGTTCTGTCAATTCATAGTATTCCCTAAACTAAACACCTAAATAAAGTAATAATAACTTAGTCATAAAAAATATGTAAACATTGTATATTGTCTAGGGGACACGGTTTCTGTAGGAGAATGTATCGAAACTTTTATGCAGGTTGTCTTGCACCGTCACAGGTAATTATAACTTGTAGGTATAATTTCTATTTTGTTTATTACTGTTACTTATTAGTTTTGTGACTATTCTGAGTTTTGACACATTTTCCTGCTCAACTACGCATGAGTATATTAATTTTTGGTTTTATAAGAGATTCATTGTTTTATATAATGCTAGGTTAAGTTTATTATTGTATAATATCATTAGCAATATTTAAAAAACGACTGACTGTTGAGTTTCTTGCGGCGTTTCTTCTCAGCAGTGGTCTCTTGTGAAGCGCTGGTAGATTTTTGACGTGTAAAAGTGCCCGTGCGGCCTACTTACTGAATAAACATATTTTATCTTTTTATCTTTTATAAGACCACAGACTGCTTAATCGCCTGCAGGGTAATATTGGTCTGATGATTTCACCGAAAGATTTGCAAGTGGGGCGATCTAGGCCAGACACTCTGACGCCTCACGGCCAAATACGCTATACCATTTCGGCTGGCGTCACGATCGTCGTCGCTAGTTAGCGATCGGTCAAGCTTGAGCTGTCGTTTGAAAACTGATAATGTAAATCAAAACGTTTATTGCGATCATGTTGTATACAAAAGGTCTTAAGTATATATTATGTTCAACATGAACCATGCTAGGGCACAGCAATCTTAAAAATAGTGTAATAATCTTATTATATGTATGGGGAGGAACACTTTTTTCTCAAAGGTTCTCACCACTTAATAATAAGAGTTTGGAACAAAAAACTGGCCAAGTGCAAGTCAGACTCGCGGACGAAGTGTTCCGTATCAAGACAAAAACGGCAAAGAACAGGTTTTTTGTATGAGTAGTTTGCTGGTTTTTTTATTTGTTGTTCGTTACTTGTTGGAGGACCTTGTGCAGGGTCCGTCCGCGTTGGTACTACCCATTCCAATCTTATCCATCAACCTACCGCCAAGCAACTGTGTTCGCATTGTTGTGTTCCGGTTTGGGGATAAGATAGCCGGTGAAATGACTAGCATAGGGGCATTCCATCTTAGTCCTCAGGGTTGGCAGTGCATTTGCAGTCTTGTGAATGCGAATGTCTATGGGTACAGTTTCCACTTACCATCAGGTGGCCTGTGTGCTCGTTTGCCTTCCTACGCCATTAAAAAAATTTAAAAAAATTGCGGCAACAGAAATACACTCGCGAGCAAAATAATTGCATCACTTTGCATTTTTCCATGTACACTCAATATCTTTGTAAATGGTATTATTTTATTGAAATATTTAAATGTAATTAAGTCTCTTGAAATTTAAGCTTTCTAAAAAATTAAGAAACTTGGAAATCGATGTAGTATTTTACAAATAACGGTCATTTTTCTGGTTCGTGGCCGATTACTCCTTACCGCATGCACAAGTTGTGCTCCCTTAGACGGCTATAAAACAGGGTTAGAGGGGGGGGGGGGGGGGGGGGGGGGTTATCAGTCACTTATCAGAAGTCGACCGGTACACATCTCCGCATATTATCCCATCGAGAAGACCTGGAAAAATGGACACCCCAGCTGTTCAAGTCGCCGTCATCATTCGCCTACTGCGAGAGGGTCGCAGTCAGCGTTAAGTAGCTGAAGAGCTGAATTTGGTTCAGTCTACAGTTTGTAGAGTACTACAGAAGATTCAGACAGACTGGGGCCTTTACTTCAAGGCCAAGAACTGGCCGGAAAAGGTGCACTTCGGAGAGGGACGAGCGGTTCATCGTGACAACCACTCTACGAGATCGTCACCAGACAGCTGTTGCTGTCCAACAGCAGCTCGAAGAAGTAAGACTGAAGACAGCCAACTTGACCCCAAAAAGGGCTGCGATGGGGCCCAAATTGCTGCCTCGGCACCGTGAAGCACGACGTCAGTTTGCTCAAAATCATCAAAACTGGACAATTGAGCAGTGGACCCCAGTCCTCTTCTCAGACGAGTGCAGGATGTGCCTGAACGGCTGCGATAGAAGAGGACGAGTCTACAGAAGAGCGGGAGAGCGATTTGCACAATGGTGCATCTCCGAAAGAGTCGCCTATGGAGGGGGTTCCGTCATGTTCTAGGGCGGCATTTCCTACGATGGGCGAACGGAGCTGGTTTTCGTGCCTGGTGGTGGCCGTGGCGGTGGTTTGAACGCTGCCAGGTACATCACCGAAATCCTGGAGGAGCATGTCGTCCCTTACGCGGGTATGTTTGATGAGGGGTTTATCCTGATGCAGGATAATGCCCCTTGTCATACCGCAAGGGCCACCACAGCCTACCTTCGCGAGGTGGGCATCGAC
This sequence comes from Acleris emargana, assembly GCA_927399475.2. NCBI lineage: Eukaryota > Metazoa > Arthropoda > Insecta > Lepidoptera > Tortricidae > Acleris > Acleris emargana. The sequence continues at coordinate 15,578,418 of OV656853.1, read as the reverse complement.
ACCATGGACTGGCCAGCGATGAGCCCAGACCTAAACCCCATTGAGCACATGTGGGACTTCCTGAAAAGGAGGGTTCGGCAGCGGAATCCTGCTCCGTCTCATGTGGAGGAGCTGAAGCAAGTTTTGTTGGAGGAGTGGGAAGCCATCCCGCAAGATTATGTGAAAACCTTGATAAAATCAATGAAAAATCGATTAGATTGTGTGAGGAGGGCTAGGGGAGGGAATACCAAATACTGATGTATAATTTTTTTTTTTGTTATAAATACCTTTAATAAATAAAATGCCTATCATTCTTAGATTTCCTAATCCCTTTTTGAAGCGTTTTTTCACCATTTTCTGGATTTAGAGCATATTTCAGACTTAGGACTTGATATTACATTGAAATAACGCATTTTCTATTGCGTTACATTATCAGCTTTCATTTGGTACTACTATTTTTAAATTCGAGTAAAGATTTACAAAGATATTGAGTGTACATGGAAAAATGCAAAGTGATGCAATTATTTTGCTCGCGAGTGTACATCATTTGTAAAATTTCAACTGTTTAGCTATCACAGTTGAGATTCAGCCTGGTGATAGAAAGACAGACAGACGGACAGTGGATTTAGTAATAGGGCGCTTTTACCCTTTGGACACAGAACCCTGTAAAGGCCCTAACTCTAAAATGTCTAATTATACTTGGTGGGCTGAATGGAGACATTTCTGACGCGCTCGACGACGATCAACTCCTGCGCCGGTCGTTTTGCATTGTTTGCGTCGACACTACATTCAACTAACACTGAAATAGATTAATTGTTTGAAGATTGATAGTTAATCACTACATAGTATAAAACAAAGTCACTTGCGCTGTCTGTCCCTATGTATGCTTAAATCTTTAAAACTACGCAACGGATTTTGATGCGGTTTTTTTAAATAGATAGAGTGATTCTTAAGAAAGGTTTATATGTATAATACATTCCACGCGGGCGAAGCCGCGGGCGGGTCGCTATTATAGATAAAATATAGGTGTTTATTTTTTACCCATGCTGTCAATATAACGTATGTTTTAAAAAAGCTTCATTATTCGTAATTTTAAATAAAGCCTCATTTATGCGTGCCTTTGGGCACCAAGTTTAGGTTAAAATTTATGATGTACTCAATATGTCAAACTCAAGTAGAGGCTTGAAACAAAGATATCCAGACAAGCTAAATCTCACAATTATAATATTAGTTGGGTGGATCAACTTTTTTTTGTTGTTATTCTGTCCCGCAAGCCAGGAGATAACAGTGATATAGTTTCTTAGAAAAAATGTTATAATATATACTTCCAGCACACTCAGGAGAAAGGCCATAAAATAAGGGGTGTGGTGTGTAATTGCCAATAAAACAGTTTTTAGTGGACTTATATCCTTTGAAATCATAGTTTTAAAGAGTGACCCAGGAGACGTCACCATAGCAACGAGCCACAAAGAAAAGTTGATTGACCCAGTTGGATATTTATTAATTAATATTAATCCAGTAGGACTAGTTAGAAAATAAATACTTACCTAGTAACAATAAAAATATTCATAATAACCAAATAACAAATTTTAGGCAGGTTAAGTTAAAATTACACGTGATATATAAAAAAAAAATATTTGTTCATTCGAAATTTAAAACCGGCCAAGTGCGAGTCGGACTCGCGCATGAAGGGTAGTCCGTACAAATTATCTATAAAAATAGTTTGTTGTATGGGAGCCCCTTAAATATTTATTTTATTCTGTTTTTAGTATTTGTTGTTATAGTGGCAACAGAAATACATCATCTGTGAAATTTTCAACTGTCTAGCTGTCACGGTTCGTGAGATACAGCCTGGTGACAGACAGACGGACAGACGGACAGCGGAGTCTTAGTAATAGGGTCCCGTTATTACCCTTTGGGTACGGAACCCTAAAATACATAATCATGTATCTAAGTCTTATAAAAGTTATAATCTTCATAACATCATCGAATAAATATTTTCTCCATCGTTAATCTAAATCCAAAACCCGACCTAATTTCCGGTTCCCTAAGATTTCCAAACTCCACAGTTGCCGGGAAAAGGCCAAAGCGTCCCGTACCTGCCCAATTAGGGAGGGAGGGAGCCAGACGACGATCGATGAGGGGGGAGGGAGAAAAGTATATAAGTAAGGACCTATTTGCGGTGTGAAGAGTATGTCAGGCTTGAGAGAAAAGTCTTCGAAAAGTTTCAAGTTTGCGTGTACAAAAAATGTTAATACTGAAGACTGAATTTTAGATAGTGTTCTGAAATCTTTTAAGTTTAAATTAGGATAGAATACTATAACTTTTTTAAGCGACACTGCGAGCAAAAGTCAGAAAAAAAACTCTCTTTTTTTGTTCTGGCATGAAGAAGGTTAACAAACAAGCTGGGCCTCTTTTTTATGACGAAAAACCGGTTGCCCTAGTGAAAAAGGATATAAGTCGATTTAGCTCTTTATAAGAAAGGGTAAACGTCATAGGTATACAGAGTATATTAGACTTACCTACACCGTTTTTCACCTAAACCCCAGGAGAATTGTATAGATTTTCACTAGAGTCACAGAACATGCTTTTGACTTATTATGATATTGTAGGTATTGAATACTCTTAGTTATTTACCTATTTGGCAGTAATGAATGGTGGACGAATTAAAAGCAATATCATAACACGTCAATAGCAATATTGTTTAACGACGTAGAAATAGAGGCCCTGATGTGATATGTTTTGAGGTCCATCGACATTTCCTATCTCAAGACTGCAAATACGTTCCCAAGTTGCCAGCCTTGAGTACTCGTACCTACTTTACTAAGATGGAATGAAGTCATTGCAACAAATTTATTTAGTTAGGGTTTCTTTTATAATATTTAAGTAACTAGAAGCTTAGAACTTAAGTAGGTATCTGCCTAGGGCCGCATTAAGAAACTGATCTTAGCTGAGATGTCGGTCTCAAGATACGTAACGTCAAATCTCAAAAAAAGTTGTTTCTGTTTCAAATTTAGAATATTAAGCAACCATTTTCGAAGTGAATTGGAGTCACGTATTTCAATCTGTAAATTAAGTTGGGACTGCCTTAGTCTATTGGCCCACTGCTATTGTGGAGTTGAGTAGAAATACTAAAGCAAATTATCTTGAGATGCCCGTCTCATGATACGTCGGGAATTACAGTTTTATCGAGATGCGTTGAAACGAGCATTTTATGCAAATATTAGTTTTATAAGGCTCTACGATACAACCGCCGTGATTTTACAAACATCCTTTCGATATATTATGTATCAGGGATGTAACGGAGGTAGTTTTATCGGAACCGAAGGCGGAGTCGGAGTTTTTAAATATGCTTTATCGGAGTCGGAATCGGAGTCGGAATCAGAGTCGGAGGCAGGGTCAGAAGTGGTGGCATGAGAGAGATTTTTTATTTAAGGACAAATAAAACATTATTTAGTAATTTTTTTTTTCATTACAATTTTCAATTATAACATAAAACACAAACAATGAAAAATGATAAATGATAGTTCATAACAGTCGACACAGGCCGCCGCGCCGCCGCTATGTTATGCTTCGACCTCCGATTAAAACCTTCGATTTAAAAGTGTCGGTGATCGGAAGTTCCGACTTAACGGAACCGGAATCGAAGCTCCGTAACATCCCTGTTATGTATTACCTTTAACTAAGACTAAAAACCGTCATAATTTGACTAAGACGCACACACGGAGGCGCGCTGGGCGGGCCAGGAGGCGCGACCTCTGACCCGCCCTCCTCTCACCCCCACCCTCTACCCTCTACCCTCGGTTATTAGCTGGACGAGACGCTCCTATTCCTGTGCGAACATTCGAATGTGGAATGGATTTATTCTTTATTTTGTGACTGTTTTTTAAATAAAAAAATTTGGGTTTTAAATTTGGAAGTCTATTTTTTGCTACGTGATGCTAAAACTGAGAACGTATTTTGTAATGGTTACTAAAATCAAAAATATTTACAATTAAACCCAAGATAGTCAAAGTGAACTTAAAGTAAAGTTTGAAATCCAAGTGGTTTTTTTTTCTTATAGGAAAGTAAAAGTTGCCAAATAAAATAATTTTAAATTGAGCCATGCTTTTTTTTTAAATTAACAATACTTATCCAAAAAAACTGAATTGATATGAATGTTAATTCTGCAACGAGGATTAAGTACCTATAAACATACCTAAGGTATTTAAGTTAAAAAACTGATTCCGTTCTGACTTTGCTTTCAATAAGTACTTATAAACAAAGAAAGTTACTGAAAGTTCAAAAATTCTACCAGTTCTCACTAGTTAGGTAAGTATAGTAAAATTGGTAACACTTGCATATCACAAAACGTAGGAACTAACTGCAGTACACACCCAAAAGTGCTTTTAAATCCAATTAGATTGTAAACTTGGGCAATTTACAGAAAACCCATAAGATACACATGAAATAATAACAAAAGAGAAATCGTCAGGTATCTTGTCTACCGTTAATTATCAGACAAAAGTTTCTAAATTCAAATAAAATTTGACAGCGCGGCAAAGGTGCGTAAGTCAGAATTAAAGAAAACGTCGTCACGCGCCGGCGTCGCGTCGCGCAGTGCGGGCGGCGCGCGCGCAAGCCACGCCCCTCGCGCCGCCCCCTGATCTAGATCGATCTAGATCACTGCGTTTTCAGATATGATCGATTGGCGACATAATGAGTTGTTATTTCGCTTCAGGGTTTTAAATTGTGACGTTAACTTTGAATACGTTTATTGGTATAGAGTATGCTCAAAATGATCATATCATGACTTTAATTATCGAATTGGATGCCGAGGACGTTATTATTACGACGTTAGGGTTAATTTTGTACGATCTGTAAATCTATAGCGTATTCATAGCTATTCCTTTCTATAAAAAAATGGAAAGATAACTATGATTTACGACTCTACACGCGTAATTATTCATTTTAACAGTTCGTTACAGTCAATTGACACTTTGTTTTAGGGGGGGTTAGTGAAGTGTGAAATTGTTGTCAGTAATATTTAATAAAAAATATATATTAGGAAAGGTCAATGAGCTCATCATAGTTTCTTAGCAATTTATTTTAACATTTCCTGAATAATGGAATAAACCACTTTTTTTCTGTATGATTGTTCCACTAGCCTAGCTAGCTAGCTTTCATTTATTCCAATACTGTATACCTACTTTATATTAGAACTAATGAGCTGCTACTTATCCTACCAACTGCCGTCGTGATACTAACCTATATCTCTCGCTATCTCTAATATAGGTAGGTACTCTGCGTAAATAAAATCCCGTCTGTTCAGGTACCGCCTATCACCGAGAGCTATGGAGGAGACGGACCGAAGTTTCAGTACAGTCTGAAACAACGGAGATTTCAGTGAAAAATAATAAAAAATATATATGAATTTTATAAGTCAGTCTTTTTCAAACTTGGATTAAATTCATGACTATGGCCATGAAACTGAGAACTATCTAGCATAGGTATGTATATGTAGACAATTAGTTTTTTTTCATGTTCATAACTTCATAAGTCAATCAATTAACAATGTTATTCGAAAAACCATTTCAACATACACATATCCTAGAAGTCGAACAACACAATATGTCCAACATAAAAAACCCGCATAGCAAAAACCAGTAACCGAAAAAACACGCGAAAACGCGCGAATTTCCCGACCGTACTTCACCCCCGCGGCCCCCCGCCCGGTCGAGGTGGCGGGGCCTTCGCTCCCTGCCCCCGGGCCACCGGGCCAATGGCGGCGAGGCGCGCCCTGGCCCGACCCGAGCTCAGTCGCGACTCAACCGCGACCCTTGACTCACGGCGCGCCGCGCGAGTCTCGCCCCGCGACGTCAAACGCCACCATCACGCACGGAGCTCTAGTATACGGCGGGGTCGGCGGCCCGGGGCTTTGCCCTCCGAGAGGCCCTGACCTCCCGCCTTTGGAACTCGGCTTCCGAGGAAGCTGGAGGGACGACGATCTCCTACCTTCTACTCCCGCGAGCCAGGCTGCCTCGACCCAAAGCGGCAGCTCGGCGAACGATAAGGGACAGAATGTGGAGTGCGTCGTCTGCGGAGATAAGTCTTCGGGGAAACACTACGGGCAGTTCACTTGTGAGGGTAAGGGCAGTGAAAGTGTTGTGTCCAGTGCGTTTTTAGGTTTAAGTGAATGTACGGTTTTCGGGTTAAGTAGGTTAAAAAGGTCACCGGTGACTTAGTAATTCAGGGCTCGCGATTAATTAGGTGAGAGTGGTCGTGCGATTATTCGAATTTCAACTGAAACCGACGGTGCGTTGTCAAGTTTTCATCTAAAATCTTAAAAATACAAGTCAAGTTTTTTTTTTTTTTTGCCGGTTTTTGATGAGTTTCACTTTTTAAAGTTTTTTAATCTATGGCCATCTTACAAGTATTTTGTATTTGTCTTAAGAAATAATAAGAGGCTTTGTTGGTCAATATTTCGTGTTACTGAGTAAAAATTTAATCTCCGTTTTAAAGTTCGCCGCGTCCGCCGGAAAAGTTTCCAATTGGAAAAATATTTAGTTATAAGTGATTATTGATAAAATTAGTTGTTTGATAACGCATTTTCTAATCAATTTAAATAGCAAGAAATAAAGTTTGAAACCTTTAAAACTCTAATGGGTACTCCAGGTGTACTTTAAAATTTTTGCAAAAGCAATTTTTTTAGCATATGATTAAATAAACATTGAAATTAAATAAAAACAAAAACCAAAGCGACTCTCTATTAACCTCAAAAATAATAATTAGCCCAAACAAATCAGAACACAATTAGACAAAGTTTTCTCAAACGGCCTGCTCCTAAAGATAAGGGGTTCCTCTTTTATGCAAATTGCAATCGTGGCAATTTTGACTTATACTGTTTTGTCTTTTGGCGTGACGCTAGGAAGACTCTTTGTTAACTTAATAAAACATAAATAGCATTTTCATCAAGAAAAATATTTGTATGTTTGTATGATAGGTAATTGGCGTAAAATATGGAATTGTATGAGTAAATTTTGATTAATTTAATAACTAATGACACCTCAACATATAACCTCGTTAAAATATGAATTTGAACATGTAACCTACCTAGTTTAAAGATTGGTAATTACAAATGGGGACTCTGAGCGAAACAATGCACTTTAAAGGTGTGTTACACACAATTTAAGTAAAATGTGTTATAAACAAAAACTAGTTTTGTTTTGTTATATTATAGTTGTTTAATTGAACTGTTAAACATCTTAGCCTTTTTGTGCAGAATGTGGTTACAGAATTATCAATAAGTTTTTAAAGTTGTAGGTAATTCTGTAGCTCTGCCTACCCCACTCTGGGATTACAGGCGTGAAAGTATGTATTTATGTGTATTGAACTGTATTTTTTTATTTTTTGTGTCATAGTAAAGGATACAATGATACGATAGTATCTTTAAGAGTAATTAAGTTAGTTTGACGTTTAAAAGTGGAAACAAAAAAACGGTATAAACATGAATCCCATAAGTACGTGCCATTTGAAAAAAAAAGTACCTGGTTTAGTACAAAATAAAACATCAAATAATTCAAACACGCCATTCATTATTAATTGGCGTCGAAAGCTACAATTAGTCGTCACGTCACCAAATAATTACAAGCGATAGCGATAGTCTCTCGATAACATCTTGAATGGCCCGTCTTGGGAACCTAATGTCTTGTAATGTCTTCGTCGGGACAAAGGGTGAATGTTGTAAGAAAATTCTTAGGTTAATTAAGTGAGATTATAGAGTTATGGGGTTTTAGTGTGCGGCCGTATGAGTGTATATATTTTTACATAAAAAAAGTTTTAATTAGAATGGTACCGTAGTAAAATGTGTTATGACGTCAAATTATAAAAAATGGTATGACTTTTCGTTTTGAAATTGTAGGTACTTATTACTGAAACAAATTTAAAGTTGGCGGTTCTTTGGCTAATGATATTTATGATGAAAAGTAAAAATGTAAAAATGTTTACGATATGGCTCGATGCCACGAAATTTTATAACCCGGAAACAAATAATTTATATCACACTTACCTATAATAGCACAATATTTCACTTATAAATGATCGAATGTGTTTTTAATGATGATTTGACTTTATCTAGTAAACATTTTACTCAAACTAGAAGCGTTTCGTAATAATCACCATTTGCTGAACTAAAGTTCTTTACGGAGCTTTTATAAAGCAACTAGCAACCCGCCCTCTCTTATCTTCTGTTTAGTTTTCTGTTACACAATTTATTACACATAAAGATCCTCAGATGATGGAAACTGCATTAAAATCCGTTTCGTATAATAAAAGATCTAAGCGTACATGCAGACGTACAGACCAGACAGCGGCAAGAGATTTTATTTTTTCTATGCTATGCTATAGTTTTGTACGAATCGCTAGATCTACTCTATAATACCTTATGAGAACCCTTACAAGAGCTTATAAAAATAAATATTCAAACTTGGAACGTTTCCACCACTTGATCAACGTTTTTTTCACCGAAATGTAGCAATTTGCAACACTATTACGCTTATAAAGCATTTAAGCAACCGCAACACTGGTAGCCGGCTGTTTTACAACCTGTATTATGGAAAGATGCATCCTGCCTTGACCCCTGAGTACACGTGAACTTTCGTTGGCCTATGACAATGTATGGATGTTCTAATATACTATTAGTAAGTTGCTCCGGTGATTCCGTGTGGTTGCCGGGTTAGAATAGTGCCACTCCATGTCTTCCCGTGGATGTCGTAAGAGGCGACTAAGGGAATATAGGCTTGTAGTACTGTTAGGCGATGGGCTTGCAACCTGTCACTAATACGCTGATCAATCAAGAATCAAGAAGAAGTTTTAAGACTTGTTGGTAATTCTTTAGCTCTGCCACCCCACTCTGGGAATGAAGGCGTGAGTTTATGTATGTGTATGGTTACTGAATTATCAACAATTTTTTAAAGTTGTAGGTAATTCTGTAGCTCTGCCTACCCCACTCTGGGATTATAGGCGTGAAGGTATGTACGAAAGTTACTCCGGTTTTGCTTTTGAATACATGTTTATAAGCGGGTTTTGATTGGAAGTCCTTTTAAAACAAAGTGATATCAGAAGAGAATTCTACAAATTGACCTTGTAAGCTCTGTGTACCTTTACCATGAGTTAGAATTCGTACACGCTAGCGAGTCGAATGCTGTCCCTCCCAACCTCGCTGTATTCTTATAGAGTGCGAGGGATAGAGCATTCGACTACGGTAACATACGGTAATTGTAACTCATGGTTAGTAGTCCTGGCACTCCTGGCCAAGATACAACCGCTACTAACGTTTCTGTTTTCTATTAACACGAAATAATATTCACTTCTGGGAGGACCTTGTGCAGGGTCCATCCGGGTTGGTACCACCATTTTATCCATTAACCTACCGAAAACCAGCAGTGTTTGCATTGTTGTGTTCCGGTTTGGGGATAAGACAGCCGGTGAAATGACAAGCATAGAGGCATTCCATCTTAGTCCTGAGGGTTGGCAGTGCATTTGCAGTCTTGTGAATGTAAATGTCTATGGGTCACAGTTTCCACTTAAGTACCATCAGGTGGCCTGCGTGCCCCTTCCTATATGCCATAAAAAAAATTAATGAAGGTGACATGAGCGGTCGGATTTTCGAAAATCGCTAACTTATAGTGTGATGCATCTAGATCAGAGGGCTTATTGTCTAACCAATCGCAATTTTGAAAATCGAAGGCTTGTGTGCATACAAAATGAAAACAATTGCTCCATTTTGAAGCCAGCTGCGATTGCGAGATTTGCGAGTGCGTTATGGCTACCACAGACTAACAGTCGGACTGACTGGCCGAGAGGGACGCAGCTATTTGATGGAAAGAAAGAGGTTAATACGTCTCTCATTCTAACAGATACCTGCGTCCCTTTCAGCCTGTCAGTCCCACTGACAGTCTGTGGTGGCCATTTTAGAAAATAGCCCCTCAGGGCTAGGTTGTATTTTGGGTCCTAGGTAATGATAAACAAACTTCATATAGAGAAGTAAAGTTAAACGCATAAACAGCGAAGAGTTGGAAATAAATACCCAGATACCACAAATATTTGTCCTTATGAAGCGATCCCAAGAACGCTAAGGCTAGCTTCGTAGGAAGGGTCCCCACGAATAAGGCCATCAGAATCAGGGCCAAATGGGGTCATAACGCGAAACGTAACGTTCCGAATTCTTAGTGACGGGCATTGTCTCATTGTAACCGATTAACAGAGGTTACCGTTAGCGATTTCCAGAAATAGCCAAAACTTATAAAGTGAGTGGAAGGGTCGGAAGGGGCCGCCCTAGGCGTACTTTTTCGAATCAAATCGGAGAAATAGTGGAAAAGGGCCGAATCCGCCGAGTACCCGAAACGGACGTACCTACGTGCATGACTCTATGTATGAATGTTGAAGAAGCGAAGGAATTTTGTCATGATCGTAGCAAGTGGAAAGAAGTGGTCTCTGCCTACCCCTCTAGGAAACCGGCGTGATTTAATGTAATGTATGTATGTATAAAAAAAATACAAGCGGCCAACACGACGCTTACGTTAATCAGTTTTCTAAAATCTTGCGTTATGCATGTTGTCTCGGTACCAGCTACTGTTACCAGGCAACTCTTCGAGCTAATCCCAATTTGGCGGGTCAGGTTTTTCCAGGGCAGCGACTGCCTGACTGTGGCAGGGACACGGAACCGTTGGGTCACGGTAACAATGCTAGTAACCTGGGGACTATGTTAATTCAACCGAATGACTACCATAATTATCTAATATAGGGGCATTCCATATCAACCCACTACTGGGCTGGCAAGGCATTGCTTTTGCAGGCGTATTTTTGACGCATATTAAGACAAGTATCTCAGCCAAGATGAGGTTTACAGCTTGAAATTGTTAATGTACATGAGAAGCAAAAACCCGTTTTTTTTAAGAGCTATTCGAATGTACTTTTATTCGATAGACAATCGATATTGCCTTTATAGAAATATAAATAGAAATTGAAATTTGACATGATATTGTAAGGTAACGTAGGACAAGTGCATCTACGGGGCAAGTCCGTCTAACCAACAATTTGTCGTAAAAAAACCGGCCAAGTGCGAGTCGAACTCGCGCACAAAGTGTTCCGTACCAACGGGTTAACAATTTGTTTTATTCGGTTTTTGTTTGTTGTTAAAGCGGCAACTGAATTAAATCTTCTGTGAGATTTTCAAGTGTCTAGCTATTACGGTTCATGATATACAGCCTAGTGACAGATAGACGACGGAGTCTTAGTAATAGGGTCCCGTTTATACCCTTTGGGTACGGAACCCTAAAAATATGGTTCGTCGCACTTACCCTGTTGACACTCTTACCCCACCTGACGTTACTGGCCTGTCCGCCATACAGTCAAGTAAATAAGAGCTATATTTACGTTGACAATAAGATAGCAAAAAAAAAAAAAGGATTATTATTTATTTTTTTGAAGGATTTTTTATAAGCTTTCCTGTAATCTACAAGCAATGAACTATATTTTGTATTTTTTTTAAATTTTAGGTTCAGTTGTTTCGGAGATTAGGGGGTCATTTTTCGGCTTCTTTCGCGAATAAAATTAAAATTGATTATTTTATAATAATAACGTAAATATTTTGAGATCCTAGTAACGAGTCCTTTGACATAGTAAAGTTTGAGAAACTTTTTTTAAATTCCCTAATTTGTAACCCAAAAATCACCTTTATTAAAAAAAAAAAAACTTACTTTGCTCATTTGTGTTTGGAACATCAGTTTACATATATGTACCTAAATCAATCGGTCCAGTAGTTTCGGAGCAAATTTACTGTGACAAACGGACAGACAGACAGACACATGACTGATCCTATAAGGGTTTCGCTTTTTCAATTTTTGTACGAAACCTTGAAAAAGAAGTGTTTATGAAAAAAAATGTTAATAGTAGGTACTCTAAATTAAAAATGATTACGAATATTAAATACAAATAGGTTTTTTAACTCTATGGAAGTTATAACTTAGTTACTTTTATTTAATCTGTAGTTAAACAGTTGCTGGAACTATGAGATGTAGTAACGGATGTTCTTAAAAATAAATATAATTAAGAAAAACTGATTAAAACAAATATGTGAAGCGTAGTCAAAACAAGTGAAGTTCGAGGCGGGAATGGACGGTATCAGTCAGTTTTCAGATATAACTAGGCCGATAAGAAGAGGTCAGGACCTTTTTGGCGCCGAAGCCAATCTACCTACATAGATAACGGGTGGTATTATAATGTACTTTAATTTGTCCAACGCCAGCGGCTCCTCCGCGAGTTTAAATAATAGGGAATAATCAGTAGGTGGTAGCGAATGCGTTTTAAGAGGAGGAAGGGAAGTAGAGCTAGACAAGGTTTATTCGAGGAAAGAGTAACGAGCTATATCTGAGGTAATTTATGGAATTGACTGTTTTTTTCCGCAACTCGTCGCGTAGACGTTACTTATCGTTTTTCGTTTGGCAACTGTCCGATTTTTTACCTAGTATAAAACAAAGTCGGTTTCCGCGTCTGTCTGTCTGTCTGTCAGTATATCCGCTAACTCTTAAACCACGCTAAGGATTTTGATGCGGTTTTCACCAACATTTAGATAATTTTTCACAGAAGTATTTTATGTAATACATTCTGGTTAGTATAAGGGTGTTAGAAAACTCACGTAGAAGCGAAGCCAGGGCAGGTCGTTTGGGGTCAGAAGGTTCTTGAGAGTAGAGACGAGCTGTGGGTAGGCCTCCAACAAAATGGAGTGACGACCTTGTAAGGATCGCGGGAAGGCGGTGGATGCGAAAAGCACAAGACCGGTCTGAGTGGAGAGCCTTGTGGGAGGCCTATGTCCAGCAGTTTAAAAAATTGCTATTAAAAAAAAAAAAAAAAAAAAAGTGGACGTCTTTCGGCTGACATGATGATGATGATGATTTTTGCGTTTCCCTAATTCGAGCCATCATCACCGTAGAAATTCCTTTCACTCGCTCTGGTCCGAATCGGGCTGAATGAAAATGCCCTTAACGAAGAACTTTATAAGGATAAAGGCGGGTCCACATTTATGCCATTTCATCGCATGATTCCGGTCAACATAGATAAATAGATAGATAGATAGATAAAAACATATACATACATACATACCTTCACGCCTGTTATCCCAGAGTGGGGTAGGCAGAGCTACAGAATTACGTACAACTTTAAAAACTTGTTGATAATTCTGTAACCACATTTTGCACAAATAGGCTAAGATGTTTACCAGATAAAAACATTATTCAACATAAACACAAACACAAGCTCTTATATGAAACATAAACATTTTAAAAATAAAGACACAAACAAGAGACTTCAAATCTACATTATATTATATATACGACGAGAGAGCCATGTGTTGTGCTGTGAAATGGCACTGAATCAGCATAATGCCGCAGAAACTGCAGCGCTGGTATTCTGCCAGAGCCATAGGAATCAGGTCTGTGGCGCCCGGATGAAACCGAAAGACGTGCCAGACGAACATGATAATATCATACATAAGTAGGTACATACATTAAATCACTCCTGTTTCCCAGAGGGGTACGCAGAGACACTACTTCTTTCCACTTGCTACGATCTTGACAAATTTCTTTCGCTTCTTCAACATTCATACATCGAGTCATGCACGGACGTGTCGTCGGTTTCGGGTACTTAAGATTCGGCCCTTTTCCAGCATTTCTCCGATTTGATCCGAAAAAGTACGCCTAGGGCGGCCCCTTCCGACCCTTCCACTCACTTTCCACCTGTATATCTCTTTCGTCAATCTTCTTTCATACATCCTTTCCAAATGACCGAAGCGAAAAAAACTTAACATTGATATTATCATATCATCTTTTTTTTTTAATACTACTATTTTATATCTACTATGTTTTTACATATTTCGTTATGTTACTCTAGCCTTAAGTTTTTAGTTTATTTTATAGAAGTAATGCGAATTTAAAAATTAACACAGTGTTAACAAAACGGAGACATGGTTCGTGTCAGTAACTCGTGTCAATACCGACGGTATGTGTGACATTACGACGTACTGTCACGATGTGACACATCCCGTGCGCATGACTTACACTGTCCAGATGTAGCGTAGGCAATAAGCTCTGTAGATTTGACATGCAGTCAGATCCTATGGAGACCTATAATGCCCTAAGCTAATACGTAGTATGTCAGATCAAATTCCTGTAGCAATATCAACCTTATTACTAAGAGAAGAGAACTAAAACTGCTTTGGTTATTGATTTTTGGATACTGCTTAGTCGTTACCTTTACGGGATGTCTGTGTCAATGGACTTATTAGGTTATTTAGCATCTCGAATATGAATTAATTTTGACCCATTTTAAATTATCTTCCATTCTCGTCCATCCATGAGGATAGTTTAATTTTAAGGTAAGTACTTAGATATATATTTTTTATTATTGAATTTAGAAGCACTTATGCAATTAGTTCCTAATTATAAAAGCTTCGAATGTGTCGAATTAACAATTTTAATTGTGACACTAAAGACAATAACACAATAGAAAACATCTGATGTTTCCAAAATGGCCGACCATTGCTCAGTAAAGAGGTCAAGAGTACTAAATACGCACGTGCTTGGGAATTAGAAATCCACTGTCAACGTATAGATATTACTAAACGATACCTACTAAACGATATGATTCAATTAATTGAAAATGTAGGGCCCTATAATTTGGTTATAAGTAAAATTCTGTACCCTACATATCGATACCTTAGTGCACAATCGCACTAAATGATTTTATTTTGCCAGTAAAGTTACGAACTTATTATTTGTGCAAAAACATACTAATTACACTAACTTGTCTAATGTTATTAGTACAATTGTGAACTAAGGTATCGATATATTAACTTTAAATTAGGACAAACGGACGGACGGAAGCGTGGACTTAGTAAGAGGGTCCTGTTCGGTACCCATTGGGTACTGAATGCTATACATGAATAAAGAATATTATACTAAAAGACATACTGATACAAGTACAATAGTACCTATAGTCTAACGGCGTTACTTATAAACGTGGAGTAACCGTGTAATAGCTAAACCATGCTTTGTCCTTATCAGTCAAATTCAAATGTCAAAATGACAGATAAGGACAAAACATTTTTTATGGCATAGAGAGGGCAAATGAGAACAAAGGCCACCTGATGGTAAGTGCATTCATTCGCATTCACAATACTGCAATCCTAAGACTGCGAACGCACAGCCAACCCTGAGGACTAAGATGGAATACCTCTATGCTTGTCATTTCACTTAGTGTATAAGATGGTGGTAGCGATCCGGACGGACCCTGCACAAGGTCCTACCACCAGCTAAACCCGCATGGTTCAGCTACACCACGGTTACTCCACGTTTATAAGTAACGCAAATGCGTTGCGGTCTTATGTTTGAAGTCCGGAGATTGTAGTCATATGAATCATATGGCTCACCGACCCACTTACCATCAGGTGGTCTGTTTGCTCGTTTGCCTTCTGCATAACATTAAAAACCGGCAAATTCAAAGAGAACATTGATTGGGATACACCAAAAAATGTAACTCACGGTTTTTACATTCTTTTTCAAAACAATAGGTAATTTTAAGAGACCTATTTCATTAATTTTGTATTCGACCCAATAGTTCGTTTTAATATCTTTATTTAATTAGCAGACATTTTATGGATGACATCATTATTTTAAATTTGGGATGGCATTTTCAATTAAATTACAACATTAAATGATATCTAATGATAAACATTCTATTTCAAGCGGTTTTCCCCAAACCCGTAAGATACACCTAGGAGGGCTTCAAGCCAATAACGAAAGTCAAACAAAGGTCAAATATACTTTTGTCACAATATCCGAAATAAATAAATATTCAAAAAACATAATAATGCAGAACGGCTTTAAAACCTTATTCCTCGAAACGGTTTTCGAATTAGAGTAATTTTTAAAATATTAACAATCCCAATTTCAAAGAAGTGCCACAAGACCAAGAATTAAAGACGCCATATTTTAGTTCATACACTTTTTTTTTTTTTTTTTTTTTTTATATCATAGGAAGGCAAACGAGCACACAGGCCACCTGATGGTAAGTGGAAACTGTGACCCATAGACATTCGCATTCACAAGACCTATACAAAGTGGCTGGATATTAATACATTTTACGTTAAGTGGATTGCGGTTTCGAAAATTAAATTCCTCGGCTATCTCTTCCTTAATACAACAAGGCATCTTCACACATTCACTTCAAAACAGCTTATCATAAAAGTAACTCACGAGTTACACACACAACTAAGTATCAAAATCTAACAACCACCCAATACCAAAAGGCATTAAGCGTGTATGAAATGCATATGCTGTTACCTCTTTTCGTTTTGAGCCGCACTGTAAGCCTATCTGTGCATTAGAGATGCGCCATAAACTGTTATTTTGATGTCGACAAATCCATTTTATTAACACTTGGACCTCCCGCTGATTATAATGGAACCCTATCGCTTTAAGTACTCAGGGGCTTCTAGTGTGGTTGTATGGGAATGTTTACGAGGCTTGTTGTGACAGGGTGCCGTGGCGGAGCTCCTTTGACTTAAATGCTCGCGGCAAAGCGACAATTCTGCTCGCATTTGACACCTGCTGGTAGTGATTGGGTGATATCGATTAGGGAAGTATCGATCGATCATATTTAATTCTTTCGATAGTTCGACATTTTAAATAGGTACAGACGTAGTGAATAATCCTTTCCTATCGTTTTTTGTCGGAAATGTTCGTATTTATCTTGCCTTCTCACTTGGGTTATTTATTGATGGATACTGAAGCTAATTGAGAAAGCAAGATAATTACGAATTTATCCGACAAAAAACGATGGGAAAGGATTATTCACTACATCTGTCCTAAAGCAGTATTTTTTTTAAACTGCAGTCTAGTTTAACCGTTGATTTTTTTGAACCTTAGGAGAATACAATATTAAAATAAATACAGTCATTTAAAAACCGAAATCACAAACCCTATTTCAATTAAAAACATATTCATGTTCAGTGTTTTCCTTTTATCAATTTTAATATCGTAAAAATAATCCAATAATCATAAACAAAACAATTTTAAATATAATAAACCTTTTACCAGTACTTACAGTAAGAACGAAAAACTGTGTTCCATAATTTAAGACACGAATGCTATGTTCGATCAAGTGAATTATATTAGACGTATGCCGTCTTAAAGAAAATGGCGGTATAACAGTGTAAAGTCCATATGCGCAAACTGCCTCTTTTATTTGGCAGTATTATCCGTTATCGACGTCAGTTCTTCCCAGCCCTACTGTCCAGTAACTGGCCGGTAACTGGCCAGTTTATGGTATGTTTTGGCCCGCGACGCTAAGGCAGTTAACCCTATCTTTACGACCGACTCTAAACATAAGTGTCTTCTCCATCTTATTTTTTTTTATCTCATTCTCTCTTAAATTGAATCTGCTAACGGCGCGTGTGGCCGGCTACCAATAAAAATAACAGTTTTAATGAAATTTTGACGCTTTTAAAGTATTCAAGTCAAATTTATATGAATTAAAGTTTAAAGTTAAATTTATATGAATTAAAGTACAAGTCAAATAAGCGACGTTAATGGCTTGAAATTTAATGGCGTTTTTGTAAGTTTTGTTGCTTTTGTGTTTGTCACATCGTAAATTGTAATTTATGTGTTATTGTTGACTAACTTCTGTGTCATTAGTTTTTGTTGACGGCGAGTCATATTTGCATACTGAAGGTTGGAAGTAAATTTTAAAATTATATTAAATTTATTTTTCATGTTCAGAAATACCTGTTATCTAGGTCTTAGTTCAATGTCCTTTGGGTATTAATATTCAATTTTTTTAATGAATCGAGTGTGCAGTAAAAAGCCAGCTGGTTTTTTATGACCTCGACTTCCTTTTAACATCACTACATAGTATAAAACAAAGTCGCTTGCGCTGTCTGTCCCTATGTATGCTTAAATCTTTAAAACTACGCAACGGATTTTGATGCGGCTTTTTTTAATAGATAGAGTGATTCTTAAGGAAGGTTTATATGTATAATACATTCCACGCGGGCGAAGCCGCGGGCGGGTCGCTAGTAAGATATAAAATCAAGAATGAGTTGACAATCAAATACCTAACCTCAAATTACTTTTTATCATTTAAAACACGAGACAAAATCAATATAATTACTTTTAAATGCGTGCAAATAAAACCAAATAATTATTTCAACTATTAAAGACAAAGTTACTTTGCTACTTCAAGTCCAATTCTAAAATGACTATCTACATATTTTAACCTAGACTCAGCTCTTTGCAAAACCTCACCAATTTAACTGAGTCGATTAGATAATACCGTCGACTTCCCTTCATCAATTAATTCAGTACAAAAGAACAAATCAATGAAAAATTAGTTGTCTTAATGACTCAAGCGCGTATTTTTAATGATCTAGGTCCTGTCTGGATCGCTAACGTTATTAAGTATAGTATAGATCATTTAAAGAGTCCTTGAATGGAGACCCAGAGCGGATGCTAGAGAGCGCGGCAGACCACCGCAGCGCTGGATGGATGAGATCCGACGGCACGGAGGTCGGGACGGGATGAGACGGGCACGAGATCACCAAGAGTGGAAGAAGAGGGAAGAGGCCTACATCCAAGATTGGATCACCAAAAGGCGACCATGATGATGATGATGATGATGCTGATGAGATCTTTTAAAGTTCTCCATTGTATAGAATGACGTTTACTAAAATGATTAAAGAATAGTAGTTTATGCAACACTTGTATGAGAGAGGTCAAGAAAGACGAGTGGCGTATGTGTTTTTGACTTAGTTATACACCGTTGCATACAATATTTTTTCTACCACTAAGTTTCAAATAAAATGCAAAATTAAATAAACAAAATACGCGATATTTACTCTACAATAATGTAACTAATACAAACAAAGCACAGAATAACAAACGAGCGGAAAACATGAAAACGACAAAATATGTGTTTATGGTTAACTTTGTTTTTTAATTTACGTGCACGGTGCACTTGCTAGACTTCATTTTTAAAAAAGTTTTTCTTAAGTAAGCACTTATATGAAATTGACACCATTTACTATTCCAATATTATGCAAAGTTGCACGGTTTTTGGAAATTGTATATTATTTTAACTCTTAAAAAAACGCTGCTGTGTGTGTGTGCGAGAAAAATAATTAACACCCTGTATAGCCAATATTGAATACCTTGGTTCTTCAAAATAAGTCCAAGTTGACGCATGCTAATGCTTGACTGATTATTAATGGTTTTTCTAGCTAACATTTTTTCAAAAATTAAAAAAAACTGCAAAACCGGGAAACTTTTCATAATTATAAATGTTGTTGATAGTGTTCAGAATGACCCTCACTATTATCACCTAAAACACCTACACCCGCCTGCCAAACTCCCTGTATAATAAAAATCAGGGTACAATTTCTCACAAAAATTATTGTCCCAAACTAAGGTCTAGACTTGTACTATGGGTACTAGAGAACGATAAACATAGTAATATAGAAAAATACATGGAAACCCTCCTAGACTTAGGAAGAAATCGCGCGCACCACATAAACATACATATGGCCATAACTGGAATCGACCACACCGCAATCTGTCTACGATGACAACAACTAGTAGTCGTCAAAATACTACTTTGTCACAAAGCAATTTGCAAGAAAAAAAGATTCAGCCATTTGAAAAGTTATTCTAGGGAACACCTCAAAATTCCCCATGTTTTTTTCCGATCTATGTTATGCTTGGTATATGGCTATGGTTTTTTAGGTTTAATTTGCGATATCAAAAAAAAAGTCTTGTATCAAAACATGTTTTAAAAAACTTTCATAACATAGGTACTACAATTAAAAGTTAAAACTAAACTTATTAAAATTAAAATTAAACTAAGCTACTCAAATATTAAAGATGTTATTAATAATCACCACTATAAAAAGAACACCCCCTCTAGCAGGTCCGCTCGCGGCATGGTCCCTATGACACTGGCTGCATTACCTCTCTGGATAGCTAACCCAATCCTTTGGGAGAGGTAAGCACCAGCTCTAGGATCTCCGGAGGTGTCTATGAGCCGGGATGACAGAGCCTTCATAAAGTTTTTCATATCAGCTGACCAAGGACCCATGGTCCCCACTGCAAGTGCCACAAAACATTGGAATTTTGATCAATTCTGAATTCTGACTGTTCGAAATTATGTAATGTACCCGTATTCTAAGCATAGCTGATCTTTGAGTCAGTGAACTAACAGGGGGAAGGTGGGGGGAGTGTCGCCTCTATTCGTTAATCATTATTCTTTGACACGGGCAATCATCCTCTAATGATTTTGACTCCTTAACGCCTGTAATGATTGATGGGAGGGTGAATTAGAGTTAATTGATTCGATTTTAAAATAATTCTTCACTAATATAGTTTAAATAGGCTTTAGTATTTTTACCTTGAGAAATGTACAAAACATAAAAGATCTGTGCCAGAGTAAATAAATATCCTGAGACGATCTCAGACAAATTAGCCTAGTCCCAAACTAAGCTCTAGGCTTGTACTAAGGGTACTAGGCAACGATATAAATACTTATTATAGACGTGATCAAAATGCTAGCCTGTAGGTACTTGGGTCAAAGATTAAGCATTGCCATTCTACGTGGCAATGCTGCCAGCATTTTGGGAATAATGCCTACTGGTAGCGGTTTGTTAGATTAGTGTAGTTTTAAGTAAATTTGTAAGTTCATTCGTGTGTTTTTATTTAAATCTAAGTACATTAAAAAAAACACTTATATAGAGAAATAAATATTTAAATACATAGAAAACATCCAAGACTCTGAAACAAATACACGTGCTCATCACACAAATATTTGCCCATAACGGGAATCAAACACAGGACCGCTAGCTTCGTAGGCAGAGTCAATAGTTACCAACTAGGCTATTGCGTCGTCAAACAAAACAGTGATATTTAGTTTGACAATTTAAGAATTGATTTTTGTTGTTTTGATTTAGTGATGGATACCACCATTTTATTTTTTATCCCACCTTCAAGCAGCAGTGTTCCCGTGTGGGTTTAAGACGACCGGTGAAATTAATAGCATGGAGGCATTCCATCTTAGTCTTCAGGGTTGGCAAAGCATTTTGGGTCTTAATATTGCAGTTTTAAGATTGTAAAAAAAAAAAAAGATAAAAGATGTTTATTCAGTTAGTAGGCCGCACGGGCACGTTTACACGTCAACGTAATCTTGAGAATTCAAAAAGTCTATCGGTCACAGATCCCACTTACTAGGATACTATTCTATAATCCCGCGAACCAAATTAGTTGGACCCCTTGACTTGTAGCAGCAGTTTGAATTCAGAGCTCAAGTAAACTGGTTTTTAACCAACAACAGCATCATTTGACCTATTTGAGAATAGCACTATTATTCTACAAGACATTAGTCATCGAACCTTCGTATGAAATGAAAGTGAATGTCACACATATAATGAACCTTGCGATAAATTTCATAAGACATTAAATCGTTTAAAACGTTATAAAATTGTCTGAAGATAATTACAACGTGTCGTAATGAAGAAATATACTTGTAATAGAACTCAAGTATACTAAATTACTAATTACTGTCCTGTACAACTTTATAACCTATGTTTACATATAATTTGCTTATACATTGTACGGTTCATTAGTTTGCATGAAAATAACTTTTAACTTTTTGACCCTTTTACAACCGTTCTTGACAAGGCGACTAGGGTCGATTTATTTAAAATTAATTATTATTCCAATGTCATTCCTGGTCTGTTAGATACTGGTTAAAAGGTACCAAGTATATTGGTCGCCTTGATACCTTTTTTTTTTAAATCGTTTGACAGACAATTTTTTTTTGCTTCATAGGGTTTAAGGGATGTTACATTTTTACCTACTGGTTTAAATTATTAGGCTCAGTCGTTTTTATACAAATTTTTAGGGGTTCCGTACCTCAAAAGAAAAAAACGGAACCCTACAAGGGTTTACAAGGGATCACTTTGTTGTCCATCTGTCTGTCCGTCCCTCCGTTTTCATCCGTCTGTGTGTCTGTCAAAACCATTTATATCCAGAACGCGTAGAGGTATCGAGTTGAAATTAAAACTATAATACTCAAGTCTACGGTCCCTTAAAACTGAGAAAAAACGTAAATTTCAACACTCTCAAGTGAATAAAAATTAATAGGGTATTTTCCGTTGACCTAGAACTATGAAATTTGGCAAGTAATACCGTCTTATACTTCCAATATAGGAAAAAAACTGAAAATCATTTTTAATTAAATCACAAAAAGGGGTCCAAATTTTGATTTGAGTTAACCGTGGCGGAACCCTCGGTGGGCGAGTCCGGTTTTTTTTACGATGAAGTAACTCCTGAGTTTAGATAATACCGTTTGTTGAAGCATTTATCAATATTACACTTTATATGTGTCATAAAATATCGTAAGCGCATGTTTAAAGAGCCTTTTTTTATTGCATTGGAAGGCAAACGAGCACACAGGCCACCTGATGGTAAGTGGTAACTGTGACCCATAGACATTCACATTCACAAGACTGCAAATGGGTTGCCAACCCTGAGGATTAAGATGGAATGCCTGTATGCTAGTCATTTCACCGGCTGTCTTATCCCCAAACCGGAACACAACAATGCGAACACTGCTGCTTGGCGGTAGGTTAATGGATAAGATGGTGGTACCAACCCGGACGGACCCTGCACAAGGTCCTCCCACAAGTAAAAGGTCGATGGCCAACGTCTAACGTCATTCATTACCTAACTCTACGGTAAAATAAAACCATAGAGTGCTACTTGTCCTTGTATTTTACGCAACTACACTCCAAGATCTTTACGGCGACGATAATTCATAGTTTGCGGTAATCGCGGAGATCATTAAATCGCTATACAGAAACAGGTGTTTAATGGCGTTGCAGCAAAAGAAAATAGAACAAATATCGACTCCGTGCAGTCTTAAGCGATGGCATTAATGATCCATAGGTCTTTTAACTTTTAGACTGCCCACTTTTTATAATGCCTTTTATGGAACCGTTTTTTTTTTTAAATTTTATGCTTTAAGAACTTTGAGGAATATATTGCGGCTGAAGTTTAAATTGATTACCTATACAATTAGAAATAGTAATTTTTGGTTTCGCTTTCAAAATTCTCCCACGATTTTAAATCTGAGCTTCAAGTGAAAACTGACATCCTACTAAAAAACAGTTGCCAAACTTAGCCCTAGGTTTATGCTTTGGAAACTAGAGAAGGAAAAAAAAAACGAATCATAAAGAAAAAAGTACAGTGCAACAAAACTCCTGTACCAATGGAACCTTATTACTAATGATATAGGATTGAACCTATTTTGGCTACCGTAAAACCTGTTAACTATGGTCCAGTACTTCAACTGTGGTCCAAGTCTAATTTCTTTAATTCCTCCTAGTTGACTTAAGTATAAGCATTTTAAAACTTTAGTCAACAAGAAATGTCTATAAAACAACACGTTTCCTTAACTAAAGATAATGGGAACTTGTACTTTTGGTCATTGATTTTGGACCATAGTTTCCAGGTTTTACGGTATTGAATGTGAGTTACCACCTCTTAGCTTATGAGGGCAGAATAGCTCTTAAAAAGTCATTCGGGTTCGGGTAAAGTCGGTTAGACTAGCATAAGCTCGTGTTAGAGTGATAGAGAGATAAATATAAACCCCATAAGTATTTTCAAGTGCTATAAATAAGTATCAGGGGACTATATTATACTAAATATAGGGGTAGTTTTTACAATAACAAAAGTGTGTCTTGTAATGTAGGTTGAGTTCTGAAGAAATTAGTTTATACCGCCTGCCATGTATTTTTGCCTATCATTATTTCTTTGCCCAAGGTTGTCTGGAAGAGATCGCTATTTAGCGGTAAGACCGCCTGTTGTATACCAATAGTTAAAAATGTACTGCTCCGTGTTTTGTTTTTCTTGGTATTGTATTGTTATATAAGTATTATATTATACTCAAATTGCCCTAATCTCGACTACGTTCTTATCTAAAAACACAGCACCCCTTTTGTAGTTAAAGTAGTAAATCTCCAGTCAATTCCCAATGTATATACATGCCTTTACCTTTATCACACAGTAGTAACCTACATAGTGTAATGACGTAACAGCTTTTTGCACCGCATCGCCTCAGAGTGGGCTAATATAGCAAAGAAACTGCAACTGCGCTATTCAGCGCCAAGTACTATTTATGGGATCAATATTGTATGAAACGATGAAGAGCTGGCACTGACTGAGTATACATTATCTAGATACCAATGGTGAAAGCATGAGTCTAGTGTAGGTACATCTACATATATATCCATAAGTTAATTTGGCTTTATTGAGCTATCAGATTTAAGTTCTAAAAGTAAAGAAAATAAAACTTTTTACGTCACAAAAAATCTCAATATAGTTCTCAAACCGTCAGAAGTCATTTTTTTGCAAAATTGCTATGTAGTGCAACTTTTAACTTTTTGACCGCGTATCACCCCTTAAGATAACATAAGCGTTGGACCCGATTCTACGTGCACATCGCTTAAGTAGCCTAAAACGAACTAAAACTAAATTGTCTAATTTTAAGACATAGTTTAGACGGCATATTCAATCAGTGCTATTCCAGAATGTCGAGCTGACAATGTATAAAACCGCCTAAAATAAGAAGCGTCAGATTCAAATTAGCGCTGTCATGACGCTGTCATTTGATTATGACAGCTGCTCATAGAATAGCAAAGTGTTTTAGCGACACCTAAATACAATTAGGAAGTTTAGAGCCCACTGTAGAATCGGGTCCATTGAACGTATTAAACAGCGTATCTGCTTGTACACAAGAATTCTAACCTAGGAAGCGCTCGTATCTTTAAAATAATACAATTTTAAGTGCGATCCAGCGTTGTTAGCGACATGTTAGGTCGTCGAACCCGTTATCAAGACGGAACACAATTTGCTGAGATATTCCCAAGGATAGAGGTAATTGGGTGCTGCCGCTGGCCATATTAAATTATATGCGGTTTTAGGGGATTGTTTCTGGTGAATTAATGAAGTAACTATAAAGATTAAGCGGCGATTGTTTGAATTTCACTCTAATATGGCGTCTGTTCGAAAAACAATTGAAGATTTTCAATTGTGACATTTTCGAGCGGAAAAATAAGCACTTTCAATTGTTTTCCATGCCATACAACCTTGTGCTAATTGTGTTTTTAAAAATCGAATAGTTTGATTTTAAGACGACGAATTTTATAATGAGCTCGGTCTAACTGTAAAAAAACTAATAAAACAGCCTAGACAAGATAGGTACCTAAAATGCGAGATAATCAGATGTTTAGGATTGACGTGAGCTGACGGATGGTGATATATTTTCGACAGTTTTCGAAAAACGTTTAAGATATAGAGCGGGGCGTCTAAACG
The DNA here is from genome assembly GCA_927399475.2 of Acleris emargana. NCBI lineage: Eukaryota > Metazoa > Arthropoda > Insecta > Lepidoptera > Tortricidae > Acleris > Acleris emargana. The sequence goes on along the minus strand of OV656853.1, from coordinate 15,552,988 downwards.
TTACAAAGATTATTTTTAATCACAAAGTAAGTAAGTACATATTCACATGCTACACAGACAAACAAATACTTTTCTCTCCAAGGCGTAGACAAGCCGTGTGCATTTTCCTCCTATTGTCGCGCTATCTTGCGCTAGCTTATCGAAACGCCGAGTAGCGCTTTTGTCGCCAAAATGCATCTTTTAACGTAGAATAAACGTTTGTAGCGTGTTTTAGAATATACCGAGGTTAGGCTGTGAACATAACTTGTAAACTTGTCTTTTTTAATCTAAGCATAGGTTTAATATAACTGAGGCACAAAGATCTCCGTTTTGGCTCTTTAATAAATATGTGTACACTTTAGTACCTTGTCTATGTAATGTCATGTTTAAACTGGCTTCATATGAATTGTCACAGCGATTAAAGTGACAAGGTACTAAAGTGTACACATATTTATGAAGTCGACTGTACCTTCATAATTATTACATTAGTCGTAATTACTATACGTTTTTTTCATAAATTAATGATGCCAGATTATACGAATTATAGAAATTTGTCATGTGTCATGCATGTCACATCAATAGATAAAAAAAAAATACGTTACTCGTAGCACATTGGCTACTTAGAAATATATTCATTTTTTAAATATCCATCATAATATCCTTTTTTTTTCAACTTTGACGAATAAGAAAACCATTACGTTTCTTTTAACAAGAACATAATTATTATACAGCAATATAATCGAAAAATATGAACACGACAGCATAAAAAGAATTGAAAGGCTACTTTAAACAAACAATGTAATAACTTAACAACTTAATTTAAAACGTTCACATCCCATTTCAAATCCGATATTTCGAACAAACTCAATTACAGTAAAATTAATATCTATTCTAATGGCGAAGAATCACGCAAGAAAGTGGGCATACTGACAAAGCTACAGTTAACAAATATAACTGTGCTGGTGGTCAAAAAATATGAAACAATCATCTCATACCAATTTCTTGACCAAGTAATGATAGTAGAAGTGATATAGACGGTAAAATTAAGTTTGCTTTTCTACATTTTGTAAAATAAAATACAGAACGTCTAATCTCAAAATAAATCACAGTTGTATTTAAATTCAAAATTATATTTGCATGAGGTATCATATCGTTCGCCATTTGCTCCTTAGTTACGTCCTTATTCTCCTTAAGCAGTGAATTATCTAAAGGAATCCGGTTAGATAAATTATAACGAGATTAAATCGCTACTTGGTGACGCCATGTCGCCAAACGCCTATTCAGAACATAATCATGTCGATTTTAATGGCAAAATGTCACTTTATGACATTCATAAGGTTTTCTGGGGAATTTACAGTGCCCCGTATCAACATAATGTTGATGATGAAATCAAATTATTTCCGCTATAGAACTGTATTTTGATAATCAATTTCTAATCAATTTTGATCCCTATACCTTCAACAGAAGCGTCGGAGTAGAAGATTTTGATGGTATTATCAAGTTTGTCATAAATATTATCGAACTCGTTGTTAACGAAAATTGTTTCTTATTCTAATTTTTACGCATAATAATATTCAAGAGAGTGGTCTTAACTGTCTTAAGCTCGTTAAGATGGTATGTTAACTGTTCTATTGATTCGTTTCGATTCGATTCTTCCATAGGAATAGTCGAATTATGAATCGAGTAGCTGTTGATTTATAGGTTATGTTGATTCAACTAATAACATTATATCTACACACTAACAAGTGATTATTATTAGGAATAGTTATCATCGGTAAATAATGTAAAATCGTTGATTGGTTTAAAACCATATTTGATTATTATGATGATTTTGTTAGCATCAGCTTATTATCCAAATATTTTATGCGTTTTCTTATCTGTGAAATGGACTTAATGGGCTTTTGGTGTGTCTAATATCTTGCCTTTGGAACCAACGTGAGTTCACAAATATTGCATCTTAGTCTCGGAAAGCAATTTTTAAGAGCGTTGTTAGCTCCAAGTTGTATTTTTTCTTGAAACCTTTTCAAACTTTTACTGTTTCATGTTATTTCATACTGTTGACCAATTTTCATACTTATATTGTAGTTTACATTTATCATTTTCTTTCTCAGTTGTTAAAATACCGTTTTTTTGGAGCTGCCAACTCTCTTAACCTATTATGTTTCTTCAACAGGATGCAAATCCTTCTTCAAGAGGTCTGTGAGAAGAAACCTGACGTACTCCTGCAGGGGAAACAGGAATTGTCCCATAGACCAGCACCATAGGAACCAGTGCCAGTACTGTCGCTTGAGAAAATGCCTAAAGATGGGCATGAGGCGAGAAGGTGAGTCGAGAACATTTTATCACTGCTGATGATGATGATGATGATGATGGAGATAATGTTAGAGATGTAGATGAGATGAAGTCACGGCTGACCAACAGCTTGATGGTTGATGATAAAAATGTACTAACCCTACTTTATCTCTAGTCGTATAAACCGACCTGTGGGTGCAGAAGCATATTTTTTACTCTGTTTACTAACTACAATTTTGAATTCAAGCACTTTTAAAAAGTAAAACCGGACAAGAGCATGACTGATCATGCTAAGTGTAGGGTTCCAAAGTTACTACACAAAAATAACAAGTATGAACTAATTATAAAAGTTATGTGGTGCTGTCTTAGGTGATTTAAGTAGGTATTATAATAAACACTTTAGTTGCCTGTATCTCAGGAACCAATCAAGCCTTCTTAGTAGTGATAGTTTTTTCATTTAAAATATTTTTCAGATTTGTAGTATTTGTAGTTATCGCTGTAGGGGGGTTGGCTATAACAAAAATTAGCGCTTTAAAGCTTAATATTTCATAAATGGATCTCTTAATCGAAAAAATGTTGTCAAAAACCCGCAATATTTTCGAAAGACCTATCCAACGACACCCCACAGTATGGGTAAGACGGGAAAAAAATACATACCCACGTGAAGGGGAGATATGTACACTAAAAAGCCTTTTTTTCAAGATTTTATTTTAACACTTAGTTGGCGTGACTAATATGTATATTTATACCATATTACATCTTTCTAGTACTAAGAGTCTCTGAGTTAGGCTACGGACAGACTGACGGACGGACGAACAGACGGACATGGCGAAACTATAAGGGTTCGTTGTTTGACTTCGAACCCTAAAAAATCGAGCTAAGCGATATCAAATTACAAAACACGACCCTTGTTTAAAGTTTTGCAAACTCCTTCCTATACATTCCTACAAGAACCTATGAAATCCAAAAAAAAATATCAACAGGTATTAGCAAACCTTTTGGTTACTGCTATTTAAACTAACCGATAGTTAACCTGCCTTCGAAGGCAACTAATCAGAGATTGACGACCAATTAACCACTAGTTAAATGTACCCTCGTAATGCGAACTTTAGCTTAAACCAACCAGTTATTGAACTTGCGAATAGCTGTTATGTGAAACAGGTTTTCACTCAAGCATACTGCAGAATTTATAATCTAGAATTGGCTAATTGTATGGATTCCCATCGAAATTGTGAAGAAAACTTGCTGTAGCTTATTAATAAGTTCCGACATTGAGTGATCATACAAACGTTAGCTACGTATTTTGTCCAGTACATTAACGTTACTCTGTGTACTATAACTATGTAATACGTTGACATTTTATTACAAGAACTTACTCGTAGGTGTTTAAGAACTAAGAACCATAATTGTAAATTTAATTGCTTCTAGAAATAAGTATCCGTTTATCTTTATGACACAATTTAATTATATACTTGACAGTTGACTGTTCATTCTAAAATCATTAAGTTTAAATAATACCGGACACCTTTTGTGGTAATAACGAGGAAAATGATGAATATTTTAAAACAGATCATAAAGAATAAAGTGTATATGGAAACATTGAAAAATAAGCAAATAACTGAGTCCATGATACATTGATTGTCGTTGGTGTAATTAGTAAAATCATCAATCTCGCGCAGTCATTAGCCGATCTGCCCAAGGGCAACTCTAAGTAACTGTTGACGATCAATGTTAATATAAAGTTATGAGCCGTAATAGCTTATTATTACGATGGAATTAATATAGCGGGTTATTGTTTTAAAGACAGCGACGTGATTAATGATAAAGATGGCGAAGAATCTGAGAATATTAATACAGGAACGGATTTTAACGATGTTGTGAACAACTGCTTCAACGGAGAGTCAGTATCAACAGATAAAGACGAAAAAGTAAGTAACATAAACTGACAAACGAAGTACGCAAATTAGTAGATGTAGCTCGGTCAAGGGCACAGTAGAATGAGAAGTGACAACATGTGACATTGCAGCTTTAACAACCTATTGATCAACTTTGTCCTCGCAATTGGCGGTTCAAAAGATGATGTCCATTCGCCGGCAGCTGACGTAGACAACATATAATAACAGAGTCATAACTCATAACAAAGCAGTAGAAAATCTCTAAACTCGGTAGCAAAGAGGGATCGTAGGCTCATAGTTATTTGGTACCCGTTCTAAGACAGCGATGCTAAGCTAAGTTTGTGGCGTCATAAAGTTTGTAGCGATATAAATTACGATACCCGTTTTATAACTCATTAAAAACACATAACAAATGTATAATAAAAAATTAAAGAAGCCATGATAAAACTAGAGATATTCTAATGGTGTACTATAAAAAAACATAGGTAAATGTTATTCTACGTTCCGTCTTCGTCTTCATATATAATTACCAGGGATCGGAAATTCGGATCGATATTTACCTATACTTTCGCACCGGCTTTGTTGTTCAGTTGTATGGAGGCGGACTCAATCATAGAATTCATTATTAAAATTTCTGGGATTTCAAAATAATAAATTGCACCGGCATTAATTCATAATCAATTATTTATATTAACTGTTTGAAGTTTTTGAATCAATTTTTCATGTATAGATTTACCAAATATTATTTAATTTACCTGTTACTCATTAACCTAACGAATTTATAGGAGCAAAAATGAATGTTTTGTCCTACATGTAAAGTAACTATTATATTAACATTTTGTTGAATTCCAGAATCCCGGAACTTATATTATTAAAATAATATTTTTAAGAAGCCGACGCCATGTTTGCCTATCTTTTTCCGGGATTTTGCCAACTTTAGGTAAATATCGATCCGAATTTCCGATCCCTGATAATTACATAACGTAAGTCATGCATTGCGTTGAAACTTAACGCATAAATGATCTTTTATCTTTATTTTAATGTAAAGATTTTCTGATATAAATTTGATTATCGGGAAAATATGTCACATCAAATCCAACACCTGTTACGTACGACAAAGGTGTTCGAAACGAAAATGTGACACGTATTTCAAAATCTCGTTAACGAACGCCACATGGACAATAAGGTCCACAATTTAAAAGATAACGCGACCCGTCATAAGGAAACCGCTGTGAAGGGCACGGAGGTGAGGCCAGAGCCACCCGCCAGGCCACGATTACTCGTAATGGGTACACCTGTCGTACCTTCTTCTGGTTTAATCGCTATGTTGCTCCGTTTATTGTTGACGGTGTAAAAAGCATTGATATTTTTTTTTATTTCACTGATTGATATGTTTTTTGACAAGTCAATAGTAAGGGCTTACATGTATTTCACCGCACCAACGAAAGTTATCTAGGTTTGATGTCAATTCTTAATAATAAGGCAAAATAATGAATAATAAACAAATTAAGAATTTAATTTAGGAGTAGTTTAATTTGAGATCGTCCCTAATAGTCCCTTTTAGTCTTGCTTGTAAGGATGGTACACATAGAAAATTATAAAAACGAAGCACCTACCCCTAAAAAATCATCAATACTTCACTAGACTTTCTTTAGGTATACTTTTGTTCGCAAATTCGTATAACAAATATTAACTTTTTCAGCAAAACCTCATAGAAAACAACGCTCTAAACTCGTAAAATATTCCATCATTTAAACTCCTTGTGACTAGCCTGTTTTGTTCCTAAGTATCTGAACAAGTAACTGGACACCTTTTATGACAACCATCACGACCCACATTCACACTTCCTACCTCACCCGGAAAGGACACGGTAACCCGCTGTTCTCTATTCCACCCTTAAGCACCCTTTCGACCCCAACAAAAGTACCCTGTATTTTGCCCAAACGATTTGTTTGCTGTCAACAAACAAAGATGCAGACTCCTTTTTAATGTTAAAAAGTAAGTGTGCCTCTTTGTCTGTACTTTAATCTTCTTAGATATCAACCTCGATGGGTAACTCTTCCCTTTTTTTATTGGTATTGTTTTCGGCATAGTTGTCCGTTTTAGAGGTTGAAAGATCCCATTGAAATGTGCTACTAATACTTTTAATTGTGATGAACTCGATCCGTTAGATACGTTTGAATGGTTACTATTGTTACATCGGATAATGCTCACAGAAATGACTTTGCTTTTTTGTCTCTAATGGTAAATTGAACTATTGTTGAAGATGAAAATACTAAACGTAAGATATTCATTTCTGTAAAACTAATAAATAAATATGATAACTTAGTAACTGAGATTTGGAGTGAAGATGCGGTTACATCAGGTAGAATCCTTTCGGTTGCAAAACTCGCGTGTTGTAAACATTGTAACAAAGTAACGTTTAGTGATATAAATCACGCGATGCCACTTCCCATGTGATATGCATAATCGTCAGACAATGCACACAACGATTGATTAATTAACAGCATTACCGCGACCGGTTTATTAATATTAGAGTGCATAAAATTTTATCTCTACAAAGGGCTTTGGGTACCGTCAGTTTGCCGTGAACAATGGCCGAGGCACCTTTGTCTCTAGCGCATCAATCACAGGCCACATTGTTTGGAATATCTTAATAAGTTTTTGTGTTGGACCGGTCATTTAGAAAGATTCCTGCTATCGCTTCCGATTTTTTCCCCAGAGTTCGCGATGAATTTTAATGGAAACGTGATTTATGAGGAAATTGGAAATATATCGGCACGATCTTTGTTTTTGGCGTGTCGTAACGGCGGTTTAACTTATTTAATATTCTCTCAACCAGAAACATTTTATCTTTGAAAATAATACACAGTGCTAACGTTCCCTTCGCACCCTCTTTTTTGTCATAATTTTACCGTTACTTATTAACTGTTTGACCAAGGCGCTGTCTTTACGAATATTTCTCTAATCCGAGCGTAAACTCACAGTTTTGTACAACGGAAACCATGCACAATGCGTTTACCGTAAGCCCTCAAGACCTGTCAAAAACGTCATCCGATTCCCAGGGGTTACATTTTGCTTGAGCCTAAAAGACGTAAGTCTCTTTAAAATTTACTAAACTACCAGCTCTTTTATAATACAGCAAAAATTATGGCAATGTTTGTATCGGATTTTAACTATTAAGCCCAGGATACGCCTCTGTCCGACAAAGGTCGTCAAAGGGCGCGGCGATGCGTTCGGAGGGTGTCAATTTGCACCTTCAACCAGGTGCGGTCATTGTTGACCGTTGTTGACCATTGTTGGCCAACTGACCGTCCCATTAGACTAGTTTGCCAAACATTGATTGCGTGACCGTGAGAAATCTAACGTGCTTTTTTTTGTAACACTTGACCAAAGTACCGCGTTTGTTGATGGATAAGTTAAAGAGGATATTCTTGATGCGCGACATTAATTTAATGAGTTAATCGTGTTACAATCAGTACTCGTAGATACGAGAATAACTCGAGGCGTAGCCACTTTGTTTGCCGCGTCACAACCAAAAGATATTATCTTTTCCGAGCATAATAACTGTGACATGTTTCGTATGACGCTCCAGGGCCGGTTTTTATGGCTCACATTCTGGGAAAACTGAGGCTTACTAGCCGCGGCTGACATAAAGATAGCATCTCACGTTAGCCGCGGCGGCCGTTCCCACGGCGCGAAAATACCCTAATATTGCACTTCTGACCCTATGGTCAGGAGTGGCCGGTCGGTGCAAACATTAATTACTAGAGAAGACAACACGCAGACCGGTTCTGATTTTGCACGGTCAAGGTACCGAACCGGACCCCTGCGGCCGTCGGACGCGTCGTAAGCTAATTATACTTCCGCACGTTTTGTCAAAATTTGCATATGAATCGGGGTTCGACTACAATAGAAAATAGCGCTAATCTCCTATAGTTCAGGTAAGGCTCAAATATGGGAACGGCCGCTCGAATGCCCGCTAGAAACCTGATAAGTTTTCTCTGTAAACACCGAGCGTGGAATGGAAGTAAAATATTCAATTTCACTTAATGTTGAATAGAGATTTCATCGAGACCGCATCCATTGTGGATTTATGCGACAATAAATGGCACAGAAACCTTTGATCCGTTTAAGTAAGATCTATTATACAGAATATTTGTTGCTACGGCATATGAATTGCCATTTGTTCAGCCTTTACATATTTAGTAGCTTCTTCACTAGCATTATCAATTCTTATCGATGTTGGTATAGATTTAGTATTCACAGAGATAAATAAAACTCAAGTTTATTTTCTTTTTAAAATACCACACTATACACATGTAAAACATATACAAGTCGGGCATGTAGAATGACGTTCAAAACAAGAACCCAATTCGAATGCCTCGTAAACTCAAAGCGAAATGGCGTCACAAAAAGGAATCAAAGTGTAAAATCATTTGTGTCGGATTAAAAAAGGAGCTAGCGAACGAGCGTGAGATATACCCCACTATCAATCACACTATGATTTATATTCTCTCGCCGAGATGATGTATCGTCCAGGACTTTAGTCCACTGTAAAAATATTCGATAATTAACTTTTTAAAATTTGACTGACGCCTTCATCTTCGGTGCGGAATCGAAAACATCTACATCACAACACGAGCCATACTCACCACTAAATCAATCCCATCTAAGTTTGTATTCCTATATAGCTTTTACCAAACCTGTTGCTTGTGGAATGCCTTCTTTGGCTTTCCTAATGCTACAAAAGTTTCTGTACTTTTATTGAAATTCTCGCATATTTTATTGCGAATGACGTGATTTTTCTAAAATTGGCTATTTCCTTTAGTTGATTCACAAATGTCTGGCACCCCACTGTTGGGAAGATGATTTCACAAAATTCTAATAACGGTTCTACCAAATATGTATCGAAAGCTTTAAATTCTAATTTGAATTCGTTAGATTTGGGACACAAAAATGTGACAATGTTAACAGAGAATTAGAAATCATATGGGTCCATTTATCAGCTACAATACGACACCGTAGGAACGTCAAAATAATCACCTCCACTATAGGTGCTCGCGGCCGGCATCGAAGGCGGACCCCCGCGGAGCGCGGGCGGCTAACGAACTATGCAGGTGATTTATCTGGCCGCAGCCTCTGATGCTAATTTCTTTACGACGTGTGATGTTAATGAAATATTGGGTATTTTTTAACTCGTTTTGTTGATGTTAATCCATGTTTTGTCGTTAGATTTTTATGCTCCAAAATGCAGCGTGTTAACCTCTGCATTGACTTTGACATTGGCCGAGTGTATAAGTTTAAGGATTTAAACTCGTTTTAATATTGCAATTGCTTCTTATTTCGCTTAATTTTCTTGATTCGCTTTATATCGACGTCATTTTTCTGCATCATTTTATCCTTATTAATTATGACTTTGCATTTTCTTATATAGTCTTGTTTTATTGTTTCCGCGTGTCGTACTTAATTTACGTCATCGATACAATCGTTTACATCATCAAATGGAAATATTCGGTAAACATCATTATCATACTAAAAACAATACAAAAGATAACCTTACAAATCCACAAGTACTTATAATATACGTAAGTTATCGCGCGAAGCATTCTGCAGGTGAAATTTTCTCACAGACCTACCTTATAAACTTGAATACTGGGAGTAACGCACAGGCATGTATATTGGTTACTAGTACATCCAAACCAGTTTCCCTCCATGCCCTCTGCACCAAGCTATTCCTGCCTCATAGTTTCACTTTACATTTAAGACCGTGGTTTTAATACGTGCACTAGAATTTCTAACCTGTCCACAATAAAGCCTGTTATTTCTCGTCGATTATCTGCCATCAGAATAAAATGCAGATGCGCAGTTATTTCTTGATTTAGTCGATGGTAAAATGCGAAGAATTCAGTAAAATCGTAAACAAATACTAATTTAATATGCTAAAGAGTCATAAAAGTAATAAAAGCGAGTCGAAAGTTTTTTTGTTTGGAACGTCGCTCGGATTACGTCACAATTCACAAACTAGACAATATGGAGTATGGTGGTACTTTACTGTAAATAAAACAAAAGCATACAGAATAACTTTACATTACGAAACAATAATTTTTAATTTATTTTTGTAATTAATATCGATGCTCATATTATATCTGAATCTATATCTTTATTATGAATATATTTTGGATACGTCACAAAAACAGGCTTCTCATTTCAATGTCAAATAGACAGTAAGATATTAAAACCCTGAGAACGTATTTTTTACTTCATCTTTCAGTCCATACGTCTCATTACAAGTGAATCATCTGATCGTGCGCATATTTCGTGAGGTCACAGTTTACTATAGCGGTCGAAGAGCCTGCGGTCGTTCACGAGACAGGGACACTGATATACAAAGTTCCTCACGCTAAAACAGGGCGGGAGATTTTCTCTCTGTCTAACGCCGACCGTTTCGTGACCCCGTAGACTTGGTTACACTCGAAAAGTCGTATGTGCTCCATGTTTCACATGCTTGTAGGATGTTTGGGATTAGAAGGGAACTAATCACATATCTGCAGTATTATGATTATCGCGAGGCTTCGTTCCTCGTGCTTGTGGTCAGTGACTCGTATCGCATCTTCATTATTGTGTTATGAATATTGTTTTAAATCACGATTTTTATTTGGATTTAATTAAATTGTATTAAAGGTATATTCGTTTGACTATCCGTATATGTTTTATAATGATATATTCAAGCATATACTTTTTCAATCTCCATTTTAGTTTTACCCAATAATTGTAGGTATATCGAAATTGACAATATGCTCCGTGACTTTTAAGCCTTTTAGTTTTTGGGTAGTGTGTTTCAATAAAGCTATAAAACATACAATTTGTATTTATTATCGTACGTGTGTCGCATTTGAAAGAGATTATGCGTAGACACTCTCTTTGACCGTCCAAAAAATTTGTCGTGTCAATTATTTCTATTCCATCTAAGATTTTAAATACTTATGTTAAATAAATTAAAAAGATTGTCTCTCCTTAGTCCTACTGTTTTATTTTACTAAAAATATATATTTATCTCATCAAGTCATTTTAAAATCCAACCTCCTCAAATAGCATCTTCTCTATCATCAAACGTTTACTTCCCGTAAGCAAATCTGCATCTCCCGAACCAAATTGGTCATCCAATTTGTATATTTCCTCTAAAGTTTCTAATTGTTCTAGTATACCAGCATCGACCTGTTTTCCGACATAAATCTCAGCTTTTAATAAATCGATAATTACAAAAAGCCGATCCCGCTAATGGATCGAGCGTCGTGGCACGCGTCGATCGCTTTATTATACGATCTTTACTATTCTAAGATTTTTATCTTCACTATAAATTTAATTAGCCTTTGGTACTATTTTGATGTCTTCCGTCTCCGGTTTTGGGTAATTTAGATATACAACTCAGAGGTGGGCGATTGTTAACTTTCCCAATACGAATTGTTTTCGATGCGTTGCGTAAACAAGATGGCGTAAAAGTTGACGCATTCCTGAGAATTGATTGGCATAGAAGGCAAGCGCAGATGAGCATTCAGCGCCTTCGATTTTCATTTGTATAGACTTAGGACTCTCCGTGGCGTCATGGGCGTGGAAGGCGTTATGGTGTTATGACGATTATATAAAGATTGAGGAATTTGTGATCGCTCTGAGGTTTATAATGACTTAATTGATTATGACTGGCTGTAAATAAATATTTAACATTATGCGTTCTAACAGTGTCAAAAAAACAGTTCTGATTTCGTGTAAACAAGTTTGAAAAAGGAACGAGTTGATTGTCTCTGACTTGTCTGAGTATGGAGCTCCAACGCTTCTTGTAGTAGAGACGTGTAAGATATTTTACATATAAAACGCATCAATCCAAAGCTCATGAAGGACCAACTAACACAATGTGTTATAAGTCAGGACACATTATGAATAATCATATATTTACTTATTTTTAGTGGTGGAAGGACCTTGTGTGTAGGGTCTGGACCGTTACCACCATCTTAACCATCAACCTAAATAAATCAATCAATATCAGGCGACCATGTCACACAAATAAATCTAGTCTCAAACTAAGCTCTAGCCTTGTATTATGGGTACTAAAAAACGATATAAATACTCATAGAGAAATATATACTGAAATACAGGGAAAACATCCATGACTCGATGAACAAATATTCGCGCTCATCACACAAACATCTGCCCTTACCGGGATATGAACCCAGGACTTTTAGCTTCGTAGGCAGGGTAACTACCAACTAGGCCAACGCGTCGTCACGCATTGTGGTGACTAGCATAGCATTCCATCTAAGTCCTCAGGGTTCGCTACGCATTTGTAGCATTGAGATTGCCATCGTAAGATCTCAATCTTGAGATTTCAAATATCTATGAAATTCCGAGTCCACTTATCATCAGGTCTGTGTGTGTTTGCCTTCTCGTCGTAAAAAAGCGTAAACTTAAATTAACATTGCAAAAGACGAAATTATGTTTGCAGGTAAAGTGAATGTTACTTAACTCTCTGAAAAAGCGTTGTCCGCACAAAAACATAATAAGTTATTCATAACAACCCATAAATTCCACCATTAACGACCCGGGAGTTTCAATCCCAGGGTTGTGCGATGGAGGATATTTTTTATTTTACCTTAAAAGACGATGGTGTGTTAAATGATGCAAAAGTCTATAAAAATAATGTTAAACACAATGTTAAATGACGTGTCAAATTTTTTTAAATGTTTGTCGACAAAAAAAAGCATACAGTTGAACATAGCAAAAATGTATTTTTTTAAGTCTGTATGGTTATAAATTAAATGAAAGTACTTAATTAGGACGATCGGTTTGATCTAAGGGTATTTTTTTGTTGTTTGTTATTGTCGAATCTATATTAATTATTAGTTAATTATTATTACGAGTTTAATTTTAATTTATTTTTACTTTATTTAAAACAATAAATCCACAGCACAAATTACACCAAAGGCTAATAAAAGATTCAAAATTAAATTCTACGTCACAACGAAACGATGTGAAATTTGGAACTGTTAGGAGACGGACTAATGGTATTATGCTTCCTAGAAAATTGGCATGTCCTGACGAAATAGAAAAAAACAACTGAGCGAACGGATTTACGTGTAAAAGCTGCTAGGATTATCACAGTGTAAAAACGGTTTTTTTAAATAAAATGTTGTACAATAGGAGGACCTAGGCAAGCAAACTCTTTTTGTTTTCTATCGACTCGAAAAGCGGTCGACGTTTTCGACAATCACTCGTACCTGTAGTGAACATAAGATATCGTATTTTGTCAGATTAGTTCATATTCATCCTTATTTCCTAGCAAGATAAACACTAACATATTGGACAAAAAAAAACGTAACATCATAAATATATATTTGTATGAAAACGTTGACAACCCTACGTCGCCATTACTAAGACACATGGTCCCCGAATACATCACCATTACGTCTCACCAGCGACCTAGCGTACAACTTCATTTACCGTTCGCCTATTTATTTTACTTGTACGCTTATTTTATCTCGTTATGTCCCGATAGTTGATAATCCGTTATTTATGTGAACAAATTTATTTATGTGAACGTATCTTTATATTTAAGGCCTGTTCACGCTGTGCTACATTGTTATTAGACGCATGATGTGTTAATAATTTCTTCTTTGTCGTCGTTACACTCTTGTCAGAGTGGTCATTGGTGGCACGTTCACAATGACGAGAACCGTTAATAATGTACTTAACAACTAAACTAAAATAAAGAATTTGTTGTAGGTCACAATCACAAACGAATTTGACATATTAAAAACAAATTGGAGGACCCCAGTTCTTTTAAGCTATTTAGCTGATCTTATACTTACCCATGTACCCAGTAATTGTTTTAACTTATTTCTCTACCTATAACTAAGCAATCATAAATATTAAACAAACAAGGAAAATGGTCTAAAGCTATAAATACTAGAAGAAGCACTTTGTAATGTTGGCAACATGGTAACCCATTATTTTATCGGATTTCATTTCATCGAACTCTATTTTCTGCTAATACGTACGTACGTAGGTTAAACTTGTGACCTCCAAACAAAAAATATTTTGCGTAAAGGTACGTACGTTGGAACGTGTTTCGTTAAACTAATAGATTACAATGCAACATACTCGTATTAAGGAGCTGCATTAAAATATTCAACAAAACTTCTCTCGCGTATTGCTTAATACTTACATACATACATACACTCACGCCTTCATTCCCAGAGTGGGTTAGGCAGTAGGGCATGCAATATCGGACGGTTTTCAATTCCGGAATTGATTTTCGAGATTAGCCTTCAATTCCGGAATTCCGGAACTAGTTCCGGAATTGATGATTTCATTGCTTTTTTGTGATTCTTTCAATGTAGGGCAAAATAAAACTAAAAATTGTAATCAACATTTATGTACTAATAATGAACAGACGTAATCAGTCGTTTTTTTCTTAAAACAAAATTAATAATCACAAACATTTTCACTCAAACAAAACATATAGTTATTATAATAATTTACAAAAGTTTTGACGACGCGCCTGGCCTAGTTGGTAGTACTTGGTAGTCACCCTGCCTACGAAGCTAGCGGTCCTGGGTTCAAATCCCGGTAAGGGCAGATATTTGTGTGATGAGCGCGAATATTTGTTCCTGAGACATGGATGTTTACTATGTATTTAAGTATATATTTCTCTATATAAGTATTTATATCATTGTCTAGTACCCATAATACAAGCCTAGAGCTTAAATTGGGACTAGGTTAATTGGTGTGGTGTGACATTGTCCCCTGATATTTATTATTTATTTATTTAAAAGTGTTAATATTAGGCAAAACTAATCAACATAATTACGATTAGGTACATATTAAATAAGTAGCTTCGTGAAACGGGCCCCAGGACTCGACAGCATTTAATTATTTTTAGTTTTATTTACTTAGATACAGACCCTACAAAACATCATCATCAAACAATCAAATATAATAAATACAGTGTGTGTTGTGTAATACTAATAACACATGCAACTTAGATTGACTACAGAAATCGTCAGTAAGGAAATATTTTAAATGCTATATAGTTTAAAACATAATCATGCCTCAATAAATAAGTAGTTACAAAAAAATTACGGTTTTGCAAATAATCAAGGTAAATAATTCTTACATTGTTCTTTGATGCCGCACGCATGTCACACACACTTAAAATATGAAATACTCTCGCAACTGTCACGAAGCCACAAGTCACAACCTTACAACACAACTTTCATTAACAGGTTTGCACTAGGAACTGATTGTATTTATTATTGTTTAGGTGAAAGAACAATGTGAGACAGAAATAGGATTTTAACGGGTTCTAATGATTTCGTCTCGCTCTGACTTAGGGCCATAAAACATTACCTGAACATTAAGCGGAGCCGAAAATAAAAATATTTGCAATTGAACTACTTTTTGTTGTGGTTATTTCGTAAAATAATGATTTTAAATAAACATCTAATACAATTAAAAGTATTAAAACTGTCTTTGTTCAATTCCGGAATTTCGATATTGAGTGTAGCTCAATTCCGGAATTGAAATATCGAAAAAAACTCCGAAATTCCGGAATTTCGAAATTCCGGAATTCCGGAATTCAAGCCCTATTAGGCAGAGCTATAGAATTACCAACAACTCTAAAAACTTGTTGTTAATTCTGCAACCACACTTTGCACAACTAGGCTAAGATGTTTACCAGCGTATTAGTGACAGGTTGCAAGCCCATCGCCTAACAGTACTACAAGCCTTTATTCCCTTAGTCGCCTCTTACGACATCCACGGGAAGAAATGGAGTGGTACTATTCTAACCCGGCAATCACACGGGGGACAACTTAGTTGATAATAATTCTTATTTTTCCACTGTATCATTTGCTATGTGGCATGCCACAGTGTCGCATGATGTAGCAGTGCCACATGCGTCTAGCATGCGACACAGGCGACAAATGACCGAGCGACCATCTTTTGTTACTCTAACGGTTGTGTATTGATATCATTAAGATTTTTACGCTTCGGATACTAAGAAATATGGCCGGAGATAAGTTTGTTAAAATAGAAAGTTTACAAAGGCACAATTGGATATGTCATAATGTTTATTGTATTTGTCATGGTCATAGTAATAGGAATCACACGTGTCTGGTACATCTGTCTAGTTGCCTATAATTTGTCTATCTAGATGCGTCGTCATTTTTATTAATGTTTTTTTTGTCTATGTTGTTGTCACTTGTCAATTCTCCGTTTGCATTATAAACCGGCGCGTTTCAGCTGTCCTAGGTTTTGACTTGACCTAGGTTTTAAGTATAAACAACTTTTTACGGCGTGCTATTTCAATGAGGTAGCTTAGGTACGACGTAAAAGTCAATCATTAGGTTTGACTAAGCATTTCATTCTATTCTCTATGCAGGACATAAAAATTTAGTAAACGTGGATATTAAAATGTGAGCTAATTTTTATATTTATCTCATTCTTGCGTAGATTTAAAAGTAATAAAAACAGCACCTACAAAGCGATTTATTTCTGTACAAAAATATCAAGTAATTTCTTCACTTTGTCACAAAACACTTACAAACACTCCCGCATTCAGTGTAATCATGACTTAGTATTCGTACTAATACTACTAATTCTAATTCTAGGACATATTTTATTGACCACTTAGAAGTAATCAATTGAACTCAATCAAACTTTGTTCTAACCGCAGTACGTGACTAAATATAGTACAATCAAGTAAATAAAACGTTTGAACAATTATCGTGATTACTAATTACACTTTACGTTACACGTGTCGATTTCAAACATTTTATAGAAACGATTACGTTTAAAAGTACTCAACAAGGTTGTGTATATTATCTTTGTTATATCACACTTGAGTCGCTTTGCTTCAAACTCGGATATCTCCTTGAAATTTGGTATACGAATTTAAAACTTAACTTGTTTGAAAAAAGACGCAAATTTCGTTGTCCTTTTGAATGGATTTATCCCTGTTTTAAGTTAACCGATGTATTGAAAACTGTTACTACGAGACAATCTTTATTTCGACGTGTAAATTAAAAAAATAAATAAATTTGAATGTTAACTTTAACTTTAACTTCTAAAAGGTAACTATAATCGCACGTCCAAAGTTTCGTGCCCCAACAACTGTTATATTATGGAAACCGTTAACTTATCTGAATTTATAAATAGATCACCGGGTTAGAATAGTGCCACTCCATGTCTTCTCGTGGGTGTCGTAAGAGGCGACTAAGGGAATAATAAAGGCTTCTAGTACGGTCAGCGTCAAAAGAAAGTGATCACTTAAATACCTTGTCGCTTTACTGTCACATAAGCAATGTCAAACAAGATTGTTTAATGTGTTAATGCGATAAAGTACAAAAGTAGCTTGAAGTGACCAGTTACTTTTGACGCTGACTGTACTCTTAGGAGATGGGCTTGCAACCTGTCACTAATACACTGGTAAACATCTTAGCCTGATTGTGCAAAACGTGGTTACAGAATTATCAACAACTTATTTACGAGTGCTTGGTAATTCTGTAGCTCTGCCTACCCCACTTTGGGAATGAAGGCGTGAGTTTATGTATGTATGTATGTTACCTATAAAACCCATAATGTACATTTTATAACAATCATGAAAAAATAACGGTCTCCGAAAAAAACTATGTTAGGAAATTTCGGTTGGGAAACGTATATTTGGATCTATACTTATTAGATTAATATAATATAAATAATATAAACTAAAAAGCCTTTCCCTTCAATATTCCTACTAAGTAAGTTGGTGATTTAGGACCTACACATGTCGTAAGACCTAGAAAAACATCGCTAAGCACTGTATTCATTCATGTTTCCCAGAAAATTGCAATGCATACAAATGCATACTTAAGCATGCTACCTGTGCAGCTAATTGTGTCATAGATCGCAAATTATAGTGACGATGTACTCTACATCAATTTATAAAATCGTTTCTCGCTAATCCATCTGTAATGTAAACAAATTAGTTTAATTATTGCTACAACACTATTCCATTATTTTCAATGACTCTTTTAAGGTTTTTAAGTCTGATGATTAAATACCTATGAGGCATGATGTATTTGTTGGCCGCAGGCGATGTCTGTCCCTACTTAATTGTAAATTATTGCTTTAAAACTAATTTGTAATGATTTGGTCATTGTCTATTTAGTTGCATTCTTTCTTTATTACAAGTTACTTGCAATCCAGCCAGCAACTAACGAATTTTTTGGTTTAAGTCACAATTAACACTGCGCTTTAATTAACTCGATTTTATGGAAAGATATAGTTTTATTTTAACATAATAACAGAAAACTTGCCTCACTCTTGTATTTACGTAATCTTTATTTTTCCTCGCAAAGCTTTGATGAAAATGCAGCCTTCGGTATATCTTCGGTTAAGCACTAATGTCCCATTAATTTGCAAAGATATGATATGACTGCATTTGACATAAGGCTGCATAAAATTTAATAAACAAACGAGCAAACTGAATCGATGCGTCAATACATATTTCCAATGTTAGAAGACTCTTAAAAAAAAAAAGATTTGTTTCATATTTTACAAAGCTATAATGAGTTGTTATTTGAACTACAACTTTGACAGATCTCACAATGAGATCGTTTCCACACAATCTGTGTCAAGAACAGTTAAACACTATTTTAGTGCATGCTCCGTGACTTTATCCCAAGTGTATAAAGTCTATAATCGTATAGTAGAATTTAATAGTAGTTTTTATCTCCATTGTACGTGTGTGGAATAAAAATACAATTTAGATATAAATGGTAGGTTTTGAAGCATAAGGCATAAACGGGCCGTACGAGACGAGGTTTTAAATATGTTATCTTGAAATGTATGGAAAATTGTGGATAAAAATAACATTTGGTTGAGATAACTTTTTAAAATGTGATTCTGCTTTGGGTGGTCGTTTTATTGGGCATAATATTTTTTTGTTAAGCTTTTTAAAAATGATAATTTTATTCTTGGCTATGGAACAAATTAAAATTATTTTTAATACCTAACCATTCGAAGAAAGGAAACAATACTTGTTTAATAATTCAAATTAAATGCGTTATAGAAAATAAATATGCAATTTTAAATAAACACTAACGCGAGTATATAATTTATTTTACATTTTATAGTGACTTTATTAAATTACCTTAATGTCATCCATGCCATCACTAGCAATATCAATTAAATATTTTACAAATGTCATTTTTTAATCTATTAAACAAAAACAAACGTCGCCACTCCTATTTCAAACATACTTAATTAAACCGGGTGCGTCCCACGAGATATAACTACATAATAACTATTTTCATGTTACTAACGTTTACGAGATATAATGAACGTTAGCTATAATAACAAAATCAATATTTTTATAAGGAATAACGGTCAAGTCATATAATATTCATTTTATATAATATTTTTTAATATAACACTCACAATGACTAATTTCAGTTCGTATAACATACATGACAAATAGCGATCATAATACATATTATCTTTCAGTATAAGTGTTACCAGATATAATATCGTATGATATAAATGTGAGCGAGCGAAGCGAGCGAGCAAGACTTCTCTGGGCAGAACCGACTCGGTTAGATTAGGTTAGAAGGCCTAGGCGGGAGGTTTGCTCCCGCCTAGGCCTTCGAGGTTATTTTTTTTTACCCAGAAAATTCAGACTGCTGCCAGTAAAGTTAGTAAGGTAAGGTTGATTGTTAATAAAGAAGGCCACTTAATACTGAAAATAGAATTTAATTTCAAATAACATATGCATGTATTTATATTATACGTGTATTATGTTTTTTGATGTTAGATAATTTGATTAATATATCTTTTAAATCTTAGGTGTTATGAACGTTATACGTTTTATAATAGTTATATAAATTGATATTATATATTAATAACGTTATACTGTATGGAAATAGATATTTTGAAATTATATCTTCCGTTCATTATATCCAGTGAACGTTATACTAAACGTGTTTATACAAAGTGAGCGTATATATTATGAGTGTTATATTATCAGTTCTTATATCTCGTATTACTTACCCAATTAAACCAATAAAAAAAACCCAAACATTTTAACACCACAGCTTTAATACCTTTAATATAATCACAAAAAACGGGGCGCCAGCTATTTATTACACATATATACCTACGTATATGTTAATGTTAACGCCTTGTTAGAAATATTCGCATAAATAATATATAATCTTTATTTACAATACACGACGCGTGGTATTAGTCACGCCGTTTACCGAAAATTAATTTTATTTATAAAACGGTAATTTCACTTAATCCCATGTGGTATGTGGGATAAGGCCGCGCACACACGGACGGTTACAAACAAAACAATATTCAATGTACCTAGTAAAAAAAAACACACAATACTAAATACAAGTGCTTTTGCAAGTCGGCTTCAGTAAAACATATTTTGAGTTTTGGTATAACGCCCGCTTTGTCTTTAATAACATATTATATGGCGTGGATTTTTATATCCCTGGTACAGTCGGTCACTTTAGCGCCTTTGGTAGATTACTGCAGCAGCTCAAACACGATGATAAAGTGACAAAGTACTACAGCGTGCAGCTACTTATAACGCCAGAATTACCAGGAATACAAAACGTCGTAAGTATTTCGAAAAAAAGACATCCAGTATTATTTTCCATTGCACAGATTAAAAAAGCTTACCAGCGAGTAAAGTGTCAAACGGCCAGCAACATAAGCCGAGTGCGCGCCAGTTCTTAATGTATGATAAAGACAGACAGAGAAATCTGAAATGAGACGTACCTATGCAAATGTCCACTAATGGAAGAATGAATGGAAGCGGGAGTTAGTTTTAATCTACATGAATCTCCATAAAGGTGGCCTTCCAATAGCTCAAAAATCGATTCGGCTTAATGGGAAAGTGTACAGCGATCTTAATGAGTTGTTCATTGTACGAATTCAAATTCCGAAGCAATTTGTTTGATTTTAATCAATTATAAATTTAAATTATTTTCTAAGTATAAATGCATTATGCAGAGGATTTAAGATGAGCGTTGTAAATAAACTTGTTGATTTGATGATTTTAGTTATAATGGATACCGTATGAATATTAGCATTGGAAATATTTATTGATGCCTAATTTGTACGAGGAGATTAACGTCATTCTTTTATATAGACAAATTAATAAAAAATATGCAGCTGGTTTTTAGTTTCTTTCGTAAAACGAATTAAAGTAACTTAGCCTTTTTATTATAAAACTGTGTATAATCACATTCAATCAGATTTTATACGTAATAATAAATATTAGTTACAGTCCTCGTAGAATATTAATATTTTGCGTAAAAAGTCGTGACAAACCTTCACCAATGTAAAGCACAAACTGTGACGTACTTCAGAGTCGTCCGAATAATCCACGTCATCAAAATGTGTCATGTGACGTCACTTAAAACAATTGCAACAGGCAGATATGCTGTATTTTAAGGGTCATACCGATTAGTGACGTACCGCGGTCCGAGATGTACCGAGATAGCGTAATGACGCCATTAGCCGAGGTGTTGACGCCGTGGGAGCAACGCCGACCCACTTTGGTCACGAGCGCTATTACTCCAATTCGGACCGAATTATGGCGTTCTTTAATTGAATTGTTAAGGATGAAGTGTTGGTATTGTTCTTGGAAAAATAATTGCTTTACTCTCTTAGTTTTTCTTGGATTTTATTATTTTTTTTAACAAATCGTACCGTCGCGTCGTGTGTGTATTTAGTAACAATTTCACCAAACGATGTTTACCACTGTACAGACGATTAGAGCGTTAACAGCTGTCAAAATGTATGAACTAACAGTCGATTAACATTGATTAAATTTAACATTGTTTGGTGGATTTGGTACTTAAGTTTTGATTAAGAGGATCGTGATTGTCGTGAACCAACGCTTAAATGGTGTAGCTGTCAATCCTCTCACCCCCTAAATCAAGTTTGATTTCCAACATTTTTGAATGTTTTGTGTTTGGTAAAACTGGATTTTAACGTTTAAGATTTTTATTTTTTCAGTTGTTTCTTTCCTAGAAATATTTTATTTAAGGAAAACGTACAATCTTAGTTTATTATAAAATAATCAAAAATCGGTTTGAGGGAAAAGAAGCGTTATCGTTATTTTTTAAATTTACTCTTAAAGTGTAAAACGGGTTCAATGAAATTGCATGACCTTAAACACTAAACTCAAACGACTGAGCTTCCTATAAACGAGTTAGAATCGGTTGCACTAAACGTAAACCGTATTTAAACATTTAAACGAGCATTCAAACCCGTTCTTTTTTCAAACTTTATAAATACAACCTGCTTACGATTTTCTTCGAGAAAAAAACAAAAGCGATACAGCGCGTGCGCGCGCATTCGCGCCGGTTCCCGCCAAAAAACGTCTCGGATTCCCCGCGCGCCGCGCATTTTTGTTCCGTCTGGGTGAGTTAAGTACATTTCGGACCGAGCGCGCCAATTCGATGCGTCGCTTTTGAAATGATTTGTTCCGTATTGAAGTCAGGTGTTGACGATGTGATGCCACGATTTCAAACATTTTGATGTTTTTTTGTCTGTGGGACAGGAAGCTAGGTTTAAAACTAAAAGTTTTATATATTTATTAATACACACAAATTGATTTTAAACAGTTAAACAGTATTTATTAGGTAAAACACAACTTTAATTATAGAAAGAACACAATGCCGCCAAAAGTAACTTCGAGAGACGCCACCTCTGTCTGTCAAACGCGTTAGGGATGCGATGATAGTGATGTTCCTAATCGATATTTTCCGTCTAACATTATGTTATTGCTTAACATAATAACTCAACTAAAACTTTGTGCATTTTGGTCAGTAATTAATTTTGACAGGCAGCGTATTAAAGAATTGTTTTCTTATTTTTTAAACAACTTACTTACTTATATGAAAAAATACTTATTTCAACAGCTACAGTATAGTTTAAAAGCTTCATTGTCTTTGTTAATTCAGGGCAAGTCATAGTAATGTAGTAAACAACAGCGACGTCGATGGCACACTAACAGGCAGAGTGACCGATATAATAGAGGCCAAGAGGGCACGATTTAAATCGCATTAAAAGGGACCGCACTTAGACCGGTAATAATAATACCATTAGTATGTGCTTTTCTTGACGTGCATTTTTAATAATTTTAAATATTGTCCTTTAGTTCCAGTGAATAAATAAAAAAAAAACACGACTGAACTAAACAGTAGTGTCTTTTTTTTCCAAAAGGGTGAAAAAAGTTTTTGTTTTTTTTAAGCAATGGCAGGACTTAAGGATATCGTCGAAGTAGAAAACATTCCCCCGGATGCAATAAAATGTGTTATTAAGCAACCCAACTTGTTTTTTTATGTGCTTGAAGTGATCAATGTATTTTCTAGTATTTATCACGTTTTACAGGTAAACCCGTTTATTGAACCTAAATTAAGACCTTTCAAATGATACCTACATTATATTGTAATAATTAGGAGTTTTTTTTTACAAAAATAAATGTATGAACAATACATTTTAACTAACTATAGGTATACAACAGGCGGTCTTACCGCTAAATAGGGATATCTTCCAGGCAACCTTGGACAGAGAAATAATAAAAGACAAAAATACATGGCAGGCGGTGTAAACTAAATAATTTCTTCAGACTCAAACTAAACTACAACAAACACGTCTAAATACACACATACATAAATTAAACGAGTTAATAAATACATACTAAATACCTACATCTATATAATATATACATACATAAATTCCAGAATTCACTTAACAGACAACGATAAACATAGACAGAATACTACCAAGATTAAGGAGCAAACATCCGCCTTCAACACGCAAATATTTGCCCTAATTGGGAATAGAATCCGCGACCGCTTGGTTCGTAGGCCCTGCCAACTAGGCTAACCAAGTCTTCATTAATAGACAAACTAATAACTTCTTGAGTTGCGGAAATTCTACCTCCAGCCACCTCCAGCCTAATGTATATGGATACCTATAACATGTTACTCACCGATAGATGCTTGATTGTTCTCATGAATCCAAAAGAGACAGACGTACATACCTTCTCGCCCTCATTCCCCAGAGTGGTGGGGTAGGCAGAGCTACAGAATTACCAACAAAACAACTCTAAAAAACGCGGTCAGTTTACCAACACAAATAAGTTTTCGGTAGGTATAAACATTTAAACCGTTTGTAACTCTATAACCACTGAAGTTTACTTAGTAGTGATAGTTTTCCTATTAAATTCATCATATGTGCTTTCATTTAACATATTTTTCAGATTTTTAGTATAGGGACACTTTTGACTCTAACGAAAATTTGCGTTTAAAGCTTGATATTTCTCAAACGTATCCGCTTAATAGTAAAATTGCTTTCATAAATCCGCAAATGTTTCAAAGACCTATCCAACGACATCCCACACTACGGGGTAGACGAGAAAAAAAATGTACACCCCAACGTTACGTATATTAACGCTAAGGATACACTAAAAAAACTACGTGACTAATATGTATATTAATGCCAAATAGCAGCTTTCTTACACTAATAGTCTCTGAGCTAGGCTGCGGACGGACGGACGGATGGACGTACATGGCGAAACTAAAAGGGTTCCTAGTTTGACTACTGAACCCTACAAATTGTTGATAATTCTGTAAACATATTTCCCACAATTAGGCTAAGATGTATACCAGTGTATTAGTGACAGGTTGCAAGCACATCGCCTAACAGTACTAAATACCAGCCAATATTCCCTTAGTCGCCTCTTACGACATCCACGGGGAGACATGGAGTGGAACTATTCTAACCTGGCAACCACACGGAATAATGAACAGAGACAATGAACGTAAATTTTATAAACTAAATGGGTTGCCTTGATTGACGTTCAAAGCACGATGACGGACCGACAGCGCCTAATGTAGCGATGACGTTATAGTTTTTGTTTGGATTCATTAATTTAACTTATTGTTTTAGTAATTGAGGAATTTACGGTCGCACTTAGTCGGTTAATGGCGATTATGTCGTTCCTTAGTGACAAGTCTTGATAAAAACTCGGTCAAGTGCGAATCGGAATAGCGCGCTGAGGGTTCCGTATCACCGCATAGTAGGTATTAAGTATTATACTCCGATTTCGAATCGAATCGGCGCAAGCCCAACTCACACTTGGCACATACATATACATTCAACAACAATAAAGGCAAGTTTTGAAAGCAATGTGAAATTTGCAGAACATTCCTAGGAAATCTTTTAAAGTTAAAATGGACTCTTGGAGACAAAGAGATTCTCAGAGTCACAACATAAATATTTGTTGAAAAAAATATGGAAGTTATCGTTGTTAACTGTTATCCATTGCATGAAATAAGAAAAATAAGTAAATCGAAATAAAATTTATGTTTCGATTTTGGTTGTCCAGAATGTATATTGTGGCGGTTGCTTTTCAGATGAGTGTCAATATTGCATTTCTTTAGTTTCAGATGTATATCGCACATAGAGCAGTAGGTATATAGTAGAGGTCACTTCATTATACAACTAATTCAGGATGATTCACTATCCACGTTTTGATTCGATCGTGCACATTACTCATTCTTACTTTAATATCTGGAAATATCTGAGAATCTCTTTGTCTTCAAGATTTTTTCATAAGAAACTTTAAGCTAAAGCATTAGGTACCTACACTAATAACCTAACCTCGAGACAACCTCATAAAATCAGATTATAACCCGACACAATTCCCTTAAACTTTCATGCAGGCGCGTTGATGAGATCTCCCACTAGATAGCCCCCTCTCATTGTCAGGGGGTCATAAACTAAGTTATTGCAGTAACACGCAATCAAGACGCTCGTATGCTAATTGTGACGACTGCGGATTACTGCAGTTAAGTTTTAAGGGACTGTAAATTCATTAGACTGTTCTGTAGCTCGGTAATTACGTACATATTAAATGTAATTTAGGTTCAAAATGTGGCTGAGAGGCTTTGAATTGCACCTACAGTGGTTTAGGTGAAGGGCTTTCAGACCAAAACAGATAAAAAATATCTCCTCTATATGACAGAGTTTCGGCTAAGGTTGTACATAAAAAAGTCTCTCTAAAAGAGGACGTTCTTCGAGTAAAATAATCATGATAATCACGACATTCTAGTAGGGTGAGGCGATATTTGTATGTGGTTTTGTAATGTGTTTGTGTCTGTGTTAAGTAAATTATATATACTCGATGACGTCACTATTTTATGTTTATATGCCTATTTCCTTGTTCCAGCTGTGCAGAGAGGGAGAGTGCCGCCAACGCAGCCTTCCGGCTTAGCGCTGCCCGGGCAATTCGCCCTAGCCAACGGCGACCCAGCAGGCGGCCTCAATAGCCACCCCTACCTCTCTTCCTACATCTCCCTGCTCCTCCGAGCAGAACCCTACCCTACTTCGCGCTACGGACAATGCGTGCAGCCCACCAACGTCATGGGCATAGATAATATCTGCGAGCTCGCCGCCAGGCTATTGTTTTCCGCCGTCGAATGGGCGAGAAACATACCCTTCTTCCCCGACCTACAAGTCACCGACCAAGTAGCGTTGCTCCGGCTCGTCTGGTCGGAACTGTTCGTCCTCAACGCCTCCCAGTGCTCCATGCCTCTCCACGTGGCGCCTCTATTAGCAGCCGCGGGCCTCCACGCGTCGCCGATGGCGGCGGACCGCGTGGTCGCCTTCATGGATCACATCCGCATCTTCCAGGAGCAGGTGGAGAAGCTGAAGGCGCTCCACGTGGATTCCGCGGAGTACTCCTGTCTGAAGGCCATCGTCCTCTTCACGACAGGTAAAATTTTGGATAGTTTATTTGGGGAAGCGCGGCTGCTGCTTTACAGAGTGGCTGGCGCTGGGGGCGGCGTCACCAGCTACAGCGAGTTGGTTACGTTGGTGAGGACGCATTTAGATGCGTATGCTGAGGCTAGTAGGGTGCAGCCGCCGCCAGCGCCGCCTCCGCCGTCAGCGGCTTCTTCGGGCTACTATTCAACTTTGGATGCGTCTCTCGGCGTCAACTCCTCTCTATCCTACGGTAGCTTCTTGTCCACGCCTTCGCGACTGCCTCCCTACACGAGTAGTCCTCGCGTCCCAGACGCAAGCACCTCGTCCTCATTTAAACCGTGGGACAGTCTTGGCGGGGTGAAGCTACCGAAGCAGGACCACGGGGGTTGACGGTAAGAGCGTCAAGTGCTTTGGAATTGGTGTTGGCGCGGGTACTTGCGTCGCGTTGAAACTAGGACTGTAGGAATATCGTTCGAACGTTCATAATAAATGGTTGTAGAGGTACTATTACCGCGTTTGTTTGTGTATGGGGATAATAACTCTCTCTCCTCGGTCGGACCGCTGAATGGGGAGTCAGCGACTTATTGTTCTCGAAACCGCGTTGCCGTTCGAACAGTTTGTGATATGTATGTAAATTCGTAGTTTATAGGCAAATATTAATTTATTTGTACCGGTACTCGCCGCGGTATCGTAGCTTAAGTTTATGCCATGTAAATATTAACCGACTAATTTATTAATACACACGCGTAATTTATTCGTAATCGTTTTTGTTTCATTTTTATTACTTTGGAGTACCCTTTTATAGTTGATAGTAAAATGTTAGATGGCGAGACGTTAAAATTTCGAGACGATTTTGCTACTGAGTTTTAAGCGCCTTATTATGAACTTAGGCGTCATAAAATTGCGTTGTATATGATATGAGCATCTTGACGTTTATAGGTAGGTATACGGTTAAGTATCGGTTTATACACACCAATAGATCTATAAAACTGCCTTGTTACTGAAAACTTTAACACGTTGCCTGCCATTACGAATATACTCGTAGTATAATTATTGCATACCTAATGCCATCCCTACAAAACAGTCCATATGAGTCCAAAAAATAAACATGACGTCTGGCTAAAAAAAATTGTATGGAACTTTTTTCACTTGATAATTTTTATTATATTTCCAATGCCAAAGTTTTCATTAATGCCCTCTTTTCCTTGCCAGCATTTTAAATAATCTATGAGATTTAGAATAAAGATCTACGAAAATACTCGTAGTCGGCAGTGGGGACAAATCTACCGATTACGAGTATACTTGTAGTTGGCAGGCAACGTGTTAAGTATGTGCATGTTAAGTGTGAACGGTGGAAGGATGCATGCTTCGAGACATAGCAAATATGGTAAGCAGCCATTTTGTGTCACTGCTGTTAAGGTGACAACTATAAAACATCTAGCGAAGTCAGACTGATTTCTGTCGCAAATGCGGATAAGTATCTAGTCTAATAAGTAAACTAATTTGTACTCAAATTTGAACCTTTGACTTTATGAAGCTATGGATAATGACGAATATTATTCGTAGGTACTGAACGTTTTATTCGTGTAACGTTTAGACGTTTTTACATCAATTATAAGAGAGCTAACTGAAGGGTCGGTTTATTGGTCTTCTCATAAGTACCTAAAGCATGCAAAACTCATCATTATATGCGTCTATTTACTTCGCCTCGCGTGTACATTAGGGGCTGCCATGGGCAGATGACCTTCGATCTGAAGCTCTAAACTTTCAGTTGTTGTTAAAACCTATTTGCATTAACACTGCTGTTCTAAACTAGCTGCAATCTCAAGTTTTCTTTTACAAGTCACTGATATCGAGATTCATGCTGTCATTTTTACTCCAAAATTTTATTCAATATATTTATGAAGTTGAATGAAGAATTTTAGATTTAGTTTCCATATCAATTGACGCCAAGATGAATAAATATATCCAATTTTGTGTTTTTATAGTCATGTTTTTTTACCGGGTTTTAAGTACTTCACTGAATCAGTTCAAGCAGTTTCTGTAAACTTTGTTTTCGTACTTGTGTGTACTCCTGGCCACATTCTACTGTTATTATTTTCCTCAATCACCCAAAGGTTAGCTGGAAGAGATCCCTTAAAGGGATAAGTTAGCCTTTGTACATTCCGTTTCTGAAAATATTGTATTTTAATTTATGTGTCTTGGACAATAAAGAGTTTATGGGCATGGTAGCCCCTTAAACAAATAAACCAATCCAGTTTTCATTAGACGAAGAGACAAAATTAATAGAGAATTTCTCATAAATTTACAAAAATAACGACTTCTTATCTGTCAGGTTTGTTTAATCTTTGGAACTGCATACGAGTATATTTATGTACATAGGGTAAAGTCACCAGTGGTCAGCCAGAAACCAGTCGTCGACCTTGTATGAGTGCGAATAGTGGGAATTATATCTTTCGTACTCTTCCCACTCATACAAAGTATAGGCAGAGACTGACTACAGGTCTCTGGCTGACTTTACCCTACGCATATATGAATAGATTCACACTAGTTACCAAAGCCCAGTGTTAGTGGGCAGCGACGCGAAAGTTTGCGAAGTTTGACAGTTGATTGAGGCATAGACACACGCAGCGGATTATCTGTGACGTGTCGAGTCTGTGGAACACTTGTCTATGGTATACGGGGAGTCCGGGACATAGATTAGAAGTTTGTATCATTTATGGCAATTTTATTTTTGAAATAGACTTTCAAGTCGTCGTTATTACAGTTTTCTCGTAGGTATTATTAATAAACAATGAAATGGGAAGAAATTATAATAAAAAAATAGCTTTATCTCTCTGATTGTGATGTTTCTCACTCAAGGCGGTGTTTTTTCGGGCAAAATTCATTTTTCAGTACTATACAAATATTTTTGCAAGGTTTTTGATCGTGTTTATCGATGTGGATAAACATGGATAAAACATCTGTCACTTTCTAACCAGTACGTATAAGTGAAAGAGTGACGGATGCTTGCTTTATCCACCGCGATAAAGGCGACCATAATACGGGGGCAGCACTTAATTTTATATCTTATTAAAAGCGTTAAAACGTAAAGGCGAAATAAACAAACAAACGAGATGGAAAAGTGGTCTGTGAGCTTTATTGAACTATAGTCAAAAGCAATGAAAACGGGTCACTTTGTATTGAATTACCATAGAAAGTGACCACTTTTCATTGCTTCTTAGTGTATGAACCTAAATTTACATTTTTGTAACCAAGGAACATGATTAAACAGAAAACAAAAGTAGTTACCACAGCTATCACGGTACGCTCCAAAAACTAATATAAGTTGACCTGTCGCTTGTTAAAAACGGCGAATTTCCCATGTAAATTGGGAGGTCTCCGTTAACTGGATATGCCGTAGGGCTCGATGAATATGCAGTAGTAATGGACGTAGTTTTATGTCGATGGCTAACTTTGCTAACTCTCTCTGAGAACTTAGTTTGAGCAGGATAGGTACATGTAAGTCGTTATAGAGTAAGTAGAGAAGATATTTGCGAAGTGGTATTAAATATCAAATAAATTTTAGACAAATTATTAATTTAGTAGATTTTTTTTGTTGCATAAAATTAAAATAGTGTACAAAAGGCTGACGTAATACTACAAGCATTCATACGTCAACATTAAGGTGAAATAGAAATAAAAAAGGAGGTAAATTTAATTTCATAACCAATCTGGAGGATTTTTACACTGGATTTTTTTTATCGCTCTTAAAATTTTATACTGTCAAAATGTTTACAAAAAATCATTTTTATATCCAGTATTTCGATTATTAATGAGATTACCGTGTCAAACATTTTGATTTCTTTTCTTAAATTCATATTGGGCATTGTACCTAGCCGTCAGCAAAATAACTAAGTACCAAAAATGCAAAACAGGCTGAAATCATCAAAACAATGTTTTGGAAACATCCGTTTCGATGATGACCGGTCTCTATTCTATAGAGATACAACTGAGGAACAAAAAAAAAGACAATTTTTGAAGGCAAAAAATCGCATATACCTAAGGGGACATGTTTTTATGGTTTATTCTTGTATCAATAATAGTTTTATAATAGGTACTACAATTCAAAGTTAAAACTAAACTTATTTACTTAAATTAAAATTAAACTAAGCTACTCAAATATTAAAGATGTAAATAATAATCACCACTATAAAAACTATTTTTATTATATTGCACCTACCTACTTTTTGATTTCTATATTACCTTAAGGTGGACTATTTAGATGCTTGTTGCATTAAGTTCGCCTTTAGTAACCTATTTTAATTTTGTGTCAATATCCAATTAAATATATAAAGTATACTCAACTCTAGATGAATGGTAACAAGGTCTTAAGTACAAGTTTTTTAATATATGACTATTGTTTTAAAAGGGCAGTATGGACATTTAATTAGGTACCCAGTAACGTAAAATCAATACAAAACGGACTCAATTTAGCATTCCCGGCACCAAATACATTTACACGTCAAAAACAATCAAAAAATGCCCGCGGCTCCACGATCCTTCAGGCTAAGCGTACGCATAAAAACATACCCGTCTCCCTCGTACTTATCGAATGTCCTGTTAGAGTGAAGAGTGTGTGCGTGTTTGTAACGGGACCCAGATCGTGACCGCGGGCGCGGACGAGTCACGATTTTGAAAAAGTGTTGGACGTTGGTCCCTCCGGTTCGGGGTTTGGTGTAAGGAACGAAATATCCGTTATTTATAAAATCAGTCCAGTAAAAGAATAAGTTTTTCTCGTTTCGAGCAACAAGGCCCATAATTACTAATAGGCTAACGTAAGAAACAATATAAAACTTAAAACTGACACCGAGGCGAACAGCGCAGTCTCGTTTAAATAAATCGGTTTGAAATATTAGTTATTTGAAACAAAAGGAAACAACCAATGATTAAAGTTAACAATCAACAGTATTAAGACTAACAAATTAGGTAAACATATGTTGTCAAAAATGAAAAATGACAGTTGTAACAAATTTATGATAGAGCAAAATGAACCTTAAGTCGTTTGGAAAAGGTGCATTTTGCTCCTTATTTAAAATGTAACTTACGCGGTTTTGCAGTTTCACCGACGATATATCACGTGACTTACGTCAATTCCATACATTTTTCTATGACAACGCAAAGCCACAGTGATCACCAAAGGCTAGCGTTTGTATTCCATGGCAACTTGTCTAGCCCTGCTGGTTTTTACGGAAGATTTCTTAGTAGGTATATCATCGGTGAAACTTCAATACCGCGTAGCAAGAAATTAAATAAGCTGCAAAATAAACCTTAGGAAGTAAATCAGTAAGGTATATTTTGCAACTTATCGAATTTGTTTGTTACGCGTTATTGTAGTATCAACGACGATATGGGATACGTACTAGTACGCATTTTTATTTTTCGCATATGACTCAGAAATTTGCAACTTTCATGATGTCATCTAAATACAAGCCAATATATTAGTCATTTTCAAAGGATGAATGAAGTGCCTTGGTTGCTTCAATCCTGGTCTCGTTCCTAGAACTCATGCTCAGCATTGGATGTCTTTCAATATATATAAAAAGGTAATATAATTATTCCTCATCTTAAAGAAAATTTGCTTAAGATTACTAACTCAATGATTTACAAACGTTTTAATATACCAATTTTCGTCAGTCATAGAAAATTTCAATGTAAAAAAAAACTGCATATTTTTTGTATCCATAAGCATAATCAAACCTTGTAAAAAAAATACATGCCCATGCTATCTTCTTTTCTAATAAGCACACATACGTTTTAGCAAAATGAAAAGGCAGTAAAATTATTTAAAAAAACCAAAGATATTTTCAGTCAAATGCCTGTGACTTTGCCCACCGGTCTTGGATAGCTCCAAGCCCTTATAGCGCATGTCCTCAATAGCCGACAAACAAACAAACATACATACATAAACTAGTAATACAGCGAATATGAGGTACCAAGTTAACTGACCGTTTCGTTCCTGTTTTATTCTGACAGTAAAAGTTCAGTTTAAACTTTGTAAGGGTAAATAATTAATTGGAATTTAAGTTTAGAAGGTTGTTAACGTCTTTCAAACAAAGAATTTAAAAAAAATTGACCTTTTCGATCAAAATTATTTTACCTAGACATCTAAAAATGCCCACAGACAGCTTTTTAAATAAAATAAATACTTTTTCCTAATAATATAAAATAATGACTATAAATTTTGACTTATAAAATCAAAAAAGTCAAAAACTAAAAGTTAATAAGAAAATATAGTTAAAAACAATTGGCTGCGGGTCCAGTGTCAATAATACGAGTATATCCCTAATGGGTTTTAGGGTTCCGTACCCATAGGGTAAAAACGGGACCCTATCCTATCCCTATAGACTCCGCTAACCGTCTGTCCGTCTATCTGTCACCAGACTGTGATAGCTGGATAGTTGAAATTTTCACCGATTATGTATTTCTGTTGCCGCTATAACAACAAATACTTACTAAAAACAGAATAAAATAAATATTTAAGCCGTCCCATACAACAAACGTAATTTTTTATAGATAATGGTAACAGCACCCTTGGCTGACTCGAACTTGGCCGATTTTTTTAAATATTAATTTTATTATTACTCTGAAAACTATTATGTACGCCAATTTGGTTATTATGCTTGATACGAGAAAGGCGATTTTCCCAACCAATGACCAGCATCCGCTACACCACTACAAAATTCATATTGTATAGATTACTCCGAACCTAAAATCAATTCCCCAACGGATTTTCTATTAGCTTGCAACCGACATTTCAATCTTACAAAACCCATAGTCATACATACACCATACATCTGGACCGCAAAACCACACGGCTTTGGAACAAGAGAAACAACTACAGTAGGAACTAACCCATATCTAAGTAGTAAAAACCGTATGAGAATGGCGTAAGTAAATATTATGGTATTTCTAGCCTTATAAAACTGTTTAAGTAGATATTTTACATTATTTTGATATTTTGTGGTGTACGTAGTTGCACATTTTCTTACCTTGTCGCTCTAGCCTTTGACAGATTAGTGTAGTATTATGACGGTAAAATGACAAAGCACTTGTAACAGATTAACTATTTTACCGAGACCATGACATGAAATCAAAATATACGAAGTCAAACCTTTTCTAATATGTTTACACACATCTTCGCCTACTTGTGCTAGTTAAAGAATAAAGTATCAACACGTTTTTAGAGTTGTTGGTAATTCTGTCGCTCTGCCTACCCCACTCTGGGAATAAAGGCGTGAGTTTATGTATGTGTGTATGTATACATTTTCTTCATAGATTTATCTAGTTACGTATGTTAGAATGTGGTTTATGATAATAGAAACTTGTTAAGTCAGTGATCAGTAGGTTGGTACGTCCTCTAAATCTTTATACAACCGTTGACCATTGACTAATCATGAAAAATATCGGATTTGACCGGTTATACAGTACTCAACAAATTTATAAATATCGTGAAAAAATCTTTAAATTATTATTCAAATAACATAATATAAAACTTAAAATTACCAAAACTAAACAAATTTATTAGGAAGTATATTCTTATTGCATTTTACATCGTATTATTCATACATTTTCCTACTGGTTTTTTCTACATCATTCCTGGTTTACACTGCTGGTCATTTATTCCCAAAATCGAAACTCTCCATTCCCACGCACCGCTGGACGCGAAACATATTAAAATTCACGTCTCTTGCAAGTTTTTGCAAGTAATCGTGATACAATGGGCAGATGATTGAGATATTTTATGATGTTCTTATAAAATACAAAGGAGCAAATTGGATCTTTTATTAGGAATTTTATATTATTTGTTAGGCTATTGCGGGTTTATGAAATTTTGGATTAGAATTATTATGTTAACAACAAAGTAGACATTCAAATCGAATGTAAAGAAGTGGCTGTATCATGCATTGTAGATACTAATCGTTAAAGTAAAGATGGACGAACCGTATAAGTATTTAATATTGCTTAATTTTATCTTTTATTTACCTTAAGTAAACTTGAATTTACCTATGTTATTTTTGTACATGGTGCTTTCTTTTTATAGAAATATTGCATAACTAAACATATAAGCAAATCACAACAGTTTTTTTCCCTTTTGATGGCATGGGGAAGGCAAAAACGAGCACACAAGCTATCGCAAAACACAACAATCCAAACATTGCTTTGCGGGACGTTAGTGGGTTCTACTACTCACAAAATAGCAGACCAACAACTACACGTTGACTACAATTTTAAATCATTAATCATAAGGTTAATGTTAATATCTGGCTTTACTCTTTTTATTAAAAAAACAAACACTTTTTCGTTATTAAATTTCTCACGTAATATTCTGCCGTCAACTGCGTCAACCTATGTGGATGACATTTGTGTACGACCCTAAAAAGGGCGTCGAATTCGGCAATAAACGCACAGATGCGCGTCGAATCGGCGCATATATTAATAAAACACAATACGACACACGAAAACCGAAACAATTACTGTACTAGAGATTTGATAAATAATAGCAAATATATTTTTGAGTAAATTTATTAACCAAAGTAAGAAAACAAAATCTTGCGATTGACTTCAAAGTAAACCTATAGTTGACAGTATTAATTATTGTTATTACTGTTGTACCTACATATTATATATTACTTTACGTTGAAGAGAAATGGCAGAAGTATCCTGGTCGCTGCACCACCTATCCCGCTAACCTCCCGTTAATTTCTATTGCTACTGAAATACCTGCATAGTAATAGTGCATTTTAAATTTAATGTCGTTACCAATAGGGTATAGAATGCTTCGACTACATTGCAGTTAGCTACCTTCTTTGTTACCACGGTAGATTGATCTCCGAGCACACTTTCCACCAGGTGGCATATCATGTTGAATTCCCTTTTCAATACTTTTCATGCTATAAAATAGCCACTAGTTAAAAAATACTGCTTATAATAAATAAATAACCAATTTATTAAGAATTTTTGAAGATGGTAAACGAGAATATGTCTTCTTACGCTTCTCCCAACTTTTAGAAATGGCAAGAGAAGACATACTTATTTTAGACCCTACACCTGACACTGACCTGGACACCTGATATGGCACGACAGTATCTTTTTGAACATTTTGTAGGGCAAATTTGAGGGAAAAAGATGAAGGGGAAGACTTAGGCTTGCTTACTTCAGCCAAACAAGGGTTAGCTGGAAGAGATCCCTTAAAGGGATAAGTTCACCTTTTTACATATTTTTATATTAATTGTATTGTTCTGGTTTTTCTTTTGTACAATAAATTTGTAACGTACAACGATAACGATACATACATACAAATAAGACAGAATGCCAATGTCATGTC
The DNA here is from genome assembly GCA_927399475.2 of Acleris emargana. Taxonomy (NCBI): domain Eukaryota; kingdom Metazoa; phylum Arthropoda; class Insecta; order Lepidoptera; family Tortricidae; genus Acleris; species Acleris emargana. Next base: position 15,516,625 of record OV656853.1, on the reverse strand, counting down.
ATATCAGGAGGTGATAAATCAGGTAGAGAACAGTGAAAACTGGCAATTATTCCACCGACGAGAGCTAGCTTCTAAGTTCAATGATACGGATGAAATACCAATTATAAATAAAAACAGCTCATCGTCCAACCTTCGTATTAGAACCTTGCTAATTAAAATTGAGGTTATCAATTCATCTCTCCGCGTCACTCGCCCGAGGCCGCAGGCTACCCCTTCAGAAAATAAAGTCGTTAGCATACGCAAAAATTGTAAATCAACAGGCTGATTTTTCTCTTGAATCCTAGCTGATATCACTGTAAAATAGCCTTTTCTTCTCAAAACATAAGGTACTTATTCTCCCGTTATAACTAACTTTGAATATCATTCGGTGGAAAAGGAATTCTTCTCTTCTTAAGCATAAGGTCTGTTTTCTTGTGATAGCGTAACCCTGAACTCTAATGTATGGAAATATTAATCAGTCCGATAAGTGTAAGGGTGCGACTGTCCTTTTACACAGTAGGCATTGTTGGAACAGTAAACACACATATTTCAAATTGTCATTAAAATATACAATAACTATTACATTTTGTAAGACAAATAAGTATATAAATACTTTACAATTAACGCTACAGGTCAGAGCGTAGATTAACTATGTAACTATAATGAAAATGAAATGAAATAAAAACACTTTGTTGTATAAAATGATAGATTTACTTGAGTTAATAATAGGGAGATATAGTTAAATTGAGTTTGTCATGTGTTGTGTTTAATAGTTTTAAGTTTTTGACTTGCACTTGACATTTTCACACATTGTTTTTTCTGTTTACCACACAGTCAAAACTCCTTATACATTTCTCGACTTCTATTCTTTATGTCCCCAAGAAACCTCAGTTATAAGATATAAATGTTATGATACTGTTTTTCTTCGGTCAGCTGTACTAGCTTATCAGATGGTTTCGCCGGCTAAGGGTTTGGGGTTAGGATAACACGTGCTCGATATCGTCCACGGAGATACATTTGAATTTTAAATTTGTACTTGAAGAGATTTTGTTTAGTGGGGTGGCCATTTAAATGGAAGCCGAATGACCTGACTGACGATTATAATTTTAAAGTCTGTTTAGAAAGGAAGAAAGGCATTTATTTACTCGCACTACATGGATAAAATAATATAAAAAGAGAACTGGTTTGATAGGTACTGACTTGCATCAACTCAAACAAACAAACCGTCTATCTAGTGAGAGGCCAATTCTGAGAGGGATCGTGTTCATCTACTACTACTACTGTTGTTTCCTTTTTACTATTTATTTTTCTACTGTTTTTTTTCTTCTCTGTGCGTTGAACGTAAGTAAAATTAAATACAGGGTGCTTCTTCGTAGATTGAAAAAATATTACCAACAAACATGAGAATTTAAATAAAATCGTGTAAAAATATATTGTGATGAAAGTTCTCGAATTCAAATCAAGCGCAGGCGCCTTACAGTCTTCAATAACTGTGTGTTATTTTAAATAACATGAAACTTTATATTACAAATATCAATAAACAAATTTAATCCCATTCGACATAGCAGGCCATGAATAAAATATACTTATTGAAAATTTTATAACCCATTGTTATAAAATATATTATTTTAATGTAATGTATTTTTATGAAAAACAGATGGTTTGTTCTGGATTTTGTCGGCTCAAATATCAAGCTTGTGTGTAAATAAATCGTTATAATCATATGTAAGTCAGAGAGAGAGAGTACAGTCTTCATATTTTTGAACAAACTTTTATTTAAATTTACACTGCATATTTTTGCATGTAACAACATTGTGATTGGTGTGAAAAAGCGTCTTGATACTTGTATCTAATAGAATAGAATAGAATAGAAACAGTTTTATTGACAAAATTTGACACAATGCATATAACACAAAAAAAACAGTACCTATAAGTTTCGAGTCTCAAATAGTGTCAAATAGGGTACCACTCAGCATGATGACAGAACCACCTACAGAATTAAATTCATGTTAAGTTGGTTACGAAATTTTGGTGACCAAACGGTACAAAAGCAGAATTTCAAGTGCATTCAAATTATTAAATCCATGCCATTTTGAAAAAACTATCTATAGTATCTTTGAACATTGTAAATTTGAGAGATATTTTGGCACACCCCTACCCTCTGAGGGGTTGAAAATGTCAAGACTAAACACCATCTGTGGCCGGCGTCGGTTAAAACCTTTTAAACGATATTGTACCGTCAATATCGTAATAACACTGGTAGTCTATAATTTCATTATTGTACCATTATGAACCTTACATTGTACAAAATACGTCCCTACGCCGTCGTCAAAAGATTTTTTTTAAACAACAATGATTTACTTGGCCTATATCATCTCAAAGTCACAGTCAAATATTTATTTCACTGAATTTTAGCTACAAAGAGATCATTGAAAAATCTTTATTTAAGTATCACTAAAATCTGCCAAACGATAAAGTCTGCAATGCGAATGATAGGCTTAAGTCTACTTTATCATAAAAAAAACCTGTAAACTATTAAAGCTCTTTTCAATTAGCCACTGTTTTATTATAATTTAAACTAACAGAAAGTGAAATATTTTACTGTGTCCGTTACTTTATTATAAATCTTTATAGACTTCACGTTACTGTCTCACCACAGTAATAATAGCTTTTTCAATCAAAACAGTTGTATCATCGATATAAAAGTTGAGTAGACAAACAAAATACTGCATTTATATTATTAGTTAAACTTTAACCTAAGTATACAATCACCGACCTACCACTAATACACACTGACACGTAATTTCATTAGTGCTGGCCACCTATTTGTATAAGAAGGGTTTAAACCAGTGCCAATGACTCGATATGGAATCTAATTTGTATAGATTTTAGGGTGCCTGGCACATAATGTGTCAAGTCCCCCTATACATGGTGGTACTCTTTTAATAAACCGAACAAATAAGGCGTATTTAGTGATAAGTAGCTTCTGATAAAAAACAATCTTGCAAAACAAGAAACGCCAACATTTTTATTTTTTTTCATGTTTATCAGTGCAAATTCGATTAGTCTCTATTCGATCGATTGTGTTTTATTCAGACTTCATCAATCAGATCAGTTTTTTGTCACCAAATTTCAGCCTATTTATAGCAATAACGGTAACTTGTCTTATACAAAATTGCCTTGTAGGGTTTATAAAACCTAAGGTAATATATAAGTTGTAAAACGAACTCTGTTCACGCTTCTAAATCTCTTTAAGTCAGATCCATATTTATACACAACCAAAAGAGGTTTCAACTATAAATGCAACTAAGCACACTATAGGCAGCACTTACATTTCATGAAAAGGAATATCGATTACTCCAAAAACCGTAAGATTACGACTCTACAAAATCGAATCACGCGTCACACGTCATGCCAATATTTGGAACGCTAGCGCGATAATAGCTGTTTAAGCAACACCTATACCACTATTGTCTCGTAGCCGCGTAAGATCAAGTAAAAGTCAGACAGATGTCACTCCCGCCGGGCATTGTCTAGGCCAAAGTTGGCGATAAGGGACAAAGGATAGGTCCCAAGTTGGGACAGTTTCGGACAGGTGATGTCGTGAAAGGCTTTTAAGGGAAGTTAGGTTTCTTGAGGAGCCGTGACCGGTATGTGATGCAGATTGGCGATAATAACTGCTGTATTAGGTGACTGTGACGACTTACGCTTGGGTTATGCCTATAAATCAGTTGTTGTTATAGCATTAATGTGGAAATTGTAATATCGTTTTATGGCTTAGAGAAAACACTGGGTTCTGATTCCCAGCGATATTTGCATTCGTATAAAAATTTAATGCGTTAAAGGAGACTGGAACAGTGTTGTTAAAACTGGGCTTAAGGTTTTCCTGAATAGAGCATATAGAGAAGTCGGAGGGTGATTTGTAGTAAAAATCACCCATATAACATTTTTACTCAGCTATAGGGTTCCCTAGAGGTATATGTAAAGGAAGTAGAGGGATATGGGAAATTAAATATCAATAAAAATATTTTTGCATTGCTTAGGTACATAGATGACGTAAGTTTAAGATACACTAACGAAATAAATTCTCATTTGAATTCCACCAATTTTCATTCCTATAAAACCAATTAACACCATTATACTCTTAATTTTACATCTCCAAGTAGCCTTTATAACACTAAATAACCTGGTCGTTACCTGTCGTTCTCTATTAACGACTAATTGTTAATGTATTACCCGCTACACCCACGCTAACCGTTTAAAGGCTTCTAATATAACTAATATACGAGATCGCTCCAAAAAACCTAAACCATAACAAAGTTATTTATGCCGATGGAAAAATTTAGAACTAACCTCACCATTAACAAATGTATATGCATTTGATTAGTGACAGCGCCATTTCCAACGGTATATTTAAGTTTGTATCGGTATAATCGAATGTCATATAACTTTTCGACAGAATGACGATTAAAAAAATTGGAATTGTACATTAATTTAAAGGTATAAAAGGTTATTTTCGACGACATTCCTCGTATGGTATTATAATAAGGTTTTTGTAACGGTTATTTAATATACTTTTAATGATATAGGATTTTTTTTATATAAGTATATTCTAGCTTGGTTTCCACTGTATAGTTTTTTTTTTGTTTTTTTTTGGATTGTAGCATGCATGCAGTTAATACAAAAAATCTAGCTACACCGAAACGAAATTTACAACGCGAACACACTAAAATACATAATATTGTAGCGCCTAAAGCACCGTTATAGCACCACCGTACTTAATCTCAATACTGATACCTCAATCTGTTAGCTTAGGTCAAAGCGCGAACTATAGCACACAATAACAAAATTACTTGGACCTTTGACGGCAATTATTAAGCTACTAATAGTTGGTAATAGCCGCGTGATGGAGGCACGAGAGGGGTCAGAGATGACTGGTGTCGCACTCAGCATTGTTTAGGGTCTGACCCCTAATTGATTTGCGTACACAACCATTATGATATGGTAATGAAATGGTGGTTTCTAGTTATAGTTTAAAACAAGGTGAAGTGTTGTAATTGCGCGTGTTTAACCTTTTTTCTTTTCTTTAATTTTGGATGAGTTTTGACAATCAATACACATCCCTGAGACTCAAATAGTAAAGATTTATTTTCTGTTTAATAATACTTAGTAAAAATATTGTCTGTATAAATTATACTCACATAACATAATCAACCTGTATGTCTGCAGCTAGATAAACGCTTCTTATATAACCCTTAAAGCAACAAAGGAGAACTCCGGAATGCCAAATTGCGTGGTTTTGCTAAAACGCCACTAGGTGACTTATTTTTAGCATTCCAAAATGTCTAAACGACCTGTTAAGATGTCTCTTAACGGTGTTATAGTCACCGTATTAGCGCTGTTATAGTTCCCCAAACAGATAACACTGAAGTCCAAAACTCCATAGACAATGACCATTAGCGGTATCTTCGGTTGGAACAAGAACGCTTACAAATCAACCGAGATATTCAATCTTGGGCCACAATAACATTAGAATAGCATCAGATATAACGCGAAACTAAAGGGGGATTAGCGACATTACGCCCAGGGGACAGGGAGCTGATATAGCTGGATGAGTTTTAAAATAGTATTAGTGATACTTTCTACTGTTATATTACTTCGGTTTTCTTTTTTTTGCTAAAGAGCAAGCGATAGGCTTAATGTGCCGTTCTCGAGAATTCGTTATTTTTACTTGTGGGAGGACCTTGTGCAGGGTCCGTCCGGGTTGGTACCACCATCTTATCCATAAAACTACCGCCAAGCAGCAGTGTTTGCATTATTGTGTTCCGGTTTGGGGATAAGACAGCCGGTGAAATGACTAGCATAGAGGTATTCCATCTTAGTCCTCAGGGTTGGCAGTGCATTTGCAGTCTTGTGAATGCGAATGTCTATGGGTCACAGTTTCCACTTACCATCAGGTGGCCTGTGGTCCTCAGGGTTGGCAGTGCATTTGCAGTCTTGTGAATGCGAATGTCTATGGGTCACAGTTTCCACTTACCATCAGGTGGCCTGTGTGGTTGTTTGCCTTCCTATGCTAAAATAAATAAATAAATAAAATGTTTAGCTCTTGTGGTTTATGATGGAAAGTGGTCACTGCCGCTTATGGCAACAATAATACCAACTCCACGCTAATTAGGTACATATCGCACATGACATTCAATACCGTATTAACAATTACTAAAATTAACTAATAAAATTAATAATATAATATTGCCGGTCTCAAAATGATTTTAAAACATCCTTTATAAAAACCCGTTTTTTTTATTTGATTCTGAAACGTTTTAGTGATAGTGTAGTGCCATGCGGTTGCACTGCACAGGTATTCTACTGAGTAAAACCATATTGCCTTTGACGTGATATCGTATTGTTTTTAACTTAATCGCCTTCAGTATCAAGTAACTCGTGACGTTAACGATACGACAGCATGAGTCGCTAAACTTCAAACTTGGATAAATCCATTCAAAAGGACAACGGAATTTGCGTCTTTTTTCAAACATGTTAAGTTTTAAATTCGTATAGAAGGAGATATCCGAGGTTGATGTAAAGCGACTCATGTCAAAGGTATTATTTATTTATTCATGTATCGTTTATTTAGAAAACATTTTAAGTACTCAGTAGACTAGAGGCCCTGACATATTTGGTTTAAAACAATACAAAGGGTCGCATCGCCTTTAAAAAAATAGCGTCTACTCCTAAATAATAGTTAATAATAGTTTTTACTTCTAAATAATTTAACAATAGGGATAGACCACAGTAAATAACTCACGGTTTTTACATTCTAATTCGAGAGAATAGGTAATTTTAAGAAACAAATTTCATTAATTTTGAATTTTATCCAATAGTTTTGTTTTAATGTCTTTATTTAGTTTGCAGCCATTTTATGGATGACATGATTATTTCAAATTTAAGTTTATTTATTTATTTATTTATTTATTTATTAGGCACAATTACAAATTACAAACTTAATTGTTAATATACATAAATCTTTCGTAGAATTAATTTACTAGTTCGTAACTCGATTACAACTATGCACGACATTTTAATTATGTTTATACAATTAAAGTAAAGACCATCACCAAGAAAAGAAAAACATATACATGGAACAAGAATTATAAAGAACCTGACTGAAACGCCACTGTAATGATTTAATTTGGCTTCTTAGAAATAGTTCCAAGGAGATTAGCAAGTTGTCATTTTCTAATAAATTACAACAATTTAATGATATCGAATGATAAAAAGTGATTTTAAAAGTAATAACGCCTAACCCGTATGATGCACCTAGGAGGGCTTCAAGCCGAAAACGAAAATCAAACGAAGGTTAAATATATTTTTCTCAAACATGCTATGTAATGTCGGCGTTATGTTAGTTATTTTAGGCTTCAAAGTGCCACGTTCCCGACGGAACAACTCGAAAGAACTGTAAAGGAATTTCATACAAAATTGAAGGCCTAGGCCGGGAAGTAATTTTTTTTTAATTTTCATATGGCCATGACAGCTGGTTTTATGAACAGGCTGAATAGCTGAAAATCGTTTTTTTTTGTATCTGTGAGGTTCGGACCAAAAATATCCGCGTTAATGCCTATTACACAAATGTTTTTTGAGTGATGTTTTTTTTTATTTCATTGCATATGTTTGAGAAAAGCACTATACATACCTCGCCGTGAAAAGGGGTTGCCAGCCTCGTAACTATCCGACCTCGCTTCGCTGGGCCGTCTATATGAACTCGGCCCGCAACCACCTACTTCCCGGCGTCTGTAGTAATGTACTATTTCTCGAAATATCCGAAATAGATAAGTATTTCAAAAACTTAATAATGCAGATCGGCTTTAAAACCCTATTCCTCGAAAAGGTTTTCGAATCAGAGCAATTGTAAAATATGAACAATCCTAATTACGTACTTGATGTGTAATTCCGTACAGTAAAAGTATTAAAATTTACATAAGTCACATCCAGCCAACCTAGCTCGCCCTAACGATCCGTAAAGGGATACGGAAAGGATAGGTGAAGGCCTGCGAACAAATTAAGGGATCCTAATGGTTATCGGCGTATCAGACGGCGAGTACGACGTCCGGGATGAATTTTAATGTAACCCCCTGTACCTTGCTGTATTAAAGCTGTTTGAAAACCACATGCAGATTAAGAGCGCCATTTGAGCTTATATAAACTTTTATAGCACTTGTTTAAAACGGTGCTAATGTAGTTTAACATATTTTATTCGTTATATCAACTTGGTAGGTTTAGCGTTTTAATTAGTAAATATTTTTTTTTTATAATGGTAAATATAAAATAATAAAATAAAATGAATATTAACTACATACATACATACATACCTTCACGCCTTCATTCCCAGAGTGGGGTAGGCAGAGCTACCGAATTACCAACAACTTTAAAAACTATTTGATAACTCTGTAACCACAATTTGCACAATTAGGCTAAGATGTTTTATGAATTGAATTGAATATTAACTATAAACCTTTTTTATGTTAGTGTCACATAAGTATTTTGTTTTTTTTTATGTTCAATCAAAATTACACTTATTTTTAATTTATACGATTGACGTCAGCTGCGCTACTGTCAATTCCATACAATTTGACAGCTTTTGACAATCATTTACGGTGTTAAGCATTTGTCTAGAGCCACTGGTTCTCTTATCATCATATTTTAAAAGTTCATGTTCCTATATTATTAACTTCTTAATAATTACATACGACATAAATTTTACATAAATACTTAGTTTCTCTTCAGAAGATAGCTTGCGAACCGTACCGGTGTCATAAACCAGCCGCCATTTTGTGCAATAAATAACAAAATGTAACCCATAAATAATAACTTTCGTAATAATAAATTCTAAGATGCTGTATTCATCTTCAAAGCAAGTCTGTGTAGTAATTATTCAAATTACCGTCTTATCAGTCTATAGCAGTTTTCAAGCCCTCCTTCAAGAATAACAAACACGCTTGCGTTCAACAAACACCTTATTACATAGGCGTCACAGTTCAAATTACCGTGCATCTTCTGTAAAAAACAATACAGTGTTATCATTTTAACGTTCCCTGATATAGGTTAATTATGAATATTTTTATTCCAAAATTGAAACAATTCTAATTTTAATATTATGATTCTAAATTCAAATTAAATTTAAAAGTCGCAAGTTGCTGTTAGATTCTAAATTTAAATTTCACAGCATTATAAGTGGCCAGTACTATCTGCGGCCATAAGTTACATCCCGGAGAGATATCGATCTAATCTATCGATTCACGTTTATCGAGCACTGCTTGTATCGATACTCGCTTATCGCTATAGTATTTGTCACGATTTTGGTACCGTAAGACAAATCGTATTAAGGCTCAACTGTGTAACGTACTAACTCAAAACTTTGTTTTGATTTCGATATCGTAATTTTTGGCGTTGGCCGATTGTCTATGCTTATTTTGGAGTTTTAGTTACAGTTTTTTGTTAGGTTAGGTTAGGTAGTCTTTTTGACAGTGATAAACGAATTTACCCGATTAAACGTAGTTTTATTAATTGATTTCAATATTGGTTTAAAATAAATATCCTAAATTCAATTAGGTTTTGACTTACTAAACAGTTGTTTAGTTTGATATAGAGGGACAGCCCTGAAAATAATTATAATGCGATTTCCCCATACAATACTATGTTTTCTTTCTTCATTTAAAAATAGTTTTTAACCTTAAATTCCATACAATAGTAATTTCGTTTGCGTACGTAGCAACAAGCCATTCAAACAGCGCGATCTTCGATTACGTCGATCGTCATCCCATTGTTTGGATCATCGATTTATGTGCCTGATATACGATTAATAACTCGTGATATTTCATATCGATTATGGATCGATAATGCAGTGTTTTTGTGGTTTTCACATCAATTTTACGGTGATATCGTTGTTTGATGTGTCGTTTCATTGTTTAATTGAAAAGCGTAGGATTCGAATTTATTTCTATAAATAAGTTTTGTCATTTGAATAGCTAAATGTCAACGACCAACGTACAAGTTTATATTTAAAAGCCTAATATTAACCACGAAAGTTGAGAAAACCACGATTATAACATGCTTTAAACATATAAAGTTAGATGTGCATGCATACAGGGTGTCCCAGAAATAGCACGTCACAGTGACACTGGAGATTCCTCAGCCTCAGACAAACCAAACCAGCCTAACATGACCTCAGTAAAAGTTGCACCGTTTTCGAGTTATACCAATTTAAAGATTTTTCCAAATTTTCACCTCTTTTGACATTGTAAGTGCTCGCATTTACTGGGATAGCTTTAGAATTTAGTTTTTTTTATTTGTGCGCGTTTATGAATAGTTGATTAAGATAATAGAAGCATTATTATGTCAATACCTAATGTAAAAGTTGGAAAAATACTGTAATGAACTTGACTTAAATTATCATCAACATAGTAATTTAAACTTTGAACACCTGCCATAACTTTTTTTTACTACAAACGAAATGAGCAAATAACTTTAAAAACATGCGTATTTTATGCCAATTCTAAAATGGTATGACACATGATATCTTAATGCATAAAAGTAGGAATTCGTATGACATTTGCCAATATGGATCCTCGGAAATCAATGCTAATCATCTAAAAAATTATCTTGTACTCTACGATATCTCATTTGTTTGTGCTCCTTTGAAGAATATGATTGATTTTTGGTTGACCTTGGTTCAAAGATAATAAAAAACGGGTTTAATTTTCATTAGTTTTTACAGTAAATGTTCGAATTGTTTCCCTCCGACTTTAAGGCACAAATGGCATCTTCGAATAAAATTTCGGTTTAATTTTCGTAAACTGGTTTCCGATATGTCTCGGGCTGCATTGAAGACACGTCGCCGTAGTTCCTCTTCGTTAATTATTGGTTTTGAATAAATATTGTCTTTCAGACATCACCAGAAAAAAAAAAATTACAAAGCGAAATCAACTTCCGTTAAGAGTGCCGAGTAGTCGTTTCAGTTCCACAAACAAAATCAGAGTCACGAAACGCAAGGTAACCAACTATGAGTAGTTTGGGTCACAGGGCTACAACTAAAATAACTATCCTACAATTCTTTACATGATAAACTTGCAAAGCGGCTAATCGCGTTTCATTTGTTAGTTTGGTTGTCGGGATCCTTATTGGCAAATGTGATACGAATTCCTACTTTTTTTCAATAAGATATCATGTGTCACTCTGATTTTGTTTGTGGAACTGAAACGACTACTCGGCACTCTTAACGGAAGTTGATTTCGCTTTGTAAAATGTTTTTTTTTTGGGTGATGTTTGAAAGACAATGTTTATTCAAAACCAATAATTAGCGAAGAGGAACTACGGCGACACGTGTCTTCAATGCAGCCCGAGACATATCGGAAACCAGTTTACGAAAATTAAACCGAAATTTTATTCGAAGATGCCATTTGTGCCTTAGAGTCTGAGGGAAACAATTGGAACATTTACTGTAAAAACTAATGAAAATTAAACCCGTTTTTTATTATCTTTGAACCAAGGTCAACCAAAAATCAATCATATTATTCAAAGGAGCACAAACAAATGAGATATCGTAGAGTACAAGATATTTTTTTAGAAGATTAGCATTGATTTCCGAGGATCCATATTGGCAAATGTCATACGAATTCCTACTTTTATGCATTAAGATATCATGTGTCATACCATTTTAGAATTGGCATAAAATACGCATGTTTTTAAAGTTATTTGCTCATTTCGTTTGTAGTAAAAAAAAGTTATGGCAGGTGTTCAAAGTTTAAATTACTATGTTGATGATAATTTAAGTCAAGTTCATTACAGTATTTTTCCAACTTTTACATTAGTTATTGACATAATAATGCTTCTATCATCTTAATCAACTATTCATAAACGCGCACAAATAAAAAAAACTAAATTCTAAAGCTATCCCAGTAAATGCGAGCACTTACAATGTCAAAAGAGGTGAAAAATTGGAATAATCTTTAAATTGGTATAACTCGAAAACGGTGCAACTTTTACTGAGGTCATGTTAGGCTGGTTAGGTTCCTCTTGAGCTGACCTACCTCCGGTGTCACTGTGGCGTGGTACTTTTGGGACACCCTGTAAAAATAGCACGTCACAGTGACACTGGAGATTTCCCAGCCTCAAAAAATTTAAATTTTAGTTTTATTTGTGCGCGTTTATGAATAGTTTATTAAGATGATAGAAGCATTATTATGTCAATAACTAATGTAAAAGTTGGAAAAATACTGTAATGAACTTGACTTAAATTATCATCAACATAGTAATTTAAACTTTGAGCACCTGCCATAACTTTTTTTTACTATAAACAAAATGAGCAAATTACTTTAAAAACATGCGTATTTTATGCCAATTCTAAAATGGTATCTTAATGCATAAAAGTAGGAATTCGTATGACATTTGCCAATATGGATCCTCGGAAATCAATGCTAATCATCAAAAAAATTATCTTGTACTCTACGATATCTCATTTGTTTGTGCTCCTTTGAAGAATATGATTGATTTTTGGTTGACCTTAGTTCAAAAATAATAGAAAACGGGTTTAATTTTCATTAGTTTTACAGTAAATGTTCGAATTGTTTCCCTCCGACTCTAAGGCACAAATGGCATCTTCGAATAAAATTTCGGTTTAATTTTCGTAAACTGGTTTCCGATATGTCTCGGGCTGCATTGAAGACACGTCGCCGTAGTTCCTCTTCGTTACTTATTGGTTTTGAATAAATATTGTCTTTCAAACATCACCAAAAAAAAAACATTATACAAAGCGAAATCAACTTCCGTTAAGAGTGCCGAGTAGTCGTTTCAGTTCCACAAACAAAATCAGAGTGACAAATGATATCTTAATGCAAAAAAGTAGGAATTCGTATCACATAACTACCTAACTTCGTACCTAACTAAAAAGTCGGCTATTAAAACGAGGTTAACTCGAAAACGGTGCAACTTTTACTGAGGTCATGTTAGGCTGGTTAGGTTCCTCTTGAGCTGACCTACCTCCGGTGTCACAGTGGCGTGGTACTTTTGGGACACCCTGTATAAATGCAACCAGTAACGTGATAAAACTAACCACTTTCGATTTAATAGCATGAACGCTATAAGCGCCAATGACCCTGTACGGAGTCACTTGTGTATTGAAATCGGGAAGCTTGGCAAAATTAATAAATTCGAATCCGAGAAAGTGGGGAGATGGACCACATTTTGTATACGACCGAAAGTTCGAAATGTAGTAAAAAACAGTTTGTATAAATAGTTATAATATGTCCAATTTAGAGACCGCTTCAAAACTTTGGATTTATATTTGGAGCGGACGTGGTGCAAAAAGGCTCTAACACATACAGGGTGTTCCTAAAAATATGTTCAAAAACAGCGTATGATCACTTACAACGTTTTACCATACTAAAATAATAACTTTATTCACCCTGCACTATTGTTGGCATCATCAAACTAGTATTCTTATTCTTATACAGCCCACGGCCTGCTGTCAGTGCGCAGTTGACAGGTGTTAAATCGACTGAGGCGCATGCGTGATCAGCTGGCTCACGATTATGTAATGCTCAAACACGGTAATTACTGTTACGATGCTTTTAATCGCTGTGTTTATAATCTGTTAGGGCCTTGGAAAAAATATCCGAGGTTATTTGTCCTTCTCAATGTAATCGAGACGTTTTGGGCATCGAATGTTTTAATTTATCATAGCACTTTAAAAAAAAAGGCAATTCTTTCCGATTTTGAAGTATAACAAATGACACGCACTTATTATGTAAATAATATTTCTGTATAAACAAGTACAGGTTATGACTAAGATCCATTCAAGAGTTTAGCCATTTAAATAGAAATAATTTTTGAAGTTCAGTTTTGCTTTTTTAAAGGCTATTATTATTCATACACATACCTACTTATAAACATAAGTATGTAGGCTTTGCTCACTTCCACCCATATGTGGTACCCCACAGCCTAGAACATCTATTCACACTAGGCCATACTAAATCAATGTCTTCCGTATATATATTCCGGGTCTGTCTGTCACATGATACGAAGAACTGTGCAGACTAACAGTACCGTGTCTTGTCGTGTGCAGTAACATTAGTGGGTAATAAATTTGTAATAAAAACGTAATTGCGTCGAGCTTCATAAGAGCAAAAAAAATCTTGACTGGATTTCAATTTAGAATTAAGACTTGGAGACATCGTTCTAAGTGTTTTATGTTTTACTACACACTGACATGGTTTTTTCACTTTGTTTTTAAATATATTTCGCATTTCCTTGGTTTTACAATTCTTGGTAACGATTTGTAAAATTGTAAAGTAACTAACAGATACAATGTATTTCTACCACTGCTATACGAGATTCACTCGTATACCAAAGAAATTAAGAGGAACGTTCTCACTTCATTAACTGCAATTTAGCCGTCAGTGAGCAATGAAATGCGTCCCTGGTGAAATTACAATTAAATTAATAACATGTACCCTATTAACGTTCGCTAGATACCGTGCTCTAGGACAATATAATTGTGCTGAAACTTATTTAATTACACATAAGTGTCGTAACAACACAACATAACTAAAGCTTGCAAATAAGAAATTATGCCAAAATCAGTTATTTATTTATATTACAAAACCTACTAATTAATCTTACTATGACATTCATTTTATACGTGCTACGAATTTTAAACTATAAAGTTATTTAAAATACAAAACCAAAACAAACTGCCCTTCTAACATGCGTAGCTATTAAGATAAAATATTCCAAAGTGTTTTAATAGATCAACATCAAACAAAAATCATGCGTGAAGCAATGAGTTCATCGATAAAAAAACAAATGCCGCACGCCCCGCGTGCCTTACTATCTTAACATCTCTTTAGGCCGATAATTAAAAAAGTCATCAGCGAAGAAAGCTCGCGCACACCTGACGGGCCTTCTCAACGTGGCAGGTTAATGTGGATTCACACGTGAACCTAAAGGTGAGAGCGATCCACCAGCGGCAAGGCCGATCACTCCTGTCAATTCAAAGCGAAACCTACACTATCTATAAATAAGGTCAATATTCCCACGGTCGCTTCTAAGAGCACAATTAAGAAAGTATCCGATAAGAATTGTAAGAGGATGTGGGAATAAGGATCTTATTTGAAAGAGTTACGGTTAGTTTTGTTTTAGATTGAGCTCGCGAACCGGTTGGTTCGGTCGCGAACTTTTACCTATAAATTTGTGTCGGCCGGCCGGCTTGCGGGTACGTCTAGCTAGGAGATCTTCTATAGCCTGTGCCTCAAATAGAAACAGTTAAAATATTATATTCGTACAATTAATTTGTTACATTGCGCATGGCTGTGATATTGTAATAGTGTACCATCGGTAAATCCACTTTATCTAGTAAAAATTCCTTAGTATAGGTACAACAAATCAAAATATCGTATGTGAGATACTGTATTCTATAACACAGTATCTCACCATACTCAAAGTATTCAATTATATTCCTTGAGTCGTACGTTCAAATAGCCTTACGATATTAAAACAAACTAAGATCAATGATGATAAAACATCCTATCACAGTATGAAATATAATAATCACTTGAAATATTGTTATCAATTTCATCTCTGACGCTACCGATGTGTAATATAATGTATGTTACGCCGCTTTTGACGCTATCGCTTGTACTTTAAGACAAGATTACCAGCAGGAATGCATTTCTCAACAAGTCAATTAAAGCTAGAATCATTATTGCGATCTGTTTACCCAGTACACGATATTGAGCACCAGTAGAATTACGTATATTACACTTACTGACTTTTACTTGTGATGAAACTCTGTAGTACTAATGTCAAACGAAGCAAATGAAGTTAAAGCGTTTATGGAATTTAATAACAACTTATGTGCATCCCTATTCCGAATCTTGCGTTAGTAAAAGTATCTAAGTATACACTTTTCTGTATCATCATTCCACCATAACATCCCAACTGTGAAAAACGTGCCAATTTCATCAAATTAACTAAGAACATAAAACACGATCGTTGTCACAAACACCTACTTACGACGTATCCGCACTTACGACTAAAAGCTTATTCTACATTCACCCCTAGTTTTTTGCGATATATTGGGCGTTTTAGTGGAAGTGTTTGGGTTATTTACGCGAGTGCAAGGGTCTCCGGGAGATTTGGCGGAAGTAAAACGCCACTGACGCCTCTAATGAATTGAATGAAAGAACGTGCTTCTGAGGACATTGGTCGTTTACGGCTTTCTTCGTGAATTATCTTCTTTTGTGACAAAACTGTTGTGCCGAATCAAAAAGTTACTTTAAAAGATTTAAAAAAGATAATATACAATTTAAAATTCAGTACGTCTGTAGTTTTCCCAAAGTATGCAATAATTAGTTAAATTTAAATAAAATCGGAGTGTTTTTGTAATATAATAAATAGCGTTGTAACAATACTTACTAGGTTTATTATCATACAAACCTATAGTATAATGTAATAAATAATGCAAATCAATAGAAATCCCGTATATTTTTTTTACACACAATTAAATTGTAGATTAAGATGTCGTTAAAGATATTTATTTACAAGTTTAGGAAATCCATAAAATACATCACGATGACACCAGAATATCCAGACCTCCCTAATATTTGTAGGTTCATGTAAAGTTGTCCCGTTTAATGTGTCTTGCTCGAGTGGTTACCCGAATTTGTGTGAAAGATAACACCTCGTTGAATGATTTTTATGTTATTTAAATTACTTTGGAGTTACATTCCATGGCTTCTATATTAAACGATTGGTTTTTTAACTTCGTCACTAAATTTCTTTTCGAGTATCGAATAAAATGTTAGCACGTGCTCATGGGCCTTTTACGGCGCAGTTTCTTAATAAATTTGGAGATTTATGGGCCAATGTTGGTTCAAATATTTGTAGTGACCGTGTTTTGGTTGTGAAGGCCAACATTGGCCAAAGTATTTGGTATTGGCACGAGCCGACCACTGATTTATTGGCCCCCAACCCCCGGAATGAATAAAGAACTAGCAAGGGCCGCCATTTGTCTCTATCCTGTATAGTAAATGGGAGATTTAGGGAGCGTTTTAGCTTGAAAAATATATTATTTTAGATTTATGCGGCAAAAAAGCATCTATCATATTTGATGGTCGCTTACGGCTACGAACCAAACGCGTACGAGTTTGTTTTGAAATGCAAATACTAAGAATGTGAGTAAAGAAAAACGTTATGAACCAAAATCCTTGGTCGACATTAAATTTTCATTCCATTCCGTAAAATCTTTGAAATAGTAGCTTAATCAAATTAGGTTTTACACCACATTAGTATAAACAAAGACATTACTATTTATTGTGTTGTTGAAACAAGAAATAAAACGTTTTTTTAAGAAAAATAATATTAGCATGAAACGAACATTTACGCCACATAGCATTAGAAGAAAGTGAAAATATCTATAATGTCCCCTCTCCCCCAACTATTCCACAAAACAAGAGGAAACTATTTTCGTCGAACAAAAAAATGTATCCGGTAAGAGATTTATTGGCAACCTTACTCACAGCCCTTGGAATAAAGCGTGAAATGAGGTGTTGCCATCCTCCCCGCTTTTTTCCTCGCTTTTTTCCGCTGCACTGACAGATTCTTTTTTATTACTCAATTAATCCAATTTCGCGGAGATTTGCCTGATCTGTGTAAGTGGGATGAGTCGAGTAGATAATTTTATTTTAAAAGTTAGAAGAGAAAATATGATTTACAGCGTGTATTTTAACGCGTGTAATTATCTTTTTAGTCCATAGACAATTTACATACCTACAATGGTTTTGATGATTTTATGACTTGAAATAATGATCATTATTTCTCAAAGATTTGACTTAACGGTTCACAAACCAGAATTGCATTCAACTAATGATCATATAGTAACTAAGTACCTACCTATACGCGAGGCCTTCCATTCAACGATTTGTTAGTTTGAAATGTTACTTTTTTCCTTGTTCATAATTGTCATTGGTCAAGTATTCGCACGAATACTGTATTTATGGTTTACAATCGAATAAAATAAGAAGCGGCATAACCACTACTGAAAGTAACTTTACCTATTATAGTTCTAATAGAGGGTAAAATAAAATGAGTCCATAGTCTTTTAGGAGCCAATATTTTCATATTTTTTCCACTGAAGAACGTTTGGTCACCCATACGACGTTTTACCCCAAAAATAACCTATAAATCTAACGCGTACGTGGTCACTCAATAACAATAAAAAACTCGACCAATAGACATTCCCGTCACGCGCGCCCCCGCATGTCGCCGTGCCCATTGCTGAAATTGATATACATTACCTACCAGTTCCTGAAACACCCATCCACCCCTTATACCTAGCTACCAAGGTTCATATTCCACTGAACAAAAAGCAAGTACAATATTGTCGCATATAGAATGTCCAATAATCTTTGACCCCTCAAGGAATGCAAACATTCCCTTTTCTCAGCGTAAGAGTTCAGTCCGCGCGAGGTGAAGTAGATCAATAAAAACTGGTCGTTTTTTGCCTACTGCTTGACCGCACACTTTCAGTGGCTCTCTGGGCGCCTGGTATCAATTGCCGGGAATATTATTAGTATTACGTTACATTACAAGTGACCAGTCAATGCGACTCGGTAAAATGATAATAATGCGGCGTCATTTTTTTATCTACGTATATTTGATGTTTTTATTTTTATCGACTATACTTTACAATAAATATCGTTACAGTAAACAGTAAGATGAGTTTTTTAATCATTTACCAATCATACTTCTTCATTGTATTTTTCTTAATTGTAAGAAAAATAAAAGAGAAGTTCAATTGCCCTATTACAGTTTAAGGTTTTAACGCAAAGTACGGACAATATCGATCAGCACGCAAAAAAAAACTACCTATCTATTCATGGTCACTTTGGACTTTTAACCGTGCTTAACATTTTACTTGTAATGTCAAATGATTACAATCTCTGCATGACAAAATTTGAATTCTACATGATTGAAAATATTACATAGCAGGCGAAGTATACACAAAATCTCTCCCTCTCATTAAAAAATCTCAGCCTGAATTTTGACCGTGCCTAAGCTAAACAGTAAAAGTTGTAATACTAGATAGTCCAGAGATACGGCTTTAACATGGTGTAGGCGTAACCGGGGCGTTACCTCGTGATATACGATACGCCGCGATACAGAAACGATCCGATCGATTTAATTAATCAAGTATCTTTAGTAGATCTAGCGCTAAATATGTAGTTTTCAATTTGTAAAACGCTGCAACTAGAGTTACGGTGTTTTGTTGTTTGTTGAAGTAAATAGTCATAACCTCATAATTGATCATACGACTTTTGTAATGAATGGATACATTGTATTTAACAACACCCTGTAAAATGCGGTTTTGGGCTAAAATGGACAACGAAAACGCTGTAACGTTATTAGACGTATTTTACCAAAAAGGCGTATTTTCACGCAATCTCTAGTTTTTTTTCAGCGTCAATAATTTCGTAATCCGTAGCGATGTTCGTGGAAATCGAAGTGTATCAATTCAAATCGAAATCGTTTCAGTTATCGATATAACTTGTTCGTGTCCAATCTGGGATCACGAAGCTTCACGCTTGGCGTAGGACATTTTCAAGAAAACGCGGTCAATGTAATAGCGATGAGTTGGAACGTTAAAATCTGGGCACTAAGGCCATTAAGCGTGCTTCTTGTGTTTCCGGTTTGCCAACAGGATGATTCTTTTTTACGCTTGTCTTTAATCAAATGAAATTATTATAATTATGTCTATTCTCCGCATTGGTAATGCTGAACATTCGTCTTTGAATTCTATAGCCCTATTTAACTTCTTAACTTGTTGTGTGCTCATTCACCGTTGGGAAGTTCGAATTATGAATGAGGTTAAGACAACTGGAATGACTAGTAAAGAGGCTAGGTTGGAAATGCGTTTGCAGTTTTGGGCTTTAATTCTTGAGATTGCAACCCCTCTTACCACCAGATGATGTGATCTTTACCACGCAGGTTTGATGGTGAGATACCAAACCAATATCTCAAACTATGTTTTACAGACTGATGTATTTTTTTTTCGAAAAATGGCACAGGTGCTATTAAGCGTTATTATGTTTTATATCACCTCTTACAAATTTGACGTTTTTTATCGCTCTTTTTATTGTTTACTTTCCCAATCATTATTTACATTGTGTTCACTGTTTTTAAATAGGTTGGTTGGTGCTGGTGGGTGGTTTTTGGTTTTTGTTCAGTTTTGAAGTTATTCCGATGCATGCTATACACAATTTTATTTTGTTCTTTTTTTTTTTTAAACTAGTATAGGTATGGTTTATTTGTTATTGGTTCCAATAATGTGGGGTCTATCTACAACCAAACTAGGTGTGAAAGTTATTTTAATATGTCTCTAAAAAAATAGTGAAGACACTGACCGTTCTTAAGTCAAAATAAAAACAATTGATGTTATGATTTAATTTAGTGTGTTGTGTGTTTTTTTTTTACATCCGCATGATTGAAGATAAAATTGTGAAGTTTTAGTCTTTTCTACAACACGAAGAATTAAAAAGGATTTAAAATACCTTAAACAAACATTTTCATACAAATTACACCCAGAATATATATTATCCTCAATTGTAAGTGCGCTATATACAGGGTGGAAAAAACTCTCCTTTGCGTTTCCAATATTTTAAGTAGGTACCGTCCATGTGGTATTCGTTTTTTCCACCCTGTATAGCGCTCTATCTCTATTAGGTCAAACTTATAGCGTTTAAAAACGCTATAAGTTCGACCTCTTAATCTTTATATGTATTGTGTTACATAACGGACTTTAATTGTTAACCAACCATAAAACCCTGTGATAATGAAAAACCTGAAATAACATCAAAATTGTACTACAAATGAGTAATCTGTGAAATCAGCTTTAAGCATTAACGTTTCCTAATCAACTAATGGCCGTTTCCAATATTAAAATTACGGATCAATTTAAATCCCCTTATCTATTCGAGAATTAAAGAAACAAGCCAAGATGCAAACACTGCAAATATTTCTGTTTTCTATCGACTCGAAATGTATAGAGTTGACAAGCGGTCGTCGCGATCTGCTATCAGCATACGCCAGTCTTACATTTTTCAAAAATCGCCTAAATTGCAATGTGCATATTGACGATGCCCTCTAGGGTTGCTTGTTCATGCATCGCGGTGATTACGACGAAGCCTCTTTTTCAGTAAAACTGTCAGTGACAGGTGTCAATTTGGTGTATATTCGCTATCAAATATATTAAGCCTTTCAAACGTCACCGACCGAACTCAAAATCAAGTCAAGAATGTTATTGAATCTTATTGAAACTTCCTAGTAAACACATTGTTTTTAAGGTTAAAATTGTTATTTAACTTTTGTAATGACACCTAACTTAGGCCAACATATTATTCGGTGCTGTAAGGGATATAAGGGGTTCAAAAGTATCTGAACATGCTCTAACGCCTTTAAAGTGGCGAGTTTAGAAAATTTGGAGCTCCTTGTATATTTCATGGCGACTATTATACAGGGACTAGCAGTTTCTTAATACCTTTTGGCAAGTTTTTTTTTACAAGTAACAAATATTCTGTCAGTTACCAGTGCAAGTGTAATAGCAATAGCCAGCCGAAAGTGATTATAAAGCTGAGTGGAAGTAGGTACTGTACATTGCATAGTTTTTATGAAGTCTAGTGATGTAGGAACTAGTCGACTTTGCAATGGATTCTGAATTGTCACTTGTCACTAAATAGCAGGCCGCTGATCTGCCAACTATTTCAGGTTTCATGGTAGCTCAACAATTGAAGTCCTAGCCCGTACAAGCATGACCAGCATGAGTTTTTTTTTGGGGGGTTCGGTGATGGTTACATGGTGTTTTTTAATTCATTATCATTTATGTAACATTCACTAACCTATGTTTTTTTCTGAGTATTCACCTAGTTAACACCACTTATGCACTGTCACTAACCACCGACTGGACGCCGGAAAACTAACTGTAAGTATTTTATTTTTTTTTATTTAAAAAAAAAAGTATTTTTGTCCATGGTAATGTAACTGATTATTTTGTATAAGGACAAAAGTACTTTATTTTTGTTCAATTATCATTTATTTATTGTAACCTAGATAAGTGAGACCTAAGACTCAACTTTGAATTTGTTGAAGGATTTTGAACATCCTATATAAATCAATTTGATTGTGTCTCACTTATCTAGGTTAGACATTTATTTCATAAATTAGACTGCTTTGTAGATTTTATAGTTAGATAATCACTAATTTGGCCTTTGCATTAATTAACATTTTTTAGAACTACGAACTACGTAACTATACTAATTCGGTTATTGTAGGATCCCTGTGACAGCCTGTACTTTGTAATTTCAATCACTAGCTATGCTCGAAATCAATGCACATTAAATAATTGATTAATCATTTAAATTACCGAACGTCGTCCCAAGGTTTGAATTAAAGTAGTATTGAATAAAATCAAAGAATATAGTATAATACGTGTTTATATAGGGTGGCGCAAAAGTTATCAAACGATGGTATTTTGCGCCCAAAGAGCTTTTGCGCCACCCAGTATGAGCTGTCACTGGGATCACTTGTATACAGGTAAACAACTCAAGTAAGCCCCTCATGCATGTTGTTGTATTATATGCTAAACTAATTTCGAATTTACGTCAAATATGTATGTCGAACGGTATACAGGGTGACTTCAAATTGTTTATCTTCTGTAAACTAAACCCCTCTCCGAAGTCACATGCTGCTGATTCAATTAAAAGTAAAAATAACTACGTTTTAATTTATAATGCGTTTACCATAAGTACCACATAATATGTTTAAATTAGATTGATAGCATCGAATGACAGATATCACAGTAAAGGCTTGTTTATACTTTGTAAAGTAGCAAGTGCAGGTGAGTAAGTGATAAATAAGTTAACAAGTTTTTTACGATGATAATGTGTTAAGTGTTAAGAAATCGTTTACACATTGCTTAGGTGTGCCTTGCGAAGGTGCAATGTGTGGAACAAAATGGAGGATGAACAAAGATTAGAATTCCGATTTTTTTTTAAAGGATTGTCACTTTCATCGCTACAACAATCGAGAATGAGGTTTTATTTGAAATCAAGAAACCTTAAAAGTTATGGCAAAGAAAATGAATCAACATCCGCACTATGCACTTAACAAGCAGATAATGTTGACACAGTGTTTAGTTACGACTTTTCGAGTGCGGGGAGTACGCGGGCGCACTTCTCACCTGCACTTGCTACTTGACAATGTCACCCTGTATGTATATAGATGACGTGTTACAACTACACAGAAGAGTTTTACCTAAGTTTTTTACCTCTAATAATTCTTAATGCTAACTTATCATAGCGCCACTTGCACGGAAATAAAACTAGTTTGAGTTTTAAGCTTATTTTAATTTTGTGAAAATGTATGTAAGTTAGACTTAAATCTTGTGACTAAAACTAGCTTAAGTTTTTCCGTGCAAGTGGTCCATAGTATTCAATTTGTGTCACAATTTTAACTCTATTTAAACCCTTCATTTCGACATCTCACCTAAGTCATAAATTCTCGTAACCCTAACCACAACCATCAACACAAACAATCCCAACCACCCCCAAACCACCATTGAACCTCCGACAAACCACTGCCGAACCACCCCGATAGCAAAGCGGCTAATAAGTGAAACCGAGATTTATGGTCATACAGATATGCAAATAGAATCCACCCCCAATGATAAAAAGACGGGGTTGCTACATTCATCAAAAAGGTCACATCTCAAAATCGGACCATTGCATTTGAAAGCTCTTTGCGTTGCAATTGAATATAAAATGGCATGGCAATGATTTGGAGTTGTGTTTTGCAAATGAGTTGACGGGGACGGACTAATTATTTTGCTTTAATATGTTTATTTATTTATGTTGTAAGATCAAAGACGGTTATTTTGAATGATTTAACAAATTAGAGGACTGCAAAGATTCCTGTTGCGTTTCTTGTCAGTAAATCTGAAATTGAAAATGGCATATGATATAAAAAATTATCGCTTTAAACGCATATTCATACAATTATTCTCGTTTCGATTGGTCCTTCGAGCCGGATGTCTGCACACACTATAATCCCCTTACTTATAAACATGGAATAAGCTTGGAATAGTTTATGCCATGCTTTGTCTTTATCTGTAATTGTGACATTTGCATCTGACAGAAAGTGACAAAGCATGGCATAAACTATTCCAAGCTTATTCCATGTGTATAAGTAAGGGGGTTAGAGTATAGGCTAAAGTATTTTAAAAAAGATAGGCAGAAATATTTAACATCCATCTGATTCCAAACAAAGAAAGGAAATCACATTTATTTACTAAATTTACGTTTATTAGCGCTGGCATCACTGGGGTTGCCAGTGTTGCCACCTCAGAAACTTATTAAAGAGTAATTCGTTTAACCTCCCTATGAGGGAATAACTAATTACTAGCACCGGTGACATAACTTAATTATTTGGTTTCGGGATAAGGTTTTAATTGCTTTTGTTTTATTATTTTGAGCGGTTTACTTTGCTGATTAATTCATTCGTCAAAAGTTGTAGGTCTATGGCAATTTAAGGTATGCTTTCGGAA
This sequence comes from Acleris emargana, assembly GCA_927399475.2. NCBI lineage: Eukaryota > Metazoa > Arthropoda > Insecta > Lepidoptera > Tortricidae > Acleris > Acleris emargana. The sequence continues at coordinate 15,491,997 of OV656853.1, read as the reverse complement.
AACCATTTTTAAATATGTCAACTAATTTGTAACAGTTTTGTAATAGGCATTATCTTACGTAGGTAATTGGATATAAAGAAAGCAGCAGAAATGGGCATTGATTTATTAATAAAAAGGCATGAAACTAAGTAAACGTAAAATCAAAGCTGCGCAGTAGACCGTATGGAGCCCTGTTTGCTCATTAGGCGCGCATGTCAGTTGACATTGGCCATGTCAATTGGGGAAACAGCCAGGGATGTCATGTGTAATTTAGAGTTGCCAGTAATATTATTATAAAGGTTATTTATGATTAAATGCATACTAATACTATAAAGAGGAAAGATTTGTATGTTTGTAACGAATAAGCTCAAAAACTACTAAACTAAACCGATTTCCAAAATTCTTTCAACATTACAATGCTACATTATCCCTAAGTAATATAGGCTATGTATTATTTTTCTTTGCGGATGGAGTCGCGGGCAATAGCTAGTAATACTAAAACTATATGTTTTTTAAAAAGGAGGTGATAGACAGAACGCTTTTATTTCCAAGTGGTACAGTCAACAGCATAAATAAGTGATCATTTATGTACCTTGTTACTTCAACTCTGTGTTTGAAATGTTATACAAAATGGTGATACGATTGAAAGCGACAAGGTACAGAAATGATCACTTATTTATGCTGTTGACTGTACCTAATTACCTCATTCGACCGAAACGTGGGGCAAAAAATATAATATTGCTATTACATTACAACAGCGCCCTATTTTTCTCTAAAACCTACGTCTGACAAACTGTTAAACTGGTAAAATAGTTAGACTACTTTAAGACTTATTAACATGTTTTGCCTAAATACCTTGGAGACTCAATAAACATTAAAGGGCATTGGGTAAGTTTGTATGAAAATTATCGTTATTTCCTTTTTCAGCGGGTACGGATGATTTTCTTATAATGATTTAGAGGATCCTTTCATATGCATAGGTACCTACTGATAAATTTATAAATTTTAATGCGTGAAATGATATCAGAGCAGAGATATTAAAAATCGAAGTATTATATTGAATATTTAAATATCTCGGCTGCGATGCAGTTATGAGTACTACATTAAATAACAAAATATGTTTATTTTGAATAATTCTATCATAATTTGCCACTTTTACAAATGGCTGCTCACCTTGAAAATGTATTACTTATACAAATGACAACACTTTCACCCAAACCCATTTATGATATTGCAAGTGAAACGCTTCCATAATCAATCCAAATATATAAAACAATAAATAAAAAATAAACTTTAAAATAAAATAAGATACTTACCTACATGTTGAAATTAATAAAAAAAAAATCTTAAGTAAGTAGGTACCAGAATACATTTATTATGTCAACAATAATGTAAGGCATCTATTTGTATCTTCTTTGTATATTGTTCAATAGGTAAGTAAGTATAAACAAATAACAAAACGTAAGTACATAGGCTGTTAGGTAAGGAATTCACTGGACCTACCCCCACCCTAGGTAGGGAAGTGAGCTGAACGGCCGACCTAACGAACGCCATGAATATGCAGTCCGTATTAACACGACACCTCTGATATTGACGCTGCCGTTGTCAGCTACGACGTCCGGACAAATTATAACAGTGATAGTCATATGGTTTCAATTGCGAAGCGTCGCAAAAATGGCGTGAATCATTTCAAAATTAGTTTTCTGTAATACATACCTTCTTTTACAATAGCAATAATTTATATGTACCCTCCGTCTTAATACTCGTTCTTGCTTAATGTCCGTTCCGAATATTGACACTGCGGAAAGTTAAAATTTGTCATTTTTCGCATTCGGTTTGAATGTAGAGATACATTAGTGAGACATCAATTTACTACCAGACTAGCATCTAGGGCGAAATTGTTAAACAATTAGGAGTCCATCTCTAGATTTATGGTCAGAAAGGATGTAAGTGGAAAGGATGATTCTGACACACTATGCATGCAGAAGTTACACATTCGCCGAATTTAAATGAAGAAGCCCTGATGCCGTACTACTCTCACTTATCATATATAAGAAAAGGACGACCAGCCTTCCTCGTCAACACTCGGCTAGTAGTAGTAGCCCGCGGAGGAGTTTGAGGCATCGTATTGTATCCGTAGTAATAGCATCAACGGACTAAAGAGTCTTTATATTTCCAATAACGAACATTATAGTAAGCGAATAAATCCTATTTCCAACAAAGCCTGACTGAATTGAACACAAATCGAACGCCGCAAACATAAGTCCGGTGAAAAAAATTAAATTCATAATTCGAATACGAATCTTCGACGTGTTTCAATGCAACACAGATGAAAACGGTCTGACAATTTTGACAGTTGCAAAATTCGCGCGTCATTCTAATGGCCCGGAATAGCTTTAAATGGCGCGAAGAGAAAAAATGGTGACAATTGTATTGTGTTTCAGAAAATTTTAAATAAACACCTTTTTGAGTGGGCGGGCGCGGGAGTATTTGTAAATAGGTTTTTGTGATGTCACACAATGTATTTTTTTGGCGATGTCCTGCGGAGTATTTGACGGTATTGTCGCGTGCCCTTAATTCTCGCGTTGTCAAGAAAAAACGACAATGCTGATGTCAATTTGTAGCCATTGACAAAAAGTTGGTGTTTTTTTTTGCTTTAACATTGTGCATCAATGGCCCACTAATGCGTTAATACCACCTAGATATTGTACAGAATATTATTATTTAGTATTGTAGTACAAGTAATAGGTATTAGTGAAATTGATTTAATGTCCTGATTATGTGAAGGTATTTTTGTGTTGTGAGAACCGTGTAGTCTCTTTTAAAAATACTTTTTAAAAGAAACTTCAACTTTACAGGACTGTATTGTTTCCCATAAAAAAACCCGAGTATGAAATGTCAAATTAGCTATTCAACCTTTGGGAAAAATGTAAAACTTTGTCAGTCCCTAGCCGCAAAGTTTAAAAGGGCCATAAAATGGCAGAAAGGTCAGGCAAAGGGCAGGAACGTGTTATAGCGCCTCTGTCGTGGTTTGTCTATTAAAGAGTAGCTCATCCTCGGAATAATCAATATATTTAAAACAAAATAAAAAAGCAGCTTAAACTAGAATCTCAAAGTTTTAGCTAAAGTCGTCGTTGAGTGTAAGTTAGAGCGTTTTCTTACCCAATAGTATTTTTACACTAATGTATTTTTAAAACTTGTTAAGAAATCCTTATATACGTACTCAAAACCAAACAAATTGATCCACTATTTATAAGCAGAACAACAAACAATTGCAAAATGATTACAAAACGCAACCTTTTCCGAACATAACCTAACAACCAACAAATTTCTTCGGCGGATAAGGCAAGACACACATGCCCCGAAAAGGCGCGAAACCAAAACCTAAAGGTGCGTGCACACAATGCGCTTATCGCACCATCGTGACATAAACAACACGGCGGGTGGCGCTACCGGGCGCTTACTAGTGTTTACGACCTTACGAAACCGCTAGCTACCTTAGTAGCGCAATAATGGGATAAATTTAGTGTCAGTCGTTAATTTATTTTTAAATTGAGAAAGTGATTTGACGTTTATTGGAGTGATGAATAAATATTTAATAATTGATAATATGGGTAGGAATACATTAAACAAATATTTATGGTAATCACGACATTAGTTCGAGTTATTTACTTTTTGAGAAAATGGTATTTAAAATTGTAAATTATGGGTTTGAACTTCTACGTAGGTAGGTAATTAAAATACCATAGAATTAGGCAATTTATAAAGTTCTTAACATAATGTAGTTTTCAGATAACCTTGTATTATAGTGATATTATAAAATTTGCCCGTTACACCTAAAATTCTAGTCATGTTTGGACATCATCAACGTAAATTACATTACATTGTAGGATGGCATAATTGACAACCTATCTGGTCCATCCAAAGAAAAACAATACTCAATGCAAACTGTAGATGTGTTCAAAGTTTCAATGATTGCGCCCCAGGGATTTTCCCCACAAAGCAACTGGGTCACGCGTCTACACCGGTGTCACAAAGTGTCGCGAGTGTCGCCAAGTGTCAAGTGTCAGTGTCAGAGATAGGTCCGAAGCGCATAATGGCGAGGTCTGATTGTAGGCCACGCTATTCAGCTGTTTGCAAGTTCGCGATCGATTCTACTGAATGTCTGTGAGCTTACACGTTTACTTAGGACGTTTCAAGGACGTTACGATTTGAGTTTTTTGAATTGGTGCTGGTTTTCTGAAAGTAATGGTATTTAAAAAGTACTAGGTTGTAACAATTACCTGTTCAGCTATATGTTATTCAGGTGATTTTGTATGTGAAGCTCGCCTAATTTATATAAATATTAAAATACGCCATAAACTTAAATGAATTGTCCGATATTAGGTGAGTTTACACGAAAAAAACATCTTAAAATAAAATGAAAAAATGCCAGTACGCCTTTAAGCTTCACACATACCTGACTAATATTATAATTGCATACCTTAAAAAGCTAATTTCAAGCGATAAAAACCTTATAAACCTAACAAGCACACACAAAGCGATATCCTCTAAGTTACGTCCCGACCGTGCGGTGCGCCCGCGCGCCTTGATAACGATAATGACGTCGTAAAGTCTCGGGCGGTCGCTAGCGATGCGCCATATTGCCGGAGACTACAAAGAGCTAGCCAATATTGCCACCAGAGAGAATTAAAAATAAATTGATGGTGGTTACTGGCTATAGACATTCTGGTATGGAGGTACATAACTGAATTTGAAACCAAGATCTTGGTCTAGTACAAGAATACGAAAGATAGATGGCGCCTTGGACCTATCGATTCCTAGATCATAGTCAAGGAGTACCAAGAAAACGTCGCTAAAAAACACGATATGACGAATGAGTTTACGTGGCTTCATTGATATTCGAGACAGAATTAAATACTAAATCTATTTGAAATAATTCAAAGGAGGTATGTAGAGCAGTAGCCTCAGAAATTCACGTAAAATTTGTTTGAAGATTTCTTACCCAACTTTGATATCGATAGACGAAGGCCATCACGGAATGTTTTAAAATCATAACTATAACATACAAAAATGAGCGTTCCAGCAGTTTTCAACAACTATGAGACCTCATGTCATGTAACTTTGTCAAAGGCCGATTTCAAAGGCAACATTCGAGCGTTTTTAAAAATGTACTAATATTGGCAGCGGTGCATCTTTACTCTTTGTAAGGCTAGTCCGAGCAAGACAGCGCAGAGTTAGAACGGGATAGCTCAGAGATATGCGGAAAGCACGCGGAAGAATTAGCCACACTAACGACGGAGTAAATCACCTGCCGCCAGGCCAAGATTAGCCAGCTCCGCTTAAATCACAAGATTTGTATGGGAAACTGATAGTTTCAAGGAACACTATTTTTATTGATATTTAAATTGAATCTGAAGCGATCGTGAGAAGTATTGACTGAAAATAAAGCGAAGACTTCCGCTTGTAGGCTGGGTAATGAGATTGCGGTCGATAAACAATGTGAAATCTCCGTAAACTTTTTTTGGCAGAATTCCGAGAATCCAAAGTGGTGGTTCTCTTATAATGAAATACGGCTTTACACTTATAAAAATACCACAGAAAATACATAGCTACCGGAAAAAGACTCGTCTCGTCTGCGGAATGCATATTTGAACTTCGCGTAGCATTTCTCCGCATTTTCCTATTTTAAAGGCACATTTTAAAAACTCATCAGTTAATTATTCCCCCGTGTAGCAGATGGCATGTTTGATTTGAATAACAAAGAGCTGACCGCGGCTCGGCGCGCTCGCTCGTCGGAAAAATGAAAGATTGACACACTGTGAACCGGGGGCGCATGGGCCGGCATCACACATGCCGAAACGACGTATGTTTCCATAAAGCCGGCCACATACATGCCTTTTTGGAAAAGTTGAAACGAAAGGATTGAATTTAAATGGGATTCTGTAAGTGTTTAAAGAGTTGATTAGATTTGAAGGATTTTATTACGGTTCGGAAAAGGTTTTCGACGCGTTGTTTTAAAAACGATTTTGGACAACCTTTTTATACAGTTTAAATATTCTCTTGTAATTTAAACTTTAAATTATAAAAAGAAAACTGTTCCTAAATAATAATATACGTGTATCTGAAATGGATTCAAAATTAAACAAAGAAACGTACTCTTTAATTTATACTTCCAACGCTAATAACATCCGTTTTATATCGTCTTTAATTTGTGCAGAAATCGAGAAGCTTGACTCTACATATGTCACTTGTATGAATTCACGAAAGATGGAGTACGGAGTGCTCAGTCATAACACTCATAACTAAAAATATGCAAAATGTATTGAAAAACCAGCGTGCGTAGGGATTCATGTGCTTTTTAATAAAACTTTGCGCCGGCGGCATTTTCGTGATGAATGAACAAGGGACGTTGCATTGATGGACAGCCGCTAACGTGGCCCTGTCGCTTTTCGCCTTTTCTATTTTAGTATTCATCAAAATATTGGCAGAAATTTGAGGATGACGTTTCCATAGCTATATATTAACCTAACAAAAAGGCAGCGAGCTATAGTTTATCAAAGATAGAGAGAGAGAGAATGTATAATACTAGCACCTATACCAGAACTACTTGCGTCAGTACTTAGATTCTGTAGAATTGGAATCATTTTATGTTTTTTTTAAGATTTACTGTGAGTGATGGATATATAGAGATGAATAAATTATGTACCTATATAAGTTCAAGAGCTTTCGATGTACTAAGCTCAACACAATCACAGGCAAACTGACGAGCCTGATGAAAAACACCATTGAATTGAAATGTAACAACAGCACTTACGGTGTTTCAACAGATACCATACCTACTTATTTTCGTTGTTTACCTGAGCACTGATTTAACTATTACGGCCCATTGATCTGTATTTACACAGAGCGCGGTAAAAAGCCGGATCTTTGCACTTTGACATTTCTCGGTTTAATCACGTACTACAGGGTGTAGAGGGCGCTAGTGGTGCCGAAGGGAGATCAGTGCGCTCTTGACACCGCTCTCACCACTCGGGCGTCACTCCGAGCGGATATCGCCTCTTGAGTTACATTGTCTGCGTGACTTTTTGACGTTATCGTAGATTTTGAGCGATAATCAAATATGGATTGATGTCGGTTTTCAAGTGCTACAAGTATCTGTGTGTTGACGACACGTATCGATAAGTTGCGTCGGCTGATTAATGCGTTTATTTTTGAGTATCACATAATGCAACACATTTTCTTGGCATGACAAGAACCAATTGTATTTTTCTAAAATATATTTAATAATTCCGAGTATGTTCTCTTAAAAATCAACTTTGACAAACCTGTTTGTATTGAATCATCCTAAAATATACCTTTGTAATCATATCGTAGTTCAATACACACGTTTAACATAGCCAACTGTACGTATATACGCATTTATTACCGACGACTGTACACGGAACGGGACGGCCACTGTCCGAGTTCGAAACTAACGCTTCCGATAGGGTTGTCAACGTTGGGAAAAGTTTTTTTTTAAGTTGACGGTTACGGCGTTGGCAGTGTAAATGCGTGTTAGTTAAGTTTAATAAAAGTACGTAGTGCGTGAATAAATAGTAACCGCAAGCTGGAGGATTTCCTCTACCAGAATATTATTATTTTAAATTCGTAACTAAGCCTTAATTTACATAACTCCAAAATGACATGAGTTTGTAAACTGTTTGATTTCGAAAGAACATTCATTACAAGTGAAAAGCATTATTAATACGGAAACTAAATAAGATAGGTAAATAAGTCAGAGATAAAAAAAACAAATAGATCACATTCTATGTTTTTAAATATAAGAAACTTGTGAATTAATCTGGAACTGACACGTTCTTATTGAACCTTTTTTTTAATGGTGGAAATATCAATTCCCCTTCCATCTCTCGTTGGGGGCTAGGTTGGGTTTGACGAACTCCTGAGCAGAAGGTCTAGGTACCATCTAAAAACCAACAAGATACCGTCTCCGTCGTGTTGGGACGCCACAAATTAAGGGCTTTTCTGATATCATGAGTCCCCATCTCATGTAGGTACGTCTAAAAAAAGTTTGTCAACCCTAGCCGTTAGGGTGAAATAAAGCCCGCCTACACGACGAATGGAGTGAAAAAATTCCAGTTCAAAAAGCCACGACTACACGACCGTTGGCAAAAAGTCTATTGTCTGTTGTGCATGTAGGGATGTTTAACCGGCCAGTGTTTTGTCTTCGTGTCGTCTAGGTTGTCTATGGTAGTTTATGTGAGTTTATGGATGTTGAGGCGAGTAGGTATTGTTGTTGCTGTGTTAGAGTTGTGTAGTTATGATAAGGATCTCTTTCAATTAAACTTTGGTTGATTAAGTGTTATAACACTTATAGTATTCAGGTTTCAGTTAGTTCAGAATGTTTCAAGTTTTAATCAGAAACATTATACAGGGTGAAATAGGGGTCGTGATCCCAACCATTTTTTTCTGACTCAGTAAACGATTGCGATGTTACCTGTATATATTTTAATTGAAACAAAGATGGTTCGGTATTTACTTATTTTAATTAAAAAAACGTTAAGTAACTAAAATGCGTGGTCACCCTACTTTTCCAATTACAACCTCTTTGAAAACAAACAACAAACAAAGGAATTTTTCTTATATGTCTATCAGTATCGTCATAACAACCTCTTTACATACTTACTGCGATGATTGTTAAGTACATGCACTTGACATAAGTTTTCTTGGGAAACAGAAGGGTGACCATGATCTCAAATCATCCCAGTTTTTTTTATTATTTGCTGTACTGACTTAAATAACTAACTTTAATAACTGTTAGTCCTAACCTATCGTGATCCTTAGGTGAAAGTAAGTTAAATGCGTCTTTCTTGCTCCACGACCCCTATTTCACCCTGTATATTTAAAACATAAATAAAATGTTATATAACTAAAATCGTTGTTAACCAACTAAGTATTAACAAGGTTCCCCACACACCAACCACATTTGAAACCAACGAAATCATACGGTATTAATTTAATAACACGGTAATCGCCTTTTGTTCTGGTTGTAAAACGATATAACACTGATATTTATCAATAGCCATCAAAACGGGGGACGGGGCTTTTTGTAAAAGCACTGCCCGAGGGACCCAGCCCGACATTTTGACGCGTGTCGAAACACGACACCGGCTGAACCCTCATTACCGTTGCCTACTTAATTAAATAATAAAAAAGTAAAACGTCAAAAACGCATCGTTTATTTTTTAATAGAATCAGCGTTCGATTTTTGAATTAAAACGTCAAGCGTAACTAACCGTGATAGTGGCGGGCATGCGGGCGCCTGAGGCGTCTTTTGTCCATTAAATGTGTTTGTGTATGTTGCGTTTTACTTAAATCTTCTTTCGTTTCGTTAGTTCAATGACACTTAAACATTACAACTCATATACTTACATTGTTTTAATCTGAACTATTATTTCAGATATTCCATTCTCCTAACTTCAGTCAGACGCCCTTTTCTTCTTTTTTCCCTGATATCCTAAATTTCATCGACTGGAATTTTCTAATAAATATAGGTATTAACCTGCAAAATTGTAAGACTGGGATCATGAAAATATGCAGTATAGATAAAAAAACAAAACAACTTGAAAGACGTCAAAAACAAAAGCTTATAATAGAATTGCAACACCGTGAAAAAGGAAAATGGCGGCGGCGAGGGGTGTCGGCTCGAGTCAGCACTTGCGGAATAAGCTCTAACGTTGAAAACCCAATTTGACGGCTCGATTAACGCGCCTTGCTCTCACTTACTGACATTGGATTGATTTTTAGCGTGATGTGATGATCTTTTTATAGACAATTAGACATGCAACCGCCATAGTCATAGAAATATTAGAAACATTATACTTGTTCCTTTTTCAAACGTGTTTATGGAATCGTCATTAAGTAACGACTTAACCTTTTGAACGCCACCGACGGCTCTGGCCGTCAACGTAAAGTCGTGCCACTGACGCCACGACGGGTACAGCCGTCACAAGTTCAAGATCGAAAGAGACTTTATTTCGTCTCAATAAGGTGTAATTTGCATGGCATAGCAAAAAAAATTGGCGTGTGAGTGACACGTCTTGTATACGACGCAAGGCATTCAAAATGTTAATCGTAATTTGTGGACGCGATTGCGGCTGTAAGTCTTGTAACTTAACTTTTTTTGTATGCCTACTGTACCTACTGTAGTGCAAAAGAGACAGGCTCTGATATACAACTCTTCCATAGCAATCTTAGGTCAGTCATTTCTTTGTCACCGGCTTATGTCACCAATTCACTACAATATTATCTCCTCTGATGCTATATTAATTTAAAAAAATACCCTCATCTAGTGCTACGCTTTGGCAAGTTACTGCTAGCAGAAAGTTTAAGCTAATTTGATCGTTAAAAACCGGCCAAGTGCGAGTTGAACTCGCGTAGAGAGGGTTCCGTGTATACGTTTTTTTTTTGATAGATATTTTATAGGTTTTCCTGTAATCTACAAGCAATGAACTACATTTTGAACAAAATTTTAGTTTCAGTAGTTTCAGAGATCAGGGGAATGGTAAATTTTCGTCTTCTTTCATGAATAAAATCAAAACTATTTTACAATAAAAAAAAAAGAGATTTGATATAATTATGACACAGTAAGGTTTGCAAACCTTTTATTTAAATTTCCTAATTTCTCCCCCGAAAATGACCCTTATTAAAAAAATATTACTTTGCACATCTGTGTTGGTCATCAATTTACATATGTGTACCAAATTTCAACTCAATCGGTCCAGTAGTTTTGGAGAAAATTGGCTGTGACATACGGACAGACAGACAGACGGATTTTTATTTTTTTGTACGGAACCGGAACTGTTATTGCGTGTATCCCTTAGTAGGCAGTTACTTTTAATATCTCGTTTGCTGTAGCCTTACCAAATACAAGTAACTTTCCCAGAAGTCTGTTTAAGGTACAAGTCTTTTCTACATACATACATACATACCTTCACGCCCGTAATCCCAGAGTAGGGTAGGCAGAGCTACAGAATTACCTACAACTCTAAAAACTTGTTGATAACTCTGTAACCACACTTTGCACAACCAGGCTAAAATGTTGTTGTTGAGATACGTCTTTTCTATCTTAGCTTATTGCTAATTATATTTATTTAGTGCAAATTCAACTGGCCTAACAAAATTGTAACCATGAAAGAATGTTCCGCATATGTACAGTCGCTAGCACAAGCCCTAAGTAATGCACGACTCGGCCATGTCTGCCAACATAACAATGAAAACTAAGCTTAGAGCCTTTTACAGCTCCATATGCATTAAGCGACTAAACTCAATACCTGTCTGACAAAGCGTGGTTACACAGTCTATAGGATTATCCGTCTTAGGGTATAAACGTTAAAAAAAAACTATGTGGGTATTGTACCTTTTTAATTATGTAGGTACTGTAGAGGTTGAGATACCTCTACGTGTTCTTTCTGCTTTAGAGTTTGAAATAAGAATGCCGAATGCTTCGGAAGCTGGTAGCCATAGCTCTCAGAAACAGAACCTAACAAGATCGTACATAATCAACAACTGTGACCCGTGATATTTTATTAAATTATTATAAAGCTATCATATATCATATCGTTTGACACCCTTTTACAATTTTATTTATACGTCCTTCCACCACGGTACCATTAATAAAGAGCACAATTTTGCTCTTAGATCTAGACTTTAGCCTAGTATCAACAATTCCCACAGCAATGTAATCTAACCGCTTCTAGAGCTACCCATATAGCTCGTTACCAGCCTTAAGCGAGCAAACGGCCTGTAACTCCCATATAGCTCTTGTAAGTCGTGAGCTCCGCACCATTGTACTCAATCCAGCCTCCAGTTAATTGTTTTAATTCCTTTACTCCACAATAAAACACCTTAAGCCAAAAAAAACTTTGTAGTAATTGGAACTCTATGGTTTTTAGATAAGGTTTAATTTGTTTTGGTTAGTTTTGGGTATTTTAAGGGTCCGATTTGTGTCTTTTAATTACGCCCACGGCTCACTAATGGCGCTCGTGAGTGGATGCGCGGATCACGTTTTGTTTAATTGTACAGTTCGGAGCTGATGCGGTTTCGATAGTGCTTTGAAGATAGGAGACGTTGTAGGGAAATGTAGAGTAACGTCTGGATAAAAGTGTTTCATAATTGGCGTTTCCAAATGGAGCTGAAAATATAAAAGGGAAGAGACTAGAAACAATTACCTATAATAAGAGAGTGTTGGTTAAGCATGGATTATTATATTTTTAATAGTGATGCAACGAATACGAATACGAATATTCGTATTCGCCGAATAGAAGACATTTACCGAATATTCGTATTCGGCGAATACTAATACGAATATTTAAAAACTAATATTTTTGGCCTTTTGGCGAGAAGATGTCCATTTTCCAAGTCTGAAAAAGCTCGCCCAAAAATATTTTTCACTGAAGCCATGTACAGTCGCCTCGGAAAGACTTTTTTCAACGGCTGGGAACATCCAGACTGAAAAAAGAAATCGCCTAAAACCAGAAAATCTACAAATTTTATGTTTTTTAAATAAAAAATTGCCTGTTGTAAATTTTAATTATTAGAAGAGTAAACATTATTCAAATAAATAAGTCTTTGATTACCATGGCGAGATATTCGTATTCGTATTCGTATTCGCCGAATAGTAGGTTTGATATTCGTATTCGTATTCGTATTCGTAAAAGTAGTATTCGTTGCATCACTAATTTTTAAGCATGCCAAATGGCACAAAAAAAATGTAATTAATTATCTATTCCCATTAATTTTGCATATTTTTTATTATTGGTCATTATAAAACATTTCAATCATAAATCTAAAGACACCTACTTAGTAATGTTTAATCGATCTAATTAAAATGACAAATATTTCAAAAAAAAATGTTTCGTACCAGATGATAGTAAAACAATAACTGTATCTTCGCTAGTAAAACATTTTCGCCCGCGACAGTCCAACCGGCCGGTGTGTCGCACTCATTTGGATAATTCGCCAGATATCCTCAATTAACCAGCCACAGAAGTTGCGAGGGAATCACGACGCCAACTTTTAAACGCGTTCTAATGAGTTCCGTTCGAAATTTGAACTTTAATTATGGAATTTTAAATTTTGCTTTTGGCGCGTTTTATTGATGGCCAGTTTTTGGAAGTGTGATGTGATTTGTACTTAAAGGTGCATTTAGAAGATTCAACTCTAGCTTCAGTTTTGTTTGAAGTGTAGAATACAGAAAACAATAAAATACGCCGTTGACCATTGTATCTACTAAATATCACAATTAAACCAAATAAGTAGGTATGCGCTATTTAATTATTTCTGTTGAAATATAACTTCATAGTAAGGTGACCAAAAAAAGCGAATTATCTCATTTAGGTATATGATTTTAAGGTTTTTATTTTGTAGCAACTAAAAACCACGATAAATTTAATCAGAAATCTAAATTATACTTTCCAAAAATAAAGAGATAGTTTGTTTATTAATTTGCAAATTTACCACATGTTACCCAGTTGTCTCAATTCAACACGCCCGTAAATAAAAAATAAATATTAAAAAACAAAAATGTCATCGCAACCGACAAACCACGGTAACCCCACCGGGGGCCGACCCGGTGTGCAGGGGTCCGGCCCCCGGACCGCAATCTCTAACAAGCGACTTTTGGCTTGACAGCGACGCGTCAGTCGATATGGAGTGCCATCTGAGGATATATGCGAAGATAGTCAAATCAATTATTTGTAAAAAAACATATTTTTTTTTATTGATTTTAATTTCAATTAACAATTAAATGATTAGTTATAAAACCTTTGATGGTGTCTGTTTGTCATGTTTTTAACTGCAGTATTTTGCGTTATTTATTAGGGACCCTAGTTCCTGAAGGTAACTTTCCAACCGCCGCTACTTTTTTAAAACGGCCATACGTTTTTTAAAATATATTTCTTAATAGAAATAATAAAAAACATGAAATCAATTACTTAGACTTCGACCACCGAATTTGCATCAGTTAAGTCTCACCTTATAAGGGATACTTAATAGCTTTAAAACATGATAAAACTTCCAAATATTGATCTATAACTTTCATTTACTACACGGCTGAAAACAATCACATTAAACGGACTTACTATGTAGTAATATTAAATATCTTCAACTGAAAAGGTGTGTTTTTAATTAAAAAGCACGACACACGTTTGCACGCCGTATTTCAATCACAATTGAAAATCACATGATAGAAGCTCATTCCCAAAAACCCAACAACGTAACACACAATAAAAGGATTTTTAACAATCTACCGTCAAATCCATCCCCTTCTCAACCTCTCATGTGTACTTTTTTTAACATTCATCCCCCGGGCACGGATAATCGTATCAGCACACGTCACTTGAGTCGACACCCTCTGACCACTAATCAATGACTCCAGAGCGCAAAACACCATTATTAAAAAAGTAACCCACCATAGAGTTTCGCGCCAAAATAATTTGATCAAAGAGTCGCGATACCCGACGTTGTAACGTAGAGCCAAAACAAAAACGCCGCCACCGGTAGTTAGGCGCGTGCCACAATGACAGCTCTGAGATGAAAATTACACCCTTTTAGTGCCAAAAAGGTATCATTATGTTACTGGGCTTTATTCGGAAGGTGATCATTGTGATGAAGTTATAAGTGCCGTGTAATTACGAGCACCAATCACAGATGTCGCTGGCGGCGCGGCTGATTCGCGCGTTGATGATTTACGATGTGAAAATGAAAGTTTTTTCTTCTACTTAGCATCGAAACTATTGTTAAGTTTATCGAGACTATAAATTTATCTAATAAAACTATGATAATTATGTTCTGTTATTGTTTTTACATTCTACATCATAAGCGAGTGATCACTTTTGTACTTTTGCCGCTTTAACTTCAGAGGCCATATTGGTGCTGTTAAAACCTGTCAAGTAACGTGCAGTTTGAGCACTCGTAGATGACGTGATACGAAAAGTCACGTGATGTAGCAGTGACGCGATTGGTTTAAAAACGAAACGAATAGAAACGCTACTTAGCGTAGTGCATCTTGGCAAGGGCCTCAGTAGGCTTAGCCAAGAGCCAAACGGTGTTAGCGTTTTTCCATTCCATCGACTTTTAATGTATGGGATGACCAGTTGGTCACGTGGTGTATCACAAAGAAACGCTAAATGCTAGCCAAACTAGGTGTTCTCACTTCGTAGCTAAACGTGAACCCGAGATGAGAGAAAATAATAATATGCATAAATAACACAGCGTGTGTAGGGTTCCTATTATTTTATCGAAAGACCCTTCAACAAAAGTGTAATTTCGCAGAATTTTTATTTTATCGTAATTAGGATATCCTGAAAAAATCATAGTTTCACACATGGTCACAGCTCATTAGACCCACCAGGCGCCCGACCTGGCACCACCGACCGCCTCGCCTCGCGGTTAGTATTAAAAACGTTACGTAGCGTAGTTGATGTAGTGAGCGCATACAAATCCATTATAAAGAATACTAATCGCCTATAATGAGCCTGTGGTGACCTTTAATCGTCGGGTCAAAATCCTCTCAAGCCCTATTGCACCGTCTCCAAAACATATTTATTCTAATTCCACTGGTTAATATTACCCAAAACGTAAACTTACTCGTTCAATCACACCAAACGCAAACAGCAAGACTCCAATCTTGATACGAAGGGTGCTATTCTCAAGATCGAATCGCGGTGACAAACACCGGGGTCCTATTGTGGGTGCTAAATTTGTTTCGCTATTTCCGATCGCCTTGCGAGATTATTTTACGATTGTTAAGACGGTATTGTGGTTCATTGTGGAAATGTAAATTATAGGTTATGGCGGCCATTTTCCATTATTGTGTAACACGTTGGTGTTAAGATGATGTATGAGTGACCGAGATTGGATACAAGAAATGGAGATGATTGTTAGTGCATGTTTAAAATAATAATACTAGAATATATCTATATTTAATAAAGGAGAGACACTGCACACTGGGTTTTCACACTAGTTTAATGCTTAGGTACGAAACATGGTCACCATTATATTAATTTATATTGTAAAGATAACCTTTGACGAGCTCCAGCTCTTAATTTCATAATACACTCCTGTACAGTTTTTTTATATTATTATTAGTTAACCGGTCGTTATTCATAGAATACTCCTGCAAAAGTAAACTTTATGACGTAATAATGTCCAAATCTGTCCCAAAATTGATTTACGCAACAAAAAAAAGAATAGCATTTGTAAAAAAAAAAGGAAAGATACTCACGTAAGCGTCACTTATAATAAGATTCGATCTAACAGACCTGCATTATCCAAAACACAAACTTATATTTACTGACGACGAAATCACAAACTAACTTTATCACGTACTAAATGTAGATAAACATTCAAAGCCAGCACAACGGCCGACGGCATTCATAACTTTGTATTTCCTTTGTTACACTAATACCTATGCATTCAACAAGATCATCCCAATGTTTGCAAAGTAAACATCTGCTGTACAGTCTTCAAGTGAACACCATTTTAAACCTTAAAGTTATGTGCTATAATGGCTAGTCGTCAGTGTTGCCTGCTATACCGCCTACGACGTGTTTGAGATACCGCCTCTTTAGACATTGTTATTTTGTGTTCGGTTGATCGAGTTACCTTAGAATGTCTATTGATAGAATGTCTTAAACTTATTGAAGTTATTCTATGAAGGACGGTCCGTCTGAGAAAAAACGTTACAACTACACGGCATTTGATTTTATGAATTTTTACGATTCGGAAAAGTCAAGGATGAATCATACACAAGTACATATTAGTAAAGATTCAACTACATATTTAATAACGGAAGTAAAGCATTTTTCAAATGATATCTGGCATAATTTGGCATACTTAAAAAATGCTTACATATTTTGTACATCGGAGTTTATATCATATAATGCAACTGGCCTTATACTTTCCGAAGTAAATTCCTGAAAACAAGCCATGACTTTTTGAAGTTCGAATAGTTTTCATTCACAAAAACATGACTAGAAGACTTTTTTTTTCATTATAAACATTGGTTAAACTAACAAACAAAAACCTAACCCTAAAAAAATCTATAAAACTTTACCCGCATATAGTTTAATAAGCGATAATTATATATTTTTATAAAAGATAGAGCGTGAACGAGGAATGAATGAACGAATGCGGGCATCGATTTAACTCGCTTGGATCACCCTTTACTTTATCCTAATGAACAATGTATCAAGCTTAGAATCAATTGATGACATTTAAAGCCATAATATTTTTTTTATAATCGTTAACAGACCATTGCCTTAACAATATATATTTCTTAAATAACTTGCATTTATTGTTTTTTTTTCAAGTTTCTAAACATAACAAATAACTCTACTATTATTATCTATGATCTATCCATCTATTCTCTCACTCTCTAAAACATGTCATGAGTGGCATAATAGACCACCCATAATCCCACAGGTATCCAAAAGAAAAGTGGACTACACACTAACACATTATTATCTACTTCCTAATAATTATTTAAATTGAAGAAATCTAAAGGATCTTGTTTTTTTTTTAATGACTTGTCAAAAATCTTCGATCTTTTTCAAATCCTCATATAGCGTAATTGGCATAATGGTATTACCCCCAAATGTTTACGGAATACCATTTAACCCCACATTAACCGCAGGGAGCAAACCCTCACCTTTCTGAATCAAAAGTTGTACGCACTGATCTTACAGACAAAGATCAGGCTGCCAGCAATTAACCCTGCGCCTGGGCCACAATGTAATAACTCTGATTAGAACGGCCCTGGCGAACGAACGACAATTGCTGAATGAACGGAACGAATGAATGGATATTGTTTGACAGATGTTTTAGTACAAGAACGAAGAAAAACAAGGAAAGCGAGAAATACATGTGTAATTTGATGTTGTCGTTAATATATATAAGGAAATAAATGAAGTTAATGATATTTCATAAGCAAAGACAATGCAACACTTGTACTAGTTAATACAGTCCAACCAATGATGATGTTAAACATAATGAATATCGCAAATCTAATCACACCGGACTCAGTACCAGACTTCTAAAGCTTTTCATTGAGTTCTTGGCACATATAAATGTTAAATTAAACCTACGCACACAGACGATACATATTGCCCCCCAAATTTGAATGAATCAGTTTCTCTGAACTATTTAGTGGCTTAAATAGTATTGATGGCGGGGTCAAATGATGTGACCCGCTAAATCAATGTTCCATGAGCGTAACGAAGGAGTCAGCTTCAAGACTTGGCGCCAATTCGACGATGATTTAAAATGAGACGGTGCGTTGTCAATGTAAAAAGCGTAGTTGAAGAACTAGTAGTTTTAATTAAGGAACAGCTCACCAATTAGGCAATTAGTTTGGTCTTCTAATTGAAGAACGGTTGCTACGAGTTTGTGCAAGTTTAATTCGATTTCTATATAGTAGTGAGTAAATATCTCTGGTTGAAGTTAGATGAATAGTTACTTGTAAACCAAATATTAATTGGGACAATTTCTAACAAATTGTACAGCAAAAATTTTGCTCCGGAACGAACATTCACCAAAAAGTCTGCCATTTTCACTTGCAATCATTTATTTTTTTGTAAATATTTCCGATTCAGGCATTTCCTTAAAACATATCTTCAAACCTTTGCACATACTTATCTATGTTATTCTACTGTAAATTTTCATTAACTTACATTATCATCAACGTATAATATACATGCCACTGCTAGATTAACGTCCGGTTCCTATATTCAATCCGCGGACAGATAGGCTTACTTCGGATTAAAATTTGACACATTTTGTATGGGCAAATGTCAAATTTTAACCCGAGGTAAGCCTTATCTATCCTCGGATTGAATATAGGAACCCGACATAAGACAGTAAATATCAACTCAAAATCATTATTAGTTTTGTTTCAAGCTCATAGACGTTGTGTTAAAATTATTTTTAAAATACAGTTGTATTTTGAGTTACTACACTTTTGATCTGGCAGTGCGATATATCTTTAGATCACCTAAAGCAACATGTACTTCTAAATATTCATCATCTCTTTATCTCGCAACATTTCCATACGCCATCTTGGACATCAGATCCAATGCCCATCAATTAGCAGCAGCTGTGACCATTTAAGAGCATCGCCTGAACAATTAGAACAAGTGAACGCAATTGTCCGTTGCGTCATTGCTGAGACGAAGGCGTGGACACACGAATTAGAATTAATAGATTCAGGAAAAACTGGGTTAAATTCATTTGTAAAACATCTGTCGAAATCTGTAGGGTTTTGGGTTGACACCTTATCTCTAAGATAAAAACTCTCTCTCTCTACAGCCTTAACTTTGAAACAAGGGACTTGAAATGTGAAATGCATACATACATACATACCTTCACGCCTTCATTCCCAGAGAAGGGTAGGCAGAGCTACAGAATTACCAACAACTCCAAAAACTTGTTGATAACTCTGTAACCACAATTTGCACAATTGGGCTAAGATGTTTAACAGTGTATATTAGTGACAGTGGTAGCAAGTCCATCGCCTAACAGGTACTACAAGCCTTTATTCCCTTAATCGCCTCTTACGACTTCCACGGGAAGACATGGAGTGGCACAATTCTAAGCCGGCAACCACACGGCAAATGAAATTTTAAATGTTTGTTTGAACATCTACCCCTAGTGGTACAAACAGGGAGAGTAGTGGGAATTCCACGCCCACTAAGTCACGGGCGTCTTATCGGTTTGGCATTATGATTAAAGTAATTGCTTACGTCTTAGAAGAAACAATTGTAGAAAACATATTGTTGGCACTATACCTATCATTATCCATACTAATATTATGCATGTGAAAGTGTGTATGTTTGTCCGTCTTTCACGCTTCGACCACTGAACGGATCAAGATAAAACTTGGCACACATATTGGTTAGGTCCTGGAATAGGATATAGGATAGTTTTCATCCCGGAAAATTCGACAGTTCCCGTGGGAGCAGCGATAAACGATTTCTACGCGGACGGAGTCGAGGCGAAAGCTAGTTAGTATATAAGGTAATTGAGGCGATAATTCTTCTATGAATAATAATGCCCGTAATTAATATTTTGGATACCAATAACGAGGTGTCTCAGAAATTAAAAAAAACCGCGCTCGGAACCTAGTGGTTTGCAAAAGCTAACTTCTGCATAATTTAAAGAAAATTTAGGAGATTGATGAATGCTTGTCGTGCGTATCCCTTTGAAAAATCCATACATTTTTGAGTTATTTGACTTGACGTCTTAAACAATTTTTGCATAAGATGCGTATCGAAAGCCAAGAATACCCTTGTTTGGGCTGTACCTAAGGAAGATTTATGAATTATACTTCTCGCATTAACCATCAAGAACTTAATCTGGGACCCAATTACGTCTTAGATATTACGTTAGTTGGGTCAGGGAAGTAGATATTTTTTGGCGTAATAGAATAGTTTCACGATGTCGCAGAAAATATTAATATATTAATCTAATACAGATTACAAATGCATTAGTGGATCTCAGGTTTTTTTTTCTGGGTAGGCTATGGGAAATTATGATTATTATTGATCAATATCACACGATTACTTACAAGTTACTTACTTGTATATTGACTCGTTTAGAATTTACATACATAAATAAACTCAACATAAATATGACTCCGTCTTCCCATTTTCCCACAATCTTATTCAATCTCCAAGTTCTCATATTTAAATGTAAAATCATTCAATATCAATGAGGATTATTGTAATACCATAAAATACCTTTACTATTTTAAAATTACTGACAGAATTTAAAGTTTGAAGAAGTATTTGGAACGTTAATTTTTAATCACCACGTCATAGTGGTTGTAATTAAAGTGGTGATACAGTCCGTATGAATGTTAAATGAATAAATTACCCACTTCATTTGAACGTTTAAGGTTTTATTCCATAAAGTGAGAATGATTTGATGTCGTAAATCTTATATAGCACTATTACATCATCAGAAATTTGATCCGATCATGCGGTTCTTATCAGATTATTTGTTTGTATCTTGAAATTCAAATTAATAAAGACCATGACGTTTTTGAGAGTAGGTCTTAGCTTTCTTTATTTTTATGTTTAATTTTTTCCTTGGCTTATACGAGTGTCCCACTTGGAGGCATAAGCCTCTTCCCTTGATTTCCATGCGTCTCTCTTCTAGCCAGTAGTTGAGAAATGCGTCAAACTATGTACATAGCCGGTCTTTAGTTTAGGTATTAGCATTAGCTTTAAATTTATTGTTTTAAACAAAACTATTTCAGAACAAAATTGACACACACACGTCACAGTGCTTATGTGTGATTAAATATCTGTTACGATTGGCATCTATTTATCTATGGTCACAGACACGCACATATTCAAACTGAAGATCGAAACAGACTAGCACCACCGTTGTATTAAATAATATTTTTTCAACATACTTGCTCTTAAAGTGGTCCTTAATGCAGCATTTTAGAGTCGTATCATAATGAAGCATTTTTTTTTCAGTATTTAAAAAACACTAGTACGTATGCAACGAGTGAGCATTACATTACTACTCGTATCTGCTCCATTAACGCCCAATCCCACATCGCATGTAAAGACAATCTTAGCACACTTGTATCGTAATGTAACAATTCTACGGAAGATATCTCTATGATATTATCACTTTGACACAGAAATATTTCTTCTAATTTGAGTGGGCCTGCTTGTAATTTCCAAAGATCTGGACACGTCACAATGCAATTTGAGTCCATAACGCTAATTACATTCTGCGTTCCGTCGGCAGACATCTGCTAAATGGCCCTTTTGTTTACCGCGTCATTTCTCCACACAATAAAAATATATTAATGTCAGTACAATATCAAGCAAATGTACCAAAGGGTCCGTAATCGCATTGGGGACGTTCACGGGTTATTATCTCCGTTTTTATGCTGGGGGAAGGATTACGTTTCTTTAAGATTTGGAGTCGCTTGAGGTATGGGCAACCGTTTCCGGATTAAAGTTTCAAATGTTTTGATATATTTTAAAGTAACGGTGCTCATTTTATTATTAAAAAACTTTAAAATCTGGCAGTCGAAAAAAGTTTACTTTTTATTGTAAAAACTGTAAAAAAATCTTAAACATTACGAAACAGGCCGTAGATAAGACAATTACCGCCATCGTCAACGATTTTCGAAACCTGTCAAAGTGTATGGATTTGACATAAGCGGTCGACGCGACCGTTCAGCAGCTTACGTCAACCCTATACATTTTCGATAACGATAACCAATAACCAACCTAGGGCCGTAATATTTTTATCAGTGAATATAGTAAAGCGGCAAATATCCGAAATCTGTTGTATCAATGCAGGTTCATGTGGTCATAATTTCAATGATTTACTTAGTTGTTTAGTTGTTAGTTAACGTAAATAATGTAGCAGTTATCTAAAATATATCAGTGTTTAATACATTAGAACGATAAAGTATACTTTTGCGAAACAAATTACCCAATAAATACCATAACTGTTTCTAGACCATTTAATTCCCTTTGTAGCTTACCAAAAGACATTAAATACACATTTAAGCCAAAAGTGGCAGTCATAATGACAAAGCCCGTATAAATGACTGTGACCTTCCTATCATTAATGTCTCCTCTTCTTTTCCAGATGCCTGTGGCCTCTCCGACGTGCCTCACATAGAGAGTTTACAAGAGAAGTCCCAGTGTGCCCTCGAAGAGTACTGCAGGAGTCAGTACCCCAACCAGCCCACGCGGTTCGGTAAGCTGCTCCTCCGGCTACCGTCCCTCAGAACCGTCAGCTCCCAAGTCATAGAGCAGCTGTTCTTCGTAAGGCTGGTCGGGAAGACCCCGATCGAGACCTTGATCAGAGACATGCTGCTGTCCGGGAGTTCGTTCTCATGGCCGTACATGGCGACCATGTGACACACGATGTGGAGACAGCTTGCGGCCGCCTGATCTTCGTCGTACGGCTTTCCGCCGTACTTGCCCAGCCAGCGGTTTGACCCGTTCCAGAGATTCCAACGCGAACTGCCTCAAGAAGACGCTGTGACGTCTTCCAGCGAGTTCCACGACACTGAAACCACGACTGAGGACTACTTCGGGTCCAGAACAAGCAGGGAAAGCGATCGAGCCGACTGTCCGACCTTTGACCCTATATCAGCGTTCTACGCCCCAAAAACCAGTGAAAGCCAGGAGTTTGAAGCGACCGGGGAGTCGCAGAAGAATGCTCAAAAGACCCTGACTATAGACAACTTGCTGAGCATTCGCCCGGAGCCGTCGACTTGAAGGGAACGCTTACGTGGCACCAGTGTGTGTTAGTTCAAGTTTTTTTGTTCCTTTGTAAAAATACTTAGGTTATATTTAATGATGTAAATAAAATGTTTTATTGTAAATGTATAGTTATGTTAAGGCGAATTTTCTACGATGTTTGTGATAGGTCTTCGCGCTTTTATGTACATTGACGTGTTAATGTAATCTTTTGAATTGTACAGTCAAATTGATGCGTCAGTGCAAAGCGTCTTCTGTGTAGAAGCCAATGAGGTTTTTTATGATGAATCTATTTGTATGATAAAATGCAATAAGAAGTTTTAAAGGTCGTGCAATGTTGATGTGTAGGGATAGTGTAGACATAGGTAACGAAACAAGTTTTTTGGATACATTTTATTTCACCGTGGTGCTCTCTGGTATTTATTAATTCAATAAGTAGGGGATTTGCGTAGCTTTACGAAGATGTCTTGGTACTAGACGAGAAAATAAAATACTTATTTATTTTAGATGGTTTTTGTATGTAAAACATACCATTAAATAAAACTACTTGCAATCAGAATTTAGCTACTTAAGCTATGCTGATTGCAAATGCGACATTCTGTGACTTTCTAAGCACGATTAAAGATTCCAAAACGATGGTAATAGTAGTACTTATTTCACTAAACATGCAATATTTTGAGATATACCGTGTTGGTGCAATTTAAACAGACTGTAAATAATCTTGGTACTTGTCTACTTAATAATTCCGTAAAAGCATTTATCGTATCGTTCCTTGATTTTTACAGTTTTTTACGTTTTTTTAAATAAAATATTAAGTAGCTTTCATAGAAAGTATACTTTATTGTACAAACGCTGTTTATTTTCGTGTGTTTTGTTTAAAGATTTCTTAGTGAGATATAATTGTATATTTTAAAGTATTTTATATCAAACAGTGGCATTTTGTTACTTATGGCTGGTAATTCATATTTTATACGATGTTCTATTTAACTTTTTAAATTCCAGCAATATTGAATACAGTCCTGTGACTAAAAAAATATAAAAATATTTATTAAGTTCAAGCTCTCTTTATGTTTTTTTTATACCTATTTGGAAAGATTCTTTTGACTGTAAAGACAATGAATGAATATTTAAAATTGCGGTTTGAATATGTTGACCAGAAAAAAATATTTGTAATTATGAGATTACCTAATACATAAAGAAATAAAAAACAACCGCCTTGTTAAGTCGGTGGGGTGTAAAATGATTTTAACTAACAGTAAGTATAGTATTAGTTTACATAAATCATGAAATTAAAAAAAAAAACCAAACTTAATTTTATCTTTTAAATTGTGTAAAGAATCTTTCTAAATGAAACCTAAATGTCAGAAACGACATTATCTCCTGCCAAATCTATAATACATGTAAAGAAAAAGCAATTAAGGTATTTATTCGCAATAATATGTACAGTGACGGTGTAATATAGATCGGTGTGTATGAGACTGTATGCAGTTGTATGAAGTAATGTTGAGGAATAAAAATGTCTCTCTGGATTTCAATGTATTCGTTTTATTAAACCTATTTAGGTATTAAATTTTGAACATTAAACTGGTACTAATCATGGTGACCATAAACTTGACAGCTTACTATATTACAATCAATCTAGGATAACCCCTCATAATGACATACATTTATGTACGCGTATTTTGACTTGACTGAATCGCTTGGAGCTATAATCCTATGTGATTCTGTTTAGTACACTAGAGAAAGTACTCTTTTACCGAACATGATAACTATAACTCGACAATGGAAAAATACACCTCAATGGACTAAAAGCCATTAATTAAAAATATAATTAAATACACGTAATACATTTATTATTTGAGTTTACACAACTAATTATCACAATTGATACTTTGACATGACGTTCAGTAATTTAACCTCTTTTTAAATTACGAATTAAAACTGCCATAGACTATCCTACATTTACCGATATAGTAAGTATGTTAAGATATGATTTTCTTACTATACACAGAAAATACACATACAAGTACCAATTTTTGTACGTTCTGACGTAGCCTGGTAGGTATAGAGTCAATGGATATCAGCCCAGATTCGGGATCAATATCTAATCCAATGTGAGCCGTTATATTACAAGACTGGCTTCATATTGCAACCATTCGTCATTTTGAATGATTCAGACATGACATAGAGATATATTAACTGATTAACGAGTACAGAACTTTACTAGTAATAATATTGAATAATACCCAAATACTTTATCTGCACACATATCATGTCCTCTATTATGCGTTCAAAACCCGTAGGAAATTACCAGCATTATTACAACCAATTATAATATGATAACTTTCTTGTCTGTGGTAGTATTGAAAATCTGTACTGTAATGTTATTACAATATATGTAGATTGTAACGTTATGAGTTTAAATTTAGAACAGCTGTCAAAACTCAAGAGGGTCTCTTTCTAGTATACATAGATATTAAAACAGTCATCGACTCGAAACGTCAATTCAGTATGTGTTTTTAAAATAAACCGCACGACATTTGATCTCGAGTGACTTGAGAATAGGGACTTCAATAGTTTGTCTATGATTTAAAAAAAACATTCGTCTTGACGGAGGATCGAATTGCCGCCATTATTGTTGTCATTTATGTTTGTTGGTTTTTTGCTATTACGAAAGTAGGATAATTCTAAACTTATGATAAGTGTGTAGATAAAGTAGTGTATGCCACTGTACATACTTAAGCTTTAAAACACTCGTGTGATCCTATTAAAGCTCATTATGTATCAATTGCATAATCTACTAAAACCAGTAACGCTGACCAGAAATTACCGGCGCGTGGGTGGTATCACAATATCATTGATAAACCTCTGGTTTCGTAACATACAATGTCAAAGTTGATTTTTTATTCGATATAAAAACTCTTGAACCAGCGTTTTTCAGAGCCTAATATGCGAAAAGTAGTTTTATTTTTATGTATAAAATCATAACGTGTTAAAAATAATAAAAAAGATAAATGATAAAAAATGTTTATTCAGTAAGTAGGCCGCACGGGCACTTTTACACGTCAAAAATCTACCAGCGCTTCGCAAGAGACCACTGCTGAGAAGAAACGCCGCAAGAAACTCAACAGTCAGGCATTTTTTAAATATTGCTCATATAATAATAAACTTAACCTAGCATGATATAAAACAATGAATCTCACATAAAACCAAAAATTAATATATTCATACGTAGTTGAGCAGGGAAATGTGTCAAAACTCAGAATTGTCACACAACTAATAAGTAACAATAATAAAAAAAAATAGAAATTATACAAGTTATATGACATGACCTGTGACGGTGCAAGACAACCTGCATAAAAGATACATTCTCCTACAGAAACCGTGTCCTCTAGTTAATATACAATGTTTGCATATTTTTTATTACTTACTTAGAAATTACAAAAAATATATATTGGGATACTAATTAATTTTTAACTCGGTAAGTGACGGTCACACATTCCCATACATGGACATAGTTGCACGCGCAGCACAGCTGTGTCACGCGAGCCCAGTGCCACGTGGGAACTACACTCAATAATCTTCTAATAAACCCTATTACGAACAAAATACGCCACATTTTACTTTGTACAATTATAGTATTTAATTTTTGACCTACTATGGAACCCTGTCGCAGAAAGCCGATGGATAATTTCGACGCAATTTAGTAGCTGCGTGACTCGACGCTAATATTTAGATAGGGTTCTAAGGTGACTCAATTATTTAAGTCCGTGATGTTACATACCAAGTAAGTACCAAGGATGTCTAGAGAGATCCTTACCTATAATTACACTCTTAAACGTTACTTTGTATTATGGAATTGGTGTTAAAGTAAGTAAGACTCTCTGATTATGGTGATAAAGTTGAGGTTCCTAGGTAATGTAGAGAGTAGTTATGGTGTTGACACCAGGTTTCGCTTGAAGAACGAAACAAGTGAAAAGAGGGAATAATTATTAAAGGATTTAGATGGGTAATTATTTAAACCACAGATATTTAATTTATTTTTGTATGGTCGGTTATAAGTAGCTGCACACTTTAGTACTTTGTCATTGGAACTTCATGCTTGAACTGCTGCACTAATCTGTCAAAAGCGTTAAATCTAGTTTTTTTTTAAATGGCATATGAAGGCAAACGAGTACACAGGCCACCTGATGGTAAGTGGAAACTGTGATCCATAGACAGTCGCGTTCACAAGACCGCAATCCCAAGAATGCAAATGCACTGCCAACCCTGAGGACTAAGATGGAATGCCTCTATGCTAGTAATTTCACCCGTTGTCTTATCCGAGCTGTTAAGTGACAAGGTACAAAACTGAGCATCAAATTATTCTTATTCTTATAGTAGCGACCCGCCCTCACTCCGCTTCAGTTTATGTCAGTTTTCTGTCACCCCCGTATATAATCCAACATTTATTGTACAAAAAAAATCTTCATCTTGAACCACTCTATCTATTGATGAGACGCATTATAATCCTTTGCGTACCTAGTTTGAAAGATCTAAGCATTTGTATGTACACCCCAACGAAAATGTTTAGCACTTTAGTGCGTTGTCATACTAAACTTCAAACAGAACATCAAATGACACATATGACAATGATAATGACACAATGACAAGGTTCTAAGTGTAATCAACATATTTATTGGGTGACGGTACATACAGAGGAACAGACGGCGAGAATCGACTTCGTTTTATACTATACTAGCTGTTGCCCGCGACTACGTCCGCGCAGAAAAATAAAACATAGCCATAGCGATAATGTAGCATTCTAATGGTGAAAGAATTTTTGAAATCGGATTAGTAGTTTTTGAGTTTATTCATTACAAACATACACACACACAAAAAAAAAAAAAAATCCTCTTTATAATATTAGTGTAGATAGAGATGTATAACGATTTCTAATGCCTCCCAATGTCCCAACCCATTCGCCACCGACTTACACGCGTCACAAAAATTCCCGAGTGTCACACACCGCCCGTCATTAACCTGCCTAATTGCAGTACTCTAGGAAACACCTGCAGGGCTGTCGACAAAGGAATGCCGCGGCCGTGATTGTTTCCCACGGCGCTCGATAAGCGTGACCGCAGGCACACCCCTACCGGAGGGCTAGAGCGGAAGCGCTAGTTATGATTTTAGAATTGTTTATTTGGATTTAATATTAACTTTTTTAATAAATGGTGATAGTTCTTGGTTATATGCTCACTGTCAACAGTATATGTCTATCGCACACACTGAGTAGAGAGAGAAGGAAACGTCTGTCCGACACACGGCTAGCGCTGTGGGTTAGAGTGAGAGAGGAGGAGCCTGCCTACCGCTGCCGTATGCGTGAGAGAAAGGGAAGCCAGACAGACTGGCGCCGTAACGCATAAGTTTACCCTCCCATAAGAAGTTATCACTTCAAAAATACTAGGTTGGATGAATATTGACATCTTAAAAGAACTTTTGTCCGTCTGTTGGTTTTCTTCTACATAGGGCCCGAACAAGTGAATACTAGTATTTTATGGCACGGAGAAGGCAAATGAGGACACAAGACACAAGTTTTGTTAGTTTAGTTTGATGACGCGTTGGCCTAGTTGGTAGTGACCCTGCCTACGAAGCTAGCAGTCCTGGGTTCAAATCCCGGTAACGGCAGATATTTGTGTGATGAGCGCGAATATTTGTTCCTGTCCTGAGTCATGGGTGTTTTCTATGTATTTAAGTATATATTTCTCTATATAAGTATGTTTGTCGTTGCCTATATAGTACCCATATTACAAGCCGAGAGCTTAGTTTGGGACTAGGTCAATTTGTGTGAGATTGTTTGGTAATTCTGTAGCTCTGCCTACCCCACTCTGGGAATGAAGGCGTGAGTTTATGTTTGTATGTATGTTTCCTGATTCCTGTTTCCTGATAGGACACCTGACGGTAAGTGGGATCTGCGACCCATAGACATTTACATCCTCAAGACTACAATCTAAAGATTGCTAAAGACCAAAAATGCGTTGCCTACCCTGAGGGCTACGATGGGGCATGCTAGATATGCTATCTATGCTAGTTATTTCACCGGTGTTTTTATCCCCACTCCAGAACACAATAATGTCGTCAATGTGAACACTGCAGCAGGTTCAAGGATAATATGGTACTATCTGGAACCTGAACTACAAATGAAGGGTCCACGGAAAGAACATGTCTAGTCACATTAGTAACTTTTTAAGATATCGCGATTTGAAAGTTAGGAACCATGTCATTTTGTACGTAATTTTCGTTTAGAGGTTTTTCAAGAGTGAAAAGATACAAGTTATATGAAGATTTATATCTGAATCTGAGTGGAAGGTAATAGTTTATTTCGTCCTCTACATTTTGAGATTCAAAACTCATTTTCAAAAAAAAGTGACTAGACATGTTCTTTCCTTGGACCCTTCAAATGCAACTTTTGAATAGCGAAAAATCTCAAATAGCCTTCGATGAAATGAAATTCGGTTTCGGAAAATCAACCATATCAAGTTTCTATGAAAGTAATCTGAATATCTGCTGTTGTGTCTTCTTGCCCCTTTTGGGTCAGAAGTCACCAACTGTAGGCCACGCTCGAAACTTCGTAAAAATTCTCAATTAAGTACCTATATAGACAAATTTTAACTATGCAGTTTCGATCCTGTATCGATTCGATACTTTAAATTAATCTTAATCGTAAGTACCTGATCTCACGATTGGTGATAGGATAGGATAGGACCTTGTACAGGATCCACATAGGTACCTAACAGCAGCGTTTGCATTGTTGTATTTATGATGTGAAGGAAAGACAACAAGGGAAATTACTAGCATCTTAGTATTCAAAATTCTGAAGGTCACTAATGAATTTGCAGTGTTGATGTTACATTAAGTTTGCTCTAAGGCTCTTAAGGTAAGAAGCATTGAAGTCAAGTTATATTATAATAAGACGACTTTTATATACCATAAACAAAACCTGAATTTATCTTTATCTAGAACTTAAAACAACACGCCAAAATAACCTCTGAAAGCAAGACACCCGCGACCCCAAATCCACAGTCGAGTTGTCCCAACAGGAGAGTTCAAAAGCTAAACGAAAGTCAACAGCGCGGCTTGCGCACGCGCTGTGCCGTGATATACTTATCTATTACTTATGGTAGCACGAAACTTGGCGTCGCGTACAGTCTACGAACACTTAAGTGCTTCAGGTTTGTACATCTTTCTCGTAAGCCCGATTAATATTGGTCAAGGACAGTGACTGTGGACAGTACAGTAGTGTAGACCGATCAGACAACAGTAGCAGTGTCAAGTTGCCTTGCCGGTGGATCCAGTTTAAATCGGTTTCTATTGTTTCACTCCAATGCCCTTTTGCACTGTCCTTGATGAAAATCAGGCTTTAGGTACGTGTCCCACTGCCGACGATGAGCAGAAAGCGAGTAGAGCCAGCAATCAACTATTAATATATTTGTCTCTTTTACTGACACGAGATCTATATTTTTTGTTTCGTTTGTTTCGAACTAGTGAAGAGATTGGTCGCCGGCAGTGTCAACAGCCAGTGATCAAGTATTAAATATACGTGTCTCTTTTATTGACGGGGGATCTATATCTAATCGCTTCCTCGTCGGGATTGGACAACAGCAACAAGCTTATTAAGAGCGTGTGAGAGACAAGTATAAACTCTAAGCACCTTCTAAAAGCTCTATGAGAGTTTGTGTTTGTGTATCGGCATCAGAGTTGGTGCACATAACCAACAAAACCTATGGATCTCAATAGCATATCGTCGGTGATACTGGAAAACCGCGTAAGTAACAAATTTATGATAGAGCAAAATAAACCTTAGAATCTTATTAAAAAGGTGCATTTTGCTCCTTATTTAAAATGTTACTTACGCGATTTTGCAGTTTCACCGACAGTATGTCGAATGAGTTTGTCATCCAGAATGTTCACATGATAGACATGTGAAGACAGCTTCACTGCGTATTTTCATACCTTTTTTTTTATTCGGCTCTTTAGTTGCGAGTCAAAAACCGACAACGACGCGGTAACGCGTATTTGCTATTGGCTTTATTTGTCATTTGTTTATGTTATGTGAAAAAGTAGGTTGACAAGCAAGCATGTAACCTCATGACAAGTGATCATCGCGACCCATAAACACCCGTAACTCTAGAGGAATCGCAGGTGCGCTGCCGGCCATACAGAAAAGAGTAGGCTCGTATTTTGAAGTCTTACTTGTAGTCGTAGGTCTAGTGTTTCGGCAAAAAATCCGTCTATACATTGCTATTATCAGTCAAATATTCCAAATACTCGAATACGCAACGCCAGGTGAAGTGTCTAGCTATGAGACTCTTAAAGTAAGTGATGTTAGAGTCGAGGGTACAGAAGTAAGTAAGCATGCTTACCTATTAGTTGTTGCCGCGACATTGCCCGCGTAGATTTTGTTTGTCCTATTTTACAGAATATAATGTACTACGCTTTGTTCGATGTGTTGTGCCGTGAAACCCGTTTAGGCGGAACAAGCCAACAAACAAGCTTGTATTGATAATATAAAAGGAAAGGACAAGAATAGATATTGAAAACATGCAGTTCATAAAATCAGTTTTCGAAAATTGTTTGCGTTAGCGTTACAGTGTGTTTAGACTAAGCGAACGAATAAGAATTCTATGGCATTATCTCTTACGTTTTCCTTGTAAAAATAAAGACAAAACATGTTCTAGAGCATTTGCTCGTTTGGTCTAGAACTCTAGACCCACCGTTATATAATAATAATGTCGTATAGGGGTAAGGATCGCGGGAACGCGGAGGATACGGAAAGCACAAGACCGGTCTGAGTGGAGAGCCTTGGGGGCTTGGGGGAGGCCTATGTCCAGCAGTGGACGTCTTTCGGCTGACATGATGATGATGATAGGGGTACCCTGAGTACGCACTTTTGCCTTCTATCAATTAAGTATAGTTGAAAGATGTGTACCTATGGTATGGTAATTAGAAAAGCACCTCCGTGTCTGTATATCTGTTTGTAAGCTGTATTCAAAATTTGCACGTAACATTGACGTTTACTTTCGTATCGTCGTCGAGTAAAGGTAAATTGTTCGTAAATTAACGTCAGTCTGTTAGGGGTTCGTTCGTGTGATGGATATATTTAGTAAAAGTACCCATTACTCGACATGTCAGAAGAAAATATTTATTTGCGTCGTGATATTAAGTTCATTTATATTCAACATCAAACATTTTCATGTGTTTTAGGAGATGGGACCTTTAGGTACTGGTGGTATAAGGAATTTGTTTTATATGGTGACCATATCGAAACTTCGCAAAATTAAAAAAAAATTAGCTAATCGGATTGTATGAGTAAACCTCAGGGGCTTTTGCTGGCTGTCCTTTTCTTTATTAAAAAAATATCAAAGCCAAAAACATTTCTCATCGCTAAAATGAGGTTGTGATAAAAGTATTGTTAATCTTATTTTATTCATCGCAATTCAAAGTATACGGACAAGTATTAGCACAGCGACGAGCACTCGGACGTCTACCTTACACGTTTTCGAAACGTAAAGGCGATTCGAAAACATGATGTATGATTGAAACGTTCGTGCCAGCTACTGGACCGTCAAGTGGTTATGCCTTAACAACTAAACAAATGACAACAGTTTGGCCGGTCAAGCGTCAGGTCAGGAGTCGCCAACCGTCGGTCACGCACACTGCGTCTTTTGTGGCATTGTGGGCCCAATTAGCGCGGTAACCGTCGCACTGATTTATTCGAAATTGGAACATTTTTGTTTGAATGACGTTTTGAAGTTACGGCGTGTTGTGATTGGTTGTAGGTTTAACGGAAACTTTTGCAGTGTTGAATTTTATATTTTTCAGGGAATTCGTTGGGGATAGTGTTTCCGTAAGTTATTTTAAAACGCTGCAATAACGGGCACCTAGTTGCACTTGTCGCGACAAATTGTGTTATTTTGTGCTATGTGTTAGAGGTAGAGTTCGTAAGTGTATAAGGTGGTATTTTTGCCACTTGAGCCCAGTGTGATTTGTTACTATTCATCGTTCCATAAACTTAATCATAGTAAACTAAGAAAGCATTGTTAATTTCCACTATTAAATGAAACATCAAAAATATACACGCACGACCTATTTGAAATTAAACGATGAAACACTAAGGTAAACGTAGGGTAGGTAAACAATATTCTGAACTGTGTGCAGAGGCATAGAAGCGCTTCCTATTCCAAGTAATATAATAACCTACAAACACATTTCAAAGTCCAATAAAACAAAAGCACGCACATAATAACAATATTCATGCATATCGTGTTATTAACCTCCTGCTCGTTATCATTATGACTATAGCCTACTTAGCAAACAAATTGACTTTGCCATTGGTTTAAAGGTTTCCTCATGCCATCTTTTTCAGTTTCAGGGCGCGGTGGGCGTGGCAAAGGTCGTCCAATGGGGTCACAGGTCGCGACCCTCGACCCGCGCGCGTACTCCTGTGCGATTGATTTGTTGGCAGACATACACCTACGTAGCTGTTATGCTTAGATATATCCTACGTAGCCGGGCTATAGGCGGATATACCACGAAGCTGATTTGTACGTAAATAGGTGCCGAAGGTTTAACGCCCCTGGCTTGGCGGGGTTACAGCGCTTTAAGCGTTGAGTACACGAAACTAAGTTAAGTTCAAATAATTTAGAATTTCATTTCATATGGATTAATTCTGTCAAGACAGAAACATATAATGTTCTAAGAGAATTTTAGAGTGGTAAACTTAATAATCCCATATAAGTTTAAAACGAAGTTTATATTCCTGTCGGTCTGTCTGTGCGTTTATTTATTTTATAAGCGGTAGGTATGCAAAATATGTTGTAGGAATATGTATAATTACAATTAAGTAGGCACAGGTATTTCACCCGGGCTAAGCCGTCGCAAATCGCTATGGCTATAGTCTTCACTAATGTTATATGTATATTTGTTGTGTTTGTGTGTTTTATAGCTTAAGTCGAACTCTTATAGCGATTAACAATCACGCGGACGAAGATACGGGAAAAAGTTAGTGCATATGTATTTCTTAGAAAACAAGCAAGAAAGCAGGGGCTCTGTTCTACTCGTTAAAACCATATTGATTTTGACGTGTTATTGTAGTACCTATACAAAGTGCCAATTCACATAAAGCAGCAAAAAGATAAAAATCTAATCAATCGTCTTCTTTAAAAAAAAACGATGGGTAATTTTCGATCAAAAAAACTTTTTTGTACATTGGAACACAAATTTCACAAATTACCCCGCATCATCAAACGACAGTCGTGAGAAATAAAAATCATTATTCATACAACGTCCGATATACCCATACATTACCCTATCAGACACTTAGAAGGCATCTAACATTCAAAGGCACCTTTGAAAGCCTTCGTCCAGACACTTGTTAGTTTCCTTGTACCAAAACACAAGATTTTGACAACCCTACCGCCCACCTAACCATCCACTGCCGCTTCTGCATCGAGCATATTGGTTTGCTTGCATAGTGAGCGCGTAATGGTTGTGTTGTTTAGGTAGTTTTTAGGGTTGTGTGGTTAGATTTGGTATGCTGTGACGTGCGACTGTCAATCACAATCAGGCTCGACCACCCGCACGATTAGGCGCGGGTTGAGGAACCGGGGAGGAATGGAGTTGTTTCAATTAAAAAAATAATTATAATAAATATCTTCGTAATGTAAATGAGTTTTTTTTTTGTAAATCACAGATGTACAAATAGTTCTTAGATTAATTTAAGCGACCTCTATGCTCGGCCTTGCGGCGTACAAAAAGAGAAAACAATTACAATGATTAAATTACTAAAAGGTTCCATTTTACATAGCACATTAAATTCTTATATTAAATAAACGTTCTAGTTCGTTTCATAGCAGTTTATATGTGAATTTTCATTGCTATCTGGAAAGACTAGTCCGTACGAAATTTTATTAATTTAAATTGGACTTTTTTTTTTAAACACGTTCTGTTAAGTAGGACATCTAATAATGATATAATTATCAGGCCCCAACTATAAAATTGATAAACAGATTTGTCGCATTAGTCTTTCATACAAATAAAACTTATAATAAGATATCGTAGGTACGAAGTTTTATCATTTATACTTAAATGTCAACAAACATATCTTAAACAAAAGTCCTCAAAAATGTCTGAACTTGACGTTTGTCCATTGTAAGAATTATTTGAACACCTTGTAAAAGTTTAAATAAATAACTGGGACAATCAACAACCCTACACAACTTGACCTATTCCTAACGATAAAGAGACACATACTTAAAGACATGGAAAGATTCATAAAAAAATACTTGCGCTCATAATATCATCAGTATTTTCCCATATCAAGTACGACGTACTTAATATATTTTATGAGGACTACACCGCCGGCATAAACATTATACTTTTTACCACCACTCCACAGCTTTCGCTGTTCAATTTCAACAATCACCTAGGTGTACAAGCATCACCGTTTACTGGAGATCTGTCCGTCTGTCCTTATCGTTCATCTCACACACATAACTCACTGCTTGGAACCTTTTCTTCTATCTGTCCCTCTCACTCTGACAGAGATTATCTTGATGATAAGAAATAAACAGATTTCAGAATAATTTGACGTTTGTGTTTCGTGATATCTCTCGTAATTGACTTATTCTCATAGCCTCGTGTAACATAATGTAAAAAAAAAAACAATTTCGCGCGAATTGGACCTAGTTCCAAACTAAGCTCTAAGTTTATACAGGTGTTAATCCAAGAAACGGCGTATACATACCTACTTATGGACCTTTTTCTGTGCCGCCACCTTTCCTAAAGGACTTCCTTCTCCGGAAACGAAACCAAACTACAAACGAAAGCTGTCTTAATAAAGCTATGCAATATATTCTTCCTCCCGACATTTTCCCATACACAAAACCTCCACGTTATTTACGAAATGCGTATCCTCTCCAGACATCATTACACTTGCTCCCTCCTTTGCCTAAATAAGTAAATGTGATATACTGCCAAGGTAATTTCTGATAAAGACACAACATATTTACGATTTACTTGTTTTCTTTAAAAGAAAAAACAGTTTTATAAAGTTTGTTTTTCTACTCGCGTGCGTACTACTAAAAGCCGCTAATATTGATATCGTTAACGGTACCGGTATACCGCGCACCTATAGCGAAACCGAAGCGTGAAAACAATGCTATAATAAGCGTTGCCACGGTAATAACAGTTCTATAATAATTAATATAATAAACTTGTATGAAGGTCGTTAGCGTTTTGAACGGTGTGAAAATATGGTACATACATAATTATATACTTTTTTAAATATTATTTATCTACTATAAACAACAGTAAAAAGTTTACTTTTTTGGTATAATAATATCTGATCTGATAATGGAGCTAAAATGAACTCCGTTGAAATAAAAACCGCGATGAATCGTCAGATCTCTGTTTTGATAGGTCTTAAAGATTGATAAAAAAACTAATCGAAAACATTCTCTTTTTTTTGAAGTCGGTTTAAAAGCACATCATCGAATCAATCATGCGGTCGCAACTCCATCATCACATCTTCACGTTAGTTAGAGTTGGCATTGAATTTGCATAGGATTACAGTCTGGAGATTACGTCGAGTGTCTATAAATCTTAGATACCTACTCAATTGCCTTCTCCATGCCATAAAGAACGTCCGTTTTTTTTAAATTGATTAAACAAACACACATGCTTACAAACGCTCATAAAGAATGTCATAGTCCTATTACGTGCATTGACGCACCAACTGTTACACGAATAAGGAACTTGAAGGTACCAAAGTGATCCCAACATCTGCGCCAAACCTGAACCTTTGCGTAAAATTTCAAATAAGCTGCGTGAACCAATTTACATAGTCATAAATACATTTGATTCCGACGACACAATCTTGAGGTGTTACAGAGGCACAGACATGATAAAAACAGAAGTTGCACGCAGGTTGAGGAAAAAATAACAATTTAAAATGTTTTTTGGAACTTAACAGGACATTTTATTGAAATGTCGTCACTTGGAATCTCGAATAACTTGTGTCTTAGATTAAGACACGCATCGTTTGTTCGAGTTATCTGTTGGAATCTGTCATTTAACTGATTAACGAAAATTAGGACAAATGACGATTAGGGATATAGGGGAGACCGGGGACAATTGAAACACGTCATGACTGAAACAAGTCAAATTTCTCAAAAACTATAATACCTACGAGTATGACGCAACACTCAGGACTCCGCCGGCCATATCTTAATCTATGGTCAGTAGAGCGCGAGCGACCGAGCAACGCAGCGGTGTCACGGAGCGATTTAATTTTTTCGCGGTCAAAAGTAAGTATTTCTCATCTTGTATATTTGTTAATAACTTTGTTTGTTCTTGTATTTTAACTGATTTAACTATTTTAGCGTGATTGTGATAAATTAACGAATGTTTATTATTGCCAATTATCAGTGTTCGAGTTGTTTTTGCGTTTAATATTTGACCTTGAATTAAAAACTGTGATTTGGGGATGGTAGGAACAACTTGCGTGTGGACGATTGAAACGTTTCATTCGTCCTGGCGTTTTAATCGTCCCCAAATATAGTCGCCTTTAAATATGAGGTGGTTCTGTATTTGACGCATGTTTTTATTTAATAAATGTGAAAATGAATTTGCGCAAATGGCTTCTTTTTTATAATGATTTCTTTCATGGTCAATAATTATTATACCTACACTAACTTTTGCCCGTGATTTGGATAAATAAACCACTAGACAGAGTTACTTTATTCATATTAATATTATAGAAGTATAGATATAGGTGCCACTTTTGGTATTAGTCCGGTATGTGTACCTACTACTTACTATCATTCTGACGAATAGGTGAAAAACTTAAGTAACGCTCCTCTTGCATGAAGTTGTGTACAAAACTAGAATGGAATTTATGTCAAATTTCAAATATAGAATGTCGAACAGTCTATACAGCTGATGTGTTACAACTACATGCAAGAGGAATTACGTTTTTGATTTTATTTTAATTCGGCATATAAGTAGCCGTGGTATTATTTTTATTGTAACTGTTTTTGTTTTATAATAAAACGATCTTAACCGATTATATTGTGTATATTATTTAAAATCCCGACGTTTCAAGTTTATCCATTCATTAAGTTATGATTGAAACACTGTTATGATTGAAACAAGCATTTTTGTATGTAGTATAATTATGTATTTTTAACACAATTCCATATCATTATAGCTTATTATAACATTCAAACTATTTTCTATTAAGCTTTATGTATAAGGTAGCCAGCAACAAAGAAAGCTACAAGTCATATATTTTTTTTTATCTGCGTTTGATGATCGAGATTTTCTGATGCTTATAAATGACGATATGTTTATGTTATGCTTGTGAACTTTTGATGGTCGTATTATATACCAATATAGCGATGAAAACGAGTAGGACTGATAACATTACTTTCATTGTGTCAAAGATATTACGGTGTTTCAATTGACCTTACATAGTGTTTCAATTAACAACGGTGTGAGGTCAATTGAACCACATTCCCCCATTCTCTTTATTACATTATTGTAAAATAACTATTAATGATAGACTTACCAAATATACTTTATTTAGGAACCAGATAACTAACCTTGAAATAATTATGGCAAACATCTTTCTAACTTTAAAAATAAAACGGCAACAGGCAGT
The DNA here is from genome assembly GCA_927399475.2 of Acleris emargana. Classification (NCBI taxonomy): domain Eukaryota; kingdom Metazoa; phylum Arthropoda; class Insecta; order Lepidoptera; family Tortricidae; genus Acleris; species Acleris emargana. The sequence continues at coordinate 15,453,018 of OV656853.1, read as the reverse complement.
CAAAGTCAAATCGTTTCAATTGTCCCCGGTCTCCCCTACGCTTTGGAGAGTATAATATTTAAATTATTTACGGATGAAACTGTAATTATGAAAACCTTAAAGCAGAATGTGTTCCATTCTGCTTTAAGGTTTTCATATACAAAAATCCACTACTCCGAAATGGCAATGGGAATTATTCGGCCATTTGTTCAAAGAAATCGTTTGAAGTAATAAATCAAAAACTAGCTTGTTTTTTTATATTAATATGCCTAGTTTATATTCATTAACGTACCAATCTATCCATTCACTCAACCAGCCCACATTAACCCACTCTTGGATTTTGATCTTTTCTCTCTTACGCTAATAACTGAATATAATATTAAATAAACTAAATAAATAACACAAAATTATAAGGGTTCCCAAAAACCACTCATAAAAATTATATTTTGAGATTTTAACAATAATTCATTGGAAATCAACTTAGAAGAACCAACAAACTTGGAATGTACTGACACTTCTTCGCTACGCGCTCCCTGGGGGTGGACTCACCCCAGAGGGAGCATTTTTTACCCGCGAGATAAGACATGTCGCAGCCTGACAGTTGTGACGACATTTACAATTCGCCAATGATAGGAGAATGTCACGGTGGTTTTACAAGAGGGTAAGGTTTCTTTGAGTTTATTTGTCGTTGTCCTTTGACATGTTTAAAAATAACGAATATAAAAGTTGAATCGAATTAGGTATTCAATGTTTATCGTTTAAGACAATAGTTTTAAAAATCGCAAGAGAATACATTGTTACCAAAAAATCTGGATTACGTAACTCTTGTCCCATTTTCACTAGTTTAATAGAATGTATCTCTAACCATCGATTTTACCAAACTGGAATAAGCCTTGCTCCTAGATTTGCCTATAGAAAAATAAAACAAATACACTAAATAAAATAAATATAATAAATTATTTGTATTTTTTATTTTGTAAATTCGGCGTTAAATCTAGGTATAAGACCTTATTCTCGTTTGGTCGAATGCACTCTTAGTTTTTTTATTTATTTCAGTGACTGGAATTTATTTATAATAATAAGTCCACTTAACTCGCAATAAAAAAGGGTATATACATAAACGGAGTATACTAAACTTATACCCTTTATCACTTGATCTTCGTGACTTATACCTAACCTTTTTCACTAGGATCCCAGAATTTAAATTAAACAACATTTGAAAAGGTTCGTAAGCAGCAGAAAGATTTTTTTTAAGTGTCTGTAGTTGAGAATACGAAAGAGGACATAGATAGGCTTGCTTTTAAAAAGAAAGTTCGAGATATTTTTTCCTTTTTGTAGGTAGAATAGACATCATCTTGTTTTTTTGATGGTGCATGTTATCTGTAATATTTTGTGCTTATCCTCATTTTTTTTTATATTATGTATTTATGTAAGTACTTATTTATATTTATTTTAATATATTGGTATGTAGGTATATATTATTACGTTTAAGCAACATATATGTTAGACCCTATGTTGCACCGCCACCACAATCTCTGCTTTGCCCAAAGGTTAACTGGTAGAGAATGTCTAACGGAATTAAGTTCGCCTTTTGTATATGAAGTGTATTCTTTTGTGCAATAAAGATTAAATCAATAAATAAATAAATAGGCCTTAAGGTGGATGAGAGTCCAGCAATTGATTAATTACGCATCATAGCATTGAAGACAATTATAGAAGAATATCGCAAAGCTAAATGTAGACGGCCTCATCGTAAAAGGATATCGACGTCGGCCAGTCTTTACTTAAGTCATGGGAAAAGATTAACAATCCAATAATTAATGATGTCCTGACATTTGTCGCAATGGTCATCTGTTCAAACAGGTCACAAAAGACCCCGGAACCAGCTCCTAGTTTTACATTTATTTACAAACAGCAAATGGCCGACAATTATTCTGCACCATTAGAGGTATCATTAGGATATTTGTTTTCTTGCAGTTGATCATTAATCAAAGGGGATTCTTTGGGTTCTAAAGTTGTATGAGGTAAGCAAATATGGGAACGGGGATGTTCCGTTTTGAATTTGTATGGGTATGGTATTTTCTCGTTTTGCTTTATTGCGTGGTCTGCGTGGGGTTTTATATTTTGCTTTTACCTATGAAATCTGAAATTGTTATAACAACGGCATGTTGTCTATTGGTTTGAATGCAGTTCCAATGTCGCTTTTGCATGCACTAAGTAGTTTTAAACTGTTGTGATTCTTTTTTTTAAATCGTGATAAATTTCATTTTACATTTTGTAAAATGTGTCAAGTACAATGACCACGTCACCTGAAATAAAGAGTCTTTATCCAACTATTACTGTGTGTAACGAGGTTGTCACAACCTCATTTGTTTGCGTTCCTGGCCACTCTTACATTTCGATCTATGTATATCTTTCTAAATTCAAAATTTATTACGTTCTATTCGGATATCGACCCTTGGCCTCACTCTCCAAAAATTTCAATAAGAACGAGACACGGGATCTCGTCTTGGAACTTAATTAAATTAATTAATTATTTTATTTTATATTCAGTTTTCTTCCTGTAAGCTTATTAATAGAAAAACGTATTAAAATACAGAATTTTCAAAAAGTGATTTAATTATTAGATTTATAAACTTCAATACTACTTCTCCGTGTGGGTCTCAGCGATACTATCCTATACCCTATACTAGTTCTGAAACTGAAGACATTCAAGCTTGTAAGACATTTTGAGCGCAATGTTGAATAAAATATTTGCTGACGAAGTGACGACTTTATTTACACCATTTATTTATTTTCCATTCAGAACTTTCTCGCAAAGAATGAAAGGAGCACAAGTCAAATATTCTTAAAAACAACATTTATTTAAACACAAACTGAAAATACATAATGCATAACACTTACTACCGTAACATTATATGCTAAGTGCCTATTCAAACTGTTTCAAACGAGTCACATATGCTTTGCAGGATTTGAAACCTCTGCATTTACATTAAAATGCCCTTCTTCCCTTGCAAGCTGCTGCTATCCATTGCTGACTTCACTTACACTGCACAACTTTTTAATGCTCAAAAGCCAGTAATGTAAAAGTAATAACAGTAAGTTGTCGTTAAATATCCGGTAGAGTAAAGCAACACGAGTCAGACAGCCCTTAGAGCAAAAGCGCGGCAAAACGACGAGAGTTGTCATCAAATACGCATCCTTGGAGGGCGGGAATCAGTTTTAAAAGCCATTAGAGAGGGGGTAGAGGGTTGTAATTAGACTCCTTTAATATTTAACAAGTACGCCGCCGATTAGTGCCCATCTGGGACACCGCTAAAAAACCACTCAAAAATTAATGCCCGACTTTGTGGTCTTCCAAAAATTTCACACACAGCGTTTCGGTGCTAATGCTTTTGTAATCTGTGGAATGGCGTCTTGTTTTTGTTCCATTATCTTGTTAAAGGTTCGCGAATGATTAGCAACTCATTGTTTTTGAAAAAATTAATGGTTTTATTGTAAAATCTATCTTGGATCGATTTTATGCTTGGAGTAAAATCGTTATGAGACATTCTTTAAAAATGAAAACAATGAGACTTCAGCTGCTTGTTGATTAAAAAAAATAGTACATTTCCCAAATTATTTTTGAATAATCGTCAAATAAATCAATAAATAAATGAATGAATAAAATGCTGACTTCGAAAAAAATTCAGCAGGTATGCATAACAAAATACGAGTAAGTATGTCAAAAAACTAATTCCATCTATTATAACCTAATCTCCCTCAACGTAAAAATAAATTCAAATAGGTAAGGTACATATATATAATGTAAAAATACTTTTCTAAGATACTAAATAAGATCTTTGTATTTTTATGACGTTCACCCCGTCCCAAACCCAAATCCTCACGTGACCCTTTATTTTTGAAGAGTTAAGTAAAATAGGTAATCCGGGGAAGATGGCCGGCATCTGCTGGGTTAACTAATGGCGGCTGCATTATTAAAGCCCGCGGCGGTGAAGGGTTGGGGACAGATTACGCTATTATAGATTTCGGTTTGCTAATGCAAGTATGATATTTCTATACCTACTCGTGTTTATAGGTAAGTCGTGGTTTAATTATTACGATGTTCAAACACATTTATTCGTTTGGTCAAATCCGAAGTCCAAACTGGTCTTGTCTTTGTGTTGTTACTTGTAAAAAACTTCTCAAATCTTTTATCAAAGTCTCACTATCCTGTTGTCTTCCCGTGTTCCCACAAGTAACACAAAAGGATAATCAATCGTCACCAAGAAAGCTGCGCAAAAATTTGCCTACGTAACTTCTAGTACCGTCATTCCCATCATTAGGTGACCCTACAGCCCAATCAGTCACAGCCCTTCGCCAAAGACCTCCACAATGGACTCAAGAAGTTAATGGACATGAATAATTTAAAATAACAAAGGACGAAACAAAGGTATAAAGGATAATATGACCGTTGGACCGGTCCGAGTATTAGAGATTTATCTTTTCGCGGTCATTAGGAGAACGCCGTTTATGTGTTTTATCGCGAAAAAATGGCTCGTAACAAAAGGGGACACTATCTTTTGCAATGTCACTTATTTCGTTACTTTAATTAGACACGGGTTTTTCGAGTGTTTTAAATTTAAAAGCGTACAGGAGTCATGCGAATACTTGGGTAATTTATAATAATACTAGTTTGAAAAATTTCCCTGTGTGGTTGCCAGGTTAGAATAGTGCCACTCCATGTCTTCCCGTGGAAGTCGTAAGAGGCGACTAAGGGAATAAAGGCTTGTAAATATCTTAGCCTGTTTTTGCAATATGTGGCGACAGAATTATCAACAAGTTTTTAGAGTTGTTGGTAATTCTGGAGCTCTGCCTACCCCACTCTGGGAATGAAGGCGTGAGTTTATACATACATACATAGTTTGTTTGTTTTTTTTTTTATTAAGATCTTCTTGAATTCATGTAAGCATGAGTAGTAAGTTCCATTCCACTTTTTTAGAAGATCGCCCGTATCAATATGTTTGTCTCGGTTTTAAGAAACAGAGGCCAGTTCTACAATTTTGAATCAAAACATTTTAGGTATCCATCGTTTGTTGTATCATTTATCTATTCCATATAATGGTATTTTTGTTAAAAATACCTTCGTTGCCGTAAAAATACCTAAAACTCCAAGCACTTTATCCTCAGTCTACCAGGAGTATCGAGTATCATTATAATAGGCAATTAGAGCTGTGAAATACAACAGACAAACCACCCGTAAAGACCTATCCCTCCCCTTCCTGCAACCGAATTTGCAGGTGAATTTTTATTTTTCTTTTAAGCGTCGTAGCTCTTGCCTGCGTGGTCTCCCAAACCAATTTAGCTGAACTCCCATTCACTTATCTTTTTAAATTGTTAGTAACAAAGATGGGGTTGCATCGTTGCACAGTAAAAGGAGTTATTTGTTTTGCCGTCACCTCGGTATTAAACAAACAGTATTTGAATAAGGGACTCCATTGTGTTTCGTGTTCTTTTGTCATTATTGTCACCTTTGTAAACTTGAATAACCTATTCTGCGTCTTCACAATGGAATTAGGCAACAGTTGGCCTAGTGTTTTTTTTATGAATATGAATGTGCGGTTTTAATACTAATTTATAGCTTATTAATTCTTCAAGATATTCTCCTCGGTTTAATCCATTTCGTTTTGCTCTACTACGTATTATAGAAAATATATTTATGTCCTGGCATGCTCGACTAATATACTATGAAAGACCGTTATGTGTTTGTCTTGTAAAAGCTTATTTATTAATATTCTTCTATCTTTTGCATAGTCTTACGTTTTTTATTTTTATTGCGGTGTCTAGTCTGATTGCCTTTGCGTTTAAATATCTCTGCAATACTTTACAACTTGTAAAACACATTTTTTTCCATTCCAGAAATTATGGCATCTACAAATAAGCAGACTAAATAAAATTACATACCTACAGTACTTACATACTTCGATAGTTCATCGTATCGAAGTGCTGCTTTGCCTCCTATAAAAAGTGCGCCCTATTCTGATATATCTTCTCCTATCTTCCACATCATTCAAGGTACCTATATAAATCTTTCCACCTCATTTTCAAAATATCGTGTCCGTAAGGTTTATAAATCATTTGTAGGTCAATGCATCCTTTTCTTTAATAAATTACCTGACGTTGTTTTAAAGTTACCATTTCCAGTACTTAAAACTTACTTGAAAAAGTCGTTGATGTCTAAAGCTTACTATAGGGTCGAAGACTATCTAACAGATAAAAATGCTAGGCCAACACCTAAATAATTGAATAATAACTTAGTCATAAAAAATATGTAAATATTGTATATTGTCTAGGGGACACGGTTTCTGTAGGAGAATGTATCGAAACTTTTATGCAGGTTGTCTTGCACCGTCACAGGTAAGTATAACTTGTATACTTTCTATTTTTTTTATTACTGTTGCTTAGTTTTGTGACAATTCTGAGTTTTGACACATTTTCCTGCTTAACCGCGCATGAATGTATTTATTTTTTGTTTTATGTGAGATTCATTGATTTATATAATGCTAGGTTAAGGTTATTATTATATAAGCTATATTAAAAAAACGACTGGCTGTTGAGTTTCTTGCGGCGTTTCTTCTCAGCAGTGGTCTCTTGTGAAGCGCTGGTAGATTTTTGACGTGTAAAAGTGCCCGTGCGGCCTACTTACTGAATAAACACCTTTTATTTTTTATCTTTTTATCATCCTCCCAGCCCAGGTAGTGGCACCGGAACCAATCAACTAGTTGCCAACCAACACACCGCTCCACGTATGCTCTCTTTACTGCATATTCTTATCAATCAATCCTTACATATTTGAAAGGCTAGTTTATTTTTGTACAGAGCCACTTTCAAGGCCTTATCTGACAATTATCTCCATATTAACAGTTGCGGATTGCAATGATCGGTCACGTAACACACAGTGTTGTTGGTTTGACAGGCACCTGTCATGTTTTATCAGGCCACTCTGGTATGCAAGATTTGGCTTTCATTTGGACAAAATAATATTGTTATTACGTAATACTACATTTTATAAGAAGTTTTATAGCGTCGTTGTTCCATTTATTCAGTAAATAATAAAAGTTTTGGGGTAAAATTATTTAAAGTGACCATTTATTTATTTTAATTTAGTCCTCAATGATGGGAACAGAAATAAAATTTTAAAACAAGTGATGGGCAATGTTGCTACTTTACACTAGCTTTTAGGTTTCTAAAGTATTTCTAAGCAGAATAATGTAATGAATACGATATTTTAAGAAATATACTTAAGTTACACATCGTCAACTTCCTTCTAGATAAACATAAACAACCTTAACATAAAAACAACTTCTGAATGGGAGTTAACTAGCGAAGAATCCTTCCGTCTCCAAAATTCCTAAAATTTCTCTCGCTGCGCGTGTCAAACAAACGTCAATCAAACCAGCCACACAACTAGAGGCAAAGGTCACCGATCATCGTCTACCAAGAGGAACACCACATTCCATGAGCCCTCATCAAATTTCGAATCACAGGAAACTAGATTTTATCTCGTAGTGTTACTTTGAAATTTAAGATGACCAAGCGGTAGAGTTATTTTGGTTTTTTCTCCGTTAGTTCTCCCTTACTTGCCTTTTTTACATCTAAACATTCACGTCATTCCGTCAAGTAAACAAGTCCTTACAAAGGACCAGTCATCCCTTTTTTATTAATATCAGTGGCTGAATAGCAACAAAGGGCTTTGTAGTCATTATGCCTAATCGTACTCGCTCAGGTGTTATATTATACGGTTGCGGTAATAATGAACTTACCGGGTAGCGGCTATAGTTTGGGTGAGGGAAGTTTTTAATTATAATGGCCCCTTTTTGTCCAATGAAGCAGATTTTATGAGCTTGTTATTAAAAATGTTTGAGTTTTATACTGTAATCATGCGTGTCGATCAGTACGCAGATTAAAAATGCTTAGTTGTATTAATCGGAATTGTAGATAATCGGATAAACTTGGTCGTATCAAAGTATTTTTTTTCTTCTGTAAACGATACTATGGTTTTTTAATTATTAATATTACAATTTATAGAGAAGAGTAGTTTTTTCGTCGACTATTTGCAGTGTAACAAACTCAATCCATAAGTAATATTAAGATAATTACAGTGATACTTTCATCATTAAACTGAATAATTCAAACGTTGTCGAAAACGGCTCATGCTCCCCTAAAACATATTCTTAATAATATTTCTTCATTTTCAGCACCTAAGCTTAGATTAAATTAAAAATTCATCACACTTTAATTCTCAAGTCAACGGTAACCCGGCAACAAACGGAAGACCGTTGGTCGTCGGACCATTAATATCCGAGACACAGGGGACAAAGCATGTGAACCGTCTACAAGGTTAAATTGAAATGATTAATGAAATATCATACCAACACCCGCTTTGTATAAGGTTTTATTACCGAGTTTTGGATGTCGTGGGTTATGCATTCCTTGTAAGTAAAATTCTTGAAATTGGTGATGACTTTCAAGAAGTTAAGAGGCACTTTCTACTGCACTGGCAGCTGCTTTTTTTGGTGGCATGTCGGTATTTTGTTGAATTTAGTTCTTAAAGAAGCCGCACTTCTTTCCTAGGAGATAAAAAATATAAAGATCACGTACCAAAATTACAAGTATTTAAATAATAAAAAAATCCATACTAATATTATTAATGTAAAAGTGTGTATGTTTCTCCGTCTTTCAAATGAAACTTGTCACACATAGTGGATAGGTCCTGGAATAGGATATAGGATAGAGTTCCCGAGGGAGCAGCAATAAACGACTTCTACGCGGACGGAGTCGCGGGCGAAAGCTAGTAGTTTCATAAGCTGACAAAGTTGCTACTCGGAAATCATCAAGACATCTAGGACATAAATTATCCTATGTATGTATGTCCTTGATTACATCTGTTCTAAATTCGTTCAGCTGTTCGTCTATCATTGAAAGATAAACTTGAAAAACATTCTACCTAGTTGGTTACTAAGTTCTGTTACTAAGGGTGATGCAAATAAAACTAACTTATGTTTATTTTTTAATTTCAATATGTATAAAAATTAAAAGCTTAATTAATATACATTTTGAAAAACAATTAATCATTTTTCTTAGTTTCCGCAATTCCCGATACGATCTTTTAACATTCACAGCCGGCATCGATGAAATTACGCATGACTTTTCTGTAAATTTCATTTTTTGAAATCGCTTAAAAGTTAGTCTTTGTTTACCAAAGAACTTTTTTTGTATAATATTATAAAAAATCCTATCTCTGTATATGTTTAGAGACCAAAATTATATTTCTCAACATGACTTAATTCCAACTTATGAAGCAAGAGATTTGGTGTGTTTTCGTATTTCTGCAAAATCATGTGAAATCTTAAAGTCGATTTAATGAGTCATCAAGATTGACCGGTGTCCAAGCGGATCTTTAGTTGCTTTGAATACATTCGTATCAGAATTTAAAGCTAGAAGTCTGTTCAATATATCACGCAAATTTGAACTCTCTACAGGAACTCTTACAAAAGTTGGGGCCGTTATCAGTATCATCGTCGTGCGTGATTTTAACTATGATTTTATCGTCCGAAATGGGAATACTTTAAGCTCGTACATCAAATAATTGCAATAGTTTAGAATACATTTTTTTTATTATTATTCTATATAAATCAAAGTTTTGATTAACATACAGGTTTATGCAAAACTGCTTTAATTTTTTTTTTTAATTGTAATTAATCTCAGTAACAGAACTTAGTAACCGACTAGGTAATAAAAAATCATTTTAATTGGTACGATGATCATCAAATTGAATAATCTTTGTAATAATCGTATATATTTCTTAAACTGAGATAATTAACACATCACTGACACCCTTAATCCTTATAATACCTCTCACGTGCATCTAAATCTCCATCCCCTCTATAAATTTTAAAATATTCCACAATCACCTGTTCCAAAGCGTGACCACCACGCGCCTCAATAAAAAATAAATAAGATCTTTACAAATAATATTAAGCTCAAAAAATCTCATATGCATTATAAAACGTGACAAAGAAAGTGTGTTAGACTCGTGGCCTAAAATGATAAAGTGACCAGCGGTGACCTTAGGGATGCTGTGCTCATCTGGTCATTTGGTCACTCGGATGATACAGGTTTGGCGCGCGTTGAATAACGTTATGAAGATTATAGGGTATTATTTTTTATTAGGTTACTGCTGTGGACTGATTTTATAATAGCTTTAATTTGGTACCTAAGCAGGTTTATTTCAAGTGTGTTTAGTTTTTGTTTCATTTCATTGTGCAAAATGTGGTTAGAAAATTATCAACAAGTTTTTAGAGTTGTTGGTAATTTTGTAGCTCTGCCTTACCCCACTTTGGGAATGGAGGCGTGAGTTTATGTATGTGTGTGTATGTATTTCACAAAAAACGTAGGCCTAGGCACCATTTTATTTTAAGACATACTGAAAGATTGGTAGGTAAAATAATTTTTTTAAGGGTATTTTCTTGATTTTGTTTGAGTGAGCAAATTATAAATGACTGTTTAAACACGCAAGCTGCTTAGTGCATTTTATATCCACATTATAAATTACCGTGGAACTATTATTTATTTATTTACAACAAAACTGGAACTGACCCCACTCCAAAACAAATATGGGAACTCCACCGGACATCGGGCAGCGGACAATTGGTAGTAATTCATAAAATTCGGACATCGGGCGAATCAAACCCGTTGGGTCATTACTGGACACCGACAAAAGGCCGCGTCCTTTCAGTACTAGACGTCCAAGAATAGTTCTCGTTTAAGAATGATAAATTACCCAAATAGAGTTGGTATGTCCATTCCCACAGATATTAAAGTGGTTAACAAAGGGCCCCTCGCGGACCCATGCTGCGGTATTGAAAATATTGCGGAATACAAGTTCTTTGTTGGCATGCAAATCCTACTGAGGGTTTTGGCAGAAATTGGAAAAGTTCCGCGTGCTTTGATGTGGCTCCTGATTTGTTCTAGGTCCCTGAGGCCAGCAGGGATCCTTTGTGATCAAGGGTGTATTATAGATTGATTATAAGTTGAGTGCTAGTGGAATTATCTCGAAATCTCTGCCTGATTTGGTCAAAATGCAAACAGACGCTCCTATACCTATTATAATATGATTGTTATTTTGGGTTAAGTTTAAAAATGATTAAGTAAAGTACGTAAGTAAAGTCTTGTTTGCACAAGAAATAAATTGTTTTACATCATTGCACTTGTATGAATATAATGTATCTATGTAAAAAGCCTAACTTATCCCTTTAAAGGATCTCTTCCAGTTCACCTCACAAAACAAAAGCTAACTGACATAAATATAACGATAAATACTTAAATCAACAAATATTTCGAGCTTAACACACAATTATTTGCCCATACCGGGAATGGAACACAGGACCTCCAGCTTCGTAGGCAGCGTACCAACTACTTATTAGGGTATCGCGTCGGATTTTGCTTTGTTCAGATACTTAAATTCTGTCACATTTTCAATTTTTTTTACAGAAAATTGCGTAAATATAGATCAAATATAAACATGCATTTTTCCCACTATTTACTCTGCTCCAGTTTATACCGCGTGTGCAACATTGAACAGTGTAACGAGCAAATTTTATAAGCAAAGAGAATTTTTCAAGCTGCATATTCCACCAAAGGAACGGATATGACCGAGTTTGCTCTTTCATTACTCGGAAAAAAGCTTGTAACTGTTGCATAACTATCACTGCATGTTTAACTTTATTTATAGCTGCTGAGGAATATTTTTCAAGTAGATTTTAAGTCACTTATATGCCCTTTTATCGTAGGGTGACCGAAGATGTAGGAAGTTCAGCAGTGAACGTCATTCTACAACACACAAGACACAAATTACAATTGGTAGATTTGGTAGCATGTTTTAGCTTTTAAAAAAATCAGTTTGTTATTTTTAGATATTACAACGATTTTTATCTCTTGAAATTTAGTTCACTCTTGTTTTTTTAGTTATCATTTTTCATTTTCAATTATCATTTAAGACTTAGCTATAATGATTTACTTTTGATACGCAACCATATTATTAGGTTTTTGGTTGGGATTACCAACATTATATTGATGACAATATCCAAACAGCAGTGGAGTTTTTTAAAGCTTGCTTTGAATTAAATAATATCTACGATGACTTACAAATATTTTATAAAGTGAGACCAAAACTAAATGGTAATGACTGAGGGTTGACTCTTTATGGCTAAATAGTTCTGGATTGACACATTATTGCGTAAACAACAGCATCCAGTTAGCGTAATGCATCGTGGCTTGGGTCCCTGGTATTATTTTTTACAGTGCTATACGTTCTTTGGGTTTGTGTTTCTCTTTCACTCTTCTGCGAGACTAATTTACACAAAGCAGAAGGCTTGTTCTGTCCAATTTAAATTGTGACCTATTTTTAATTACATACGAGTACATACACTACATCACGCCTGTTTCCCAGAGGGGTAGCCAGGCAGAGACCACTTCTTTCCACTTGCTACGATCCTGTCAATTTTTTTTAGCTTCTTCCGCATTCATACATCGAGTCATGCACGCACGTCGGTTTCGGGTACTTAAAATTCGGCCCTTTTCCAGTATTTCCCCGATTTGAATCGAAAAAGTACGCCTAGGGCGGCCCCTATTTTTAATTATTGTGTAATATTTATGTAGAAAGCAGACGATTGAACGAGGAGCCGCTGTACTATGTCCATGAATTCAAAGAAGATACCCGATACGTTTCAGATCAGATTATGAAGAGATTGCGTTTCCTTTTAGACCGTTATCGCACCAATCTATTGAGCAGATGCAGACGTTTTTGTACACATTTTGTAAAACTACGGCAACTGGTCAACTACACAAAAGAGGAGTTTCGTAAGTAAACTAAAAGTAAAGTGGTCATCTACAGTTTAGCTCCCAATTTAATAAACCTAGAATTAACCGGTTCAATATACAATCATATTGTCTAACTGATTCTGATTCTAATTTGAATCCATACTAATTAGGTACCTACCAATTAATAAATAATAAATAAATGATACATATCAGGAGACTATGTCACACCAATTGAACTAGTCCCAAACTAAGGTCTAGACTTAATATATTTTAATATTATCATCGCGAAATTTTAGATGTTTGTTACTAAATCTTGCCAGATCGGGTGTACGGATTTGGATGAAATTTGGCACGGAGATAGATTACAGTCTGGAATAGCATATAGGGGACATTTTATACCGGAATAAATAACAGTTACCAACTTCTGCGCGGAGGAAGTCGCGGGCAACAGTTAACTGTCTATCTGTCCGTCTATTACGTTTTCTAAACTAATGTGCAAAACCGATTTCGTTAAAATTTGGTATGGAGAGGACTTAAACTCCCATGGAAGGACATAAAGTATTTTTGATTCGCAATACACAACTTCTACTTGGACACTTTATGGAACACATTTTACTTAGTTGTCAATTAACCAGATTTAAAATTTAAATACTGATATAAATTCTTCGTCAAAACTTACTTCTGTTAGTACATTCATACTAACAGAAGTAAGTTTTGATTATTTTTAACTTATTCGTGCCCGTAAATGATTTTTTAATAAGACTTAAGAAACTGATCAAAATAAGAATGACATCTTAAAAACAGGATATAAAAATTATGAATATTTATAATTATGTCAAAAGTGACATTATGTCCAAAACAAATATGGGAAACAACAGGCTCCCCATAATTGTTTTAAATTATAAGCGAGATGCCGTCTGTATGTTGTCATTTCAAGACAATACTTTGGTAAAATATTTATGCCATATAGGCTAACGGCCGCACAGAGTCGTTTAATGAGGATTAAGTCAGTTAGTGATAATTTTTAAAACGCTAGTTTGAAAAAGGATCGAGTTAATTGTCGTTAAAATATCTCTGAGTACGGCAGTAAGAGAGCTTTGTTTTAAACACCACTAGCTGTTGGCCGCGACTCCGTCCGCGTAAAAAATAAAATGTACCTTATTTACGCCCTTCCTCGGGGCTTAAGCTATTTCCATACCAAATTTCATCGAAATCGGTTCAGAGGTTTATCCTTGTAACAGACAGACAGATAGACAGAGTCACATTCGTATCCTACTTTACTTATATTGAAAATGCGAAAGTTTGTGTGTTAGGTTACTCCTTTATGCCGCAAAACCGCTTAAAGGATTTAAATGAAATTTAAATGCTTTTCAACCCGGAAAATGTAAAAGTTCTCAAGGGAATAACGATACGCGCACGAAGTTAGTTTATGAGCATTTCTAAAAAAGTTTGTACATTTCATTTACGACTTCGATTAGCAAAAAAAATTGCAGGTTGGTAGGATGAATGAAGCTGAGCCTAAATAACATACGAGGGTGCATTGAAAAGTTCTGAGCCTAAGGTTGAATATAATAAAAAAAAAAACAAATAAATACTGGCAGGTCAAAGTGCCATATTTAGTCGCCATTATGCACTATCTTTTGTTTTCTTCCTGTCACAATTTTGCATTTTATGCTGGAACTGCTACATAAGGTCACTGATTTTTCAAGTAATGGATAAAATTGAGCACCGTTCTGTCATAAAATAATTGCAAAAGAAGGGGTTAACACCAAAAAAAATATTTGAAGATATGAATCAAACATAATGGCAATCTGCTCCATCGTATGCTACCATAAAAAGATGGGTAGCCGGTTTCAAACGTGGCCGGGAGACTGTTCAAGACGAGCCTAGGAGTGGGCGGCCGTTCATGGCTACTACGGATGAAAATGTCAATAATATATTAGATGCGATAATGAAGGATAGGCGATTGAAGATTGTGGAGATAGCGGAAGCAATGGGTATTTCTTATGAGCGGGCACAGAACATCATCACCGATGTTCTTGGATTTTCTAAGGTGTCAACCAGGTGGGTGCCTAGACTGCTTTCAGTCGAGAACAAACGAGTACGTGTTACAATTTCCCAAAATTGTTTATGTATGTCTCAACGTGACTCCGACGATTTTTTCAATCGTTTTATAACTATGGACGAGACATGGGTCCACCACAGTACACCAGAATCGAAAGAACAATCAAGGCAATGGAAAAGACCAGGTTCACCACCACCCAAAAAAGCCAAGGTCATTTTGTCAGCTAATAAGGTAATGGCCTCAGTTTTCTGGGATTGCAGGGGGGGTTATCATGAATATCATGATAGACTATCTCGAAAAGGGCAAAACAATAAATTCGGACTACTATTGTGCTCTTTTACGTCGTCTGCGTGAGGAAATTAAAATAAAGAGACCTGGAATGCTGTCGAAAAAAGTACTGTTTCACCAAGACAACGCTCGCGTTCACACTTCGGCGAAATCAATGGCACAAATATATGATTGTGGATTTGTAGTGCTGCCGCATGCCCCTTACTCGCCGGATCTAGCTCTTTCCGATTATCATCTCTTCCCAAACCTCAAAAAACACTTGGGAGGACAAATATTTTCGACAAATATGGAGGTACAAGAAGCAGTAGACTCATATTTTAACGACCTCAGCGATTCTTTTTTTTTTGATGGGATAATGAAGTTGGAGGCGAGGTGGACTAAGTGCATTGACCTTCATGGAGAATATGTCGAAAAATAAAATTGTTATAAAAAGTGAGCCCGTTACTTTTTTTTACCAGGCTCAGAACTTTTCAATCCACCCTCGTAGTCTCCCAAAATGTCCTCATACATTTGTATGAAACTTTCCTTTTTTGTTACCATGAACCAAAGAAAGTTAGTAACAAAAAGGAAAGTTTCATACAAATGTATGAGGACATTTTGGGAGACTATGTTATTTAGGCTCAGCTTCATTCACCCTACCAACCTGCAATTTTTTTTGCAAATCGAAGTCGTAAATGAAATGTACAAACTTTTTTAGAAATGCTCTTATAATATAAGTGTGGATTCTGTTTAAGAATAAATAGTTTACTGATAGATTCAAAAAGTAATTGTAGAAAGAAAATTGATTTTGTTGCCATTTTAGACGCTACTTTCTAAACATTGGGTGTTTTATTGACAGTGGCATCGTCGTCAGCGTGACAGGCTATGACCACGCCGTGACAAATGACAGGCAAGTCACCCATGTCACCTGTCAAGTGTCGCTAATGATGCGTTTATGCGCATTCACATTGTATGAGATGTATGAGATGCATGAGATGGTATCAGCTTGATGTCATTAACATTCGGGGTGGTTCCTTCAGATGTAGGGTTCGATTCCATGATTACAAAAACCGTACCTACTGTTTTTTTTTCGCATGGTACTGTTACTTGTGAAGAAGCACCCATGCCACCCATATAAGTAGTCTAACCCTCTTATTCATAAACGAACGATAAGTATAGTGCACTTAAAATAGGTTTTATCCTTGTCCGTCATTGTGATATTTCCATCTGACAGGGAGTGACAAAGCATACTTTAAATAAAATCGGTTTATAGTTCGTTTATGAATAAGGAGGTAGCTATTACGCGCTTACTGACCCACCTTAAATTATATGGTGTTTTAAATGTGATGTTTTAAAGACTTGCGATAATTATGACCAAAAATAACTATGGCAGACGATATAGACCCTTAATAACCACGTTCATGAAAAATAACTTTTATGAATCTACCTCAGTCTCACCTGATGTTGAATAACGACGAGGTAGAGGGTAGTACAGCGCCAAAAGTAACTGGTCACTTCAAGCTACTTTTGTACTTTATCGCATTAACACATTAGCCAATCCTGTTTGGCATTGCCTATGTGACAGTAAAGCGACAAGGTATTTAAGTGATCAGTTTCTTTTGACGCTGACTGTACACAGTTACTGTTTCTAGAGGTATCTTTAGTAGTTTTAGTGTAGTTTTGCTTGAAATATCTCAGTTTTGCAACTAAATTGACAAATAAACACACCGAAAGACACCTTTTAACCGTTCACATTTGTTACTTTTTAATCACATTTAAAAAGAAAAATAACATCTCCAAAGGCTCCCCAATATTCCTTCAACTCAGACCGCTGCTGCTAACGAGGATCTACCTAATCCTCAAAGGCCCGATCAATATTGAATCAGCTGTAAAGACATAAAATTCAGGCAGCTTCCAAACCAAATCGCGTTAGATTTTATCCTAAGATTGGGATATCAAGGGGTTATCCGCACATCTGAACCTCTACCACTAAAACAAGATACGACCACATTTTCACGATGCATTTGTTTTACAACACATCCATTGGGAGTTTGACTAGGTCGTTCTGAGGTTGGTTAGTGTTCAAGCAGCAATGGATGGTGGTTTTTGGTTCGGTGTGGTGGAAGGTTTTAAAGGGGATTAGTGGAAGCGTGACCATGGTTACATAAGGTATTTATGTAAAATGTTACCAGTTATCGACTGGGTTTATCTGTCTGTCCTGTTCTGATACAGGAATCGGACGAGGAAGTAAAATATGGGCAGAGTTCGTTTTGAGGGAATTTCTGTATTTGACGTTGCCTTTATGATACCTACTTTGGGATTTTGCAACTTGTCTACTTATTCCTCTGTTTTTTTTAAATAGTTTATGAGTTATCTATGTGTATAAACTCTAACCATTGGATTATAATATTTAAGCTATATACAAGCTGATTAATAATGTTAAGAACAAAAGAAAAAGATCCCCAACTTTTGATTGCCTTCATAATTTAATAATTTTTTAAAATAAAACAAAATCCGAATAATTAACTGGTAATAAAAAAGCTTTTAAAAGTTTCAAACAATGAATTGCGTTGGCAAAAGTTTTCAAAAAATAACCCGTACCCACTAATTAAAATTGGGCCAAGTCTCAAAGTTCTGACGAGAACGCATGCTTTTAATATTTTGATTTTTACTTGCGTGTTTTAAGTGTTCAAATTTTCATCTTATTTATTTATTATATGCATATTTTACTTTATTTTTTTGTACAATACATAAAATATAAAGGTGTTCTCTATATCAATGGTTAGGAACAGTGGGGACAGAGCTTCAGTCATATTTGAATTAAACTTGAATTAAAAAAACGGCGAAATGCGATTCTCACACGAAGGGTACCGTATCATGCTAAAAACACTTGTCCTGTATGGGGGACCTCCTTCAATTTTTAATATTTTTATTAGTTTATAGTTATGGTGGCTACACTCTGTTAAAAAAATCAGCGTCTAGCTATTAGATAGACTGAATTCTCTGCTAAATCAAGGTCTCCACTTAAATAAAATTAAGTTAATATCAAAATATATTCCAAAGATTATTATAAGTACAAGTAATTTACAAGTACTCATCGAACCCGAGACCGCTTCGCAGCGGGGTCTATCTTTACAAACTAAGTTAACTACAACCTCAAATAAAAACGAGTCAGTTATTTATTAAACAACGCTCACAGACCACTCAAAATATTCAATTTCCCAAAAACCAATTTACCGTATCGCCGAAACCCACGCGTTATAAATATATGACGAAGGTTGTTTGTAGAAACAATAGTAAACAACCAAGGGCCGAAAAAGATGAAAAACTCGAATTTGTCCGAGCATCCATCTCAATCAATCCCTTCATCCCGGAGGACCAACCCTTTGTCCTCACCCCCACATAACCCAATTAAACAGGGGTAGTGTTACCGCGGCAAAAAGTGTAAATTGAAAATGTTAAATTAGAAAGATCAATGACCTGTTGACAGCTGTGGTTTTAATTGAATAATGACGTTTGGAATTTGTCTCATGTGAAATTATAATTAAATTAGTGATTAGGAAGGAAACTAATCAAAAATATTTAATAAATAAACGGCGACGATGCGGTAGCCTAGTCGATAGTGACCCTGCCTACGAAGCTAGCGGTCCCGGGTTAGATCCGCGGTATGGACAAATATTTGTGTGATGAGCGCGAGTATTTGTTCCAGAGTCTGGTGTGTTCTATGTATTTAAGTATGTATTTATCTATATACGTAAGTTTATCGTTGCCTAGTACCCATAGTACAAGCCTAGAGCTTCATTTGGGGCTAGGTCAATTTGTGTGAGATAGTCCCTTGTTTTTTTTTTTATTAAATAGGAGAGGCTCAGTCGTTCACTAACACAAAAAGATTAACCTACCCGTGACATGATTTGAAAAGACCTTGGCTGTCTCACTCGAAATCGTTTCCAACGACGAATAAAAATATTTTGATTGAAATAAAATAAAATTAGTAGCTACAATTAAAGTACTACTTTTAAGGCACACAGCCATACGAGAATAGTATTTACCTGCAACCAGTTTGCTCTAGCTGTAATTATACCAACAAAATGCAACATTATACAGTAATAAAACAAAAAGTCAACCGTTATTGCGAAGTGCATACATTTATTCCAGAGGATAAATAAATAAATCCATGTATTATATTAATAGCGTGGTCAACACGACACCGTATTACCATCAACCATTCTCTAACTATCTTTAGAAACAAACACTATCCATTGCTTCCTTACTTATACTTCACAATTATATCTGTTAGTAATAAAGAAGTAGTGGATGTGGAAGTTTATAATAATGTCGTAAGGATGTATTTAGAATGAGGCATGAAATATATCGGGTGTCAATGCGTTGAGTGTGGTCGCACCTAGCAATGACAGAATCTGTCAAAAAAAGAGACAGCGATATTGATAAAACTATTTTAATTTAATTTGACAATGGTTTTGATGAATTTGAAGGCGGAACTAAAACAAGATGTTACGTCACTTACAACAAACATGTTGTTTATGGTAAGATTTACGATTCGATTGTTTTTTATATTGCTGTTTGGTTTCTTCCTTCCTTTACTTTACTTTAAAAGCACAGATTTTATGGGACAACTTCAATTCGCCGGTTAGTCTTTGGTGCGTCGAGTTCAAGAACGAGTTGTTTAAAATAATCAATCGAATATATCGAAAACAAAAGAAGAAACTGTGATACTGTAATGTCTATTCCAAGAACCGTCTGGGTTAGGTACAGTCACTGTCATAAGTAACTTATGTCTTTTTCCGTTCGCTTGAAGTCAAATTTTTTATTTTAATACGCATATTAAAACATGCAAGAGCGACAGGGTACTAGAATGTTCGTCTACTTCACAAATGCTAATAAACTCCTCAACCATCAATAGACAAAGTTATCTTTGAACTTACCTGTCCCTAGCTTTTCTTTATCCCTTACATTTTCCATACAAAAAACTTCAAATTACCTCCAAACTAAACCCTAACACGACGCCACAAAGTCGAAGTCTCGTTGTATACAAATTAAGGTGATTTCGAAGCTACAAGGAGGGTTCCGGGGTTCTTTAATAAGTAGAATTAAGATTAAAATGATATTAAATTTTGATATTGTGTTGTGTTCGGATTATTCTGAAGGAAATTTTAATATAGGCTTCTTTCTCTTCGAGTTTAGCCTTTGTGGAGGTTTGGGATTGTGGACCTTCGGCTTAGAGTGGTAGGGTCTAGGGTATGTTGTTTAGATTTACACGTAACTTAAGCTGGTGGTGTTGGAGCACCTAATTAGTATGTTTTATTTACCGTGTTTTTTTTTAAATATTTATTACATCTATGTTTGTTCTTACATTAGAGCACAAAAAAAACAAGACCTGAAAAAACTTGGTTTTATTTTAGACTGCTTTGTGTTTTTTGATTTAATGCTTCGAAGTTTATGTAATCCTATTGCTTTTGTTTTAGATTATAGCGCTTATAGAATATCGTTTTTTGAAATTTTAGGGATGTACCTACTCTATCTATTTAATCTTTTCAGAATCAACCATTCATAAGATGTTTGAAATATTAACAAAAAAGTCGGATAAATTACCTTAACCTATCAAAAGGTCAGGATGTCGCTATAAAAAATAATTGCTGGTAAACTATCAGCGAAATAACTCACGGACTCAAGACAATAATTATAAAAACAAGAGTAATATAAACCATACTTATCGCAAATAAATACTGAATTACTGAAATCATAAGATATTGGAAACAATGATTTTTTTAATTTAAAAAAATACGTCGCCAATAAAACTAATTTTATCTAGTAAACTATCAGCATACAGCACAACTATTTAACCGTGTGGTTGCCGGGTTAGATTAGAATAGTGCCACTCCATGTCTTCCCGTGGATGTCGTAAGAGGCGACTAAGGGAATAAGGCTTGTAGTACTGTTAGGCGATGGGCTTGCCACCTGTCACTAATACACTGGGAAACATCTTAGCCTTCTTGTGCAAAATGTGGTTACAGAATTATCAAGAAGCTTAAAGACTTGTTGGTAACTCTTTAGCTCTGCCTACCCCACTCTGGGAATGAAGGCTTGAGTTTATGTATGTATGTAACTATCAGCAAAATTAGTCACGGTATCTATTTTGAATACACTTGGAACCCTCGGTGCTTGAGACTCGTACTCTACCGGATTAATATTGTGAGTCTCAATTTAGTCTTCACGCGTTTCCTTTTAAAGTAAAGTCTCTTCTACTTTAAATCATAAATTTAGCGTTTTCAGCGTCTCATGGTGATTGTAAGACCACAACGATCTTTATACAGGCTGTCCCAGAAACCGACGTCAACCTGCCTAGGGCTGATAGAACAGCTCATAAGCTATCGATTTAACCCCCAAGTATGTTCAGCAATGGTTATTAGTTTCCGAGATATTGATCATTTTAATAGGATTTTTGTCATTTTTCCTTATGTCCGTGCTACGAAAAAACCCTAAATTCATGTATTAATTCACATATTTTTCAGTGTTTTCTTGCATGATTAGAATCACTATAAAATAAGGAAGTTTTTAAAGCTACATGCCAATTTCTTTTTTATTACAAATGTTTGAGTAAACGCACCTAGTATGGAAAAACAAACTTTGTGTGTTTTCTCAAAAAGTTGTAATAAAAAAAAAATTGGCATGTATGTAGCTTTAAAAATTCCTATTAAAATTATCAATATCTCGGAAACTAATAACAATTGCTGAACATACATAGGGGTTAAATCGATAGCTTATGAGCTGCTCTATCAGCCCTAGGCGGGTGACGTCGGTTTCTGGGACACCCTGTATATGTAGTAGATTACAATTAGCTTGGCATTTTGGATGGTTGAAAATTACATACATAAGTACATACATAAACTCACGCCTTCATTCCCAGAGTGGGGTAGGCAGAGCTACAGAATTACCAAGCACTCTTAAATAAGTTGTTGATAATTCTGTAACCACGTTTTGCACAATCAGGCTAAGATGTTTACCAGTGTATTAGTGACAGGTTGCAAGCCCATCGCCTAAGAGTACTAGCAGCCTTAAATTACTTTGTAAATAATAAAAAATACTTAACATTAGTATCAAATTCTGCAAGCACAAATAACAATAAAGATGTAGATCAACAAGCCATTCACGTAGCTCAAACCCAAATTCCGTTCAGAAATTGCACTCAAAATGTTCTGTAAGACAAACAATGACCCATAACAAGCGACTTGGAAACTTTTCACAATCCAAGCATTTGAAGTCGGACATACTTTGAATAATTAATATCTGGAAGGGTCACTCCCCCCTCCCCTTCTTCGTCCAATCATTGCTAATCAAGCTCTATTGAGAGCTTTTAAAAAAGCGAGAGATTGAGTTTATATTGTTGGGAACTATGTCATTTGTACAAAGTAAGGCAAATGCTTGGCCGATGTTTAAGAAATAGTTTCTGTCACATATTGCTTACAAGCTTTTGCCTATGAAGAGTGATGAGATGACAGACGAGCGTAATTTTCTGAGATGCGCGTCGCGTAATTTCGGTCGCTTAATTGGTGCTGCATACAAAAGTCCAGCTGATTTTGTGTGTGAAATCAACACAAAATTCGTGATAACTACAAAATGAAGATGCGACTTTGCAATCAGTACCTAAATGTGAAACTAACCTTGAGTTTGTCCAAATATGTTTTAAACTTATTTATTGACATATTGTATATTATATTTCGTTGCAATTATGCTCTTTGAAAAAAAATGTAGCAGAAATGACGGGACTGAAAAAACACGACTCACAACTCACAAAATTACGCTCATCTGGCTCCAACCTAAGTTGTGTCGTGCCTATTGAGATCAAACTAAACCTAAATCCAAATCCAAAATTGGGAAGTGTACATTTTGATTCTACGATTTTCGAAACTTGTCATGACGCTACCGTCCGGTAGCTTACGTCAATCGTATACATTTACGACAACGTCAACATTCGTAGAGTTCTTGTTTAGCCACAGCTGAGATCCTGTTTCCATCTTCCAAATCTTTAGATACCATATTGCACGATAAAATTTCCAAATTTCAAAAGTTGAAAATTAACTTGCAAGATTAGAACTGTTTAAGTTATCTTATTATAATCCAAAAACTGCTGCTATAGTAACCACTAGAAAATTATGCAATATCACAATGTTAGAGTATTTAAAAATTCAAGCCATGGCCTCCATTGTCAATAATCAACCAATGATTACGACTGCCACATGCTGGAATTATTGGATGATATAAAGATAGATGTCCATGTCATTCTTTAATTAATACGAAAAAGCTGTGATGGATCGGCTGCCTAATTGATGGACTTCACCCGACTCGTTAATTGACACTTTTTGGCGCTCATTCCACGGGCTATGCGTGAAAAATGTGGTTATCCCTATTATGCACAGCGTATTTATACATTTATACCGATCAGTGATGAATGTTCGTTCAATTGTCATCGTTATACTGTTATTATTAACAAAAAGAAACAAAACACAACTGTTTATTTAATAATAGGGTCAAAACAGGTGATCTCTTCCAGACAGCCTTGGACAGAGAAATAGCTATTGACACATGCCAGACGGTGTAAACGAATTGCATCATGATGTGGTATGAAGTTGCAACGATACAATTTGTGACAACTTAATTCATCGACTCTGTTCGAAGACGTTAGGCCGATAATAATTATTTTTAAGCAATTTGCTTTGGAAGCCATTTTTTTTTTCTTGGGTTCTAAAATATTTCCGCGGCAAAAGGTAAACTAGACAAGATATCCTTTCTTGGGGCATGAGGCTAAGAAGCTGTGAAGGGGTTCCAAAATGACCAACCCACTTTCTCATTCATAATATGGAGATTATTGTATCTAATAGGTGTTAATTGTATTGTATCAATTGAGAACAGGAATTTTTCGAAAATGTATTCTGTAAAAAATCATGCCTGTAAAGGTTTGTCTCAAAAGCATACTTTTTTTTAAATAGGTAAAATGTTTATTGAGGAAAAAATTATGAATATTATCTACGCCCGGAATGGACTAAGCAGTAGTCGGAATGAAGTAATTTTGTTTGCAACCGCGTGCGTTTTTTAAAGCCTAGTGCTAGTTGTGAAGTTTAAGCTCTTTAGCCATTAGCTGTTTTTTATTTGTTGGGTGAATTTCAACAAGCGTCAAATTATCCTAATTTAGGTGGTATTTTTTATTTTGTCAGTAGGGTTCACAATTTTAAGTGTAAGGGACGTCATTACATTAGTCATAAATAAAACAGTGTTAAAATGGCCTTTCATTAAACCAAGTCGTTTTAAGATATATCGAATTTACTAATTATATACCACCAAAATTGCTTTTGTCCACCAAAATTACTTTTCTAAGAAAAACACACGATCAATAATGACATATCGGGATAGTTAAAATAATAATCGTTAGGGAATCATTCTTGTTATTTTTTTAAACCAACAACGTATTTTTTTAAATATAATAAATAGTTATTGTTTGGTGTTTATATAATTTTGGTGGAACAAGGAATTTTGTCAATTTTGGTGTCTTAGGAAAAGCCACCAAAATTGTATCACCAAAATTAGAACTTGTACTTTTTTATTCTATTTAACGTGAATATTTTAGTTTTATACAAATTTAACTTCATGTAGTTAAAAAAACACCATTAACATACTCAAAATAATTTAAACACAATTGTTTTTTTGCAAAATAACAAGTTATCTAAGTTATCACAATTATAAAAATGTATTTCATACCACCAAAATTAGATACTTATGTACTTAGAGGGAAGATGCAGCAAGACGGTATAAATCTTTCACCATCTAATCTTTCGCTGGAACTGAACGAACGACTGACGCCATATTTGTTTGTTTAATCACTTTTCGTTCGATCATAAAATCAATTTTAATATTCACCACCAAAATTGACTATTTCGCAAGGACAGTTTCATTTATTTCTTTTTATTTGCAAATGCAATAATTGTAATATTTTATAATTCCTTAACTAATAGGGAATAGAGGTAACTAAAATATCAATCTAGTTGAGGCTTAATAACTTTGTACCACGGTATATCAGTGTATGCGACAAGTACTGGACACGACACCAAAATTGATTTTGGACTGTTTTTTTTTTTACGATAAACGTGATAAGTTATTAACAATTTTAACTTTGGCTCAACATGGTACTTTGTGTAAGATTTTCTAGAAAATAAATAGTTTTCCAATAAATGTACTTTACACCCCAATTATCACGTCCGCCGCTAAAAAAATGTGATTGGGATAATTACCCTGTTCATGATCTTTTTTTTTAAATGGTTTTGAGATAACATCCTATAAGCATGTATTTTTTCAGAACACCTGTAAAATATTGGTTAAGCTATATATTTTTAAGTTGTAGCGAGCTGATTATGATGGACGGCCAATTACTCTTAAATGAAACAATTATCTGCAAAATACAAACCAAATATGATACTTTAAACTTTAAAGTATCATATTTGGTTTGTATTTTTATATTATAGTTAAACCTTTAAAGTTTAAAGGTTTAACTATAAATCATTTCCGTATGCGAGATGTTTACAGCAGATTCAGAATACATCATCTAGATACTTCCACCCTCATCAAATTCGCATGCGAACTAAAACTATGCCGAGGGGACGACAAAAAAATTGATATTTTATTGCGCCCGGGGTCCACTTTTCTGTAATATTTTATTCTTTTCGTTGTCTGTGGTTTTCATAATAGCGACAACGTTGCACGCGATTGGAAAAATAAAACTCTTGGAATTGTCGTTCTTATGACCAAGGTGTAAGAACTCTAGTGACATTTTTAAGTATTTTGAAACGGTTCCGATATGTTGGTTTTTAGCTACATGTCGTCACACGCACGGATGGGTAGTATATCATTTTCTTGAACAAATGCGTCCGTCTATCTCTTCCAACGGCCTAATCTAGTAAGAAAATAAACAAAGGGACTATTGTGCGTCTGAAAGGGGGAGGATTTGCATCGGAGATAAAATTCTGGTTCAATTTGATTACCACATTTTCGTGTAATTCAACCGAATCATTTTGGCTATCTGAAGCAAGGGGAGTCAGTTTCCGGGAACTTGTCTGGCTAAGAGTATGTGACGAAGGTAGAGTTTAAAAAAAAAATCTTCTAAATTTTCGGGCATGCAATATAACGTCTGTTTGTGATAAGTGATGGCATGTTTCTTATTTGTTAGCTTGCATTTGGCAAATACTAGCTTGCCAGCTTTCTAGCCTCAAAGTTCTTTGTCACTTTACCCAATATTACAATTTACATTTCCCACGATATTACACTATAAGTAATAAGCGATCCCGAAATAAGCAATACAAAACGTATTTTGAGCTAATCCGACTCCCACACCCGCGGTTGATGCATCGCTTTATAACAATGATCCTTGTCCTACACCTCTTGACCGAAACATAAAAATACTATTGCATCAAAAACTACCGGGAAAAGTAACAAAAATAGATTTACCGATAAAATTATATTTTAAAGCTAGGTAAGTTTTTGACAGTTTGTTATGATCTTGAACTGATTTAAAAATGCACGACGTTTGAAGATTGGCGAAATCTAATAAAATCTAAGCGTCTTAAATCTAAGTCTTTTGAAATAAGGAAAGACTCTAATTAGAGACCATTTCTTTTTGAACAAAAATCCTTCATTATTTGCCACTACAGGACGACCGCGACCTTACTTACTACACTTAAGGGATGAATTTCCAAAAATCCGTTCTTAGTGCACAGTTGCACACCTTTATATCCAAGGAATATTCCCTCCAAATGTCAAGTCTAGCGGTCTGTGCGCCGTTCGATCAGCCAGTAAATTTCTTCTTTTATACAGGGTGTTATTAAGGAATTGGAGCTAGTAGAGTAGTCTGTCCAAACAACCTATATTTACGAGTATAAATTCAACAACTAAATGTCACCTACCGATATATTTTAACTTCACTGTCGCGTACCTCGAACGTAAAAATACTCAATATTGCACTATATGGAGCACGCGAACAATAGAAACAATGCGTGTTTTCGTTTTCAGCCGTAGATCATGCGCACGGACATCGCAGCCGGCGAGTGCGCAGGTCGCCACGTTTTGATACTTGCGCGGCTTAAAACTGATACAACGTTAAATCCTTAAAGACAATTATTTTCAATTTAAATTAATTAAAGGTACTTACATATAAAACACTTCCGCGACTGGCCGGTGTTTTTATTTGTTGTTATCTCTCTCTCCTTCATTCAACCTTTCTCCACCAAATGCTGAGTGTTGGTCTTTCCCAACACACGCCATCTGTAATACGTCATCTCTCTCTCTCTTTGTTGTACTACTAGTGATTAACTTTTGCCCAAACTATATCTTCAACTTCTGAAATTGTTGAGAAGTAGGAATGCACAGCATGTATTTAAAAATTAAATTACTACACAGTTAAACTCCTACTTAGACCTTTATTTTTTTCAAGTATCAAGATCATTCGTACCCCCTATCAACGACGACATACTAAATACTGTATTATGAACTGACCGACAATGCCCGGCGGTCAATATTCTTTTCAAAACGTCCCGAAGACAACAAATTCCCACGACATTGTGTTCAAAACAACCCAAAATGTCGCACAACTTTAACAATGCACGAAACCTTTACAATAATTCCTAGCACTTTTACTGCGTTACGATAAAGCCTACATTTCTCTGTTTTCATATCTTATAAGTTCATCTTTAGGATTGCGCACCAAATCATCAGCCGCATTGTCAAAAATAAAAAGCGGCTTTATGGCTTTGGAATAGAAGTCATTTGAACAGCAAATTAAATTATGTTTTATTTTGCGGTAGTTCTTGATACTTGTGCATTATTTTAATGTTTGGGGTCAAGATCATTGTTATAAGGCGATGCATCAACTGCGGGTGTGGGTGCCGGATTAACACAAAATACGTTTTGTATTGCTTATTTACGGATCGTTTACTATAATATATCGTGAGAAATGTAAACTGTAAACCTGAATTAATTTTGAGTTAAATCATTTTGACAGTTAAGGGACCCTAAAGATTTCTTGTTAAACTTTGATTGATTTGAGGTTGAAGATTGGAAAAACTATTATTGTTATATTCTTGGGCCTTTAATATCTTATGCTTATTAGGTCCTGGAGTTATGTTAGTCCGCTATCAATAAGATGAAATATAAACTTAATCATCCATTTAAATATTACTTCATCGAATTCCATTTCATCGGAAGCTAATTTCTGCTGAAACCTTATTGTTTTTAGGTTATTTTAAGAATGGATTACTTAGTTTAGGTTAGCTTAGGTTAGACCTGTGACCACAAAAAAAAATTACTCCGGCACGTGTGAATGCCTGTCGAGGAAATGAAAATTCGGCGAAGTAAAACATTCTATGAAATTTAGTGTCAGTGATAAACTTATAACTAACTTCACATTGTGGGGAAATTGTGACGAAGCATAAATACAAAATTCTTACCCCTCCATCTCTCTACCTCCCAATACCTACCTGTAGCGCGATCATTGCGCTATAAGAATAATATCCAACTCCCGCGTTCCCGGACTAAAATTAACTTCTGATGGTCCTTTGACAATGTCCATAAAAATTTACAATAAATTAGCTGAAATTATAAAAGAAGCAAAAAAAGCAAAAAATATTTATTAATAAACTGATAAAAGTACGGAAGACGCATTACGAATTACGATAATTAATAATGGTTAAGTTACTTATAACATATTACTTAATTTATAACCTCCTCTCTCCTAGTGTTGCTGTGCCCTCCAGGGTGCATTTTGTTATTACTTATTTATTAGAATAAGGTGTACCATTATAAAAAAGCAAAAAAGAATTGAATTGATTTGAATTGAACTTCATACATCAAGTTCATAATGGTGTACATAATGAAATCAACAAAAAAACTCCTACATACGAACCCCTTTCTCTCTTCCACGAGTATGCAACACTTGAACACTTTTAAAACACTACGAAGACATCAAAAGTCACCAGCTGATGAGACGAGGGTATTTTCATTACCCCCCTCCTCCGCTCACCCCACACCCAGCACCCCGCCTTGTCGAACAAACGAGAACACCCTTTGTCTCTTTAACCACTGCTATGAGCACTCTCGATTATGTATGGGTATTAGATATTGCAGCGGAATTATTCAAAGCTCAGATACGGTTTTAACTAATCCTTTGAAGCCCTACTTTGAGAATCGAAGTTTGAAGTTACGAGAACTCCATCGGTGCTTCGATTTTTTAAATAGGTTCTTGGATTCGTTGCTAGTGTAGCTGGGTCGTTCTTCTTTTTTACCTACAATAAACCGTCGATTTTCGGTTTTTTAGATTTTTGAACTATCAATAACTATGGTTTCAGAGTTCGATTTAAAAAAAGTTGCATTAATCTTTATTCAAACTAATTAATGCTTCCTGTCCTGCATTAGTATTTTATTCTTTTTAATATGGTTTACCAGAAACACTGTGACAGAGTGGCCGTTTTCAGCCGAGACCAAGCTTTAGATGACCACTCTGTCACGGCATTCTACGGAAACCCATATTATTAAAAAAAACGTGGGTTAAAGAAAGAGCACAATTATTTGGTACTCTTACATAAATAAAAGTATGGACGTATATTAAACACGAAAAACATAATTATCCATACTCTAAAGAGACGCTTAATAAGATGAGAGACAGGCTATTGTCGGTAAAAAAGAAGAACGACCCAGCTATCATTAGTTTTGGTTGAGAACTTATTTATGTTAGTCACTGCCAGTCTAAAGTGGATCACGGGAGGGACACGTCACGGACACGTGCATAGTGAACGATGGGTGAAAACGTCCACCGATTGGCATCTACTATAAGGATATCGGCACAGAGGAACCAAAAATTGGGTAGGGACCAAAAAGTTGGCCACGCTTACTCACTCAATTAAATTTTCTATGTTACTTTTCCGTTGTTACACGGAAGTTAACCATACAATTGTAGGGATAATTTTAGTCGCAAAACGGACCTTTTTTCGAATTCGTTGTTTGTATGGTTATCTGCGCTTAACTGTGATCCAACTGTTTGCTCCTTACCCATTTTCCACCATCTACGTATAAGGCTCCGAGTTTCCGGCTTATTCTGAGCCAGTAAGCGTAGCGTTTTGCAGCCAAATGACAGCTTTAGTGTATCGTCTGACAGTTTCTTTACCTACAGTCCCCCGTTTGTGGCTTGGAATCCACCATAGCAGACAACGCATCAAATGCCTTAACAGCAACACGACTCGCAACCCACAGAAAATAAAGTTTTCCCTACGATTAGAACAAGTTCAAAGAGTTTTGTCATCGAGGCATTGTTCCCTGATGGGTTCTTTAATATCGTGCGTTCGCTCGCAGTTCCTATATAATAAGCAGAGAAGTTCCTATGCTAAAATACCTTTTGTTTTATGTAACATTATGAACTCTGTAAACTTATTCTGAAGGTTCGTTTTTGTTTGTCGAAAGTCTTATTTTGCGGTTTGACTTTTTTGTTTTGTCTCCAGTTGATTGACTTTTTGTTCGTTGGTTTTAAATTGAAGAGGGGTAAATTGGAAAATGGAAGTCGATTGGAAGAAAACGTGATTGAATTAATAATGAATTTTGATTAGACATTCATCTGGTATTATCAAAAGTATGCAAAAAAAATAGTATGTTTTACGATATAGATAAAGTAGTTTAGTGGTCGATGTTACTTATAGGTACCGCCCTTAATTTTGCCTGAAATTTATTTTTTGAACTAGTATGAATTTTAACAGGAAAATCAACTTGCATAATTATAAAAAAGAATATCTTAGAAATCATTTTTTTTTCAATCAAATTCAATTAGGACGGTTTATGCTTTTGAGTATTAAAAGACGTACGTTTAATATTTGATTGACCTAAGAAAAGTATTTTTATTTTCTTAACGCATCTAAAAGTTACAAGTCCTTCACCTCCTTTTAAACAGGGATCGGTTTCTTCGTGTCTCTAATAAATAATATCAAATGCGAAAAAAAATACAAATAGACAGCCGATTGCTAATAATAATAAAAAAACATCCTGTGTTCTTTATTTACGCCATGGAATAGGCATACGAGCACAAATACAACCAGTTGGTAATGGCACCAACCACACTGTCTTATTAAAAAGGTGCATTTTGCTCCTAATTTTAAATGTTACTTACGCGGTTTTGCAGTTTCACCGACGATTGCCAAACCTCAGGACTAAGATGGAAAGCCTCTGTTGTAGTAACTTTACGGGAACAGTACAATATAAACAATGATGCTTGGGTGGTGAGAAAGGTGGTAGCGATCCGAACGGACCCTGCACAAGGACCTACCACCACTTTATTGCCATTACTATAACCCGTGAATGTCCACGTGTAAGTGAAAAATTGAGCAGTCTCACTTAACACTTTCAGTGGTGCATGGTGATGAATAATTCAACAAGTGGCGCCCGCGCATGGTGGCGGGGGGGGCAGAAATCAATTAACGCCCTCTATTGACTTATTAAGCTGTTTGAATGATCTGTGCCGGTCGTCCACTACGGGATAGAAGCGAGGGATTGATCACGTAAATTATTCAAAAAAAAAACTTTTTCTGTAATCTTTCATCAATTCATAGACACCTCCGGAGATCCTAGAGCTGGTGCTTACCAAACAATTGGGCTAGCTATCCAGAGAGGTAATGCAGCCAGTGTCATAGGGACCATGCCGCGAGCGGACCTGCTAGAGGGGGTGTTCTTTTTATAGTGGTGATTATTATTTACATCATTAATATTTGAGTAGCTTAGTTTTATTTTATTTAAATAAGTTTAGTTTTAACTTTTAAGTGTTAACAGGAAATTAATCTCTTATTAATTAATAAAGAAAGAAAAAAAACATCAAGGAAATCTAATAAATCACCATATATTAAAATGTATACATTAAAATAATGTAAAAATATTAAATGTAGCTAAGAGCCGCGTGGCACAATGTCAAAGATGCTGGCATTTTTGCCCTCGCAGAATAGCAATGCATTATTATTCGCAGCTGTACTGAAACTACAAATGTTTATCTTATAATCCCTACTAATTCATACATATATGTGCACGTCCCAACTAGTCAATTGGATTGAATCATTTTCATTTCCTCGAAGGCTTCTTTCAACGCATGACTTGTTTGTTTTGGTAGGTACTCACAAGACTAAGTGTAACCTAACATAACTTACGTAATTATAATGTTTAAGACTTCCTAAAAACATCGTAGTTTCAACAGAAAATAGCGTGATATGAAAAGAAATACAATCAAATTATTCAATCGATTAAGTGAAATTCGATAGCAAATAATTTCACGATCGCTATCAAACCCGGAACCACTAGCTTCATGAGTCACAACTCGCGATGATCACTTACCCGGTGATTATCAGGTGACTCGCTTGGTCTTTTGCCTCCTTTTTGACATGAAACAATATACCAACCAGTTTGACTACGTCGCCTAGCCTCATGATACCTACTAGCTTTCGATATCATAGCCTTCACCACCCTCCATCCTCAAGTTCGGTATAATTGGACAGATGTCAAGTGTGGTATCGATCGTCGTTCGTGTAAAACGTCACTCCCGTATTTGGAATTGCTAATGCGGCGCCCTTGGCCCAGTAGGGATGCCGGATGGTTGGTGAAGTCTGTTTAGGGGGTTCGAATCGTACCATAGTCTCCCTTACTAATAATGAATGTAAAAGTATGTCTGTGTGTTTGTTAGTTTCATCTTCACGGCGTAACGTCTCAATCAATCGACATGATAAAAAAAGATAAAATATGTTTATTCAGTAAGTAGGCACGGGCACTTTTACACGTCAAAAATCTACCAGCGCTTCGCAAGAGACCACTGCTGAGAAAAAACGCTGCAAGAAACTCAACAGTCAGTCGTTTTTTAAATATTGCTAATGATATTATACAATAATAAACTTAACCTAGCATTATATAAAACAATGAATCTCACATAAAACAAAAAATAAATATATTTATGCTGAGCTGGGAAATGTGTCAAAACTCAGAATGTTCACAAAACTTATAATATAAGTAATAGTAAATAGAGAAAAAAATAGAAATGATACAAGTAATACTTACCTATGGCGGTGCAAGACAACCCACATAAAAAGTTTCGATACATTCTCCTACAGAAACCGTGTTCCCTAGACACTATACAATGTTGACATATATGACTAAGGTATTAAGTTTAGGCCAAACATTTTTATCTGTTAGATAGTTCAGAATCAGAATCAGAATCAGAATTATTTATTAGTAAAACATTCATAGAGAAATACAGGTGGAGGAAGAAATACAGCGTGTATCACTATGTTTTGCCTGTTGGCATACAAATATCAATGTCACGTACATACAGTAACATTTAAAAAAATAAAAAATTTACAAGTACAAAAAAATAAAATACAAGTGAACGAATAAAATAATACTCATCGATCCTTATAATTAAATGCATACAGTCATGTCAATTGGCTACTAATAATAATGAATTTATAGATCGATGTCACTTAAAAAATATATTTAGTTCTCGGTAGTATGAATATTGGTAGGTACAGATATAGTTTATAGCTCAAAATTAGGGTTTTTTAATTCCAGGAAATTAGATAGTTTTAAAGGGATTAGTATAAAACGACTCAGACATGAACGGAGCCGCGTGCAAAAGCTGCAATGTATATTTTGACATAATGTTACCAGATTTTTTATTTATGTATATAAAAATAGCTTTTATAGTTTGTCCGTGTGTTGGTTTGTTACGCTTACACAGCTAAACCGCTTGACCGATTTAAAATTTTCTATGGAAATGACTTGACTAGGGGAGTAAAGTTCATCCATACTACCTGGAACCATTAAAATCGACTACAGTCCGTTTCCAAAGATACTTTCATCCTCGCACTTAAAACTATGGAATGAACACCACGGTGTTTTCTCAGCACTACGACATGTCCTCCTTTAAACTCGGCTTAAAAAGAGTATTCACTGAAAGGCAACACTGCCCTCCTACTGAGAAAAGGCGCATGTGCAATTAATTCATAGAAGCATATTAAACTCTCAAGAGTCATAATAAAGTTGGATTTTCATTACAGTTCATATAGTAGGTACGCCTTTTCTCCTTAGGAGGGCAGAACAACTTCGCTGCCCCTGGCATTGCTGGTGTTTCTGGGCGACGGTGACTGCTTACCATCAGGTGGTCTGTCTGCTGGTTTGCTTTATACGGCTATAAAAAAAGGGATCATTTAATCCTAGAAATTTGGACAGTTTCCGAGGGGATAGCGATAATCGACTTCTTAACTGTAGCTATAAATGAAACCCCGTTGTCGGAACGAAACGCAGGGCTTCTGAGGGGACTGCGGGGAGGCGAGGCGGATGACTTTCATATTCGAAGAATTGTCAATCAATCAATCAATCAATCATTTATTTGCAAAAATACAGTATTTAAATAGGTCTTACATTTTAATTTGTTCATTGTATTCACCAACAAGTGTAGGTATGCAAATTATTATAATAACCCTAATTAGTTTTGCCATTAAATTTACATATTTTATACTAGATAACTATATTTTATTACTAATTATATTTCAATTTAGTCAACGTTCTTACTGGACTTTTGAAGAGCCAACCTACATATTATATATAATACTATATATTACTTTTTCATCCAAGAAGTGGTCTCTGCCTACCCCTCTGGGAAACAGGCGTGATTTAATGTATGTATGTATTATCCAAAAGTCTACGATTTTCATTTATACCAATACGAATAAATACACCCGTCGTCAAACTTTGCATTGCAAACCTACTTTATGTACCTATGTAGATAGATAGGTATATGTCGTACTAGCATTTCTGTCTTTATAAACGCCAAAGCATATCCAGAACCAAACGGAACACCCAAAAACGATATCCTATAAGCTATAAGCCATTGGCTAAAACGATTCGCGAAACGCAATTTCGGAAACATTAACTGTGGCGACGGCCCGTGAAATCTGCTGCAACTACACGACATTAGTGGCTGTGATTTACGACCGGGTTCGATTCCCCGTTTTATGGTTGTTGGTTATTTTTAAACTTGAAACTGTTAACAGAATTTTGTTGGACACTGTTTGAGAAATTTAAATTGGTATTTTTGGGGTTCCATGCCATGGTTGAAACCTTGTTGTGGTCGTCTGTCCGTCTGTCACATCACATCAGCATTATTTTAGAATTTAATTAAGGTAGGTATATCTATTTGAATATTACCCGTGTAGTTGCCGGGTTGGAATAGTGCCACTCCATGACATCCCGTGGATGTCGTAAGAGGCGTCTAAGGGAATAAGGCTTGTAGTACTATTAGGCGATGGGCTTGCAACCTGTCACTAATACGCTGGTAAACATCTTAGCCTTCTTCTGCAAAATGTGGTTACGGAATTATCAAGTTTTTAAAGTTGTAGGTTCCAGAATTCTGTAGCTCCGCCTACCCCACTCTGGGAAGTGAAGAGTGTGTGTGTGTGTGTGTGAAGGTATATATGCATGTGTATTTGGATATTGGACAACTTGTCAACATAAAATGGCTTATCCAAAGTTGTTGTTTTTTTTAATGACCCGGTAAGGTGGGTCAAAAACTTAAAAGAAGGGAAAAATTAATGCTTATAGGTACTTTAGAGGAAAATAGAATAAATTGTTTCAACTTATTATTTGACACGACATTAAACATATTTTTTTTGGTACCTACTGTCAAAATACATGTATGCAGAGAATAAGACCGATTACAACTACCTAAAGAGTAAATTTAAATACGTACGGAACCCTCAGTGCAAGGGTCCGAATCTCACTTGACCTATTTATTAATTAAGAAAACGCTATAAGCTCACCCCAAGTAAAACAATACCCTGTCGATTCAAGCTAATCTTAAAAATATAAAAAAACAGCGTAATTTACTTTTCTGACATTTAAGTAGGTAAATTCCGCATTTACTTTATTTATACAAACTTATGATTTTTTTTTTTTTTTTTTACATCAAGCTAGTAAGCTAGGCACTATTCCACTTGTTTAAACGATATCGCTTTTGACATGTTATCGTATTGTCAAAGGTGCGATATCTCTTGTTTACTTGATAGTACAGCCAAAGAACAGGTAAAAGGCCGAATTAAAAGCAATAAGATAACATAGGTATCAAAAGCAATATCGTCGGTGAAACTGCAAAACCGCGTACTTAACTAACAAATTTATGATAGAGCAAAATAAACCTTACTATCTTATTAAAAAGGTGTATTTTGCTCCATATTTACAATGTTACTTACTCGGTAAGAAATGCGTTGGAACCCTGAGGACTAAAATGGAATGTCTATGCTAGTCATTTCATCGGTTGGCTTATTCCCACACCGTAACACAAGTAACACAACAATACGAATACAGCTGCTTAGCGGAAGGTTAAAAGATATACATACCTAATAAAATAACGGTAGCGATCGAGACGGACTCTAAGCTAAGGTCCTACCTGCACTTCCCCCCTTACTAGATCCGAGGATACTAATCAGGGAATGAAAATAACCGGTTATAACTGGTTTTAACCGGTTATTTTCATACAAAAACGTCTGATAACCGGTTAAATTGCATTCCCTAATACTAATTAATAAACTTAATATCGCACTACTACATCAAAAATGTAGTAACTCAAAATAAAACTGTATTTTAAAATCAACTTTATTACAACGCCTATGAGCTTGAAACAAAACTAACAATGATTTTGAGTTGATACATTCTTGATCAAGCAGTGCGATATCGGGAGTCACTGGATAGGGAATAGTAGAGGCCTGAGGATTTGCCCAGCAGTGTGACAGAAACAGGTAGACAAGTTAAGATAAGAAGTATCGTGGTAATTTACAAAATCTTATTAGATAATTGACGAAACATTCTATTAAGTGTACCTAAATACTTATTAGAAATGACTTTTTTACTACGTTCATCATTATCTTATTAGAAAATTCTAACCACAGCTTCCGACTAGACCGACCGCTAGTATTTTTAACCTTTTTTTTATGGCATACGAAGGCGAACGAGCACACAGGCCACCTGATGGTAAGTGGAAACTGTGACCCATAGACATTCGCATTCACAAGACTGCAAATCCACTGCCAACCCTGAGGACTAAGATGGAATGCCTCTATGCTAGTCATTTCACCGGCTGTCTTATCCCCAAACCGGAACACAACAATGCAAACACCGCTGCTTGGCGGTAGGTTAATGGATAAGATGGTGGACCAACCCGGACGGCTGCACAAGGTCCTCCCACAAGTACCTTGGCGTCCCTTTGCCATATTTATAGCGTAGTCATTCGTTTTAGGTAGCAGCAATAGACTACGCAAACTCCCAAAGCTACCTCAGTCAGAGAAAAGGATAGCCGAATCGAATCCATATGAAGACATGAAACCGCTATCTATCACTTTTGCACTCGTTAGTTCAGTATTCAAAAACCTAGAACACAGATTCAAAACCGATTCAAAATCCAAACAGCTTCGGGCAAAGTCGCCGCACCGTTTATTCGGAAACCAGTACCAGTACTTTCTACCGGTCAAAACTAAAACGCAGTATAACCTCATGAAATCCATACGCGCATACGCCGTTTTGTTTTAATCGGCAGCCGTAACATCTCACCCGAGAGCGTTCACCCCTGACCCCGACTGGTCATCTCGAGACGAGGTTGTCCTGCTCACACTGCTAGCTGGGTCTGTAAGCCTGTCCTTGTCGTCGACCGTGCACGATTCGATCGCAGGGCGTTGGGATCCGTGTGTCCTCAGAATTGCAGGGAATCTCGAAAGGAGGCTCACGAATTGTGGAATTGTTTTAGTTTTTGAGCCACTACGTATACCCTATAGTTCGTCTTAAAACAAAGGAATATCATACGTGCATGTGTGCGTATCTCAATCGCGTAATCGTACTTTTTGCGGGTGTGAGGACCTTGTGCAGGGTCCGTCCGGGTTGGTACCACCATCTTATCCATTAACCTACCGCCAAGCAGTAGTGTTTGCATTGTTGTGTTCCGGTTTGGGGATAAGACCGCCGGTGAAATGACTAGCATAGAGGCATTCCATCAGGGTTGGCAGTGCATTTGCAGTCTTGGGATTGCGGTCTCGTGAATGCGAATGGTTATGGGTCACAGTTTCCACTTACCATCAGGTGGTAGGTGCTCGACTGCCTTCCTATGCCATAAAAAATAAAAAATAAAAACAAACTCAACAAGTGACGCTAAGTCGGTTTAGTCGGCCGCGCCATCGCGGCGTGTATCGTTAAGTATCGAGTGACGCAACTCACGCAACCCTGCTCGAATGGCAATAGGTATCAGAAACTCGTATCCCTACTGAGTTTTTTTTTAAAGACATTCTCTGCACCGTTACAGCTTCAAAGGGCGTTGGGCGAAAGCGACGTAGACAAATTAGATTTCTATTTATATTATGACTTTGTCGCAGAAAGTGTTTAATGACGTAACTACACCATACCATCATACCGTGACACTCTGTTTCATGACTGGACGCTCTCAACATGGAAGGTGTCTCAACAAGTAAAGTAAAGTTAATTAAATTCAATGTGTACCCAGCTTTTAATAGCTGTCTTAAGTATAATGATATAGCACACGGCAGAGATGTGCTTATGTAACTGCACCTTTAGCGGGGTTTTTAAATCTTTTCATGACTTCCTGTTATAGGAAAATAACATAATGCAGACCCATTGATTGGTAATTATGATGCATTATTATGGAGATGGATCTAGAGGGACTAAATTAAAAATACCCGCATTCTGAAGATACTAAGGCACTTGAGACAGCGATCAACTACTAATACATATATGCGTCTCTTTTATTAACATGGGTTCTATATCTTTTGTTCGTTTCTTGAGCGGGAAAATAGGTGATAGCTAATCGCTTCCTCGCCGGCAGTGTAACAAGTGTCTTATGCCCGCTGATTAATAATAATAATGCCATTTCAACCAAAGTAATTAGCATTGGCCAGGCAGGCGCCCTAGTTTCATCAATAGCCTAGTTCACCAGTCCATATCTGTTCATTCATAAAGCCTATTTTAATACTTCCATCCTTCTTAAATAGTCCTACACTAACCGTTGGTTGTCCGTGGGAGCATACTTCTATAGTTTGAACGCAGGGACAATCGCCGGTTGGTGTCCCATCACTTTACTAAATTAAACTTGTCTAAAGGGCCTCTGCGTGTTGGCTTCGGCTCCATGTACGCCATCCAAAGGTGCGGGACTCCCAATAAAGTCCCGTGATTGGTAAAGACATACAAATAATAATAATAAGAAATTTTATTTCAGGCAACGAGGCCCATAGTTACAAATACCTTATAGACTAACATAAATAAAAATATAAAACTTAAAACTAACACCGAGGTGACAGAACAGCATTGCTCTGTTTTGCCAAACTTGGCGTGATGGTCGCGGCTGTCGGTAGGTTGCCTCGAAACCGCCGAAACACGACACCATTCGGCCAGAAGTCAGGACAGTCGACGGTTCCCAGCATAAACCGCATTAATGATACATTGATGAAATTAAAAACGAGTTGCCTAAGAAATTCCCTAGCTAACAAGTTCCCCATTTCGTGAACCGCGGCGCTCTAAGCCGAGAAGATGCGCTGTACCTGTGCGCACGAGTATCACTATGACTCCTCATCCATAAGAGCACAATTACAATACAATAGCTAGCAAATTGAACCTTGTGTACTCAACAATAAGGACTTAAGTGGTTTAGGAGGATCTATGAGATACGTTGTTATGTCCAAAGAGGGTAGAATAGTATTACAAATAAAATGATACACTTTTTAAAGTCCTTAAGGCTTTAGAATACGGTTTATTGATGAATGATTTAAATGCATTGAAAGATTGTTTCCTAGTTAACCCGCTACTTCTAGTACTTTGAGTGTACTAACTTTAGAGGTTAAAGGAAACGATGTAGTGAATTCTTCATAAATATCAGGGACGCAATCCAATTTTGGTTTTGGATTCGTTGGAAATAGGGCACTTTTAACAATCGACGCAAAAAAGAGGAGTGTTATGTTATGAATAAAGAAATAAATATAAATATCATGGGACATTCTAAGACAAATACACCTAGTCCCAAACTATGCTCTAGGTTTGTGCTATGGGTGCTAGATGACGATAAAATTCCTGATACTTAGCGAGAAATGCGTAGGTACTTAAATACATGGACAAACCACCAAGACTGCCCGGAATCGAGCCCGGGACCTCTAACTTCGTTGGGGTCGACGGGTCTAAACACTCTAAACGAACAAGCCGTCAAAATATTGTACAATGCGATGGCTCTTATGGCTTCTGTACACAACTACACACTGGGCCAAAGCGATGGGCCAATGCGATGGGCCAAAATATGGAATAGCGTTTACGGTGTACTGCCTTTTTGCCGAATTATGTTTCGTCAAATTTCATTTGGCAAGCAACTTTTCGCCGAAGTTTTATTTGGCAAACCAATCTGTGGCATAATTTTACTTCGTTTTTTTTTTTTTCGCAACGTTTTTATATTGAAATATTTTATTAAGTACGTCAAATTTTATGTGGTAAATAATTGTTTAGCAAATGATTTGCTAAGGCAAATAACATATTGTAAAATTTTATGTGGTAAATAATTGTGTTGTCTGAAACAGATATAAATTGGATTAAAAACGAAACTGCTCAAAGAGATAGGTGGGTTACGGTTATTTTTTTTATAACCCCATGAACGAAACTGCTCTCAGATATAGATAGGTTATGGTTAATTTTTATGCCAAATAATACATTTGACGAAAACATAATTGACATCTTAAAAGAATCCCAGGTAATCATTTGTCTAACAATAATTTATCAAATCATTCGTTGGGAAATGATATCAGTGCGAAACGTTGAGTTGGGAAATAAAAATTTGCCCAAATAAAAATATGGGATACGTAGTTTGGGGAGTTAAGAATTTGCTAAATAATTTTCGGCGAAACAAGGGTAAACCAGCGTTTACACATTGGCGTTTTAATCATTCTGCATTGGCGCTTTCATAAAAGATCCTTTGATGTGTGCACGAAAAACCGACACCAGCCGGTTTGTCGGCTGGCATTGGTCGCCAACTACGAACAAGCCCATAGCGCAGCCAAGCAGTCCTGAACACGTTGGCCCAATACCATGGCCCAACGCATTGACTCAATGTGTACAGGGGACATTAGGTGCTTCGGATTTGTACTTGACAAAATGTGGATAATGCTTCCGTCACTCTTTTGTTCTGTGTATACGTGTCAAAAATTGACGGATGCTCTATCCACATTTTGTCACGGGACGCAACCATATTAGGGCCCCAAGGCCTCTATGCGCTCGGTAAAACCATATTGCCTTTATCATGTTACGAGTATCATAATGTTTTTAACTCAAAATTCGAACAGCGGTAAAGTGCTGCCTTTTCTAACTTGATACTCGAAAT
Source organism: Acleris emargana (assembly GCA_927399475.2). NCBI lineage: Eukaryota > Metazoa > Arthropoda > Insecta > Lepidoptera > Tortricidae > Acleris > Acleris emargana. The sequence continues at coordinate 15,411,367 of OV656853.1, read as the reverse complement.
GGGACGTAAATAAGCTTATATTTAGAATTATCCTAATTCATAAAAAGTTATGTTATTTTATGTTATGTCCAATGTGCAAAATGTAGTTATAGAATTATCAAGAAGTTTCAAGACTTGTTGGTAATTCTTTAGCTCTGCCTACCCCACTCTGGGAATGAAGGCGTGAGTTTATGTATGTATAAAAACTATAAAAAGTTATTTGTAATAACTCTAAGTGAGTAACGCAGTGGATGTTGATGTCCCGCCTTTTCTATTTAAAAAGTTAAATTTACCTCTGAGTTACCAAGATTCTGCAACGATAATTGAGTAATTTTAGAGTTGTTGTGGACACCGGTAAACTTAAACATTCTAAGTTTATATAATTTATTATGACGCGGATTCATAAGTTGGTATACTTTTTAGCGGACGATAACAAAAGATGTACACTGAAAAATGGGACCAGACGGGAAGCACCAGCTATCAAATAAAAAAAAAATCATCAAAATCGGTTCACCCGGTCAAAAGTTGAGGTAACAAGAAAAAAAACAGACGAATTGAGAACCTCCGCCTTTTTTGAAGTCGTTTAAAAAGTAGAATAGCCCCGTTAGCAATATGATAACATGTCAAATGCGATATTCTTTTAGTAAGCAGAATAGAGGCCTGATGGTAGGTGGGTTTAAATTATAAACAATGACCAAACGCTAACAATGCGTCGGGACATGTCCGGAGATAATTATATGATTATACGTCAGTTAGGGAAACAATAAAAAGCTATTCGCAGTGATTGTCCACGCAACGCCGCATCGCAAACTTAGTGGTGCGTGGATAAAATAAGGGTTGGTTTTGACAGTGTGACGAGTACTAACATTCAATAAGTAAAACTGTACTTAAACAAATATCATTCGTCATATTATATTACATCAGTAACTGTAAAATATCAAACACATGTAAACTCCGATTGAAAATCATCAAATTAACTCATCCGGATTAAAATTGTAATAAATTACGCGGCAAACTCAATATTTTCACTAGTTAATTAAAAGGGGAAACTGGCAAAACAACCGCCATGATTTGTTATCGCGAACCAACGAGGTGTTTTTAAAGGCAATCACTGCAACTATGTTTTCACGCCATCTAGCGGCGTTTACCCGCAACTCTTGCAAAGCGAGCGCGACGCCCATAAAGCAATGTTTACGATTTGTTTTTGTAAATATTTAAGTAAATACGCACTAATATTATGTCTATTGATTTCTAGCACTCATGTTATCTAATAAACCAATTCTTATCAACTAGATGTATAAAATGAACCAATATTACATAATCAAGTTATATGACAAGGACTGAACATCATTTCAAAGGAATAAGGTCGAGTATTGCACATCAGCAGGCCATGAAAAAACTCGCTTGCTGTGTGATGACGTCATTGTTAGCGATAACTGATTGTCTATTTTGATATATATATCAACCGGGGATGTAACTCAGTGGTAGAGTGTCTGCTTCGCATGCTGAAAGTCCTGGGTTCAAATCCCAGCATCTCCAAATAAATAACTTTTTGTATTTTATTTTAAGATTACATTATTTCTGTAAGACTATTTTCAGTATACGCAAGGGTTTTTTTTACTTTTACGTGTACAGTACTGTCCGATATTATTGACGAGTGATTGCGACATCGTTCAAAGGTGATTTCTACTTATTACGTGAAATATTTATGGCAAAGCAACAGTGTTCACCGAGTCATGTTCCGCAATAACAAGTAAAGAGGCATTCAAATTTGATTCTAATGTCTATTAGCCATACGGCCGCACTAAGTCGTTCCTTAGTGACAATATTGCGTAGGTACCTACAAAAAATCTCGAAAAAAAATCCGAGTACGGTTAGAGCCCACTTAGTATCGCGTGGCGAAGGAATTATAATTACACTAGCTTTCACACGCGACTCTGTCCACGTAGAAGTCGTTTATCGCTGCTCCCTCGGAAACTGTCCATTTTTCCGGGATAAAATCTATCTATCCTGTGTCATACAATATGTGTGCTAAGTTTCACCTCGATCCGTTCAGTGGTGGAAACATGAAAGACAGACAAACATACACTTTCACCTTTATAATAATAATTGCTTGGATATTTATTTTTTTATTTTCGATTAGGTACTTGTTTTTTACTTTTGAAATAACTTATGCAAGTACTTTTAACATTTTCATTGTTCTATCAAGGAATTACCTACCTACTTTAATAAATTTAATTACTATAGAACCTTGTCGCATAAAACCAACGATTAATTCCTATATATTTTCTATCTCGTCATTTGACGCTATCATTATGTCAAGGTTCTATGGTGGATAAACATTTTAAAGTCCTTGATGATACGTGTCATTCATTAGCTGTGACACTTCGGGAATGTACAGCACGGCTATTTTATTAATAAGTGATCATTAAACGTTTTTTAACGTTGTGTTTGAAATGTTATACAAAATTGTGAAACGATTGAAAGCGACAAGATTCAGAAATGATAAATAAATAAATAAATAAATGATGAATGCCATTTTTTTTTCATTACAACTTTTTGGTATCATCTTGGGTCGTCCCAGTCCCAAGTTTGTAGACAAACAACAAATTGGACCAAAGATGAGAAAGACTACCAGCGAAAGGGACGAATTAAGAATGGAGGACGAAAGCAGAATGGGACGAACTAAGAACTTGACAAAAAATGAATGGGACGACCCAAGATGATACCAACTTTTTGAGTAAGCGCACAAAGTTTGTTTTTCCATACTTGCTGAAAAACAAACGCGGGTTCTCTTAGTATGGCGAAAGTAACTGTGTGTTTACTCAAACAGTTGTAATGAAAAAAAAACTTAGCACGTAGCTTTAAAAACTTTCTTATTTCACAGTGATTCTAATTATGCAAGAAAACACTGAAAAAAATATGAAATAATACATAAATTTAGAGGTTTTTCGTATCTCATTCGGACATAAGGAAAAATTACAAAAAATCCGATTTAAATGATCAATATCTCGGAAACTAATAACAATTTCTGAACATAGATGGGGGTTAAATCGATAGCTTATGAGCTGCTCTATCAGCCCTAGGGTTGACGTCGGTTTCTGGGACATCCTGTATGTTATCATTATAATAATTACGATGGCCTGTCCCTGAATCATGCGAATCACCGGAGCGAACAACCGCTCGCGTGGCGGCGCTGACAAGCTTCCAATATCGATGACTGACACACAGCTGCCGGCGAATGGTTGCTGTGATTATTTAAATAGGCACTTCAAAAACAATTGTATGTTTAAACTTATTCCAACAGTTACAATCACAACATATGAAACAAAACGAATTAGAGGATTTAAGTTATAGTGACGGAGTAGGAAATTTTAAGTTTAATGTTCCGGCAAATGGGCACATGAATGTAAATAAATGTTCTATTGATGTATTTTAATTACGAATTTGCGGCGCTTGCAGTGGAGACTCTGGGACCTTGGTCAGCTGACATGAAACGTTTCATAAAGACCCTGTCTGCCAAGCTCATCGACGCCTCCGGGGATCCCAGAGCTGGCGCTTACCTCTCCCAAAGGATAGGTTTGACTATCCAGAGAGGTAATGCCGCCAGCATCATGGGTACAATGCCGCGTACCGATTTGCTAGAGGGAGTATTCTTTTTGTAGTTGTGCTAGTTTTAAGTAGATAATAGTTTACTTTCTTAATTATTATAATTAATATTGTATAGTGTATATTGTATTTTAATTGTGTTCGTATTTTTTTTTTAACAAATAATAAGCGTGGTGGTGGCGATTTTACTATAGGAAGTATAGGATATACGAATGCCGGCTCTGGGGCTATAGATAATCTACTTCGTAAAACCATATACCTACCCGTATATTACCATAAATCATCGTATTGTCAACCTTATCAAGCTCTTATTTAGTTGACAGTAATTACGCCCTAGTTAAAAACCATACGGTAACATGTCAAAGCTATATGGTTATGGTTATGGAAACTTTTATGCATGTTGTCTTGCACCGTCACAGGTAAGTATAACTTGTATACTTTCTATATATATTTTTTTTATATTACTTTTGCTTATTAGTTTTGTGACAATTATGAGTTTTGACACATTTTCCTGCTCAACTACGCATGAATATATAAATTTTTGGTGTTATGTGAGATTCATTGTTTTATATAATGCTAGGTTAAGTTTATTTTTGTATAATATCATTAGCAATATTTAAAAAACGACTTACTGTTGAGTTTCTTGCGGCGTTTCTTCTCAGCAGTGGTCTCTTGCGAAGCGCTGGTAGATTTTTGACGTGTGAAAGTGCCCGTGCGGCCTACTTACTGAATAAACATCTTTTCTTTTTTTCTTCTTTTTTTATTATCATTAAGTACCTACCTCTAGAATAGAGAGCCCCATATGATATAACGATGTGATCCCCTAGTGGATATTTTTGTTGACCACTGGTCCAGGTTAATGTCCCCAAGTCGTGCGTACTGTGAGATGCATTAAGAAGGATTGTATGTGAATGTTGTAGTAAATAAATGTGTGTTTAATGTGTGAGAAACCGGGTGTGTGTGTTTTTAACTATAAAAGTCCATTATAGGAATATTTTGCAAGTGTAATTGGTGTATACCGTTCTTGTTCAATAAATAAATAAATTAATTCAAAAATGCATTCAATTAATGACTCGCTAAATTCAATTAAATAGTAGCGTAGCGATACATTCGCCTATTTAATGATAGCAAAATAATTATTCTTCGAGAACCAAACAACCAATATGGAACAATGCATGTGTGATGATACATTGAAAGCGAGTTAGTAAACGTGTTGCTATGCTATGCTATGACTAGTTAATAAGCATTCGTTAATCAAATAGCATCGTCGAGACATTCGTAATACCTATGTGCCATCTCAAGGATACCCCCCTCCTGGTAAGGATCGTTTTTTTCAAAAATCTATGGTTAAAGTTACATGCTTTTTTGGTGAATTAAATATTTTACTATTGTCTACACATAAACTCAAAATCATTTAAATCTAACCACAGGTTATCGAAAAAAAACAATCCTTACCAGGGGTAGGTACCCTTTTCTCTGAAGCTGACTGTACCTCAATCACGAACATATCAACTATTTTCGAATCCCTATTACTATTCGAAAACGCATTCAGTGAGGCTAGAGACTAGACAAGTTGTTTTACGCTAACGTAAATGATGTTCGATAACTGGTTAAAGTGTATGGAATTGACGTACGCTCTCGTCTGACGCATTAAATGCATCCTATACACTTTGGATTACGATATCGAACGCCTCTGAACAAATGCATCTTGACTAGGGCCTCAGAATCGTAACCCCGTAAATAGACGAGAGATTTCACGATTCCATACATTAGTTCGCTCATTCCCAAAATACCAGATTCCTAAAACACCAGATTCAAAATAAGGATCAATTTATCGTACTTACCCAAAATTTTAAATCTGGTGTTTTGGGGATCTGGTATAGAGTGGAATGAGCGCATTATTTATTTTACGTATAGGCAGGCCTGTGTCACTCCGCGTGTAGGTATTAAAAACATACCTCCAGGCGCCGGCCACGGCGGAAGGGCCAATCTAGTAGGCTGCCGCAAGCGAAAGACGACACACGTATAACCACGTATAACCACGTCTAACTTATTATGAACCGTAGTACAGTGAATTAAGGCCCATATTTCCTCAAAAAAAATTAGAAGGTATGTAAATGAACACGTGCTCGACTGGAACGCGAGCTAAATTAAATCATATTGTCTATCAGATTGAGTACATATTTCTTTGAAAACCGTTGTGAAGTAAAGCTTCTGTAACGCTAGTTACTAGTTATTATTCTGTGGTATAGGTACCTTTATTACTCAATGACGATACGAAAGTCAACGTGCTAACAAATATCACTCCAGAGCGATAGCTATTCGAAGGTGCTTCGGTTTTGTACTTGTCTCACGCAGTGTCCTACGATCTTATTAAGAGCGAGTGAGAGAGAAGTACAAGACCAAAGCCTCTTCTAGTACTCATGACTGTAAATGTGATAAAACAAATTCATCGCATCTGTCTGTATGTTTGCAATGATCTTAAAAACGAACGGATTTTCAGATCACTTAGATAATTTTTCACGTAAGTTTCACGGTTGTTACAGAAAATAATAACATACAATGTTATTTGATAACTAGAAGTAAAAAATCATGCTTGAGATACAGAAGCAAATTAAATCTGCTTTATTTATTTCATTTGGTGCAATAACACGACTTTAACTCAATAACATACATACATACATAAACTCACGCCTTCATTCCCAGAGTGGGGTAGGCAGAGCTAAAGAATTACCAACAAGTCTTAAAACTTCTTGATAATTCTGTAACCACATTTTACACAAGTAGGCTAAGATGTTTCCCAGTGTATTAGTGACAGGTGGCAAGCCCATCGCCTAAAAGTACCTACTGCAAGCCTTTATTCCCTTAGTCGCCTCTTACGACATCCACGGGAAGACATGGAGTGGCACTATTCTAACCCGGCAACCACACGGCGAACTCAATAACATAACAATATAAATCACGATCCAACTGGATTGAAGCTTACAGCACTATTATAATGTGACAGTGTGACTAGTTTTTTCCCACGACTTAGTCCACGACCAAGTCGTTTATCAACAATCAAACTGTCGTCAGTTCTAAATTTTACAAAAAAGACACACTTTCGCATTTTTATATTATCACTAATAAGGAAATAAGAATAAGGTTTTGAGATCTCCGGATTATTAATGGACTCACAGGAAATCAAGAAAACACTAAAGATTCCTATGTTAAATATCAAACCAGATCATAGATAAACCGGTACGTTCTCGGCAAAAAGGGAAAGGGTGGAGATAGGCGTTAGATTTCCTCCCGGTGGAAATCGACGCGAGGCGCAATTTCCGCACGCCGGGGCTCCACCTGGCGGCGAAAAAAAAGTGCCGTCATGAAATTTATAGAAATGGAATTGGGATTATTTGGGATAAATTTCTGCTGTGTAGTAGCTGGGTTTGGATAGTGACGCTCCATGTCTTCCCTTGGACGTGGTAAGAGGCGACTAAGGGAATAAAGGCTTGTAGTATTGTTAGATTTATTAGGCGGTGGGCTTGCAACCTCTCACTTATATACACATGGTATACATCTCAGCCTGATTACATTAACATCAAAAAAAAATGTTATTTATGTATGTACATTTTAAGAAAAATAACTCTTTAAGACAATAAAGCCCTACAGCCAAACAGACGAGGTCATCCATGGAGTCATCCATTAAATAAACTTGTTATATGAATACATGCCGTAAGTCTAGGATAAAATGTTTTTTTTATGCCCTTGTTGTACAATCTACTATTTCGTTTCTTACGGGTATCATCGTCCTAATAAAAACCTTCTTAAAAATGCTTTCTTTTCTTAAATCAATTCAGTATATAAGGAGCTTACCTCTAACAATATAAACAAACAATCACATAATTATATGTTATTTTTGCATTGTTGTGTTAGTCAAGAGCCTCCACTACACCTATACGAAAGGAAAGTTAACGAAGCCTATTTAAAAATAGGCCCAAAAACCGCTCCATAAAGTATTGAACGGCCGAAATGCCACCGTCAGGTAACCCATTAGCAGCCCAAATGAATAGTTGATCGCTTCAAATGTCAGGTGAAATGGAATATCGGATGAGTTGGCTTCATCGCCGCCGAAAATCTGATCAATTTTTAATGACTTTTGTTCTTTGTGGTGGACAGGAGGGGGCAGCTGGAAGGGCAGCCAGTGCGTAGGCGAGGGGTGAGGTAACCAGTTGGTATATCTGCAGAATCGGAATCGTTCACTTGACACAATACATAAATAAGGTAGGTACAGTCTGTGAGCACTTAGAAGAGGCATCAGTTTAGTACTTCTCTCTCACTCGCTCATACGATCTTATTAAGAGCGAGTGAGAGAGAAGTACTAAACCCAAGCCTCTTCAGACTGTAGTGTCCTGAAGCGACCTCTACCTAAAAGTGGCACACTTCTTATTTAAATTTAAGCGAAAGCTTGGCCCTATTGTTAGCACCGTACCAATTATTGGTATTTATTAACTCTATCCTAAGGCCGTAGGTACCTAACTCAATAATCACTACGTGCCAATGACTGGGAATTTGAATGTCAATAATTGAGCGTGCGGAACCTGAAAAGGTTTAGCTCCACTGGAAACTAAAAATTGTACCAAAAAACGTCAATGCGAATCATCTCAAGGCAGGGATTGTCAACTCAGTGTGGGGTCGGGACAAATTGCGGCGTCCCGCGGGAAATCTACGGTTATTAACTGTCAATCATACACACCCTATTGAGCGAGCTGAGATTTTTTGTGTGATAGTAATAAGCAGCGATGAAAAATATACATTATGTCATTCTTACTTTTTATACTGGCTTTTACTTTGTATGTGATTCTTTGGCCCAAAAGGTAGCTATTATGGTCGTGTTAATCGATGAAATAAAAACATATGTCACTCTCTAATCAGTATGTAAGTGCGAGAGCGATGGATGCTTTATCCACAGCCATAACTGCGTCCATAATGCTGCGCTGGGCCGAGGTAAAAACCAAATAGTCTTTGACCTTTTTAAAACTTTGATAGTTTCTGAGAAAGAGTGAGTGTGGCTTACAAACAGATGGACAAACGGACATGGTGGAACTATAAGGGTTACTAGTTTGACTTCGGAACTCTAAAAAGGCCGCTGACGGAAAACCCTCGCGGTTTTGGTAACAAAATACCTACCAGTTCAACACCAAATCCAAATCATCTTGGACCTGTTATAGTATTGTCAACGTTTGGATAGCTCTTATTTACTTAACAGTAAAGGCGGCCGAGTTAAATACAATTAGGGAATGCAATTTAACCGGTTAATAACCGATTATGTATGAAAATAACCGGTTAAAACCGGTTATAACCGGTTAAAACCGGTTATAACCGGTTATTTGCATTCCCTAAATACAATACGATAACATCTCGAGAGCGATATTGTTTTACGGCCAAGAATAGGGGCGCTGTGGTGGAAAACATCGTGAGGAAACCGCAAGACTAGTCTCTCTGTCCTTCAATCACTCATAAGTCATAAACTACTGAACAGAGTAGTCCGTATATCTGCTGTAGGTACTTTGAAACTCGGAAATTTTATAGCTCCCCCCCCCCCCCCCCCCCCCATCGAAATCGTTAACGAGTTCCACGAGAATAAAAACTAGCTCAACATAAGTTACGATTTCAAATTCTTACTCAATTATCATACTATATTTTAAAATTCCTCGGCACGAGCCACGATTGCGCAAAGAAAGCCATAAATTAATAAATAGGCATGTTAAAAATACAGACAAATGGTCGTTATCTAGTAACATATTAATGACAACGCCATTCTGCCTTTCTAAATAAAAAGGACGTATGTGCAATTTCAAGTCAAAGTAAATCCCCCATCTTAAGAAATAAGGTCGCTACTACATACGCAGCTTTATAAGACATACGCCTTTTTTTTAAGAAGGACAGCATTGGTCGAAGAGGTGTTGACACGGGCCGACACGGCGCATAATAGATAGATACCGTAAGTGTCTAAAATTACTTTATCAATGCAGCCTCCATGTTCTATGACGTTTGGTAGCTCTTTACATTCCCCAATTGATGCGAACATGCTAATTTAAAATTTGATTTAATGATTAATAGAAAAACAACCACTGGATTATTGACAATCAAAGATAAAAATATAGACACTTAGGATGAAAAATTAGCATGTTTTTTTCACAGTTTTTTAAACACATTTGACTGACTAGATTGAACTTAACCTTTAGTATGTATTAATACCTACATAATTATAAAGGCGGAAGGTTCAATAAAAATATAAAAAAATCTTAAATCTTTTAATCTTAAAATAAATATCTAAAGTACCGTAAAGTAAAGTATTAATCTAAATACGTTTACACGAATATTTTTGCTGTACCTACTTAACAAAAAAAACTCATATTTCATAACTACTAAATAAATAACCTAACCTCGGCCTTATAAGTAGTTTGTCACTTTAGTAGTTTGTCACTTTACAAAATGCTTAAATTGCTTCACCGATCTGTCGAAGACCTTTAATCGACAAGTTGCAAAAGAGCAGCAAAGTAAAAAAGCTAAGTAATTGTACCTGGTCAAAACCTGCCAAAATCAGGGCAAATAAGGCTTAGATTTTTTTTATTTTTTTTATAGCATGGGAAGGCGAACGAGCACACAGGCCACCTGATGGTAAGTGGAAACTGTGACCCATAGACATTCGCATTCACAAGACTGCAAATGCGTTGCCAACCCTGAGGACTAAGATGGAATGCCTCTATGCTAGTCATTTCACCGGCTGTCTTATCCCCAAACTGGAACACAACAATGCGAACACTGCTGTTTGGCGGTAGGTTAATGGAATACCATATCACAGCAATATCATTATTATTTAGGGGCCGAGATGGGCCTAGTTGGCTAATCTATTGCGGCAGCCCTTTGTTTAGACTTTACCGCAAAGGTCCGTTGCGTCCAGGGTACATGCTTTGGGCAGTGAGGAGTTGTACACTGAACCTGTTGTGGGTCATATATTAGCAGTTCCAACTTTCACAAATTGGATGTCGCTCTGTTGATTTCGAGCTGAATCTGTTCATCACTAAGCCGCATATTATGTATTCTCGGTGCATAACGAAAATATAAATTATGCCATGTCGTAGGGTCCATGACCTCAATACCTCCAGAAGCATTGGAAGCGCCAGAATTTCTCCGGAAATTTTCTTCGGGGTCTCCTTTGATACATCCACCGGCGCAGTTGCATCCAAACAGATTACATCGTCCTCTTCCGCAATACCATCCTTCATGTACGAGTCCGTCGTTGCAAACTTTAGCTATGCAGCGCATAGGTGGCGCTATTGAAGCCCCGTTATCTTCAGGATTTTGGGGCGTGTAGGTATCATCTTTGTAGGGTGAACAGGAGTCTGCAGACCAGGTCATGGCGGTGCGGCTGCAGCATTCCGAATTCACCGTCAACACGATCACCAATAATACTGCCAAGCTTAACAAATATATCATTTTGTCTTAGCAGTACTCACCCACACGTCTGATCAGCTTATGCCGCAACGTCTCCGAATTCTAGATTGATAATGGGCGAGTCAATTGTAACTTTATTTGATGATTGCGCGTTTGAATGTGATAACTCGGTCAAGTGTCTGCTCAATCTGATGATGGACTTGTAAACAGTCCTGAAAAACCCCACGACAGGTCGTATCCCACAGGGATATGTACTAGGTGAACTGGGGCAAATGCGTCTCAAATACTCAAATACTCAAAAGTTTATTTCATTCCACAATGTTTTGGCAGTTGACAGGCTAACTTAAGCTATTACAGTAAAGGGGCTTCTAAACGGGCCATTTTTTTCTGCAATTTGTGGCCGGCAACTAGTGCTATCTTACTCTTACTTCGTATGTTAGAGCAAGTTGCGTATAGTTGCCGGCCACACGTTGCCGTGAAAATGTTGCTCGTTTAGAAGCCCCCTAATTCATATATACAGGGTTATTGGTAAGTCGACCGATTCCCCTCTAGAGGTTATCGGGGAGATACCTAATTTGCAATAATTTTGGTCACATAATACCCCACGCAAAAGTTAGTAAATTTTTGTGTCATTTATGTTGGATAAACAGATAACAAATCATGTTTTTTTTTTACTTTTTGGTCTCGAATTCTTAAACGTGTATTTAGATAATTCACTTTTAATATTTCATTAGAACAGCAATTTTACCTTGTACAAAAGCTATAAAAAAATATTTAAAGAGCTAATTTATATTTTTGTAAATTTTTAAAGATGCGTTCCTGTTTTTTTAGCAAAAAACTTAAATTTAAATCATCTCTGAAATGGTTCACTTTTGCAAAGGGTATTATGGGACCAATATGATTGTAAATGACCTCTCCCATAACCCCTAGAGGGGAATAGGTCGACTTACCAATAACCCTGTATAACTTAATTATGGACCCTGTTGGGCGTAGCAACATTAAGACGGCTTCAGCTCAATAATCTTACATTGTACTTACTTACTAATTATAATTGCACATATGGTATATGATTTAAATTAGGTCTTTAATTTGAACTTTATAATTCCAGTTGAATATTTATTATTATTTTGCATTACTTAATCCTATGGCTATGTAGATAATGTTTCTTTTTTAGAGTTCCGAGGTCAAACTAGGAATCCTTATAGTTTCGCGATGTCCATTTGTCTGTCCGTCTGTCTATGTAAAAGCTGTTTGTCACACTCACTTCTTTTCGGAAACTACACCAAAGTTGCAAAACTGACATTGCCGTACACATATAGATATTTATTCAGCATAATTATATCTATGACAATGTTTGGTTAGTTTTTACATATTTGGCAATGGTACAACTAGTACTTGTTTTATTTACAACATTGATCCATCTCCCTTATCGTTTTTTGTTTTCATTTTCATTCAGTCCCAGCATATTAATAAAAACAAATGCAAATAATAGTTGAGTAGAGGATTGAGTAATAATTCGAAGAATCACCCTACTTTGCCTAATTTTCCTATGTTACTTTTTATAGTGGTGACAGGAACTTGTACAGTCAAGGACTTTAATCGTTGAGCCACAATGGAACCCTCTCATAATGACAGCGTCAAGCCACATGAAAGAAATTACGCCAAAATTAATTATTAACGTTATGCGACAGGGTTCCATAGTGGCTCATCTATTAGTGTCCTTGACTATTATTTTATAAATAATAATCACTACTATAAATGGCACACCCCCCTAGCAGGCCCGCTTTTTTGCCCGTGTGGTTACCGGGATAGAATAGTGCCACTCCATTTCTTCCCGTGGATGTCGTAAGAGGCGACTAAGGGAATATAGGCTTGTAGTACTGTTAGACGATGGGCTTGCAACCTGTCACTAATACACTGGTAAACATCTTAGCCTGATTTTGCAAAATGTGGTTACAGAATTATCAACAAGTTATTACAGTTGTTGGTAATTCTGTAGCTCTGCCTACCCCACTCTGGGAATGAAGGCGTGAGTTTATGTATGTATGTATGTATAAATGGCACACCCCCCTAGCAGGCCCGCTCGTGGCAGGGTCCCTATGACACTGGCTGCATTACCTCTCTGGATAGCTAGCCCAATCCTTTGGGAAAGGTAAGCACCAGCTCTAGGATCTCCGGAGGAGTCTATGAGCCGGGATCACAGGGCCTTAATACAGATTTTCGTATCAGCTGACCAAGGTCCCATGGTCTCCACTGCAAGCGCCACCAATTTCGTTAATGAAGAATATTTGCGGTGCGGGTTTGGGCCGGATCAGCTGCTGCACCGGCTCGATTACGGGTTGACTGGACGTGGGTAAGGGCGAATGTGTCAACAAACGTCGCGTCCCACACCAGTGCCCTACCCAGTTTCCACGGCACCAATGTAGCTCCGTCTGGCCGCTTGCCGTAGTCTCCATACAAAAAAAGGCAGTGGCAAGCGAACGACGGATCAGATCATTAACTGTGCCGTGTACAAACGGCAGGCATTTCTAAAGCATGAAAGGCAATGTCGTCCCAGCTCACTCACTTCCTTCCCGCACACGCAACTATGCGGTTCACAGATTTTAACCCCATATGCCGCAAGCTTATTGTAATTCGCAAGCAGCTTGGGTCCAAGACTTTGCCTTGGCGTGGAGCCAGTGACCTGATTAGCCCGAATCGTTGTATGATGCATGAGTTGACATGAGGCGTGGTGTATCCCATGCTCTTTGGATATGTCTCTTGACTGGCATATCCACTCCGGGACACGACTTACACCAAACATCCCTGGCCTCCACCAGATTCGAAATCTCACGTCAAGTACCTGCGGGAGAATAAATAAGTAAATAAATACCAAAGATTGAGTTAACAAAATCACAGCAATTTAAGCAAAAATATTTTGCCAAAACAGCAGGCACCCGGGGATGAGACTACCGGTGTCCAGCTTAAAGACATCCTATGGAATGGGAAGGTTGGCTGTGGTCAGAGGATTACCATCTTGATTTTGTAAGTGTCTCGAGGTCTTATATCCAAGTACCGTCACGCTTGTGTGGTCTTTGGCCTTCTTCATGCTAAATTAACCCAACCCTTTTTACACAAAGGTAATACAAGCAAAAGTTTGGGAGGATGGATATTTGTTATTCAATCTCGCCAGAACAGTGATCCGTGCATCTTAATGAAATTTGTCACAGATATAGATTATAGTCTGAAATAGCACAAAGGCTACTTTTATCCAAAAATTGGTCAGTTTTGGTAGGAGACGCGACGCGAGTAATAGCTAATTTCATAGTGTCACCTAATAATGCGCAATATTACATAATCGTCATCATCATCATCATCAGCCTATATTAGTCCACTGCTGAACGTAGGTCTCCCCTAATGTGCGCCATTTTACCCTGTCCATGGCCTGTCGTATCCAACATCTGCCAGTAGCGTTTCGCAAATCATCACTTCATCTAGCCGGAGGGCGTCCTACACTACGTTTGCAGAGTCGCAATCTCCACTCAAGAACACGTCTACCGGTTATCGGTTCTTCTACAAATATGGCCAGCCCACTGCCACTTCGGCTTGATAATTATCTGTGCTATGTCGGTAATTTTGGTTCTCTGTCGGATAACATCTTTACGGATTTTACAATATTACAAGGGTCAAATAGAATCCCCATTAAATTCAAGAGATAAGCTTCTCTAAGTTAGCCATGTATACCTGTGAAAAGCATCATGAAAGCAGACAATTGTCATCGACGAGTACGATGTCATCGATATCTTGCTTCATATCTTAAAAAGCCCACGTTGACGGATCTATGTAATTATAAATTCTAATAGCTTCAAAGATTCCAGTAAGGTGTCTGAAGTTCCGCACGGCGTCGCCTTCAATGCATCCTCCTTCGCAGTTGCATCCAAAAATATTACAAGCGCTTTTTCCACAATAATAACTTTCCTTGCGTTGAACCCCGTCTCCACAAACCTTAACGATACATTTCATAGGCCAACAGATTCCTGTGGCCCAAAACATTGCTGTCTTCGGGCAACACTCTGAATTTACTGTCACCCCGTACATAGATAAAAGAAGTGTGAAAATTAAATGCATTTTTTTATATCGATTCCGTGACGTGCTCACGCTCTACTCTCTCTGAGTGAAATTTACAATGGTTGACCAGAGGTTGACGTTGCATATCTCTTCAGTGTATCATTATCAATTGTATCATAATAGGACTTCAAACTACTAATAATATTTACATAGCCTATTCGATCAACAATACCAACTCATTAACGGGTGTGGTTGCCGGGTTAGAATAGTGCCACTCCATGTCTTCCCGTGGATGTCTTAAGAGGCGACTAAGGGAATAAAGGCTTGTGTTACTGTTAGGTGATGGGCTTGCAACCTGTCACTAATACAATGGTGCAAAATGTGGTTACAAAATTATAAACAAATTTTTAGAGTTGTTGGTAACACCGGTAAAACAGCGAGCGGTTTCTTCCAGTTCCACCATGTCCGTTTGTCTGTCTGTTTGTAAGTCACACTCACCCTTTCTAAAAAACTATCAAAGCTTTACAAAATCGAAAATCTGTAATATAGATAAAATTTATACCGCGCACTAAGATCAATTATGGAATAAATATTTAAAAAAAACGCTCCTCCCGTATATGTAAAGCAAGGGTATAAGTGTATTATTTACTCAACAACTCTGTGTGATGTCCAGGGATCGGAAATTCGGATCGATATTTACCTATACTTTCGCACCGGCTTTGTTGTTCAGTTGTATGGAGGCGGACTCAATCATAGAATTCATTACTAAAATTTCTGGGATTTCAAAATAAATAAATTGCACCGACATTAATTCATAATCAATTATTTATATTAACTGTTTGAAGTTATTTTTCATGTATAGAGTTACCAAATGTTATTTAATTTACCTGTAACTCATTAACCTAACGAATTTATAGGAGCAAACATGAATGTTTTATCCTACATATAAAGTAATTATTATATCTACATTTTGTAGAATCTCAGAATCCCGGAACTCATATTATTAAAATAATATTTTTAAGAAGCCGACGCCATGTTTGCCTATCTTTTTCCGGGATTTTGCCAACTTTAGGTAAATATCGATCCGAATTTCCGATCCCTGGTGATGTCACTTGTTGTTCTGCGAAATAGTTATTTGTGTATGAAGTAACGGTGACGGAACCCTACACTGAGCATGACCTGTCATTTTTCCCAGTATCTATTCGTATTCGAGATAGTCTAAGATCCGAACCTAAATCGACCTTCACCGAGCTGATAATAGAACGAAACATATTTTATCATGAATTTAGTATATTAGAAAACATATTAAAAGTGGGTTCGCTAAAAAAATCCTGGGCAGACTATTTTTAATTATTTTTCAAAAAATTATTTTTAATTAAATGTTGCAACATCAGGATAATAAAAAAAAAAATGTCCTGACTGAAAGTATAAAACATATAGAATGTGCAGCCGTTGGGTTGTCCACTATTTACCTGGGCGAACTACTGGGTTGTCAGGTATAAACAGGTATATCGATGCCAGTTACTTTCACTGGATTGGATAATTAAAAAAAAATTATATCATCATAAGCGCTGTTTTATTGCGAACACGTTGATATAGGGTTGTCTGTGAAAATTCCGGTCCTATTAGGGGTTTGCGAATTTTAAAGATTTGAGGAGGAATCTAATGAATCAGACGAATTCGAGAGTCAAAATGATACTTCTGATGAATCAGATATTGAATAGAAAATGTTTATTAGAATATATTTTTCATTAATGTTATTTTTGTATTTATACTGTTTTGTAATAAAATTTTAAAGCGTATATATAAGATGTCTAGTCTATCTTTTTTGTTATTTTTTAATTTGAATTTTCGGCTGTCCACTGTTTCTATTTCCAGAAAGAGCAAAAATACTTCAAAGTAAGTAATTGATATTTTTATTGTCTATTATAGATTATAGATTATAGATATATTATTATGGTTATAACTCAATATATTGATATTATATTGTTTTATATTAAATATATTTAATTATTATGTAATTAATTAATTATTTTTTTTGCAACTGAAATATCAGTTGCTCCGAAATAAAACGCACTGTTTACTATATGAAGGGTAGTAGAGGTACTTCTACCCTCCATAGTTTACACACCGAGCATGCGCACTTTCTACTATTCAAGGTCCCATCACAAGCGACTGCGATGTTGGGTCCTTTATTATTACACAGTATACTTACCTCGGATCTCTCTGTCACACATTTCCACGCGCGTTGAAATTAAAATCTTTAAAATTCGCAAACCCCTAATAGGACCGGAATTTTCGCAGACAACCCTATATCAACGTGTTCGCAATAAAACAGCGCTTATGATGATATAATTTTTTTTTAATTATCCAATCCAGTGAAAGTAACTGGCATCGATGTACCTGTTTATACCTGACAACCCAGTAGTTCGCCCAGGTAAATAGTGGACAACCCAACGGCTGCACATTCTATATGTTTTATACTTTCAGTCAGGACTTTTTTTTTTTATTATCCTGATGTTGCAACATTTAATTAAAAATCATTTTTTGAAAAATAATTAAAAATAGTCTGCCCAGGATTTTTTTAGCGAACCCACTTTTAATATGTTTTCTAATATACTAAATTCATGATAAAATATGTTTCGTTCTATTATCAGCTCGGTGAAGGTCGATTTAGGTTCGGATCTTCCACTAAGATATATCTCCCGGAATTTTAAAGTAAAAATATTATATAGTATAATTCCGGTATGCGTTGTTCTTCTCCAAAACAGCTTGACCGATTTCGATGAACTTTTTTTTGTAAAATACTATAGTTGAACCCGGTAGGGCTGATACTGGTGTTAAGATCCAGAAAAAAAGTAATTGTGGCAGATCAACGTCCGCCTACCAGGTCCTATTATGAGTAATAGTAGTTTCTGCAACTGATGCATAATGAGAGGCCTTAAAATACGAGTGTGGTTTTATAATAGGATCACACGAGTGTTTTAATACCTAATTATGTACAGTATAAACTACTTTATCTTCACATATCATAAGTACTCTCAGATGGGTTCAGTTCAGAAGCCGACGAATTGACGGCAAATATGGCGGCAAAACAAACTTGTGCTGTCACGAATATGAATTGTTTTATTTTAAATCATAGACAAACGAATGAAGTACCTACATGAAAAACATACTGAATTGACTTTTCGTATCGATAACTGTTTTAATATGTACGGATTCTAGAATAGAGACCCTCTTGAGTTTTGACAGCTGCTCCAAATTTAAACTCATAAGCTTACAGAAATCGATACTGTAATAACATTACAGTACAGATTTTAGCTACTTAGGCAAGAAAGTTCTCATAGCATAATTGGTTGTAATAATGCTGGTAATTTCCTACGGCATCTGAATGCATTTTAGAGCACTAATGCGTAGATAAAGAAATTAATTATTGACGTGTGCGACCTACTTACTGAATAAATGTCTTCAATATTTAATCTAAAATTTAAAAATAAAAGTTTTTCCAATATTTCTATTGTTTGCTGGTTCTATTGTTTCCTTGTGAGAATATCTTTAGAATCAGTTTGATCAATAAGCAGGCGCAGCCGTTATAAGAAGTCGGCGTTTGACCCGTCGACGCAATATTTAAACAGTCACCAGCCACGCGAGTCTAGTGGGAGGACCTTGTGCAGGGTCCGTCCGGGTTGGTACCACCATCTTATCCATTAACCTACCGCCAAGCAGCAGTGTTTGCATTGTTGTGTTCCGGTTTGGGGATAAGACAGCCGGTGAAATGACTAGCATAGAGGCATTCCATCTTACAACGCATGTTGGCAACGCATTTGCAGTCTTAGGATTGCGGTCTTGTGAATGCGAATGTCTATGGGTCACAGTTTCCACTTACCATCAGGTGGCCTGTGTGCTCGATTGCCTTCCTATGCCATAAAAAAAAATATATATTACAAGATATTGAAATCAGAATGCATTGGATTTCGTCGCTCCAGTTCTCGATGGTGGTGGTCGCAGTGAATTCAAAGTATTGCGGGTGAACTGTCATGTTTTGGAGCGCTCATCCATTACCGCGTTCCCTTCATGCTGCTTAGCAAAAGACTGCGGAAATGGTCAAGAACACGGAACATATTGTGGAAAAGAAAATTGCGATATTTACGGGTGCAACTGCGACGGTGGATGCATCGATGGCGAAGCGGAAGACAACTTCAGAATAGTTTCTGGCATCAATCATGCGTCTCTAGGATGTGAACAAATGGGTCCATGGACGTGGATAAATTCTTACCTCATAGCTGAAGAACTTTTTGTCCCTTTTGAGAAAGGAGAAAAAAATAAACTTTAATGACATAACAACACTGCAGTAAAAAGAAGTTTAAACGTTAATCCTGACACCTGTCATCTCAGTACAAATTATAACCTCAAACCCAAGAATAGGTTATAAATTGTACTGCGATGACAGCTGTCAGGATTAACTTCTTATCTGCCTAGCCCTATAGGCAAATAAGAAACCAATTCGGTCATAATGCTCAACCATGAAGAGTACTAATATTGATAATGTTGACAGCCTTCAAAATATGCTGTTAAAACTATTCATTTACACGCAACAATAACATTTAGCATAATATACTGTTGGTAACATTATAAATTTTCTGAAACTTCATGGTTGCACAATGTTTCAACTTAAAAATATAGTAAAAATTCGACACATTTGGCTAATACATTTTATTATTGATACACTGACACAACAATTTATAGGTAAAAGAACAGTTGAACAACGCCACACTTAGTTTACTTGCCACTTAAGTAGTTTTAATACTACTCGTAAGTACTAATTTTATTTTATTTTCTATAACATTTATGTAAAAGAACATACAAATTACCCTTAAAAAAATGTCGTACAAGCAGAGTAACAGTTACAAAGTTTTAAAACATGCCGTTTATTACTACTTTCTTTCAGTTTTAAAGTATAATATTTACTGTAACACTGGTTAAAGTTGAAACTGATTTTTAAAAAATCATCACAAAACCAACGGCAAAAGTATGCTTACAAAAGCCACCATTTTAGTGGGTTTTTGAAGACGGATATTTTTAAATTGTGATGCAGAAATAAACGCTGAAGCTAATACTTAACATAAAACTGAATAATGTAACAGTTTCAAAATTTAACATTAATTAAATGTAGGTAAGTAACGTACATAGTCATAATTTTATAAAAAATATTTTACAGATATTCCGCATTACAACAAACAAATAATCAGCAACACAAAGATGCATTTATTTCAATCTTTTTTTATTAATGGTGACTTAAGGAAAATTATTATGGATGGATGCCATTCAGTTACTGGCTAATAATTTTATATAAAAAACGCAAAAAATATTTGAGTTATGAGCAAAATGCCAATGAATCACCCTTATCTACCATTTTTTTCTAAGGCCTGAATGGAACAGTGTACCAACTGATATCAGACAATCTCAATCTGTTGCATCACTTAAATCTAGGCTGAAGAATACTGGCTTGACCTTTGTTTCTGATCTGTATATATTTCTACGTCTTTATTTGCTATTTCTTGTTGGTAATTCTTTAGCTCTGCCTACTCCGCTCTGGGAATGAAGGCGTGAGTTTATGTATTTGCTATTTTTGTTTTTATCTTCTGTACGTGTACATTTGATAGTTGTTTTTATTTATCTCTCAATAGAAAAGATCCAAGGGACAAGTTTGCCTTTGTACATACGTTTTATATTTTTGTTTCTTTTTTTAAGTTATTTTCTGTTTGTACAATAAAGGGTCACCATACATAAACGCACACTTAAATTTGTATTTAGACATGTTTCGTATAAACTACTAACATGCAATAAAAAAATGCAATAAAAAAATGCAAAATTAAAACCCGACTACAACAGCAAAATATACAATTTTTTATTAGCTTGATAAAAAAATGCTTCATAGACGAAGGCCAGGAATTATTAACAAAGATGCAATTTAGGAGTAATGGAAATGTCACAAAAAGTAATGGCAAAGAATAAAGAAAAGTGTCATTTATTCCACCGACAAGAGCTCTTAAGTTAAATGAATGATGATCCATGTCATGACAGCCTTTATAGTTTTTGTTCCACTACTATTCAATAATTTAGCTATCAAAGAAAGAAAGAATATAAATAAAAATCATTTATTCACAACATTAACACACATAGGTAAATGGGTACACTATACAGTGTGTCTCTGACCTTGGGGCTTTAATTTCAACGATCGATTCTACTCGCTAAACTGAACTACTTTTGTTCTGCAACATGAAAAAATAACTTAAATTTAGATAACTAATTGATGTTAAATTCTAATTGTAAAATCAGTGTATTACATCTGGCCATGTAATCACTATCTCATGGTACGGGGGCGACATTACCTTGGTACGAGGGCTAAAGGAAAATGGAGAATTGGATCGCGTACATTGAAAATTAGATTTAACTTGTATGATAAAAAATAAATTTAAACTGAACATATTTTTAACAACTTACAGAACAAAAGAAGTTTAGTTTCAGGAGTAGAATTGATCTATGCATTTAAAGCCCCAAGGTCAGAGGCACCCTGTATAATCTCGAAAAAAATACCCTATTTGTGAAACACAAATTTTAGAATCCCGATTTTGAAATATCCGAATCATCACTATTCTATATTAAAAAATTATACTTACCTACTTATGACGGTGCAAAACGACTACATAAATAGTTTCGGCACATTCTCCTACAGAAACCGTGTCCCGTAGACAATATAAAATGTTTACATATTTTTATGACTTAGCTATTTATTTAGGTGTTTAATTTAGGCCAAGCATTTTTTTCCGTTAGATAGTCCTCGACCCTATAGAAAGCTTTAGACATCAAAGACTTTTTCAAGTAATTTTTAAGTAGGTACTGGATATGATAACTTTAAAACTTCGTCAGGTAATTTATTTTAGAAATGAATGCATTGACCAACAAATAATTTATATACCTTACGGACACGATTTTTTTTATTAGCGATGCATCTCTAACCATTCGTCATCCCACCTAACTTTTGTTTCAAGTAGAATCATTTAATTCAATTCAAGTGGTTAGTTTCATAATTCCGAATTTTATATTACCAATCTATAAATATGTCTATAGGGAAACACGGCAATCGGATTTTTATAAACAAGAAAAAAAATATAACAGAAAATACGTCTAAGAAATCCTAAGATAAGAAACCAATCCTGACACACTACACAGCCATGAAGAGTTGACAGCCTTAAAAAAATGTTGTTATAACCATTCCTCGCACGCCACAATTAAGTTCACCATTGTTTAACTGCTGTTATTATTATAAATAATCTGTAACTTCATGCCTGTATAATGTTTCTTCGTGAAAATAAAAACCGTCAATTTTTGTGTATTGCTTCAGACTGACACATTTTATTTATTACCACACCGGCACAACAATGGTCACACTTACTTCATTTATCACTTAATTTAATTTAATTTTACTTTCTATTACATTAACCTTAAATTAAATACACACACACACACACACACACACATACCTTCACGCCTTCATTCCCAGAGTGGGGTAGGCAATTAAATACACATTAACCATATAAAAATATCAAACAACCTCATTTACACAATTCAATTTAAGTAGATTTTAAGACGGATATTTTTAAATTGTAATGCAAAAATAAACACCGAAGCTTAATACCTAACATATAAATTGTTGTACTACCGGCCTCAAAATTAAATTCAATTAAACAAAATATGTTATAAAGATATGTTGCATTACAAAACTCAATAATCTAAAACACAATGGTGCACTTAATTATTTTTATATTTTTTTATCTACGTGGAATTGCCACTTTAGTCCATTTAGCTTCTGGCTATAAATTTTATTTACAAAATGCAACACATGGGTATTAAGTAAAACGTCAAAAAATGACCTTCCTAATTTTTCTGTTTTGAAATGTACACCTTTGAATAGAGCACCATGGTGCTAGGGTAATATATGCATGCAGCCAGCACTTGATTTTGAATCGAAATAGAATTGTCTTCGACGCGTGCAATGTCATCAATGCCTTGCTTCAGTCCAAAAGTAACAAATATACAATAAACTAACTTCTGCCCGCGACTTCCTCCACGTAGATCTCGATTGTAGTTATTCTCCTGGGAACTTTTTAATTTTCAAAGATGAAATGTAGCCCGTGGTATCAGCTATCTCAATTTCAAATTTCATCGAAATCCGTCCAGCCGTTGCTGCGATATAATATCATTAAGCTAAGACGAAAAACCACCATGAAAAATCCATCAAATCATAAATTTTAACAGCTTCATTGATACCAGTAATGCTTCTAAACGTCTCTTCGGCGTTACCGTCAATGCATCCTCCATCGCAGTTGCATCCAAAAAAATTGCAACTGCCTTTACCACAGTAAAAACTGTTCCTGCGTTCAAATCCGTCTCCGCAAACTTTAATTATATGTTTTTTAGGCGGCCAGCTTCCTGTGGCCCAGAACATTGTTGTCATCGGACAACACTCTGAATTTACTGTCACCCAGTACATAGATAACAGTAGTGCAAAAATAAAATGCATTTTTTATTTCAATTTGGAGTCTGACGTGCTCACTGCTCTACTCTTTCTCTGAGTGAACTTTACAATGGTTGGCCAGAGCTTGACGTTGCATATCTCTTCAGTATAACATTATCAATTGTTTCATAATAGGACCTCAAACTACTAATAATATTTGCCTTAGCCCAATAAAATTGTGAGTGTGTCACGTATAAACTACTTACATTGAATTGGAAAAGTTTAAAAAACTAATATATGTTTATTAGCTTGATAAGAAATATAATTATGTTTCGTAGTGAGTGGAAGGGTCGGAAGGGGCCGCCCTAGGCGTACTTTTTCGAATCAAATCGGTGAAATACTGGAAAAGGGCCGAATCCTAAGTACCCGAAACCGACGTGCGTGCATGACACGATGTATGTATGTTAAAGAAGCGAAAGAAATTTGTCAAGATCGTAGCAAGTGGAAAGAAGTGGTCTCTGCCTACAGAAGTGATCTAATCGATTTTCATAAAATTGGACAGTTTTTCGTCATAAAAGGACGAAGAATGATTTCTATTCCAGTCAGAAACTGACTGGGATATTTAAAACATTACAATGTTTCCGCATTTATTTCTTACTTTGTTTGCTGTCGGGTTTTAGTTTCTTTAAAAAAATACTTGTCTATATTCTTGTTGAAGATATCAAACAAAGAGCCACTAAAGCCACTAAAAAAACCATTAAAATTATGTTTTACGAGTATCTTCTCAGCATTGACGCTGCGGAAGGCAACTTTACAAAAGCATTTTGTGTTTTACGGCGGTATACAGTTAATATGTTATTTATGTATTTAAATTTTGTATTTTACAAATGACAAACAGAAATACAGTAATGTACAAACGTACAGGTTTGGTTAGCAATTTATCAAAAAAGGCTAAGGATGTCGAAAATCATAAATGTTAGGGTAATTTTTCGGTTCCTTTTTTCTTGAGCTGCCTGTTACGAAACCATCGAAAACCAATTTATTAATGAATGTAACACTTAAATCTTAGGTTTGGTTTGAATATTTGTATCCCCGGTTCATCTCTGATTTCTTTCGACGTAACTCACATATTTTCCAAAATAGAATTTGTTCACAACACCAATCGACGAAGCATAATTGAATTCAAACTGTAGGTATATTAAACTCAACTTCGTCAGTTTGACGGTTACTTTTATTGATACAAGTGACGATATGATTGTCTTTTGGCAAATATGGATTTACATTTGAGCCAAAATTTCTTATGTGAAGATATCTAACATTTCCACTAAATTAAAGTTCTATCTTCTCAGTATTGATGCTGTGGAAAGCCTCTATGAAGATTTTCGGCTTAAAAAACTTGCTTTCATATCACTCATATACTGTCAAATATCATATTTTCAAACATTTTACACTTGCAGCCTGTGGGCTAATTATACTCGGAGGTCGATAAATCGGCTTCGTGTACAATATAATGACGCGTTCAGGGTGCTGATTGCTGCCTCGCTGGTGCGGCGCGTCTGCAATGTTCTTGGAGGCAAGAACGGACGGCTTTAAAGCAATTGGGCGCAAACGTGTTGCCTCCATAATGCGTCGAGAACGGGACAGCTCCAACAGCCTCCTGAATGTCGTACAGGAGAGAATTAGTTGCCCACTGTTGCGACACTGGAATCACATACATATGGGAGAATCGAGTCGCACTCTTTAGCATTTAGTTAATAAGTCAGTGTCAGATTAATTTCTTAATTTTAATTTTGATCTTTGATTTCTTAGAACTGACATAGTTACCTAACATAGTCTTTAAGACATTAATAACAAAATTGTGTTTTTATCTATGGACTTTCAAGACTGAATTAAATGAATTTTATTTATTTATAATTATCACTTATTTGTCATATAATACAAAATTCATGTTTTTTTTTTTTTTTCATTATGCGCATGTTATATTATAAAAAATATTAAAAAGACTTAAAACTGTAACTACTCGCTACACAAACATCACGTGATATTCTGCTGGGTGGGCCCCAGGTGTTGTTTTGCCAGTAGGCACCAGGTGTTCTCCTACCGGTAAACAACGGGTGATCTTTACTGGTAAACACCACGTGTTGTTTGTCGAGCCGAGCTACGTAGTCGGAGAGTGGGGATATTGTATAAAAGCAGGTCGGTTGTCAAGACGGGCAGTTGGAGTTGAGACTTCACCATAGACAGACCTACGGTCCAGTCCTGAAATAAAGTGCCCATTATATACGAGACGGTCGCTGATTGAAGCTAAGTACATAGTTTTTCATTTGTTGTTATTATGCTTAAATTAAAGATAAATTATATATGTCAGTATTATGATTACAGTTAAGTTATTGGTAAATACATATATAGATATTTATAAGGTTAGTTTCATTCACATTATGCTTTACGTTTCATACCTGGTAGTTATTGCCTAAAAATTAAATAAAGATTTAATACAAAGTAACATTGCCTTATTATTCAATTTACGACACCATTTGTTATTTATTCCTTCAGCTTCTACGACTCTACGTATTCAACCTTTGCTGTTTTCTATAATATCATTAGTTGTGTGTTATATTGTTACCAAATACCTAACATCAGAAGTGGGATCGCTTGGGTTCACAAAATTCTAATGAATAACTAAAAAAAATAAAAAAAATGTTTCAGAATGGATGCAGAGGCTATTGCAAGCCTACTGACGGCAATCCGGGATGCTGTTGCTAAGCCACATTCAAACGACGATGACATTGCTCTACCAGTATTCGATCCTGACAAGAACGATTGCGGAGCAGCAAGCTGGTGTAATAACATAGAAGCTCTCGCCAAGGACCTCAAATGGAGTAGCATTAAAACTGCAGCAAAAGCAGGTAAGGCCCTTAAGGGCTCTGCTTTCTCCTGGTTTGAGTCATGGGAACCAATAGAGGGGAGGTCCTGGGAAAATTTTCGCACAGATATTCTTGACGCTTACCCTGAAAAGAAAAATCTGTCCGAAAAACTCACTAAAGCCGTACTACACACATCTGATACATTTGAATCATATAGTGAATATGTTAGAGAAAAATTAAGATTATTAAGGAACACTAAAATCTCTTTCACCGAGACTCAACTAATAGAATTGATTTGTGGAGGTATTAGGGATATTGGCGTTAGGATGGCGTCTTTGAATAGCGGCGTTAAGACAACTTCTGCTCTAATTACGTTATTATCGACTTATGCGAAATCCACTAAACGACCTTTAGAAGATAGGGATACGAACAATGGTGCAGGACACAGCGGGGCAAAACGAGTTAGGTTTAATGCTGATAAGAAATGTTACCTTTGTAACCAATTTGGACATGTACAATCACAATGTTTTAAAATTTCTTCGTCCCAATCTCAGCAACCTCAAGTAGCTAATCAAACGCCACCGATTCCTAAGCCATATAAATCACAGGTAAAAATTTGTACCTACTGTAAAAAAGTCGGCCACACGGAGTCGGTGTGCTTTCATAAGCAACGGATAACATCATCCTCCTTAGTCACGGTTCCTACTAACGAAGTAAATTTTTTAGACAAGCGAAATTGAATCTTACCCCAGTTCGTATTAATGGAGTAACAATTCACTCTTTAATAGATACAGGCGCAAATTGTAGCCTCATTAAAGAATCTATAGCTAAAAAATTAGGATGCCACCTTCTACCTGTATCTACATATGTAAATGGCATTGGATTAAACAAGACACATGTATTTGCCGTAATTACTGTAACGGTTCAATTTGAGAGCATGTGCTTAGAACTTGATATCAATGTAGTTAGAGATGACGCTTTCCGTTATGACCTGCTCATCGGTAGAAATGCTCTTAGTTACCCTGATGTAGAAATAGTTACAAATTCATCTGGTTGCCGGCTAGCAAGAAAGTGCGAGGTTGCAACAGAGGTAAACTTGATAACCGCGCCATCATCCGGTTTATGCGAACTAGCTTCGAAAATAAAACACTTGCCCGTAGGATTACAAGAGAAAATAAATAGTATTTTTGATAGGTACCCGTTAGTCCTTAATGAGGTAGGTACAGTACAAACCGGTGAATTAAAATTACGTTTAAAACAAAATTAGATTGTTCATTACCGACCCTATCGATTAGCCCCGATTGAGAAAGAGAAGGTAGATAAAATAATTCAAGAACTTTTAGATAAAGCAATCATTCGTGAAAGTGATTCTCCTTTTGCAAGTCCTGTAATATTAGTAAAAAAGAAAGACGGTACAGACAGAATGTGTGTCGATTTTAGGGCTCTAAATAAAATATTAGAAAAAGACAGATACCCGCTTCCCCTCATCGAAGATCAGATCGATAGGCTTGGTAAAGCAAAATTCTTTATATCTTTAGACATGAAAAATGGATTTTACCAAATTCCAGTTTCGATAGAGTCAATTAAATATACTGCCTTCGTAACACCTAATGGGCATTATGAATTTCTTAAAATGCCGTTTGGAATTTGTAATGGGCCAGCAGTTTTTCAAAAAGCAATTGCAAAAGCTGTGCACCATTTAAAATTTGTTTTAGTTTACATAGACGACATACTTATTCCGTTTTCAACGATAGATGAAGGGTTAGACTATCTAGAAAGAACTATTCAGGCGCTTTGTTCTGCAGGTTTCGCTATTAACCTAAAGAAAAGCAAGTTTTTTGTACATGATATTGAGTATTTGGGAAGGCATATATCACCAGAGGGTGTTAAGCCTAGTGATGCCAAAGTAGCGGCACTGGTAAATTCTCCTGCCCCATGTAATGTTAAACAGGTCAGGCAGTTTATGGGCCTCGCAAGTTACTTCCGAAAATTCATCCCAGATTTTGCCGCTAAAACAGCTTGTATAAGTAAACTCACAAAAATCACTCAAAAATGGGAATGGGGTCCTGAATAAGATCAAGCACGAAATTTTGTTATTATACATTTATCGACTAAACCATTATTAACTGTTTTTGATCATCAACTACCTACAGAACTTTATACGGACGCCAGTTCTTTGGGTTATGGCGCTATTCTAATACAATTAGTTGACAATAATAAAAAAGTAGTTGCCTACTTCAGCAAGAGGACTACTCCCGTAGAGTCAAAGTACTGTTCCTATGATTTGGAGACATTGGCGATCTATAACGCTCTAAAGCATTTTAGAGTTTATCTTCTGGGTATAAAATTCAAAATTTTTACAGACTGCAATTCCATCAAGTCTACTATGAATAAAAGGGATTTGTCCCCGCGTATTGCTCGTTGGTGGACTTTTCTGCAGGACTTTGATTTCGAAATTGTATATAAACCAGGGAAATATATTGGACATGTGGACTTTCTTAGTCGAAATCCTGTTAAAACACCTGTTCCAGATAGTGCTGTGGGTGAATTTTCAGTATTAACTTCAACATTAAACAACCACAAACGACCTTATAATAATTCAACATATTTAGTTAATCTCATTGATGATCCTCAATCTTGGTTGGAGATAGCACAGCAAACTGACCCCGAGACACAACATTTGATGACTCAAGTTGTAGCTGGAAATTTAGATTCAAATCGATATGTGTTGCAAAATAATTTGTTATTCTACAAAATTCAACCTGACATATTCAAACTTTACGTTCCAAAGGGATGTAGATTTAATTTATTACAGCTTTTTCATGACGAAAACTGTCACGTAGGATTCAACAAAGCATTATCGAAACTACAAGAATACTTTTGGTTCCCTAAAATGGCTGCTTACGTTCGCAAGTATTTAAAACACTGTTTAATTTGTATTGAAAGAAAAGGTCATTCAGGTCCTAAACAAGGTTTTCTGCACCCAATAGAAAAAGTTCCAATTCCTTTCCATACAATCCATTTAGATTGCACCGGTCCATTTTCACAGACATCCGAAGGATATAAATATATATTACTTCTAGTAGATGGCTTTACTAAATATACTTTAATAAAACCTTTAAGAAGTCTGACGGCTCAAGAATTAGTTCCAATAATCCGAGACACTATCACCTTGTTTGGTACTCCTACAAAAGTAATAACTGATAGAGGAACCAACTTTAGTTCTCGCCAAGTAACATCTTTGTTCAGTGATTTACAAATCGAACACCACATGATCGCCACAGGCACTCCAAGGGGGAACGGTCAGGTGGAACGATATGTGACTACGATTACTGATATGTTAAATACTACTTGTTCTGGATCGTCAGATTGGCCAAGCGAATTGTGGAGGGTGCAACAGTCAATAAATACTACTGTACAAAAATCTACCGGTTTTACACCAATCCGTTTGCTCTTAGGTTGCAATGCTAACATACCAACTATCCAAGCTCATTTGAATGAGGTAAATGTCTCGGAACCAATTATTGATTTAAGGGCAGATCGAGAATTAGCGTTTCAACGATTATTAGGTGAATCAGGAAGATTCAAAAATAGGTTTGATAACGTAAGACGGAATAATAAGTATTTCGAGGTAGGCAACATAGTGTACGTAAACCAGGATCATAGGCGCCAGAGTAAGCTGAGTCCCCGATTTAAAGGTCCCTATGAAATAAGTAGTATACTTCCACACGATAGGTACGCTCTAAGAGGACTGGGCAATCTTAGAAATATAACTGTATCCAAAGATAAATTAAGGCTATGGCCAGGAGAATGGATGGATGAAAATTCAATTGTAGAGGATATAAGTTAATTATAATATAATTATTAATTTCCTAGCCTTAATAATTATAATATATCTCATGGAAGTACATAACATCTTATCAACTTGCCTTAATATTGAAATTATTTATTTAATTTACTGAAATATATATTTCCATACTTCCATCAGGTATAATATTTTTGTAACCAAAGTGGGTATAAATGTGAGTTATGTTTTATTTTAATTTTTATGTATATACTTGATGTGATAAGTGATATACACCATAATGTTGATTCTGTAAATTTTATACTGCATTATAAAGGTCTACTTAATGTGAAAAGTGAGACAATAATGCCAATTGTAATAGTTGGATGGCTCACAAGGTCTTCTTAATGTTAGAAGTAAGACTGTGATGGTAGAATGGTACTTCAGGGAACGAAGTACATATCAGAATGGCCGTGTTATATTATAAAAAATATTAAAAAGACTTAAAACTGTAACTACTCGCTACACAAACATCACGTGATATTCTGCTGGGTGGGCCCCAGGTGTTGTTTTGCCAGTAGGCACCAGGTGTTCTCCTACCGGTAAACAACGGGTGATCTTTACTGGTAAACACCACGTGTTGTTTGTCGAGCCGAGCTACGTAGTCGGAGAGTGGGGATATTGTATAAAAGCAGGTCGGTTGTCAAGATGGGCAGTTGGAGTTGAGACTTCACCATAGACAGACCTACGGTCCAGTCCTGAAATAAAGTGCCCATTATATACGAGACGGTCGCTGATTGAAGCTAAGTACATAGTTTTTCATTTGTTGTTATTATGCTTAAATTAAAGATAACTTATATATGTCAGTATTATGATTACAGTTAAGTTATTGGTAAATACATATATAGATATTTATAAGCTTAGTTTCATTCACATTATGCTTTACGTTTCATACCTGGTAGTTATTGCCTAAAAATTAAATAAAGATTTAATACAAAGTAACATTGCCTTATTATTCAATTTACGACACCATTTGTTATTTATTCCTTCAGCTTCTACGACTCTACGTATTCAACCTTTGCTGTTTTCTATAATATCATTAGTTGTGTGTTATATTGTTACCAAATACCTAACACGCATTATGCTCGCCACATCCGCCTTGTTGGATTGTGTATGACGATAGGACCAGGGACCTGAACCGCTTACCCTTTAAAAGGTTTTCGTTAGGGTATATAATTGACTGGTTTTTACAAACCCTAACGATGCGATAAGCATTATCTTCGACTTACCCCAATGAAGAGCTATCCCATACGATACAATTAATTCGACTAAGTGCTTACCAATTCCTTAAAACCCTCGTTAGGCTTTCCCTATGAAGTGTTTATTGAACGGCTTCAAGCTATTTTAATCTCTACGCGCAGTCCATACAAATTAGTTTTGCACTACTTAGCAATTGATTGGCTATCCACACACAGGCTTGAAACCAACCAATCACACGAATCTGCGAAACAGAGTCAACGGAGAGGGAGAATTAATAGGGTAACACTAACGTAATGTTAAGTGCTTAAATCCGAAACCCTTACGAAACTGGTAACCTCAATGGTTAATCATTCATTAGGGTAAGCCTAACGATAGGGATACGCTAACGTTTAGGAGAGCATATGATGTAGTAGTTACCCGATCGATAGACTTAGTCGAATAAAGGGGTTTTCCGGTCCCTGGATAGGACACGCGGAACACTACACTGATTCCACTTTAGCTTGGTGCGAATGACATTTGGCACAACGTTTCGTTACACTCAAAGAGAGTTGCTGCGGTCTATACATTTGGTGTTTTATTTAAATTGCAGATCAAATATGTCTGGATTGAAATATTTAAACTTAAAGAAAGCTGTATTATACGAATAAAATTTACCCTAATTATTTTTTATTACAAATACAAAAAACAAAGAACGACAAAATAACAAAACGTAATATGCGTGTAACGAAACATTAGAAACTAGTTTAGTGATGCGACACCACTATACCACGTGTAAAGTCGCATTTCATCATGTGGGACCTGTGTTTTATTTTCTTACTTATTAAAATCAATTTTATTGGCCTAGACCAATAAAACTTAATGATTAAAATAATAGTTTTATCGATCCGAGATTTAAACACCACCTCATAATCGGTTTTATCGATTGGAGTTTTAAGCAATCCACCTCACTAGCCTCACATGTCATTTCGTCGGTGTAACTGCAAAACCGCGTAACTAAGAAATTTATGATAGGTAGAGCAAAATAAACCTTACCATTTCATTAAAAGGTGCATTTTGCTCCTTATTAAAAAATACTTACGTGGTTTTGCAGTTTCACCGACGATATGCACCTTGCTATGTTTTATTCACTGTAAGACCAAGCACACGAAGTGGCATTTTTCAATATGTGATGAATTGATTAGGAACTCCTAAAAGACCCGAGGAAAGTTGCGATTTCTTCCTATGGAGACACAACAATATATCTATATCAGTATTTATATACATACATACGTCATACATACCTTCACGCCTTCATTCCCAGTGTGGGGTAGGCAGAGCTACAGAATTACCAACAACTCTAAAAACTTGTTGATAACTCTGTAACCACAATTTGCACAATTAGGCTAAGATGTTTAACAGTGTATATTAGTGACAGGTAGCAAGCCCATCGCCTAAGGGTCTCCCCAGACCTATCGACGCCGAATCGGCTTGAGCCGGTAAGAAAAAGTTTTATGTCCTTGCAATAAGAGCGAAAACGACGGTTCCGTTCGCAACGATCGGCGTCGATAGGTCTGGGACGCCTAACAGTACAATAGCCTTTATTCCCTTAGTCGCCTCTTACGACTTCCACGGGAAGACATGGAGTGGCGCTATTTTAAGCCGGCAACCACACGGCAATGTGGTTGTTAGTAGTAGGGTGGGTGGTAGTATTTATATTATTTATAATATTACTTATTTACTGATTATGTACTTCATGAATGAAGCCTGAAAAATAAATACAGTCACGGGATAGACGAGTTGCCACCAGTTTTAATGCGTAAATGTGCTGAACAATTAGCCGCACCACTTTCCTTCTTAATTAACCAATCTTTTGATGAAGGGTCGTTTCCGGATTTCCTGAAATTAGCCGTAATCAAGCCTATACATAAAAAGGACTCAAAAGTGGACCCCAATAATTACCGTCCAATTGCCATTTTGCCTACGGCATCCAAGATATATGAAAAGGCAATGTGCAATCGCATTTACGCGTTTTGCGAAAAATTCCATATTTTCGATGACTCGCAAAATGGTTTTCGAAAGCGGCATTCTACAACCCTGGCAGTATACAAATATATACAAGAAATATTAAATATTCTAAATTCCAAGCAATACGCAGTAGGAGTACTTCTTGACATGACAAAAGCCTACGATAAAGTGCAATACAAAATATTATTAAATAAGATATATAGTATAGGAATCCGCGGTACAGCTCATAAATGGCTGACGTCTTACCTAAATGATAGAAAGCAAGTTGTAGAGATAGAATACTCCAATTTCAAAACGGGTGATATAACACAAGTGAAATCCGATGCAAAGACTCTTTACGCTTCAATACCGCAGGGAAGTGTAATTGGATGTCTACTTTCTAGACACGCGGGAGCGTGTCAAGCCAAGTTCAAGAAACAGAACTGGCGAGGCGCACCGTGTGTAATATTACACGAACCATTTGGAGCCACTTTTGACCCCCTCATAAATCAAAAACTATTTTACATAAACGTATCAAATTTTGCTCATATATTGAGACTTGCGAGATACATATGTGTTCTAAATTTCATAAGCTTATCTCAAACGGTTATTTAGATATTAATGTCCAAAATTCCTCATTTTTATCATTGACTGACCTATAGACCAAAACTCTAACCCAGTTCCAGATGACCTAGAGAGTTAAAATTTGGTATGCAGATAGGTAATTAGATGAATACAAAGGAATAAATAAAAAACTGTCAATTTTTAAATAATTAGATTCTATTATGAACGCTTAACATAAATACCTAATATTACTTAGGTTACCTACGTTATTAACTGGGATTAATTATTATTTTTATATTTAGCGCACATCAATAGTGTAAAATCATTACCTACTCATAAATAATGATAAAATAATAGGCATTTAGATTTTCGGTATATACACGACGCGCGCGCGCCGAGTGACGCCGGAGCGGCGCGGGCGCTGTGACGATCGAATCGAACCGTTGACGCGAACGTGGCCGAGCGAGCGGCAGCCGCGCTCACAAGCGCGAGCGCCGGCTTGCTGTCCGTCCGGTTGTCTCTCGATATCTGACCTATAAGGTTGCAATTTATGCTGCGAAATTGCTAAGTTTTCTTAAGGAAAACTTATAATTTGTAGTAATATTATTATTACAATTTCTTTAATAAGTTGGTACCTACGTACGTATAGTATTATAGTATAGGCTATAGTTTAAATAAATAATAATTTTATAGTTATAAGTAGGGAGGTGTATATACTTATTATTATTACAATTCCTATAATAAGTGGGTACGTAGGTTTAGTATAGTATAGGCAATAGTTTAAATAAATAATAATTGTATTTTTTAGTAAGTAGGTAAGTTAAGTATAGTTAAAAGTAAGTAGGTGTATATACCTACTTAACTCTGAGTTTGAGAACTTGTTGATAGTAGCAAATAGTTTTATCTTTTTATTACGTAGGTAGGTACCCACCAAAAACATAAATGTAAAAAAGGAGAGCCAAGTTCAATACAAAAATTATTCTCTGCTGTGGGCTTGGCAATGCAATTGTTTTACATTTATAAAGTCTACTTTTAGTTTTGAATTTGTCCTTTTAAAAGGACCCACGGCGTTACGAGGATATGTACTTACCTACAAAAAGTAATGATATCCCACCAAAAACATAAATGTAAAAAAGGAGAGCCAAGTTCAATACAAAAATTATTCTCTGCTGTGGGCTTCGCCGCAAAAAGAATGGAGATCTGAGATTGAGTGCCAAGTTCTATGCAAAATCCAAATATGTAGTCTAAGGGCTCACTTGGCTGGTTTTCCCATACTAATTATATAGCCTTCGCATGTTCTAAACCTGTTACCTTTCGGTTCTTATTTTATTATTCCGAAAATTTGGCTTGCTGGTAGAAACTACCCATCGAACATAAGGCTCTCCCATGACTGTGTAAAAGTAGGTACTTAATAATAATTCGTATGGAAAAACCAGCCAAGTCAGCCCTTAGACTACATATTTGGATTTTGCATAGAACTTGGCACTCAATCTCAGATCTCCATTCTTTTTGCGGCGAAGCCCACAGCAGAGAATAATTTTTGTATTGAACTTGGCTCTCCTTTTTTACATTTATGTTTTTGGTGGGATTCTAATTTACATCAACGATCTCCCAAAAATTCTTAACGAAACTTGCGTGTTATTTGCTGATGATGTTTCACTAATCACAACCTGCCAAAATGCTTCAAATTTAAATGAGAAACTTTATTCTATTCTAAATACAATTACTGAGTGGATGGAAGATCATAACCTGGAAATTAACTTTCGTAAAACAAAAATAATGACATTCCGTCCATACCAAAAAGCACATTTACCTGTAGACTTTACATTTAAAAATACAAAGTTAGAAATTGTAAATAGTTTCACCCTGTTAGGTATAGACATAGACAGCAATATTACCTGGAAATTCCATATCAAAAAAATTGCGTCCAAACTATCAAGATTCCTATACGCACTACGTGAAATAAAAATAACTACAAACCTGCAAACAGCTCTCACCACATACTACGCCTATGCGTACGCGTGGCTCAGCTACGGTGTCACGCTGTGGGGAAACAGCTCTGACACGCCCACCCTGTTCACCCTGCAGAAGAAAATTCTCCGAACGCTGGTCAATATACAACAAACTGACAGCTGCAAACCCTTTTTCGTAAAATATCGATTACTAACCTTGCCTTCTATATATATTTTGGAATGCTGTAAATTTGTTCACAAACACCCGCAATTCTACACAAGGCGAGGAGATCTGCCCTCAACACGTCCAATCCGTCATAAAAATATGCTTGTTGCACCACCCCATAAACTCAAATTATTGTCCTCTGGCCCTTTATTTATGTCTTACAAACAAACTTAAAGAACTACTGATATCAAAATCTTACTACACCATTAACGAATTTTTAAATCAATATTAATGGTAAGGTAAGGTGGGGGAAGATAAAAAAAGGGGAAAGATTAAAAGTCTCACATAACTCCCTATTTGGTTTAAATTTTTTAGTCCTGGTATCATCCATTAAGCCGCCATTTTGTTACGATCCGCCGCACATTCGCCAGTGACCGCTCGGAGTAAGTAGACGTGTGTTATGTGCTATTTTGTGAAGGTCGGCATTTCGTGGTGAATTCGTCGATTTTCAATCTTACCCCGTGTTTCATAACTTGATTAATAAGGGGAATATAAAAGTTCTGACTGACTATTTATGTGTTATTTGAGATTCTATTTTTATTTACTTCTGCTAGGTGTAGCTATTAATCATATATTGAGATTTACGAGAAGTTTCCATCTTTACCCAGCCAATTTCGCTGGGGTAACATTGAAATAGTAATGTTTCAATCTTCCCCCGTTTTTGAAAGTCATAGAAAAATACACATATTCTCAAACTTTGCACTTAAAAAAAAAATATAACGTAAGGTTTATTTTCTGACCTAATATAACGATAAGATAAATAGTAACTAAGAAGTGTTGTGTGAAACTATTGTGTGAAATCAATAATAAATCTGTATTTTTTTGTTTGGAGAGAAAAAAAACCTCTTAAAGTTTACTAGAAGTACTTATTTGGAACTTACCATTGGAACAATCTCCACAGGCCTTGTGCCAAATAGATGTTTTTGTAGTTTTTAATTATTATGTACTATTATTATTTTGTGTCGTGTATGTATATTTGTGTCTTACTGTTATGTGCAATATGGATATTTCTGAAATAAACAATTTGATTTGATTTGATTTATTTGGATTTCTAATATTATAAATGTAAGTAAGTCTGTGACTAAATTTTCTACACAGATTACTAAGTATTTGGTATATTTTTGTATTTTAAATGTGTCTTAATTTGCTACACAGATTCATATTTATTTTCTAATATTTTACATGTAAGTGGCTTAATTTGTGACAAAATTAGTCATGCTGCAAGAAAATACTTACTTTTTTGTATTCATTTCTTTTATAAAATAAACAATTGTTTCCATGCAACTGTTATTTTAATTCCAAACTGATCTTCTTAATATTAAAAAAAAATGTGTTTACGTTTTTTTATATGAACAATATACAATAAAAAGTTTGAGTATCACTGTCGTTTTCCCTGTGAAGCGGGGTAAGAGTAAAATACTTTTTTTTTCAACTGCACTTTTCTTGTTACCTATCATGAATATTTACGCAAAAATCATCTGTATCTGTTAAGCGTAAGGAATTCTATACAATAACGAGCAACAGTAACCGTTTGCATTCATTTAAAAGACTTTAGACACTATGTCAATCTTACCCCTCGACCATTCCATCTTAACCCGTCAATTTTTTAGACAAAATTTGATTTGATTTTATTATTTTTATATATTAGAATAGGCGTAACCGAGTTTTATCGACAGATTACAAAAATATAGCCCTTGCTCATACCTACCAATTTATGCAATTGAAAGGAAGTAAATAGTTATTTATTTTACGAGGGTTTTAACACAACACTATCCATCTCATCAAAAAACCATTCAATCTTCCCCCACCTTACCTTACAGTTACAATATTATAACGACCAGTGCCACGAAAAAAATAAATAAATAAATAGTACAGTAAGTCGTCTTCTCTCATCTTTGCGGTGTCCATCAGGGTTCATAATGAGCTATTCTAGTGTTAAATTCTAAGCTAGCAAGTAAGATCTATGTTAAACATTATGATTGCAATAAACGATTGAGTATTGAGTATTGAGTATTGAATCCAAATAGATTTATGTCCGCGCCGGTAAAAATAAATGTTTTTTTTTTAACAAAAATAGTGTAGAAATGCCACAGTATTATTTATTTTGAAAATAAATTATATTAACGCGAAAAAACTTGAAAACATGAGTGTAATTTGTTAATAAACGACAATAGATGGCGTCAGCAATGTCAGCATACACTCCGAGTATGCAAAAGCATGCGATCACTAATTTCGGGGATCTTATCTTATCTTATCTTAGATCGTAGCAAGTGGAAAAAAGTGGTCTCTGCCTACCCCTCTGGGAAACAGGCGTGATATAATGTAATGTAATGTTATGTAGGGTCTCGGTGGCATAGGTGCTGCGCCTGCATTATTGGCCCGAATAGCCAGAGGAGATGTAGGTTCAAATCCTACCTAAGACCGGCGTTTCTTTTCCGTATTAATTAAATTTTCACACCACACATGCTCGAAATTGCCCAATTATATAACATGCAAACGTCACCTAAAGTAAGTCATTATAGCCATCGGCTGATCAGCGGGTTGTAATGATATTCAGTCCAATATTATGACCCGGCGGGTTATTTATAATTATGCTACTGAATCTCATTTTAACCCGCTGGTTAATAATGAGATTTCAATACCTATGAAAAATTACAATTCGTAAGTTTTTTTAAATAAGGTACTTTGTTTCTAGTTTGTAGTCTTGTTTTTTATTATCTTGCAAATGTTGAGAAAAGTTGAGTATTCTCCTTTGGGATAAAGCACAATTTTTTGTCACGGGTGCGATATTGAATTCTTAGCAGATGAGGGACTCCAATTTTAATGCCCTCGCTTCACTCTGGAATTAAATCATTACACCCTCGCTACGCTCGGGAGTTAAATCTGGATTCCCTCACTTGCTCAGAAGTCAATATCGTGCCCGTGACATAATAAAATAGTGCTTTATCCCCTTGGTTTATAATCTAATTTTTTCGTAACAGATGTTCCTATTAAAAATTAAAAAAATATTTCTAAATATGTAGATTAATTACTTTTCTGTACATACCTTACAAAATCGTATTTATATTGTTTCTTCATCTCGGTTTTTTTTTTTATTAATTGCTTAACTCGAGCGCTCTATAGTGGTAAGAGAAGTTATATGCTTTGTTTTTTAAAGGCAGTTCTTTTGAAACATTTATTTCGTCTTATACATTTTAGGGACCAAAATATTTTTTATTTATCAAAGTACCTACCCACAGGCCACCTGATGGTAAGTGGAAACTGTGACCCATAGACAAGAAATTCGCATTCGCAAGACCGCAATCCTAAGACTGCAAATGCGTTGCCAACCCTGAGGACTAAGATGGAATGCCTCTATGCTAGTCATTTCACCGGCTGTTTTATCCCCAAACCGGAACGCAACAATGCAAACACTGCTGCTTGGCGGTAGGTTAATGGATAAGATGGTGGTACCAACCCGGACGGACCACAAGTTGGGTATTGCCCTGAATTAACTGCTAAGTGCCAACATTACACACTTCATATTATTATAAGTCCAGTCGTCTATCTTCTAGCATTCGCTTGCTTCCATCGATCACTACTTACTCTTGGCTGTGAGGCAAACAGATCACAATGTGGCGCAGCTTCCGCGCACGGAGTTGAGAGCTGGCCGGCCCCGCCAGCATCCGAGGGCCTGGTATGCTGCTGTCATGTAGTCCCTCTTCTCAATTAATAAGACCAGGTGCTTTGAATGATCATGGGTCATTCTCCAGACAGATTTTTTTGTAAGTATGTCCTCGTGCTTAAAAATACAAATTTATTGAATTTGCCATACGAGTATCTTATATTTTTGGATCGTAGAAGGTACTCGTATTGAGGTGTACATGAATTTTAAAGTATTTTTTCAATACCCTAGGGAGAAAAAACATATCAATACCCCATTCTCCTAATTAACACGTCGCGTCCCATTTCCGAAATCACTTATATCCCTGACAGATGTCGCTAATGCATT
Source organism: Acleris emargana (assembly GCA_927399475.2). Taxonomy (NCBI): domain Eukaryota; kingdom Metazoa; phylum Arthropoda; class Insecta; order Lepidoptera; family Tortricidae; genus Acleris; species Acleris emargana. The sequence continues at coordinate 15,371,150 of OV656853.1, read as the reverse complement.
CCCCGTAAGCCGTCAGTTGTGCCCAAAGCCTTGCGTGGGAGGGAGGTGTTTTTGATACCTATTTTTTCATTTACATTCACTCATTCATTTCATTCATTAACTTTTTTGCAATCAGTACTTCATGTAGCTGTGTGTGTAATCATTCTCCTCCTCTCGTGGCACTACCTACAGGGCGAACGACATGAAGTGTTACCAAATTCACAAAATCGAGCCTGGTGTCAAAGTAAATGCGACTTACTATCGGGAAAATGTTTTGGAAGCTGCGTTGGAGCCTTGGGCACGCAAACATTTCGGTAGTAGACCGTGGACATTACAACAAGACTCGGCCCCGGCTCATAAAGCTCGTGTGAACCAAGAATGGCTGAACAACGCGTGCCACAATTTATTTCGTCCACACAATGTCTTTCGAATTCCCCAAACGCGAACCCGATGGACTTCTATTATCTGGTCCATTGTGGAGAGCAAGGTGAGGAGAAGAAAACATGCCAGTATGGATGCATTGAAGAAAGCGATCGTACGTAATTGCCATTGCATACCGCAGGATCACATTCGTGCAGCGTGCAACTCATTTTTCTACCGTCTGAAGGCCATAGACAGCAGAAGGTGGTCATATCGAGTTAAAATAAAGTAATCTTAAAAATTTGATATCTTTTTCTCATTTTTTTCTTAATAATGAATAATTTAAGACAACAAAAAAAAAACGTAGCCTTTTGAATTTGGTAACACTTCATATCGTTCGCCCTGTATACCTTCACTGCATTACTATAGGTACAATAAAAGGCAGATACTCAGGCTGATAAGTACCCTTAGGTACCATGAGTTACAATTACTCGGTAGCGAGTCGAATGCTCTGTCCCTCGCACTCTATACCTAATAATACTGCGAGGTCTGTGAGGGATAGAGCATTCGACTCGCTAGCGAGTAGGTACGTTAATTGTAACTCATGGTAAGGTCCTACAAGTCGATTCGGGCACACTGCTCAACTATGAAGAGTACGAATATTGGTAATGTTGACAGCCTTCAAAATATGCTGTTAAAACTATTCCTTCACCAGCAACACTCAAGTTTAGCATATTTTAACAGCTGGAAACATTATCAATCTTCTGAAACTTCATGGATGCACAATGTTTCAACTTAAAAATACAATTTAAATTGGACTCATTTGGTTTATTGCTTCGGATTGACACATTTTATTTATTGCTACACAGACACCACAATTTACAAGTGAAAGAACAGTTTAACAATGTCACACTTAGTTTACTTGTTGCTTAAATATTATATAATATTTACTACTACGTACTACTCGACTAACGTAGGCACTAATTTTATTTTTCATCACACTTGCACGTAAACAGTATCAAAACATACAGGTTAACTTGGCCGCAATGCCCCATATAAAACCCTCGACCTTTCTTCTTACCATGAAACCCAAGGTCGGTAAGTAATTTTTTTTTAATTTATAGCACAGCACACAGGTATTGCAAGTTCAAGCAACGAGTTTACACGCAATCGAAAAATTGTCTTAAAATGTTATTTAAACAGGAATTTCACTGCAATCTCGCTACATGTTACTTAAATACTCAATTAATGTTCTTAATAATCGATTTTATTAGTTTTCTGTATCAAAACGTCGTTTTTTTTTACACTCCTTCAGGGCTGTATGTATACCTACGTAAGTATTTGCCCTTAACGTTTCTGAACGAAACATTTGTATAATCTGTGGAGTCCGCCCGTCATCCGCTTAAAAAAAGTTCAAGTAATTCGTAATAATAGTTGTGCTGACTTGTGTAAGTATTATAAGTGTTTTCTGTCCTATAATTTTATTTATTTACTCGCAAATGTGATGAAAAACATTGTATGTTTCACGGTCGGTACAGGAATTACGAACCTCGACTCAGAAAGCCCTCAGTCTTCGACTTCGGGCTTCTACTAGAGCCTCGATCGTAATTCCTTACTTACCGACCTTAATACACAATGTACTATTACTTTCTATTACATTTAATTTAATTTAAATACAAATACCTGTCAAAAATATCGCATAAGCTGAACTACAATTACAGTTTTACAATATGCCACATAACTACTTTGTGTTTGTTTAAAATAATAAAAATATTCAATGTGACACTAGTTTCTGTTCAAACCGATTATAGTAGGTTTTTGAAGATGGATATAATTTTTAAATTTCTTTTTCTTTTTACTAGCCTGTTTTGGTATCCCACTGCTGGGCAAAGGCCTCCCCTCTCTTTCGCCACTCGTCCCTATCCAGAGCGATTTTTTTTTATATAGGCAGGATTTTTTAAATTGCATTGCAAAAATAAACACCGAAGCTACCAGGGTACTTAACATAACAATTCTTGTACTACCGGTCTCGGAATTAAACATTAACCTCATTAAACTCAGTAATAATTGAATAAAATATATTATATAACTATATATGTTGCATTACAAAAAACACATAATTAGAAACACAGGAATGTTCTTTTTTAAATCTTCGCCGCTTGACCTCTTAAGTAGAGACTATTTAGTTTCTGGTTATTCATTTGATTTTATTTTTTTATTGGGTATTGCCCTGACCTGCCTTTTTTTACTGGTGACAGGACATTGTACAAGGTTTGGTTGGAACCGCCAAACTGTAGTCTTTGCATTGTTGTGTTCTAGTACTAGAAGTACTTCTAGTCTGGGGAGGGTTAGGAATAAGAATGTTAGAAGTTACTCTTAGATATGTGTTGCTAAAAAAAAACACCAATGATCACTTCACAAACATTTTATCGCAAAAAAATATTACGGCAAATATTCACTGGGCAACTAAATGCTCTCCATTTTTTTCCAATCCAAAGTTGCAAGGTATAAATTTAATATAAACGCGTGTACTTATAGGTAATTCAAGAATTTGGTCTTACATCAATTCACCAATTTGTGTATAGACAATTTATTGGGTTAGCAAATGTACAAAATCCACAACTAAATATGGCGAATGACTCGCATCGGCTCTTTGCCGAAGCTCTTTATCCAATTAGGCCATATGGTAAACAGATTAGTCAGGGATCGAAACTCAATTTTTTAATCTCGAATGTGGGAATTTTCCACGAAAAAGTCTCTCGGGTGCTCGCCGGCCCGTGCCTGTTGTGAACACAATTCAACGCGCTACGCTCGTCGTCGTACTAACCATCATCGGCACAGACAGAATACATAATAGTACTGCATTATACAGAATGGCCACGCACCGCCCGAAATGGGTTACCTCACCCCGCCAACGCAGATCGTAGGAAAATTGCCGGACTTTTGGATGGTTGGCAATTCATACTCGTAAAGTTAATAAAAATTAAGATGGTTGTGTACTGTACTCTCTATGGGAGATGAAAGAAGGCAAGAGAGAGTTGTTTGGTCAGTAGTTAATTCAACAAATTGTTAAAATTCGAGAAAGGAATCGAAAATTTGACACATTTCTTTGAGATTTAACCATTAGTTTTTAACGATTACTTAGTTTAACTACTGATCAAACAACAGGCCCTAATTGCAACTTACATCAGCACACACTGTACACTCAGGGGCAAAATTAACGCGTTTTTCATACTAAAGATGCTATTTCGAAGCCTCGGTTCCTTGCCAGGGGATGTTTTAAGTGACGTTTAATGGTGGATACTCCGAGGTTCAATAGAGAAGTTCTTAAGATACCTAACTTATCGCACTATCAGTTAACACAGTCACTATAGCCAGAGAGTTTGGGTCTGCATTTGGATTTGGATGGCCTTACATTTTATTGTTTTTTTTTGTAACATTTACAATTTCAGCGTTAACCGCAGATTCAATCAGTTGGGTCTCCTAGGCAGTCTTACGTATTAAAGCCATGGACGACCGATTCTAACTTATGTTAAATTCGTTTGGTAACCGCATTCTGAATAAACTTTCTGACATATCGGCAACCGATTATTGAATGGTTTCCGAACATTTGTAAAAGTTAATTTGTAGTTTTCAATAAAAATAATTTTGTCTCACGATTTAAAAACCGAAAGTTCCACGACAAAACTTTAAAAAGGAAGAGTACTTCCTCCTAAGGTAAGGTAAGGTATTTTAGCGTTAGTCATCTGTAATAAATAATGTATGAAATAATTCCACCAATAAGCAATAATTGAATTTTACTAATTCTCCCAACCCGTTCAAGGATTAAATTCGCAACGTAGCTGCCCGTACAAAATCATATCGCGAATAGCGCGCGCCCGCGCAGGTACAGTCAGCGTCAAAAGAAACTGATCACTTAAATACCTTGTCGCTTTACTGTCACATAAGCAATGTCAAACAAGATTGTCTAATGTGTTAAAGCGATAAAGTACAAAAGTAGCTTGAAGTGACCAGTTACTTTTGACGCTGACTGTACCTACCTACTATACTATCCGCAAAATTAAGCGGTGAGTCGGGTCATAAATCATCGGAATCATGCTATCTCTTTCGTGCAGGTTGGGGTAGGCACAAAAAGGAGGGTAACTGACGTTTTTTGCCTGTTTCGCCACTTAATTTTGCAGATAGTATAATAGTAGTGTCGGTGCAAGTGAGGCAGCCCTGTGTATCTTACACACACATTTACGTGTGTACCGAAGTCGTCGTACACACACTGCGTACAAATATTCAAGAAAGTGATTTGTACTGCGTTCCCGACGTGTAGGTGTGGTGTGACATCGGGTATGCGAAAAGTCTTATTTGCTCAAATTTCAGGGATTTTGGGAAATAATACAAGTACCTACCTTTAGAAATCAATCAATACACGAACCTTTTTTGAGTAATAATTATTTGCCTACGAGAAAGCATTTGGCAACTGATTAAATGTTTATGAATGCTTCTCAAGTAATAATAATATCTATTCGGCATAGTTATAAATTGACCCAAGTAAAATATGAGATAGGCTTCTCTAAGTTACAAATGTATACCTATGAATAGCACCACGCAGCCTGCATTTGATTTAGATTAGAAATTGAACTGTCATTGACGCGCGCGATTACATCGATGACTTGCTTTGCAGTCGAAAAGTCACAAATATACAATTAATAAGGCCACGTTGAAAAATCTATGAAATCATAAATTCTAACAGCTTCAGAGATACCAGTAATGTTCCTGAAGTTTTCTTCGGCGTTGCCCTCAATGCATCCTCCTTCGCAGTTGCATCCGAAAAAATTACACTCGCCCTTTCCACAAAAAAAATTGTATCTCCGTTCAATCCCGTCTCCGCAAACTTTAACTATACATTTCTTCGGCCAACAGTTTTGTGAGGGCCAAAACATGGCCGTCCTTGTACAACACTCTGAATTAACTGTCACCCCGTACATAGATAAAAGTAGTGCGAAAATTAAATGCATTTTTCGTTTTAATTTCGAGTCTGACGTGCTCACTGCTCTGTCTCGGAGTGAACTTTACAATGGTTGGTCAGAGGTTGAAGTTGCATCTATTAAATATATACAATATCAATTGTTTCATAACCAGATCTGAATTGTTTAATAATATTTACACAAGCCTAATTATATGCGTCTGATTTCCGTTCTCAGCTAAAATTGTTGCCCATTGCTCATATCCTCTCTTTGCTATTTAATATCCTTTTCAATCCTTAATCCTTACCTTTTCGGACAGTTCTTATTTTTGGATACTGGCTCCCAGAGGCCGTATATATTAAAGCCAAGATGCATTACTAGCGTTTCTATTCGTTTAGTTTTTAAATCAGTCGCGTCGCTGGTAGATGACGTGATATGAAGACGCTCAAGCGCCAAGCTAATCCTATCTTTTCCTGCAAGCCAATCCAAATTCAAAATATTTATTCAGTAAACTGGCCACATGAGGGCTCTTTTACACGTCGGTAATATGGAGTGAATCTACCAGCGCTTCGGAACCATTATTGCGGAGAAGAAGCGCCGCAAGAAACTCCAGCAGAAGGTCATTTTTTCAATTATTAAATACAACATAAATAATACTTGAAAGTATCTAAGTTACAAGGTAATAAAGTAATAAATAATTATTTTTAAAACTAACACAAATACAAACATTACAAATGTATACGGTCAATAAAATAAATATAAAAATAATGACTAGGAGAAACATGACGAGGTCTCTGCGTCAGGAACGATAAATTAAAATAACTAACTGAAAATCAGGTCCTTGCAAGCGTGAACAGACTGGACCCCACAGACAGCACCCGTTCACAAGTATGACGCGTATCTCAGCCATCGCCTCCCTCAACCATGTGTTCGGGAAGGTGGCGACCCGATCAACGACGCCGATCCAAATATTATTGTTAACCTTTCTCGGTAAATTCTGTTCGTTTATGGAATAGTCTGCCGACTGATTTCAGGCAATCTGAATCTGTTGCATCACTCAAATCTATTTGAGAAAGTACTGATCTAAGAATGTATTTCCTTTCTACTATTCATACATTTATTATATTTATTTATTTATTTAGTAATGTGAAGGCTAGTAGACGAATATTATATTCGTTGATTTATCCTTTTTAATATAGGTACGTAAATGTAAGTTATTTTTAGTTTTACCCGACTGCGGCAAAGCCCGGATGTGATTGACTTGTATACACCGTGTTTTTTTTTATTTACGATATTTTCGGCATATTACTAGGTACATCCATAGAAACTAAGTGGTAGATTAGATTTTTTAAAATTGCAAAAAAAAAAAACTGTTTAGAACAAAGTAATTAAATGTTGTATCTTTGGTTATTTTAAAAGGGCCTTTAGAGTTAACTCATAGTCAGTGTCAAATACGTCAATGTTGGCGTAACATACAAAGACAGTTAAGAGCCTTTTAGACCAGTTCAACGTGATTAAATGATTAAATTTAAAAAAAAAATATCTTTAAAACCGTTACAGTTATCATTTGTGTATCTTCGGAAAATTAACTTTACTTATTTGACCTAAAGAACGTTCCCTTAAAGTTATCGTAAATCAAAAAAAACACGGTGTATATATATGTCCGACTCAATGTCCGCTAAGTTATACGTGGTTAGATTTGTATTAACCACTAGTATCATAGGCTATATTAAAATTATTGAAATGTGAATTTGGTTAAATAAAAAATATGCATGATTAACATTACTTTGACGACATCATCCAAAAAGTAGTTCGGTTTTTTAAAGCTTGCTTTACGTTAGAATTGTTATCTCCTGTGCCTATCTTTAATTGTGGTAGTTTTTTGTGAAAGGTAAGCGCAAGTTATATGCGTTTTTGTGAAAGTGGCCATGTTGGATTTATGTTATAAATTAAAATTCGATTGTTTACACCCTAAGGAACACTTGCACATAGGATTTTTTTGATATCTTAATACTGTCTCAAAGTTTAGTACTTAGGGTGCGATTACTCATATTCATACTCATTTATTGATAATATTGTAAAACATCAAAAGTGTGTGTGTGTTGGGTCAAAAGTAAATAAAAAAAACGATGAAAGTGTACAAAATATTTGCTCATTTAAGTAGCAAGTTAATGAAATGGCACCCTACCTAGTTAAGTTTCAATAAAAAAGTTTCCCGCAAGGTTTGGTTTGGCCGATGTGATTGGTTTAGGTGATACTATTAAGACATATTTTGATAAGTATAATTTTGTGGTAAAGCGTTAAAGCTATATAACTTTTTTCATTTTTAGGACACAAGTGACCTTTATGGTCTTTGTTAAAATATTGTGGTCATTATTGAAATTTTATATAAATATGACATTTTTGTTCATATGTAACTGTTAGTCTGTTAATGACATGAAATCTTAATAATTAAGTAAGACATTGCATTTTCTTCCGACCTTATCTGACATGTTCTTACCCTTAAAAACAAAATTATATTCCTCCAACCTCCATTTTGCTTTGCCGTAGTCGGTTGATGACCGTTCGTTAGCACACGATCCCAAGGTTACGTAAACATGCGGACATAGTTAAACATATCTATAAAGTACTAGCTGTTGCCCGTGACTCCGTCGACAAAGGATGAGAATATTAGCAATAGGCTCTATGAATGAACTGATATGGATTCGTGAACTATTAGTGAAACTATATACGGCACCTGCCTGGCCAATGTTAATTACTTTGGTTGAAATGGCAGGCAGTGACACGCTGACACATTGGAATGGGCCTCCCAAAATAGCCGCACATACATAGCAGCAGGGAGGCAACAGTTCCTAAGGGACTAAGGATGGAGAGGTGCATCTGGACCTTAAACGACCATAAGGTGCCCACTCGCCACTTATGCAACACATTCGCCCTTCGACCATATAGCTCTTGCGACTCCACTCTGACCGGCCAATAAAGGAAAGCCAGAGGCGAGGGTCTTTTCCTCGTCATTGTACACCGCAGCCGGCCCGTGAAGGCAAGCGTGAGGTGAGGAACAGGACCTACCCTCGGGGGCACTCAGGTCCGTGGTGTCGCCACTAGCTGCCCTGCGGCCTTATTATTATTATCATAACAATTGTGTTGGTAGGTATAAACAGGTCCGTCGGTACTAATAATTTGCACTGAACCTTACGTTTGCATATTCTATAGGCTTCATACTTTCGATTAGTATGTAATTTTTGTATTAAACAAGCAATTGCAATTTATAAGTTCTTTTTTTTCGCGAAACGTTCGCGTTTATAATATTAGTAAGAATTACTCTTACAATTTTCTATACACTGCAGAGGGGTTATTATGACATAGCTATGCAGATCAGTTTACGCTGAGAGAAAAGGATAGAGCTATATAACTGATATATCTCCGTCCTTTACTCTCGCCAGAAAATGAACTGCATAGTTACGTCATAATTACGTGAACTTGTTTATCATTTCAGTTAACTTTTTAATTGCAGTCGGGCTTCTTGTTTATAATTTTGTTTATCTCGTTCAGTATTGTTCATTACCATGAGTTACATCCTGGTTCTTTTGTTTGCTTGTGTAAATATTTTGAGAATCCGTTTGATCAATAATCAAGCGGAGGCATTATAAGAAGTCGGCGTTTGACCCGTCGATGCAATATTCAAACAGTCACCAGCCACGCAAGGCTTATTGAAATCACAATGCATTGGATTTCCTCGCTCCTGTTTTCGATGGTGGTGGTCGCAGTGAGTTCGAAGTGTTGCGGGAGGACTGTCATGTTCTGGAGCGCTCCGGACTGCTCCCCGTACTCCTCCGACTTGCGGACGAACGCGACCACTTCCCGCTGCTTTACCAAAGTCTGCGGAAATGGTCTAGAACACGGCAAATATTGTGGAAAAGGAAATTGCGACATTTACGGGTGCAACTGCGACGATGGATGCATCGATGGCGAAGCGGAAGACAACTTCAGAATAGTTTCTGGCATCAATAAGGCGACTCGAGGATATGAGCAGACGCGTCCAAGGGCGTGGATGAATTCTTACCTCATAGGCGAAGAGCTTTTTGATCCTTTTGATAATGGAGAAAGATTAAAACCTTGATGGTGACATACCCACGCTTGATTACTATAGTAACCGGCAAACCCCAGTAAAAATTATAACCTCAAACCCAAGAATAGGTTATACATTGTACTGCGATGACAGCTGTCAGGATTGACTTCTTTCTTCGTAATCCAACAACAATTACTAGTACGAATGTTTATAACCTTGATAGTTGAAAAAAATGTTGTTCGTTCACACGCAACAATCAAGTTTAGCATTGTTTATTTGCTGTAAAAATAATCAATATTCCTACCCTTTATGATTGTGCAATGTGTCAGGATTGGTTTGTTATCTGCCTATAGGTCTTAGGCAAATACGAAGACAATATTGACAGCTGTCATCGCAGTACAATTTATAACCTATTGGGTTTTCGCCTATTGTATGTGCAGTGTTCACCAACAATTAAACGGACGGTTAGCGGTTTGACGGTTGTCAAATTTACTGACTAACAGCTGATTAAATTGGTTGGTGAACTCGGCCCTGAATCTTAAAACGGACTTCGGGATTACACATCTCTCTGTGAGACGCTTTAATGATTTATGTGAGTCTAACCAGAACTAATTTTTTTTTAACCTTAGTTCTCGTTTCTGCTCGGTAAATACATATTGATTTTAACATGTAACGTTGTTAGCTCAGCCGCCATTATTGTCTAGTCATAAGAGCTGTCATCAACATTGACAGTACGATAACATGTCAAAACCAATATGGTTTTATTGGATAGAATAAAGCCTCTGTTGCATACTTTACATTACACCTGTTCCTATTTTATAAATTAAATATAAGCTAAGTATTAGATGTATTTTGTGCATCGATAAAACTTTTAGGGTTCCGTACTCGAACTGAGCCCTACGAGACCCTATTAAATGAAAAAAATAAGAAACTGAAATAATAAAGGAAATTAATGAAATGTTATTTTAACGTATTTTTATTTTTTTTGTATCGTAAAACCTGTAAGTAAGTAAATACATACAAGCCTCAGCCAAATGTCAGTGCAGATACCGTAACGATTAAATTATCAAAATGTGAGAAATTCTAGGTAGGTAAAATCGGGCTCAATACAAATGGCAAAAAATGTAAACAAACCAAACGGACCTACTTACCATTTATTACACCATGATGATGTAGTTTTGGACATTGCGTGAGGTATTTTTACACGACTGCCCAAAAAAAGGAGTGTAATGATTTCAGGGTTCATATATGTATGTATGATTCCTTATTCCACCATAACTTCTAAACGCCTGCGCTGATTGGGATGTGTGTGGTATCGTTAGAATCCTTTCATCTTCCCGGGTGACAAGATACCTAAACTGTTAAAATTTAAATAAGAACAATCGAAAAATAACAATTATACATGTCAAATTAAAATCTTCTAATTATTACAATACAGGTATCATTTGAAAGGTTTTAATGTGACCATTTCAAATATATACAGATAAACGGGTTTTCCTGTAATACGTGATAAATACTACAAAATACATTGTTTACTTCAAGATCATAGAAAATCAAGTTGGGTTGGTTAATAACACATTTACATTAAAACTAGGCTTTACAAGGCACTAAAAATGCGTAAAATTAAATTAAATAATTTAAAACAATCGAAACACCACTGCCGTTTTCTACTTAGATGACGTCCTTAAAAGTCCCCCGATTACATTAAAAAAATATACTAACAAAAACTTTTTCCGTCCTATTCGAAAAATAAAACTTATTTTTTACTTTTTAGATATTTTTTTAAACGGCAGTCGTTGTTTTTCTTATTTCATTATTAAACAATTTAAACTTTTACACGCTTTATTTTTACTTTTACATTCTTATACGTTTTTTCAAAACTCGTTTGCAGGAATATTGAGGTTATGTGAAAAATCCTGAGTACTAAGATGGAATGCCTCTATGCTAGTCATTTCACTGGCTGTCTTATCCCTAAACCGGAACACAACAATGCAAACACAGCTGCTTGGCGGTAGATTAATGGATAAGATGGTGGTACTAACCCGGACGGGCCCTGCACAAGGTCCTCCCACAAGTACCAAGTAAATCTCTCGCTATTGCATTATAACTTAGTAACGGAAGTACTTTACACCACTTGTAAGGACTGCGCACTACCGATAAAAGCAACATTAGAAAGTAAGTTTAAACAACGGCTAGTCTGTATTTTATTTCACACTATCTTCTATTGTAATTTGTGTAAATATTATCAGAATCCGTCAGACAGACGGCATCTCATGATAAACTACGTTACATTTACGTAAATCTGTAATAGTCTTTATCCGTGCATTGTTCAATGATCGAACGACTGACTCGCACGTTGGTACTTCAAAACTAGTTTTCAAGAATTTAATATCGTCATTTTTACGGGAACTGTTCGATTTTCCGGAACAAGAAAGTACTACATGTCTATCTCTGGTCTATAAACTATCTATGTACCGAATCCCACACCGATCAGCTGACGCCTTATTCCGTTAACACGGAGCAAACACGGATACGGAAGTAAGGATTTTACTGAAAATGCATTTGATTCTCGTGCTCATATTTTCTACATTCCTGATGGCAGTGAGTCCAAGGTGCTGCAACCATGTCACCGTGTTCTGGACCGCGGTCAGCTGTAAGTCCTACTCAAAGGAGCCGAACTACTTGGAACAGAAGGTCGAGCCATTTGGGTTATCCAATGTTGTGGAGAAATTCCAATGCACTGCAAAAGTATGCGGAGATGGATACGAGCACAAATATGACTGTGGAGTCGGCAAATGTAATAAGTATGGGTGCGACTGCGATGGAGGATGCATCCCGGGCAACGCCGCAGTTAACTTTAGATTGGTGTCAGGTATACAAGAAGCTTATGGAGCGCTTACCAAAACAACGAACGATTTTTCTATGTAAAGTTATTTGGTGCTATGTTAGACGATTTTTAATAGATAGAAACACTTAAGTCGACGGTATCTTACTTAGTGTAGGTCGAGATCGTTGTCTGTCGTCGTCACTTAAGATATTTGTCCGGGGAGGACAAGCCGACGACTAGCAATCGACCGTCATTATTTGTAAAAGTTGGCTATAAATCAAAAAGTACGCCTCAGTTTTTTCTTAAAATTTGCTAATTTATTCCTTTTATGTGACACCCTATTTGCTACAATAAAACCACTTTCATTTTTCAACCCCTCATTCTAGACCCGTTTTCAATTATTTATAACATTTCATTTTTTTTTAGCTAAAAACAGATACCTGCAAGCAAGTTGTGCAAACTATGCCAAATTTCAAATTGATAGTAGTTGCTGAGAAAACCTTCTGTGACATACAGAAGGTCAGAAAGACAGACCGACAGACGGACAGGCACAACGAAGTCTCACCATAAATAAAAGATTAATTAAACGGCCTCCCATACAAAAAAGGGCTTTTTTTCACGAGAAAATTTCAATGAGTAAGGAATACTATTGCCGCAGAAACAACAGATGAAGAATGGTACGGAACCCTCCGTGCGCGACTCCAACTCATGTTTGGCCAGTTTTCTTAGTTTATAGCCCGCGACGCAAAGTTTATAACCAGACCTAGGAATATACGGGGAAAATTAAATGACAGCTAGGGATTGCCGATATCGATAAACTCAATGCTCGATGCTTTTCCCGTATAGGTACCAGTGATTGCTTCAAGTTTTGTTTGTAAAAATAATTTCGCAAATGAAACAAAATAGCAACATAATTCTGGTTATTCTTTATTTTGAAAAGATTTGTTTACCTTCGCTCATCATCATCATATTTTTTTTACTCCTTACAAATTCTGACCGTTTATTTTAACAATATTAAATGCTATGGGACGGTCATTTAGGAAATGCACAAGCACAAAAAAATATGATGATGATGAGTGAAGGTTAAAAAATCCTCATTCTGGTTATCCTAAACCAAAAAAAATAACCAGAATTAAAGGGTGTAACGAAATAAAACTGTAAATTTCACGATATTTTTGGTAGATCAATATATATTAGTATAACAAAATTAAAAACCTATCTTCAGCTAAGTTAATTGCAAGTTTTTTTTTAAATTGAATACTTTTTGTACGCGTGGTACAGCTTCTTTCGAACGCCTTCCATTATCAGCCTTTACGGAGCATTTTGTAACTTTTCTGGCTGCAGCATTCCATTTTTTGCGGAATTCGTCTATATTTTTGGCCACTTTACCCGTCTTTCTTAAAATTCCCTTAATTTGAGCCCAATAATGCTCGATTGAGCGGCACTGTGGGACGTTTGGTGGGTTCAGTTCCTTGGGTACAAAAGGGATATGATTTTCCTTGAGGAAATTTATCGTGTCCTTAGCGTAGTGGGCTGGGGCTAGATCAGGCCAGAATAACGTAGGGACGTTATGCTTCTTCACAAATGGCAGCAACCGCTTTTTAAGGAATTCTTTTATGTATATTTCTCTGTTGACGGTACCTTTTGTGACAAAAATTGAGCTTTTGTCGCTACATTCACAGATAGCTTGCCATACGAGAAATTTTTCGTCGAATTTTCCAATCTTAACAGTTTTTTCAGACTCGAGAAGAGTTTCTCCTTTACCCGCCGTGTAGTATTGTGGACCAGGAAGCGTTGTAAAATCAGTTTTGGTATAAGTTTCGTCATCAATTATTAAATGTGATTTTGTTGTGCCAAGGAAATCGTATAGTTTTCGAGCTCGGCTTTTAATTACAGAACGCTGCTTTTCGGTCACTTTTGCCGTCTTAACTTTCTTCCGGGTCTGCATTCCTGCTCTTTTCTTAGCTCGTTGCACCATAGATGCATTTGTGCCACATTTTTTGGCAATATCTCTGACGGACATACTTCGATTCCGCTTTATGCAATTGATTATCTTTTTGTCAAGCCTAGGGTCACTTGGCCCTTGAAGTCTACCACTTTCGGGCTTCTGTTCAAGAGACAATGTATTAAAATAGTTCTTCAAAATAAAATCCACAGAACTTCGCGGTAACTTTAGGTCTTTGGCGATAAGACTCGTAGGACGTTGCGGATTTTCACGCCATTTGGAAACGACCATTTCGCGGCGTTGTTTTCTATTCATTGTCGAAAGTAAGTTTTTCCAGATATCCGAGTAATTTATATAGCAATGGCTAAGGTAAGAATGACACTTATTTATGACAGCAAGAAAATAAGAGCTATCTTGTTTGGAATAAAAATGACAGTTATTTGAAATTTACAGTTTTTTTTCGGTACAGGCTTTATGCTATTTTGTTTCATTTGCATTCTTTCAATAAAAAAATATTTTTACAAACAAATCTTGGAGCGATCACTAGTACAAGGGAAAAACATCGATAATTGAGTTAATCGATATAGGCAATCCTTAGCTGTCATTTAATTTTGCCCCCTATATTCCTAGGTCTGTTTATAACTTTTGATTTTAGTTGACACACTGGCTTCCTAGATCAGTGGTTCTATAAGAATAAGAATATATTTATTGCATAACCATGTAACATTAAGATGGACAAATTAGGTACAAAATAGTTCCAACGGTGACCCGCTCAGGGTGTATGAACTTAATAAATATAAAATATAATTCATGCACTATGTTTGATTGTCTTTAAAGTTAAAAAAATCTTTACATACATACATTAAATCACGCCTGTTTCCCAGAGGGGTAGGCAGAGACCACTTCTTTCCACTTGCTACGATCCTGACAAATTTCCTTCGCTTCTTCAACATTCATACATCGAGTCATGCACGCACGTCGGTTTCGGGTACTTAAGAAACGGCCCTTTTCCAGTATTTCTCCGATTTGATTCGAAAAAGTACGCCTAGGGCGGCCCCTTCCGACCCTTCCACACACTTTCGATCTGTATATCTCTTTCGTCAATCTTCCCTCATCCATCCTTTCCAAATGACCGAACCATCGAAGCATGCCCTTTTCAATCTTAGTCACTACATCTTCTTTTATTCCACACTTCTCTCTGATTTTTTCATTTCTAACTCTATCAATCAGTTTCACACCACACATACTACGCAAAGAGCGCATTTCAACTGCATTTACACGACTTACATGCTTGTCCTGCCACACCCAACATTCACTACCATACATCAGGGTAGGGGCCAGCGCTCCATTGTGAACAGCCAGCCGGGCTTTTTGTGAAACGCCCTGTCTGCTCACAAAGGAGTACAGGGCCCCATTAATTTGATTCCCCGCATTTACCCTCCTCTCGATATCCTTCTCACACTTACCATCTCTTGTAAACACACTTCCCAGGTACACAAATTCGCTCACTTGTTCTACTAATTCACCATTTATATTTATCACGCACTCAGTCATCTCTTCATCCTTCTCTATCACCATGACCTTGGTCTTGGCAACATTTACTTTCATCCCCTTTTGTTTAAATCCCTCATTCATCACTGTCACCATCTCCTGCAACTCAAGTACCGATGGGGCAAGTATAACTTGATCATCGGCATATAAGAGGCATTTGATTAGCAACTCTTGCACACGCAAACCCTTATCATACTCTTTCAAATCCCTCATACAACTGTCCATGAATAGATTGAACAGCCATGGTGAGGCAACACAGCCCTGTCTAACACCTTTAGAGATGTTAAACCAGGCCGAGTATGCCCCATTGATCCTGACACAGGCTCTGGAGCCCTCATAAAGGGACCTCAAAGCCTGCACCAGGTTGCTGCTCACTCCATACATAGACAACACCGTCCACAACTCCTTTCTATCTACCCTATCATAGGCCTTTTCCAGGTCCACAAAAGCACAGAAAACCTTTTGGTTGACAGCCAAGAACTTTTCTGTGATGGACCGTAGTGAAAAGACCTGATCCGTACATCCCATTCCCTTTCGAAATCCCGCTTGTACATCCCAGATTTTGACATTCGTAACATTCAATACCCTTTCAATTAAAATCTTCGCATATACTTTGCCGACAACACTAAGGAGGCTGATACCGCGGTAGTTTTTGCAGTCTTGCTGTGACCCCTTTCCTTTATACAGTGGGACGATAACGGCCTTGACCCAATCTTCCGGGACTCGGCCACTTCTCCAACATGCATTGAAAAGGCGGTACAACAGACTACCCACCAGGCCATCTCCTCTCCTCAGCATTTCTATCGACACTCTATCACAACCTGCTGATTTTCCCGCTTTCATACTTTTTAATGCTTTCATGATTTCACTCATACTAATCACACTTTCATCTTCGCTACTTGCACCTTTACTCATGCTTTCTGGCTCACGAGAAATATCTTCGCATTCAAACAAGCTTTCAAAATAAGTTTTCCATCTATCAAGCACTTTTTCTTCCTCACATATTAAGTTTCCAGACTCATCTCTCACCGCGCTTAATTTAGTTTTCTCTGATTTCCCCCGAGCCGATTTAATCAAGCTCCAAAAGAGTTTAATATTCGACCGGAAGTTGTCAGAGAAACTCCTATCATACTTTTCATTCAGTAAATCTTTCTTTCTAGCCACAACTTCTTTCACTCTTTTCTTTGATCTATTATACTCTTTTTTCTTTCTGTCGCTTAGATCTTGTCCTGGATCTACAGCTACAAAATCCAACCAACACTTTTTCTTCTCTTTCACTACATCATCTACCTCTCTATCCCACCATTCCGGACGTTCATTCTTGCTTTTTCTTCTTTTGACTACACCGCATACTTCAGTGGCCGATTTGACCATGCCATTCTTCATAATCTCCCATACATTATTAACATTATTCTCAACTTCACTGTCATTCATCTTATTGACACATTCAAAACAATCTTTCAGCTTTCTTACGTACTCATCTTGTATAACTTCGTCTTTCAGTTTCTCTACTTTTATCCTCTCTAACGCAGTGGTAGGTACGGGAACACGATGGCGCCAACGTGTGAACAGACCCCTTACTCGTGTTACCACTAAGTAGTGATCTGAACCTACGCTAACTCCTCGAAATGCTCTGGTATCTACAACTTTGTTACGCAGCCGTTCATCCACAATCATCAAGTCTATCATAGACTTCTCATTCTGCCGTCTCCATGTATACTGATGAATCTCTTTGTGATCAAACAAAGTGTTTGTCACGCAGAGATTCTTAGCCAAACATACATTGAGAAGGCATTTGCCATTCTCGTTCACTCGCTCATCACCATACTTACCCAGTACCGATTCATAACCATCCCTTTGCACGCCTGTCCAACCATTAAAATCACCTAGCAAAATCATCCTTTCATTCTCCTTGCATTTTGTTGAAACCTCATGCAAACTTTCCCAAAACTCCTCCCTTTCTTTTTTCGATTTATTCGTATCTGGGGCATAAGCCCCAATTACGAATAAACGGGTGAGACCTACCTTGAGTCTCACCCAGAGAAGTCTTGGGCTCGCACATTCATACTCTTGCATACATTCAGCCATTCGCTCTGTGAGTACGATACCAACTCCCTGACGACCGTGCTCGGATACCGGAACTCCGGACCATAATGCCGTCAAGGTTCCGTGTGTGGACGTACTCACCCCTTTTTTCTTCGTCTCAGTCACACATAGAACATCTAGCTTTCTCTCTTTCATCATCATACATACCTCATCTAATTTATGTTCCATCCCTCCACAAACATTCATCGTAGCAAGGCGGCTTTCAGCGGCCCGCTTTTTGCCAACCCCCCTGCGGACACAGCGTGACGCGTGGCAAACGGCATCGCCGCCGTTCCGATCCCCGGAGGGATCCGAACATACGCGCACTATTTTGCCCCCCCCAGAGTACGAAGGGCTGCCCAGGCTAGGCCTGGGGAGGGATTCTCTGGCATTGCCAGTACCCTCCTGGGGTATAAACTTTTTAAATGGTGCTCGCATGGTCCATTTTGCAGGGTCGGGTTTGAAATTGGAGTTTTCCTTCTCCTAGATAGGTAGCAGCCCAATGCTAACGACGCCTATCCCGCCATATATCATAAAAAATCTTTAAGATTTTAAAACACAATATTGATTAGCCAGGTCTTTAAGTGGCGCTTGAATTTAAGACCATTTAATAATTTAATATTATCGGGAAGATTGTAATACACTCTTATAGCGCCTATAAAAGTACTATTATAGAAAGTTTTATTTTTCACTCGTGGTAATATTAAATTGTGTTTATACTGAGAGCGCACGTTGTCACGCAGTGATGCTCGATAGGTACTGTAAGGCATTTTCTCAAATGGAATAGTAATTGACAAAGGTTAGCTAAAGAGTTCCTTTCAAGGAAGAAATTTACCTTTGTACTACCATTTTAATTTTCATTGTATAGTTTTACTGTTTACGTACTGTAGCTCCTAGGTTTGAAACACACTATTTAATCATCATTAGATTAATGATCAATCAACGCCGTCATCAAGGGGGCGATCAAAGCACCCCTTTCGTTCCATTAATGACGTGTGAAATGCAATACGCTTGTGGCGTGATTGGGCAAGGTTCACGTTAGAGGTAATACGCATCCGAATTTACGCGGGAAACGGACGGAAAAACACTGATCTTAAGTGTAAGTCTGGAAGTTGTAAAACGCTTGTGGCGTGATTTCACCCGAAAAAAGGACGGAAAAAACACCGATCTTAAAACGGTCCCCGTACACAAAAGGGGCTATTCACATGAAATTTTCAAAGAGTAAGTAATACTGCCAAAACAACAGATAAAGAATACAGAGAAACAATAGATGAAGAATGGTACGGACCCGTCGTGTGTGACTCCATCTCGTATTTGGCCGGTTTATTTAGTTTATTACTTTTGTTTTTAGTTGACAAACTGGCTTCTAGATGAGTGCTTCTATAGGTAGTGTAAGACATTTTCTCAAATGGAGTAGTAATTAGTAGATTAATTTAACTATTGTGGACATTCTCTTATACAGGGTGTCCAGTAAAGAATGGATAACCTTCTACCCATCCATGGGGCACCTCAGGCTGGTCCCTAAAAAGGACTTACAGGTTTAGTAAAAGTTGCATGGTTTTCGAGATAATCGAACTTTTCTATTTTCTTAATAATTAGCACCTTGCTTCACTGTAATGACCGCCAAGGTCACAAATAAAGAGATTTTGTCGTTCTGTTTACTGTTAAATATGCTTTAATAGTGATGCTAACGGATGTGTCTTAGAGTATTATGGTAGCGACACTAATTTCTTGTTAAACATATCTTAATTTACAACATCACATTTTGTTTTAAATTTTGCAACAACTTTGACTGCTTGTGGTGAAAAAAAATTGTATGAAGACCAGAGTGGCCAATATGTTGAAAAATAGTGTATCTAATACTGATTCTAAACTGGTATAACAAATGGTGTTTACGTCTTTACAGATAAAGTTATTGCTGTTAGTATTCACTAAGAGCGAATTTTACCAAAACACCAAGTTATCGATAAGTAACTCTTTACTTGATTGGGTTAGTTATATCATAAAAAACGCTTCTCTTATGAAAACCAACGTCTAATTACTGCAAAATAATGAATCACAGAATACTTGAAACCTACATCAACAATAATATTTGTAAATAAAAACCGAATCTGTTTATTAAAAACAATACTGTTTAGGTACTATAACAAGTGTTCGAACTGCCTTCCCTCAACTCTGATACAACCTCTGCACCTTGAACGGTCGACTTTGTAATGCCTGAACTTCTTGATATAGCTCGTGTAGAAGTTGAGCGATCTGTTTCCAGTTCAGCGAGCACAAGTTCCTCAATGCTCGTATCTCGAGGTCTGCCTTCGCCATTACCACCCACACTTTGACCAGGCATTCTCCCTTCACAAAAAGCATTGTGGACTCTTACAAAAACTCGGTAATCGGGATGACGAGTATTCGGATATCTGCTTGCGTACAATGCAGCAGCTGCATTAGCATTCCTTTGCATTCTCCATAAATACAGGGTGACTGCGGGGTCGTGTAGCAACAAAGTAAACTTAAACTCTCTACATCATTAGAAACATAACGCAGTAAATTTGAGAGCGTTAGGACAATTAGTTGGTTTTTCTTGAGTCATTTTGTTTAGTACTGGATGTACGATGATGATATGACCCTGAATAAACAGAATGGGTTTATTATTTATTTAAATAAAAAACAAACTAATTGTCCCAACGCTCTCAAAGTTACTGCGTTATGTTTCTAATGATGTAGAGAGTTTAAGTTTACTTTGTTGCTACACGACCCTTTTCTTGAGTCATTTTGTTTAGTACTGGATGTACGATGATGATATGATCCTGAATAAACAGAATGGTAAAATTCGCTCTTAGTGAATACTAACAGCAATAACTTTATCTGTAAAGACGTAAACACCATGTGTTATACCAGTTTAGAATCAGTATTAGATACACTATTTTTCAACATATTGGCCACTCTGGTCTTCATACAATTTTTTTTCACCACAAGCAGTCAAAGTTGTTGCAAACTTTAAAGCAAAATGTGATGTTATAAATTAAGATATGTTTAACGAGAAATTAGTGTCGCTACCATAATGCTCCAAGACACATCCGTATAGAAATAACCCGTATTCCGTAAGAATATTTAACAGCAAACAGAACGACAAAATCTCTTTATTTGTGACCTTGGCGGTCATTACAGTGAAGCAAGGTGCTAATTATTAAGAAAATAGAAAAGTTCGATTATCTCGAAAACCATGCAACTTTTACTAAACCTGTAAGTCCTTTTTCGGGACTAACCTGAGGTGCCCCATAGATGGGTAGAAGGTTATCCATTATTTACTGGACACCCTGTATGTAGGTATACGTATATATAGATGAATTTTATTTGTATATTTACCAATCACGGGACTATGGGAGTCCCGGACCTTTGGAAGGCGTACATGGATCCAAAGTCAAAACGCAGAGGCCCTTTAGACAAGTTTAATTTAGTAAAGTGATGGGACACCAACCGGCGATTGTCTCTGAGTTCAAACTTTAGAAGTACTTCCACAGACAACCACCGGTTAGTGCAGGACTGTTTAAGAAAGATGGAAACGTTAATTACATTTAGTTAAGTCGAATTTAGAATTTAAGTTTAAAGTTGTTCCTCAGTACTAACATTAGATAGTAAGATAATAGTGTATACTAACCAATATGGGTCAGGTTACCCGAAATAAATGTTTTGAATTTGAATTTGAATTAATAATAGGCACTATGAATGAACTGATATATGGCTTGGTGAACTACGAGTAGGCTATTGAAACTACGGCGCCTGCCTGGCCAATGCTAATTACTTTGGTTGAAATGGCATGCAGTGACTCGCCAATTCAATGGAATGGGCCTTCCAAAATAGCCGCATATACATAGCAGCAGGGAGGTAACAGTTCCAAAGGCAAAGGGGCTAAGGGTGAAGAGGTGCTTCTGGACTTTAAACGACCATAAGGTGCCCACTCGCCACTTATGCAACACATCCGTCCTTCGAGCATATAGCTCTTGCGACTCCACTCTGACCAGCCAATAAAGGCAAGCCAGAAGTGAGGGTCTGTTCCTCGTCATTGTACACCGCAGCCGGCCGGTGAAGGCAAGCGTGAGGTGAGGAACAGGACCTACCCTCGGGAGCACATTATCATCATTTTCTGCAAGCTTGCATGCAAGCTGAATACACAGGATATTTAAAATATATTTACTACAATGTGCAACTGTAACTATTTATATTCTGCAAATAAAATTATTTGACTTTAATGGCTATGTACTTAGGTCGGACGGAATAGGTGTCTTTTGTTCGCCATTCTTTTGAAGTGTAATTGGCACGTTTGGGTTCTTAAGTAGAAAAATAAAAAAAATAGAAATTAAAAGATCCGTTAGACATATTAAATTTCAAAGTATTGTCGCCAAAGCAACAAATGATAAAAATATAATATTAATTAAAATGAACCCTTCGTGGCCGGTTTTTCTATGAAACAGTCGTGGCCAATATACAGTCAGCATCAGTTAGGGAATGCAATTTAACCGGTTATTAACCGTTTTTTTAATGAAAATAACCGGTTATAACCGGTTAAAACCGGTTATAACCGGTTATTTGCATTCCCTAGCATCAGTACGGGTGCAGGGGTGATAGCGATAACCAGACGTTTTTAATGAAATTGTCACTTTCTTATTTTATATACGCTGTAATAAAAAAAAATGCGGAAATTGTATAATTATTACATTATATCCTTCCTCATCCTCCCTTTATATACGTCTTTAGCATACGGCGCTAAGTGCGTACTACGCTTACACTTACTCGAAAATGTCATAGGTAATAACTATGGTCTCATGTCATGGCGTCATAGCTGTGACACTACACAAAATATCCTACAAAAGTAAAAAAGAAGAAGAAGAAATGATATAAGAAGACAAACAATGTGGCAGAAACAGAACAGAACGGAGCGTGTCTCCTCGCGGTTGCGAACCGGACGCTGGCTTTGCATTATGCTGAGGTGTCAGATACCTGTAGCGCTGATTTTTAGCCAGTACCGTAAATGCATTAGAATACTAGCATATATACATCATATGCAAACTTGTCGGCCACATTTTATTAAAAAAACTTAACTTCAATGTACTTATTAGAATCAAGCAAGTTTATAAAACTCACATATATCTACATACATACATAAACTCACGCCTTTATTCCCAGAGTGGGGTAGGCAGAGCTACAGAATTACCAAGCACTCTTAAATAAGTTGTTGATAATTCTGCAACCACGTTTTGCACAATCAGGCTAAGATGTTTACCAGTGTATTAGTGACAGGTTGCAAGCCCATCGCCTAAGAGTACTAGAAGCCTTTATTATTCCCTTACACATAGATCTATAAACGCCAATAACAGATATAAGAAGTAATGATAGGAATATTAATATATTAAAATTAGCCCTCATCATAATATGATTAAAATACATAGTTAATCACCACCTACCCAATAACATTAAAAAACTAGCTAGACATAATATATTCGTACTAAAATTAAAAATAGTCTTAACTAACATATGCTTTTATAACCTAAACGACTTCTTTAATGTGACCTACCAATAATGCCATAGTGTAGAAAAAGTAAAATACATATAATTTTAATGATTTCTGTAAGAAGTGGCTTCATAATTTGTATTGATATGTGCCAGCATAGTGTTAATGTGCAACATTGAATACGACTTAGAATAAGGATAATTAAATGGAAAGTAGCCCTCTCATGTTGCTGCGCCCGCGCAGGGCGTCACGTGTATACCTGTGCTTGTAGTTCCACCTGTTGTAACGTAATGTAACACGCAATAAATTATTTGAATTTGAATTTTAAAAAGTATGGAGAAAAAAGCGTGTTCGGAGTGAAATTGGCAACATAAAGCTTGTCATTCACTTTTTTATAATGTTCTACCTATTCAAACTCTTTTTGACAAGCTATAACATACAAACCCATATATCCACACTGTTAGGGTCCTACTGGACGTACAATAAAATAAGCGGACTGTATTAAAATAGGGGCTGGTATAATCCCGTTAATTGTTACAATATATGTCCCGGTCAAACAGTTCTTAATTATTTATGGAAATCGAAATCTCGTCCGTCTTCGTGGCTGTTGCTAAGGCGAGTGGCCGCGCTGCGCTTGCTCGCGATGACGTCACGAGCCGTGTCGTCGTCCCGCGCGTCTCCTCCCGGACGTATAGAAGCCGGTTCGCAACACACACATATGCACTTAAATCGGTTACTGTGGTTGCCGGGTTAGAATAGTGCCACTCCATGTCTTCCCGTGGATGTCGTAAGAGGCGACTAAGGGAATAAAGGCTTGGAGTACTGTTAGGCGATGGGCTTGCAACCTGTCACTAATACGCTGGTAAACACCTTAGCCTGTTTATGCAAAATGTGGTTACAGAATTATCAACAAGTTTTTAGAGTTGTAGGTAATTCTGTAGCTCTGCCTACCCCACTCTGGGATTGAAGGCGTGAGTTTATGTATGTATGTATGTATGCACTTAAACAAACAAAGGTTAGCTAAAGAGATTCTTTGAAGGGAGGACTTTACCTTTGTACTACCGTTTTCATTTTCGTTGTATAGTTTATTATTGCTTACGTCCTGTAGCTACTAGGTTTTAGAGCTATATACCACACTATTTAATCATCATTCATTAGATTAATGATTAATCAACGCCATCATCAAGGGGGCCATCAAAGCAATCCTTTCGTTCCATTCATGACGTGTTAAATGCAATACGCTACGTTATTTTGTGTTAAGTGTGTCACTATCCGTCACTTCACCAAGCGGTTCCAACGGAAGACCAGGGGCCCTAGACAAGATGCATTACGCCGAGTCGCTTTTCTGTTCGTTTCGTTTTTAAACCAATCGCGTCACTGCTAGATCACGTGACTTTTCGTATTACGTGATCTAGCAGTGACGCGATTGGTTTAAAAACGAAACGAACAGAAAAGCGACTCGGCGTAATGCATCTTGTCTAGGGCCCCAGTGCTGGCTTTACGGCTAGCGAATGCTGAGTTGGGACCGTTTCGCAACTGTTTCTCTGTCTTGTTATTTTTGTATCTGTGTACCTAATGTGGTTTTGTATTGTTGCGAGTAAATGTCTCTTTATCTTTATCTTTATCTTAAGGCGTGAATGGGCAAGGTTCACGTTAGACGTAATACACATCCGATTTTACCCGACAAACCGACGGAAAACCACTGATCTTAAGTGTAAGTCTGACGGATGCAATACGCTTACGCTACGTTAGGTTTTATACATATCCGATTTCACCTAAAAATCGGACGGAAAAAACACTAATCTTAACATGAAAGATGTAACGCGTGTGACATGATTAGACAAGGTTCATATAAAAATTTATACACTTCCGATTTCACCCGGAAAACGGACGGAAAAACACTGAACTTAAAATTATTAATACTGTATTTTGGATAAATATTAAATTTTTAGCGTTGCGTTGTGATTAGGTACTGATAAGGTAAGATTAACATTACACTTAACTAGACCGTGACTTTCGCTGACGTGTTGTTTTTAAGGTTTAAAATACTTATGACTTTATATAAATTTCGGAATAAAAATGTTAGCAAGTAGTCAGTTTAAACAGCGTCATTATAGTGGATGATAAAGTGAATAAAACGACATCCACCGTCCAGTAGCTTATTTACTATACATCCAGTATTTCTTAGATTTATTTTCTCTTATATCCCGTATTAAGTAATAAGTTATCTGATTATCCTTAAAAAGTGTCCTGTAATTTTTAACTCCACCACATATTATGGGCTCTTTTACACGTCCGTAATATGGAGTGATCCGAGTGCATCTACTAGCACTTTGGAAAAAGGATTGCGCAGAAAGGCACCTCACGAAACTCTAGCAGAAGGTCATTTCTTCCATCTTAAAACACAAAAAGACTTGAAAGTAAGTTACATTACAAGGTAATAAAGTAAAAAAAATTTTTATTCAAACTAGCACAAATAAAATCATTAGAGGTCGATCGATAATATTAAATTACAAATAATGACTAGGAGAACAACACGAGGACTCTACGTCAGGAACTATAAATATAATACCTAACTGCAAACCAAATTTAACAATGAAGTCGACGTGTATTCACACCCTAAGTATAGCACCAGTAGTATCAATTGGGTCCTTTAGCTATACATACATACATACAAACATTAAATCCCGCCTGTTTCCCAGAGGGGTAGGCAGAGACCACTTCTTTCCACTAGCTACGATCTTGACAAATTTATTTCGCTTCTTCCACATTCATACATCGAGTCATGCACGCACGTCGGTTTCGGGTACGTAAGGCTCGGCCCTTTTTCAGTATTTCTCCGATTTGATTCGAAAAAGTACGCCTAGGGCGGCCCCTTCCGACCCTTTCACTCACTTTCGTTCACTAATGATTCCAAATATGTTCTACTGCTGAGAAAAGTAACAATATCTACACATACGTTGAAACGACGGCTAGTCTATATTTTATTTATACTACACCATAGAGGACTATGGTTAATTTGTTTAAATATTATTAGAATCCGTGAGACAGAAGGTAATTTTCTCATAATAAACTACGTAATAAAAAAAACTTTAATAGTCTTTATCCCTGCAATGTTCAATGATCGAACGACTGGCTCGCACGTTAGTACTTCAAAACTAGTTTTTTCGCGAACTTAATATCGATATTATTTCAGGAACTATTCGATTTTCCTGGACAAGAAAGTACCACAAGTCTATCACTGGTCGATAAACTATCTATGTACCAAATTCCACACCGATCAGCGGACGCCTTATTCTGTAAAAACGGAGCAAACACGGATACGGAAGTAAGGATTTTACTTAAAATGCATTTGATTCTGGTGCTAATATTTTCTACATTCCTGATGGCAGTGAATCCAGAGTGCTGCGGCCATGTCGCCATTTTCTGGACCGCGGCCAGCTGTAATCCCTACTCCAGGGAGCCCAACTACTTGGAGCACAATGTCGAGGCATTTGGGGGAAACAATGTCTTGGAGAAGTTCCAATGCATTGCAAAAGTATGCGGAGATGGACTCGAGCACCAATATGACTGTGGAGTCGGCAAATGTAATAAGTATGGATGCAACTGCATTGGCGGATGCATCCCGGGGAACGCCGCAGTTAACTTTAGATTAGTGTCAGGTATACGGAGGTTTCGACGACTCGGATCCGTCGACGTGAATGTGAATAAAGATATGTGGGCTCGCGGAAGGGGTTTATCCACCAATGGACGTTTATCGGCTGAGAAGGAAAGAAAAAAGTTAATTTACTAAACGCAATAAATAACAGCACAAGAACAAAGGATAAGAGCATGTCGGACCACGCTCAGGGTAGGGTGTCGACGCCATTACTACGAACAACAACGTATGATCGCTTTTTTATTTGCTGGCAATATAGCCGGCAAAACTGGGAATATTAATGAATATATTGCAATAGGTTGATTATTTTATAGTGTATAGATGTGAAATACTTAATAAAGAATCTTTCAAAATGTAACTGTGGGAATATTTAATTATTTGTTGACGATTCCCACAATGAGCAATCTTGCTGGCAACACTTACGGCAATATTCCAGCGCTGGGAAATACTCCCGGGCACGGCACATCACTAGTTCAAACAAAGTATGAAGCAATTTACTATTGAAAGTTATTTTGTGCTATCTTAGATAATTTTTAGTTGATAAAAACACTTTAAGTCGCTTGTATCTTAAGACCTTCCTTAGTGTACTTAGTTGAGATCGTTTCCCTTTTAAATTATTTATACTTATGTGCTTTGAGGATGGTGATGGAAGAACACCCCCTCTAGCAGGTCCGCTTGCGGCATGGTCCTTATGACACTGGCTGCATTACCTCTCTGGATAGCTAGCCCAATCCTTTGAGAGAGGTAAGCACCAGCTCTAGGATCTCCGGAGGTGTCTATGAGCCGGGATGGCAGAGCCTTAATAAAGCTTTTCATATCGGTACTTTTTTATTAGGCACAGCTGTGGCCTAAAAAGTGGTACATTCTGTAGCTGTAGATAAATAGGTCATATATCTTACCTTTTCTTACAGATGGGCCCTTTCGGAAACACTTCGACCCTTTAGGATCTTTTGTGCAATTACTCTCTTACACACTCAGCTGTTCGAATGTGCAGGTTTTTTCACGATGTTTTTCCTTTACCGTAACAGCGTCCGGTAATGAACTTAAGTTAGAAAAACTCATTGGTACATGGTGACCGCGGGGGTTCAACCATACACCTCCGGAGATCCTAGAGCTGGTGCTTACCTCTCCCAAAGGATTGGGCTAGTGATCTATATATATGGATAAAACAAAATCGGGTTAGTTACACCATTTGTAACTGAAGAACAAATGGACCGCTTTTTATGATCTTTTACCTGTTGGATTTATGTCTGCCTCATAGTAGAATAACTATTAAAACATCGGATAATAACACGAGAAAAACATTCTGAGGCGGTACTAAGTTCGCTGGGTCGGCTAGTATTAATATTACTACAAATTGAATTTATGTAGACACAATTTCCATAAGCACTCACACAAAAAGATACGTCAGCGTCACTTATATTATAAAATACGCTGCCCGCACCAAGAATACGCCAGAGCCGGCCAGCACAGAAGCGCCTTCCCCTTTCACCGTGCAGAAGAAACTATTGCATATCCTAGTTAATATAAAATACTCCGATAGCCGTAACCCATATTTCATCAAATACAAAATTCTTACTCTTCCATCTCTCTACATCCTATAATTGTGCAAATTTGTAAGAAAGTACCCAGAATTCTTCAAAAACTGTGAAGAGCTACCTGTAGCGCGATCATTGCGCTATAAGAATATCCTACAACTTCCGCGTTCCTGACTAAAATTAACTTTTGATGGTCCTTTATTGTCCATAAAAATTTATAATAAATTACCTGAAAGTATGAAAGACGAAAAAAAGGAAAAAAAATATATTAATAAACTGAAACAAGTGCTAGTAAACAAAGCATATTATATAATAAAAGAATAAACAGAAGACGCATTATGTTACAATACTTAATAATGGTCATAGTACAGTCAACAGCATAAATAAGTGATCATTTATGTACCTTGTCACTTTTACGTTGTATTTGAAATTTAATACAAAATAGTGAAAGGATTGAAAGCGACAAGGTACATAAATGATCACTTATTTATGCTGTTGACTGTACTTATAAATTATAATATAGTAATTAATTAATGCCTCCTTTTTCCTCGTGTTGCTGTGCCCTCCAGGGCTAATTTTTTATTACTTATTTTGTAGAATAAGTGAGCTGTAGGGCCTGTAGGTAATGGACCCACAAGAGATACAACTCCTCACTGCCCAAAGCATCTGGAAATTCCTGGACGCAACGGGCCTTTGCGGTGAGCTCTAAAACAAAGGGTTACTACAAAAGATCAGCAATGGTCGAAGTGGCTCACAAGGCCCATCTCAACCCCCCCATAATAATAATAAGCTGTAGGTACCATTATTACCAGTGATGGGAAATAGGTGAGCTAAAATACCTATTCTTCGCGAGAGGACATAATATAGAGTGGTTACAACCGGATAAAAATTATTATTTTTTTCTGTTCCGGGTATTCGATATTTATTCGGGTAATTATCGTAATGTAAAACATGACACGTTTTGTTTAAAGTACGGCATGTTTAATGTTAGTTTTTAGTAAAAAGGGCTAGAGAAAAGAAGGAATGTACAAGATTTCTAAAAAGTAGTAGCAGGACTAATAATATGGGTTTTCCCACGCATTGTTTGTTTATGACTTGCAAATGGGCGTTCACATTTTCGGATTACTTATAATTTTAACTTTATGGCAGGAATGTTACCATTTTTACTACTAACTTTACAGACATTCTATAAGGAAAAGAATGTATATTCAACATTACGGCTAGTATTCGCAGTGCCCGGATAAATATCAAATACCCGGAATCCAAAAAATATATACTTTTATCCGGTTGTAACCACTCCATATTATGTCCTCTCGCAAAGAATAGGTATTTTAGCTCACCTATTTCCCATCACTGATTATTACTTAAAGGCAATAAATAATTTAATTGAATTGAATTGAAAAGGTCGATAACATTAAATTAATAATAATAACTAGGAGAACAATACGTCGAGGTCTTTAAGTCTGGAACGATAACTAAAATACCTAACTGGAAAACAAAAAACAATGAACTTAGCACCAGTAGTATCAATCGGGCCCTTTAGTTAACATCACCGCGTAACCCATTCATTGCCGATGACGTCGATTCGCGTCATTCTTAGCCCTAACACAATGTCTTGCAATATTTTCACTAATGACTCCATATACGCTGGGATAAGCAACAATGCGATTAAACAACGGCTAGACTTTATTTAATTTCACACTATGTTCTATTGTTAATCTGTGTAAATATTATCAGAATCCGTGAGGCAGGAAGTAACTTTCTCATAATAAACTACGTAATAAAAAATCTCTAATAGTCTTTATCCCTGCAATGTTCAATGATCGAACAACTGGCTCCCACGTTAGTACTTCATAACTAGTTTTTTCGCTAACTCAATACCGATATTTTTTCACGAACTCTTCGATTTTCCGGGACAAGAAAGTACCACATGTCTATCTCTGGTCTATAAACTATCTATGTACCAAATTCCACACCGATCAGCTGACGGCTGATTCCGTAAAAACGGAGCAAACACGGATACGGAAGTAAGGATTTTACTTCAAATGCATTTGATTCTCGGGCTTATAATTTCTACATTGCTGATGGCAGTGAGTCCAGAGTGCTGCAGCCGTGTCGCCATGTTCTGGACCGCGGCCAGCTGTAAGCCCTACTCAAGGGAGCCGAACTACTTGGAACACAAGGTCGAGTCATTTGGGGGAACCAATGTTTTGGAGAAATTCCAATGCACTGCAAAAGTATGCGGAGATGGATTCGAGCACAAATTTTACTGTGGAGTCGGCAAATGTAATAAGTTTGGGTGCAACTGCATTGGAGGATGCATCCCGGGGAACGCTGTAGTTAACTTTAGATTAAGGTCAGGTATACGAGATGCTTATGGAGGTTTCGACGATTCGGATCCGTCGACGTGGATGTGAATAGGCCTTGGGGAACGGGCTTACCCAGCAGTCAGTGGAAGTCTATCGGCTGATATTGAAGAAAGAAAGAAAGAACGTGTATTTGCAAAACGCAATAAATAATGGAACAAAAAAACGCGTAGTGTTCCAACGCCATCACTACAAACACAAAAGAACTATTTCAAAAATACCAACAAATATGAACGAATTTTCTATTTTAAGTTATTTGATGCTATCTTAAAAATAGTAGATATTATAATCGTTTTGTCACTGTATCTGTATCTCAAGAACTTACTTAGTGAAGTTTTATTTAAATTCGTTATAATTATGTGCTTTCATTTAAGATTTTTCAGCTTTTTTTACTTGTAGTTTTGGATGTAGGGGGGGGGTGGGATTTGATAAATGTGTGCATCTATATGTGTGTCTATTTTTCTGTATATCTATGTGGCCTGCCACATAACTCTCACAGTAATGGCCCGATTTGGATAGAATTGGTTTTGGGCAGTTTTTGCTTGACCTTAACAATCGCTGTGTCATGAACTCATGAACCGTATTAGGTAGATGTACATGAAATATTCAAAAAATGAATACCGTCAACATTGACCACCCCAAAAATCATCTTAAAAATTTAATTATTTAAATGTTCCATCAGAAACAACCTATTTATATTGTTCTAAAATTATTTTAACAATTAAAGATGTTTACCACTAAAATAGTCATAGTTTTAAGCGTGGTCAATGTTACCCCAATGTTTAAAGTAACCCCAGTTTACCGGTAATACTAAACTGCGAAATAAAAATAAATCTAAAATTAATAGCTCCCATGTAATAATGATATGGAACCGTTCGTGTATGAGTCCGACTCGCACTTGGCCGGTTTATTTTTATTTTACGAAACACGAGGCGCAAATATACAGTCAGCATGGGTGCAAGTATGATAGCTATAGACCAGCCTTATGTTGTGGTTGCATAATGAAATTGTCACTAACTTATTTTATAAACACTGCAATATCATTTTTGATGGAGCTAAAATTATATAAACTGTTATATTTATCGTATAGCTTGGCAAAAAAATATGCAAAAAAAGAGTCTGTTCGGAGCGAAATCGGCAACATGGTCCAATTGTTATATATTTTTTTTAATGATATTCAATCGGGATCAAACTCTTTTTTTGTAAAGCATTCAAACCCTCAAAAGTTAACTAGAAGAAATCCGTTAAAGGAAGAAGCTCACCTTTTTTGTTCAAGTCTGAATTTAGTTTTGTGTTGAATAATTTTTATTTTGTACAAGTTAGTGTTTACTAGTAG
This sequence comes from Acleris emargana, assembly GCA_927399475.2. Taxonomy (NCBI): domain Eukaryota; kingdom Metazoa; phylum Arthropoda; class Insecta; order Lepidoptera; family Tortricidae; genus Acleris; species Acleris emargana. Next base: position 15,338,972 of record OV656853.1, on the reverse strand, counting down.
CTACACTAGCTACAATATATAAGTAATAATACATATTACTTATATATTGTAGCTACTAGGCAGGTATTAGGGCTGTAACACACTATTTTAATCATCATTATGTTAATGATCAATCAACGCTATTACCAAGGGGGCCATCAAAGCAATCCTTTAGTTCCATAAAGACGTGTGAAAACTGTGAAATGCAATACGCTTGAGGCGTGATTGGACAAGGTTCATGTTAGACTTCATAAGCATCCGATTTTACCCGGTAAACGGACGGAAAAACACTGATCTTAAGTGTAAGTCTGAAAGATGGAATACGCTTGTGGTGTGATTAGGCAAAATTCACGTAAGGCTTTATACATGCCCGATTTGACCCGAAACACGGACGGAAAAACACTGATCTGAAGTATAAGTATGATAGATGAAATAGCTACGCTTGTGGCGTGATTAGGCAAAATTCACGTAAGGTTTTATACCTGCCCGATTTAACCCGAAAATCGGACGGAAAAACACTGATCTAAGTGTAAGTATGAAAGATGGAATACGCTTGTGGTGTGATTAGGCAAAATTCACGTAAGGCTTTATACATGCCCGATTTGACCCGAAACACGGACGGAAAAACACTGATCTGAAGTATAAGTATAATAGATGAAATAGCTACGCTCGTGGCGTGATTAGGCAAAATTCACGTAAGGCTTTATACATGCCCGATTTGACCCGAAACACGGACGGAAAAACACTGATCTGAAGTATAAGTATGGTAGATGAAATAGCTACGCTTGTGGCGTGATTAGGCAAAATTCACGTAAGGTTTTATACCTGCCCGATTTAACCCGAAAATCGGACGGAAAAACACTGATCTAAGTGTAAGTATGAACGCTTGTGGTGTGATTAGGCGAGGTTCACATAGACTTTATAGGCTTCCGATTTCACCCGGAAAACCGACGGAAAAAATTGGATTTAAAAATATTTATATACAGTCTGGGAGCACTTAGAAGGCTTCGGTATAGTACTTCTCTCTCACTCGCTCTCATACGGTCTTATTAAGAGCGAGTGAGAGAGAAGTACTAAACCGAAGCCTCTTCTAAGTGCTCACAGACTGTACTGAGTTTTAGATAGAGTTTGACTAGACCGTGGCTTTCGCTCATGTAGTAAACTTGTAATTTGAACCTTGAAAATATAGCAATTTTCGCAAATAATAAATTAAATACAACGCCATCCGTGCCGTCCAGTAGCTTATTTACAAGCCATACATACATAAATTAAATCACGCCTGTTTCCGAGAGGGGTAGGCAGAGACCACTTCTTTCCACTTGCTACGATCTTGACAAATTTCTTTCGCTTCTTCAACATTCATACATCGAGTCATGCACGCACGTCGGTTTCGGGCACTTACAAGACAATACATCCAGTATTTCTAAGATTTATCTTCTCTTATATCCAGTATTAAGTAATAATTTATCTGTTTATCCCCTTAGTATATCGGGATAAAAAGTGTCGATCGATTTATCACCCCCGAAACCCCTAGCATACTAAATTCCATGACAATCGTTGGAGCTGTGTCCGAGATCCAGATTATATACATATATATATATATATATATATACATACAAGAATTGCTCGTTTACAGGTATTAGATAAGTAGATAGATAGATAACACCCCTCAAAGTAGGGCCCTGACATGGCTCTGACCACACCATTACATGGCCCTGACGCGTGGCGCGGGTGGCGACGGCTGTTGGTGGCGGGCGTGATGTGAAACTATATTTTCTTTGTTAGTTAGTTTCAAATACATAGACACCGCCTTATTGTCGCCGCGACGTGGTACGCTATGGGTACGTTTCATACGTTTCTATGCGATAGCGTCTTGCACAGGATTGTTATCACCGTTGCTGCCATGCTGCCATCCTCGTACTGCCACCTTCGCGACGTAGCTACGTCATGCGTCGTATATCGTATTATGCAGAAAACCCACAGACGTTTTCTCAACACGCCAGAAAATAATGTTTGTTCGAGCAGGTTGTGTAAAAACAGAACAAGCACTTTCCTAAGCAAACTCTTTCGACATAGCCTCAATAATATTCAGTATTCATTTCACGTCTTATGTTGAATATCACAGCGACCACAGACAGTGACATTTCTTTCTCAACAATCCCTTGTCATTATGCTTAGTGTATTTTGTAATTATATTTTATAATAGCTTTACAATGATCTACGTTTTTATAGCACTGTTTCTTGTCTTGCACAGTCTGGAAGTGTTGGGGACTGCCAACGTGGGCACGGTGTTGTTTACCAAAACGGACCTGAGCAACGCCACCTGGAGCGCGGACGACGTGGCCCTGCTCCGGGCGCGGCTGTACTTCCAGCACCTCCTCCCCCCGATCATCACACCCCAGACCCCTAACTACGTCGAAACATTGCTCAAATATTTCAAAAATGGCTACCTCGCTATCAGCAGAGAGGCCGCAGACGAGAAAACTGATAAAATCCTCACCATGGCTTTCACGGACGTCATAGGAGGCTACATGAAGATGTATGCCTTACCAATCGCCAAATATGCCTACTACGGCGGCACGCTATCTACTGCAGACACCTTAAAACTTTTCCTGTTTTATGAAGATTTGAAGAATTACTTGGGGAAGGACGGGTCCACCTGGTCAAGTCCCGACTACGCTCGACTCGAAGGCGTCACCATTAACGTCGCTTTGCCGCAAATGCTTGTCAGGAGCATGGTGAAGCAAGACCCTTGCTTGTATCTCTCCTACTTCGAGAAAACCAGTCAAGGCCTCTCCTTACCCACACCGAAGATTGACTGGGCCACGCGAACGATGTTCGTGCCGCTCGCTAATCAGTCGCTTGTAGATCTACGCTCCACTAACATGACTTACCCCCTACTAAAATACTACCATGCAGCTTCGAACTGCTTACTTTCAGCGAGACCCAACAAGCTAGACAACTTCAACCATCGCTTCCAATTATGGCTGCAAGAAGACGTGATGCCACACCTCAACGATGACCGCCTGTATGCCCCTCTGCAGGGAGTCTTGAGCCTCATCAACAACACATACGACGCAGAAGCCTACCAAAACTTAATGCTACACTACGGCACTGCAGATGTACGATGTTCCCACGGTGAGCACTCGAAAAAAATTAAAATAATAATAGCGATAGTGTTGTTTGAAATTTTTTGTTGTGTACCTACTGTGGTATACGTGTTTTTCGGTAAAAAGAAGAGTGGGTCGAATGGCTCCTCATCAAGCGTTAATGTGGTCTTTGAGACCAGAACTGACAGAAGCTTCAGCGATTATGATTTGCGTTTGTCAAAAAGTAGTCCTGTTAAGCGCCATGGAGGGTTAAAATGGCGGCAGAAACCTATGGCGATGATGGAGTCGGGGGAAGGTACATCACGCTCTCACCATTCTATGGGGACAGGAATGACTTCAGGTCCAGCACCTGAACACGAGGACATGGCAACCATGGTCGACGAATTCCTCGATCACAGAAGGCGGAAATCCTGTAAAGATGTTCAGAAGTTGCCACACATTGCCAGTTCTGCAAATGCTGTGACGGGCGCGCCAGAGACGAATGAAACTTCCGACGACACGGGCAAAACCGTGACCCTGTCGTCGACGACAGGCCCATCTAAGACGACGCCATGCCCGTCTAAGACGATGACAGGCCCTTCTAAGCCGACGACATGCCCTTGTAAGACGGCAACAGGCCCTTCTAAGGCGACGTCATGCCCTTCTAAGATGACGACAGTTAAACTGGAACGACAAGCCACTGCGGGGACCTCGACCGAGGTCAAACCGTCCGAGTCCCCTAGGCGCTGCTCTGTTGACAAATACTCTAAAAGAGATTCTAAAGAATTTGTCAAAATGAAAAATTCAGGCGCCGCTAAAACCGCTGACTATTTAAAATCGCAATTATTTAAAGAGACTGCATTGCTCCAGATGTCAAAAGAACATGTTCCTTTTAAAAAAATAGCGAGGAAAAATGCAAACGAAGAAAGAAAAGTAAGGAAGAAATCTAAAACGTTCAAGATGCATGCTGAAGATGAATCCACCATGAAACAGGGTGGGAACAATCCTTATGTGGAAATTGGTATTAACACGCCGCAGCTGGAAGTGTTCAGTGTTGACGTAACACGAGAAGAGAAGAGGTTTAAAAAATCAGGTTCGCCTACTACGTCGAGGGCGAGCCGGATCCCTAAAAGAGCGCTCGGGGACCATTTGCAGGTGGACAAGTATAAACAGCCTCTGGAGTCCACCTCAAGAGATCGTAAGAGCATGATCCCCATACTCAGGCGTACGTTAGACGACAGTTATTTGAAAACAAGCATCGACTGTAAAGTGGATAAACTGAACGATACATTATAATTTTATTTGATAGTTTGATAGCTGTATAATATATAAAAAAATATTTGTGATTAAGTTTTGTTTATGTATAGAGTTTAACATATGATATGTAATATTGTTTTATTTTAAGACAGTTCCAGATTAAGAGTGCTAATTGGTGTGGAAGAACCCGGTTGAACGTTGGCCGGACAATGATCCGGACAAGCCGGTGGGGAAGTACCTACTTCTCGTGTCTTTTGCGCAAAACGTGTTAAGCCACATCGCAGTTCAACTGTTTATATTATTTAAAAAAATCTAGACTCTTTTCAAATATTTAGGAAAAATATTACATATTGTTTTTACTAAAAACAGATGCGGGCAAGGAAGTTATAAAACTATGCCAAATTTCAAGTTGATAGTTTACAGTTTGAGAGAAAAACTGCTGTGACATACAGACAGACAGACACCAAAGTCTCGCCATAAGGGTGCGGCTCCACTGAGGCGGAGACGAGAGGAGCGGAGCGGAGCTGTGCCAATATTAACCAATAAAAGGCGCATACGGTCACGTCACGTCACGTCGAGCGCGCCTTGCGCAGATTCCATTGGTTAATATTGGCACAGCTCCGCTCCGCTCCTCTCGTCTCCGCCTCAGTGGAGCCGCACCCTTAGGGTACCTTTTTTACCGATTTAACAGCATTGTTGTGTTCCGGTTTGGGGATAAGACAGCCGGTGAAATTACTAGCATAGAGGCATTCCATCTTCGTCCTCAGGGTTGGCAGCGCATTTGCAGTCTTAGGATTGCGGTCTTGTGAATGCGAATGTCTATGGGTCACAGTTTCCACTTACCATCAGGTGGCCTGTGGGCTCGTTTGCCTTCCTATGATATAAAAAAAAAAAAAAAAAAAAAAGATATTTAACAGCAGCAGTCCAACGTTCACTTTAACTATATTTTGTATTTAAGCGTTAGAAATTTCTGTGGAGTAAAGAAATCGAGCCACTTAGTAATGAATTTCCATAAAAAGTCGTTCGATTTCTACGCTCCCAAATATAGGTACCCAGTACCCTAGATGGTATTGCCACAGATTATAAGGGTATGTCTTTTTTTTTTTTCTTTCTTTGCCCCCGCGGCGACTTGAACAGCTACTACCGCGGGGATATGGCGTTTCCACGTGAAGTGATTTCGCCAGTAAGGGTATGTCTCGTATTGCACTCACAAAACATACGACGTGAGTGAGAGTGACGTTTAAAAACAAAGATGAACCACAGATTATATATGTCTAGATGAACAAATTGGGGGAGGCCTATGTCCAGCAGTGGACGTCTTTCGGCTGACATGATGATGAGATAAACAAACAAGGTAGGTAATGCGGACATATTATGCGACCAATTGAAATTTCAAAATGACCCATTTTGTAAGTTTCTATTGTGATTGTGATGCAAAATGCCCCGACATACATGTGTTTTTAATAATTTTCCAGCTATTCCGCCATACTACTGTGAAACATTTCCAATAAAAAACCCTACATACATCTTGAAAGGTCTTTCTAGTGCTAAAAAACAATCTCACTATTTCTTGTAAAGGGTGATGGGCAATTTTGTATGGACCCCGTCCCCGCCCTCCAACAGACACGGGATGCATGTTTATATTTTCGTTAGGACCCAAAACAAGACAAAATACCTACAGTCTGTGAGTACTTCTAGGCTTCGGTTTAGTACTTCTCTCTCACTCGCTCTTAATAAGATCGTATGAGAGCGAGTGAGAGAGAAGTACTAAACCGATGCCTCTTCTAATTGCTCACAGACTGTACTATACTATACTACATGTTTATTTTCAATCCGAATTAACGATTTACAACGGCTTATATTGCTTCGGTCATTTCCATTATTACCTTAAACCTAAATATAAACAAAGTTCCACACTGCTCCCACTAATCACTGATGAATTTATTGGCCCGGGCCCGGATGAATTACACCCGGGCATCGGGCAGTACCCGGTTGAGTTATGGCATATCCTCACTGCTTTGAAAAAACCTCGTATCTCATATTTCACGACGTACGATTTTAAACTTAAACGTGAACACAATTAAGTTTAAACTCATACATCCAGAAATATCAGATACGAGTTTTTTTCAAAGTAGTAACGATATTTCGCTCTCAGGTGGCTAGCGGGCACGGTAATCTGTCATTACACTCCATTGCCACTTAGTAAATTGGGCAGTTTTCCGAAGCCGGGTATGAATAAATAAAGTGTCGGAGAGGACGAGTTCACTATGGAATTATTGAGAGATTTTAAAGTCAACTGTAAGGATTTGACTGCTATTCTGCGTTTGTTAGAACTCCTCAAAATCATAAATTTCTTGTACAGTCATGTTCATAAATATGTGTACACTTTAGTACGTTGTCACTTTAATCGCTGTTACAATTCATATATCGTAGGTGATAGTGAAAAACCGCGTAACTAACAAATTTATGATAGAGCAAAATAAACCTTACTGTCTTTAATGAAATGAAATGAAATGAAATGAAATGAAATGGATGAAATTAAATGAAATTAAATAGTTTATTTGCTGAACATGGGTTAAGAGAGGTAGTTATAATATTATTTTCTCATTAAAAAGGTGCATTTTTCTCCTAATTTAAAATGTTACTTAAGTGGTTTTGCAGTTTCACCGACGATATGGCTGTTTAAATATGACATTAAATGGGCAAAGTACTAAAGTGTACATATATTTAGCAATTTACTGATTCGCATTTCACCTCGATCGTGTACAGTCGCCATCAGATATATGGTAGCGGTCAAGGTACTCAAATATTTCGGAGCAGCATTAAATTTCAATATATTAATTACGCTAGATAAGGTCTATAATATCGGCCCATATAATTCGTCATAAATGTAGGAGCAGCGACTTTTCAATAAATTCGTAACATACAATTAGGTAAAGATATCGGAACTTACAGAAGTCAAAAATATCGAAGCAGCCAGGATGATCATAAAGATCGGAACATTTATGGAAAATATACCTTAAGTCTGTGTCACATAGTTCATATTTGAATTCGTTACTACACTCATAGACCAAATTAGCGGAACATGTCACAATAAACCACTCTGTTCTTAATTTAAATTGTTGACAACATAATATTAATCATGCGTGTCTGAAACCTTATTTTAATGGGTCCATCGTAAAGTATTTTGAACTATGTGACACAGACTTAAGGTATATTTTCCATAAATGTTCCGATCTTTATGATCACCCTGGCTGCTTCGATATTTATGACTTCTGTAAGTTCCGATATCTTTACCTAATTGTATGTTACGAATTTATTGAAAAGTCGCTGCTCCTAAATTTATGACGAATTATATGGGCCGATATTATAGACCTTATCTAGCGTAATTAATATATTAAAATTTAATGCTGCTCCGAAATATTTGAGTACCTTGACCGCTACCATATATCTGATGGCGACTGTACAGATGTAGTGAATGTTTTGCCATCGTTTTTTGTCGGATAAGTTCATATTGATCTTGTTTTCTCAATTAGCTTATCGGTGGGTACTAAAGTTGACAGAGACAACAACACAAAAACGAATATTTCCGACAAAAAACGAAGGCAAAACATTCGCTAAGTAACATTCACAGTCACAGTCTTCATTATTTTTGTTCGCTAATAGCTTTAGTCGCATTTCACTCTGATCTCAATTTAGTGTATCATTTGGTTTCGATCGTCTATTTTATTATTCATCATCATCATGTCAGCCGAAAGACGTCCACTGCTGGACATAGGCTTCCCCCAACATATTTTATTATTAATATTAGCTAAATATTTCTAATGACAGTATATCTTGATCATAATATCGTTTTATTTACATACATACATTAAATCACGCCTGTTTCCCAGAGGGTTAGGCAGAGACCACTTCTTTCCACTTGCTAATCTTGACAATTTTCTTTCGTTTTATTTAAAAATCGTAAAATATTAAGTAAAAATAGCAAATCTATTTCGGTGAAATACGACTATGGTAAAACACTAAATATATGGCAAATTTAAATTTATATTTATATTTTAGGTAACTGTAGGCGATTAACACTTCAATAATTATATTTAAGCGGACTAAGATGGAATGCCTCTATTCCAGTAATTTCACCGTTTGTCTTATGTATGTATGTAAACACTTTATTGTACAAAAGAAAAAACAGAACAATACAATTAATATAAAAATATGTACAAAGGCGAACTTATCCCTTTAAGGGATATCTTCCAGCTAACCCATGAGAGATTGAGAAGAGTGAAAGGTTGTGCAACCGGAACACAACAGGGCGAACACTGCTGCTTGGCGGTAGCTGGCCGGACGGATCTTGCACGAGGTTCTACCACCACTATTTAATTATTATGGACACTTACAATAATATACTTTTAAGAACGTCTTTTAAAAGCTATTGCACACCGTTATTTAGTGCAAATGTACCAAATACCAATTAATCAACGTGTACCCAATTCAATTATTCGGGTCCGGCGACTAGGGCGACCACGCCGCCCATAAATTAGGAAGACTCCGAGGACGATTTGTTCGATAATCCCGTGTCAATCGGGTATTAGCGCGGACAATCGCCCGTAATCCCACAACATTGCCCTATTCTGGCTGTCCGCTATTTATTGCCGCCTGGTAACTGGCCGGTTGTAATTGGCTTTACGAGTGCGAAGGCGGTAATTCTTACTATCTGCGCCATTTGGAGATGTGAGCCATGTGTTATGTGCTGTTAATTTTTCCGCCATTTTGAAAGATCGCCGAGGAGTTAGCAATGGTAGAACTGATAAAAAAAAAAATAATAGGTAATAAAGGTATCGGCACGATGTCCCTTCAATGGTACTACCATAGCTACCTAAATATTTTTCTCACGGTTGTCCGTGAACAACGTCAATTTAACAAACAACTTTCAAACAAATTGATGCCGTTTATAAGTCCATATGTAAGTATTCATAAGCAAATGTTTGGCAACAAGCAAATTTTGTTGTTTTGGTATTTTAACGAAAATAGTTCATCACTTCGGGTACTTCTAACATTATCTGTCATTGTCAATATCCATTAATATTAGCCACAAGTACAAAACACCCGCAGCCCACAATAATCCGGCCACAAATTGATACACTTCGCCAATAATCCCGCAAAATTAAATAAACATAAACCACGGGGGTCGGAGTTCACCTCTGATTTATCACCGGGTTGGCCGGGTACCCGGGTACACCCGGATTACAATGTCCGAGACAAATCCCCGTGACAAAGTGTTGTGGGGACACATTAGCATTTTTACGCGGACATATGGAAAAAGTGGGTTTAGGTGGAATGGTCTTTAATTTTATGAGGCATGGGAAGTTTTCGTCCCTTTCTTCTGGTCAAAGCAAGATTATAACTTTATAACAATAGAGGCAGCAAGATTGTATTTTTGTGCAATAAAGAATAAAAAAATATCTCATAAGACAATATAACACAAATTGAAACAGTCCCAAACTAAGGCACAGAATAAGTACAGAAGTAAATCACATGTATGTACTTCACTTTTCATACCTACGCTCGGCGGTCGCTCTAGGGTTGTCAACTATGGCTTATGCACAAAAAACTATCGCGGTTGTGGCACTCGTAGGTATCTAGTCGTTTGATTTATTGTTGAGAATGAAACTGGAAGAATGGAAATATAAATTAACAATAACTAAAAAAATATTTAATGACATTGTTACCTTTACCTATATTACAAATTTGTCACAGAAAATATAAAATATACCGTAGGTAACTTCAAAAATAGCCGACCAGACGAATTAATATTAAAGTGGAGGGGCATAGCCCGTAATAGCAAAAAACGTATCCTACAAAACAAAACAATAAACCTACCTACTAGGTATTACAATACAAAAAGTTTACAGAGCAGACACATACAAAATTTTACGTTTGTCAATTTTCATTATCCAAAATTCCTTATAACTTCTAAACGGATTACCCTAGTTACACAATTTCCATTACCATATACGTTTTAGACCTAAACCTATCAAAAGACAGTAAAAACAACACAATATCTACACAAACAAAAAAACATGTTTTCAACTTACGTAAGGTGGCGTGAATTTACCTTACAAAAATATAGTTAAGTACTTCGTTTATACTGATTCAAAATAGGAAACTTATTTAAATCGATCTTAGATATATTCTTCGGGGGCCGGGGCGGGGCGCTTACCTACCTAATTCTTCTGTTTAACGTTAAAACGAACCATTGAAATACAAGTAGATACCTACTTACCTCTCTGAAGCCACTGGTAGCTTGAAAAAGGACAATTCACCGTTTAAAGTGGAATTTAAGCAACCGTCCACTGAACAGTTTTAATAACTTATTTTTTGTTGCTCCATTATACCTAATTATCGCACAAAAAAGTCCACAGAAGCGACGCGTGTCAAGCGGACGGCACTCGCGCTCGCACGCGTCTCAACTCGTCTGAGATATTGTGTCCGTGAGCGGTGTCTGTGTGCGTTGCTCGAGCGCACTTTGTATGTAGATTGTCTTCTGTACCTATCTGTTCTGTGACTAAGGTCTAAGTTTGTACTATGGTAGAGATAGGTAGGTACTTTTTTATTTTTTTAAATTTATTGTTTTAAAGGGCTTTTATACATATGTATACATCGGCCCTTTTAAGTCGAATACCGTTTACACATAAAATAATTGAAAAAAAACATAACATAATACAAAAAATTACACTACAAAACTATGGGTTTCTAGTAACATAACATCAGCTAACCTATACACCGTTAATGCCAAATCTGATGTGGGGTTCGCGAGAATGCCTATAAAAGCACCAGTATAGGTAGGTACTTATAAAGAGAAATAACTATTTAAATACAAAGAAAACATCCAAGTGTCTGGACCAATTACTCGCACTCATTATACAAATATTTGCCCCATACTGGGAATCGAACGTGAGACCGCGAATGAAAAAGTGTCTGTTTGTTCTTCACTGTCCAACCAATTGATGTAAAATTTAGTGCAGATAGTTCAAAGAGCGAAGATAGACATAGGTTATTTTTTACCACGCAAAAACCTTTTTTTCTCGAGGGAACACCGATAAATAATCTCACAGGCGGACGGTGTCGCGGGCAGAAGCTAGTTGGGTGACGGCACCAATGATGTACACTTTTAGCTAACAGGCACCAGTAATTGACACTTCACTCTTAATTCAAATTTCATGCGGTCCTAAGTCCATTACTGGTTCCGTCACCCTATCTTAACAAAGTTAAAAGTAATAATTCATTGTTCTTATCACTTTCTTATTCAATTAGTAACGACCAAAAAATTAAAAAATGTCATTTAAAAAACGATAAAGTCACCAACTTTGTAAAAAGACTACGTGACTTTAACCGCTATCTTACCGAGTTAACTAACCCGTTGACAACCACGCGCTATAATTTACGCCACCCCTGTTTGCTCGGAAACCCAAGATTTTCCTTTACGCCTTGTCACAATGAAGACACGACGCTACTGAAGAGGGTGACTATACAAATGTTCTCTTTCACTCATATTTGGATTCTAAGTTTTGAAAATGTTTACACTGTTGTGACACTGTCAACTATACGGATTTCGTCTTTTATTTAGCAAATGTATTTTAGCTATCACGGTTCATGAGCCTGGTGACAGAGAGACGGACAGCAGTCTTAGTAATAGGGTCCCATAACCCTAAAAATATTGAATTTCTATGTATTTAGCTTGTAGCTTGTAGCTCGTCGTGTTTGTTTTTAATTACTAATTAACCTGGGTACATGGATCTTTTGGATTCCTAAAGAGCTAAAACCTTAAAAAAAAACACTGGCCATTTCCCTGTTAAACAAAGTATTTATTTACTTATTTATTAAATCTCTATTGCACAGACATTACAAATGGACCTAATGCCTGATGGCATTCTTTACCAGGCGACCAAATATCTTATCAGAATTTTACCTACATACTTAGTGCACAGAAAAAGAAGACAGACATAGATAAAAACTAAAAACTTAAAACGTAATTATCCTAATTATTGCTAATACTGACATTATACAGTAAATATGCCCTGTCCTTTATGTTATGACATATAGATACTCGTATGTAGAACTCATACCTGCATTTTCTGTGATTCCTGCAGTTGTATGATCACAACTTGACTAACCCAGTAGCAAACCGCGACAAAGTTCCAAGTGTTCGCAAATAATTCCGTTTCTAATTGAGGCAGATAGGTGTCCCGTAATTAAGCCGTAACAAGCTCCCGGGGGACCGCCGCGGCCCGCAGATGTCTGTGAGAAACGACTGCTGATAAAAAGGACCCCGTGATATTTATGGGTTTCTTGAAAGTTAAACGACGGGTTGTAGACAGGTGTTGAGGTTGAGAATTAATTCGGAGGATATTTCTGAAGATATTATAAGACTAGTGGATGTCCGTAACTCCGTCCGCGTAGAATTATCGTGAGAAAAAGGACGCTATGTCCTTTCTCGGAGTTCAAGCTATCTCCATGCCAAATTTCATCGAGATCGGTTCAGTGGTTTAGCCGTGAAAGAAGAATAAATAGATAAGGCATAAGCATACTTTCACATTTTTAATTAAAATCAATACAATAAAAAGAGGCTCTGTGTGAATACATATATATTATTATTTTAGATTAAAGACATACATAATACGAGTATATAAAGAATACACAAAATATCGCACTGCTAGATCAAGAAAGTCAAGTAGTTAAAGGAGGACCGGAGTGGTCGGTGATTTCTTCACCGATAAGAGCATGACTCTGAAATATAGAGAGAGAGAGAGAGAGATAATATATAAAAGCACCTGATGGTGATGATTCCGTTTAACTTTGGTTCTTGCTTGAGATTTTTTTTTAAATCCGTTGCGTAATTTTTTAAAGTATAGGGAACAATATACACCGTGTTTTTTTGACTTACGTATTTAAGGGAACGTTGTTTAGGTCAAATAAAGTTAATTTCCCGAAGACGTCTGTTTTTGATGAAATGACAACTCTTACGGTTTTAAAGATATTTAATTTTGAAATTTAATCAGTTAATCTCGTGGAACTGGTGCAAAAGGCTCTTAATTGTGGCTGTATGTCACGCCAACATTGACTTATTTGACACTGACTATTAATTAACTCTAAAGGCCCTTTTAGAATGACCAAAGATACAACATTTAATTACTTTGTTCTTAACAGTTTTTTTCTTGCAATGTTTTAAAATCTGATCTACCACTTAGTTTCTACGGATGTACCTAGTAATATGCCGAAGTTATCGTAAATCAAAAAAACACGGTGTATTTTACTGTTAGAATTATTCCACAACGTCCGGGAAAACCGTGTGGCGGGGTTTTCCCTAACCTAACCTAACTTGCTCACCTAATAACGTCCTCTGAATTGAAGTTCAAATCAATTCATGCAATCATTGGATAATTTGACAATTGACTTCCCAACCGGTATAAAATTGGGATACGTACCAGCGCATGCCCACAGACCGAACGTGAGGCGCAGTCGGTAGAACAAAATAACCGAAAGTGCAATACAATTACTTCAAATCGCAACGATGCATTTGTTAACTCTGGTTCCATTGTCAGTGTTATTAGTAACAGTGAATTCAGAGTGTTGTAACCGGACCACACTGTACTGGGCCGCAAACTCCTGTTCGCCCTACCAGGGGGAACGTTACATGGGCCAGAATACTGAAGACCATATGACCTCAATTGTGCAACCAATGCGATGCACAGCTAAAGTTTGCAACGACGGCCGCGTGCACCCCGGATGGTATTGCGGGAAAGGCAGATGCAACATGTTTGGTTGTAACTGCGACGATGGATGTATTAGCGGGGACGCCGAAGCCAACTTTCGAAGAATTTCCGGTGCTGTCTTAGCTTCTCGAAGTTACACGCTCAAGAAGCTTGTTATGTGGCAGCAGAACTGAAAAAAAATCTAAACGCGTCAGTGACAACACATTTTCAAATCAACATGCTCGTCCTATAGTGCAATTCGCAGGTATAAGAACTATATGTCTTGTTAGTTCATCAAAATTAATACGAGGTGGAACTGCTAATATAAACACCACTTCTAAGCAGATCATAAGCCATCATCTTCGTTATAGCCACTCGTGCTCAGTGGAATCTGAGACCCATAGACGTTTGAATTCTCAAGACTACAATCTCAAGACTGAAATCCTAAGACTTCAAATGTGTGGCCAACCCTGAGGAATCAGATGGAATTCTAGTAATTTCAACAGTTGCCCTATCCCCATACCAAAACACAATGAAGCGAACAATGCTGCTTCGAGGTGGGTTAATGGACAAATTGGTCCGAGCGGACCCTGCACAAGGACCTTTACAGAAGATCAAGAACCAGCTGTCCAGCGACAGTGGCGGCCGGAGACAACTTTAATCATGGAAAATGGTTTTTTATTATTATGCGTGTATTTCCTTACTAAACTTTAATATGTAAAATGTTATTCACTAAATATTTTAATGGATAATTGAATTTCAAATGTTACCAACTTGACAGAGTCGTACCCAACTAACACAATGCCATTCGAATCCACACAAATATCTTCATACTCGAGGGTAACATAACACTACGCCATCTGAAATTAATGCCTTCCAAATACCTCAAGGGGGTAGATTTGAGTTAACAATACGAGCGTAAACAAGTAATCTCGCAAACATCTCAGACCACTATTTATAGACGGTGTCAACTAACCAAATAAAAGCCAAGGAATTTGGGTACAACGCCAACGTAACCAGACCCCTCGGCAGTGTATTTCTATGGAAGTTGTAAATTTTGGTTATTTTATCACCTTATAACAGCCTGGTCTGTAATTACATTTAAAGAAGACTATAAGCGTAAAGCGTTGACTACCACCAAACCAATATTATACACATATCAAACATCTGTGGACCTGGTGAAAAAAGGTATATTTAAGTAGACTTAAATCGTACTAAAAAGGCTTGATCCTCAGGAGACATGTACCCATTTTCACTAGGACTCCATAAAATATGTCTAATAATCAAAAATAGTCCTACATTTTTTTGATATGTTGCAATGTATAGCAACGTACTCCATTGCAAAATTGCACACACATACACACACACACACACGCACACACAAACACACACACACACATGCACACACACACACACTTTTTAACTTTGTTTCACGCTACTTTAGTTTCTTCAGAATTTCAGATTTTAAATTCCAATTTAAGTTTGCGTTATATTTATCATACTAAGGATAGAAATAGGGTTTTATGCTAATAAAATATGTTTCACTATCATTAAGGCGTTTTTGTCATAGTCATAGACAAATTTCTCTAACAGCTAGTTCAACGTAATCAAGAGCTGGGTTATGCAGGTGCGGGGAGAGGGCAACGGTAACTATATGAGCTTTATCGTTCCCCCGCACCTCATGCCCACCCCGTCTCTCAATTAAGTTCTCCGATAAAAGAAGGCGTACATGTAGGTACTATCCAATGGAACTCTGGCCCACTATAGAACGGTATCACAGTGATCTTTAAAACAATTTGTTTGACATTTCTTACGTCTTGAATTTTATCGTCACTGTGACACAGTTCTATGGTGGGTCAGTGTTCAATTGGGCTGATAGTACCTACACTATTTACTATCTGTCTGTAGAGCCTATTGCCACAAATTTTCTTCAAGTATTATGCATTGACCTCCTGATACATAAAAAATATATTTTCCTCATTTTCTTTCCTACCAAATTTTATAAAGACAATGCAAATGAATTCCTTCTTGGTCGACTAAGACTTCGATCACTTCGTGCATTCGCATATTTTGCAAGTCTGTAGAATCACTCTGCTGCGTGGTATAGTGTGGTGGAACCAGCGGGGTCAGGCTACGCTGGTCGGCGACAAATTGCACGAAAGGGGAGTTAAACAAATTAATCACCGCGTCCAATCCGCCGGAACAATGCGGGGGCAAATAAATTGGGCAAATACTGGAGAAGCAATTAGTATGGAGCCGTGAGAGCCGTGTACCTGACGACTTACAAGATGTGATCTACAGTTTAAAAAGCTGTGTTTGAATTTTATTGTCAACTTCCTTTAAGAAGGACTATTTTTAAAATTAGACCCATAATCTTTTTTATTAGGTATGATGTTAACAATTAAAAGTTAAAACTAAACTTATTTCAATTAAAATAAAACTAAGCTACTCAAAAATTAAAGATGTAAATAATAATCACATGATGCATGAAACGAAATGCATAATTTCGAAAACTATAATGTTTATAAATTAAAAAAATAACATTTCTAACGGCTTTCATTACTATTAATGTGGTCACCTTTCTAACCTAACTTAACCTAACCTAGATGGATTGGTTTTAATGCTAAACGTTAATTACCTATATCGCTGCTTAAATACAAAAGCGCCACAAAACAAAATCAGATACAGTTTGATTTAAAACTTAAAGTAAATAGCATTCTGAATTTAAATGCAACACAAACACATTTTGATTTGTGTCGCTTTTGTATTTAAGCAACGATATGCTCTCCGTGATTAGTTAAATTAAAAACAAAATGTATTTATACTGATGGAAGCGCACCCGTATCCAAGAGCTGATCCGATGTAATCTGAAGGTGGTGACAGGATCTCCGCGGATCTTATTATCAAGGTATTCTAAGATAATAACTTAATCCCAATTCGCGTAACAAACAAACTCGTTCAGCTCACTAAACAAGACGGTATTAGATAATGACCGACATCCGGTAAGAGGTTACATGTAATACGACGTTTAATGGATCTGTTTATTGGCTCAATTCAGGGGCTGCATTCCACTTGGCAAAACCATATTACTCTTGACAGGCTAACTAAGGGCTTTATAACAGCTGGATAACTAGGGTATGGACTTTTGGTGGCGAAACGTGGTTCTAGAATCCATGGAGTCGCTATTGCCTAACTAGGTACTCATTATAATACACACTAAATTGATTTTGACCTTCGGATATTGTCATATTTCAAAATAAACTAAATACATTTCTCGTTCGGTGTATCCATACCTACTAAAATGTGTTATAATAATAAGGAAATAGCGACTCCATGGATTTTAGAACCACGGTATGCCATCAAAAATCCAAATCTTACTAGTTGACAATACATGAACATGATAAAAGGAAAAATGGTTTTGCCAAGTACAATTTGTTCCGTGATATAAAAAAAAAGTTTATTTAAAATGCATATAAATTGCAGACGGTACAATAGCTGGTGGTCCCACACTAGGCTATGCCTGTCACGTGGCACTGGGCCTCTCTTCAACACGGTAAAAACCATATCGTGTTTGAGCTGGTTTTTTTTATGTCATAAAAGTCAAACGAGCACACAGAACACCTGATGGTAAGTGAAACTGTGACCCATAGACATTCGCAATCACAAGACCGCAATCCTAAGACTGCAAATGCACTGCCAACCCTGAGGACTAAGATGGAATGCCTCTATGCTAGTCATTGCACTAGCTGTCTACACTGCGAACACTATCGTATTGTGTCATCATATCGTATGCGTTATCGTATTGTCACCGTTTTGACAGCTCTTATTTACCTGACAGTGATCGCGGCTGACGTCATAACGATACCATAACAAGTTAACTACGATATCGTTTTTACCGCCTAGATTACCGGCCCTGATTCAATATGTATTTTACAATGTTTCGTATCTTCTGGTTACATTAAATTTTGTAATGACTAGAGAACTAAAAGTTAAAACTATCATTATTAATGTTGATGATTGATATTGATAATAGTTTGATTGTATACGTGAACAACAAGCCTACAACAAGATGGAGTGACGACCTTGTGGAGATAGCGGGAACGCGGTGGATGCGAAAAGCACAAGACCTGTCTGAGTGGAGAGCCTTGGGGGAGGCCTATGTCCAGCAGTGGACGTCTTTCGGCTGACATGATGATGATGATACAGAAACATTACCCTCTTTCTTGCACGGTCGGGTAATACTAGTCTTTGTGCTGGGAACCCTACATGTCAGCTTTAGTTAATTTGTATTTCCTCCGCTCATGTCGTGCGCACTTAAGTGAACACGTAATCTTAAGCTCTGTGATCACTTTGTCAACAAGTCGACCCAATTGTTAATTAAATAAATAGTTTTCATTTAAACTGTTTTTTATGGGACTTTTAGCAACTCACTGTTGCCGGCGATTCCGTCTGCGTAGAAGTCATTTAATCTCTACTCGCGGGTAAAAGCGCTCTAACGTTCTTTCTCGGGGCTCAAGCTATCTCCAAACCAAATTTCATCTTAATCGGTTCAGGGCTTTAGTCTTGAAAGTGAAACAAACAGACACACAGGATTACTTTCACATTATGTATACTATGGATGCAATTTATACGTACGAGTAAGTACCTACTTACAGTGCTAGCATTTTATTATACAGGGTGGGTGCCTCTGACGTTGGGGCTTTAAATGCATGGATCGTTTCTACTCCGGAAAGTGAACTACTTTTGATCTGTAAGTTGTTAAAAATATGTCTTTTTTTTTTTTCATATAATGTATTTTTCAATGTACGCGATCCAATTTTCCATTTTCCTTTAGCCCTCTTACCAAGGAAATGTCGCCCGCGTACCATGAGATAGTGATTTTATGGCCAGTATTTGATACACTGATTTTACAAATAGACGCTGGTAATACCATATGTAATTTTACGGCCAAAAAGTAATGTACCTATTTGATCAGAGAGGGCTATGCTCGGGGTTTCTCTGCGTGATAGAATCAGAAATGATGATATCCGCAGTAGAACTGAGGTTACCGACATAGCCCGAAGAATAGCTAAACTGAAGTGGCAGTGAGCGGGGCATATCGCTCGCAGGACTGATGGCCGATGGGGCCAGAAGGTTCTTGAGTGGCGTCCGCGGACCGGGAGACAAGCTGTAAGTAGGCCTCCAACAAGATGGAGTGACGACCTTGTACGGATCGCGGGAACGCGGTTGATGCGAAAAGCACTAGACCGGTCTGAGTGGAGAGCCTTGGGGAGGCCTATGTCCAGCAGTGGACGTCTTTTGGGTGACATGATGATGATGATGATTTGATCACTAAAAATTGGCCACAAGCAATCACTATGAATGAAAGAATCTAAACTCAGTGGCCACCTAAAAAAAGGTTTATTTGTTATTCGTTCACAGTTTGTAACAATCAAACCACCCTTCAAAACAGTTTAAAAATAAAATCTCAACCGCCAACTCACGCTCCAATGACCAAAAAATCAGAGCTGCACCTGGCTACTCCCATTGTTTGCAATAATTAAAAAACCGGAAGTAGTTCCGCGCTGGTTCCCCACTTCCTGTGCGATTGGTCGGTCACCTTTGACCCTCCCACCTGGGTGTGTGGCACATAAGCCACCCCATCGGTTCTAAGCGGGGGTGGTCACCCTTTTGGGTTTTTTTGTGAGAACCAAAACGTGCAAATACAATTACAGGTAAAAGTTATATATTTAAATAGACTATATATAATTGAGGACGTTATGTCCGTAATGATGCAGGAGCTTGTGCAAGTATTTGCTGTGAATGTGCAGCTGTGGATTGTTTACTGGTTATGATGATGATGATGTTGATGATGGTAATGATGATGATTAATATTCTCATCCCGTACCTTTACATAAATCTGGCTTGACAGAAGGTCTGAACGCAGCCAAAAATAAATTATATCAGCGAGCCTAGCCTAGAAATCCTAGAATGGTTGCGTTTATCGTGTGACAAATGTTGATCCGCCTCCGTCACTCTCGTATGCGTCAGAAAGTGACGGTTGTAGTTGTTGTTGTTGTTGTGAGGGCCTCTATGCTACAATGTAATGACTATATTGCCTTTGACATGTTATTAGCAGACATAGGAATATTTGAGGCAATATTAAATGACACCTAGGGATTGCCTATATCGTATCGATAAACTAAATTATCGATGCTTTTCCCATATACTAGTGGTCGCTCCAAGTTTGGTTTGTAAGTGTGTATTTTTCAATGAGGTTTTACCCCTACCACTTCCACAGACATTCAAAGGCTTTTAGCTACTTGAAATGGATTCATCAATCGAGACGGAGAAAATTACATACATACATACATAAACTCACGCCTTCATTCCCAGAGTGGGGTAGGCAGAGCTACAGAATTACCAACAAATTTTAAAACTTGTTGATAATTCTGTAACCACACTTTGCACAAATAGGCTAAGATGTTTACCAGCGTATTAGTGACAGGTTGCAAGCCCATCGCCTAACAGTACTACAAGCCTTTATTCCCTTAGTCGCCTCTTACGACATCCACAGGAAGAAATGGAGTGGTACTATTCTAACCCGGCAACCACACGGGGAAAGAAAGTAATTCTGAAATACACAATGAGGAAAACAGTATGATGAATGATTATGAGTGAAGATCCAAAAATATAAAATGTAACCAGAATTTGGTTTCTATTTTGTTTTATTTTCATGCTTTTTTTTAATATAATCATGATTAGTATAATGGGAAAAGCATCGATAATTTAATTTATCGATATAGTCAATCCCTAGCTGTCATTTAATTTGGCCCCAAATATTCCTATGTCACCTGTCACTAATATGCTTGTAAACATCTTAGCCTATTTGTGCAAATTGTGGTTACTGAATTATCAACAACTTTTTGAAGTTGTAATTCTGTAGCTCTGCCTACCCCACCCTGGGATTACAGGCGTGAAGGTATGTATGTATATTCCTATGTCTGGTTATTAGTAGGCTTAGGACTTTTCATAGCATATCGTGGTTCTAGAATCCATGGAGTCGCTATTTCCCAATTATTATAAACATACCACCTTGATTTTGACCCTCAGTAATTGTCGCAATAAGTACTTAATACTTATTTCAAAATGCCTTCATACGTTAAATCGCTAAACCAGTTTACGAGTGATTAAATTTTGGTAAAGAGAGTGATTTTATTTCAAGCAAACAAATATTCAAATAGTAGGTATGGTTAAATCGAACAAAAAATTTATTTAGTTTATTTTGTAATATGACAAACTGAAGACCAAAATCAAAGTTGTATATTTATAATAATTATAAAATAGCGACTCCATGGATTCTAGAACCACGATATGCTATGAAAAGTCCTAACCTTAGTTATTAGTATTGTCGATGTTACGATACTTACGATAGCTCTAAATATGCATGACGTAATGGCGGGCGATTTAAAAACAATACCATATCGCGTCAAAAGCAATATCCCCTAACTGTAGGCGTAGGTCTTGGTAGATAGGAAAACACCGACATAAATTTAATTAGACTATAATTTCCAAAAGTTCCTATTAGTCTGGTACAAAATGTGTGTGCTTTTATAATGGCGGTTAACGTACAACTAACTCATACAGTAAAAGCTTACCCACATTATTTATGTGGTTATTTAATTATAACATGTGTGTACGGTATCGTACATATTCCGCAGAACGACTTAAAGTTGCTAATTACATACAAAACTAAAAGCTTGAGCTTTAGTTAAAAAGTTTTTAATTACTTACAACTAATAAAAACCTGAGCTTATCCTATAAGTACAAGCTTCCTTAAGATTAAGCCCAGTAGTTTTTTAAATACCTATAAGGTCAACTGGGGCAATTGCGACATGATTCTTTTGAATGCGTTTTTATTTAATTATTGCTCATTTAGTTATTTAATAAATTACCTCAAAACTTTTGCCATACTATGGAAAATTTTATAACATTTTTTATTCACATTACAAAATATTAAAATTTGATTGATTTCCGAACAAAATTTTAAAATTTCTGAAATTCGAGAAATCACGACGAAATTTATGTCAGTGGGGTAAATGCGTTTTTGTTAGTAAAATCTCAATCAGATACGTTAACATTAACGTTATTTAATCTTAACATGCTGAATGAGAAGTACCGATTTCTATTGTGTACTAGACATAAAAATATGGTATTTGGTTGGTCTATAAAATCTATTAAACTAAAGGCTGGGGGAATTGCGTTAATTTTATTGAATTTAAGACTAACGCATTTACCTCGTTAAAGAATGCAGAGGTCGGCAACTTAGGGTAAGTTAAATTCATAGTAGAGATATCAAAATATTTTAAATATTGTTTCCTTGCTAGTCAGCACAAAACCATATTTTTCCAAAGTATGTAAACCATGTGCTAGTTTTCCTCATTTACACTATCTATTACAGTGGGCCGTCCTCGAGACTCCTTTACAGTACCTCTTCTTAATTTGATTCTGTCCACAAGTGTGGTACGAGGTATATTATACTTTTTTGAAGCTTTGTAGACGTTTAAGACACCACATTTAATTTCTGGTAAAGCTTTTCTTAAAGTGTCTTCGTCATATTTCTGACAAGTTTTTCTTTTATAAGTACGAGCCATATCGAAACGTGGTCTGAAAAAAGAAAACAATAGTTCAGCAACTTTCGCGTCGCCATTTCACTTAAAGTATTAGTTATATTCCTAGGATACCACTTTAAAATACAATAGGGTATTTGACAACAGTGAAAATAAAATGTATTTTCATTTAAAAAAAAACAGATAAACAAAACGAAAATACTAGGAAAATATCAATCTTTCATTTATATTTGCTATTTTAAGATTTTTAAATTCATAAAATCCAACAATAAGGACGTTGTTTGATTGTGACGTCAAAAGTTAGTAAGTAATCCTATAAATTCCATAGTAACGGAGCGTTTTTAATGTTTCATAAAAAGAAGTCGATATGACTAGTCAAATACCATATTTATAACTTTTATGTCTTTAGAATTCTTTTAAAAAACAAATCATACAAAAAATGTTTACAATCACTGATTTCGGGGTAATAGCGTCACATCAGACGCAAAAACCCCTCTCTGTGGTACGCATTTACACCAAAAATAAAAAATAACCTTACTTTTTTCATTGTTAAATTCTGGCGAAAATAAACTATTTAAAAACAAAATAAACAATACAATAGATTGATCAATTCAAAAACTTAATAATCACCATTAAAATACATCGAAAGAGAATGTGTTTTCGATGATTTTCTCGGATTTGGCAGACCCCCTGTCACATGTGAAGAGACCCAAAAAAGTGACAAAAACAAGATGGCGATATTCAACGAAACATACGTAGATAGAGGCGACATCTATTGATTAGTTGTGGGCAATAGTACTAAACTACTCTATGAGAGGGCAGCACCGCTTAAAACATTTCTTATTTCGTTTTATTCTTTGAAAGATGCATTTACCCCATTGACGCAATTGCCCCGGTTGACCTTATATTATTTTTATACAGATAGTGAGCCCAATTAAACCGTAAACAAAGTTTCAATCAGTATCAATTGGCAGTACACATACCTTATAAATACTAGATCTAATTATCGAGCCCTTACTGGTTCTAATGGAAAGTGCCCTTACTTTTCCATCCGGACCAGGAAAAACTTCTACAACCCTAGCCATTGGCCACATTAATGGACTAACATTGTCATCCCTGACTATAACCAAGGCACCAACTTTAATATTTCTGCATTCAGTTCGCCACTTAGGTCGGTTTTGCAGCTGCACAAGATACTGCTTGTGCCACTGCTTCCAGAAGCTTTGAACCATTTGCGTACACTGCTGCCAAAACTTCAAGCGACTAATTGGTACATTGGTACAATCATTCTCAGGAAATGTGGTCAATGGCGCGCCAGTCAGAAAATGACCTGGTGTTAAATATGACATCTCGGTGAAGTCAGTTGTAGGCAATGCCGTAAGAGGACGAGAGTTTAAAATTCCCTCGATTTGTATAATAACAGTGTTTAACTCTTCGTACGTCAAAACAGTAGTGCCAACAACTCGCTTCATATGATATTTCACACTTTTTATTCCTGCTTCCCAAAGCCCGCCAAACACAGGACTGTAACTTGGGATAAATTTAAATTTAATACCTATACCTGCTGCATGGTTCACAACAGTTTGCTGGTGGTCTGCAGCAGACTGCAGTTTATACAATTCAGTTAATTGGTTTTTAGCTCCTTTGAAAGTACTAGCGTTGTCACAGTACACAACAGAAGGTTTATTTCTACGCGAGACAAACCTTTTGAATGAATTTAAGAAAGACTCTGTTGTTAAGTCTGAGACTAGCTCGATATGTACCGCTTTTGTAGTGAAACACACGAACAATGCAATGTAAGCCTTATATAATACAGGCTTTCTAACACGGTACATTTTAATGGTAAATGGGCCACCATAGTCTATACCTACTTTATCAAATGCACGACATGAATTAACTCTATCACTAGGAAGCGAACCCATTAACTGTTTTGCATGTTTAGCTTTTAACTTAAAACAAATTATACATTTATGAAGTACATGTGTGACTTCTCTGATACCATTTATTATACGATACCTAAGACTTAAATTATTCAACACAAGTTTTGGACCAGAATGCAGCAATGTTCTGTGCTCATTTTCAATAATGTAGTGCGTGACCTTTGAACCCTTAGGTAAAATAATTGGGTGCTTCTGTGAGAACGGAACACTCGCATTCTGAAGTCGCCCACCTACCCTTAGCAACAGTGGCGGTACTGCCATATAAGCCCAAAAGCCGGGCTTGCCTTGCCTTACAAAAATAACTATTCATTAAATGCACGTAATGTATTAGATAGGTATTTCACCTTCGCGCGCCGCGCGCTCTCACTAAATTCTTCAAATCAAATTACATGCAACAGTAGTACCTATACCTACTAAATTTTACCGCGCACCGCCGGCCGCCACCTACGCAGCACAGCGCTCAGCGCTGTGCGGCAACCAGTCGAACTATTCATGACGCGGCTAGCTCGTATCTCGCTCGCACGTATTGGCTTGCAATCGGGCTTTCATATTCTCTGTCTTACCCACCGAAACGGCATATGCCCAAACACGACTGGTCGTGTATTAATATGGCAAATAGTATGAGAGTAAAAAGCCCTGATTGCGTATGAAGTTGTACACGAGTCCATAGTAAATGCGAAATTCGCTTCGCGCAGGCGCGGAGCGCGCGTTGAGCCGCGTTAGCGGCCAACTTCACTTCATTTCTATTTGTTGACAAATGCTTTTATTCACGTGTTGAATAGTTTGTTTAGGCGTTGAGCGGCGCGGCGCGGTCAGTGCAATAATAAGTTTTTTTTTGTGGTGTTGTGAGTTGTGATTCAATTAGATTGACAATGGAGGAAGTCCTGTGTGACTGTGATATTTTAAAGTGTGCACAAACTTTGCTTGTCGACGGAAAGGTAAAATGTTTGGACTTTGCAGAGAAAAAGGTACTTATTTCTTCGGCAAAACCTACGCCTGACTTGTGTATTTCTCAGAGTAGTAAATCGCACAAAAGACAGTTTAACAGGTCAGTGTACAAAACTCATTGGATTGTTGGTTGTTCGCACTCTAATAAGTTACATTGCTGGTGTTGTATTTTCTTTTCTAACGACAAAAACGTGTGGAATACATCTGGTCTGGTTATGACGATTTAAATAATTTAGCTGGCGTCATTAAAAGACACATGAATTCTCGAAAACACATGAACGCGGTAATTTCTTTTAGTGATTTTGGTAAACAGCGAATTGAGACATCTTTATCGCGCCAATTATCAAAGGAAATTACAAAACAACATGCGTGTTGATAACAATAGTAGCGTTTTTCAAAGATTAGTCGATGTTGTTTGTCATTTAGCACAACAAGAACTTCAGAGGTCACGATGAGTCTAAAACTTCATTGAATAAGGGTAATTTTTTAGAGCTTGTGTCGCTACTTTCAAAATAGGTACGATGGCGTTTTAGAAAAACACATTCGATGTATACAAATAATAATTTAATTTAACTATGTTGTGTAATATGTATGTAATTTTTAGATAGGTAATTGAAATAAAAGTAAGTACTTATTGCTTTCTCCCTAGGCAAGCAAAGTTAAAATAAGAAGTTGAACCTTTATTTTATTCTCTCATACAAACCAAGCGGCTTTTTTCAAGGCCACCGAAAGTATGCAATTGCTGATATGTCTGTAAAATTATATCTAGTGGTAACATGCCTTCAGGGTGCTTTGGTGAGCTCGTCCACGTAAGCAAATGCCTATACCTACAACTGCAGAGTGAAGTGAAGATTGATCAGTAATGTGGTAACAAGATAAATTTATCCATAATAACCGTAAAAACTACAAAACATATCTCTCGGCTTGCCCTATTCTGAAACCCTAGGCACGCCACTGCTTAGCAATGACAAATCACACATGAATGGATTTAACTCCTCTAGACTTGATTTTATGGGCTTACCTGAAACTAATGCCTTTATTTCTTCACTGAAGTGCAACTTTTGTTCATGCCTAATAATGACATTTAGCGAATAATTCAATTCCTGAGGAGTCAAACATTCAACTTTCTTATCAACTTTTCTGTCTGATATACATTTCTTACAATTATTAACAAACCTTAAGCACAATGCTATGGTTCGTTTCATTTTAATAATACTAGAACAACTAGTAAACAATGCTAGATCCTCACATTGTTTGGATGCAACCAATACGGACTTTAATTCTGGGATTTCCTTAGGCATTATATTATCGTTATGTTCCGGCTTAAACTGCAGAGTACCTAGGCAAACTGGGCCCTTCCACCACAACGGATGCTGCTGTAGTAGATGTGGTTCTACTCCACGTGAAAGGCAGTCAGCCGGGTTTGCTGACGTGTTAATATAATGCCAAGAGAAATCGCCCGTCAAATCATGAATTTTTCTTACTCTGTTAGCCACATAAACACTTAGTTTTATAGGATCTGTTTTTAACCACGCAAGTACTACTTGCGAATCGGCATATAGATACACATTTGTAATGAATTTTAATTTCATGACGTCATAAACTTTTCTAGCTAACATAGCTAGTAAAAGCGAGCTATTGAGCTCCAAGCGCGGCGTCGTAAGGTTTTTGACAGGGTTAATACGTGACTTAGAGCATAGCAAGTCTACGGTAACATCACCAGCTTCGTTGACTATTCTTAAATATACACAACATCCATAAGCGAGGTTCGATGCGTCAGCGAAACCACAAATATCTATAGACTGTGCATTACATGTATCCATATTCCGATTCACTTCAATTTCTGACATTTTGTCTAAACTAGCTGCAAAGGCCTTGACCCCATCGTTGAGTTCGGCAGGCAATGGAGAATCCCAGTTAACATTTGCAAGCCATATTTGCTGCATTAACAACTTTGCCACCACCACAATGGGCCCCGCTAAACCAAGGGGGTCAAAGATTCTGCTAACAAAACTTAATACCTTTCGCTTTGTATAACATTCTAAGATCTCTTGCTTTGGAGAACTTATTATAAGAGTGTCTTTAACTAAGTTACATTTGATACCTAATGTTCTAACAAAGTTACATTCATTCTTATCAGTGAAATTAACCTCCTCTTCCTTCTTTTTACCTTCAGACGGGATGCCGCATAATGGCGAGTTATCATTAGCGCACCATTTGTGCAGGCTAAAACCTCCCAATCTTAACAACTTAATTAACTCATTTCGAGTATCTAATACAACTTTCCTATCATTACAAGCTATGTTAGCGTCATCGACATAGGTGTTGTGAAGCAACACATCTGCAGCCAGGGGGTAATCGTCTTTATACCTAATAACTAGCTCGAGCAAACACCGAGTGGCTAGGAATGACGAACTTTTAAGACCATAGGTAACCGTTTGCAGCTGCAGACATTGAATTTCATCATTTGGACACTCTCGCCAAAGAATATTTTGCAAACAGCGGTGTGATGGTGCAACCAATATTTGCCTGAACATTTTTTGTATGTCGCAATTAACAATGTACTTAAATAGTCTAAATAAAATTAAAATGCTAAACAGGTCATTTTGCACAACAGGCCCATTGAGCAATACATCATTCAAAGACACCTTTGCTAAGCTTTGCATACCTCCATCAAAAACAATTCTTGTAGTTGTTGTAGTACTTTTTTCATTGAAAACAGGATGGTGGGGCAAAAGGAAAACTGCTTGTGAATCTAAATCATACTGCGAAATAGGTACGGAAATGGCATGACCTAAGGCTATGTACTCATCAATGAAGTTTTTTTTATATAGTGTTTGGTCTTTATTGATCCGATTTTCCAAATTTTTAAATCTTTTTAACGCGCATGTAAGGGAATCACCCAATTTTAACATTTTAATATCTTGTTTTAAAGGCAAGGCAACTTGAAATTTGCAGTCTTGTAAGGTTACAGACTCTTTAAAAATGCTCTCAGCTAACTCTTGCTCAGAGGTGGCCTCAGTGTAAACTTCTGGGACACTTTCAGTTTGCCAGAACTGTGAAATTGACCTTTCTAACTTAATAAAATCTAAATTGTTACTAACAGTTGTTGCACAGCAGACAGCTGAAGTAAGATGGGTAGCAGCATTCTGAGTGCTGCTAGATAACCTTCCTGCTACAATGTAGCCGAAAAGTGTGTTGTGGAGATACAGCCCTCCGGGCCCGACCGGAAGCTGATCACGAAGCAACACCTGGAAAAATATGTCACACCCTAAAAGGATACTTATCTTATCACAGACATAAAAGTCTTTATCTGCCAATTTTATATATGAGGGCAGAGCAAGCTCTTTACAATTTATGGCAAACTGTGGCATCTTACAAGTTATGGTGTTTAACACATGACATGTCACTGACATGTTAAAGCTGTTTGCAGTTGAATAAACTTTAAATGTGGCCTGTTGAGCAGTCTGAGCAGTACCATCACACACACCGCTTATTATAGTGTTAGATTGCTGCAAATCGCAATCCAGCTCATTGACCAAGTCCGAGCGAACAAACGAAACCTGAGAACCTGTATCCAAGATGGCTCTCACATAAATGGGGTTTCCTAATTTATTTATTAACTTTACCTTAACTGTAGGTAACAGAACGTTGTCACTGACTTTTGATAACAGGCTAACATGACCCGAGCTTTTTAGGGGAATAGCATCCTCGTGCAATAGAGAATTATGTTTTTCCTTACAAACTGAACATTTAAAACCAAATAGGCATTTTTTACCATAGTGTTCATTTAAGCAAATGTTACATAATGCATTAGAATTTACAAACTCTCGATGCTGTGCCACATGAATCAACTTAAAGCCGGGGCATTGATGCATCTTGTGCAATGAAGAACTGCAATACTTACATTTTGGGGACTTGACAGGGGTTTTTTTGGTACTGCACGAAGCAGCAACTAAGCTACTCCTTCGCGGGCTAGTGTTGCCCAGCGTGAGTGTCTCCAGAGCCGCAGCTCTTTGCTCTAGAAATTTAAATAAATCATGCAATTGCGGCAAGTGCAAGCTCTGATTTTCCAGATGAAAGGCCCTAAGCGTGTATTGATCCAGCTTTCGCTGCAAAACAGTAATAAGCAGCAAGTCCCAGTGTTGTACAGGTACATCCATATTTTTTAAAGCACTTAAGTGCTGTTTAGTTTTAGAGACTAAATTGCGCATAACAGCCGCCGAAGATTTTTGCACACAAGGAAGGTCAAGGATAGAAGCTATGTGATAATTTACCACCTGTTGCCTATTATCATACCGTTCTGACAGAAGCTTAAGAGCAGCCTCATAATTTTCACTGTCTAAAGGCAGATTTTTAACAATATCTAGGGCTTCACCCTCTAGAAGTGACCTTAAATAATAAAATTTGTCACACGGTGACAATGACTGGTCTTTATTAATAACGCTATTAAATAAAGAAATGAAATTATGGTAATCACCCACTTCGCCTTTAAATTTCGAAATTTCTATACGCGGTAAACGTTGGTAACCCACCTGTTTCGGAGACTGTAATGGTGCCGCGTTAGACTCCGCAATAATCGGAGGCGAAATAATTTCATTTAGAAACGCCGCCATTTCGAAGTAGCTGTCTTCAAATGCGCCGACCGCTTCTTTATCGTCTGTATCTAACAAAGATATTTCCAAATTTAGGTCCATATATTCATTAAATATCTTTTCTAACCTTTCCTTTTTTGTTTTTAATAAGCTGATATTGTAGTTACCTGGATCCATATCACGTAAACTTGCTTTAAGTCGCGTCATAAACGCTTTGCATTGCCCCCTGGCAGCGATGAGTCGCTTAGCGTCCTCGGCCATAGCGAAAAAGAATTAGCCTTTTGTGCTATCTCAAGTATACACAGTATACACTTAATGTAAAACGACTTCCAACAGTATAAACTTTAACACTTTTAACGAGTTTACGCTTTATTAAACACACAACTAAAAGCAAAGCAATTGCAAACAAACGCAGACGAACAAACAAGTTACGGCGTGGCAACTTGACTTGACTTGGCGACAATGGCGACCGGCCGCTAGGCTAGGGGCGCTAGGGAATAATAATGGCGCTCATGCACCGAGCTCTGATCCAATAGGTGAAGCGCGCGCGCCGCGGAAATCGCTGTGCCTCGTCCTAATTGGCTGTGCCGAAACTCGATGCGCTGCAACTGGCGCCTTTGCTCCTACACCGTACAAAATGATTCGGCGCAATTGAGTTTTGTATAACGGTACAAAATTATACAACGTGGAACATGTATCTACTATTAGTATAAACTTATCCAATTAATATTGGTAGATATAAACATATATGACAAAATGTTGTTATCCTTGTTAGGCCTTATAAAATATGCATACCAATTTAAAATTACATTTGCAGGCATGCACAATGGCTTCCTTGCCGAAGTTCGTTCGGGCAAAATTAAGGTGTTCGTTCGTCGATTACTATAAAATAGCCACGAGCACCGCACGCACGACGTATAAAACACCTTTAAATATTCGTCCTAAGTAAGACTTAGAGACCCTGTACACCGTACAGCACAGTTAGACTGCTTCCGACTTCGGAATTTATTTAAGTTCTTATGTTGAAGTATCTACCAACTTGCGTTGTGGCGCGCACTGCACACCGACCTTAAGGGTTTTTTCTTCGTTCTCCGCACTGCAGATAAAAACCCGGCTCGCCTGTAGGTACTCCCTGTAGTCCTTTCACGAAAAAATCGGGCGCACTGCGCACCGACCGTGCCACGACGCAATTTTCCTCTCTTGGGCACTGGAGATGCTCCAAACCCAATCGCTCCAATTTGTCTTCGGGTATTAATTGTTCGCGCACTGCACGGATCCGAAGAATTTTTGATGAGTTGTACGCTCTGAACACCGACAACTTGACGGCCGTCAACTTATTAAGTTAACTTAACTTCGACTTAATGCACTGCATTAAATACCGACGAAGCACCATAAAAGCTTTTAATTGTTTTTGCTCGAAGGACCAATGTAGGCGTAGGTCTTGGTAGATAGGAAAACACCGACATAAATTTAATTAGACTATAATTTCCAAAAGTTCCTATTAGTCTGGTACAAAATGTGTGTGCTTTTATAATGGCGGTTAACGTACAACTAACTCATACAGTAAAAGCTTACCCACATTATTTATGTGGTTATTTAATTATAACATGTGTGTACGGTATCGTACACTAACTAAGGGGTTAAAGTTAGGGCGAGTAGCGGGAAACGATTTCTACGCGAACGAAGTCGCAAGTTCTTTAGTATTTAATAAAACCTACACCATTTTATAATATAGTTTAATGTAATTGGGCGTTTTTTTTTCAAAAAAAGTGTACATTTGTCTTTTTCAGAATTAATTTTTTTTTCCTTACTCAATACCTATCGTTGATAATATCAAAACTCATACAAGAACAAAAGTGTCCCAGATTTTACTATGTAAGTTTTTTGTTCCAGTGCGTCACGTCCATATAAATAAAAAAAGACTGCATACAAAAATGTGACGATCAGGAATGGATTATTTGGGAGACTTTTTTTCTTGTATGAGGATCGAAAGTATCAACGATTCTGAGTAAGAAAACCCAAAAAAAAACGAATTAAAAAAAAAGATCATGTACACTTTTTTTGAAAAACACCCCCGCCACCCGCTTACAATACTTAACTTACAAAGCAGAAACCCCCGTAAATCACAACTATTTCCGTAAAACAAACATCAGAAAAACAGACAACGTTTAAAAATGGCCAAGTTTAGCGGCACTTAGCCCTCCAACGGAAAACATCAAAGATGTAATGTAAGTGGCAATAAATATCCCCCAGCTGATAAACGAATTAGTACTGATAACGGACGCGTCAGTCAGCTCGGAAACACGCCTCGAGAGTGTAGGAAATAAATCATTAGTCAGATAATAAATGATTACTTAGTATTTTTAAAATACTTTAAGTTTTTGTGGAAGATGTTCCAGTTTTAGCTAAAGTCGTAGGTAGGTCACTCGGGTTAAACCCGTTTTTTTTTCTAAAATGTATATCCGTGCTTTATCATACGCTGGGAAAATGCATATGAAGGGTCCACGGAAAGAACATGTCTAGTCACTTTTTTTTGAAAATGAGTTTTGAATCTCAAAATGTAGAGGACGAAATGAACTATTTACCTACCACTCAGATTTACATATAAATCTTAATATAACTTGTATCTTTTCACTCTTAAAAAAACCTCTACACGAAAATTACGTACAAAATGACATGGTTCCTAACTTTCAAATCGCGATATCTCAAAAAGTTACTAATGTGACTAGACATGTTCTTTCCGTGGAGCCACCTCACGCTGAGACTGACCCTATTGCCGCAGCTAAATGTTTAGAGAGTAATTTTGTAGTTAATAACACAATTGTAAAGCTGTTTGAGCATACATACATACATACCTTCACGCCTGTAATCCCAGAGTGGGCTAGGCAGAGCTACAGAATTACAACTTTAAAAAGTTGTTGATAGTTCAGTAGCCACAATTTGCACAAATAGGCTAAGATGTTTACCAGCATATTAGTGACAGGTTGCAAGCCCATCGCCTAACAGTACTACAAGCCTTTATTTCATTATTCTGTTTGAGCAATAAAGCATTATTTATTTCTTCTTGCTTTCATATTACCGGGGCGGCCCAATCTGGACACGTGGGGCTCACCGACGGAAAGTGGCAGGAATACCCACTAAAAACTCAGCGGATCTCCCTCCATAGGTACCGTTGTTATAGCGAGGGCCGCAGGTTCTGCTTAAGCTTTCGACTACGGCAGAATAGCCATACCTAAGAAGACCACCTAACGCTTGATTTCTTGACTCGGAAAACCCTCATCCCGCTTTTCTCAAAAGAGCCTGTTTGTACTGACTAAACATCTTTATCTTTATCCCGCTGTATTTATCTAAATCGTTAGAGTATTTTTCGAGAACCCACTGTATAGGACATGTACCATGCACTTCTAGCATTTACTTAAGTACGTCATTTTTGAACGGCTGCCACACGAAATTATCGAAAGAAGCAAATCGAAATAAGGGAAAGAATCTATTAAACATCGTAGGTACTCGTACCTTAAAAGCTTTGTGCGCTACTCCGTCCGTGTAGAAGTGTAGAAGTCGTTTATCGCTATTTCCTCGAGAACTGTAATTTTTTTCAGGATAAAAAGTAGCCTATTCGTACTAACTTAACGTTACTTTCGCATTTATAATATCAGTAAAATTGAAAGTAAATGTTAGAAGATATCCTGTTGGTCATATATCCAAATATAGCCTTTAAGCCAATCTTCCTTATTCATATTAAGAATAGTAATACAATGTTATAATTAAAATTAAAAATACCACTTAACTATTCATGAAAATTTCTATTACTAAATCTAACCCTTCCCGTCCACTCCACGCCCGGCATAGATCAAGCTCTCTGAATAGAATTTATCCCATAACTTGAGTTTTATGACCCCATTATCGGCCGAGAACTATTCGGAGCATATTCCGACCAATTAGCAACCAATCTGCACCCGCGGTCAGGGCAAGGGAAACTGTGAAATAGGACAAACTGTGAAATAGCCAGTCAATCAAAAAATTGGCACATTGGCAAACACTGCCGAAATACCAAAAAGACCGGGCAAGAGCATGTCGGACCATGCTCAATTGAAAAGTTCAATTTTCCAAGAGCTGGCTGGGAAACACGAGATACAGAAAAATTAAAAAAACTGTGAAATAGCCAGTCCATAAAAAAAATTGGCAAATTGAGAGCCCGCAAGGACTGTCGTAATACAAAAAAAAACCTGGCAAGAGCATGTCGGACCATGCTCAGAGTAGGGTTCCGAAGCCGTTATTACAAGCATGAAATACTATCTCAAAACAACTCATACGATTTGAATGAAAAAGTGTAAAAGAGCGTATCTTCATGGCAGTTAAGTACTTTCGTTGAGAGGCGCAGTTTTTAGGCAATAACTCAAAAAGGGTGTATAGGTCGGATGATTATGTTGAAAATATTTTTTGCTTAAAATATTTATTACATGTTTGCTAAACCGATTCAGAATCCAATGTTACGTGGGAGAGACTTGCTTCGTGTTAAATTACCTATTTCAAATCACTACATATCAGAAATTGTATTAACCTTTGTTTACAAAGGTTAATACATTTTAAATAAAATTTTAAACATGGCTCAAAGAAAAATATTTTTACACTATTAATGAATATAGCTTATGCAATTACAAAACGATTGAATGATATTGACTAATATTATTTCAAATTAATTGTAATAATGATGTACTTATTCGTGTATAACGATATTAATGATGTATCGTGTGAAATCAATGACGGTCGTGTAATTGTAACAAAAAAAATGCATGCCTGCTCAATGGTGAAATGTGCTGTTCCATACTGTTCTGTATTATAAAAGTCATGTATGCAGCAACCACGTACAGTCGAAAGATATGTATCCACTTTTGGACCTTATTACAATGCATTTTTTTTTTTTATAGCATGGGAAGGCAAACGAGCACACAGGCCACCTGATGGTAAGTGGAAACTGTGACCCATAGACATTCGCATTCACAAGACTGCAAATGCGTTGCCAACCCTGAGGACTAAGATGGATGGATGGGATGCTAGTCATTTCACCGGCTGTCTTATCCCCAAACCGGAACACAACGTTGCGAACACTGCTGCTTGGCGTTAGGTTAATGGATAAGATGGTGGTACCAACCCGGACGGACCCTGCACAAGGTCCTCCGACAAGTATAATAATGTGAAAAAGTCATCACCGTTGTAGTCGACTGACCACAATTTTGGCAAATAAAGTTTGACTTTGACTTTGACTATTTTGGTCTCAAAAAGCTGATGACGAAAGTGGAAAAAAAATATTTCACAGGTATTATTCAAGTTCGATTAAAAAATATCTACAAACATGACTGTACCAAAAAAGAATAGTATAATTTACGTAACAGACTGAGCCGGACAGTTCTTAAAATGCCTAATCCCAGGATCCCGGGACCCTCCATAACTCAATGGACAATGGCATCCTGACCGCGTAATGAAATTCCCGGCCTGCCCCGGAGCGCAACAATTTGGCCACTGCGGGATTAGTCTGATGTTAGTTATTACCGCCGTGTTGACGTTTGATTGCTTGTGACAACTTGATGTAACTATCATCGTGTACTTAATACATTTTAGTGTGGGAAGTTTCTTGGTGGTTTTCGTGTGGCTAGATTTATGACATGTCGAGAACGACAATCGACTAAAATATTTCAAATAATAAATGTTATTTATAGGGAAAATATGCTTTATGGAGACTTTGTTTTATTTTCAATAGTAAGTAAGCAAATACTAAATTGAAAGATTATATTATATATTAAGAAAATAACATTTAAAGTAATTCCCCTCTATAGCATTGGAATATCAGTATTTATTACATATCCTTATATATCACTCCTAGTTCTATGCACTCTATCTTCTATGTATATTGGAAATAAGTGTTGCTTTGTCTGATTACATTGTAAATAGGGAAATTATTTTGTAAGTATAGTATAGTTATATTGCACATTGTAGTATTTACGGACATTTCCTAGAATTCTGACCCTTCAATACAGACCCACGTACAACGCCTATTAAAATAGATTAGCAAACCGATTACGTAAAATTTGCCGTGAAATATAGAAAGTTTCTGTCAAAATCATTTTTAAGACAAGGTTTTGTTGCTGACTGTACTTTTTTGTAGTTTCATACATTATCTGCTTATCGAGACCAAACTAACAAATTCTAAAACACGCTGTAGGTACATATCTACATATAGTACATTACCTTATCAAACAAATTCCTGTAGAAGTATACATATAAAGGGTGTTCCACAAATCGTTCCAAGGTGACACTTAGCTAATTCATAAACAACCGAACAATCAGACAAACTTACCATACAAAGCTCATACAAACCCATCATAAGGCGCCACGCATACAAAACGACGGGAACACAGCAATCACACAACTCATAAATTTTGAAGACATCGCTAACTACAGGTTGTATCATAATTACCAGGCTCTCTTTTTTGCTTGTGCTAGAGTTTGTGAGTGCGAGTGAGAGGCAAGTGATTGTTTGACAACGATGAAGAAGATTTATGCTCTCATTTGTAAATAATGAAGGCGCCACTCATTGTAATGAGAGGGCATTGAGGACGACCTAACCGCGCCCTGAGTGCAGGGTTAGCGCTTCAGTTAAATAACATAAAAATCTCTATTCATAATCTATTTTTTTATGGTGATAAAAGTCTCAACCTATTAAATAAGTTTTAATGAAATGATATACTCTTCCAATTAGTTCTGAAAAATGACGTTCTAAACCCTACTAAAATTATTATTCCTAAATTTGGTACATCTCCTCTTCCTCCTCCTCAACACATCATGTGTGCATCACCTTATTGACATTTAATTACTTTAATTTGGCCTGACGCATTCACAACCATTAGGGAATAAGAAGATAAACCTTGGTTAAAATAACTGAGATAACAAAGACGTTGCATTGACAGAGGCGTATTCATGAACTTTGTTCTCAAAATATATCTCCTTTAAAATTAATATTATAGATATAACAAATATCTGCAACAGCATGATACAATATTAAAATACAAAACACGTTTTTCAAATGTTACAGTAACCGTGTGTTTAACGTCAAGTAAAGCTTATTTGACACATAAATTAAGCCCTTTCTCTTTCTTGCTCTTGAAAATAGACAGAGAGAGCCAACTTTAAATGGCAGATAAATTTACTGGTCGATTGAGAAACAGGATATAAAAATAAAATAAACATTCACAATTTTTCCCATCGCAACTATTTATCATTGGGAAACTTCATATACCCCATAGGAAAACGATGAACAAATTCTACGGAGACGAAATGGCGGAATTAATATAGTGGATACCATCAAGAACACATAAAAACCATTCGTTGGCAATTGGCAACCCTATGTCTTGGCCAATTACTTAAGCCACTACGCAGATTCAGCGTACACCTGCCATTGTATTACTTAATTCTGGCGCCTAGTGTGCGCCGCGCTTTATTTGTGATACTGCGGTTTTTTGTTCAAATGTAGCAGTACTTCTTTGTTTGTTATTTTTTCAGTAGGGAAGTCAGGATCAAAGAAAGTTTAAAAAAAAGACTAACCTTTGAGCCTCGATCTCTATTATAATCGATTAAATGTTAAAGTATTATTTTTAATTCGGCTGGCTCTAATAACAAGTAAATAAGAGGTAACGTAAAGTTGACAATACGATAGCATGTCAAAGGCAATACGCCTTTACCGAGTGGATCGTACATAAATATAGTATATTTGAAAGAGGTGAGAAATTCACAAATATATTTAATTATTTATTTATTCTGAGAGTGAAAACAATTTTAATAATAATATGTCGTGACTGTAATTTAAAAATCATATTGTCACGTTTTCCAATATTTACTCCATACTCGTCAGGAAAGGGGAACGCGGGCTAAATCGGTATCCAATACAAAACAGCTTTAACCACAAAATTCCAGCCGTCTCAAACGTCTTAAAAACCAAATAAAGAAACTTACTGACAAGTCTCAAAACGATTACTGAGGGAGTGCGACACGTAAACCGCATTAGATATGTTAAATCCGGGGCCTCAGGGGGCCGAGAGGGGCCGAGAGAGGCCGAGGGGGCCGGGGAGGCTCCGCGTTATTTTTATGCGTATCGCTTACTTTCGCGATTATTGTTCGGGAGCTATTTGCATTGCGGGATACATTGGTTAAGCAGTTTTGATCCTAGATCTAAACTGTGCCACAATTATGGAAGAAACGTTCGATACGTGGCTTAGAAAGATATTTTACAATTTACTATTATCGTCGTCATATCAAAGGAAACACGTCTACCGGTCATACTGGCCAGTAGCCTCCCAGTTCCAAAAGATTTACTTTACTTATGCTTTGAAAATAATCTAATGCAAAAATGCAAACATTATGGCAAAGATTATCAAATTATTACACAAAAACTGCCGAGGAAAATAATATACTTAAGACTTAAATTAAATAAGATGGTCCACTTGCCGCCACGTCAGACTCTTTTTGCCAAGCCATAGTAATATTTTTGCAGTCTTAGCAACTCTAAAAAAATAGGATATTTATAAAGGAGGAAGATAAAAAAACAAGTGATTTTAACAGTAACATAGAATATAAATATCCTTTTAAAGGATAAGTTTGCCGTGCGTTCAAGTATAATACATGTATTTTTATGATTTTTACGTTGAAAAACATATATAAGTATTTTATGTTCCAAATTATCCAACTACTAAACATAAATCAAATCAAACATTTCCAATCCCAGATTAATTTCACTTCATATTCCGTTATACTTCAACCATCAAGACCTTTCCCGGCTCTATACAGGTGACATTTCTTGAAAAAATCTCAGCAAAAAAACACTCCGCGCCAGTCAAGAGTGCCATAACTAATGTCACAAGTGTATCCGTTCGCGCTCCCCCACTTCCCCTGTCACTCTTCATTGTCCGTCCTTCTTTTAGGTACTTACACTTCCCGCAATTGTGTATCACAAGTTTATTGGTTGCTTATGGAATTCTTTGAGGTAAGTTCTTTTTGTGGTTTAAGATGTCGCGATGTCAGTTAACTGCGCTTCCTTCGCTTCGGGTTATCTGAGTGCTGTAACACAAATATAAAAACAATTATACATACGTTTCCGTGAAAAAATTGGAATCAGCTCTCGGTGTCTTTAGTTCCGAACCAATACGACTTGGAGGACCTTCAAAAAACGAGCCTACTTACTTCTAATATTTATTCCCACTAGTTCCATTGTTTAAAGGACCTTAGATAATGAAACTAGTGTTAATATTTTTTCCCAGTAGATCTATTTCATTCAAAAATAAAATACAATTACGAATATTTTACATTATAATTATGTTATGATTGAATGCTATTTTTTCAGTAACGGTTTTAGTGCGACTAAATATTTTTTTAATAAAATGAAACTACTTTCTTGGAAAAAATATTCCCACTAGTTCCATCAATGGAACTGTCAATGGAACTAATAGGAATAGACCCTTTTGTTTCCATAAGGCCTGTGTTGCGGGTGTTTATCTATCACTTACCATCAGGTGACTCGCTCGCTCGTATGTCTGTTTTTACACATGAAAAAGAAGGTTGCGGATATACAGACCAACGTGAAAAGCGACTTTGTTTTACACTATGTTATAATACATACATACATACATTAAATCACGCCTGTTTCCCAGAGGGGTAGGCAGAGATCACTTCTTTCCGGGAGCCCTTCGTTTCGTCAAAAACTTTTTGCCAAACTGATTCTTTACCCAAAAATATAATTTGACCAAAGTGTATTTTTTCCGAAACTGTAAATATTTCTGGATTTATTTCAGGACCATCGTGTTAGGTTAGGTTAGTTTAGTTTTATAAAAACCCTGAAATTCCCCTTCTTT
Source organism: Acleris emargana (assembly GCA_927399475.2). Classification (NCBI taxonomy): domain Eukaryota; kingdom Metazoa; phylum Arthropoda; class Insecta; order Lepidoptera; family Tortricidae; genus Acleris; species Acleris emargana. The sequence goes on along the minus strand of OV656853.1, from coordinate 15,298,904 downwards.
CAACCTGCTTCTTCCACATTCATACATTTGCTTTGTAATAATAATAAAGAGATAAATAAGATAATAATAGATGGATATAGATATAGTTGTAGATATAGGTACATACGTAAGAATATACCGGTGTTTTCTTCAAATACCGCCCCTCCCAATTTTATGAACTCGACACAAAATTACGAAATGACGCCATTTTCCTCCAAGAAAGTGTTATTTGGTGTTTTTTACAAATGGCTGCCGTCCTCAGTCGAGTGGATACCCCTTTTGATTGCGAGATACACTAATCACTCCACGCGGCGTTACGTTTCTTTTGTTGGATTCTAGCCTTTTAGATGACACCCAATGAGATAAAAAGTGTATTAACCGTTTGGAAACATTTACAAGATAAAAAAACACTTACCTAAATACAACTAACTACCTAAGCTAATTTAACCTAAGTGGTTTTGAAATTTGTATAAAAAAATCATTTTTGATAAAATTACTGTCTTTATTTGACTACCTTGTAACGGTTCACCTGAAAAACTTACCGTTTTTACATACATTATTTTTTTGAATTGTATTATCCATCCCATTCCATAAACTTTTTGGTCATAGAGTCAAAAATAAAGCCTTTTTAGGCTTCCGGACCCAAAAAGGTAAAAACGGGATCTTATTACTAAGACTCCGCTGTCCGTCTGTCCGTCTGTCTGTCACCAGGCTGTATCTCACGAAATTTTCACAGATGATGTATTTCTGCTGCTGCTATAACATTAAATACTAAAAACAGAATAAAATACATATTTAAGGGGGCTCCCATACAAAAATCGTGTGTTTTAAAGATAATGGTGCGGGACCCTTCTTGCGCGAGTCCAACTCGCACTTGGCCGGTTTTTTTTATTACATGCTGCAGTAGAAGAAGAGTAACATCCGTGACACTAATGCCCTTATTAATAAACGTGGAGTAACTGTGGGGTAGCTAAACCATGTTTTATCCTTATCTGTCATTGTGACATTTGAATATGACAGATAAGGACAAAGCATGGTTTAGCTACTCGACGGTTACTCCACGTTTATTAATAAGGGCATAAAGGACGGTTGCATCGCGTAATTGACAACAGTTCATTATGTGCTAAGGTAGTAAAATAAAATACCGTTTCTAGATTTTACACTGCTGATTACAGTAAAAATTTCTTTGGATTTTTTTATGCAGTAGTTTTTTTTATATTTAGGAAAAACAGTAAAAAAAGTTGGATTGTGAATGTTAGGAATACACTTATAGTGCCCTTAGTCCATTTATTTCAAAAAAAATATATACAACTGTCATGTTCATTTTTTATCTGTCTGACGAATGAAACTCAAAGCAGACGCAAAGCAGTAAACGCAAAATAGTTTATTTATTTTAATGGCGTCTTTAAATTATGTAATTAATTAAATTACGCAAAATAACAAATTTGTGACGAACGGCAGCGAATGATTGACAAGTGAGTGACATGACATGACAGTCAGTTCTGTATCTGTTTAAAGTTACTTTATTTTATTTTATGTCATGCTAAGATCACGACATCCCTAACTTTGGATATACGGTCTTTTTAATGACTATTTCTTTAATAAATTATTAACGACGAATTTAAGTTAAATAAAGAAAAACTGAGAAATACGGGTAGTCTAATTTTTAACTAGCTATTATAAACGAGAAAAATCAATAACGCTTTTTTTTTTCAATGTTGTCAATTGTTAGGCAAAATAAAATTTAGTTAACTTTTAACTCGTCGAGCGATATGTCAAAGTAGTTGTACATCAAAATTAAACTTTATGTCAAAAAATCTAAGCACACATGTAGTGCGTAGGACACCTGAGGGGTTAAGTTTACTCAAATTATAATACCTATCGTGGTGTTTTTTTTTTTGGAAAATAAAACTATGTCCAACAGTGGTTGAGCGTTGGATGACTGATGATAATGATCTCGTTAATTAGCACATAATCAATGACTGTATGAAGTTAGTACCTATACACAACTATATTTTACTTGTTTGTAAATTTCGGATATACAGCATGTTCTAAAACTATATTCATAATAGTACGAGCGTGTTCAGTATTTTGAGTGAACCTATATTTGGTCGCTTGGTCGCTAAACGAGCGCTATCATTATTTACAACATTAATTGTATCATGTCAATGAAAAGTTAATTACGAAAAATCCGCATCCGTACCACCCTTACTAAAGACCTTTATTACTTTTTTAGATCCTATCCTCATTATAAAGCTCGTAGCCCACTCGCCTCATAATCATAAAGGTACGACACGTGCCAACTTGTTTGACAAAAAGTTATCCCCGTCCCCCGTAATGAAGCACCTGCGGCCAAAGTCACCCCCCCATCGGAGATACCACAATAGCCAGAGAAATTATCATTATGCTGATATGTATAAAAAGTGTAAATCCAGTTTTGACTTTTGGACGCGGGTAGCTTAGAATTTTGGAGGTAATACAGAACGCAACAAGAATTATACAAGGGATACGAGATCGTCAGGAAAAGGTTCATCCCTGTATGCATATTTTAGTACGTGGTGCATATTTTAGTATGAAAATGAAACTTTTGAGGCTAATTTAGGTTTATTCTTCAAACAAACTTCTACTTCTAACAAACTTCTACAACTTAGTTATCACATTATAATTTAAGCTTATTTAGTATATAAATAAGTCAGATACCATTCCTCGCCAAATTCAAGCAACGTTAAGTTAAGTGACAAATTGTATCAGGTTTCTTCTTGGACTTTCTGCGACAAAGTTCTACAGCTTCTTGTAAAACTTAAGTCATAAAAACGAAGAAACGAGACGAAGAAACTATAGCAACACTTGTTAAGCTCTTTGTATTTGAAATACAACAAAAAAAAAAACTTACGCGTAAAAGGTAATGAAAACTCCTAACCCCAAATCTACGGAAATTAAGAGCAAACTTTAACAATCAGAGAGCTGGTTTCTTGTTAACTCCTTAATTAATTGAGATTCGAGGGGAGAGCACGACAAACAGACAAAGTTACAGCGTTTACAAACTTCACAATATTCATTTTGTCTAAAGGGTGAAATCTGGATTGACGACAGATTTTAAGCGTTCATTAAATTTCACCCGAGAAAAACCTATATGATAATTATTATTATGTTAAAAGTAAAAATGGAGCACACTTTTTTTATCAAGAGAATTACATTATAAAGAGAAATTATTTGTATTTTCGTTTGTAATAACTAAACTCAAAAACGACGGGTCGGATTTTGAAAATCCTATCATTAGAATGCTATATTTATTTATTAAGACAAAGTAACTCAGGTAGAACATGTTTGTTTACTTTCGTCATATTCGAAATGTAATTTAGTAAAGTATCAAATTGTACTCCAAACTAAAAGCGCACTCGCTGTCTCTGGATCGTTGAGCCTATCTCTTGGTTAACAATCGGCTTTTCTAGCGTGGTTGTGAACCTAGCGTTCTAAAGTCTAACCTAACGCTATGAAATTCACATAAAACCTAGCAATAACACCAAACTGCCGCCGCGTCAGGTGTCAATAATTGTCCCGCAGGCAAAGGGTTATTATCCCTTTGCAAAAGAGTTAGTCCACTTACCAACTTATTTTGCAGATGCCATGACTTTTCCATGTATTGTAATATGGTTAATTTTCCTGTGGTTGACGGGTTGTTGCAAATTAATAACACCATGCTAACATGAGCTCTGTTTGGTTTTAGTTAAAAGGAAATATAAGGTCATTTTATAATGGTTGCGCTAGCATTCTTAGTACGAATTAAAGTTAATGGTTAGAAATTATAGCGTCGTAATGGTATCAAGATTTATGAAGATAATCCCGTTCTTAATAACAACTCAGACAATGGCACATTTTTAATGACTGCTTATCTCCATAGATTGTGGAGAAATGCATTATTAAATTCTGATGTTCATTCGAGTTGGTACAATTTTATAATCAGCCTGTATTTCGACTTTAAGGCACAGGGTCAGGCATATTTCACTTCTATACAAAGCGACAAAGTAGGTCCGATCAACACGTAAAAGTATTGAATACATATAAAATATATGTATAATGCTGGCCGAACGCGCCTAAATAAACCATATTAACTCCTATTGAAAGTTCATTTTTCGTAGTTTACTGCGAACGTATAGTTATACCTACGTTTGCTCGCTCGAACGGTAGGGTTGTCAACACATCGAAAATATTAATATAAATTAACAGGTACACATTATGAGAAAAACAGTTACTTGAATAATCAAAATATAATATATATATATATATATATATATATACAGTGGTGGACATATAATTAGAAACAGTACATAAAACTTAGGTAAACACAGATTGAACTATCGTTATGAGTAAAAATTATAATGATTAAATCACTATTGACTATGCCAGAATATAGCCAATGAGTTAAAAAACTCATAAAATATTTAAAAAAGTAAATCTGTTCTATCTTTAATTATTAAAAGATTTTTAAAATCATGATAGTTGAATTTCTATTACTGGCCGCTTGGACAACTAATTAGAAACGGGATCCATGGTTCGTTCCATTTTTGAAAATAAAAAAAAACCTCTTTTTAAGCTTTTTCTTTTGTTTCGGCGGCAATTAAACGTCAATTTGGAAAATTACGTAAGTATTGGTAAAAATGGGTAAAAATAGGTAAAAATAAGAGTTGTGACGAGTCAACCAGGCAATTAATCGTTAAATTACATTTAGATCGAAAGTGGACTTATAGAAGAATTGCTAAACATCTAGAATGTTCTGTGAAGAAAGTTTTCAACGCTATTGCTCATTATAAAACTAACGGAACTACTAAAAGTGTTGTTAGAGAGGCTCGTCCAAGGAAAACATCTCCCCGGGAAGATTCGCAAATAATACGTGTAGCTAAACAAGACCCGTTCAAAGGCTCCAAAGAGATTAGGAATGAAGTTTTTTCACCTGATGACCCAAGGAACATTTCCTCGAAACTGGTACGCCGCAGATTAGTGGAAGCTAAATTGTTCGGGAGGGTTTCTCGAAAGGTACCGCTTCTTACCAAGCAACACCGAGAGAAGCGATTATTATTTGCAAAGAAATATCTTAACTGGACCGTACGAGAATGGAAAAAAGTGTTATTCTCGGATGAAACAAAAATAAATATGGTGAATTCAGCCGGCAAACGCTACGTTAGACGTCCAATAAACCATGCTTTTGATTATAAATACACGAGGAGTATAGTCAAACACGGCGGTGGTAATATTAAAGTATGGGGATGTTTTTCTGGTTGCGGAGTTGGACCCGTCCGTAAGATTGAAGGTATAATGGATCAATTTCAATACAAAAACATCTTAGAAGAGACAATGATTCCCTACACCGACGACCATTTGCCTGTGACCTGGATCTTTCAGCACGATAACGACCCAAAACACACGGCCCGCAGTGTTAAATCCTTTCTTAGTGAGCAACGTGTTACCATGTTAGACTGGCCCTGAAATAGTCCCGATTTAAATCCAATTGAAAATTTGTGATACGTCGTTAAAAAAAAGTCTCCGTTAAACGTAATTCCAGTCAAAATGAACTTTACGAAGCCTTTGTTGAAGCATGGAACTCGATCCCACTCGATAAATGTATGAAATTACTTGAATCAATGCCACGTCGTTGCAGAGCCGTCATTAATAACAAAGGCTATGCAACTAAATATTAATTGTTAAGAAATTTAGTAAACCAAACATTATTTTACATAAATAATTTGAAATTGTTGATGTTGACACGTTAAAACTTTGATTTTTACCTCATTTCTTTAGTGTTTCTAATTACTTGTCCATGACGGATGGTACTGCAAATGTCGTTTAGTTGTTTGTACGTAACTAAATATCTAAATGGTAGTTGTAAACTCGGATATTTATTTGTTTTTTAATGAATTATAAGTTGTTGAACGTATTCTATGCATTTTGTTGTTTTATTTCCAAAAACAAAAGTTTTACGGCAATGTGCCTTGTATAATGTGAAATATGTCGCAAGTGTTTCTAATTATATGTCCACCACTGTATATATATATATATATATATATATATATATATATATATTGAGGTTATGTGTCAAACAGTACTGATTTGTTTGTAAACAAATAATTTTATCATTTCTATTGACCCCGAATTTAGATAATTCAATATTTCTAACTTGATGAACACTGTTTCGTGTTGATTGATCACTTCAATATACTTAGGTATATCATCTTATATGTATAAATAAAAATAAATTACAACTACTGACCTTTCCTCGTTCACCGGCAAAGAGAAAAACGTTTCCTTTTTATTATTTTTGGTTCTCTTGTGTAAACACCCACTCACACAGCAATAATGAATCATTTTTTTAAATTATACATTCACCAAAATAATTCAAAGAAACAACAACACACCACACACATCTAACCGAACTTGACGTAATGACTAGAATGTACCTACTACCACAGATTAAGTAAGAGTGTACTACTCGCCTACTTGCATCTCGCTTGACGTGTCTCGACCATGTCTCGACACTCAAAAACCGGTCGAGCGAGTTGACATCGCCGCGCGCGGGCATCCTTGATGTATTAGCATCGGCAACTATGTTCCGTCAGGCGGTGATTATCGGACGTACCTCGCTCAGATAAATATCTGTTACGTAGTAACTCTTACTTAATCTGTAACAGGGTGTCGATTTTTAAGAAACAACCACTCGAAGGATATTGATCTCAATTTTTAATCTTAACTCATATTTGCCCCTTGATTCGAAAACGAACAACATCCAAAATAATTCGGAGCATATATGGTGTTGATGATGGTTGTTGAGGGTTTAGTTCTAATTTGTAATTAAGTTTTCGACTGAAAAATGTCTAATTTATCTGCTAGAAGTGTAAAGGTGTGCTACGACGCGCGACGTAGCAGAGCGCTAAACCTACTACTTTCTCGATATTCTCGTAGGCTTGGGTTTCTAGCTCTTACTCTTTCATTCAAACAGAGAAACTAACAAGAGTGAACGGTATAAACTGCGGATAAACAGTTTCATTACTAATCAGTAGACAAGACATGACGTGTAGCATTCTACGAAGCTTTAAGTTAGACATTCGCTACGCTTACACTAATACATAACATAAAATATTGCCTGCGTGTGTGTACGTGAAAACACTTTATATGGGGGGTTCCATATTATTATGAACTAGAATTTGTATTCGGAACCCCACTACTCAAAAGGGACACGCGTCATAAAAATATGACACGTACGCAAAACAAAATTGGTAAAAGGATTTCGCAGTTTCATAGGTTCATTCTATAAGTTACATATGACAAGTTTACCCGTTTTATTTTGAACCTTGTGAGGAAAATTTTACGATTGCATATGGCATGTTTTGGTTGATTTGGTTTTTATGAATAACTATATTAGCTTTTTTGACAAAGAACGTCACGTTTTATGTTTTTTTTTGTCTTTTTATTTCTATTATATTAGTATACATATAGGTACCGTAAAACCTGGTAACTATGGTCCAAAATCTTCCAACTATGGTCCAAAATCAATGACCAAAAGTACAAGTTCCCATTATCTTTAGTTAAGGAAACGTGTTGTTTTAGAGACATTTCTTGTTGACTAAAGTTTTAAAATGCTTAAACTCATGTATGAGGAATCAAATAAATTAGACTTGGACCACAGTTGAAGTACTGGACCATAGTTACCAGGTTTTACGGTACGTTAAGAAAATTAAATTAGATTAGATAAATAACGTTTACTTATTACAAAACTAGCTTTAGCCCCTGATTCCGTCGTCGTCGGATCGAATGAGGCGTAGAATCGTAAAGACCAACACACAAGCACGCTTTCGAATTTATTATATTAGTAAGAATTCTAAGTTATCAACTGGCAAAAAATGCTACCATTGCTACCTACCAACCATCTGAATTCTGGATAGATTTTATAAATAAAACTAACAACCCTCATCCCGGAAAAGTTCCGTATGCAAACAACGACGACTTTAGACGTTTTCAAAAGTTACTGCGTTCGAAATTCAATTACAATGTATACAGGTGCGTTCCCTTTTTGATTTCCTGATATTTTCTAAATTCCCACCACAGTTTGACAGATGCGTTTCGTTCCACGTAGTTTCGCTCGGTCACAATAGTTCGGACGATTCCATCGCAACATGCTCCGTTTCATTTCCGCTGCGCCCTGTATGGTTTTTTAACAGACCATTGAAAAAAAAAGTCTCACTATTACACGAACTTGATTTGACCAAGGACAGTGAAAGCTTTGGAATAGCAGACAATGATAAAAAATTGTATTTTTTTATTATAAATGTAGACAGTAGTTTCTGCTAAATGGTGATGGTGGCTTGAGATTGTAGTCACGAAAATAACGATTTATATGAGTCTCACATCTTACTAGAGCTCATTTGCCTTCCTTATCACAAAAAAAAACAGTTAAATTTTCAGGATTAAAATTAGGTAGGTAACCTATTTCGTGTTATACGTAAATTATTTCTGGGGGTTACCATACCATATTAATGTAGTACAGTTTACGGTTAGAAAAAGAGACAGAGACATATAAGTGCTATAGCTCTGTCCTCGTCGTAAACTGGCCATGTTATGGTAACCCCCTGTACCAAATTTGAAATCGGATCGGTCCGTTAACATTTATATCTACTATCAGTAAGCAAGTCGAGATTCAACCATGCGTTTAACAAAAATAAATAATGCGACTCCACAGACCCCTTACGCGTCTGTGGCGGTGGCAAATTGAAAAATACACTCGAAAAAACCCTTTAGTTGTCAAGCGACAATGGCACCCCACGCGTGTATCCACGCTTTATCGTTTTAAAAATTTGACATTTGCGGAAGCTGATGTGATATGGTTACGATAAAATACTCGTTTTTTTTTTCAATTTCCACATGTGACAGGATTTTCTTTTTCAAATTACGAAATTTAACTTATTCAATCATATACAGGATGGAAAAAATGTAAGCCACGTGACAGGAAACTACCTTAAACAGGTACTTTTTTGTTATAAATAATTCTAAGGAGACTTCATATAATTTATTAAAAGATAAATTAATAGCCGATATAAATAATTAAAACAGTTTCATTCGACCAAATCATTATATTTTCCTTCTAAAACCATCCACTTTTAGTTTTTACTAGTATTTATCGCTTAGAAGCCCTACAGGGCCTCTATAAAGAACAACGTGAAAAAAAAACCCATCTAAATAAAAACAACAACCATTCTCGTTGTATTACACTAGGCCACGATCCATCACAGTTATTGCATTAGCGACCCGCCAGTGTTGCCATTTGCCGCACTCATTATAATTATTGCACACCCCTGTGTTATTTGTCTAAGCTGGCAACTAATGAAATTAAAAAAAATTGGCGCGTAATTTATTTTTAATGGCTGTCTAAGGTATGGTACTTTTGCGTTAGTAAGCCATAACAGAAACGGTGTTTAAGAAACCGTGAAATCAAATCATTGCCTATGAATTGTCCGTTAATGTTTTTATTGGAGAATTTTATAGTTTTACATGAAATCTTAACATCAAAAATTATTCAAAACCACGTGAAACCGCGGAACCTATTTTTGTTTTTTATTTATTTGAAAGTAACGTAATGGTAATGTATTTTTAGGAATTAAATATTTTACGCCCGACATTCATTTAGGGCACACCTATAATATCACCTTAATCGCGAATTAAATTGACAGAAGAAAGTGCAGAAGATGATTGCTGGTGGTTCTACTTTAACTTCAGCTCTAGAGTATTAAAAAAAAAAGCTGAAATAAGACAGCAGTCAACTTCTGCAATTTTTAATACTCGTCTAAACCTCGCTTTACGTTTTTCGGTTGCGGCGAGTTCCACAAGTACCTTTAGAGGAACGTTACGAAAAAGGTTCTAGGCAGTAGGCTCCAAGTTACAGTGCAACAACTATAGTACAATTTAAACGCCGTGACAAAATCATTAAAATCTATAATTAACACAGCAGCAGTGTAATATTTAAACACATTGCAAGGCGTCACAGGTATGCCCTACACGGAGTTTCACATTCACCCCATACTTCACACACGCCATAAATTGCACAGCTCAATGACAGAACAAATTCGTCATATTTTCTGCAAAACCAATATATTTTAAACTTTAAAAATGCCACCTAAACTCTTATACTGTTTGAAATAAGGTTCAGTTTTACCCATGCGAAGTGTAAAGTGATGTTGGCAGGGAGTTCGAAGTTGATCACCCTCGCGGGTCCCATACGTCATCGGGACCGGGGGACGCGGTCGGACAGTTTAAATTTCGAACGCAATCCATTTTCAAAATGCGCTTGTTCATTAGAGCCTTTGAACTTGAGTTTCGGATGTAGGCTTGTTTAGAAGCTAGAAAGGCGTTTTTTCCAGGAAAATAGTAATGTGAAAATAGAAAATAACATACATCAAAATGTTCAAATGTTGCAAGTCAATTTTGAACCAATTCCCATTATTGGAATATTATCAGCTCAAACTTGAAATATCAACCTGATGACTATGCGATATTAAGATGTATAAAAGTAGCCTTATGTTCACATCAGGATCTTAACTTAAGGTAAATTTTGGACTCCACTTTCGTCTCGATAAGCGAATAATGACGATGCAAAATACGGGTCTCTAGTAAAATCTCGTTTTTGACTATTTTTCACAAAGCACGGTAACAATTGTCATTTGGTATCAAACCTTTTTTCTTATGAATTATTCTTAATACAATAGTTTTTAATTTGTAATTCGGTTTAAGGCGTATTTGCAACGGCCAGCTAACCTCAAAGGGAAAAAATAAAGTGCACTATTGTTTGCAGCCTAGCATAGAAACGCAGCCATGACTAACTACATCATGCTCCTAAATATACAGGGTATCCTTACACCCCAGTGTGTAGTCCCGTGGGCCCTAAAGGCCGCGAGCCGCGACATTTGGCGCGACCTTTGCGTCGCGGGCGGCGGGCCATAAACTGCGGTCGCGACATTTTTGCGACTCGACGAGTTTGACTGTACTAGAAGTCCAAGGCCATTGCGAGTTCCATTAGGGATGGTGTATACAGGGTGATTTTAATTTCGTGTACAAAACTACAGGACATGCTTCGCGTAGTGTTAGAGTCTGAATACTGTAAATGCAAACTACAAATATTTTATTTTATTTTCATTGTAACATAACTTAGTTATTGATTTCCAAACACATGTCATAGAAGTTATTATGAGTAGTAGATAGTTCGTTTAAATAATTAGCAAAAAATATTGTACTAGACACTACATAGTGTCTTCATTCATAGTCACATTCCTTTCGCCAAATTATAATATAACCGAATGCAATTTTCTATGAAATCTCGATTCAGGATATCTCATCGTAAGAAGGTAACATTAGTTAAACCAGAGTGAAATCAGAACCATACCGGCGAGAAATGTATTTTTGTGAATAATAACGTTTATTTTCCTAACCTCACTTTTGATTACGCTTTCGTACTCTCATAAGTGTGTCGTATCTAATAGTAAAAATGACGTATTACGACTTATGATATTACTCAGAAATGTATTACAGATGACCAAAGTAATGCAAAAACATTAATAACCTGATTAAAAACCGCAAAGTATTCTTGTTTCGTTGTAATTAAGGCTATTAGGTTTCGCGCAACATGGCCGCCTCGTTTCCGTTTCCGACTTTTTAATTTTTCATTTACGGTCGCTGGTTTCAATTTTTCCTTTTAATTTCTCATTAAACTTGGTCACGTCCCGAAGGCTCAGGAAATAGAAAAAACGTGGTGATAATTATCATGCAGATTAATTATTGTTTTCGAAATGGGAAACATTGTTTTTTGCGTGTTTATTATTTATGATGATAGCCAAAGTTAAGTTAGTTTTTTTTTAACTGAACGTACCATCAAATACATTAAATCGCGTTTCAACGTAGTTTTTTGTCGTAATGATATCCCACACAATGGAAACTTGAGTACCAAATTGCGACGAGGGTTCTACGTACGCAAATGGGTGAATCAACTTTTAAGGTACTCCCCATTTTTCGACATGTTTTACCAATTATATGTTTTTAGAAAAACTATATTTTTGTTAATGACGTGGCTTACACGCTTATTAAATCAGACAAATAGGCCCACATTTGAAGTTATTTGATTTAAAATAGTACAGTTTTAAATAATAATATAGTTGGTAACGCAGGGCTGGGGACAATGTTGTCCCTAGGTTTTGTATGGAAAATGTGCATTTTCTCCTGAGTTACCAGGTTTTTTCGCAGTTTAAAAAATATTTGAGCTGTTTAACGTGTAAGGTCTGTAAATTTGGTGGTCTGATTTTAATATTCATAGATCATTATTAACCATAAGTCACCAGGAAAGTTTTAAAACCGCAAAAGAAAAGGAGTACCTTAAAAGTTGATTCACCCAAATCAAATAATACTGTGAACGAAGCGTTTCTCCTATTCCTGCACATTTTTTGATATTGTATTACTGTATTCACATTTTATAAATGTGTGTAATGATTACACATCTATGTATGGATTAAAGGGCTGGAACAAAGTGTGCTTATATATATATGTATATCATCAATGAACATTACAATTCATCCATTTTATACGCGCACATGGCCTACCTATTTGCAAAGTAAACATGTTAATTTTCAATAAAACAAAGTTGGGGAAAAATCCATTAACATACTTACTTTTTTTTTCGTCTTAGACTGGGACACCCTGTGCGCTGACACCGACCACGAAGTTTAAACGGTTGCAGAACTGTCGGCTACATCGTAGACCGCACAAAGTGTCGAGTGTCAGTGTGCGTCGAGCTAGTGGAACATCGCGTAAATGCTTCGGTGTTCTCGGCACTAGCTGGCTCTAAACGAGGCCCAGTTGTCATAGGGCTGCCTCTAAGGTTACATAAATAAACATAAGTCGTTGCTTAATGATCTGAAATTTGAAATTAATATTGAATAATAAATTCTACCGTGAGTTTCTTAAGAATTTAGACTAATCAGAGGTCCCTTAAACGTTGTAACTGACCCTGTATCCCCGGAGTTCTATAGTTTAACCTTAGGGGATGCCATTATATATCTATAGTGCCTACTTATAAATATGTATGTATATATGTTTATAAACTCTTTATTGCACACAAATATAAATATTACAATATAAACATTAAACTAATGTACAAAGGCGAACTTATCCCTAAATGGGATCTCTTCCAGCTATTTATTATGTCTGTATTCGAATTTGTTTTCTTGGTTTTTGTATAAGAAACTATTGACTTATAGGCTAGATAAGAGGTTTGATTTAAAGTAACTGGACACATGGTAGGTAGTTTAGAAGCAGGTAGGTTTTCGTATTCATCATGTCAGCCGAAAGACGTCCACTGCTGGACATAGGCCTCCCCCAAGGCCTTCCACTCAGACCAGTCTTGTGCTTTTCGCATCCACCGCGTTCCCGCGATCCTTACAGTTTTCGTATTACTTAAGTACTACATAATTACTACATTGTAATCTCTAATACTAATCCTCCTTTTTTCCTGAACGCGCACAACCCTATAGCGAAGACATCATTATTGTAATGGATGTCACAGGCTGAGACTCAAGTGCTCTACAAAGCAGTAGGCCTACTAACTTACCAAACAACGTTCCCGGGGTGCATTGCAAAACCACCCTTGTTACTCATGAAACACAACACAACAAAAATGTTTAAGATAAGTTAGCACCGCCAAGGACTAGATGGCGCGATGGACGCGCACATTAGCGACATCTCTTAGGGGAGTGCGAAAAGTGCTCTGAAATTATGTCGAGAAGTGTCGCACGCTTTTAACGTTAGGTGCGTACTTGAGTTTAGATGTCATGAATTATCTAGGCTGGTGGTTAAGTGAACGCCCTATAATTAAATTGCTGGCCGATTTAATAGCCATGTGATTTATTTTTTATGCAGGGTTTCTGTTGTACTCTATAAAACAATAATGTTTATCACATGTTATCGTATTGTTTTTAATTTGGCCACCAATACCTAGTGTCAAGTAAATGAGAGTTATCATAACGTTGATAATTGGATAACATGTGTTTTCAGAATTTGTATACAAAATAATCACATCGATCACACACCACCTTAACCGTGTCTTAATTCTTAATCTTACCATACTTACTGCCGCACTCAGAGACGTCAATTAAATTTAATGCTTGATTAAAGTTGCAGCTGTCACTTTCTTTGCCATATCAATAGAATAAGATAACACGTCACTAAACAAGCATTAAATTTAATTGACGTCTCTGAGTGCGGCAGTTACACATGGAAAATTGTATTTGGTTGTTTGTATATCTTCACGGTTTAAGAGAATTGTAAAGCTTAAAACTTCCATACAAAATGCGAAAACGTTTCTCTAACCTTAAACCAAGTCCGATTTTAATGTTTTTTTAATATGTTGTAGATATCATGAAAAACTATGTATGTACGTTTTCCTTTCCACGACCAAACGAATTTTAAAAACAAAAAACGGTAACGTATAGACCTAATTCTTTATAATAACTACAACATATTCAAAAATCGTGGAAATCGGACTTGATTTAGGGGACCGTGAGAAATGTTAACTTCCAGAGTTAAATTTGTGTGGAATATTTTAACAGCTACGCGGCGCTTCGCAATGCTCTTAATATCAAAATCGATGTAAGATTTCGTCCAAAGATTCCTATAATACTATAATCTATCTTTTGAATAGAATAGAATAGAAATCGTGTATTCGGTGCTAAAATAAAATTAACATAAACAACAACAAAAACAAAAACATTTTAAAAATTAGAGTAATACAAACTTAGAGTACCGTAAAATGCTGCAATTTTGCCGTTTAAGCTCAATTTTGCCTATTTCGTTTGTATTACGATATCTCGCATTTGCTCAGTTTTTTCTTGTTTTTTACCATTTGGTAGTAATTTTCATTATTCTAGCAACACATTTTTAATTTTTTTACGTTGTTAACTCCATTGTTGCGACGCCAGTCGTGCATCATAAGTTGGAGGGAGTGGCTGCATTTTTTTAGTGTCTCGCAACTTTTAAAATTTTAAGTACCTACAAGGAACGTGATTTTCGAGAAGTAGGTGCGTCCCAGGGTAAGTAAATATGGTCTATTTTCCGTAAGTTTAATATTTTGAAGAATAGGACACGATTTCATTATAATAACGTAGTAGGCAATATTGGGCAGTGTTCTGGAAACTTGAGTGACACAATTTTGCCTGGGTCTAGGGCTGTCACTAGCTGGGTTCATTGATGAGATAAGAGTAAGAGTGCCTAAATTGCTTAAGTGAGTTAATTTATTACTGATTAAGGTTTTTTAAGACTGATGTTTCTTTAATACCAAAGCTTTCAGTTGTGTTCCTACGCTGTGATGATTATTTTTTAACAAAAAAAATGCATTTTTTTTTAAATAACAACCTTTTTTTGGCACAAAACCTACAGTTGCCGATATTTTTGTATGGAAAGTTCGTGGAACCTGGTACAACATTGCCTATTGCCTGTGAAAAAAAAACCATAAAGCTTATAGCAATAATTTGACTGCCAGGGACAAGCACAATGTCTCATGTACACAATGAAATATTATTACAAATAGCAAAACGTTATTTATCGAGATAACCGTCTAGGCAAAGTTACGTCTTAGGCCTAAAACTTTGCCTGCCACTTTAAATGCTTATAACTAGGAAATATTGTATGATTACCTACTGATATTTGAGTCTAATTTGGCGAGGAAAAGGGTCTGTTTTCCGACTAATACTCATTAAACCACATAAGACAAATAGTTTCACAGATATAAGGAAAAAACGTCAAAATCCGTGCAAAGTTGCAGCATTTTACGGTACTTAGTCTAAAATTAACACCGAAACCTTTTGGACTATGCCCCGTAAACGAACATTATTGGGTTTAACCTGAAAATTTGTACATTTCCTAAAAGCAAATGCTAAGGTTAACTACCAATTCTCCAAACGATTTGTACTAATTTCACCAAACGATGTCGAATGTTAATCAATATTAATCGACTGTTAGTTCGAACATTTTGACAGCCTGTCGGTGAAATTCCACATCAATCGGTGATTTAAAGGGAATTTCTTAGTTTCCGTGTGTTTAAATAAAGTATCTAGCCTATATTTATGTAGCACTAATCTATTTTAAATCGTAGGTGTAAGAATCTAGATACGTAGGAGCCTAGTTTACTTAACTTACCTAATGCTAAGCTAATCTATTCAGGTTGTGCATAAATCATGGCGCCTAGTCTGGCCGTTAGCCAATATCTTTGTACCTATCTAGGTCTACTTTATCCTCTTGCAAGACAAAGACTCTTTCTAGGTTTTCCCGGATTTATCCTAGTTTGGAGCGTCCAGGGGTAAAGTTATGACTTTAGGAATATCCGAGACATGGTTATTCATCTCATCAGTCAGGGAAACAGAGATAAACTTAATTTGACATAATAGCCGTTTTGTTTTTTTTTTATATTTCTTTTATAGACTTTTTTAGGGTTCCGAATTCAAAGTATGTCCGTCTGTATACGGTTTTACTCGGAAACCCTTGGTGTACTACTAAGCTGTAATTTGCAATGGTTAGGTACCTATACATTAAAAATACGCCGACATAGGTAGTTTTAGAATAAAATCTTGAATTGACAACAATTCATTTTGTGCTAAGGTAGTAAAATAAAATACCGTTTCTAGATTTTACACTGCTGATTACAGTAAAAATATCTTTGGATTTTTTTATGCAGTAGTTTTTTTTATATTTAGGAAAAACAGTAAAAAAAGTTGGATTTTGAATGTTAGGAATACACTTATAGTGCCCTTAGTCCATTTATTACCAAAGGAATTCAATAAAATATACAACTGTCATGTTCATTGTTTATCTGTCTGACGGATTACTTGATTCTGACGACACGCTTTCAATTCTACGCAAAATAGTTTATTTATTTTAATGGCGTCTACAAATTACGTAATTAATTAAATTACGCAAAATAGCAAATTTGTGAACGAACGGCAGCGAATGATTGACATGACATGACAGTCAGTTTTGTTTACTGTTTAAAGTTACTTTTTTAAATTTTATATCAGGCTAAGATCACGACATCAGTATTCCTAACTTTGTATTTACGGTCTTTTTAATGACTATTTCTTTAATAAATTATTAACGACGAATTTAAGTTAAATAAAGAAAAACCAAGAAATACGGGTAGTCTAATTTTTAACCAGCTATTATAAACGCGAAAAAACAATAATGCTTTTTTTTTTTGAAATGTTGTCAATTGTTTTTTTTTATTGCATGTAAAACTAAGCTTTTATAAAATTATAACATCGAGTGAGGTGTGATTATCAAATTTAAATTTGGAGACTGGGTTTAGGAAATACTATTGGACACCATATTGAGAGCGCATAATTAATTAATTAATAAGAAGAACTATCACGTCTAAGTACACTCGATGGTTTCTTGAGAAACAAGTGTTTAAATCTTCTAAAAATCATCTAAGAAAGCACCAAGTAACTTTGAATAGATGTTCACACTTGATGTTTTTCGAGATTGGCGTCGGAACCCTACACTGAGCATAATCCGATATGCTCACTTGCTCAGCGTGGTGTTTTATGCTACAGAAGACAAACGAAACAGTGGTCTGGTGGAAAATGATCACCACCGCCCATGGACACTAGGAGAAGAACCGCAGACGCTTTGCCAGCGGCGTTTGAAAGGAGGTCCAGAAATACCACCGCAATAAGTTTTGATTTAGCCATAAAAAGGGCAGCGAATGCATGAAGGACATAGGTACACACAACATCACACCTAACTAACCATTAAAGACAGAGCAGAGAGAAAAAGAAAGAGATGTATATATGTGTATTATGTCAACTTCTATGCATTCTAGTGCGACTCTCTTTCATGCAATATTTCAGATTTCTGAAGTGTAGGTATAGCTAGATGTGTTGCTGTGTGTACTAGCAGAAGATTTAGTGTGGAAAGATATACACAGCACAGATATACACAATATTCAAACAACATGATAAGTAATTGAACCTACGGCTATCACTAACCGAAAATTGTCTAAAACGTTGTTTATTTACCGATAGCAATTGTTGCAACAAACAGACAAGTTCAAAACACTGTTATCGTATTTTTATGTTTTTAACAGATATCAATAAAAAATAATTAACGAAACCTTTTATCTGTTTATTAAGGTATTCTATACTTAGTGACTCCATTAGGGGTCAATTTCAAAAGGAAACCAGAGAGCCTGGTCTTCAGCAAATGGTCGCCGTAGAGTGGTATGATAACCTCGGCCTGGGAATGTTTTGGGATTATGGAAAATAAATAACTGAGTATTGAATATTGGGCCACATATAGAATAAGTTTTATTCTATTATTTCTGTTAGAAATTCCCACAACGCATGTCCTGGTCCTGATGTAACGCCATCTATAAGTATAATAATTAATCGTGCGTTAAAAAGAAAAGTGACGTTATAGAAAAACCAAACACATTTTTGCTTTATTGAATAAATCGCCTACACTCTAACCAACCACATTGTATGGTGATAAAGTAGTGCTTAGCAGTTTCTTGTCTATCACGATAGATGGTGCTCATGTCACTCTTCTATTGTACGTCCCATTCGCTTTTTTGGTGGTAAACGTGTGCGTTATAAACCTGCAAATTATCTTATAGCATCTCGAATCTAGAAAAAACTATCTCGAAAATCAACAAGTATGAATGATAGTCATTTCACCGGTGTTAGTCTTCCCCGCACCGGAACACAAAAAAGCGAACACTGTGGTGTACAAACCCGAAAGCCTTTTTAATATTCTACTCCTACTTGAGTGTTTATTTATATAAGGATTATATTTAACTATATCTACAAGTAGTTAATATGCAAATCAATAAACAGATCTAGAGATAATGTTTGAATAGACAATATATAATGTGCCTCATTAAGAAGTTTACTGTTGACCAATGAAATCATAACAACGCTAATGGACTTCTAATCGCTACCGCGACGTGTGTGGCATATTGCACCATACTAACCAATATTCTAACTTGCAAGTATGTTAATTTGTTTTTCCTCTTTATACAAAGAACCCTTATGGTTTTCTTATAGTCACAGTGGACATCAAAGTGATTCTTATAGGATCACTTTGATGTCCGTTTGTCTGTCTGTCAAGACCGTTTATCTCGGGAACGCGTAAAGGTCATCATCATCAGCCTGTTGCAGTCCCCTGCTGGACATAGGCCTCTCCCAAGGAACGCCACAGAGCCCGGTTTAATTAGCTTGACGACGCGCTGGCCTAGTTGGTGGTGACCCTGCCTGCAAAGCTAGAGGTCCTGGGTTCAAATCCCGGTAAGGGCAGATATTTGTGTGATGAACGCGAATATTTGTTCCTGAGTCATGGATGTTTTCTATGTATTTAAGCATATATTTCTCTATATAAGTATTTATATCGTTGTCTAGTACCCATAGTACAAGCCTAGAGCTTAGTTTGGGACTAGGTCAATTGGTGTGACATTGTCCCTTGATATTTATTATTTATTTATTATTATTATAATGCTTTATGCATCCAGTCGCTGCCGGCCCTCTTATGCATAAAGGTATCGAGTTGAAATTAAAACCATATACGCCGGTCTACAGTTTCTTCAAGCTGAGAAAAAATCAAACTTACGTAAAAAAAGATACGGCCGTTTAAGCTGAAAAAATATGTATTTCGACACTCTCGGAGGAATCAAAATGTATAGGGTATTTTCCTTTGACCTAGAACAATGAAACTTAGCAAGTATCACCGTCTTTTACTACAAGTATAGGGAAAAATCTGAAATCTGCATTTTTTTTATTTAATCTCATAATAAACAGGATCTTTATGCAAGGAAAAAAGGAGGTCCACATTTTTTTATTGAGTGTTTCCGCACGTGGCTCAGTTAGGTACAGTCAACAGCATAAATAAGTGATCATTTATGTACCTTGTCACTTTAACGTTATGTTTGAAATGCTATACAAAATAGTGAAACGATTGAAAGCGACAAGGTACATAAATGATCACTTATTTATGCTGTTGACTGTACATGTGCGAAACCCTCGTTGGGCGAGTCCGACTCGCACTTGACCGGTTTCTTCTTAGAAACGACCAGTCACAAACCTGAACATTTAGTGGAGGTAGTTTTCGTGGTGGTAACGTGGACTTTGTGCAAGGTCTGCCCAGATCGCCACCAAGCATCTTATCCTTTAAACGACCGCTAAGCAGCAGTGTGTATTGTCGTGCTCCGGTGTGGGGATAAAACAACCGGTGAAATCACTATCGAAATTACTAGCATAGAAGTATTTCATCTTAGTTCTCAGGGTTGTTAACGCATTTGCGGTCTTAGGATTGCAATGTTCAGATTGTAGCTTTGAAAATTAAAAGTCTGTTTCACAGATCCCTTTTTTGCCTTCTCCATGACATACATTCAATGTACCTTCCATAGGTAATAATCAACCAAGAATCAAAATGAAAATCCTTTACCCCTTATCAACTCTATTTTTATGGCGTTAACGCCCATCAAAAGTGGTAAAGGACTTGTTTGGTCGTGCGATCCAGAAATATAATTACCTGTAGGGTATACTTCAAATTTTGTCAGTTTGTGTAGGTCAAATCTTGCAAGAAATTGCGATAGTATGGTACCTATAGAAGCTGATCGGATGATAAAGTCGTACCTCTGCTGTACTGTGTCGTAATTTTTTTTGGTGGACTTTATTTTTCGACGCAGCTCGCAGTTGGACTCTTAGTAGTGACCCTGCCTACGAAGCTCTTCGGGTTCGATTCTCGCAAATATTTCTGTTATGTGCATAAATAATACTAGTTGAGAGCCTTGGATGTTATCTACCTTTATATTAAATTTATATGTGAACAACTTGAGTTTTTTGACGAGTATATATGGCAAAATAAGTATATCAATAAGTAGGTCTACGATTAGGGACTTACAATTAAAGGTATCGTCAAGAAAATACAAAATACATATCTAAACCGTTTAATAAAGTGCCTTATAAATTATAAACAAACGTTTACTTTTCAGATTCATGCTCATGGACAACCTGGGGCTTGAAGTCCAAATCGACCACCCTGCTGAGGCTGTTGACGTACATATCCAGCCGCTGCGTCATGTAATAGCAGCGCCGGTCCTTGATCTGGCGGTTCTGGTTAAGATCCATCACGGAAATCAGCAAGCCATCTCTGGTCCGGGACAACCCTGGACACCTCACTCCATCAGGCCCGGTGAAGTAGCTGGAGCCGTAGAACAGCCCCAAGTCTTTGTGAGCGGGCTTACCATCAGCAGACGTGAACTCATTAGGGAACTCTTCGTAACCTACGCGGTTGATAGCAGCTGTGAAGTAGCAGTTGGTAATGGCAGCGTTCCTAGCTTCTATGTTCCACATGTACTCACTACCAGCTTCAGCCGCGATGGTAGCAGAGGGGTTGAAGACGATCTCAGCGCCGTTCTGGCCAAACATCATCCAGTTAAGGACGTGGTGGCGTCCAAAGCAGATGTTCACTGCGATCTTGCCGTATCTTGTTGCAAACACGGGGTGCCCGGAGTTGCCTTCCATGTAGTAGTTAGATTCGTTGAAATCTCCGACTCTTGGGATGTGGTTCTTTCGCTGCTTGCCAATAACGTTGCCAGAGTCGCTGATAACGACAGAAGTGTTCCAGAGGATGTCCGCGTGCTTTTCATCGCGCTCAAGGATGGAAGACACGATCACCATTGAGTATTTGATTGCGAGCTCGCGTAGGAACCTTGTGGTTGGTCCGTTTTCGGCTGATTCAGCGAATTCGCACCATGGCTGCTTCTCTCTGGTGCAGAAAGCGAACGGCATGTTCCATAATTCTTGGAAGCAGATGATGTTGACGCCCTCCTGTCCAGCAACGTCTATGATCTTCTTTACTTTGTCGAAAATGGCTTTTTTCTGTTCATTGATCGGCCGGTCAGTTGGGACAGCGATGGAATGTTGGATAACGCCGACTTTGACGATCCTAGGTGGGCGGGTCTGTTCTTTCTTAGCAGGGAAGGCATACGCAGCAATTTCGAAGTTGGCGTCTTTCGCAGCAGCGAGCGAAGATTCCTTTATCGGGACTTCGTGGTGGTTTGTTCTTCCATAGTAGATGCGGTTGAATTCATCAAGGTCTCGTCCGCTGAGGTTGTTGTTGACGATGTTTTCCAAGCTAAGAGTTTCCCCGTCCATGATGCCGTGCGTTAGTCCGTCGTCTGTGCCGGAGAACGCGCGGGCCAGCCTTTAAATAGGACGCGGGAGGCACTGGGCGTGCAGCGAACGTTCGTGTGGTCTGGCTGTTTCTTGACGACCTTCGACCTTATGTGATAAAGCTGAGACAATAAGCAAATGAAAATATTTGACTTATCAATAGAACTTGCTACGTGACAATAATACGTCCCTATTCTGGTTTTTTCGATACCGTGACGGGTAACATAACTTATGTTATGCTCATTTCTGAGGGTATATAGGTATTTATTTATGTTGGCAATTATTAAAGTTGCGTTCTAAGTTCTAACTTCTATGATGATTGATGGATGACAGATAATAACAGATTTACTCCAGTTACAACACAATAATAAGGAAAATGTGCAAATAACTGATACATGACAGTAGGTACTAAAGAACTATACCTATACTAAGAATTTATGTTATACATTTTTCTGTCTCCGTCTCTGAGGAGAACATTAGGTAGGTACAGTCACAACAAGGGATTGTTGAGCCACTTGCCATGCCACTGTTCGTATTTTGGCCGTGTAATACGAATTGTAGGTTAAGTCGGTTATACTATACCTACTCGTATATCCAGTATGTATTACTCGGCAAAATTATGAAGAAGGGCAATGGTAACATTCCCGCGTTGGGGACTTTTTCTTGTATTTTTATTCAGTCAATTTACCTGCAATTTAAATATTTAATAATGTCTAAGAATAGCGTAAACTAGCCGATCATTATAAAGTCTGCAGGCAAATATGGATAAAGCGTCTCGAGCCAGTATGTTAAATTTGTTTCTCAAGATGGCTAAACTGCCAAACGATTCTCTACCTTCCATCGTAAAGCTCAGACACTACTCAATAAGTCAATTTAAACATACTGCGTTCGATACATATTAAACAACCATTGAGTTATTTACTGCGCAAACAGGCTTACGTAACAACTTTAAAAACAAACTTAACCGACCGAAGTGGTGAAACATGGAACTAATAAAGCTACATACTTTCAATATGTAAGATAGCGACAACAGCGCTCCCATTGAAGTCCAAATAACTTTGTAGTTCGATATTGACTTTTTAATCAAAGTTTATCTTAACATTGTACCAAAAACATGGAACAAGAACGGTCTTTTGAAAACATTATAACACATAATTTACAACCCGAACAGTTGAAGGAATTCAATAGAATCTATTATGGGAGAGAAGACCATTGCGAGATAACATTGAAGAAGTCAACTCTTCTAAACGCTGAGAATAACAACTTTGTTGTAGCAGCGTATTCGTTTTCTGCTGCTAGAGAAGAAACAAGATCACCAAGGTTAGTAAAAATAGGTTTGGTCCAACACTCAGTAGTTTTGCCGACTGATCAACCGATCCAGAAGCAGAGAGAAGCTATTTTCAATAAAGTAGAGAAGATCATTAAATCAGCAGCAGATGAAGGCGTCCAAATACTTTGTTTACAAGAAACATGGTCGATGGCGTTCTTTTTGGGAACGAGAGAAAAGGACAGATGGTCGGAATTTGTGGAATCAGCTGAAGACGGCCCTAGCGTCAGTTTCTTATCAAATTTAGCTGAGAAACATAGAATGGTCATAGTTTCTCCAATTCTAGAGAAAGACAGTGAAGGAATATGGTGGAACACTGCAGTAGTTATCGATGAAAAAGGTAAGGTTATGGGGAAACACCGAAAAAACCATCTTCCGAGCGTCGGAAGCTTTAGTGAGACTTCTTTCTACTCCCCGGGTAACATTGGACATCCCGTTTTTGAGACGAAATTTGGAAGAATCGCTGTTAACATCTGCTACGGACGCCATCAAGCACTCAATTGGCTAATGTTTTCTCTGAATAGGGCTGAAATTGTTTTCAACCCTTCTGCTACAATATCCGAATTTGGAGAGACTTTCTGGGGGATTGAAGCCAGGAACGCAGCGATTGCGAACAGTTATTTTACATGCAGCATCAATAGAGTTGGTACCGAGAAGTTCACCGTACAAGATGGAGTTAATGGCTTGACTCGGAGTTACTATGGATCAAGTTATGTAACAGCTCCTAACGGATGCAGGACTCCCAGTCTTTCCAGAGTAAAAGACGGACTTTTGGTCGCAGAAATTGATTTGAATTTGAACAGGCAAATCAAAGATCACTGGGGTTTCAATATGACCGCTAGATTGGATATGTACACTGACGAGCTCATTAAATTAAACAATTGTTTGTGTTTGATTTTATTTTACCCCCGCATCAATGAACTTTTAAGTAAACAATTGAAATCACAAGATAGGGACAGTCGTCGTCAAATATATCGGAACAGAAATCTTGTATGCTCAAATATATTAATTGATAGCACCGTACTGTCCTATAACATGACTAAGATCTCCTTAAATATAATTTATCCTTTTCCTTATCCGTAAGTACAAATGTTTTTAATTCAAAGATGAATTTGTTTGTTTGTTTGTTTATTCCTTCTTCACTACTCAACACCTAAACCGATCATGTCAAAGTAGGTAGGTACATAGCCCGGGGATGGTACATACATACACTCACGCCTTCATTCCCAGAGTGGGGTAGGCAGAGGATGGTATTTGTCGGAAAATCCTACAGTTCCCCAGGGAGTAGCGTAGTATTTGAGAAGATATTGAAATAGTTCAAAGGCACAATATTATGTTCAATTCTAATTAATAATTTATTGTTCTAATGTAATACAACAATTCATTCTACGTATCGGACCTTCGGTACGAGAAGGGGACAATTGCTCTTTTGTCATATTAGTGATGGGCCGCGGTAATATTCCCGTTACCAGTAAGTTTCCTTTTGGGAATATTCCCAGTAAGTTTCTAATGTTACCAGTAATATTCCCAAAAGGTGGGAATATACTATATCGGTGATTTATATGAGATTGAATGATTATATAGTTAGTTAAATAAGCAATATGCATAGATATATTCCTTTCTCTTTTACACATATCACCTTTTTTCTCTTTCACACAAACTTCGTATCTGAAATGGCACAAACACAAAGGACTTAGTTTTGCCCTTGACTCGACTCAGTGCACGTGCTTTTTGTGATGATAGTGAAAAATGTGATAATGAATACTAAGCTTAAAAAAAAATCGTTTTTCACGAAAAGAGGAAAAACATTTATTCACGCCAAAATTAAAGAATCTAAAAACAACAAAATTAAAAAAATACAGTAAAACAAATTCTTAAAACTAAACTTAAAACCTAGTGTTACCTCCCCAAGCCCTAATTACAGCCTCCATGCGATCCTTCATTGACCTCACCGACGTCACGATTCGTTCTTGAGGAATGTCACTCCACTCTTCGACGACGGCGTCCCGAAGCTGTTCAAGGGTAGCAGGGGCAGTATCACGAGACCGCACCCGGCGTTTCAGATCATCCCAAAGGTGCTCTATGGGGTTCAGGTCAGGACTTCTCGCTGGCCACTGCATCACGGGGATCCCAACCTGATCCAGGTAGTCCCGAACAATCAACGCCGTATGAGAGCGGCCGTTGTCGTGCATGAATGTAAATTCAGGCCCGACAAAACCAGCATACGGGACTACGTGGTCCTCCAGGATCTCTGTGATGTACCGATGAGCAGTCAGGGACCCCTGGGCACGTCCACCTCCAGTGCGGGAGACGCACACAAGGTCGGTTTTGCCCTGGATTGAAATTCCGCCCCAGAACATGCAGGATCCTCCTCCGTAGCTGACGGTTTCTTCAAAGCAGACTTGTGAGTACCGTTCTCCCTGCCTCCTGTACACTCTTCTACGCCTATCGTTGCAGAAAAGGCATACCCTCGTCTCGTCAGAGAAGAGGACAGACTGAAGTCTGACTCGCCTATGCTCTGCTGTCAATTTGGGGCCCGTAGCAGCCCTACGAGGCAGGATTTTCTTCTCTCGCAGCCTTCTTCTTACTGTGGAGACGCTCACCGACGTCCTCCGAGCTGTTCGGAGCTGCTGTTGCACCTCAACAGCGTTAGAGAATCGGTTACGCAAACACGTTGACACAATATAGCGGTCGTCTCTGACGGAAGTGAAACGTCGTCTCCCAGATCCATGCTTCCTGATGTAGCCTCCAGTCTCCTGGAACCGCTGGGATACTCGTTTCACCCGGAAACGGCTTATGTTGAGTTGTCGAGCAACATCAACCTGCCGTAGTCCTGATTGCAGTAGTGCTACCACTTGAGCTGCTTCTTCTGCCGTGATATCCATTTTTCAGAGTTTTCTCTTACTGGAGCTGTTCAGGTGTGACTTCTGTGATGTCTGGATAGCAAATTACCCATAATTCATTTTTACCCCCCCCTTTTATTCGTGTTCAGGGTGGCACAAGTAGTGAGTCCTCTAATGAGTTTTCCATCACTTTTTTTTAAAGACCCTAACGTGTCGTGATCATTGTTTTTACGAAAAAGAACGATTCGCGTTTTTAAAGTTGATTAACTGTGCTTTCAAATGATACTAATATTGGTAGGGTACAATAAATAAGTTAAGAGCTTTATTCGCTTGAAATCAAAATTTCAAAAGGTGCGATTTTTTTGACGCCGTGTGTATTTGTATAATTAAACTGATTTTCCGACTTTTTCTTTCATTTCGATCGAAACTAAGATGTTTTTACCGTGATTTAAAGTGTACTTGGCCATAATTACACGATGGGAATATTCCCGGTAACATTGGGAATTTACTTTCTGGGGGGGAGCTCCGTATTTTTTTTTATTCTAAATTGTTCCAATGTTCACCAAATAAGCATAAAACACAAAAAAAATATTACTTTATAATTCAGTTTTTCTATATTTCCCTAAATTTCCAATACTTGGAAATATTACTGGTAACATTATTGGGAATATTCCCGCCATGGGAATATTCCCGGTAACGACCCATCACTCATAATAGTACATTGAGACCTGGCTCTAACTTCTACCGAAGGTATGATATTTTTATTATTTATTTTATTTTATTAAAATGTATTATAACATGAAGCATGCCCTGTTCAATCTTAGTCTTTTCCGTCTTAGACTTTTTCATGCTTTACTCTATCAATCACTTTCCCACCACACATACTACGCAAGCGCATTTCAACTTCATTTATATACGACTTTAATGCTTGTCCTGCCCCACCCAACATTTATTACCATACATCAGAGTAAAGACTGAAACGCCCTTTCTGCTCAAAAAGGAGTACAGGGCCCCATTAATTTGTTTCCCCGCATTCACCCTCCTCTCGACATCCTTCTCACACTTACCATCTTTTGTAAACATACTTCCTAGGTACCTATACAAAATCACTCACTTGCTCTACTAATTTAACTAACCATTTTTATCTATCACGCACTCAGTCATCTCCTCGTCCTGCTCTATCACCATTTACATTTGTGTCTTAAAGCAGAAAAAAATATGGCAAAGTAGATAACAGACCGCCAATTTATATTTCCTGAACTATAAGGTCCACATGGATATAGACATGAAGGTCCTGGAAGATGACCCAAGTTTTCCCAAACTGCTGCTTAATTTAGTACCTATGGTATGGTAGCGACGTGCCTTTTGAGAATACCAGTCCCAGTTCCAGTGGGAGACGCGTTTTGCTATGCTAAAAAAGAGTAATTTAGAGAAACTATCTATATAAAAATATAAGAACAGTAAATAAAGACTGCACTGCTTGCTGTATAACCCTCGTTACTCATATAAAAACGGGTATGTAATAATCTTTCAGGCAACTACACGCAACGCAATAACGTTTCGTTTCGTTTTATTTTAACCAATTATTTTTAGTTGCTATCTGTCATTCAGCCTATCTGTGGTAGTTTGTGTCGCCGAATGATATGTCATTTTTGATTCCCGTAATTTGCATTTGCAGTTTGAGTAAAATAATTTTATTTTGAAGCTAAAAGTAGTGAAGAAACAGTGAAAATGGTAAGCAAAGCTCTAGTGACACATTCAATTTCATACACTTTTGATAATGTTATAAAATAATTTACCGGTTGTGGTTATGTTAGCGTCATTCATTACAAAGCAATATTGGACTTTAATATTCTTAAATAAAGTCGATAAACTAGGTTTTAAAGATTTTTTAGCGCTTCAATTTGAATTCTAAAGCCTTTGCTTATCTTCGCGCGTCACATCTCGATGTATGTCTTGTTAATTCTTTATGACCATTTCACAAATGTCAAGTTTTCTGTTGTTTGCAGTCGATTTTAGCTTACAATGGAGGTGCTGTGGTCGCGATGAAGGGCAAAGACTGCGTGGCAATCGCCACCGACAAGCGCTTCGGCATCCAGGCTCAGACGGTGTCCGCTAACTTTCCCAAAGTGTACCAAATGGGCCCCACACTCTATGTAGGGCTCCCAGGTCTGGCTACTGACACACAGACCGTGTTCCAAAGGCTAAAGTTCAGGTAATGTAGAAACTTGCCTGAAGAAGTTTGAAGAATATTAGGTCTTGTTTAAACAAAGATTAAGTATGCACTTAATGACATGAACTGTGATTAATTTGCTGGTATATAATAATTGAGGCTGCTGGGACCAAGCTTGTAAACCAAAGACAATGCCAATAGTTATGACTTAACATCACTACACTTCACTTTTATTGTAATTAAAACTTGCCCAAAATATCCGTGCACATTAGCTAGCGGTCCTGGGTTCAAATCCCGGTAAGGGCAGATATTTGTGTGATGAGCGCGAATATTTGTTCCTGAGTCATGGATGTTTTCTATGTATTTAAGTATGTATTTCTCTATATAAGTATTTATATCGTTGTCTAGTACCCATAGTACAAGCCTAGAGCTTAGTTTGTGACTAGGTCAATTGGTGTGACATTGTCCCCCCCATATTTTTTTTTTTTTTTTTTTAATTTGTGAAGATCGTAGCAAGTGGAAAGAAGTGGTCTCTGCCTACCCCTCTGGGAAACAGGTGTGATTTAATGTATGTATGTATGTATGTGTTTTTTTTAAATCTGCTTAGTAAATAACCTAGTCCCAAAGTACGCAACGCACTAGGATTGTGCTTTAGTATAAACAAACTTTACTTTGATTGTGATTAAAATGTATAATTTACACAAATTATTTCACCTTATTTATTTATTTCCATAACATTGATATAAAAACAAAGTATTGAATGTATATTTTTTGCAAATCGTAGCCCCACTACATGCATAGGTCTCCTCCAACCTTCTCCATTATTTTCTGTCTCTTGCTGTTTTCAGCCAGTTTTTGCCAGCAATTTTAAGTCTGCCTCTTTCCCTTTTTTATTTCACCTTATTCTATTAAAATGTGGTGGTAGATTCTGAGAAAACATATAAGACTCAAGATTTTTTAAATTTAATTTCAAGTCCTTGTAGATTCTTTTTATAGTCTCATCAAAACCGATGTCAGACAGCTAAAGGCAGGGACAGTTCAGGAGAATGGGATATAGACCTTAAACAGCAGTGCGACATTTCACATCAGCCAAATATTGGCTGGATGTATTTTGCCAATGTCAGAGTAGATGTCGGTCACATCCGGAGAATATTGGGTTTCAAGGTTTTAAATCAAATTAAAGAAATGCGACCCCTTGTGTTCTTCATAATATCTGTCCTTCCAGAATGAACCTGTATGAGCTGAAAGAAAACCGAGCGATGACTCCTAAAACATTCTCGTCCATGCTGTCAAATCTGCTGTACGAGCGTCGCTTCGGACCATACTTCATTGAGCCTGTCATCGCTGGGCTTGACCCCTACACCAGCAAGCCTTACGTGTGCAATATGGATCTGGTACGTTAAATAGTTATCCTTCTAAAAGTATACATTATCAATGTGAGAATCAAATTAATTTGTAAGGATTAACATATCTATTTGTTCTTCCTTCTCTTTGTAAGGTTTGTTCTTAATAAATTACAACATTGTAGGTGCTTTGGTCTCAACTATGAGCCTATAACTGTAACTATATAAATAAATAAATATATCTAGGCGAAATTTCCATTTCCAAGATCATCTTCCCATCTTTGACTGGTCAAGCCCTTCTTATTCATCAATTGGGTAACAGACTCTTGCTTAGATAACAAAAAAAAATACCAAGTTCTAGTATCTTCGGAATACGACATACTCCAAAACTTGAGAAATTTTAAAAAGATACCTAACTGACCTCCCAAACTCTATTATGACTGTCGCATTTAAGATTGGGTGCCCGAATGAACCAGAAGACTTTGCTGTGTGCGGGACATGCTCAGAGCAGCTGTATGGTATGTGCGAGGCTCTGTGGGAGCCCAACCTCAAGCCCGACGAGCTCTTCGAAACCATCTCACAGGTGACTGTCTTTTATTGTATGTGGTTGATGACATTACAGGTTTCACGGAGTACTGTTTATGCAATAAAATAAGTATTCGTTTTTTTATAACATCACTTTTCTTTAATTTATTGAAGCTGTTCCACTCTTGGACACCAGTACAAATCTGATGATGGCCTTACACGATCTCCGCTGCACTAAAGCCGTAAATACACGCACTACACAAGTAGGCTAGGTGGATCGATTGTTCTAGGAGTGTGACTGACGCCATTTCGTGGATGTGTTGCTGTCAGAGTATCTACATACTTCTACAAATTAATTTAACCGTAGATCCAGAGCTTGGACTCGGATTTGTCTCCATAAACACCATGTGAAATGGGGGGCAGATGTCTATGTAAAAAGTATAGTCAGCAAAAAAAGTAAAACAAACAAATACTTTTTTTTCATCACAGGCGCTAGTGAACGCAGCGGACCGCGACGCCATCTCGGGCTGGGGCGCCGTGGTGTACATCATCGAGAAGGATAAGATCACCGAGAAACACGTCAAGACGAGGATGGACTAGTTTATTTTGTGCTTATTCAACGCCTTTCGTAATAAAATATCTTAAATCTTAGACGGCTTTTATTGTGAGTATCAGCTGTATTCGAAGTATTGAATACTTACCAATATTAGGCACTGGTCCCACCGCCGGCGAGTGAGATATGAACTATCGACTTTTTTCTAGCCCAAGAAACGAACAAAAGAATCGCATCCGTGTAAACAAAAGAGAGATATATATTTATAGTTCATCGCTCGCTGTTCACACTGCCGGCGAGGACACTCCCAACACCCGGCGAGTAAGCTATAATTCCATAGAATTTTTACTAGCCTCCCGCCGATTGTTAACTGTTTCTAGTACATAATTTTACTAGTTGCTCGCCGAGCTCGCCAATATCTGGCGGTGGGACCGCTGTTTACTAGTTGACCGCAGCGATAAAAGCTATCGACTATAAAACTAGCTCAGCGGTACTCAGCTTTATAGCTGAGCGTCAAAACTATCAAAACTTTGCTCGCTTCTCGCCTCTCGCCCACTCTTTTGTAGTTTGTAGTTCTAGTAGCTTAGTCTGTAGCCGGCGGTGGGACCAGTGCCTCACACTGCCGGCGAGGACACTCCCAACGCCCGGCGAGTAAGCTATAATTCCATAGAATTTTTACTAGCCTCCCGCCGATTGTCAACTGTTTCTAGTACATAATTTTACTAGTTGCTCGCCGATATCTGGCGGTGGGACCGTTGTTTACTAGTTGACCGCAGCGATAAAAGCTATCGACTATAAAACTAGCTCGCCCGCGAACACTCGCTTTATAGCCGAACGTCAACACTATCAAAACTTTACTCGCTTCTCGCCCACTCTTTTGTAGTTTATATAGTTCTACTAGCTTATAGTCTGTAGCCGGCGGTGGGACCACTTGCCTTAAGATAGTAATTCGCTAACATCACTAATAGTCGGTGGTATTAAACAAAATAGTTATTCCATGCAAACTACACCGCCTGTGATTTCGTTCTAGTAGTGTAACAATTTATCCACGTGGCTTTACGCCAGTCCGCAATTTGCGTCACTTCAGCGAATTTTCATGCCGCTCAACGCCCAATTAGCAGCCATTTAATCCTATACGTCATACATTTACTGCTAACGGTCGCTCGGAAAAAAGGAGAACATCTAGAGGATTGACGTAAGGTCATTATTTTGGGTACCTATCGCTAATTTGAGAGCCGTATATGGGTTACGACGAACTCCCTCCGCAAGGCCGTGCCCCACACATGAGTCGCCAGCTACCAGGTACTTACGACGTGTTGGACTTGGAGGAAATTGACCCTCTTTTTAAGGGGGCTGTTAATCCTTGCTCACTCATATTATATATTCCATCGACTTGATACCATGCTAACTTAATTTCTACAGTCCTGTGAAAAAAAGGGGAGTAATTGGGAGCTGATTAAAAACACACATATTGCAGAAACTTTATAAACCGAATATTAAAAAATTAAGTTTCAAATTTTCATACACATTTGTTTTTACAAGAGACTAGAGAATTAACATTTGAATTGTAACGCTTACATGCCGATCACTGAACGTCGGTAGCGAAGCTATCTTATTATTATATAATGCCTGGGGTCACCATAAATCAGCTGTTTTTTTATCCTTTTCTACTAATACAAATTCGACAACTTTCTCTTAGAATTTATTAACTCTAAAGCGTCACCCTTTTCTCCGAAGATATGTATGCCGCGCCCTACCGGCTTGACAGGTCAGCAATCTGCTACTTTGCTGCCCGGGTCTGACCGTGTAAGAAAAAATAAAAACCAGTAGATTTCTGATGACCACACAGGCTGGCGTCCGCCACCGTAACAAACAAAATAAAAACTATAAGTCGCGTCCACACCAACCGCACACGCAAAAACGTGCGGTTGGTACAAACCCGGATGTACATGTAACTAAATTAACTTTACCGACCTAAACAATGGCAACACATATGACATTCAATTTTCATCATTTCATGACTAACGCATTGTCCAGGAATCTACGTTCAAAATAATATTATGAGAAATGAGGCAGACAGGTTAAAATTGACAGTTAGTTTTTTTTTAACAACCACAGACTATACCGAGAATTACTGTCAGCAAAAACGTGAATTTAATCATACAAGGTAACCTATCAACCTCTTTTACTCTAATACTATATGTTTTCAAAATAAAACGTTTTGTTTGATCACTCCTAACAAAGTGGAGAAAATACAATAGATTCAGTAAATCCGGTCACACCATCTATATGTAGAGTGATCATAAAATAAAGCTAAACGTAAAGTAAACCATGTTTATCACAAACGTATTAAACGTAATACGAATCATTCCAAATTTAATGGTTTAACCAAAATACGGGCTACTATCAAATTAACTTTATCGCCAAAGGACGATTTCAGCTCAAGGCAGCTTCAGGTCAATTCAGTTGGACGACATGAAAGTAGAAATAGTCTCGTAGAGAGGACGGCTCAGAATTAAAATGAGCAAGTGGCCAAACGTTTGGAAATATAAATGGTCCGTATAATTAGAATACATAATACGTCGAAAGTAAAATTCGTTGATTGTCATGTCATGACCACAGAAAGAGTTAGTAGCGATACCTAATTCGTCGAGAGTAAAATTAGTTGATTTTAATTATCAAGTGACACATCAACACTCCATTTTAAGATCCAGACGTTTTGCTAACGGGCCATTTGGCGTTCATGTCTATTTAGTAATAAAGACATTCAAAGATAAAGACGTTTCGCTACTATACTCAAACAGTTTAGGTATTCAAATAAATGTAAACAAAAAAATCACGTGACATATTTGGTCAGCCAATAGGAGTCGAACATTGATACGTCAAAGCTCGATGGAACAGTTTTGATTGGCTGATGATCAGAGCCACGTGGTTTGGTTTGTTTACATTTATTGAAGTACCTAAACAGTTTGAGTACCTATAGAGTATTTTAAATTGTAACATTCTAAGATCCAGACGTTTGGCTTATGAGACATTTAGCGTTCATGTCTATAAAGTAACAAAGACATTACACAATCCAGACATTTGAGCTATATTGGTCTTTAGCGATAAGGTAAATTTGATAGTAACCCCAAAATACTGACTAAGTGTTAATAGAATTAAGAAGTAAAGTTTAAAAAAATGTGAAAATCAATGTTTCAGCGAGTTAGTGCTCTATCGTAAATATAAAAGACGCGTGATCCTGATTTAAATCACAATTTTCATAACAATCCAAGTCTTATTTAGAATAATAAATAACAAAATCTTACACCGTAGGTACTATTAAATCTATGCTAGACAGAAACTAAGCAATCTAATTTATTGGCAAAGTGGCCTTTATTTTGCTTAGCAAAACTTTCAAATCCGGATAGTTGTCTAATATAATATGTTTCGTTATATTTTTTTACATTCCTTACAATTTACAAAGTACAGTCAACGCCAAAAGAGTGGGCAAAGCGTTCAGTTAGCGGTTTGCACTGCCAGAGAGAAGACAACCGCCACTTACATTCATACCAATGGTTATACAGTCAGCGTTATATATAAGGTGACATTAAAAGCGGTGAAATAGTTCGGAACACCATATTAATAGTATGGTGTACCGAACTATTTGATCACTTGAATGTTACCTTACATATGACGCTGACTGTACGTAGACGTTAGGTAAATACCTAAACACCCCCCCCGAGGATATACCAGAGCAAAATTTCCAGCAAATTTTAAGGATAATATCGGGTTATTGACACGTAGTAATTGTAGTATTATTACCCTTATTACCTTAACATAATGGGTAAAGTTTAAGGTAGAGTGAAAACAATAGGGCAGTTTTCTCTAACAAATGTACTGGTTAAAATAGGTGTACACTCATGCATGATAAATACCCACATTTGGGTGTTTAATTTACCCGGGTAGTTTCTTTAAGTATACGAAGTATTCAGTTCGCGAGCAAATCACCTATAGAGACCTATGTATGTATAAGACATAATTATGTATGTATGTTTATGTGTCTGCCTCCGTCTCGGTGCAAACCGCCAACTTTCGATGTAACACCGATGCGTGCCTTAATCGCTACGCCCGCCCGCTTTGTATTTGACTGTCCAGGAGTGACTCAGTTTACTTAATTGCGAAATAATACATTTCAGATTTGAAAATACACGTACGTTTTATTCAGTTTAAAAGTTTAAAAAAACTGAGCCGAGAGTCGACTCGTAAGATGCACTTTTACAAATCAACCCAATAGTTCCGGAGACAGAATGGAACATCTTCGACTACATACGTTCTGGGCCTCTATCCAACACGGTCAAAATCATATCATGTTTGAGCTGTCATGGTATTGTCACCGTATTGATAGGTCTTATTTCATCATGTCATCATGTCATCATGTCAGCCGAAAGACGTCCACTGATGGACATAGGCCTTCCCCAACAACGCCGTGTTGGTTCCGGCCGAGAATAGCACCACCCCATCTCTTCCCGTGGGTGCCCGCCCGCCTGCCAAGCGTAGCGACTACGGCATTTTCCCCCCAACGGTTCTAGCTCTTATTTACTTGACAGCAGCAGCAGTAATGGCGGTTGACGTCATAACAAGACCATGACAGATTAACTACGATATAGTTTTTATCGCCTAGATTACCGGCCCTGGTCGATTCACAAGAGCTGGCACGAATGGATTGAATGAGTGAACGAAAGTATACTAGCGTGTAAATAGTTTTCGGTTTGAAATTCGAACATCGATTCAAAGGACGGCACTCTCACAGCGATAGGTGACATTACTTTCGTTCAATTCATTCGTGCCAGCTACATGATTTGAATTCATTACTTTTGGATTTACGGTCAGACAACCTCTCGTCATTTAACAGTTAAAAACTGAGACTGAATCTTATTTACATACATACATACATTAAATCACGCCTGTTTCCCAGAGGGCTCGAGGGATAGGAAGAGATCACCTCTTTCCACCTGCTACGATCCTGACAAATCTCTTTCGCTCCTTCCACATTCATACATCGAGTCATGCATGCACGTCGGTTTCGGGTTCTTAAGATTCGGCCCTTTTCCAGTATTTCTCCGATTTGATTCGAAAAAGTACGGTCGGGAGCGAATCTTATTCGATACTGGAAATAACGTAACCTACTTATATAAAAGAAACCGAGTAAACTGTGCCGCTCCGTTTACAAATCACCAGCCAGAGGCTCCAACCCTTACCTATTTAAATTTTAGATTAAATTTTTATTCAGCCATTTAACACGAGAACGTTCTAATTTCAACTCGAATGATATCAACAATATTAATAATTTGTTAGAGGTCTACTCTGAAAATCGAAGTCACTTCAGCCCTCTTTCTCTCTAGAGTAATAACTGCAGACGGACAGAACTTGCGTTTTAGTCAGAGTAACCCCCTTAATACTAATCTACGTGACCGGAACATTATAAAAGCTAATAACGTTATAATATTGCGTTATGTGCTAAGGAAGAATCGCGAGATATCGCTAACGTTATGTTTATGGGAATATTTATCTGAATTGCGTAGTATTTGAATAAATAGTTGCGAGAGAAACGCTGAAAATGTTTTTTTATACTCGTCGATTAAAATCTGTGTATTAAGATTTCATAGAGAATACTGTAACGTCACTCTTTTCATCGATGTTCCTTCCGAAACAACCGAAATAACTATTTCGATACGCTCTAGACAACCGAAAAAAATTTGAAAATAGAACTTCGGATTTCCATGTGTGTCCTTGTTTAAGGAGACTCGATCCGATACAAAATTGCCAATCTGTGGCGTTTAGGAACGTAGCAGCGTCGCGTCATCTGTCAAAAATCTACTTTTCAATTATCTTGTGTCAAAAAAGTCGGATAGTAGAACACTTACGATATTTAGTTTTCTTATATACTCGTATTAATGACTTAAATTATTAATTTTAATGAACTCGTACAAAAAGTATTGTTCACAATAGTGTCATAATTAAGCTTTTTAATCTCGTACCTTACTTAGGCCACTCAGCAAGCTTCGTGGCCTAAACACGGTACTCGACTAAAAAGCTCTCTATTATAACACGATTGTGAAAAATACTATATTGTAAATACATAACACATTCGCGATGGGAAAAGTCGCCAAACAACTCTGCCCTCCTAAGTGAATAAACAGTATCCCGAAATCAATAACCAAAGCAGTTTTAGTTCTCTACTCTTAGTAATAAGGTTGATATTCCTACAGGAATTTTATCTGACATATTGCGTATTCGTTTCGGAGGGCAGAACTATGGTACGATTTTTTCTAAGCACGAGTTTAGATCAAATTGATTGTCTCCAACTTTATACTTAACCACAGATTCCTCAATTTAAAATAAAAAAAAGTACGACAAGGTTGCATGAAATTCCAAAAAACCGAACCGATCTCTGAACGAGCTTGTATTTAAAGTGACACGTAAAATGACTGCTCAAAACTCATTCTCCGAAAAATTCAACTATTCATGCTGACTATAGAGCCGAACTAATTGTTCATTATGTTTTGAATATGTCGCGAATGTGTTAAGCTCCACAATTACATAGAAACCCGTCACACCATTTTGTTTAATCAAGTTCCATTGTTTATGTACCGGGCTCGAACTTTTGATACCGGTAGTATAACAATAAGGTGCACTATTCTAGTACTTCTTCGTTCTTGCGGACCACTAATGCGCAACAGAAGTATCCACCTAGGGCGACATATCATTGACCCACAAGAGATACAACTACTCACTGCCCCAAGCATCTGGAAATTCTTGGACGCAACGGGCCTTTGTAGTGAACTCTTAACAAAGGGCTGCCACAAAAGATCAGCAATGGTCGAAGTGGCTCACAAGGCCCATCTCAACAGCCCCTATAATAAATTCTAGTACTTATTGTGTTCTGTTGAAGTTGACGACTGGGTACAAAAAGTTCGAGCCCTGTTCAGAAACAATCAGTTTCAATCGGACGTAGTTCTGCAAACGGGAACCAACCCCCAAAATTTGGCAATAAAATGTGAACCGACATGCTGAACACTGTGGGTTGGTTTATGCAAAAAAATTGTTGGTCGTTTCCCGTTTGCAGAACTACGTCCAATTATGAGCGTGCTTTAGCTGCGTTTGTGGTGCAAGTATTTCACACGGAAGCGAATGTTGCCTTCAAATGGCCGGCTAGAGATTTTAAGGTGATCCAAATATAACAATTATAGCATATTATTATGACATAGTAAAAAACTCCAAGCAACGCATAACCATACATTATCTTTGAAATTTATCCACAGACCATTTCCTACAGCTTGCTTATTTATAGATAGATGAGAGATATGTTAGACTTAACATTGACTTACAGGCTGATACAACTGTGCCATAGAGTTGAGTGTAATGAACGAGATTGGTCGAGACTTGTGCCATTTTGCTCTTAGTGTGGTTTTAGCGTAGACCCAGTACTATTGGAAATTTTATATCAAACGTGACACCTTCTGGTGACAAGTTATACTGCAGAACACTGTAGCTGTAGATACTGGAATTAATTTTAACAACCTACAAGTTTCATTTTTTTTTAGTTATTATCCAATATAATCTATCACTCCAAGTGACCCTTTTATATACGGAGTCCACGTTAAAATCACACTTGAGCGCGAAGTAAATTTGCTGATTGAAGCGATTGTTTTAATCGCCATTTGTATTTCAATAGTAATTATTTTTGCATTTTCGTCGTAATTAGCTTAACTTAAAACTGGTTTTTCAATGCTTCTTTTAGTACTATCAACTAAACATACTATTGACATTATGTCACCCTGTTAACTCCAATTTGGATAAACAAAATATGTCAAAGTTCAACTATAAGGTATTTTTTTATTTCATTTGTTAGAAAGATTTCAACAAAATGTAATTATAATTATTTAATTGACAAATGAAATCGATAATACGTTAACTTTTTTTGTTGTGGTTCTTGGAATTGTACTGTTTAAGAAATCTAGCTATTCAAGGCTTCGAAATCTCTACGTGTTTTCAAGTAAGTTAATTTAAATTTAACACAATAAACCTTTTCAACGCAATATCAGGTCCAAATTGACTCAAACGCCAAGAACAGATACAAACTAAAATAAAATTCACGAATGCTAGTCAAAGAAAAAAACAATATAGGTAGCAGCCCCAATAAATAAAAAAGTTGTCATGAATCTTTTGTTGAGAGACTTTCGTATAAGAATTAGTGGGTAAATACACTCGGGAGCAAAGAAATCGAGCCACCGTTGCATTTTTTACGTCGATGCTAATTGTGTAAAGGCCGTAAGTGTTATCATGAAAATTCAAATGCCATATGATAGGTAATTTTGTGTTCTATCAAATGACATATTTTTTAGTGGTGGGGATGGGTATTTCCCTTCATTGTGGGCAATAACAATACCCGCCCTCTAATTAGCTCGTTAGTGCATATACTGATTGTGCCACGTCATTAGGTATAAAACCATTTTGTTTAATTGTTTTTACATCATTTGTTTATGATACGTTATCCTGAACACATCTCTGCTCGATTCTACTGGAAAACCTTGAAGAAACATGGATACTACCCCGTCTGAAGCCGCCCAAGCAGTTGCTCTGTTGCAAACTGGGTTGGGTCAACGTGAAGTGGCCCGACAACTGAACCTGACGCGTTCATCTGTCCAACGTGTGTTCCAGAGGTTCCAAGCGACTGGTGCGTTCTCCAGAAGACCTGGCACTGGCCGGGTACGCTCTACCTCGGAGCAAGATGACCGCTTCATTGTTGTCAACTCGCTACGGAATCGACGACACAATGCTTTTCAGCTTCAGCAGAAGCTACGAGAGACCTGGAATGTGTCCATCAGCCGATGGACTGTTAGAAGAAGACTGGCAGAGAAGAATTTAACTTCACACAAGGCTGCAAATGGCCCTAAACTCACCCCGAGTCACCGTCAAGCACGTCTTCGCTTTGCTCAGGAACATGAAAACTGGACCCTTGAGCAATGGCAGTACTCTTCTCCGACGAGTGCAGGATTTGTCTTTTTGGCAATGACGGCAGGGAGAGGGTCTATCGAAGGCCTGGAGAGCGATTTTCACAATGATGCATCGAAGAACGAGTCGCATATGGAGGCGGTTCATGCATGGTCTGGGCCGGCATTTCTTTGGATGCGAAGACAGACATTGTGTTCGTCACTGGGCCTGGTGTCGGGGCGAATTCAAGAGGATTGACTGCTCATCGATACATTGAAGAGGTCCTCGCTGAACATGTGGTCCCATTTGCTGGCTACATCGGTGAAAACTTCATGCTGATGCAAGATAACGCCAGACCACATACAGCCCGGATCACTCAGGAGTACCTAAGAGAGGTTAATATCCCTACCATGGATTGACCAGCACGAAGCCCGGACTTGAACCCGATAGAGCACGTCTGGGACGAGCTCAAGAGGCGAATCCGGGCCAGAGATCCCGCTCCTGAGACTCTGCATCAGCTCAAGACAGCGATCGAGGAAGAATGGGCGGGCATACCTCAAGATTTTCATCAAAAACTCGTGCGTTCAATGAAAAATCGCATGCGTGCATGTCGATTGGCTAGAGGAGGCAATACACGTTATTAAAAACCGATAATTTGTTTTAATTTTCATTGAACTTTTTAATTTTTCCCTTGTGTTGTTCGGTTCTAAAGTGAGCATTTTGAGGGCCTTGCGGTTTTTGGCCCTGAAATGACTGAAAATATTCATCCCACCACAAAAAAATGTGTCATTCGATAGAAGACAAAATTACCTATCATATGGCATTCGAATTTTCATGATAACACTTACGACCTTTCCACAATTAGCATCGACGTAAAAAATGCAACGGTGGCTCGATTTCTTTGCTCCCGAGTGTAGTAGTTTTGACTGATTCCGAATCCTGGTTATACCGACCGATCCGTACATATTTTTGTGTAGGTTTCCCGCCTTTATTTCCATTTTGTACGTAGCTATTTTACCCTGTTCTTTACTGAGGATGAACTTGTGGAGTGAATTTTTCCGTCAATTGCGTTGAAAATGCCAACACGGCCGGTAAGTGGCAGGGTATCTCAAAAATCTATATAAATCATACAAAAGTACGTTAAGTTTTACAAGCACTACAATATTACTGCATAAACATATTTTATCTTTTTTATTTATTGATTTGGTTTCTTTTGTTTTTTATTAAAATCATTTATATTGTGTTGGTTGACCTTGCCCTTGCGAAAGTACGTTTTACCTTGAACTTGTACCGTTTTTGACCTTGACCTTCAAAATAATTTACATTTAATTGCCCTGCCACCTTCTCTCACTGCCGAATTAACAAAGAACCACATACAAATGATAAATATTTGACCAATTCAAAAGCGAACCTTGTGTGTGTACTAAGAGAAGCATGCGTGGAGCGCCTAGTTGCCCTCGATGGCTTTGGCGACGAACTCGATGAACCGGCGGCCGTACTGCTCCGGGTCGCACGTGGATATACCGTCCACGTTGCTGCCGTATTTGACAGTCTTCGCCGCCTTCGCCGCCTGGAGTGATACAATTAAAGTATATACTAATGAAAACAAAATAGAGGCCACACTATGTTCTGCATACAAAATAACTATGTTCGGAGAAGGATTATTATAACAAATGTAAACTTGTAATTTTTGAATTTAGTATCATTGGTAAGCTGCAATGTTCAACTAACTTTCAAGCTGTGTTTTTTTTCAAATCAATTGTTTTGTTTTTACTGTGCGTGCGGTTTTTAAAAAAGATGCATATTATTGCTCATTTTCATACACCGGATTGACGAGGGCAAAAATGTATCAGTACTAGTGATTCATTAAATATCGACTAAGTTTATCGACATCGATAAAAAGCAATTTGTTTGTTTGAATACCTTTTAATTATTCGTAAAACTTTTTTATTTATGGCTATCGCAACTATAAACAACCGGTATCTGACATTGACTCTGAATTCAGAGTAAATTTTGACAACCATTGAAATTACATTGAATAACAAATTCACTCCGTACAACAATATTCTTTAACATTCCGACGAATTGAGAACGTTGTTGTTTTTTAAATCGGTTAAAAATTGCTCGAATGAAAACAGATCCTTTATCTTCATGGAAAGCTGATCATTCAGGTATAGAAGATAAAGGTACGGCTTGCTTTTGCAAGAAATGTATTATCCATATGTCACAAAAAAAGTTATCGATAAACTAAGTCGATATTTAAGGAATCACTAGCACTGGTACATTTTTGCCCCCGTCAATCCGGTGTATGCTCATTTTGTATGAAATTTGAAAATTGTTTTAAAATACCACCCGCACCGTAAAAACAAAACAAGGGACCAAAAAATAAAAAAACACAGCTTGTAAGTTGGACATTGCAGCTTTCGAATGG
Organism: Acleris emargana; assembly: GCA_927399475.2. Taxonomy (NCBI): domain Eukaryota; kingdom Metazoa; phylum Arthropoda; class Insecta; order Lepidoptera; family Tortricidae; genus Acleris; species Acleris emargana. The sequence continues at coordinate 15,256,510 of OV656853.1, read as the reverse complement.
TAGTAAATTCAAAAATTACAGGTCAAGATTCGTTATAATAATCCTTCTCCGAAAAGAGTTCTTTTGTATGTAGAACATAGCGTGGCCTCTATTTTGTTTTGATTAGCATATTAACTTAAAGGGTACCTAAAACGCGACTTCTGTTGGACCACAAATATAAATAATCGAAAAAAACACCAGAGTACTTTTTTATTTTATTATATTGACACAACATTACATAAAAAACATCAATCGACTCTTGCATGCAGAAAATGTGTTAGAAAAAAAAAAAGTTAGGGTAAAGGTATTAAGACTGCACCGAGCACACGTCGAGCGGGGTACGTATTGCAATGTCTAAAATTAAAAAAACTAACGTTAAATAACCTACGTTCAAAATACCTAAAATCTAACTACCTAATGGTGTTTTGACTTAAATTCAAAATATCGAAAGTTTAAAAGGGTGCCAATCATAATGTCTAAAATTAAAAACACTAACGTAAATTTACCTACGTCCAAAAGCACTAAAGTCAAAATACCTAATGATAAAATACCAAAAGCTGTAAAAAATCTTAAAATGCATAATGGTCATAATGGTTACGTATCAGAACGCCTAAAATTAATAAGCCTAATGTATCATAATCCCTAAAAGTTCTGATACGCACCCGGTCATAATGGGTACGTATTGCAATGTCTAAAAGCAATTTTTTCAGGACGTAAAAAAAAATAACCTCGAAAACTAAGGCGGGAGCGTCGCTTCGCTTCGCTCCCACCTTAGCCTTCTAACCTAACCTATCCGAGTCGCTTCTGCCAAGACCCATCTTACTCGCTCGCTACGCTCGCTCGCTTGCAAAATGCATGGGTACCTACCTATAATAAAATAATTATTTAATTCAGTATTGCCGTGTTTTGGTCACAATTGAACCTAACACGCTCCTCCTCGCTTCGCTCGTTGTTAGCAGCTCTCAGATTTATCATTTGTCAAATATTTCACCATAAGCGAGCGAGCGAAGCGAGCGAGTAAGATGGGTCTCGGCAGGTCGACTCGGATAGGTTAGGTTAGAAGGCTAAGGTGGGAGCGAAGCGAAGCGACGCTCCCGCCTTAGTCTTCGAGGTTATTTTTTTTTTCCGTCCTGTAAAACTTGCTTGCATGTATAGCATCATAATATTACGTGAAGTCATTTTTAACAAATAGCTCGCAAATGAATCATTTTAGGTATTTTGACCATTGGGTATTTCAAATGTTGGTGTATCAAATTTAGGTGACATAGCTTTTGGTATTTTAAACATTACATATTTAGTCCAAAAGGTTTTTTAAAATTAGGTAATTCGTAAGTAGGTGTTACTTGCTTAGGTATTTACAATCATTAGGTATTTAGATTTTAGGTATTTTGAACGTAGGTTATTTAACGTTAGTTTTTTTAATTTTAGACATTGCAATACGTACCCGTCGAGCGTCCAGTGGCGTCCTCAATACTATTATTGTGTTTTCTGATAAACTAAAGAATTTCCATGGAATTGGACGATGCTTTTTTGTAGCGCAAGTAAAAACACCATTTATGGGATACGTAACAAACTTTGATAACTCTTGCCCTTCGAGAAGTCGGCTTAACGGGAAAAGGTGGCCACTTTTTTCCGTTAAGTTGATAACTCGAAGGTCATTACATTACATTACATTAAATCACGCCTGTTTCCCAGAGCGGTAGGCAGAGACCACTTATTTCCACTTGCTACGATCTTGACAAATTTCTTTCGCTTCTTCAACATTCATACATCGAGTCATGCACGCACGTCGGTTTCGGGTACTTAAGATTCGGCCCTTTTCCAGTATTTCTCCGATTTGATTCGAAAAAGTACGCCTAGGGCGGCCCCTTCCGACCCTTCCACTCACTTTCGATCTGTATATCTCTTTCGTCAATCTTCTTTCATCCATCCTTTCTAAATGACCGAACCATCGAAGCATGCCCTTGTCAATCTTAGTCACTACATCTTCTTTTATTCCACATTTCTCTCTGATTTTTTCATTTCTTACTCTATCAATCAGTTTCACACCACACATACTACGCAAAGAGCGCATTTCAACTGCATTTACACGACTTACATGCTTGTTCTGCCACACCCAACATTCACTACCATACATCAGGGTAGGGGCCAGCACTCCATTGTGAACAGCCAGCCGGGCTTTTTGTGAAACGCCCTGTCTGCTCACAAAGGAGTACAGGGCCCCATTTCCCACTCGAATGTCAATTGTTATTAAACTATGTGATGTTGTGATTTCATTTGTAGTACAAAAATGCACCGTCCGATTTCAAGAAAATACATTCGTTTATTAGAAAACTCAATAACAGTAATGAGGGCGCCACTGTACATCCGGCGCACGCTAGGCGCAGTCTTAACACCTATGCCTTTATTAATAAACGTGGAGTAACCGTCGAGTAGCTAAACCATGCTTTGTCCTTATCTGTCATATTCAAATGTCACAATGACAGATAAGGATAAAACATGGTTTAGCTACCCCACAGTTACTCCACGTTTATTAATAAGGGCACTATAGTGTGTATATTATCATTGTAAATAAATATTAGACTGACGATACGCTGTTTCATAAAACCAGGCACTATAAAGAAATGAAAGAACTAGAATCAATAGCAAAATCAAACCATTCACTAACCTGTTTTTTGACTCCATAATGCGTCAGAACGTCGATAAGCGCCACGAAGTAAATCTCCTTTTTAGGCGCTCCTGAAAATATTATCATTCCGTTGTAACTTGTAACAAGTCTCCTTGAGTTACACAGGGTTGCCCAAGCATTGATTTTAAATAATAAAATCTAGGTGCCTCATACCTATATCTATCGAAACCCCCCTATTCCGGAGTTCAGCAATTTTCATTGGAAGGAACCAGTTCTTCGTAAACAATCTTAATCAGTTTTCGGTTCTGTAGCTCAGTAGCAGGGCCCGTACTTTTCATGCCGTTGACGCAAAAATGACGTCACGCTACACAGAGTATGATTCCAAATGGTTTTATTGTAATTATTAACCATAAGTCGTCAGTCATTTAATCGTGTACAAATAAGTTAAAAATAAATACCTACTTCATACTTAAAACGTAAATTAAATTATTTGACTGAGAAGGACAGTGGCAAAAACATCGAGTAAAATTATCATTAAAAAAACATGTATTATTGTAATAAAAATTAATATAATTAAATAGTCATAAATAAAATGATTTCATTGACACTCATAAAATAAAATTGTCTCAATTTGCCATTTTTATTAAGGAAAAAAATATATGCGGTGATGCCGTGATCCGTATTTTGATTGCGATTAAGCTGTATTTAATTATTATCATTTTAACGCTACTTATTTATTTATTTTTTACTTGTCCCAGTTAATAAATACTTAAACACCTGCCAAATGAAAGCAGAGCACCCTGTGTGTAAAATTTCGTCATTTTGAGGCCATCGGCAGTAGCGATTGTTGAAAGTATGAGTAAAGAGCGCTCGGCACGGCGCTCTATGTGAACGAGACAAATAGTACCTTTTTAAAGCGTCTCCTGCTCCAGTGAGAGTAGGACGCATAACTGTGCATTGTTGCTAGGGTTAGTTTAAAAGACCGAACTAGTTTCTTTGACCGATTGACCGAGACCGGAGCGCTCCCTTAAAGACGGAGCGGGGACAACTCTAGGAGTAAGTATAGTGTTAACAGTCAGTTCGTGTACCTTCCTGGCTGGGGATGGCGTAGATGTCGAGCTCGGGGATGATGCCCTCGTAGTGCAGGTCGCGCCGCGGCGCCGCGCCGCGCGGGCTGTCCGGCGGCGTGTTGAAGCCCCATCTGGACACGCGCTCATTTAAACATCGAGTGAGATATACGAGAAGAAATACGTTTCATTCATTTCTAAGACAATTAGCGAACTATTTACTTTACGATTATCATTATTTCCGCTTTTGGACAGCATGATAACCGCCAAGATCGAGGGGGAGAGACATTTCGCGCGTTTTTGGGAAGACCAGCGGTGTTACGCTGCGCTGAGACCATACACGTCATCTAGCATTGGTGTGCATGGTGTCAGTCGTCAGTATCAGTCCCCGTGATAACAGTTGTCGGTATTTTCTGTCCCCGCGGTGACAGTTCTCAGTATCAGTCCCCTTGATGACAGATGTCAGTATCAGTCCCCCTGATGACAGATGTCGGTATCAGTCCCCCTGATGACAGATGTCAGTATCAGTCCCCCTGATGACAGATGTCAGTATCAGTCCCCCTGATGACAGATGTCGGTATCAGTCCCCCTGATGACAGATGTCAGTATCAGTCCCCCTGATGACAGATGTCAGTATCAGTCCCCCTGATGACAGATGTCAGTATCTGTCCCCCTGATGAGAGATGTCAGTATCAGTCCCCCTGATGAGAGATGTCAGTATCAGTCCCCCTGATGAGAGATGTCAGTATCAGTCCCCCTGATGACAGATGTCAGTATCAGTCCCCCTGATGACAGATGTCAGTATCAGTCCCCCTGATGACAGATGTCAGTATCAGTCCCCCTGATGACAGATGTCAGTATCAGTCCCCCTGGTGACAGATGTCAGTATCAGTCCCCCTGATGACAGACGTCAGTATCAGTCCCCCTGATGACAGATGTCAGTATCAGTCCCCCTGATGACAGATGTCAGTATCAGTCCCATTGATGACAGATGTCAGTATCAGTCCCATTGATGACATATGTCAGTATCAGTGTCTTTGATGACAGATGTAAGTATCAGTCCCGCGATGGCAGTGGTGGGTACCTGTCGCCGTGATGCCGGTTGTCGGTGTCGGTGTCGGAGTCGCTGTCGGGCTCGGAGTCGTGCGCCGCCGCCGCCGCCGCCTCGGCCTCCGCCTCGCCGCGCCCGCACTCGTGCATGCCCAGCAGCAGCGAGTAGTCCATCAGGTGCAACTTCATCAGGAACTGGGAACAATCGTCATCATCAACTTCAAATTTATCGCTATAGCTGTAGAGAAATAAAGGAAAACAATGAGAAGTCCTATTATTCACTAACAATATACAATCTTAAAAATAAATTGCAAATTAGCTTTATCAAGGTCTCCATTTCTATTATTAAAACGCTCGGGTCCGCCTTGTATCTTAACTCTGGCACTCAAAACAAAAGTTTCCATTACGTGATGCAGCATAACTAGGGTTAGTACTTTTGGTGGCAAATAGTGGTTCTAGAATCCATGGAGTCGCTATTTTCTAATTATTTTAAATATACTACCTCGATTTTGACCTTCAGTATTGTCATGATAATATTTCAAAATGCATTCATATGTTAAATCGCTAAACCAGTTAACTGGAAGAGATCCTTTATGGGATAAGTTCGCCTATTTACATTATCTATAGTGATGCAAAAATGTTTTATAATTGTTTATGTGCAATAAAGACTTTAAATACTAATACATACCAGTTAAAAATATTTTTTGTTAAAGGGGATATATCCGCTGTGAAAGTGTTACAAACAAACAAATATTAAGTAAGGGTCAACTGAATCAGAAATGTACTTAGTTTATTTTGAAATTTGACAATACTGAAGGCCAAAATCAAAGTGGCATGTTTATAACAATTAAGAAATAGCGACTCCATCTATTCTAGAACCACGATATGCCACCAAAAGTCCTAACCCTAAGCATAACTTACCATTTCTTTCTTCCTTACACTACCGCCACTCAAACCTAACAAAACTAGTGAGCTAACCTCAACATCAGCTGTTAGAGTTTCAAGCAGCTTCTCCTTCGCCGCGTCTCCGATATCGATGCGGACGCCTTGCTTTATAAAGTCGTTGTCTTTAAGGGTGGGCAGGTCTTTCTCTAGCTCCTTGTCCGACGCCTCGCGGTCCACCGTTGAGCCTTTGAGATCGTACTTTCTAGAATATTAAAGAGACGTTTTACTACCAGAGCTGGTTGATCTTGCTTTTAAGATTTTTGTCCATTTGTTAATTGCTTCCTATAGACGAGTCGTTCTCAAAGGTTTGACAATGACAACTCAGTACAAAAAATGTGTATGAGGCATGTTTGAGGCCACTGACGCCCCGGTAGGCCACTGCCGACACAAGTTGAAGATTATAAGGGACTTTGTTTCGTATCAATTAAGTTGTAATTTGCATAGCATAGCAAACATGACATGTTTGGCGTGTAAGTGACACATTTTGTATTTGACATAGGCTTTCAAAGGTATTGAGAGAGAGATCAACTAGCAGCCAAGGTGCACGCTAAATAGCGTTTCCATTAGTTTCGTTTTTAAACCAATCGCGTCACTGGTAGATCATGTGCCTTTTCGTATCACGTCATCTACCAGTGACGCGATTGGTGTAGAATCTAAACGAATAGAAACGCTAGTTAGCGTAGGGCATCTTGGCAAGGGCCTCAGTGACCCTCAAAACCAGCGTCAAAGCTGGACACCATGCTGAATGGCAACCGCTTCGGTTCAACTACTTTTAATTTGTAATAGGTATATTTATTTCTGCCACTATGTATATTTTATCGCCGCCGAATAAACTATTAATTTCCTGTTTTGCCTTTTCTCTTTATAGTATGAATCTTCCCAGGTGAATTTTTCGCTTCGAGCCCTAATCTTTCAAACAAATGCCATTGTCTGTATTATCCCAAAGCCGCTAGCTACCGAGTTAGCACGTGCCACTACAACATTCATATTGAAAAACAAACGGTATCGTCATAGCATTAAGGTTCAAATTTAATGTCACTGATATTCTAGATATTACGTTTTGGTAGTGTAGGACGATAGACAAGAGCGCCGTATTGCCTCGGGGCCGTCTATCGTCCTACTATACTATAACATACCTGTGAATATTGAGATGGTTGGAAAACACGTTCCGGGTAGCGACGAGGTAGTGCTCAATCCCGTCAACTGTCAGCCGGTACATCCCGAGGTATTGTGGCAGCAACGTCTTGCCGTGTCGCTCCACAATATACTGACAAAAACGTTTTAATCGTGAATAGCATGGAGGAAGGCAACGTGAACGCAGGCCACATTTTTCGACCCTCAAAGAAAATAAGAGGGTGTTTAAAGCTTTGGTCTGTCTGTCCGCCTGTCCGACCGCCTTATAAACAGAACGGGTGCACCGATCGGAATTCTAGAGCTATCAACTCTAGAACAACCTCAAGAGTAGAACACATTTATATATTTTTACTTTTGGAAGCCTGCCTTATGGCCAAATTATGTTTGGTCAAATGTATTATTTCCCAAATTTTCATTTTCCAAAAAGCATTTTGTTTTATTTTTGTATTATATCCGGGATATCCAAACCACTTGCTACGTCTATTAGGTTAAGTTACACTTGTGAATAAATAAAATATAAATCAACAACGACGGAAAACAATTTTTTAGGAAATTTAATTAGGGAAATGATACATTTGACCATGTACATAATTTTTCATATTTAATGTACTCCTTGTTTGTATATTTCACCTCTGTTTATCCTTTACCAAGAAAATTAAGATCCAACAAAGGATAACAATAGATTATCCGTGAGCTCCCGCTACGTGATAAGATAGAAATGTATCAGTTTGTCACAAATTTACATAGAAAATGATAAGTTTATCTCGGTTGCAAACAGGTAAATAAAAATAGGAAAATGCATAAAAGGCTTTTAACCTAACAAGGTAAATGGTAAATGTTAATGGTTGTTGGCAGCACATTCGATCACTTAATGAAACGGCACTTGTTGATGTCGGAATGTATACCACGACCCATAAAATGAACCGCCATAATTTCGGCGAACAAAGGTAGCTATTTTTTACTGGCCCAATTAAATCTTTATCTGACTAAACATTCAAAAACTTCAAACGAAAGAAGGTTTGTACGGCATTCGGAGGTCCAGACGAAGTGACGACTGAATCCATGGGCCGAATCCTGATCGATGAGCTCGTTCTTCTTCTGCGTTTTATAAAATAAATAAAATTATTGGTTACTATTTAATTTCAATTCCTGATTATAACAACAGGATAACCACTAATGGTGTATTTTAATGAACCCTCATATGTATCGCTTATGTAAATATGTTGTAAATTTCAATCGTTGATAAGATTGCATTAATATTCCTTTGTTTACTGATCATTATCAGTAATGCTATTCTCGCTACAGATTACTGATTTAATGATTTATTCGTTAATTAATCTCGCTGTAACTTATAAAACCCGTTCCACATAATACAATTTCACGCCAAACCGGACTAGATTGGCAATTAAAGTCGGTCGTGTGTAGTTGGCTGATTAATACATATCAAGGTCAATCGTATAGCGTATAAAAAAATGCTGATGCGGTTGCGTGCATGTTCGGATGAACTATCAAATTACCAGCCAGTGCTATGGTCATTAAGGTAATCGTTTGATCAGATTGGAAACAACGATGTCCAAACCGAAGACCAACGACTGTACCACCAAGGAGTATTTTATCCTAAGTATATTATTTATGCTTATAATGTGAAAGAACGTCGTGAGGCAACCTAAAAATAATAATATTTAAGTGTGTAAAGACCGTTAAGCTAAAGTCGGACTGAGCTCGACGTGTTTGTCGTTTGCAGCCGGAATGGTGGGCTAGAATTGTCACGGAACGGAACCCACAAGATGGCCACCGAAGTACAAGCAGACCGGACAGGATGTGGCGGGATGTTTTCGACGTGTTTCAAATCATAAATTTGTTAGTTACGCGGTTTTGCAATATCACCGACGACATACACTGATACACACTTTAAACTTTGGCTAAATGAATATGTCATCCTTACCGGATGGTAGTGTTTGAGGAAGGAATGCATCCTCTCCACTTCTTCCGACGTCAGGGTCTTGAGGATGAACAGCCGGTCATAGCTCTGGTAGAACTTCGCGCCGGACTTACCGGAGGAATCGTCCGGGATAGGCTGAGACCTGGGAACAAGAAATACTCTTTCTAGAAAGATGTCCAAGGTTCTGTAACGTCACAAATCGAAGCTCTGTTAATTTGACCAATAGTCTACTCAGTAAACCTATCGATTTACAAACCTATAACCTACTTATTCGTACTTTAACCATTACATAAGTAAAGATAGATTATATTTGTAACCGCAAAAAAATGCCGCGAAACAAAGTATTATTATTATTTATTTATTTAATGGCAACCGGTCGCAAAAATGAGCATCCATTTCTGCCAATGTCAAGTTTATATTTTGCAATTATATATCAAAAAAAACGGTGATCCTCTGGCCCCCGTGAAGCGATGTAGGTAGAATTTAACGAAGACCGGATGGGATTTTCTTGGAGCAATCCTTCCAAACGTGTTCAAACTTGAATTCTTCATTATACTGTAGGTACATTTGATTAATTATTAATTTACTGCATATTAATACATCATTACTATCCATTAAACAAAAAAAAACCATTAAGAAAGCAACGCCATCTTGTCAAAAATCTCAAGAGAATCCTCCGCGAAAATATATCGAAATTTACCTTTTTTTAACTTAATAATACTTCGGAAATTGAGCAATTTTAAAACATAAGTGAACCCTATAAGATTTACCTTAAGGCTGATGACACCTATATACAAGTTTTAATTGTTTTTATGATCATATTTCCTCCAATTAACACCAGGTCGCGCGCTAATTCCGATTAGGGCAAGGCCCAAGGTCGACCATAACCAGTGGTCGAGCCACACTGGTTAAGAGCTCCAGCAAAATTGCGTTGTTTTTACAAAATAATGTTTTTTGTGTATTCGATACAAACAAAACAAGATGCATCCATTGAGAGGATTGTGATGCGGAGCTAAAATCGCTTAGCTGTAAAAACAACATACAAATCTAAATCCATACAAATCTAAATCCATACAAATAACGTTTCTCACCCCCTAAATCAAGTCCGATTACCACGATTATTGAATATGTTGTAGTTAATACATACATACATACATAAACTCACGCCTTCATTCCCAGAGTGGGGTAGGCAGAGCTAAAGAATTACCAACAAGTCTGTATGTATGTTGTAAATGTTAATGTGATATGCCCTAGGCGTACTTTTTCGAATCAAATCGGAGAAATACTGGAAAAGGGCCGAATCTTAAGTACCCGAAACCGACGTGCGTGCATGACTCGATGTATGAATGTTGACGAAGTGAAAGAAATTTGTCAAGATCGTAGCAAGTGGAAAGAAGTGGTAAGGGGAAATAGGCGTGATTTAATGTAATGTAAAGAACTAGGTCTGTAGAGTGTAGATACGATTCTGTTTTTTGTTTTTATTAATTTGTTTCATTCTCAGAAATATTTTCTTAGAAATGAAAACATAGGTACACAGTTTTTCATGATGTCTACAACATATTAAAAAAAAACGGATTAGGTTCAAGGGGACGAAACGTTATCGCATTTTGTATGGACATTTTTAGCATCACAACCCTCTCAAGACGAAGGTTAATAAACTTGTTGTTGTTATTCAGCTTCGGTTGATATAACAGTTTCATTAAAATTATTTCAAGGGATTTTGTGTTAGTGACATTTATGAAGATTACTATAGTGGATTTAATCAATCGTAGATAATCCTTGTTTTCATGTATCATCATGTCAACTTCGATCAATCGCAGAGTATTATCAAACCGCGATTAGAAAGGGATTGAGCACAAATCGTCGGTGAAAGTAACATTTTTAATAAGGAGAAAATTTTACTTTTTTATTAAGACAGTAAGGTTTATTTTGCTCTTTCACAAAATAGGTAGTTACGTGGATTTGCAGTATCACCGACGATAATGTCGTTTTTGAATGAATATATGAAATTGCATTGTCAATAGTAGTGTGCGCGCCGCGAGCTACCACAAGCAAACTCGACAGGGCGGACCAGCCGGTTAACGGCCGAACCCTTAAATAAACCGAGGATAGATAAGGCTTACTTCGGGATAAAATTTGACATTTGCCCATACAAAATGTGTCAAATTTTAATCCGAAGTAAGCTTATCTGTCCGCGGATTGAATATAGGGTTTGGCCGTAAGTCGGGGTACCCTGTCGCCGTTTTGATTGCGTGCGAATCAAATATCAAGCAAAGCGCATCGACGCAAAAATGTCATCATGTAAACGTCATATACGGACAACTCTAGCGCCCGAGCGGTAATAGGTAACAGAAACTCCTAAGATGACCTTTCGTGACTTGAACACCAGCGGTGGACAAGTCGCACTGCTAGATCAATACAGTATCAACTCAAAATCCTTGCTAGTTTTGTTTTAGGGTCATAGAAGTTGTAATAAAGTTCATTTTAAAATACATTTGTATTTTGAGTTACTACTTTTATCTAGCATTGCGAAGTATTAATAAGTTTTTCTAACTTACGTACATTATCCGATGCTTTTACGGAGAAGGTAATTGTCGTGAGATAAGTAAAGGGTAATTCGGTGTTTTTAACACATATAATCGGTCAAGATGCGATAAAAATACGTACAAAGTGACCCGTATTCATTGACTTGTACGAGCATGTATGCATTCATTTACCAGATCCGTGTCTGTCTCATAATTAGAACACTTATCTCATTGATATTTAGTTCCCATCGAACAGAACTAATTAATGTTGGAAAAAACGAGTTATTAGCAGTGATTCGCTCTGAAACGAATTCTAGAAGGCAGTAGAATGAAAAGAATTCGTCATGCATATTCATACTAACATTACAAATTCGAAAGTAATAAGTTTAAAACTTTAAATGTAACCTTTTCACAACAAAACATCAGTTAAGCAGATCCTAATAATATTCGGCAAAGAGAGGCAAAGATTTTACCCTGGGAAAATACGTAGGCGAGTTTTAAGACGGAAAATTGGATATTTCACGAGGGAATGGCGATAAACGACTTCAATGCGGAAGAAGTCGCGCGCAAATGCTTTTTTATGGCAAAAGACACTTAATACTTTTCAGAATTAAACGTAGCCTGTGAAATCTAGGATAATATCTATAAGGATTTTAACAATACCACAAACCTATTGTCAAGGCAATTTTATCGAATCAATTATATAACTTGAAAACAAGTCTCATTCTTGTTTACCGCAGTAGACAACCATATTTCCCAAGGGATGAAAAGTTAGCGACGATATTAATAAGATAACATATTGAAGCAAAAGAAAAACACGAGGCGATAACGCTAAGCAACGTTAAAATATATACGTATAAATATGAAGGCCCTAGGCAAGATGCATTCAGCATTCGTTATCGTTATCAAAAAAGGTTTGACGTAACCTGTCAGACGGTCGCGTCGAGCCGAGCGCCTACGACAATTCAGTTTTCGAAAATTGCTTACGCTAGCGTTAAGCAACTTGTCTCGCCTCACAGTACGAATTACTGTTTGTTTGCACTCGGTTCAATGGTCATTCGTACAACGCTGTAGGTACCTTTTTATTTTTATGGCATAGGGAAGGCAAACGAGCGCACAGGCCACCTGATGGTAAGTGGAAACTGTGACCCATAGACATTCGCATTCACAAGACTGCAATCTTAAGACTGCAAATGCACTGCCAACCCGGAGGACTAAGATGGAATGCCTCTATGCTAATCATTTCACCGGCTGTCTTATCCCCAAACCGGAACACAATAATGCGAAAACTGCTGTTTTGCGGTAGGTTAATTGATAAGATGGTGGTACCAACCCGGACGGACCCTGCACAAGGTCCTCCCACCCGAAAAACAACACAACATGTCTTGATACTAGCTGTTGCCCGCGATTCCGTCCGCGTAAAGTCGTACATCGCTTCTCGCGGAAAAAAAAATGCCTGTCTTTTGTCGGGGTTCAAGCTATCTCCATACCAATCGAGATTGGGTCAGCGGTTCAGTCGTAAGCGTAAAAAACAGACAAAGTTACTATCACATTTATTATATTAGTATGGATTCGACTGTAGTTTGTAGATGTCAGTAACTACTGTTGCCTGCGTCTTTCCTTACTTCCTTACTAAGTAATATTATATAGTTATGTGAAAGTGTGTTTATTTGTTTGTTCCGCCTCACGTCCAACGCCTCGACCGACCGACAAAGACGGACAAAGGCCACGTTTTATCCCGGAAAATCGATGTCTCCATAGAAACAAACGATAAACGACTTGTATGTAAACCGCCACAGATTATGTTGAAATTTTAGAATATAGATAATTAAAACTACGGGGAAAGACGGGGCACTTTAAGGCTCAGTATCATTGGTCAATAGCCCGCATGCGTTTAGTGGTACATTGCATCATTGCCATAGCTCCCGGGTCAACAATGTTAACAAAACTCGTCGATGGATTACTACAAGCACGCGAGCTATTGCCTCATAAAACTGAGCCTTGAATGACGAAAAGAAAACGTTTCCAAAAGCAATAACATTACAATAGTTTAAGAGGAATGTAAGAAGTCTTAAATCGCGTAGCTGCCAAAAAAACATCCATACAAATTCAGCTGGGGACGATAACGTTTCTCATCACCACGTTTCTCTCAATGCGGCTAGCACAAGTTGCCCCCGACTTGTTTTGTCGCTCGGATCTCCCTTTCTATCTAGTCAGTAATGATAGGGACGCACTGAGCGACAAGCGAAAAAATACAACTTGTGCTACCCAAGCAAGAAAGATTTCCACGATTGTTGAATATCGTCGGTGATACTCCAAAACCGCGTAACTAACAAATTTATGATAGAGCAAAATAAACCTTACTCCCTTATTAAAAAGGTGAATTTTGCTCCTAATTAAAAATGTTACTTACGCGGTTTTGCAGTTTCACCGATGATATGTTGTAGTTGTTATGAAAAGCTAGGTTTGTATCTGACTCACCAATAAAATAAAATCATCGGTGACACCGTACTTACTACAGGAAAATAACATACCTATCCGTCATAATACCGATTTGGTGGCGATAAAATTCAATATGCTGTGTTAATTAAACTACAATGGGAGCTATATTTTAGCGGCTTCCACCAGTTGCAGCTTCTTCAAATCGAAGCACCGAGAACTCCTAACTGACATTTTGTCGATTTATATCACTTTAAATTTAATTTGGCATCATTACTGGGATGAATTGCAAACATATTGTACATAGTTAAGGAGTTAATTGAGATAACGTTAACTTTTTTCCTTTGTGTAACGAAAATTATGCATATATACTAATCTCTGTTACACAAAGGAAAAAGTTAAGAATTGTAAAGTTTTTTTTAATTCAGCCGGAAGACATTGAAAAAGAAGAAATTAAAAGAGTAAGAAACCAGTGTCTTCAGTAATGATGCCAAATTAACCCTTTTCCAGGCATGGTACATTTCATCGACCACATTCATGTCGCTCAAAATTGAACTTAACTACCTACATTTTATGAAACAAATTTAATTAACTTCCTCAAATATGACTTCATAGATCAGTATCAGAGAGAAATGTGGAATAAAAGAAGATCTAGTGTCTAAGATTGAAAAGGGCATGCTTCGATGGTTCGGTCATTTGGAAAGGATGGATGAAAGAAAATTGACGAAAGAGATATACAGACCGAAAGTGAGTGGAAGGGTCGGAAGGGGCCGCCCTAGGCGTACTTTTTCGAATCAAATCGGAGAAATACTGGAAAAGAGCCGAATCTTAAGTACCCGAAACCGAAGTGCGTGCATGACTCGATGTATGAATGTTGAAGAAGCGAAAGAAATTTGTCAAGATCGTAGCAAGTGGAAAGAAGTGGTCTCTGCCTACCCCTCTGGGAAACAGGCGTGATTTAATGTATGTATGTATGTAGATCAGTATACTTCAGGAAGTTACGAATTCGGCTCTATTCCATTTCTTGCTTGTGTCATTACTTTAGCAAGGCCTGGAAGGGTTAAATTAAAAGTGTAGGTATCTACATAAAAATCTAAGAATCGTCAAAATGTCAGTTAGGGGTTCATGGTACTACGCCGTCGATATGAGAAAATATGTGTACACGGAAATAAAATGTATAATTACCAAAGTAACTTTTAGAGATATCGCGATCTAAAATTTAGGAACGATGTAATTTAAATTTGTTTTATTAATTCAATTGCGTTCTGCCCTACAAAGTAAACTAGTTCATGTATAAGTTGATACCCTGCCTACATGCATGTCACGAATAAATTATTATCTTTCTTTCTTTCTTTTCAAAGCTAGCGGTCCTGGGTTTAAATCCCGGCAAGGGCTGATATTTGTGTGATGAGCGCGAATATTTGTTCCTGCGTCATGAATGTTTTCTATGTATGAAATACATATATTTCTCTATACAAAAGTATTTATATCGTTGTCTAGTACCCATAGTACAAGCGTAGAACAAAACAGTAGTAACTCAAAATACAACTGTATTTTATAATCAACTTTAATACAACGTCCATGACCTTGAAACAAAACTAACAAGGATTTTCAGTTGATACTTTTTTGATCTAGTGCGATGTGCATTCTCGATTACAATTTAAAAACTACAATCCTAGGACCGCAAATGCCATGCCAACCTGAAGATCTAGATAGAATACCTATAGAGTATTTATAGCCTATTCAGTAAGAGCACTAACAACATGTTAATTCATATTATTCAATAAAGTTCAGAAAGGCCAGAGCAAGCACATTTCACGCTCTGTAAAGTTATTTGAATATGAAATGCATTTAAATATTTGCTTTGACTCACAGCTGAGATATCCCAGATATCTCTCATGGTAACAATATGATTTCTCTTCCAACAATGACACCTTTTATTTGCACAGATAACAACAGATTCATACTTCCTTATCGTCATCTATTGATATAAACTATGTGTTCCGAACGAGACCTAACGATTTTCCCCTTTTACTCCGAAAACCAACAACCAACCTTACTCATTGTATTCTCATTTACATTTCTAAATACGCACCTATAGAACAATAGTGACATAACTCTGAAATTTTGAATTTTGAGTTAGGGCTCTATCATAATCAATTTATGACTTGAAGTTTGAAAGTTGTAATTTTGAATTAGGTCACTATCGTTCTGAAGGTGCCATATCGCATCTTTAGAATTATAGTGACCTAATTCAACAATTCAGCTGTAGACTTTGAGACATATAATCATTGCTATAGAGACCTGACTCGAAATACAACATTTGTGAATTAGGTCACTATAATTCTAAAGATGCGATATGTTAATATACGAATGCCCATTGAGTTGAGTCCACCGTTTTGATAGCTATTATTTACTTCACAGTAAAAGCGGCTGACGTCATAACAATACCATAACAGGTTAACTACGATTTATTTGCTTTATTTGTAACTATGTGATTTGTGAAAATAAAGAAATATTCTATTCTATTCTATTCTATATCGTTTTTACCGCCCAGAATACCGGCCCTATACAACAATATTGCTTTTGACGAGTTATGGTATTTTTTTTAGTTCGGCCGCCTTACTGTCAAGTTAATAAGAGCTATCAACATTGACAATGCGGAAACACGTCAAAAACAATAAGGCTTTACCGTGTAGAAACTGTGGGATCTCACCACAGATGTATCGTATCATACGACATCGTATTTTGTCGGATATGTTCGTATTCGTCTTGTTGTCTCAATTAGCTTATCGACGCGTACTAAAGCTGAATGAGAAAGCAAGATAAGTGCGAACCTTTCCGACCAAATAGTATGTCGTATGCTTCTTCAGACATTTGTAAATTTAAAAAAAAATCTCCTTGATATCAATTTTCTTCTTTGCGGTCATATATGACGACCGAGGCCAATCTCGATGGGTCTACTTTAAATACAGCGGAGATTCTGTTAAAACCTTCCGAATACTTCATCAGACCAGCTCTTCCCTTTATTCAAACAAAACGAGCAACTTCCGTACTAAAATCAATAAAAACATAAAATTCCTAGAACATCAACATATTGTTCCTTCCTAAGATGTTCCATAAACAATAGATTCATTATTTTAAAAACAATGCCCACTTACCTTTGTCTATTTCTAAGTGCATATTTATAGTTCGAGAGTGGACGTGAGATATAAACTATAGTGTTTTCAATCTACGATGACACGCCTCTCCCCTCCACTTTATTTTACGTCGCACGATTGTACGTGAAAATAAATAATACTGAAGGGAGCTAACTGCAATTTAATAGTTGAAGTATTCTATACTCTATTGTTATCACATACAACATAAAAAAAAAACTATTAATATGCAATTAACCTTCTTTGGTATTATGGCAGAATAGGGCGCGTCTACATGAAGGGAAATTGAGAACACTATACAACGCATATTAAACCTTATTCCTTAAAACCAAAGTGTATTTTTTATCGTTACTTCGTGATTGTCATGAATAGGTGCTAGCAATAGTGCAGTGTTAGAAAATAAGTTGAAAGGATTTGGGGCCTTTGAAGGAAGGATACCTAACCTAGGTTTAAAGGCCGGAGACGTAATAAGAATAACCTTTTTAACGTAATGTCAAATACAAATGTCGTTACTCACATGACAATAACAGCTTAAGCCCAGAGCTAACTTCAAGCTTACTTTAATTGGGTTTTTGCCGTGTCAATCATGACAGACTTCAACCATTGGCGTTGAACCAGTGGCCTTTATTCATATTATATTTTGGCTTCTTTTTCAAAATCATTACCATATTGTTAACGTTAACAGCTCTTACTGCTTAGTGAATAAGAGCTATCACAACCACAACACTACGTTTACGATATCAAAGCCAGATTGGTTTTAGCATAGTAAAATAAAGCTTAAAGTCACTCAGAGGGCTATGGAGAGAGCGATGCTCGGGGTTTCTCTACGTGATAGAATCAGAAATGATGATATCCGCAGTAGAACTAAGGTTATTACCGACATAGCTCGAAGAATAGCTAAACTTAAGTGGCAGTGGGACAGAAGGTTCTTGAGTGGCGTCCGCGGACCGGGAGACGAGCTGTAGGTAGGCGTCCAACAAGATGGAGTGACCACCTTGTAAAGATCGCGGGAACGCGGTGCATGCGAAAAGCACAAGACCGGTCTGAGTGGAGAGCCTTGAGGGAGGCCTATGTCCAGCAGTGGACGTCTTTCGGCTGACATGATTGATTTTGATTGAAAATAAAGCTTAGAACTGCAACATTTACTGACCGATTTAAATTGGTTATTGTTTGGTTACACCTTACCAGTGAAAAGTTATTCGTATGTAGGACGGGCTCACACATTTGCAATCGTTGTCTGACGCAAAATGGCGCGTCAAACGTCAAATTTAAATTCAGGACTGTTTTATACGTTTCATTCAACGAAATATGCGTCTAAGGATTATTGGTTCATGACATGAGGATATGTAAAAAGTTCAAGCTCCAACATTTAGAATATGGCTTACATCAGGAGATTAATTTTAGTGAGATTGCCCCATGATATCTATTTATATTTATTGTATCTAACGGTGTCTCCAGTTTCACCTCGCTAACTGTAAATTAAATAGTATTACGTAGAGCGAGATGACAAATGGAGGTTAAGGACCACAAGTGGGGGTCACGGACGGTTGAGTGAGTTGTCCTCAGTAGGAATAATAAATAATACGACCGTACAGGTGACACTTACGAATTATTAAAAGTTGCCTTACATTACTCGGACATAAAACACCGCTTCAGTAATTTTCGTGTATCTTCGGAAATACAATATATTGTTTAGAACAAAGTAAAGGGCTTGTTTTTCCTTTCTTCATCATCATAATCATCATCATGGTGGCCTTTTGGTGATTTAATCTTGGATCTTGTGCACGCCTCCATGCCGTCGTATGTCGTCCATCTAAAGTTGAAGACACGAATTTTCTATTCCATTTTTTTACCTAAAATAGTGTTTTCCTATTGTCGATCCGGATGTCTGCCAGTCGCATTTCTCACTTATAATTGTATCGAAATAGGTAGGTTTGGGTTATGTTAATTTTGTAGCAGTCCAAACACCCAGAAATAGGAGCTCCGCGGTAGTTAGTGGAGCTACATCACTATTAAATGGATTTTTGAATTGGGGTGAATAATGCGACAGGAAAAAACGCGTCAGGGGGAACAAGACTGTAAAGCTGAATTGGAAAAAATGCGAATGTAAATTCCGTTCTTAATAGAAAACGATCTTACAATCCTCCTGAAACAAGATACCTCGAAAATAAATTCGATTTTTTTTTTGTACAATTACTGTTAAGAACTTTAGCAGATTAACAGTTCATAATAATTTCTATACTGTTTTCCGAAGAAGTTATGGTTTCTCCCTGCTTGGGATATTTCTTTAGGAAATGTTCAAACTGGCAACTGGTGGGGGAAAAAGGTTATCTACACACATATCATAGGTCCTCTTTTATGCGTTCAAAACCCGTAGGAAATGACCAGCATTATTTAATACAACCAATTTTACTATGAGAACTTTCTTGTCTGTGGTAGTAGGTAAAATCAGTACTGTAATTTTATTACAGTATAGATTTTTGTACCGTTATTAGTAAAAATTTGGAAAAGCTGTCAAAACTCAAGAAAGTCTCTATTCTAGTACCTATTCATAGATATTAAGACAGTTATCGACTCGAAACGTCAATTCAGTATGTTTTTTTTTAAATATAAATCGCACGACATTTCGCACATGACAATCAATACCGTCTTAACTCGAAATGTGACGATGTTGAAAAATTAATTCATATTTCAAATCAGTAGAAACAATTATGCATCATAGTTTCTCTTTGAGTTAATACGGTTATTGAATGCCATGTGCGATTTGATCTCGAGTGACTTGAGAATAGGGACTTCATTCGTTTGTCTATGATTTTAAAGAAAACATTCGTCTTGACGGAGGATCGAATTGCCTCCATTATTGTTGTCATTTGTTTGATGGCTTTTTGCTGTTACGAAAGTAGGATAATTCTAAACTTAAGAATCTTATGATATGTGTGTAGATAAAGTAGTGTATGCAACTATACATAATTAGGCCTTATAACACTCGTGTGATCCTATTATGAAACTCGCTGACGCTCGTTTCACACACTCGTATTTTAAGGCCTCTCATTATGCAACAGTTGCATAAACTACTATTACAGTGAAATATCCGGGTGTTTTTATAAAGAAAGAAACACAGGCGGGCTATTGAGTTTTGTCAGTTTGTGTATGTAAGAAACGTTATAAAATGCAACTCTCATAGAACACACATACTCACACATAAAATACATAGGTACTGTCAATAAAGTACATTTTGGTTCATCAACTTCAAATATAGAAGGATGTTCGCACTTTGGTTTCTTTTTAATGATATTTTCACACTCGTAATAATTAAATTATTGGTAGGGCAAACGGGGAAAAGGGTACTTTCAAAATCACGTCTCTGAGTTATCTGTCCAGGGATGAGAAAGACAATGATACGAAACGGACCACACCGTGCCACAATGTCACAACACAATGTGTTGTACAATAACATTTTTTTTTACAAACAAATAACAAGTTTATAAATAACTTGTAAAATGAAGTACGTACGTAATGTACCTTTTTTAACACACAACTACAAATAAACGTCAAACAAGATCTCGGTCAATATGTAAGATTCGATAAATCGTTTTTTTGTTGTGCCTCTACTTACAAATGCTTAATTACTGAGATTCAGCTGGTAATAATAATAATAAATAATTTACAAAAAATTAACTAAATATATAAATAGTGGATTAATAGGGAGGGTGAAAAGGGAAAAGGATACTTTCGCACTTGAAATTAAAAACTCCAAAACCAAAATCACGTCTCCAAGTGATCTATCTGTCAAGCGGTTAGACAATGATACGGGTCGGAGGCGCGGCTTCACACCGTGCCACAATGACGCATCGGCACACTAAGGATGATTTCCAAACGGCTCTTATCGCATCGGATCGGAAAGGATACGAACGAATGCGCGGCGACAGCTGATCGCGTCAATAAAAAATATTAGTGTAAAGTCACCAGTCGGTCAGAGACCTGTAGTCGGCCTCTGTGTATACTTAGTATGAGTGGGAAGAGTACTCTTCGCACTCATATAATGTCGACTACTGGTCTCTGGCTGACCACTGGTGACTTTACCCCATTTTCTATTTATTACGGAGCCGATCGTGCGTCGCAGCATTATTTCGTAGTGCGTAGAAGACCCTTTAAATACATAGTACATAATACGGTGTAATATCGTTTAAAGATTGTAAAATCCGATCCGATCCGATGCGATGCGAGCCGTTTGGTAGAATCCTTAAAGGTTACTAGAAACAAGTTTGGTTTCGTCCTCGGCTAATTTATATCACAAATTTAATAAAATAATAGTAATTTTGAGTAAGAAACAAAAAAAAGTTTCCCTTGCTCTTATGTAAACAAAGAAAAAAATGTGTTTTCAATTTCTTTAAATTGTGTAGTCACCTACATAAATAAGTTAGCAATGTTAACATTAAAAGTTCCTAAAATACTCTCTTGACGATAAATCATCCCATGATACTGTTAAAACTTTGGATGCTACCACAATTCTGTATCCGACTGTGCAACAACAAACAAATTAACTTCTTAATAATTTTGCCAAGTGATATGACATCAATCGGACCGAGTATGAGCCATTTGACATTTTAAATTGCGTGGTCAACACGTATTTATCTCTACTTGTAACTGCCATACGTGAATCAACAAGACAATGTTAATGAGATTTTAAATTAGCCGAAGACACTGCGCCACACCGACTAAAATTGTGGCACGCTGCCGCACGCCCCGGCCCAAGTGGCGCGTCTAATGATCCGTGTCAGTACAGCACACTACATACTGTTAAGAAAAAAATAAATGAAAAATCGTACGGTTGCTTAGCAATCCGCTGACCTCAGGCGTTTAATCGTCAGGCCGCGCTTCACGAACGCGGACGCATCATGGAAGAGACTCTCGTTATCTGGCGTGACGCCAGATGGCGCTGTCGCCGACCGCCGCAGCATACTGATCAGTTTCCGCTGCCCTCGCGCACACAGGTAGTTATCAGGCTTTCTAAACCTAGGAAGGAGCGGGATGGGGACGCCAGTAAGAGGGAGAAATAAATACAAATAAATAAATATAACTGGAAATCAGAGAAGGCGGAAATAAAAGAGCGTTAGCGTCCACACGTGCTTTCTAGCCGCTCGGGTTTAGAACTACTTTGTGGAGATGATTGAAATGGATGCTCAGACGAAGCTCCCCAAG
Source organism: Acleris emargana (assembly GCA_927399475.2). NCBI lineage: Eukaryota > Metazoa > Arthropoda > Insecta > Lepidoptera > Tortricidae > Acleris > Acleris emargana. The sequence continues at coordinate 15,234,440 of OV656853.1, read as the reverse complement.
GTTAAAAAGAAGAATCTCAACCGCCTAAGCTTTTTGTCAACTAGCAAACTGTTGGGTAGCTTCACTACAGTACTGAGAAAGATTACAATTGGTTAAAAAAATCGTCGCTTATTCCAACGACAGTCTTAACTTAACTCGTGCGCTCGTAGGGAAAAATAAAATTAGTTACGGACGAATATACAATTTCTTCGCATTAACGGGTCAAGTTAGACTCGTCATTCCTCACTTTCGTCTGAGCATCGAATTAACTCATCCCCCGATTAGATAATAGCATTAATGGGTATCTTACCTGGTGAGTGACTCTTTGTAGTCGAGGTCGTCAATTCCGAACCTCTCCCTCAAATTCCTGAACACTAGGGGACAGTATTCCTTGACCTTGAAGTGAGATGGCATATTTTCCCTGTGAAAAATAACAAGTGTTATATTGTGGCCTTTAAATTGCCATAGCCGACGGTAAAGGACGACTTAAGACACGGCGCGACGCGCGCCATAGTCGGTCCGCGGCGGAGGCGACTGTACCTTCTAAGCAGGCGAGTCGTGCGCTGTGGGGCCGCTGGAACTAGTTCCTAGTCCAGAGATGGGCATTATTCGAATAATTATTCAAATAAAAAATTATTCGTAATATTTTTATTCGCGAATAATTTATTCGTCGAATAATTTATTTCCGAATGATTTATTCGTCGAATAATTTATTTTCGAATGATTCATTAGACTACTTTTTCGTTATTTTTTTAAAATAACTAACACGATTTAGAAATAAAGTGACTCGTTTATAAGTAGGCACTGCATATTTCAACACCTTAAAGATTCACAATAAGGTTAAGGAATAAACCCAGGTAGTAAAATAAACAAAGGAATTCTTGGCAATTCATTCATTCAAGAATAAATTATTCGACAGATAATTTATTCGAATAAGAATAATCATTCGAGAACTTTATTCGTTATTTGCGAATAATTTGGTAATTCTTATTCGTTATTCGTCATTCGAATAAATTTTGCCCATATCTGGTTCCTACTGACGCATCCACAGCGGTGCGATTGTCGCGCGTCCAGTCGCATCAGCCGCGACCCACGAAAATGAACCTTGAGCCGTTTTTAGCAAGGAAACGCTCCACACCGCAGCACCTCCGCCCTCAGTCCGTTTGCGGCTTTAAGGCGGAGTTCCGTGGGTCGCGGCTGATGCGACTAGACGCGCGACAATCTATGAATGCCCAAATAAAATGTTGAGCGTACTTAGAACCTTGTCATTATAAATGTCATTGTGATTGTCATGCTTGTCATTTGATATTCAGTTCGAAGTTTATTATCACAATTTAACGAAAGTGGTTAACATTTGCATCGGGGTAATGATCGGTACGAGTAGTATTATAGTACACACAGCAACACATCTAGCTATACACTTCAGAAATCTGAAATATTGCATGAAAGAGAGTCGCACTAGAATGCATAGAAGTTGACATAATACACATATATACATCTCTTTCTTTTTCTCTCTGCTCTGTCTTTAATGGTTAGTTAGGTGTGATGTTGTGTGTACGAGAGGTAGAAAACCACACTGACAAATAGGCGCCTACGACAAGAAAATTGGCTGTCGCGTCTTGCCAGGCGGCAAGACAACCAATAGGCCCGCGGCGCGCGAGCCTATAATGTCCGCGTTTATCGCAGGAGATAGATCTGGAGATCTAGTGAAAAAGGGCGTAAGACTTAACTCGTAATAAAAAAAACGGCATACACGTAAACTTGATTTTTAGGAGACTTACACGCTTTTTCACTAGGAACCCAGAAATGAAGATTAAACTCCAGTTTATTTCTGACAAGTATGTAAATGAGAGTGACGGATGCTAGCTCCACAATAGGGAATATTCATGGAGTTTCAAATAGCATTTCTCAACATAATATGAAAATATCGTACCAAATATTTACTTGAAATTAAAATCGGCCAAGAAATATGGATGATACAAAGCATTTTAAACTGCTAATTAAACAGCGATTAGACAGAGAGATCCGTCACTGTGAGGTCAAGTAACAGGTCGGCCATACAAATACCATGTTAAATTTTGTTTTGCTAGAAAGAGATAGGAATCAATCTTTGTTCGCTTATATCTTGGTTATTATTGCTGTGAATAAATATCATGAATTGACTGAAAAGATTCACACCTATGGCATTTCGTCAAGTTAATATACCCTTATCATCAATGATAGTGTTGAGAATGTATTCCACATAGACAAAGTCTAGCCTAGCACTAATTTAGTATAATTATATGTAAGTCAACACATGTTCGCTAAAATATCCATTAAGCCCTTTAGTAGTTATAATTACATTGACTTCATCAATCTCTACGCAAAATAATTGTCATCAACAATGTTAAATTGTCTATGCACTATAAACAACATGACATTTCCTCGTTGTGACAATCACATCTCCTATTAATTAGTGATTAGGGCCATTAAAGCTGTCATGCACCATTGTTTTGCACAGTAATGATATGAATGGGAATTGATAAATCATTGCTGCACTAGGATGTAACATTTGCATTTGCTGTTTGAAAATAGTTATAAAGTTTTTTAAGTTGGAGCTGCACTACTTTATTTGGGGATTAAAAGCTCTATTATCTTTGTAATACAGTCTATGATCTTAAGACTGTGTTTGAGGCTGGGGGACGATGCCAGGCTGTGCACAACCACCGCAATATTTCCTCAACGTAAATATTAAGCTTATATTGTATACAAAAAAAAACAGTTTCTGTATGATTCACACAAGTTAAACAGATTTTATTGAAATTTGATACAATAATGGACCAGGCTGGTGCCAACATTGTTTTATAATCATACGTTCCAAGGGGGGTGTGTAATTTATAGCATAAAAACAAATGGTCCAATGATTATTTTACATAACACAAATAACATAATTTCAATCTGTATATAGACCATCAATATAATAGTCATGATGCATAAAATGAAATGCATAATTTCAAAAACTATATTTTTTTATATTAAAAAATAAATATTTCTAACATCTTTCATTACTATTAATGTGGTCACAGTTCTAACCTAAGCTAACCTAGTTCGAAGAAATTGACTTGAAATGCATAAGTAGGTATTTAACTAAGTTTTCAAGACTGTTTAGATCTCCACTTGCACCATGTATTTTCTGGTAACCATGTAGTTGACTGGTAGAGAATGCTTTTAGGTATTAAGTCCGCCATTTGTACTACATTTTGTTTTTTACATTTGTGCAATAAAGTTAAGTTAAAATAATAACAAGAAAATGATAGTTATAATTATCTGAAATGAGAGTTATCTTATTCAATATTATGCCAGATAAAATTATACAATTGGTTTTTATGCAAAAGGTTCATTATGCTTTTTGTGATTAGTTAAATGAAATTATACAAAATATACTGATTGAAGCGCACCTGTTCCAAGGGTTATATTAAACATGCAGCGTGTCAAGTCAATTTATAGCTCTGTGTAATAGTCTATCACAGCCAGTACAAATGTACCTCACCTCGTCCAATCGTATTGAAATGGTACAAATTGCACCAGTTCTTTTAGTCGTAATTCAGACTGACCATGAATCCAGAACATCTCATGTTATTACTACCCTACTGTTTAGTTATATTAAGGCTGGTTTCCTTACTTGTTAAACAAATGATTATCGACTTTGAGCTTGGAGTATGCTCTGAAGTCATCCGGGAGCAGCATAACCGGTATAGAGACATGACTCAGTTCATTTATCTGAAAAAAATAACATGTTTTCACTCCCCACATTGTCACATAGTAAGTATCAGTTGTAAACACTCAATGAAACTTTGGCAACTTCATAGTGACCCTGTCGACGCGCATTATAGTGAAATTCTCTATTTATAGAGCCCTAAATGCAACCGTAATGTGGTCACACCTTCAGCTGTTGACCGGGTGCCAGAAACGCAGTATTAACTAGGTAACTCGCGTCAATTTAAAAGTAAACAGTACGAAACTACAACAATCCGGTCCCGAAGGAAATGACATAATGCTATTGCGAGACCGAGATGCCGCGGCATAATCGCCACAAATCAGATTAGCTGTCCATTGCCTAATTCTAATTGGGATCAACACCTGAATATATTCACTCACCGTGTGATTCACGCCCCACATAAAAACCGACAGCAGAGGCTCGTTAGCACGAAACAATTTAACTTTCTGATGTTTTACACGAATGTGTTTCTTTTTCAACTTGCTCAAACCAGTGCTTGGAACGGACATTTTGGATTTGTTTACACTAAACACAGTCAGACACTTGAGCTTATTTTGAACGCAGACCTAGCTAAACCATTTTTAATTGACGGGAAAGATGCCGAAATTTGAAGCAATTCGATTTATTTTAAAATTATTTGAGAAATACGACACCCATCAATAAAGTGCAAACGGCTTTTTGACAGACAGACGACGGCGGGCGGATAAAAAAATCAACCATAGACTTTTCTTTGTGTTTTCTTACCACTGTAAAAGGCGAAGGATTTATGGTCATACATACTGGTTTCAGTGACAACCGTACGAAAAAGGTTGCTAGAAGTGTCTAGTATGGACATGGTAGGGACATCTGCGTACGCGGTGTATTATGCGTTAGGGTGAGACTGAACCGTACTTATCTCAGTCTAACGTACCGTTATTCATAAAAATACATAAAATCAAAATTGTGGTTACTGAATTGTCAACAATTATTTGAAGTTATAATTCTGTAGCTCTGCCTACCCCACTCTGGGATTACAGGCGTGAAGGTATGTGTATGTATGTATGTACATAAAATCAAGCAAGGCGACTAAGGGAAAAGAACGGTTGAAGGACTATTAGGCAATCGGCTTGCACCCTGTCACTAATACACTGGTAAACATTTGAGTTTTTGGTAATTTTGGTAGCTCTGCCTACCCTACTCGGGGAATCAAGGCAAGAGTTTATGTATGCATGTGTGTGCTTTGCATTTGCTTACCATGCTTTAATATGCGCATATCTAAACAAACCCCCTGATTTGCTGTTACTGTTAATATACCTAATATGCTTACAGAACTGATATTCATAAAATCTAGCTAAGAATCATCCCAAGTACATAAGTACAAATAACTAAGTTTCCTTTGAAAATACCGCGTCTGAATCAACACGGTGCCTTAGACACACGTGAAAAATTATAATACCATTCATTTTGCGTCGTATATACTCGAAAATCTAATTAGATTCCAAAATCTGACAGTTCCCATCTTGATTATTTCTTTATTAAAATATTATTTCATAAACATATCAATGAGAACTCGTGTAACCAGTAATATTAGGGTCAGTTTAATTGATAAAAATACCTACACTTAAACCAAAATGCAGTAATCACAGCGAATGTACGTCGTTTGAGGTTAGGATTTTGGAATCTAATTACAGTTTCGAGTATAGGGAGCTAAATCCAAATCATAATAATAACATTATTTATTAATACCCATGTATGCCCGACCATAAATAATGTTATGTTACTTTTATTTTAATCCAAGCTAATGCGTGTAACTGAACGCTTTACCTAATGTCAAAACATAGGTACCTAATCGAAGAAGGCGACTGGGAGAAATAGATAGGATAGATAGGGACTCTTTCTCTTGCCACTCGGTTACCTTTTCTTTAATGTATTTCCATTAAAAAATAAAAAAGACTACCTAGTAAGATAAATTACAAGATGGTTATACCGAGCCCATTTGTATACTGGGCGCAAACAGAAAAAGAAGTATCGTTGAAAATCGACCTTAAAAATGTTGTTAAACCTGATGTGTATATTCTGGAAAACAAGATTAGATTCTCAGCCGAAGGCGTAGGCGCTCATGGCATGACTAACTACAAGTTTAACTTGGACCTTTTTTTAGCCGTTAATACCGTGAGTACCTATTATGCCGTACAACAATAAATACGAACTTTGGTGCCGGTATTTCAGCAGTTCTTATCAGCTGACCGTTGATCAATGTTAATTTACACCTTAGCACTTAATTGCCATGAAAAAATATCGGAAATACAGTGTACATCAAAAACCCATCCTTTTTTTTAATTCCAGGCTGATCCGGATATTGAGAACCGAACTACGGTGCGCGTATTTGAAAACCGTGTTGACATAATACTCGTGAAGGAAACTCCGGTGTGGTGGCCGCGACTTACGGCGCAGCCTCAAAAACCCGCATGGGTGAAAGTAAGCCTCAGATATCTTCCTAGCTTTTGCCTGTTACTTTATCTGCATAGCAGTAGTTTCTGTTCTCTCAGAAATAAAAAAGTATTGTGAATCTTTCTCTGGGCTATAAACTATTTCTATAACAAATTAATATAATTTGGTTGAGTCATTGAATAGTAAAGACAGCCAAGGCAAACACACTCACACTGTCTTTTAAAAAAACCTAATCTGGCAAACAAATATGTAAATTAATGGTATAAAGATGTAACAAATTGATGTGGAATAAATAACTTCTATTTCTAAGAAAGTGGTCAATGTGCCTTCGCGGGTTTTGTAGTTTTGAATGAACCAATTTAAATGATGTGGTTTTTTTTTCAATTAACACATTCAACATCAAGCTCTTTAATTTCCATGCAAAACGAAACAAACATTGTTGCTGCTGAAGGGGATAAAAGCAATTTCTTTTTTATCTCTGATTTCTAAAACTCACTTTGTCCATTTAAAACTTATCATTTATCAAGTAGTGGTCATGATTATGTCTAAGGATTTAATCTATTTATAGTTATAAAAAATATTATGTGGCTTTTTTTTTATTAAGTGTTTTTGTATAGAACTAAACCTTTCATAAACATAGCATTTTACAATCTAGATACCATACTGAATTTCAATTCTTTGATATGAATCGAGATAGATTTCTGAAAAGGCTGGACTGGTTCAGGGAGGGAAGATGGCCGATTGAAAGATGACCAGCTTTTACTTTTGTTTTATTCTGTTTACTGATTTACTCTCACTCACATGACATTGGTGAAATCACTGCAAATTACAGCGATTAATTAAAATAGGAGAAGAATTGTTTGATATAGGCATGGCTCATACTGATATTTGACATGTATTTGTCACCTCCATGTCAAATGTCAGTATTGTTTAGCATCTTGCATACAATTATGTAAATAAATGGAAATTTTGTTGTTGCGGCTTCTATGCCTTACGTCATTGTTCTGTTTCTGTCACCCAAGCAATTCAGACAATATATTTTTTAAGTATACCAATTGTATTTTTTAGTTTAAAATGAGAGGTAAAATAATTTTTTTTTTACATGGTTCATATTTAATTAAAAAAAACGTCACAATCGTATCAGCTTGGGTGTAAAGGGTTAATTTTAGATTTTTCCTGCGACTCTGTCCACATAGTTTTTGTTCATCATCAATTCATGATTCATTTGGAATCAGTTTATTTATTTTAAATGAAAAATTTGTGATGTCACTCAGGCTCATTTTGTAACTTTCTATCAGTTGATATTTTTTTTAGAGTCAGATCTGTTGTTTTAGAGAACTTCAAATTAGTTAATATTAATTGTTATTACAGTGGTTAAAATTATATTGAGCATTTGCACCTCTTTTATTTATGTTGTTAGGGTAGAAGTACCGTTTGTGGCCACTCTACCCTTTTTGGCCATTTAAGGTTGAAATGAGCATCAAAAATACTCTCTTGTCGGTCATTGCGTCTCTATCGTAGTAGACAAACTAGATAAAAAGGGAGATCGAACGCCAAACATGTGCCAGCCGTGCTGTAAAATTTAAAATAATATTCATAAATAGTTAAGACTGAAGATTAATTTAAAGATAAAATGTAAAAATATGTTTGTAGTTAAAATTTAGAGTGGACAGTTTGCTATGTAATGAACTAATGACCTTAATCTATTCATGTTACAAAATAGCTTCTGCCCGCTTGCCGCGACGTCCGTGTATTCGATTATCGTTATTCCCTCTGTAACTTTTAATTATTCCAGGATAAAAACTAACCTATCGTCGGTGAAACTGCAAAACCGCGAAATTTACATTTTTAATTAGTAGCAAAATGTACCTTTTTCATAAGAATGTAAGGTTTATTTTACTCTATCATAAATTTGTTAGTTCCGCGGTTTTGATGCATCACCGCTATGTCATATTCCAGGACCTAACCTATATGATTGTGTGCCATGTTTTATCCCGATCTGTTCAGTGGCAGAAGCGTGATTGAGTAACAAACATGCAAATATCCAAACTTTCTCATTTATAATATTAGTAAGATGTCATCGTCATCGCCAACGTCATCGTCGTCATAGTCATCATTATCGTCATAGTCATCATCGTCGTCGCCGTCGTCATCGCCAACGTCATCGTCGTCATAATCATCATCATCATCATATTATTATGATAAATAAATAAATATTGAACTTACTGAATGCCAGGGACATATTTGACAAATAACACCGTAGTAAACTGCTGCCATTATGTAAAAGACAAAGAAACGAAGTAGTTTGCCTTTTTTTTGTCACAAGCGAGATACGTAGTATTTTCATTGTTAAGTAAAACCAGTGATATTTATCTCATGCTTATTTCTTTAGTATTTTTGCTGAGTTTGGTTAACAAAGCAGTGTTACAAATAAATTTGAGTATTAAAATGTAACTACAAAGCTGCCCTCGCTTCGCTTCAGTCTATGTGCGATTTCTGTAACGCCCGGACATATTCCAGAATTTATTATACATAAAACCTTGATGAAAACCGCATTAAAATTCGTTGCCAAGTATGAAAGATCTAAGCACAGACGGACAGACGGACAGACAGCAGGCAGCGACGAGCAAGGAGCCTGTTCCAGCGTATTCGCTCGTAAGTTTACTAGCTATTCGGGCTGAAAAAACCGCTAGTCTGAAACCGCTCTAACCCTATTGAGGGAGAAAATGTAGAAGAATTTAAAAAATAAATACATACATACATAAACTCACGCCTTCATTCCCAGAGTGGGGTAGGCAGAGCTACAGAACTACCAACAACTCTAAAAACTTGTTGATAATTCTGTAACCACATTTTGCAAAATCAGGCTAAGATGTTTACCAGCGTACCTATTAGTGACAGGTTGCAAGCCCATCGCCTAACATTACTACAAGCCTATATTCCCTTAGTCGCCTCTTACGACATCCACGGGAAGACATGGAGTGGCACTATTCTTACCCGGCAACAACAAAAAACCAACAAAAAAACAAAAAAGTATGAGTGATATAATTATGTTTTGTATGAGATTTAAAACAGTGAGTTACTAAGATAATTTTCACAGTCGTGTTGTGTGTATTAGGTAGGGTTTTTTTTCTTCAAATATGCCGAAACATAACCTCAAAGTTCTCTCAACCGCGAGTTCAAACGTGTTGCTGGCGTCCCTTCTCGTTTTTCTGTTAATATTTCTGTTCTCCTTTTCTTCTTAGAGCGCAAGTGTGTAGTAATAATATCTTGGCATCCTACAAGTAATATTTAACACTTAATGCAAGTAAAACGTATTTTTTGCAAGTAACTAAGCCGTTCTCGCCAAGAAGAAGATTTAAAAAAATGACACGTTCGTTTTTTTGTATTTGTATGAATTAATAATATTAACGATTCCTTGTCGTCACCTACGTGCCACTCATATATATAAATTAATCTTAACACAGTTGTCTGAAGTGGGTAAAAGTTGTTAAGCAAATCGATAAATATGACGTTTTATTGTACTATATTTATTATATAATTATAATATACACCGTGTTTTTTTTTTATTTACGATATCTTCGGCATATTACTAGGTACATCCATAGAAACTAAGAGGTAAATTAGACTTTTAAACATTGCAAAAAAAAATTGCTCTGTTTATACACCGTGTTTTTATTGATTTACGATAACTTTAAGGGGACGTTCTTTAGGTCAAATAAAGTTAATTTCCCGAAGACAGACAAATGATAACTGTAACGGTTTTAAAGATATTTAATGTTTAAATTTAATCAGTTAATCACGTTGAACTGGTCTAAAAGGCTCTTAACGGTCTGTGTATGTCACGTCAACATTGACGTACGTGACACTGACTATGAGTTAACTCTAAAGGTCCTTTTAGAATGACCAAAGATACAACATTTAATTACTTTGTTCTAAACAGAAAAAAAATGTTTTTTTTGCAATTTTTAAAAATCTAATCTACCACTTAGTTTCTATGGATGTACCTAGTAATATGCCGAAGTTATCGTAAATCAATAAAAACACGGTGTATAACAAAGTAATTAAATGTTGTATCTTTGATAATTCTAAAAGGGCCTTTAGAGTTAACTAATAGTCAGTGTCAAATAAGTCAATGTTGGCGTGACATACACACACAATTAAGAGCCTTTTAGACCAGTTCAACGTGATTAACTGATTAAATTTAAAAATTAAATATCTTAAACAGTAAGAGTTATCATTTGTCTGTCTTGGGGAAATTAACTTTATTTGACCTAAAGAACCGTGAATAAAAAAAACACGGTGTATATGATCATAACTCAAATTAATCGACGCCACCATGTTACCAATCGTCGATAGAGCCAATTTATCGCTCATCTCGAGATAGAAACGGTTTATGGGTGAATTGCAATAATATTGTACGAAGTCAAGGGCTCAATTAAAAATCCTTAACAATCCTTAACTTTTCCCTTTGTGTAAAAAATATTAGTCTCATAATCGTATGGATAATTTTCGTAACACAAAGGATTAAGGAAAAACAATGGAAGAAAGTTAACGCTAGTCCTTAAGACTGCACCGAGCAAACGTCCAGCGTCCAGTAGCGTCCTCAATACTATTATTGTGTTTTCTGATAAACTAAAGAATTTCCATGGAATCGGACGATGCTTTTTTGTAGCGCAAGTAAAAACGCAATTTATGAGATAAGTAACAAACTTTGATAACAGTTACCGTTTGAGTAGTCAGCTTAACGGGAAAAGGTGGCCACTTTTTTCCGTTAAGTTGATAACTCGAAAGTCAATTGTTAGTAAACTATGTGATATATCCTATAAAATGTGTTTTCATTTCATTTGTAGTATAAAAAAGCACCGTCTGATTTCAAGAAAATACTTTAGTTTATTAGAAAACTCAATAATAGTAATGAGGGCGCCACTGTACATCCGGCATACGCTCGGCGCAGTCTTATGGCCCCTCTACATGTCAGCGGATCGTGGGCGTGCGTAAGGGACGGAGCAATACGTAAGAGTGATATGCAAGAATATGTTGCTCACTCTAAGGAGTAAATGCGTCCCTTACGCACGCCCATACAATATTTTAGCAATTCACCCGTATCATGTTGATTTTAGGTAACCATATTAGGCCGATGATAACTATAGTCTATCTGTTTAGGTACTTAAATAAATGTAAACAAAAAAATCACGTGGTTCTGGATATTAGCCAATCAAAACTGTTCCGTCGAGCGTTGACGTATCAATGTTCACCTCCTATTGGCTGACCAACTATGTCACGTGATTTTTTTGTTTACATTTATTTAAGTACCTAAACAGATAGACTATAGAGATTGGATAATCTGGAGATAATTTACAGTAAGGTCTGCGCTGTTGGTGATGTGCAGTGTTAGTGCAGTGGACTTTGTTTTAGTTAGGTTTTACAGTAATAGTACGTAAATATTTTATTTTATTATATTAATTTATTTATTGAAAAGTTTATGCTTCGATGGTTCGGTCATTTGGAAAGGATGGATGAAAGAAGATTGACGAAAGAGATGTACAGATCGAAAGTGAGTGGAAGGGTCGGAAGGGGCCGCAGGCGTACTTTTTCGGTCTCTCATTGTCTTTTCTTCCTACTATTTGAAGATTATTTTATGCCGCGTCCAGATTTACTTGGCGTTTCATGAGATTACGCAAACTTTAGGTTAAAAAAAATAGTTACCGAATAACCAATCTCTTGCGATAACCTTATTAATCTGCAATATTCTGAATTTGAACGCGATCTCGGTGGGTAATTTAAAAATTGAATTTGATACTCAGTTGTAAAACTAAAGGTAAACGGATTGTAGATTCTATCAGAGGTTTGTTTTTTATATGTTACTATTTATTTTTAATGTCTTTTTTATCTACCAACTGTGTATTCTTATATTTAGCCAAAATCAATTAGGATATAATCCCACTAATATTATAAATGCGAAAGTTTGTGTGTGTATGTATTAATTTGTTACTCCTCGCTGCAACGGCCGGTCGGATTTGGATGAAATTGATGACTGGAATAACACATAGGTTCCTTCTCATCCCGGAAAATATAAAAAGTTCCCTATAACCCGCGAAGTCGCGGGCAGAAGCTAGGTACTACATATTTATGCATTCATAACCAAGTAACCTTTTCAACGCTACCGACGGATTCATCCGGCACAGTTGTCAGTTTAAAAGTAACTTCCGTAAACCTGTAAATTTGTTTTTTACCCGATTGCTGAAGGAGGTTATGTGTTTATCAGCCTATATATGTATGTTTGTTCCTTTGTGCCGCTTTATAAACTAAACGCGTGGACTGATTTTGATGATTCTTATGTCAATCGATTTGTCTTAATCTTGTACCTAAGTGTCACTAAAGATATGACAGTAGTAAATAATGAATACGGCGGCAACCAGATGCCGCACTGTGGGACGAAAATCGGCTCTAGAGGACATAGAAATCGAAGTTCTCATTTTTATAATTTTTTGATGGGGATTGGTTTCATTTGCAGTTATAATGCTAAAATATTATTTTGGTTGGATTGCGTTTGGAAACTGATGAGTTATAATTTGTTTCCTTAAAATTTGTATGGGACGGCATGAAAAAGTCCAAATATCTCTGAAACCGCAAGAGAAACCGTTATATCCTCGCAGATGGCAATAAAAATAATTATTTGTGATTTTTTGGCGTAGTGCATATTTCAGTAATTGCTGCGGTTTTTTTTTTAAAAATCGATGTTTTTTTTGTGAGTCCTGGCGGATTATTTTATCAATACACGTCTTGAATATTTACATTTTGTATATTTTATACTCAAATTATAAATCAAACAATTTTTTGATTAATTATGATCGCTTAAAATATAAACAATTAAATATTTTTCCGGTAATGAGGCGATTATTGTGCATGTTTAATGAACTATATTCAGTAATGGGATTATACTTAATTTATTTTGGTTGTAAATAGTTTGTAATTATTTCTTGAGTAATTAGTTATAAGATTTAATGAGATCCCTTAATTAATTCTGATAAGTGATTGATAAATAAGTAGGTGATTACTTAACGAAGTGGTAAAGGAATCATCATTAGCTCACATCAATAAATAGACCAGACATTTTTCCGAGAGCGATAATCGCAATTATTCTGTATAACTGTGAACATCTGTACTCCTGCTAAAACCTAAAAATGACAAATTTTTCTACCAACTTGGACCTATTTGTCGTTTTACAAAGCAAGAAGCCGGCATTTAACCATGAAGTATTGTTCGAAGCAGTGGTGCAACGTTTGGGTTCCAGTTTATCTGAAGACGAAATAGAAATACTTAGAGAATTCTGTACAAAGTTTACTCGATCTGCAGTTACGAAATGGCAAAAAAGTAACCGGAATACGAAAGACTTCAGAAAATACTACGAAAGTTGGCTTCAAGCTAATGTTGATTGGCCCAGCTGTCTACAAACTAATCTACTCAGCCTTGGACTACTTCAAGATTCGTCGTGTTCTGAGCCTTTGGAATCGTCAACTACGACTGATTTTACTTTACCAGAATGTTTGATACCATCTACTTCAACTGGAACAATGACCATTCGATCCAGAAAACCATTTGAAGAACTATCAATCAAGCAAAAAAAGAGAAGATTCGACAGTTATACAGGAGAAGACTCAACTGAATTAACATATGCAGCGGCAAAACTCTTGAAAGAAGATGGGCGTGAAGATATAGCATCCGTAATTGAGTACATGCTCAAAAATTCTGAAGCAGCAGCAAATATACAAAAAATGATCAAGAAATCAAATACTTCAGTTACATATTCACCAGATAAGGCACTCGGTCTTTACGTGGCATTAAAGCTGACTAAATGGCAATACATGACCTTAAGGGAGTCAGCTATTCAAGAAGGAGCCGAAGATCTTTATCCATCATACTACAAGATTCAGTCAGCGAAATTACAAAGTTACCCTCCGAAATCCGCTATAACCATAACGGATTCATCAGCTGAAATTAAACTTCAAGCTTTACTGGATTTAACTACGCAGAGGATTCTAAAAGAATTACCATCTAATATTGAAGACAAAGAGTTGACGCTGATATCGAAATGGGGTTTTGATGGTGCATCCAGCCAGAGCAAATATAAACAAAACATGGATGGCGAAAACGATGACTCGAGCATATTCATGGCATCATTAGCACCACTCAAATTGGTTTGTGGTGAGGACATTTTATGGACGAATCCAAAACCCTGCTCACCGTCTTATTGTCGCCCATTGATGTTCCGTTTTGTTAAGGAAAGTAAAGCCGTAGTTTTGGAGTTAAAATCAAAGTTTGAAGAAGAAATTAAGGCTCTACTTCCTACGGAATACAATACAGCTAAAATAAAACACCTTTTGAAGATGACCATGATAGATGGTAAAAGGCCGTGCCAGGATAAGCTAAGAGATTTTGCCCCCCTTGAGTTTGGGCTTGTAATTTTTATAGATTGTGTGGCTCTGCATTAGTAATTGTTTTGCCAAATTTGAGCACCATAAATATCATAGTTTTCGTTTAAAAAAAAAAACCTATATTTAATTTTTCTTTGATATTTTTTTTTCCTGTTAACCAATTTTAATGAGCTTGGCATATAATGTACATTTAACCAAGATGATCAAATGGCCATAATTATATTTTCATTATGCCATAGAAAAAAAATTAAAAAAACCCATTCAAACTTTTCAGTTTTTTTTTTTATCACTTCCATGTTAGAGACCGCTCTAATTTTTTCACTGGTAAAACTCGCACTAACGTCCTATAATATGTATTTTTTTCAAAATTTTTGCTAAGGGAGAACATGGAGTTATCTTGACATGAAATTCTTTACATACATTTCCTAGAACCGCTATAATTTAAATCGGAATGATTGCAACCTCTTTAGAGGAACGTACATGTTGCATATGAAATACTTACTGGCCACTTACATTTCAACTTTTTTAAAAAGTAAAAAAATAGACAACAAAAAGAACTCCTTTCAATTGTCGTGCGTTGGTAACATAATATAAACCATTCCAATATGAATTAATTATCAAAAACAACTGCAATACAACGCGTTTTCCGTAAAAAAGTTAAAACGCTGTATTGTCTCGCAATGAAAACAATTCTGCAAAACAAACAATACGAACAATACGATTTCTTTAATAATACACTTCCAATTTTTGATCAGGTAAATGTCACAAAGGCATATTGTGCATTTGTATAGTAATGAATGGGTATTTAATTTTAAATAGGTAGTTTAAATAATTAGTACCTAGTAGAAGTAGTAGTAGTAGTAAAACTCTTTATTGTACGTACAAACAAATAATTACCTATGTTTATCCACGGATATGTAATTTGGGAGTCTCAGGTAGTATAACTTAACACGCATGTCTTCAATCTAAATGATCAAAAAAACATAGGTAATTATTTGTTTGTACGTACAATAAAGAGTTTACTACTACTACTACTTCTACTAGGTACTAATTATTTAAACTACCTATTTAAAATTAAGTACCCATTAATTACTATACAAATGCACAATATGCCTTTGTGACATTTACCTGATCAAAAATTGGAAGTGTATTATTAAAGAAACCGTATTGTTCGTATTGTTTGTTTTGCAGAATTGTTTTCATTGCGAGACAATACAGCGTTTTAACTTTTTTACGGAAAACGCGTTGTATTGCAGTTGTTTTTGATAATGAATTCATATTGGAATGGTTTATATTATGTTACCAACGCACGACAATTGAAAGGAGTTCTTTTTGTTGTCTTTTTTTTTTCTTTTTTAAAAAGTTGAAATGTAAGTGGCCAGTAAGTATTTCATATGCAACAATGAATTCATATTGGAATGGTTTATATTATGTTACCAACGCACGACAATTGAAAGGAGTTCTTTTTGTTGTCTTTTTATTTACTTTTTTAAAAAGTTGAAATGTAAGTGGCCAGTAAGTATTTCATATGCAACATGTACGTTCCTCTAAAGAGGTTGCAATCATTCCGATTTAAATTATAGCGGTTCTAGGAAATGTATGTAAAGAATTTCATGTCAAGATAACTCCATGTTCTCCCTTAGCAAAAATTTTGAAAAAAATACATATTACAGGACGTTAGTGCGAGTTTTACCAGTGAAAAAATTAGAGCGGTCTCTAACATGGAAGTGATAAAAAAAAAAAACTGAAAAGTTTGAATGGGTTTTTTTAATTTTTTTTCTATGGCATAATGAAAATATAATTATGGCCATTTGATCATCTTGGTTAAATGTACATTATATGCCAAGCTCATTAAAATTAAATATAGTTTTTTTTTTTAAAACGAAAACTATGATATTTAGGGTGCTCAAATTTGGCAAAACAATTACTAATGCAGAGCCACACCATCTATAAAAATTACAAGCCCAAACTCAAGGGGGGCAAAATCTCTTAGCTTATCCTGGCACGGCCTTTGTACTTATCTATCGGAAGCTAAGTCAAATGCTACGTGTTACTTGTGTTTGGCTAAGCCTACCGAAATGAATAAGTTAGATTCAGTTGTAGTGAAGCAGATTTCGACAGAATTATATGAATTCGGGTTATCTTCACTACATGCTCGTATAAATTCAATGGAGTGCCTTTTACACATTTCTTACAGACTGAGAATTAAAAAATGGGCTGCAAAAGGCGAGGAACTCAAAAAAATAATGAACGAGACGAAAAAAGTTGTTCAAGACCGATTCAAGGAAGAGCTCAACCTTTTGATCGATAATGTAAAGCAGGGATCGGGTACCACAAACGATGGCAATACAGCAAGAAGGTTCTTCGAGTTTCCTGAAAAAACTGCAGCAATAACTGGATTGGATGAAGAACTTGTTCGCAGATTTGCTGTAATACTGCAAGCAATAACATCTGGAGAAGAAATTGATGTTATGAAATTTAAGGAATATGCCTTTAAGACTGCTCAAAAGTTCGTAGCAATGTATGATTGGTATTATATGCCGTCAACTGTGCATAAGCTATTGATTCATGGAGCAGACATTATCGCCAGCAACGCCATTGTTCCTATCGGAAGTCTCTCGGAAGAGGCTTCCGAAGCTCGAAATAAAGATTTTATGAGGTTCAGGGAGCATAATTCTAGGAAAAGGAGTAGGCAAGCTTGTAACGAGGATATACTGAATATGCTTCTATTATCCTCCGATCCTCATATTACGGCAATAAGACCTAGTCTGGATAAGAAGAAAAGGCAGGCATTTTTTGCCGAAACTAGGTCTTTATTTTCGGTTCAGGAAGTCGAACTGGAACAAGAGGTTTCAGATCCGTGTGATCTATATCAAAATGAGTCCGATATAGAGCATTCGTTAGATATATTACCCTAATAAAAAATATTATGTATTGTGTTTATTTTAGTCACATTATGGATAGTTATTTTTTTTACATTTTCTACTTTTATTTCTAATTAGTTATACAGAAAAAATACTATTCTATCACGTTTTTTTTTTATTTTACTTTTTATTATAAATATTTATATATGTAAGAAGAGTATTTGCATTCCGCTACCTCCCCCTCCTACATAAGTTGAAAAAAAATATACGCCACGGACTTAAAAAAGACAAAATAACATCGATTTTTCAAAAAAAAACCGCAGCTATGACTGAAATATGCACTACGCCAAAAAATCACAAATAATTATTTTTATTGCCATCTGCGAGGATATAACGGTTTCTCTTGCGGTTTCAGAGATATTTGGACTTTTTCATGCCGTCCCATACAAATTTTAAGGAAAAAAATTATAACTCATCAGTTTCCAAACACAATCCAACCAAAATAATATTTTAGCATTATAACTGCAAATGAAACCAATCCCAATCAAAAAATCATAAAAATGAGAACTTCGATTTCTATGTCCTCTAGAGCCGATTTTCGTCCCACAGTGTGCCGCCGCATAAAAAATCGTGGGGTATCGTAGACTATTCACCCCACTTGTATTTAAAAATCATCTTTACGATTCTTTCATAATTTTTCATTTTAAATGATCATTAAGCTTGCTTTTTGGTATTTGGTAATAAATGTGTGCGGCTCAGCGTGCGGGTTTAGCGAAGCGGGGACAAATAAGCACTTCAAGCAGTTAAACGCACACTATTTTTCTGCACAGTTCACAGAAGGCACAAATAACACACAACACCAGTCAATTTAGAAGGAGTAGGAGCAAGCGAGAGATAGAACAGATAGGAAATAATTGCAGCACTAGAAACTCGTAAGCGTAAGCAGTTGGAGCGTTGGGACTTGTTATTTTGACATGACGTCGCAAAGGTTAACAAGCTGCTAACCGCTTGCGCAATAAACATGTAATAACCATCGACTCGGTTTTAAATACGCGCAATTCTGCGGTAAACCCGCGAGGCGGGTTCTTGGATCACCACTACCACGTCAAACCATTATGTTTTAGATAAACTTTGACTTGTGGAAGACAGAAGACGCTCAGGACAGCGAGGAGGAAACACGTGACATTATGAAGGACTATCCTGGGATGTATGACAGACTGCATAAAGAGGAGATGGGCTATAGGAAAGGTATTCAATATTACTAAATTTCAAACAGACAGACAAGACAAAATATCTTAAATAGGTTTTAATACTCCAAAATTTGGATAAAACTTGCCTATTTGATGCACAACTTTTTACTTTTCTCAATCTCTTAACACATACCTACGGTGAGAACAACCCTATAGTCGGGTCCACTTTTCGTAGCAGATTTTCACTAGCGGAAAAATGCTGCTATAGCGTAGCACTCGTAGCATTACTGACACTGTCGGGTTAGTAGCTATAAAGAGACTCCTTAAAGAAATAAATAATAATGTATTTTCTCTCTTTCTTGAAGTGTTAAGTTCCTCTTTTTACATCCTTCTTTTATCTTCATTGTTTTATTATTTTGTATAATAATGTTTTACATACATAGTGTAAACTTGGTTAATTACGTGTCTCACTTATATCCCGTGATACCAGTTATGTCACAAGCTTATAGTGGAGTTACACGCAAGCTAATTTTAATCTTTAATACAACCTTATACTGCACACTAATAAATAACATAATTAGCCGAGATTGGCAAACGTAAGCATCGAAATAAATAGCGGTTTTCACTTTTGGCATTTATTTTCAAATCACCAACCAGATAATTCAGTTATATATTCCTTTAGATTACGTTTCAGAAGACTTCAAGAAAGTGTACCTCATCATCTATAACCTGCTCCAATTCGTGGGCTATGCCTACGTGTTTATCGTGATGCTGGTGAGGTACCTGAAATTGGAGCAGGAGTCCATCCCGGACACTTACCTGTACGTCGGCTCGGCCATGAAGTTCCTGCAACTCATGCAGTATATGGAGGTTATGCACCCACTGTTCGGGTATACTAAGGTTAGTTGATTTAAGTATTTTTTTAGAGACTCCACATTAGCGTCTTATGAGCGTCAGCGTCTTGCCATAACGCAGCGGTACGCGGTGCGACGCAACGTCATGAATCACCACCGCCAAATAACACTGGCAACTCTTTCCTGAAGTTTTGTGCGGCCTCTTTTTGAAGGCCCCGTTTCACGTTTCATAATTATTTTAATAACGGCAGGGAATAGGTGGAGAATAATGTTCAGCTGACTTGATTTGATTTATTTGATCACCAGTGAAACAGCTAAGAGAATTTGACTGAACGAAGGTGCAATTCTGTTTGTCTGTTAATGTTTTAGTAGTTGGTATTTTTAACAAGAAACCGTTTGGAATGGGCTAAAATTACGTATTTACATTTGAAAACTATGACGATTTAATATTATGGTGTCTTAGAGCTGATAGACGCGCACTAAAAATGTGAAATTTAGTTTCTGCCCTAAGCCCAAAATTGCTCAGCATTGTACTAGGTAGGTATCAGGCAGTAAAATTTTTCAATAAGCTTCCTGCAGACTTAAAAATCATTACCAACTGTGCAACATTCAATATACAATTGAAAAAATATTTGTTGAGAGGATGTTTCTACAATATTGAAGAAATGTTCGTATGTGAGGAAACCTAGATTTTAAGTGACTTGTAGCTTTTAGAAATTTTACTTATCTTGTACTATATAATATTTTCATGTCTAGTTTATATTCCAAGTATAAGATGACTTGTTCCTTTTATCATTTCGAACACAATGATTGTATTGTTTATGAAAATAAATAAATAAATAGAAAGATGGATGCCTGATCGAATTCAAAGTGGAACAATTGTTTTCATTTTGAAAGCAGATTCGCCTTCAGTACCCTTGCCATGAGTTACAATTACCGTACTCGCTAGCGAGTCGAATGCTCTGTCTCTCGCAGACCTCGCAGTATTCTTTTAGAGTGCGAGGGACAGAGCATTCGCCTCGCTAGCGAGTACGGTAATTATAACGAATGGTAAGGGTACTGACTGTCAAAATGAAAACGATCGCGATTGCGAGTACGTTAGGCAATAGGCCTTCTGATCTAAAGACGGAAATGGAAGGTAGCAACAGGATCTCTGCAGGAACTTACAAGTAGGCTTGAAATAATAGTCGGCAAAAAAAACTTGCCTCACATATCGTAGCTTCACAACAATAGTGCCCTAATTCAGAAATTTTAAATTTTGTGTTAGGTCTTTGTAATAATAAATTTAAGACTTGAAGTTTGAAAGCTGAAATTTTGAATTAGGTCGCTATTGTTCTGATGGTGCGATATGTAATATATATATCTTGGGCCCCAGACAAGATGCATTACGCCAACTCGCTTTTCTATTCGTTTCGTTTTTAAACCAATCGCGTCACTGCTAGATCACGTGACTTTTCGTATCACGTCATCTACAAGTGAAGCGATTGGTTTAAAACGAAACGAATAGAAAAGCGAGTTGGCGTAATGCATTTTGTCTGGGCCCCTTTGTATTCCATTTATTCAGCGTTACATTATAAATATGCTTGTCTTCAGGGCGGGGTCCTGGTGCCGTTCCTCCAAGTGAGCGGACGTGCGTTCGTGCTGTTTGCGATGATCGAAGCCGAGCCCCGCATGCAGACCAAGCCGGTCGTGTTCTACCTGTTCATGGTGTGGGTGCTCATTGAAGTGGTCCGGTGAGTACGCTATGGGGTTTTCTTTGGGGCAAGGTGAAGGAAATCGATCACACAGGTCACCTTTACCCTTACGTTACTAGCGAGTCGAATGCTCTGACCCTCGCACTCTACAGGGTGGAGAAGACGAACGTCACATGGACGGGGACTACCTTAACCTCGTAAGGCCCACCATACTGAAAAATGGGAGTTTTTTTGTAACTGAGACTTTGAATCTACAGTCAAGGGAATAAAGTTCAATTGACAACATTTCATTTTGGTGACACCTGCAAATTACTATACGAATCGAAAGGGAATACGAATCGTGCCTTTTTCACGAGAAAAAAAGCTGTCATACTTCAAGTTTGACATTGACACTATTGACAGATGGATCGGTTGACCGCCATTATTAAAAAGAAAAACTTTTTTTTTATACAGATTGGACTAACGTAATATGTCCATTGTGTCGTAGAAATGAAGTTACGCCCATTTAGAATAAGAACATCTTAATAAATTAATAATAAAATTAATTTATTTATATATCCTAGGGAAAAAATAAAACTATTAGTGTCTTCCTCTTTCCAAACAGTATCTATAAAACGAATAAAATTAGTCTTGAAAATATGAAATCTTATCAATTGCGATTGTTCGAAAATGCCATTTTCAGTTAATGGACATAGGAAAATAAACCTTATTCTTATTGCAACAGAGTTCAAAGTAAATTGCCTTGATTATGTATATCCTATTGCACACTGGGTCTTACGAGGTTAAATATTGGAAATAGTAAGTTCTACGTAAAGGAGGCTTACTTTTTTATATATTGAATAAAAGGAGAGATATTTTCTTTTTTTTTTAATTATTTGCTTTCTTTTATAGGCCACATTCAATAATAACTAACACTAGATCAACAGTTTTTAAAATCAAATCAAATACAAAATGCGTCACTCACACGCCAAACATGTTTGCTATGCTACGCAAATTACGACTTAATCCATACGAAACAAAGTCTCTTTTAATCTCTAACTTGTGTCGGCTGTGGCCGACGGTGGCGTCAGTGGCACGACTTTCAGTTGTCGGCCGGAGCCGACTGTAGCGTTCAAAAGTGCATTTATATCCCAAAACTATAAAAAATCGCTAAACATACATAGAGGTTTTTTGGGTAGACCTCAAGGTGACATATTTAAGTTTAAATTGTTACAGCGATTAAAGTGATACGGTACTAAAGTTTACATATTTATGAACTCAACTCCTTCTCCGACTGCGTTCTTCACTAGGTATTGATACCTTGCTACGAAACGACCTTATTTTTATCTTTGATATTTCAAAAGCAATACAAAACTAATATAATTCCACAGATACCCATTCTACATCTCGCAGCTGTACCAAACGGAGATCTACATACTGACCTGGCTGCGCTACACGCTGTGGATCCCCCTCTACCCTATAGGCGTCGGGTGCGAGGCCGTGATATTGCTCCGCAACATACCGTACTTCGAGGAAACGCAGAAGTTCACTGTATCTCTGCCTAACGCGTGGAACTTCGCGTTCCACATGCCGACCTTCCTCAGAATGTACATCTTACTCCTCATGTGCCCCGGGCTGTATTTAGTCATGAGCCACATGCACAAGCTGAGGAACCGCAAGCTGAGGCCCAAGGTGGTCATTAAGAAGACTAAATAGGCTAATATGTATTGATTAGGACCTTGCATTTAACACATAGTGCATGGAACCCGCGGCGGGTTCGTTTAATCGATATTATGCCCTAGCGCTGAATAGGTTTAAAGAATATGGTAATGGTGTTTTTACTGATTATCTTTACTTGGTAAAAAAGACTATGGTAAGAAGATGGTAAGTAAAGTTGCTGCGAAGACTAGAAAATTGTCTATGTGTTTTTTTTTCATTTAGCTCTCTCAACTCTTCCATAGCTTAGAACATAATTGTGCCGCGTAAAAAAGGAAATAGCGAGATGAGCGTCACTGTGCGCCCGTCTTGTTTTTTTTGAAATAATTTAGTAACAATGTATAAGACAACAAGAAAGAAAAGATTTTGTTAGTGCATTTAAAGTAAAAATATAGTCTTTAGCATTAAGAAGTGGCATGACAGCATGGGTTTTATTTAATTGATGTATCACTTCTATTTCTGGTGAAGTCTGTAATTTATTAAAGAACATCACTTGACATAATATTTAATCAATAAACATAAACAGGCATTGCAAGGAGTAGATAATTGTAGTAGTTACAAATGTTAAACTGTGGCCCTGTGTATAATTAATTCTTACAATATCTTCGAAGCGTATAAAACCAAACTATCAGACATCATTTTCCGCCAGATCTCGTAATATAAGACTTGTTTTATTAATTTATGATGTAATGGATAGCAAATGACGATTTTAGGTTGGTAATTAGTTTTATTTCGGTGGTTGTTACATTTGTTTCTATCATGTAAGGGAATAAGTAAGTATAGGTATTAGAAATACATATTTACATATTGGCTGTCTAAATACTCTTCAAATGTAACTTTAATCTACAACAAAAACGTGTAGTATGTATGTACGAAATACAATATAATTTAACACATTAGATGTATGCATGCAGATTAGTTTTTCTGGATTATTCATTATTTGGGTGGATCAACTTTTTGTTGTTGTTATTCTGTCCCGTAGGCCAGGAGACAACAGTGATAGTTTCTTAGAAAAAATGTTATAATATATACTTCCAGCACCCTCAGGAGAAAGGCCATAAAAGAATGGGTGTGAAAACAGGTTTTAAGTGGACTTATATCCTTTGAAATCGTAGTTTTAAAGAGTGACCCAGGGGACGTTACCATGGCACGAGCTACAAAGAAAAGTTGATTTACCCATTTAGATCTTTTAAGGAACAAAAGCGAAAAAAGTCGCAGTAGTACCTTCAATATTTGCAAAGGAACAAAGGCGAAAAAAATGCAATACTTCCATCGAAAGTAACATCCAAAGGAACTACCGCTAATAATCAGTTTTTCTTTCTTGTTATGTTATTTAATGTAGTCCTGCACCAAAAAATACATAGACATGAAAAAATACGTCTTTTTTTGTTTCTAGCTAATATCTTAGCTAAGACAAATTTTAACCAAACCAGAGCTCCCCGAGGGCTTCAGACCTCTGTAGAATTACGAGTAGGTAAAAATAAAAATTAAGGTAAAGCAATTGAAAGATTACATAATGTTTGTATTATTAATTAATATTATTGTCTGACTTATTATTACTTTTTTACGAATTTATTTGTCCAAATGGGTCCCCTAGCAATTTATTTACATTTTTGTATCAGTTGAAAAATAAAGTTTATTTGTTATAAAAATAGGTATTTTAATTGAAACTTCAAAAGACTGCACAAGTTGGTTTATTTCATAAATTAAAATCACTACAAAATAAGTATTATGAAACCGAAATTCAGCTCGCAGTCAACCTACAACATCCAACTAATCGGCGAACACAAATATATCCAACGAACCGGCCACCTTCAATTAGTAATATCCTCAAGAAAATCAATGAAGGATATATATCCGTAGCACAAGTCTACCACTAATTATGGACTTATTCGTCATGGTTAACAGTATGCCTGCTCATCAGCCTTAAAGCCATGTTGAAATTTAAAAAAACTTGACCAAATTAAACAGATCTTCAAGTAGGATATTACTAACAAGTCTGAGTATTGTGAATGTTTACGTGCAATGTTTGATGTTGACGCGGTTCATCCATTCACGCGGGTCGGCGTGTGCGTAGAACTCGTGGAAGATGGGTTCAACATACTGGTTGCTAGGCAGAAGCTTGTACACCCGCTCTCCGTACCATGTGCCAACCTGAAATGGCAAAAATTGCTTTTTTGTTACGTCACAAACAAGCACTTTGAAGACTATGAACAAATGCATAGCCCACCCAGTAGGAATCGAAACATCACAAAAACATTTTTAATAGCCGACCTAACTCTCCTGCTTTACTTCTATTATGGAAAATGTTTCGTTACATTCGTTACGTAGAGCTCTAAAGTCTTAGTGATATTGAATAAGCTGAAATAATGTGGGTTTTTTTTTGTCATTTTGAGGTTTAAAATGATAGGAATGATTGTAGTGTGCTAAAATTGTAATGCAGAAAACTATAGTAGTATTTATAAAAGTTCCGGTTCTGTATCGCTCCGGCTCATATGCAAAAAAGAGTGGAGGACAGAGGACAAGTGGAAAGTGTGCACCTTACACGGCGAGATTGACCACATTTTAGTATGTAATTTTGAACCGTTTTTTAAACCGTAATTTTAAAGAATTGGTGCGCTCTTGCTACGTTTAAGCCTTTCAACGCTCCACGTTAAATACATGGGCCACTCACACGCCTAGCTCATTTCAAAAGCTATGCAAAATTCAACCTAATTCCTATGAGAGGTCTGTTTTGAGTTGTACCTCTGACAACAATACGCATCGGAAGCGAGGTAGGCACACCACACAACACCTTTAGGTGCTCTTGGCATTCAAAAGGAGCCACTTCTTCCAAATTTTTACAGCGTGTTTGATGCGCTGAGGGGCGCTTGCAATGGTCAGTCCCATAACGTGAACAAGTTTGTGGTAGGTATTTGAAATCTTCCTAAATTTGTAATCTTCTACAATCTTAAAAATAAAGGAACTTTCTTACAGGTTCAAACCTTCCCTTAGTTAACTTCAAACTCTTGAAAATACCGATAGGATTACACATTGACTTAGTGGCACAGACAAATGGGCTTACCTCCCAATCCTTCACATCCTTCATCAGCTTCTCCTCAGCGCAGCGGTTCCTGCGCAGTTGTTTCATGTACTCCCGGTCCCTCTCAGCCACCAGCATCGGATAGATGGCCATCTTAGCAGAGCGCATCTCAATCTCGTGCTTCTTAATCTGCTTGTAGTTGAGATAGAACAAGTAGAGCGACACCGTGGTCATACCAAGGAAGCCCGCAAAGCAGGCATAGCCTAGAAAAATAAAAACAAATGAAGGTAAAACAACTGGGTGCTTAAGATACCTAATTAATAAGAAATAATGAGAAATCATTCTTCCCTTCCTATCCTGTCCTTATCATTGGGGTTATTATTCTATTTCGATACCATCATATTAATTTATAGAACTTAGAAATATAAATATACATAATACACATCAAGGGGCGATCTGACATAAATTGACCTAGCACACAAACTTATCTCTAGTCTCGCACTACAGGTACTAGAAAACAATACACACTTATGTACATATTTAATTCCATAGAAAACAACAAAGACTTGGGAACCAATACACGCACTCATCAGTCATCGACACAATATCTGCCCATACCAGGAATCAAACCCAGGATGCTAAGCTTTATCTTTATAGACATGGTTACCACCAACTAATTTCGACCCATATTCAATCAAAATGAAATTGTGTTGGTTAGTAATAGTAAGCACACCACTGAGCGGCTGAAAAACTGGGTGTTTTTTAATGTTCATAATAGTACAAAAAACGTTTATAGGATTAGAAATGTAGGCGGAATGGGAAAATACAGGATAAAGACTTTTGGGTTAGCTATTTTAACAAGAAGTAACCGTAATCCATCCCCGGTTTAAAATGTTTGAATATAATATGTAACAGACATTAGTAACCTTTAAAACTTTATAAGGAGACATATACAACACAATGATTTAATAAACTTTTAATTTAGGGGGAATTCAGTTTTCTACTTTCAAGTAAAGGACGAAAATATAACAAAAAACACTCATCTGACCTAACCTACACAGATTACATAATGGTTTAAAAACAATGAATAGATATCATATCATATAAGAAACCATACCGCTAAAATATGTCTTGGGCGGTACCCTTTTGTAGGGAATGGCCTGATAGCCCCCTGGTGGGGGCATATCCTGCTTTTTGACGACGCAGTCCATTTTAGATTCAGGCCTTATCCAACATCTGCATCAGTGCCATCAGTCACTAATCACTATATTTTTGACGCTGTGAACGCTGTCGCAATGTCATATCACCAATGGAAGTTACTGTCACCTTGACAGTTGACACCTTCATCTGTCACTGATCAAGGAGCAAGCAATGCATAAAGGGGTGATAGACGGACGAGTAAGTACGCGTACTTAAAGCTCGACGATATTTTTCGCCCGTGTGATGCTTGAAGATGCTTCGGTTTTGTACTTCTCAAAGTACAAACCCGAAGCACCTTCTAAAGTCCCAGATAAACGGGTGAGTAAGTACGCGTACTTAAAGCTCGTCGACCTTTTACGCCCGTGATTAGGTACCTTGAGAAGTTCGCGTACGTAGGGTGAAACACGGGCGAGTAAGTTCGCCGAGCCATAAGTACGGCATGGTACGGCGTACTTACTCGCACATCTATCTGGGACTTAAAAGCTATCGAAGTTGTTTTACGTGCAACCTCACTGTGAATTTAACTCAATCGGTGTCTCCATAGCAACCTTGAAGTTTTTTTTTGTTATTTGGAGCAATAATTGATAGTCGTTTAACACCACCTTACCTACCTTACCTTCCTGTAAATCACGTAAATCATGAATATACCCGAACCAACAAGTTATGATGCAGAGGCGCAGGCTGATATCCCTGAACCGGAGGAAGAAGACAACACATTAAAGATAAAAGGTTTGGAAAGGATCAAGTTGTATCCGAAGGTTCCGCCAGAACCCTCTGCGTACGGTAAAGGGAAGAATTTTAGCCGCCCGTGGATTTTACAGGATGGGAGAGAACCCCCTGCGAAAGGAAGTGAGATGAGAGCTCACTATTCGGTGCCGAAAAAACATCCACATACTACGGGTAAGAAACTAACTATACTACTCTCCAGTAATCTTTGTAGATTTTAATTTTACTAATTGCTGCTTACATTTTTGCTCTAAATCTTTTATGATTCACTAGTTATAGTCAATAGTTTCAAAACTAAATTCACATAAATTTATAATTAATTCGCGTCCATGTCTCAGCAAACAGAAGCAGCGACATAAGCGGTAAGATTTAGTTTTGTGTGTCACTCTCAGTACGCGAACTCGGAACTTGTAAAGCTGATTTTCCTGACAGTTATACACGAGATGTATTAGTTATTATTATTTAGATATTCATTTAATTTTCTATAAATTAGGTTTTTTACATATTCAAATATAAAGGTAAAATAACAATACCGACACAAAAAATAAACATTATAAAAAACCTAATCTACGGGTGCCGCCAGCGGCGGGGCAGGGCTCAAGCTACCGGTGGTTAGGGCTGCAGAGAGAGGAACCTCCTCACAATGCGTGCCGTGTCGAGGAGTACTGCCTTCTGTATCTGGCCCTTGATCCAGACATCTAGCGAGAGTCTCTTGAGGTGTTGGTCGAAACTCTTCGCTTTAAGACCGTTTGCCGAAACAGCCATTAGTTATTATTATTATTATTATTTATTTATTTAATGGCAACCGGTCGCAATATGATATGATTTTAAGGGTTCCGTAGCCAAACTGGTAAAAACAGAACCCTTATAGTTTCGTCATGTCTGTCCGTCCGTCCGTCCGCCCGTCCGTATGTCACAGGCATTTTACTCGAAAACTACAAGAGGTACATTGCTGAAATTTAATTGGACTCTTGTAGAACCGCTACTTAGTTTGGTAGTTTAAATAATGAAAATAAATATTTATACGGGGGCACTCCATATTTTTAATACTGGCTAAACACAATATGCAACACCAAAAATTTAAGCGACCGACGATTATATTGCGAGATATGGCAACTCAGTGGCGTTAAATGCGTATGTGTTCGGTTGCTCGAAGTTCGAAATTACGTTAGCTCCATTCCTTTCCACAACTACCTAACATGAGATTAAATCGTGAGAAAGGGCTGGAGCGAACGTAACTCTAAACTTCTATTTTCAAAGTAGGTAGTCCTCTGGTCATTTTCGAGAGGTCGTATCGGCAGAATCCCGCTTCAATGGAGTTTGTGAACTCGTAAAAAGCGTCTCTCCTCGTCAGTGTGCGAGTCCATCTATTTTTACTATGGCGTGCAACTACCTATTGATTGTGCACTAAGCTAATAAGTGTAACCGCTGCTATTGCCACGTATGCCATACCTAATAATTGAGATTTTTCCCAGGTTTCGTGAAAAGTCTCGTATGGGTAAACGAAAATGTATTTTGCAAAATGTGGTTATAGAATTAACAACAAATTATTGTTAGTAATTCTGTAGCTCTGCCTACCCCACTCTGGGATGAAGGCGTGATGGTATGTATGTATGTGTATGTAATATCGCTATGAATCGCTAAATATCGGTAAAGCGTTTAGATGAAAGTTAGGATGGACGAAAAGTAGTAATCAATAATATAAAAGTGAATTTAATGATTAATTTATTGTATGTTATAGGTATCCGCAAGCGGATGCTTACAGACTTCTTCTGGGAACAGATGCTGGACGAAGTGATCGATGAATTGGCCTCGGTACAGCCGGTCACTGAGTACTGTACAGAGTACGAATCTCACTATGTGAAGGAGAATTTTGAACCGCGGAACTTGGAAGTGACACTTGACAAAGACGTAAGTTCAGCCATAGAACAGGATTTGATCTCTACCAAACATTCGGGATTGACTAGGCTGACACGTCATATCCGTTAGTCGAATTAGCTACTTTTTTCACAAATTTTGGACGTCTTAAAACTCGTATCGAATTCAGCACTATGGTTTTCTTTAATACTCAATTATAAAGGGCATAAAAGTAGTACAGCCTTGAAGGCTGATATTCAAACTAAACTCTAGGCTTGCACTATGGGTGACTACTAGACAATGATTAACATACTTAAAATAGAGATTACTGAAAGTACTAAAATAACCGGTCAAGTGCGAGTCGGACTCGCCCACAGAGGGTTCCGCACGGTTAACTCAATTCAAAATTTGGACGCCGTTCCTTGCGTAAAGATTAAAGACCCTGTTTTTTTGTGATTTAATTAAAAATGTATAGTTTCAGATTTTTACCTATACAGGGTGGTCCAAAGACTGACGTCTAAAAAAAATATTTAGATGCCTCACATCCGGGGCTATCCTAATATACCCCATGTATGTTGGCCGATTTTTTGTTGTTTTCGAGTAATTAATTTTTAAAGATTTTTTCAAGAATTTTCGGGCCGAGCCGTTTATTAACATGTAACTTTTTTTGGTTACGTTTTTTCTGGATGTTTTATTTTGCGACATTATCCTCACAAACTGTACTTTCACACATACAATAATCAGCTTCCCAACCTTAACGCAAGTTACAATAAAATTGACCGAAAGTGAAAGTTTTACCTTTGAGCAAATCGAATTATGATTTTGTAAATTAAAAAAAACCTAAAAATCTTAGAATTCAAAGATCAGAAGTAATTTTAAAAACTTGGCCAGTCTCTAAACTTTCAGAATAATACAAAAAAAGTGACACTTAATAGGTCATAATTTGCTGGATTCAACTTTCAAACGTACTAAGGTAGAATGTGTAATAAAGAGTCTGTAACATAAAAACTGTTTTTTATTTGATCGAACCTAATTTGGTACTGGCCATCAATAAAGCCATGTATTATTATGAACAAATAAATTTGTTCTTCCTTTGTCTTAAGAAAGGAATCACGTATTTTATTGTGAAATAACTAATAGTTACTTCTGCTCTCGTTACGTTTAATTTCTGAATTCTTCTCGCTTTGTTAACTGGACTCTGATTGATTTGCCTTACGACCGACCTGTGCTTGTGTTTTGGACTTTTGAACTTAGCCTAGTGATTGAATTTACTTTCGTGTAGCAACATGAACTACACTCTTAGTGATTATGCAGAGATGCATTATTATTATGGTGCAGCTCAAGGTAATGGACATTTAGCGGCAAGGCTGTACCGGCAACAATTGGAGCACCGGGAAGCCCCATGGCAGCATTACCCGGACCACAGAGTATTCATAAACACACATTTGACACTGATGGCTGGACGTGATCCTGGCCATCCAACTCAAGAAGGAGTTCCCAGAGTGGATCCAGATAGAAGGGATGAAGTCTTGGCAGAAATCCAAAGAGACCCGTCTACAAGTTCAAGGAGGATTAATAACAGAACTGGAAGCTATGCAAGCAAGCTAAGACCAGAAGTAATTTTAAAAACTTTGCCTTTGCCAGACTTCATCCCTCCTATCTGGATCCACTCTGGGAACTCCTTCTTGAGTTGGATGGCCAGGATCACGTCCAGCCATCAGTGTCAAATGTGTGTTTATGAATACTCTGTGGTCCGGGTAATGCTGCCGTGGGGCTTCCCGGTGCTCCAATTGTTGCCGGTACAGCCTTGCCGCTAAATGTCCATTACCTTGAGCTGCACCATAATAATAATGCATCTCTGCATAATCACTAAGAGTGTAGTTCATGTTGCTACACGAAAGTAAATTCAATCACTAGGCTAAGTTCAAAAGTCCAAAACACAAGCACAGGTCGGTCGTAAGGCAAATCAATCAGAGTCCAGTATAACAAAGCGAGAAGAATTCAGAAATTAAACGTAACGAGAGCAGAAGTAACTATTAGTTATTTCACAATAAAAGACGTGATTCCTTTCTTAAGACAAAGGAAGAACAAATTTATTTGTTCATAATAATACATGGCTTTATTGATGGCCAGTACCAAATTAGGTTCGACCAAATAAAAAACAGTTTTTATGTTACAGACTCTTTATTACACATTCTACCTTAGTACGTTTGAAAGTCGAATCCAGCAAATTATGACCTATTAAGTGTCACTTTTTTTGTATTATTCTGAAAGTTTAAAGACTGGCCAAGTTTTTAAAATTACTTCTGATCTTTGAATTCTAAGATTTTTAGGTTTTTTTTAATTTACAAAATCATACTTCGATTTGCTCAAAGGTAAAACTTTCACTTTTGGTCAATTTTATTGTAACTTGCGTTAAGGTTGGGAAGCTGATTATTGTATGTGTGAAAGTACAGTTTGTGAGGATAATGTCGCAAAATAAAACATCCAGAAAAAACGTAACCAAAAAAAGTTACATGTTAATAAACAACAAAAAATCGGCCAACATACATGGGGTATAATCGGATAGCCCCGGATGTGAGGCATCAACATTTTTTTTTTAGACGTCAGTCTTTGGACCACCCTGTATTGGTATTTTAAGACGGTATTACTCGCCAAATTTCATAGTTCTAGGTCAACGGAAGACACCCTATATATTTTGATTCCCTTGACAGTGTCGAAATGTACGTTTTTTGCAGCATAAACGGCCGTATCTTTTTTTACGTTACTTGGAAGTTTGAGTTTTTCACAGCTTCAAGGGACTTGTGGATTAACTTCAACTCGATACCTTTACGCGTCCCGGAGATAATGGGTCTTGACAGATAGACGGACAACAAAGTGATCCTATAAGAGTTCCGTTTTTATCTTTTGAGGTACGGAACCCTAAAAACGTCCAAGGCTCGGGAACAAACACTCCCGCTCATCACATAAATATTTGCCCATACCGATTAATCGAACCTGGGCCCGCTAGCTTCGTAGGCAGGGTCATCCAGCAGGGTCATCTACACCTAACTAACCTCGTCGTCAAATTTGTTATTTAATCTATTTTCTTCAGACTCATCTGAAATATCCTTTGTTTGGAACCGGATCCAGTGCCATCACCTACTACAGCCAAGTGATAAAGAAGACAGGACCAGTAAGTAACCTACAGTTTTCCATCTTGGCTCAGTAGCGAATTTAGGGGAGGAGGTATAATACCAAGGCCAGCCCATAATGTGATTATTCAGGGTTACTCTAGGTTTAATAGGCTTCTTGGAAAAAAAAAACTAATTAAGCGACTTCCCTAGATTCAGATTCGGATTCAGATTTTATTACTCAATATAACACAGTATAAATTACATGGCATGTCAAATTATATGCAGCATTTAATTACATTGAGGTCAACACAAATACAGAGTAAAGTAAAAAAATTAAAGTCAATCTTATTTATAAGTCAAGTTCCATTCCATATACTCATTCACCAAATAGACCAAATAAACAAAAGATTCTTAAGGTAGTCTCATTGTGACCAGCAGGCCTATTTTCGTTTTCATTATTATTTTCATTGGCAGTCTGAATAGGACCCGAACTGTATAAATAAGTTCATGACTAGACGAAGCAGGGATGAGTAGTTTACGAAGTATCACCGAGTTTTGCGTTTAGTTTAACTCACATTTATTTTGAAATCGGTTGAATCGAGTTTGAAGTCGATTGCGATCGCGCTAGGCAATATGCCTGGAAGTCAGGTTGTCTTTGATAAGTCGAGGAACTTTTCAATTATTATTATTATGACCTGGAGTCAACGTTAAATTAATTCATTTAAATTTAATTTTTCATTTGATTTCAGGGCGAAATACTGGAAAAGTTTCGAAGATGCCAAGATTTTACGAAACCCATGGGAGAGAGGCTGGACAATGGTTGGGTGCTGTAATTTACATTGTTTTGTTGCGAACTGTTTAACTTATTGTTTAAAGTATAATTTATTCAGTAACAAACTTGTCTTTTTTGTGATCTTTTTGTTGCGTAATTATTCTTGCGAAATGTTTAACTGATTATTTTAAGTAAGTATATATATATATAGTCAGATTTTTGTTGCGTATTTTAGTGGGAAATAAAAATAACTGATTGGAAGTATAATTTATTCAATACAATTAAGTACAGTTAGAACTAAGGTCCCGAGATGCTAAATTCGCGGTATTGTCTTGGCTTATCTCGTTCTGATTCATAAGGGATCTTCATTCATCATTTTTATAGTCATCCATGGCTTATTTCGTAACAATCGATGACGAATATAAAACGAGACAAAATGTCAGAGATAAAAAGCGAAGGGGCCCAATAGCGAACGTGAAGAGAAAACCAAACAACGAGCGAGACTAAAAAAGATAGTAATGAAAAGCTAGTAAGACTAGGTAAGAGAGAGACTATTGACAAAGAAGGCTGGCAACTAGCAATTATGATGAATAAAAATAACCCGTAATAAATACGGAGAACGAAATACAGAAGTTGACGAAAGAGACGAGCCAAGATAATACCAAATTCGCAATATGAATGATAGATGGCAAAAGGGTTGACGTACCTACTTACAGCTCCAAAAGAAGAGTACTTATAGAAAAAATGGGGGCGCTGTCCATGATAGACATGGCAATATGATCCAATATTTACTCGCCGCTTTAGGCACTGGTCCCACCGCCGGCGAGTAAGCGATAACTATCGGCGATTTTCTCGCCTAGGAAACGAACAAAAGATAATCTCTCTGTGTAAATAAAAGAGAGCGATATATATTTATAGTTCATAGCTGGCTTTTCACACTGCCGGCGAGAACTCTCTCTACTAGTTTAGCGAAACAAAAGTATAGACCCCGTGTCAATAAAAGAGACGCATATATTAATAGTTGATCGCTGGCTGTACTCGCTTCGCGCTTATCGTCGGCGGTGAGATCAGTGCCTTATGTGTGTTCGACCTGCCACCACGTCGAAACTTGTCAACCTATACCTACATCGTAAACCGGCCTTAATCTGGGCCCCCCGTAAAAAAAAACCTTCGGTTTCGTTGCGGAAAAGGGAACACTCGACGCTCTGCATGAGACGCGCTCCCCAACCCTGTCACAGCTGCAGCTACTTAAAAGATCAGATCGTCGTCATCCCAGCCAGGTGGGTAGCAGGTTGGCTTGAAGTCCCCGGCGGACTCCGTGGTGGAGGAGAGCGGAGAGTTGCAGGTGTAGAGCAGGCTCGTCAGGCATTCCATAGAGCGGATGTGGCTCGGATTAGATACGCCGCTCACGCCATCTGCAAAATTGTCATTTCGTATTTAAGCTTAGCTTTATTCGATAACCATTTCATTTTTTTTATGGCATTGGAAGGCAAGCTAGCACACAGGCCACCTGATGGTAAGTGGAAACTGTGACCCATAGACAGTCGCATTCACAAGACTGCAAATGCACTGCCAACCCTGAGGACTAAGATGGAATTCCTCTATGCTAGTAATTTCACCGGCTGTCTTATCCCAAACCGGAACACAACAATGCGAACACTGCTGCTTGGCGATAGGTTAATGGATAAGATGGTGGTACCAACCCGGACGGACCCTGCACAAGGTCCACCCACAAGTTCGCCTTATAAGAAAAAAGTGGATTGATCTTTGTAGTCCCAAAACGCTCCAGAACACAAAGTAAAGACGGAATCACAAATGCAATTGGAATTTGAGAGCATCGGAGTACCTTATGTACTTACTTGACTCGATGCTCTTGCGATGAAGGATAAACATCGTGAGGAAACCTGCACCCGATGGTCTTACGGCAAAGTAAAAACATCGTGAGGAAACATGTATCTATATTTAAAGGACTGAGTGTGTGAAGGTCCGAAGTTTATACGAAAGGGTTTATCTATAAACTATGTTTATCTAAGGGTTAAATCGTCGCGCCTTCTTAATTAAGGTGGACTTAGAATTTAAAAAAAACCACTATACAGCCGAAGCTGTAATTATTACTATGACCTACAGTTTGTTCCTATTCCGACAGCCAATTACAATAACAGAATACATAGATATGATTCATTAATTACTAATTAGTAATTACTATTTAGTAATTAATGAATGAAATGTATCAAAAGTTCAAAACATCACTACATTTTCCATGTCTAATAGGTATATTTCGAAAAACAAAATGTACTTATATGACAAGCATCAGTCAGTCTCATTGTATTTTCACCGAAAAATACAAGATTAAATAGAGATACTACCTCAAGAGAAACATGAAGACAATGATGAACTGCCGTACAGTACGGCAGTTCTGTATCATGCTAAAATAAATGAACTATAATCTTTAACAAGCTGAACAAGAAACGAAAGGATCGATTAAGAAGTTAGATACACTGCTCGGAGAACCTCCTTGGTTTTGTAGTAAGAACAGCCATTTCTTCGTACAGAACCGGGTAATGTAGGAAGAATATTTACTTCTTTTTACATAACTGCCAGCGGAACTAGTAATGTGCAAAGAACGAAAATTTCTTCGTACATTACTCGGTTTTGTAAGAAGAATATTTTTTCTTTGTACAATACTAGTAATGTAACTCAGTAATGTACGAAGAACAAGGGACAATCTAATAGCAAGTATACAGAAATCGGGAATATGTACTTTACCAAAGGCCTCGCCGCTGCCACTCGTGTCGCGCCGTGTGCTACGCAACTTAGCAAGAGCTTTGGCCCGGATCTTCTTAGCCTTAACCATCTTTAACCTATGCATCTCTTCTCTCTCCTAAAAATCAAGCGAACATTTCATTACTTTAAGCCCAACTGGCTTCTATATCACATCACAATATATAGAGCTCGTTATAGTAACTCTTAATATCAAGTGAGTACGAGTTATTATTGGGGGGGTTGAGATGGGCCTTGTGAGCCACTTCGACCATTGCTGATCTTTTGTGGCAGCCCTTTGTTTAGAGTTCACTACAAAGGCCCGTTGCGTCCAAGAATTTCCAGATGCTTGGGGCAGTGAGTAGTTGTATCTCTTGTGGGTCAATGATATGTCGCCCTAGGTGGATACTTCTGTTGCGCATTAGTGGTCCGCACGAACAGAGGATTTGCATTGCTGTCTCTTCTGTCTCCTGACAGAACCTGCATGTCGCGTCTTGTTTCATTCCCATTAGAAACAGATGTCTGTTCAGTTTGCAGTGGCCAGTTAGGATCCTAGTCACTGCGTAAGTCTTTTCTCCACGAGTTACCATATGGTATTATGTTGATGTGATTATACTGACGATATCAATCATCAACAATAAACAATAATAAGCCTTTGTACATATTTTTATATTAATTGTATTGTTAATTGGTTTTTTTTTTCTACAATAAAGTGTTTACATACATACATATATATTAAAGCGAAATGGGGAAAAACTGTGGAATAGACCTAGTGTGTAATTGGCTCTAAATACGTCACAGTCGGCAAGATAGGTATTAAGCTGGATTCACAAAGGACATTTTACGCACGATAAAAATCAGAAGTTGCGATAAGTGTAGTAGGTACGAGTACCTTGCGATTTATAGTGGCTATTGTGAATTCACCTTAACACGATTTTTTGTGCTGCTTGAGGGGTATGGCTGGGACACGTCAAATTGGATTCGTTCGACCTTGGCGTTAAAAATGATGACTGAAAATCGAATTCCCACAACTCTTTGATTTTTGTCTCCGTTGATTAAAAATAAAACGTACAGTCTGCGCGCGAGTTGAATGCAGTCAGGGCCTGAGGTGAAGGGCGCAACCCGCGCAACGGCTCTCCTCTCCCGCCTGCAGTGTGCACTAAACTGTATAGTGCCGTCCTGTACTAGCACATTCCATGCTCGGCATTCAATTGGTGCGCGAACTATAGCTATGTGCAATACGAGTGTAATAAAACGCTGTGAAATAAAATTACCCGCTCTGCCATTTCCATCTGAATGTAATTCTCTGTGTTGTTCAGTTTGGGCATTATCACTTTTTCTATGCCGTTCACCTTCCTGAAACCATTAAATAGTCCAATAATCTAATCAAATCCTTATTGCTTGAGCCGTTAGCGTTTTTTTTTCGGATTTACTCAATTTAATTTTAAAGAAAATTATCTAAAACAGAGGTTCCTCATACAAGAAAGATTCCTCAAAGTATTTTTATTTTGGTTATCTATCGTAAAAACGGAAAACTCTACCTACAAGCGTCAAATTTGGTATAATTATAGTAAAACCCCTGAAGAAAAAAAAAATGGTCATGTGTGAGTTGGGCTCGCGCTGATTCGATTCGAAGTCAAATTCAAATCGGAATACAGTAGAACCCGCTTAATACGATCACGTTTAATACGATTTCCCGCGTAATACGCCATTTTCTGCCGGTCCCTGCAACTTAAGGCCTGTTTTCATACATTTTTACGGTTAATACGACTCGCGTCCCGCTAGTAGTAGTTATGTACGCGGGTGAAAAAGAGAGAAGAAACGCCTCCAATTTTGTAAAACGCTCAGGCGTTGTCAGTTGTAGCAGATTTAAGACGCTATGTATCGTCTATGGGTAATAGCGAAGAAGCGATCCATAAATTAAAATATATTGAAAATCTTGTTATAAAAAATGCATCCAAATCGTTACGTCAATGTAAAATAAATAATTACTTTAAGTAAAACAATTGTTATTAATATACTATTACATAAACAAAAACAATTGTGTCTTCCATTTAAAATACACAAATTACATGTGATAACCACTGGATGGTCACATGCAGGTGGTGGGTTGCTGGTTCCAATAAAACACGTAACAAACTTAACACTGACTTTAATCAGGAAACTAAAATTGCCAAAAAGTTTATATCAGAGATATTTTCTAAGGCTAGGGTCACGTGACTCGATTTGCAAGCGACGCGCGGTTACGCCGACGGATGCAGGCAGACTGCCTTTTGACCAGCGTTCAGAGATAATATATCTAAGTAAACTAGTACAGGTGAGCGCGTCGTTAACAACATGTAAATGTGTGTACATTAAATAATACTAGTTTTATTTTCACGTTTAATACGATTTCCCGTATAAGACACTTTTTTTGGTAGGTCCCCTCAGAATCGTCTTAAGCGGGTTCTACTTATAACAATACCTATTGAGCGGCGGTACGGACCGAACCGTCGGTGCGCGAGTCTCGCACTTGACCGGTTTACTTTCTAACGACTACGCTAAAATATGCTATCACCTTAAAGTAGACCGAATGGCTGCGTCCAGCAGAATACACGTATTCCGCAGAGAAGCGAACTTTATCAGTATATGGATGGCTTCTCGGAAGGCCTTCTTCGCCTCCCCAGTGCGGTGGCCGCCGGCTCCCAGCCCTGCGTACCGCAGCGCGTCGCTAATGCCCGACTCTTCGATAGCCTGGAGGGACACTGTTGCCACGCCGGAGATGTTCTCTGGGATGCGGTGGACTCTCACTTGAGCCTGGGAGTAGATAAATAAATCATATCGGACGACGAATGTGAAACGAAAAATATATTCAAAACTAAAGTGAAGGCGTGTTTGATGGATACCTACCTTAAAGAAAGTGAAGTTAGTGTACAATTTCACCAAGCAATTAACAGACGATTAGAGTGTTAACAGCTGTCAAAATGTATGAACTAACAGTCAATTAACATCGGTTAACATTTAACATTGTTTGGTCAAATTGTTAACATTTAAGTCGCACAAATACCTAGTGTTTACTTATCTTGTTTTAAGAAAGGTTTTTTTTTTTAAAAGAGTGCTAACAGAGTGCCTACAGTTTTGCAGTTTGGTGAAACTATTCTGAATGTTTATACAATGTGTATCCTTGGCATAATAAATATAAAAAAAAAAAACAGATAAATACCAGGGGACGCTATCTAGCTCTAGGCTTGTATTACAGATAATGAAATACATAAATACATAGAAAACTTCCAAAACGCAGAAACAAAATACTCGTGCTCATCACACAAATATTTGCCAAACCGGGAACCGAATCCGGGACGGCTAGCTTCGTAGGCAGGGTCACTACCATGGTTGGTACCTACTTGGCTATCGTGTCGGCAACGCGTTTCCAACTTATACGAAAAGTACGAAGTAGCCTCAGTTTCAGTGAAACATTTCAAGCTGATCATGCAAACTATGCATTTTCGGAATTCCATAATCTCATTGTACCTACTGTTTTTTGAATTATGTTTCCCACTAATTAAAGTTAAAGTACACAATACAAAGAAAGCTAGATGGATTACACCAGCCATCCGTGTATCATCAAAAGGTAAAAGGATGATGTATCGTAAGTATGTAAATTGTCCTAATTGTAAACATAAAAATGCATACAAAACATACGCAAATTTACTCAAGAAATGCATACTGAAATCACACAAAATTTCAAATGAATTGTATGTCGAAAAAAGTTGTAATTTGGTTAAGGCGACCTGGGAAGTTATTAAGCAAAATACTGGCACCAGGCATGTGTCGAATTGTGTCGATAAAATTATCAAGGATGGTATTGTTGTAACATCCCCCACCAAAATTTGCAACTTTTTTAATAATAAGTATATAGATGAAGTAAGCAGTAAAATTAACCAGAGAAGTCGACGTTAGGAATACCCTTAGAATCAACTATCTTTATGAAACCTACTTGTCCAAGTGAAGTTTTAAAAGTGATTAGCAAGCTACGGAACACTACATCTGTGGGGTACGATAACATACCAACGTCAATAATAAAAGAAAATGCAGATCTACTCGTGTTTCCTCTATATCACATTATAAACTTATCAATTATAGATGGATATTATCCAGATAAGTTAAAGTACTCAATTGTAAAACCAATCTTAAAAAAAGGGGATACTTCTGAAATGGATAATTACCGACCGATTGCCCTAACTCCAGTATTCTCTAAAATCTTTGAAAAAATAATTTATCAGAGACTGATGGCGTTCTTTGATAAGCACAACATAATT
This sequence comes from Acleris emargana, assembly GCA_927399475.2. Classification (NCBI taxonomy): domain Eukaryota; kingdom Metazoa; phylum Arthropoda; class Insecta; order Lepidoptera; family Tortricidae; genus Acleris; species Acleris emargana. The sequence continues at coordinate 15,193,788 of OV656853.1, read as the reverse complement.
TCAAGTGCGCAGTTTGGATTTAGGGAAAAAAAAAACAACAACTATGGCTGTGTATGAGCTTATCAAAATAATTACTCAATGTAGAAATGATAAAACTCCCGCAATTGGTATTTTTATGGATATGTCAAAAGCCTTTGACAGGGTATGTCACAAGAGGCTTCTGAATAAATTGTACCACTACGGAATACGGGGTAACTGTTTTGAATTGCTTAAAACGTATCTTGAAGGTAGACAGCAAAGCACTGAAGTATCAGCCTATTCTGAAAGCTCAAAAACAGTTAGTACCAATAGGTCTGAATATAGACTTGTTAAAGCCGGAGTACCACAGGGCAGTTTACTTGGGCCTTTACTATTTCTTTTGTACATAAATGATTTAAGCGAGACTACAGACCATAAAATTCTTCTTTTTGCTGATGACTGTTCAATAGTGATACGTAGTGATAACACTAATCATTACGAAGATGATGTTAACAGTGTTTTCCATGACATTAACAAATGGCTAGAGAGAAACTGCCTTCAGGTCAATCTTGCCAAAACTAAGTGCATGGAATTTTATGCTCCCCAGGGGAAACCAACACAAATTAAAATCGTGTACAAGGGTTTTAAATTGGAGAACGTTAACTCAATTAGATTTTTGGGCATAATCATTGACTCCCACACCAATTGGCTTCATCATTCGGAGTATGTAATGGCAAAATTGAGTAGATTCGCTTATGCTTTAAAACGACTTCGGGAGGTCTCATCTGAAAAAACGGCTCTTTCACTTCACTTCTGCATTTCACTCCTATGTTATGTCAAATTTACGCTATGGTATTATTCTATGGGGTAATGTTGGCAACAAAGACCAACTTTTCAGAATGCAGAAGAGATGCCTTCGTGCTATATATGGCCTTAATCAAACTGAATCATGTCGACCACTGTTTCTTAATAACAGAATACTCACGTTCCCCGCTCTATATATATACGAGGTCAGCTTGTTTGTGAAAAAAAATCTAAACATGTTTACGGGTAGAAACCCACGGCCAAGATTGCAATCCAAATATGGTTATGATGTTGTGTGTCCGAAATCACAATCTGCGTTTTTCTCGAAGAGTGTCGTATGCATGAGTACCAAAATATACAATAAACTTCCAGTAGAGTTAAAAAAACTACCACCTGCGAATTTTAAAAGGAAGCTTTTTAATTGGTTAGTTATTAAATGTATTTATAGCGTATCTGAATTCTTATCGGTAAAATATAAGTTATAATATTGTTGGAACCTGTTATGTAACTCCTTTTTTTCTGATACGGTGACATCTAATCTGATACAATGCATGTAATAAATAAATTAATTAATATTTTGATTTAAGCTTAAATATTGTACGTCTCTCTGAGGCAGGACATGACGAACTGTAACACAAACTCTATAAGACCTGTATAACTCATGACCATGCAATAAATATATTTGATTTGATTTGATTTGATTTGATTTACGATTTTCTAATATTTTGCACATTTTGCTGGCATCTAAGCAGTATGTCTCGTGAAGAATCACAAACATGACACCGTAAGGGAAGACGTATAATTGACAACAGAATTGGTTTTGAAAAGGTGTTCTAATAAAAACCACGCTTATTTTTTAAATTATTTTTTGCTGAAAAAAACTATTAGGTAAATATAATCAGTGTTTGCTACGCCCGCTTTGGTCGGAATGACGTAATTTTGACACCGCGATTTGATTTTTAAGGTTCCATAGTCAAACTAGGAACCCTTATAGTTTCGGCATGTCCGTCCGTCCGTCCGCAGCATAGCTCAGAGACACTCAGTACTACTAGAAAGCTGTAATTTGTCATGCATGAATATATCTAGGTACATATAAGTCACGCCAACAAAGTGGCAAAATATAACCTTGAAAAAAAATTTTTTTTGTGTCCTTCACGTAACGTGGGTAGGTATGTTATTTTTCTCGTCTACCAATAGTGCGGGGTGTCGTTGGATAGGTCTTTCAAAAATATTGCGGGTTTGCACAAACAATTTTTCGATTAAGGGATTCTTTTATGAAATATTCAGCTTTAAAGCGCAAATTTTTGTAAGAGTCAAGAGCAACCTATCCCTTTCTACAAATGGACCTGTCCAATATTCTCAAGCACCAGCGCATTTGACTCTCCATTAGTAAACTTGACAGCTGCCAGCGATATGTAAGCCTCTCTCAACGTATGCCCTAGGACCGCCTGGGTGACCGTCAAGTCTGAAGCAGTCTGCCGCCCCCTAAAGCGCAGTGCCTCAGTCATTCGTTTCAGCAGCTGATGTCCTCTATGCACCAACTCCTGGCGCCGTTTAATCTCCCGAAGCATGAACTGGGAAGCAGTGGCAGGGTATCGATCGTTATTGTGCATGCTTTATATCCAATTGAACTTTAAAATATGTTATGGAATTTCCTAGGTCACATGTGACAGTTTTCTTAAATGAAGTTCATTTTCTATGGGGCACAGATAACAGGTATGATGGGGCTTAAAGGCTAATGAGTTTTATTGCGAAATTAATAAACAGGTAAAATACTTTTTTCCACTCTCGACGAAGTTGGACGAGGCAGACATCACGTCCTTTTCAAACTTATGCGATGTTTGAGAAGGATAGCAAGCCTCGCTCGCCGAACTTAGTTGGCATCAAAGACCTTCATAAATAGACGAACAGTCTGTGGAAGCGAGAGTGCAGCTTCTTTATGCACGAATACGAGTGCGACAGTGACAGCGAAAGACGTTGACGTTGTAACCATTTTGAAAGCTAATGGTAGCCCACGGTAGCCCACTGGCGACAGCGTCTTTTAGTTTTTATTAAAATATTCAGGATAATTGTATAAACGTGGTGTCAAAACCGTTAAAAACAACAATGGTGGGCTGTGCAGTACCTGATTGCGAAGTCAATCATAGGAGGGTGGTTCCGTCATTTCAAGCCATTTGGACGCATTCCGCAATAAATAAAAAAAAACGAGATTTTGCAATTTTAATTTATTGTCATTATGATAGAAACCAGAATGTCATGTTTTTTGAAGAAAGGCGCTTTAGTAATAGTATTGGTTTCTCTAAAAAGTTAAAGATGGTAATGCTACTCAGGATGGTAAGGAAATCTAACAAAATGGTAATGAACTGCTTAGGAAGGTAATGAATTAAGCTTTCAGCAAAAATAAGTTTCTTTTTTACGCCCTCTACTCTTCCTGTTTTGATTAAATCATTCACTTTTTTTTCAATGCTATCTTCTGTACTTTTCTGTTTATTCTGAACTGAAAACTTTCGAAGTAAGTATTTCTTTTCTTTTCTCAATTTATCAATTTCCACTTGTAATCTTTTGACAATTTTTTGATGCCTGTAGCGCATTTTTCGTAATGCGGCTGAAGACTGAGCTGGTCGACGGTGAATACTAGACGGAGTCACTACGTTTTGGATGTGTTCATTTTCCACTACCTCTAATGGATCTGGCTCATTTACTTCATGCTCATTGTTTTGCTCGTCAACCTCACTCAACTTACTTTTTGAGAAAACACACAAAGTTGGTTTTTCCATACTTGGTGAAAAACAGACGCGGGGTTCTCTTAGTATGGAGAAAGTAACTCTGTGCGTTTACTCAAACATTTGTAATAAAAAAGAAATTGGCATGTAGCTTTAAAAACTTCCTTATTTCACAGTGATTCTAATCATGCAAGAAAACACTAAAACAAATATGAGTTAATTCATGAATTTAGGGTTTTTTCGTACCACGGACATAAGGAAAAATAGCAAAAACTCTGATTTAAATGATCAATATCTCGGAAACTAATAACAATTGCTGAACATACATGGGGGTTAAATCGATAGCTTATGAGCTGCTCTATCAGCCCTAGGCGGGTTGACGTTGGTTTCTGGGATACCCTGTATAATGTGGTATAAGATGTAGTCCAATAACGCATAATTTCCGAGATTTTTATTATTTAAAAAACAATTCCATAGTTAATTTAATTTGAACTCTGTCACCTTAACTTAAGGATTATTTACTTAGAAATTGATTAAATTAATTTATGTTGTATGTTGATGATATTGCTATTTACAACATGAATCTTTCTTAGTAAATAATGCTTTAGGTTAAGGTGACAGAGTTCAAATTAAATTAACAATGGAATTGATTTTTACATAATAAAAATCTAAGAAATATGCTTTATTGGACTACATGTTATACCACATTATATACTCCAAATAGGGTCTAGTATCGTTAGCTCAAATCTTTCGGGTTATTAACGGCCGCGGTGTATATTATTATTGAATTAAAAGTTAAACTAAAGTAATATTAATTCATTAATTACCATCCAAATCTCTTCATTACCATCCACTACAAATTTGGAAGGAACGGATGGTAATGCAAAGGATATGAATGAAATAATGGTACTTTTTCATCAATTACTATTAAACACAAAACACATTATTTTTTATTATTTTAATAAAATTGAGCCCATTACTTACTTGTGAAATTTCCGGATGGTAATTTTGACACTACTGTACCAAAGGATATTCTCGCAGCGGAGATCGCGAATATTTAAAAAAAATTGAAGTACGTCCACTCCGTTCTAACTGTGCCGGTCGACTGATTATTGCGTCATACGACGGAGCGATATAAAGGTGTCTATTGACGGATTTTTAAGCCGAGTATTATTGTAATCTGTTGGAGGAAGCGAATGAATTTTTTTGTTTTATAAAAGTTAATTTGTAATTTTTTCGTGGTTAGCTTCTTTCAAGACATTCTATCTTCTTATTAATGAATAAGAAGTATATTAGTATTATATTGAGACCAGAAAGTTACATTTAAGTCAAACGGTTTCTTGGCAAAAAAATATTGAAACCATGATCATGTGCTGGAACATAGGAGTTGAATGAAATTTTGGCAAGTTTTCGTGTCATTGCTAACTCAAACAATGGAACGTAGTTCTAACAGTTAGATGCACTATTTAAAGCGTCTTTATATGTATCGTTCTATAATACAAAAGTTTATGTTGCTATTTTATTTTATTTTATTAAATGTGGAACTTGCGATTGCCACGAAATGGCGGAACCACCCAGGAATAATCCAAACAATGAGTCATTTCACAGGTAATTATGATCCACACATAGTCATTTTTGAACTCATATTTTCAAGGATTCCTAGGTCCAAGGAATACGGTTAGTGGTCTAATAAGTACGATATATCATGTAGTTTTGTGTTTTATGCATATTTTTAATTTTTATATGTAAAATGAAAAGATGTTGTGTCCGTGAAAATTTCCATTTTTTAGGTAGTGATTGAATGTTTGAATCACACTCATCTATCGATAAGTTATCAATATGTCGATATTTCTTCATTCCTTCTCATAATTATTTAAACATTATTCCGAGCGATTATAAAACGCAGCTAGGTAAATTGATCGCAGTTTATAATTTATCATTAAATGCAGATGCACTCGGGTTATTGTTTATTTATATTAACCGAAGCGGAGCGAGGGCGGGTCGCTAGTTTCTCTATATAAGTAACTTTATTGTTGCCTAGTGCCCATATTAAAAGCCTAGAATTTGTGTAAGACTGAAATTTATTAATTATTTACATTAAAAATTGATTGTATGATAGGTATGTGTGTGGTAATTACCATGAAAAGAGTATTATTATAGATAATGAAAGAATCTTGTGTTTTATTAGTGAAGAATGCTAGTTTTAAGTTGCACGCAAGATACAAACAAGTCTTATATAAGCGAGTCTTTTTCATCGATACTTTTTCGATATAACGTACGGACAGCACTAAAATTACTCACACACTTGTAAAATCACGCACACGTTGACATTTCCGTTTTGGTAACGCGGGAAAAAGGGAGTCTGTTCGTCTATTACGTTAGTTATATAAAGGCCTTTGGTTGGCATTAAGCTCAGCTTATCCAGCTATCTCTTACTCACCTACCGTTGAAACGACTCCTGTATGGTTACCACAAAACACTATATTCGAAACTTGGACCAGTTTCTCAAAAAGTATTAGTCTAATATTACTGCTTCGTCTCATTTTTTAGTTATATCAATGAGACAAAACACTAATATTATTAGACTAATACTATTTGAGACACGGGCCCCAGGTGCCGAGCCCTTGTGACGTAGGTGTCGAGACTAAATCAAGAGATAGGGAGGTGTCCCACTGGTCTGTAGCCATACATATATCAAAGAGTTTAACCTGAGAAACGGATGAAGCTAACGTAACTTCGATTTTTAGTTAGCCAGGGCCTCTGTTTGAGACGGAACCACCTGGGATATTTCCGCTCACAACTTCACACATTTCACATGTCCACCTTTACCCCGGGGATTCCCTCCTATAGTCGAGTCCGGAATTAGGCGAACTAACTTGACAGTTCATTGTACAGTAATGTTGCCACGGTTTGGCCAGTGCTGTTAATATCGATACTTAAAAAGTCTAGTTTATCATTATTATTGTGTTTGGAATCTAACTAATAATTATAACCTAGCAACAATACTTATTAGCGTATAAAATTAATTAAAATCGAACACAACGGATTTGGAATTATCATCGACGATATATAGCGTTTGTCTCTATCGCACTTTCATATTTGCCAGCAAGAAAGGAATGCATGCTATATGTATCGTACATGAAATGTACCGTACTAGCCCGACGGAAGCCCCTAAAAGGATCAAAATGGCCTGTTGTAATGTCAGCATTATTTTTGTATTTTATTCCTAATTTGAGGAGTACATACATACATACATTAAATCACGCCTGTTTCCCAGAGGGGTAGGCAGAGACCACTTCTTTCCACTTGCTACGATCTTGACAAATTTCTTTCGCTTCTTCAACATTCATACATCGAGTCATGCACGCACGTCGGTTACGGGTACTTAAGATTCTGCCCTTTTCCAGTATTTCTAAGATTTGATTCGAAAAAGTACGCCTAGGGCGGCCCCTTCCGACCCTTCCACTTACTTTCGATCTGTATATCTCTTTCGTCAATCTTCTTTCATCCATCCTTTCCAAATGACCGAACCATCGAAGCATGCCCTTTTCAATCTTAGTCACTACATCTTCTTTTATTCCACATTTCTCTCTGATTTTTTCATTTCTTACTCTATCAATCAGTTTCACACCACACATACTACGCAAAGAGCGCATTTCAACTGCATTTACACGACTTACATGCTTGTCCTGCCACACCCAACATTCACTACCATACATCAGGGTAGGTGCCAGCACTCCATTGTGAACAGCCAGCCGGGCTTTTTGTGAAACGCCCTGTCTGCTTACAAAGGAGTACAGGGCCCCATTAATTTGATTGCCCGCATTCACCCTCCTCTCGATATCCTTCTCACACTTACCATCTCTTGTAAACATACTTCCCAGGTACACAAATTCGCTCACTTGTTCTACTAATTCACCATTTATATTTATCACGCACTCAGTCATCTCCTCATCCTTCTCTATCACCATGACCTTGGTCTTGGTAACATTTACTTTCATCCCCTTTTGCTTAAATCCCTCATTCATCACTGTCACCATCTCCTGCAACTCAAGTACCGATGGGGCAAGTATAACTTGATCATCGGCATATAAGAGGCATTTGATTAGCAACTCTTGAGTAAGTATCGTAAATATCCGCTTTAAGCCGTACATCCTTCAGATCATATCGTAAAAATTGCTGTAGTTTTTCCCTATTTGGCAAGTATGTATGAGTGTGAAAGTTTCGACTACAATTACTTGATAAAATATAAATATAATCAGATTTATAGAAGGCAAAAGGTTATATCGACATATTTGTGTCGACATAAACCTATCACTATTTATTTTTTCCTATGTCTGGCAACATTTTCGGCTGTCAAGTTAGTTCGCCTAATACCGGACTCGACTTTAATAAAAAAAAACCGCCTATTGAAGCGATTTGTATTCGAAAAATATGCCCAAGTAAAAACAAAAGCTTACCATAATACAAGAATCATAAATGCTTGACATTTTTAACTTTTCAATCATTCCAAGAGACATAAGGTACGGGTCGGCGAGCATACCGCCTAGTAATACTTAACCCTAGTCGTTTATTTCTCCATACTTGTCCATACATACCTACAAACACACAACGTAAAACCCCTAAAGGATTTTACTATAGTATCACTACATCTGTACCTAACAGCTGTCGAGTGTAAATAGGATGCGTTGTATCGGTATCATCATCCAATTTATCTTAATTTATATCATTAACTCCAAAACACACCCTCATTTTCCCCAAGTTCTAGAAAGACCGTTTAAAATTTTGATGTCTGAACCAAAACACTACGTAATACTTTTAATGATGTAACGCGTGTTACAAGAAACCAATAAATAAAACGAATGCTTGCAAAAATATACACAATTATTATTACACTTTTTACAATATCGTCTATACATTTTATAAATGTAATCTTTACAAATAACGCAGTCTGTGACCTTAACTAAGGTATTATCCTAACACTAAACTAAGAATACTCGATTCAATTTACAATCGGTGGAAAATTCACAACGTAGGGTTGGAGTAGTGCACAGAATACTGTTGAAAATCAGTCGATTCACAGTATAGTCTGGACTTCCTCGGACCAAACGTTGTTGTCTAGGTCTCAACTATCCTGCCAGTAGTTATAGTTGGCAGTGGGGGGAGGGACAGGCATGGGAGGGCCGTTGGAGGGAGGGGGAGGCACAGCCCCTGGGCCATACGGGGAGCCCTGAGGAGGCGCATACCGCGGCCGGAACCACGGCCTGCTCGTGTATTGATACTGGTTATTAGCGTAAGCGGCCATGTTTTGCCCGGTCGCGTTCGGATAAGGGTTCTGAGGGTTTTGAGCCGGGAATTGCACGTTGGGCATGTTCGGCAGATTGGTAGCCGGATAGCTCTGGTTCGGAATGGGGGTCGTGGATGGAGAGTAGTTCGTTGGAGCTTGGGAGCTAGGAGTCGATGGTGATGCGTAGGTCTGCGTGCCCGTCTGAGGGTTAGACCCGTTGGCAGGTTGATAAGTTGCCGTTGGTTGGGAATTAGCTGTTTGGTTAACGTTGTATGTTGTCTGGGCATTGCTACCGTTCGTGGGAAAACTTTGTTGCTGCTGTTGATTAGCGGCGGTGTAAGTAGCTGTCTGAGTCGCCGTGCCGTCGGTAGAGAAGCTCTGCTGATTCTGCACGGGAGCTCCCGATAACGTGTAAGTATCTTGAGAAGACGATGTTATATAATTAGTCTGATTGGTAGCTCCGTTGCTTTCGTTGTCCGACGCCGCAGCGGATTGGCTGTTGCCATTGCTTGACGGCGATCCCGCGCCCTGATTGGCCGGAACAGTATATTGGACTGTTTGATTATTGGCTGGTACTGTTAAAGCACCAGAATTGGTTTGCATCATGTATTGAGTTGGCATGCCGCCGTATTGTGTAGTGGGGGTCAGGTAAGTAGAGTTTTGGGGCAATACTTGATGTATGGGCGGCGCTTGTGTCCCTTGCTGGCTGGTGGTCGGAGAGGTTGACGGGGCTTGAACTAGGGGGATAGTCCCAGAGACATTGGTCAACTGCTGCCCAGCCAACGCAGCATTGAGTTGCTGGGCGGACAACTGTGTGTTTAAGTTGATCCCTGCCGGCATGTAGTGGGAGTTGGGAGGCAGGTTCATTTGCATCAAAGGCATGTTGTACTGGACCCCATTCGGCATCAGCTGATTTGGCTGCATGACTGTCACATTTTGGCCAGATTGTAATACTTGTTGCGTTAATAACCCTGGAGGCAATCCACCTTGCACTAGATTCTGCTGGTTTGTAGGTATCATGTACACTTGGCTGTTAGGCTGTCCCAGCATGGCGGGCATTTGGCTGATGTTCAGCGGGTTCTGCAGCACGGTCATGCCTTGAGGAACGGTTATCATCTGGACGTTCTGTCCCGCGTTTTGCATCTTGTTGGTGTTCAAGTCCTGCTTGTCTTTGGTCTGGAGTTGGATGGAGTTTCTGTCGATCTGTCTGATGTACATGCCAGTGCCTTCTTGCGATAGGCCCGAACCTGTCACACTGAAAAAAAAAAACAGGCATGTGAAATAACAAAAAAAACATTTATTAGTCTTTGTCCTTTGTACTGTGATCAGTGCTAAAAACTTATACTCTTGAGTAAAACTATACGGCGTCTTACTTTTATAAGTTTTATTAGGTATAGTTTCCTTGGAAAGTAGAGTATTTAACTCGGATGGAAGTCACTATTTATTTCAATGCTCCTGCGACGTCCCTTTCATCCCTTGGTTAACAATGTACTGTTGACTTGTAATAGTTTTGAATGTATTTTACTCACTTGGTCTGCTGTCCGGAAGACACGTGTATGATGGTCCCATGGGCTGGATTTATTTTCATCCCCATACTGACCACGGTGTTGTCTCTAGCTATAAGAATTACATTAAGCTGTTATCATTATTTCTTAACGCAAAGCTTTACTACGCAAAATGCCGCCGTTGCACCCACAGGAGCTCTTGTAGTCTATGGTACATAAAAAAAATAAAGATTGTTTATTCTCACGGCCGCTTTTTTATGGGAAAAAAGGAGGCAGAAGGTACGTATCACCGCGACTCATAAACACCCGCAAAACCAAAGAAATCGCATTTGCACTACCGGCCTTTGAAAAAAGAGTAAGGCCGTTTGTTTGAAGACCCTCCAAATCGTACTGGTACAGAAACAGACGCTGCTTGGAAGTAAACGCCAATAATCTAAAAATACAATGCAGCTTCCGGTGCTCCATTAGTTACCTTGTTGCAGTTTTTAAAAATTGGTAGCAACCTGGGAAAGTAATATTATAATTAACATGCATCGGTCATCGCTGCATTCCAAAATACTCTTTTTGTGCGTCGCAAAAGCTCGACCTGGGGCACTATTCCACTCGGTAAAACCATATTACCTTTAACATTTTATTGTATTGTGTTTAACTCGGCCGACATTGTCAATTAAATAAGAGCTATCATAACGTTGACAATACGATAACATTTCAAAAGTAATATGTTTATACTGAGTAGAATACTGACCCAGGTTGATGACAGATGCCGCTCTGAAGTAAACGCCAAAATCTAAAAATACAATGCAGCTTCCGGTGCTGCATTAGTAACCTCGTTGCAGTTTTTAAAAATTGGTAGCAACCTGGGGAAGTACTAATATTATAATTAACATGCATCGGCCATCCCTGCATTCCAAAATAAAATGTCGTCGCCCAGGAGACTTTCTTCTGCCTGATTTACTCTTTTTGCGTCGGAAAAGCTCGATCTGGGGCACTATTCCACTCGGTAAAACGATATTGCCATTAACATTTTATTTTATTATGTTTAACTCGGCCGACATTGTCAATTAAATAAGAGCTATCATAACGTTGACAATACGATAACATTTCAAAAGCAAGCAATATGTTTTTACCGAGTAGAATACTGCCCCAGGTTGGGGACAGATGCCGCTCTGAATTTAACGCCTAGAATCTAAAAATACAACGCAGCTTCCGGCGCTCCATTTGTTGACCCGTTGCAGTTTTTGCTTTAGAAACTGGTAGCAACCTGGGAAAGTAATAAAATTAACACGCATCGGTCATCGCTGCATTCCACACCGAGATGTCGTTGCTCGGGAGACTTTCTTCTTGCTGATTTACGCTTTTTGCGCGTCGCTAAAGCTATACCTAGGGTACTATTCTACACGGTAAAACGATATTGCTTTTGTCATTTTATCTGTGTTTAACTGCAGCATTATTGTCAAGCAAATAAGAGCTATGATAACGTTGACAATACGATGGCATTTCAAAGCAATATGGTTACTCCTGCGTTATGTTAGGGGCGCGCACCGCTATAAGACCGCTACAAGTCCGGCTCTCATATGGTCTACGGAAGAGGACGGGGGCAATGCAAGTTCAGGGTCAATTTACAGTTGCAATAGGTATCTACAAGAAAAATAATAAATCATGCTTAAATTAAAAACATGTGCCGTGTGGTTGCCGGCTTAGAATTGTGCCACTCCATGTCTTCCCGTGGAAGTCGTAAGAGGCGACTAAGGGAATAAAGGCTTGTTAGTACTGTTAGGCGATGGGCTTGCCACCTGTCAATAATATACACTGTTAAACATCTTAGCCTAATTGTGCAAATTGTGGTTACAGAGTTATCAACAAGTTTTTAGAGTTATTGGTAATTCTGTAGCTCTGCCTACCCCACTCTGGGAATGAAGGCGTGAAGGTATGTATGTATGTATGTATGTATTAAAAACATGGGCAGATTCCTCGGCGACCCTCGAAGCGTACAGCAATCAGTCTTCTAAATGTTTTCTTCATCAAGAATCTGCTGATGACAGGAGCTGGATCGTATCTATTTTTTTGCTAGGGGGGCAATGGAGCTAGCAGATCGCTTGATGTACATGATCACCGCCGCCCACTTAAAACACAAGGGGAGGAGTCGCAGACCGCCGTCCGTTGAGAAAGAGTGCTTGTCACTTGGTTTTCAGGAGTTCAGGAAACTTGGGAGCAGGAACTTGATACGCTAAGGAACTGCTAAAGGGTAGTAAAATATGCAACCATCTTAAGACAGAAGGTATGCTATTGCCAAACGCTTTAAGGCCCCCTCAGACTAATAGTTTACGTTTTTATATGACATGGAGCCGACGAACGAGCATTCCACCTCAAGGTAAGTTCGGTCTTCCCATTTGTACTCCCAAAACTACAATCCTATGATCGCAAATGCGTTGCCTGAGGACCAAGATGGTATGCCTCTATGCTAATACTTCACCGGTTGTCTTATACTCACACCGAGTGACCTTTTTTTTTTTTTTTTTTTTTTTTTTTATATCATAGGAAGGCAAACGAGCACACAGGCCACCTGATGGTAAGTGGAAACTGTGACCCATAGACATTCGCATTCACAAGACCGCAATCCTAAGACTGCAAATGCGTTGCCAACCCTGAGGCCGAAGATGGAATGCCTCTATGCTAGTAATTTCACCGGCTGTCTTATCCCCAAACCGGAACACAACAATGCGAACACTGCTGCTTGGCGGTAGGTTAATGGATTAGTCCCAAGCCAGTCAGGCTCCCTGACAGTCCAAAATCAGTGAAGAAATGTATGAAGCCTTAAGAGAAATTGACAGTGTCGAAATCAAGCTTATATTGGCAGGACTTTAGGTCTATGGTGCTATAAGAGATGTCTATTTAAATTATATACTGCTGTGAATAACTATTGAAGATATGAAGCAAAGCAGCCGGTGACCAGTAAACTGTGTAGAATTTAAAAAAATAGACGTTGCGACTGGTTAGGCAACTTTAGGCGGACAAAGATGCTGGCTTGAAAACAGGAAAAATCTGAAAAGTAACATCATTTTATGAACCTCTCTGTTTCGCAAAATGTTTTCCGTGGCTAGGTACTCAGGAAGCTCAAAATTCAAAACTTCTGATGCCCCACACTTCTTGTCACTGACTAAAGAAAGCAAGAAATGGAGCTAAAGTAACTTCAAACTTCGATTTCCAAAGTAATTCCTCTGGACCCGTTTAGTACAATGAAACTCTACAGAAACGAGAGGCCTTTGCTCAACAGTAAGATTCTGGCCAGTGAGAATAACTTATAGAATAGACGATGATCATCATCTCCATCATGTCAGCCGACAAGAACTTCTTCGAAGATCTCCTCCGTGATGGTCCAGTGGTCCTCGCATTCAGCTGTTTTCTGTGATCCTTAACAGCTTCGTCGGTCCTTATGCAGCAGGATCAACGCCTTCTCCAACAGACTACATCTCACGTCTCAAATCTGTACAGTTCATCGTATCGCAGGACATAATTAATATGACACGCTTAAATCAGCTTATGCCGTTAACCAGTCTATTATTGCTTAAATTCGCGCACGATATTAATTGTGCCCTGCTGTAAGTCATTGGCAATGTCTAATCTAATCTCCCGGTTCCTATGAATCAGCTACGGTCTCCACTCCAGGGTTTGCTGTCTCATCTGTCGTCATCCTTCAACTAATGGGACAGTATTGACTATCAATATGATCACTGACACTGGTAGGTTGTCATAATAGCGGATTACAAAAAATTACATTAATATTCGAACACACGATACTGCGATACGCATCAATATTTCCGTTTATAGCGTGATAAATATTGATAGTCTATCTGCGCATTTCAATATTAGACTACAACCGCCAAAAATAAAGTATCAATACATGACGCCGCCGCATTTACGCTTAGAGCCCCTAAACTTTGTGTTTACGCCAAAGCAATTACAAGTATCTAAAGAAATGTGTACGCATAAAGGTGGCTTCTCACTATGCGTGATTCTGCTGATTATCGTGCACAGCCAACGACCTCGCAGCCCCTCACCCCAGTAGCTCACACTGCGCCTTTGAAGTTACCGACTCACCGCGGATCAGACACACTGCGACGGGCGTGTCTCCGCTACCACGGACGATACTCTCTCCATGGTACATGTGTAGGCTGTTCCGCGTCCGTCCGCAATATCACGCACCGGCGGGAAGCCACCTTTGCAAACTTTAACAAAAACTACGCACCCGCAAAATCTACCACACAAAAATGTCATAAGCAGTCTCAGCCAAACGCATTTTCAATTACGCCAAACGCCAGCACTTCATATGCTGACTCAAATTTAAATGTAGAACCTACTTGGTTAGTTGTTAGATACATAGTTGGGAGAGTGCAGTACGAAAATCTGATAAGCGCGACAGACTGGAAATGCGCGCACGCCGTGTCGTGTTTTTTTGTAGAGAACCACGTCCAACCCGCGCACGCAGTCTGTATGTTGTCGTTAATTTAAAGATGGGTGAATAATAGGCTCGCCTGTGCTCCCGACTTGACCCGCGCTTGCGTTCTGTGTTTTGCACTTTACGTATAGGTATTGCTAACGAGTATATATGCTACGCAAATCTGACTGTAAAGAAAGGAGAGATAATCGCTTTCAAGACGCCAATTGCAAAAAGAAAGTAATGTCCTTATCATATTAGCTAAAAGACGTCCTTCCCTGGACATAGACTTCCCCAACGATCTCCGGAGCGAAGTTCTAAAATCAGCAATGCTAAATTAATAGTCACCTAAAATAAATGATACACAAAGTTCTACAATTGCAGAATTCTGGCCGACGAGTGCTTTAATAACATAAACCTGACACTGTTAAAGACTATGAAACCTGATCGGTTACAGAAACAGCTTAGAAATTTCATCATCATTATCATGTCAGCCGAAAGACGTCCACTGCTGGACATAGGCCTCCCCCAAGGCTCTCCACTCAGACCGGTCTTGTGCTTTTCGCATCCACCGCTTTCCCGCGATCCTTACAAGGTCGTCACTCCATCTTGTTGGAGGCCTACCCACAGCTCGTCTCCCGGTCCGCGGACGCCACTCTGATCGGACTTAGAAATTTACCGCAAAATAAAACAAAACCGCTTCATGTTTTTCCAAAGTCGAGGTATTTAACACCGCAACAGTCGCCACGCCGCCGCCGCCGGAGAAAAGGCAGAAATGAAAAAAATCTTTAAGGCGAATATGTACTGCTAAAAGGGGATGGTAAAATTATAGCTAGTTAATAAAACACACACGCTGCTATTAATTAATCATATCCTTTACGCATTCATAATAACGCAAGCAATTACCAAATTATAATTTAATGATGTCTTTAATGGAAACAATTACGCCATGCGAAATTACGACGTTACCACCAAAAAATGGGAATCTACGCAAACTGCAATATAGAAAATACAAAACTATTAAAGTAATTAGATTGCAACAAAACAGCAATAATATTTACCATTCCATATCTAAAGTGGTTATTGATATTAAATTACTTTTACCCCATTCATCGTTTATTTATAAATAGGAAACAAAATTGAGTTATGTCTGGATATTTCTGTAATCTAGTTTAAAGAAAATATTTTTTGGAATGTTCAAAACCTGCTCATGACATAATATTTTCTAATTCCGAATATATCCGACGTATCTAAATAAATTTACTTCATTTTCAAACATAGATATGAATGATTTTTTTCATGGTATGGAAGGCAAACGAGGTGACAGGCCACCTCATGATAGGATGTACATATGCATTCTCAAGAATTCAATCTTAAGACTGCAATCCTAAGACCGCAAATGCGTTGCCATCCCTGACTATTTTGAAAAGCACCGTCACTTTAGATATGAAAACAAAAACTATTGTACATACATACATACATAAACTCACGCCTTCATTCCCAGAGTGGGGTAGGCAGAGCTACAGAATTATCCACAACTTTCAAAACTTGTTGATAATTCTGTAACCACATTCTGCACAAATCGGCTAAAAAAAACTATTGTTACGATTGTAAATAGTAAATATACCTGAGGCAGTGGTCCACGAGCGAGAGTCTCTGGTGGAACTCTTGTCCTGGCTTACATGTGACCTGCGTTATATAACACGTTCAATACACGTACAAATTATTTTTAAAAAAACATGCACAGCCGACAACCCCCAGAGAAATCGAGAAATTATTGCGCCGGAACCTTCTTCTGATGCATCAGTATGAAGTCTTTTGTTAACTCGGAGGCTCCAGCTGGACAAGACTGTAATAGTTCAGTTGGAACTATCCTTGATCAGTCGGCAGATTTGATAGAAAAATCTAAACCCGGAGTGGCCTATCCCAAAGCTGCAGTTAATTTGGCTTTTCCACTGGCAGGTGCTGTAGTTTTTACACTTCATTTTATATTTGCAGAAATAACATATTCTATATAAGTACTTCAAGAAAAAAATGTACTTAAAATTTTGCTATCAATGAAATAAACATAATAGGAGTTATGCATTCCTTGTTTTTTGTGTGTTTAGCTTTACATATTTTTTGAATGTTGCTTGCAATCCGAACGAACGGCTTCACAAACTAACAATGAAACATTCCTGAAGGAATTTTGAAAATCAGTGCAGTAGTTTTCGAGATAATCTCGAAGATACATATATACATGCGGATCGAACATAAACCCTGTTTTTTAAGTCGCATAAAAAACTTCCCTCAAAGCGATGGGAATTTGTGGCTCCTCAAACTAACGTCATCTTAAAAGAATAATTATTATTTCTGCAAATATGTTATCACGAAAGACATAATATCTGCAGTCCGAAACATTGCAAAATAATGTTTGACTTAAGAGTGCAAACTGCTTTAATTTCAGGTCTTTCGTTACATCTGAAAAAGAGTCGTATTAGATGCATGCGTATTCACATTTCTTAAACAACTTTAGACATACCCGGCGGGCGCAATAGGTCTCAGCTGCAACTGACTTGGGGTACCATCAGACAGTCTTTTCTGTCCGCGGTTCTCTTGTCCCAAGTTTTTTGTTGGCGTTGATGCATTCTGAAAATATTTATACGATCTACTTATCCAGTTTTTATTCATACATTGATAAAACAGCCAGTGTTGTATTGTGATGCAATTATAAAAAATAAACCTGACTACAGAGGACTTAGTAGAGGTTAAGAGTTATGTCAAGCTGTCATTTTGTCTATCATTCTGATATGTGAGACTCGAAACAATAAATCAAGGTTGTAATCGTATTAACTATAAAATTATCACATAAGTACAGTCAAGGTCATCAATATGTATACATGTACGGTCTGTGTACATATTTTTGTGCAGATATTTATTTTTATCTTTGACTGTATATCAATATCATATCAACGTAGCTCCTTGTACTTATCTGAGATAGTTCAATTCTACAAATATAAAGCCTGTTGCAAAGAAAATGTGCGCTTACGATTTTTTCACGTTGGTTAAATATAATTTAACGAAAATTTAGTAGCATTTAATGGGTAATGACCAAAAAGTTGGCCGCGCTAACTCACTCAATTAAATGTTCTATTAAACTTTTCCGTTGTGACACGAAAGTTAGCCATACAATTGTAGGGATAATTTTCGTCGCACAACGGAACTTTTTTCGACTTCGTGGTTTGTATGGTTAACTGCGCTTAACTGTGGTCCAACTTATTGGTTTTACCCTAATGTCATTTAGTTGCAGTATGTTTAAATTAATTGAAAAAGTCGAAAATGCTTGATTATTGCAACAGGGTTTATTTATGGCGGCAAATTGGTAGCTTGACGACGATCTTAGTTAACATTTCCATTGCCACGAATTTAGTTTGCGTACTTTGCGAATTCATTATCATCGATCCTAAGTCAAGATGGGCAATGAAAACGTCATGTTTTAGTAGAGAATATACAATTAAATGAAATGAAATTAACTTCTAAATGATTTATCTATAGTAACTAAACAGGGCTAAATAATGCGGCACAGTGAGTCCAAGCAATCTATAACCTAAAGACTAAATTAATCAATGAAACAAAAATTATACATGTTTAATTGCAAAAAACCGTAACCATGAAGCATGAACCAAGTTAAAAGAAATAATAAAATAATGTCAGTGTCATAGTTGGTTTCCTGAAGCATAAAAACACTTGCAATGCAAACTATGAGAAATATATTATAACCATTTTTTTGTATTTTTGTAAACTTTCGTACAAGTAAGGGTCTGAGCCTAAAATCTAATGTTATCTAAATCTAGATTTCTAGAGTTCTAACTGACAATTATATATGTATACAGTTTGACACAACTAATTGTGACTTTTTTTTCAGTATTTTTTTTACTACACATCCAATTTCTTTATACAGGCAGTTGGCTCTGATATGTCTAAATCTTTGTTCACTGCACCAATGTCACACTAATTTAGAATGTTTGTCAAACCTATTTTTGAACTGATTAACACTTTTAGAGTTCACAACATTAGAGGGTAATTTGTTCCACATTTTTATTATTAAATTCCCTATAAAGTTTTGCTGATATTTGTGTTGTGTTATTTTGTTGCTAGTTTAAAGGTATGTCCTCTTGTTCGTGTGTTGGTGTTATGAATAAACACATCTCTACAGCATTTTTGTAACACACCAAACCTTTATGTAATTATGGACAGCCCCACCCCATACGTAGTTCGCAATTGCAAAGGCGTAAAGTTAAAGGAAACAAACTAACAGAAAGAAGCTTGGTGTAAGGTGATCGCACAACATATAGTATGTCAAATGCTCACTGATAACAATTGGGGTGACGACGCCTGTCCCGTAGATATAATATTTATCAAAGAACCACTGCTCACTATAGGCTGTTGGCATTAAAAAACGATGTAGATGACAATATCACTCGTACAACTTATAAGTGTAATCTACTCTAGAATTAAAGTTCTTGTTGTTTCTATAATTTACTTAATTATCGTAACACATTTCAGGCAACTACTAAAATGAACTGTTTACAAGTAAAAATCTAATTAGCAAATGTGTTTTGCCAACATCAGAGTAGACATTAGCAACATCCAGAAAATGTTTGGTGGAAAACATTTAAACAATTTAAATTGATGTAAAATTCTGGTTAAGATAATCAGTTGTTTAGGCACATAAGTATCCCATGTCTAAAATATCTAAAATATGAGCCATTTATTATTGTTTCTTTTACTGATGATAACTAGCTAATTTTCTTCAAATTACAATTAGGATTAATGTTATAATAAATCATGTTTTACCTTCTGATTGAGATGCATAATAGTGCCTGTGGCCTGTAATTGTTGGAATTGTGCTGCCGACAATGGCAGAGAAGTTTGCGGCAAACCTCCAGCAGGTGCTATCTGGAGAAATGTAGTTATAGTTTTATTTAAAAAATTATACATTACTTTTAATTTAATATCAAATTTGGTTCAATTTAGCAGGTAGAGAACAATCTCTGATATTTAATGATCTTTAAAATATAATAAAACTGGTACCTACCGAAACATACTGTTGCTGCTGGAGATTTTGTAATCCAGGATTCCCTGTCAACTCTTGAAGCTGTTGATATGGGATTATCATAGTCTGCGAGCCTGGCATGGTCCATTGAACAGTATCTGCCCCTTGAATGTGGTATTTCACTTCTTTATCTCCTTTATCAGTACTATACAAGATCTTTTGGCATGAATTCATTCCCTGCGCAGCACAAACTACCGGTGTCGCAGTCGCGGAACTAACAGTAGTACTATCAGATGATGATAAACTGGCTTGAGGAAACGATAACCCATTAGGCAATATCATAGACATAGGGGGCTGCATTCCGCCCAGTCTCAATTGAGTAAGATTAACTGGCTGCATGGTAGACAAGTCCACTAATTGAGTTCCACCAAAGTTAGGTTGCTGTAAATGGCCTAAATTGTGGGCCAACGGTAAATGGGTGAAATTAGTATTGGATACTTGCAGTCCAGGTTGGACTATGGGTATCAATTGTCCGTTTTCTTGATTCAGAACATACTGCTGCTGCTGCTGCTGCTGCTGCGGCTGCAGGAACTGCAGCACTGTGGGCTGCCGGACCGTCATCATGGGCGCCGCGGCGGGCGCGGCGCTGGCGGCCGGCGGCGCGGGTGAGGAGACGGTGGCGGGCGCGGCCACGGCGGCGGCGGGCGTGGCCGTGGTGGCCACGGTCAGCGGGGGCGGAGGCACGTTCAGCGGCGGCGGCGGGCCCCCCGCCTGCGCCGCGCTCCACTGCGCTAGCTCGGCACGAATTGTCTCGATCAAATTCAACGCTAGCGACCGCGCGGCCACAAGAGCCTCTGACCTAGTGTGGTGCAGGGCCAGATGCAACGGCTCGAACTTATCACTTTTCAACACGGCTAACACGCCAGTTTCAGATCTAATGTATTCTATATTGGTCCCATTCTGAAACACCAAGCGATGTTACATATATCTGACTATATCTGGCCATAAGGAACGAGATATCTAATGAGATGAAATGAACTACTTACGGGTCCGAGAATGCGTCCTTTTATATCGAAGGCGGCCGGTGCGTTGTCCAAACCTATAAACACTTTATCTACTAGTCCTCCAGACATAGTTTCTATCTCCTGACGTTTTGTTTTATTGTAGAAACGAAAGTTTTGATGAAGGAAGCATTTTTTGATTGAAGACAGCAGAATAGACGCGACTTCGATGCGATTTTGACGTTTTTTTTTTATTTTAATGGGCGTATCGGCATATTCGGCATCCGGGTACAGATTAATAATGCCTACGTTTTTGTAATGCCAATTTTACCTTGCTTACCAAGCATCTTGTATTTATTTTATTTGATGCTTACACTTCAGAGGCACAACTACGAAAATCGAAGTTCGAAGTTACTTTAGCTTCATCATTGACTCATGAGACTAAACTAAATCGATAGACAGGGATAGAGCTAACGTAACTTCGATTTTCAAAGTAGGTAGGGCCTCAGTTGTAAGTAAAACTTGTATGTATGTATGTATAAACTCACGCCTTTATTCACTCCTCTTCCTCTATTAACTCTAAAAACTTGTTGATAATTCTGTAAAGTTATACTTGTGAGGAATAATGGCTGATGGCTAAGATGTCATACAACGTTATTGTTTGAACCTCAAAAAAAAGCTATGTGTCACATACTTCAAAACAAATAAATTACCTAAGTACCAAAATACTCCGAAACACAGATTGTAAGGGTCCGAAAAGCGGTACTTCTTATGATTATCACTCTACAACGAATTAATTCCACCATGCAATCGTCGAAACTTATTAGACGATTTTCCATATCGCTGCCGAGATCAAACGCTTTTGTGGAAGAAATGCAAAAAAACTTCATTCCGACAAATCAATTTCAAAAGACGTTGCTATCCGCTGGATCAGCTGCTATTTCCCTCTTTAATCCTTGGCGAGGGGATATGATTGCTTGTTTAGGCGAAGTGACCGGTCAAAACGCCTTAAGATACATGAAGGATAAAATGCTTCAAACCAAGGAAGGGGCGGAAATATTGCAAGAAATGCCGCGTATTAATACAAAGACTGTTTCGTTTGAGCGTCTCTCTCAAATGCCAGAAAATACGCTAGGTAGAGTTTACGCAGACTTTATGAAGGAGAACAATATTACCGCGGATTCCAGAGCGCCAGTGCAGTTTATTGCAGATCCAGAATTGGCTTATGTGATGCAGCGGTACAGAGAGGTGCATGATTTAGTGCATGCCTCATTGTTTATGAAGACAAATATGCTGGGAGAAGTAAGTCTGATCATCTGAATATTTGTATTTAAGTGTATAGATTATTACTTTTAGAACATAAAGTATTGTTTTAATCATTCATCATTGTAACTACAAATTACATCTAACTTATAATTTTATTATACATACACTCACACCTTCATTCACAGAGTGGGAATAGCTGGGTAGGCAGAGCTACAGAATAACCAACAACTAAAACCTTTTAAACTTCCCGTGGAAGTCGTAGGAGGCCACTAAGGGAATAAGGACTAGTAATATAATTTTATAACTTAATTAAATATCTTCAAGAAAGCCTAGAAGCTTCAAAAAACATCAGTCAGTTATGCTAAGAATGCTAAGGGTTTTTTATCCTTCTTTTCATAGTTTCAGTGAGGGTGTACTTTTTATTTTCATTTATATCAGTAAATGAAATGTGAAGAGTTGGAAATAATAAAATTGTTTGTTTAGTTACAGACATGATGAGAAATCTGTAGCAGCTTAGCTCCATTTAGTTGCCTTGGGACAGCAAGTGTACCTAGTTTAGAGTCTGAAATACACTTAAGGCTTGGAGCATAAACAGCTTCAATGTCTTTATTATTCTTTAAATATGTTTGTTTAGAGTTGTTTGTTCTCCAACAGACAGTGATTATTTTAATTTACTTGCTTTTATGACAACCTAGCATCTGAGACATGCAAGTGTTTGGGCAAGTGTTGTAATTTATTAGGTGAAAGGCTATTTATAAAAAGGGGTACTTTCATTATGTATGATAGATCTATTCAAAATAAACATCTTTTTTCATGTTATAATCTTAAATGCATTGTGGCTGCCAGCTGGAGATATTTTATTAATATGTTTATATTTTGACACACTGGCCATATTTTTCAAAATTCTTTAATTTCACATTGATAATATACATTTGTGTATTTTGAGATACTTTTGACAAAAAAAAAACATGGCTGGCAAATAAAAACGTATCTTACATACTAACTTACCCAACTTAGCAGCAGCTGTTTTCAAATGGATAAAAAATAAAATGATTTTGATTTATTCATAACAGGTGGCCGTGAAATGGGTGGAAGGTATCCAGACTAAGCTGCCAATGTGCACCAGCGGTGGGATATGGGGGGCTGCCCGGTTGAAGCCAAAGCACCGCCAGCTTTACCTAAAGTGCTACTTACCCTGGGCTGTCAGAACTGGACATAATGCTAGTTTTATGCAGGGTATGTTTTATTCTAGCCACCTATCTCTACTTCTGAATGTGTTATAGATAGTGAAGACTCCACACCATGAAAACATGAGAAATAATGTAGAATTATCAAAATTCATTCAATATGTGCAAAGTGTAACTGAAAATATGGTTGTCTGTCCATCTGGACTGATGCAGCAGCTATCTACAACTGCCAAGCATTAAGACGATGTATTTTACCGACATCAGAGTAGACGTTACTCACATTTTGAGAATTACTTAGTAGAAATGGTTAATGGAAAGTGGCTTTAATGTATACATCCAAGATCTGACTTAAAGCTGAGATATTAGGCCGATCAAAGGTTGCATGGCCATAAATGTTTTTTTTTTTTTTGGAATCAAGTAATGATAAAACAGTGTGGGTCAGTTTAACTGCATTTTATTATACATTTTTCAGGCATCTACTTTGAGAAGAGATGGGATCAAGACATAGACGAGTTTCATCAAGAGATGAATATTGTCCCACTGCTTAAGAGGTCGTAAGTTAAAGTTATAGAAGTTGTTATTGTAAATATTAGATTATAGGTTCTTTTTGATTGATGCCAGTATTTAATAAATTAAATAATTCCGAGTGTTATTGTTTTTCAGTCAATGTCCTACATAAACGTTCCAAAGTAATTACTAATTATTACCTATTCTTGATTTTAAGTTCAACTTGAATCCTTCTACAAAACTATCAAATGGCGTTGAAAATGTGGGGTTAACAAATAAAATAAGACACAAATGTAAAATGAATCCTCACTATATTTTATAGGCAGCGTTGCCTTAACTCTAACAGCAACATGTTACAAGATCACATCTTTGTATCACTTACAAACTTCTAAACAAGTTTTTCGACCATCAGGTAGGTTATTCTTCTTAGAAAAAAGGGTACAACTGTTCTGTCATTACAGTACAAAGTGCCATTGGCAAAATGTAACTCTGAGCCACCAAAGAACCGTGTCTCTGTGACGTTATAAATCATATCACAAGTTTCAAACTAAATGTCACTGAACCACAGTTCTATCCTCCTCAGGCCCCTTTTTTTTACATAGTATGGCTAACCAAATAGAGATCCACTACAAAGAAGATGGAAGAGTGGAATTTCAATGCAATAATTTTTTTTACTCTATTTACAGCAATGGGACAACTGAGTTACTTTACTGGTTAGGAAGCTATGGTAGGCCAGGGTAAAATTTTGCCGATTATACATTCTTATTTATAGCCACAGAAGGTTGAAGTGTCAGGTAGAAATTGCCAATGCGCTTTAGTAATTAATATGGCTCAGTTAAGAGAAAAGGATATAACAAACAATACAAAGCAGTTTTAATTTGAGTTCTATTGCTTTGCTACAATGCTAAAATTAAGAATGCAACACTTACAAGAAAAATATAATATCTCAGTTTTTTCTTTGTTTGAGTTACAATCTTACTCATGCTTAAATTCGTAAAAGTATAATAAGTTTGATATACAAGTATTTCCTTACATGTGTCGAACTATGAGTTGGAACCTTTTCTCATATTGACATCCAATAACTATTAAAACTGAATGCCGAACTGACCTTGTAAAAAAGCTAAATTTTACACGGTCAGTTCGGCACAAACCCCAAGAGGCAATAATGAGATTTTCATACAAAGCATATTCTTTTTTCTAAAAATAATAATTGCAATGCCTCTTATTACATAATTTCTTCTAAGTTCTCGATTAAATCCCGATAATTGCCAAGCTCATTTTAGTACACTAAATAGACTGTAAATTTGTCGGCACTTACGTCTGTCTCTCTCTGTGCTTACAGTATATGAACGTTTTAAATCGGGCAAGTAATAATAATAATAAATAATAATAATAAATATCAGGGGACAATGTCACATCAATTGAACTAGTCCCAATTTAAGCTCTAGGCTTGTATTATGGGTACTAGACAACGATATAAATACTTATATAGAGAAATATATACTTAAATACATAGTAAACATCCATGAATCAGGAACAAATATTCGCGCTCATCACACAAATATCTGCCCTTACCGGGATTTGAACCCAGGACCGCTAGCTTCGTAGGCAGGGTCACTACCAACTAGGCCAGCGCGTCGTCTTGACTTGTTCCCAAAAAAATCCTATTAGATTAAAGTTATTTAATGAAATATAAAAAATAATAATGGCAGCTCTTTAGGCAGGATGGTTTTTATGTTTTAGAGCATTCTTTCATACCTATTACACATTTGGCGATTTTGAAGTACGTAAATAGGTACACAGATTCTTATCTGTGTAACTCTTCGCGTTAGACGAATGAAGACTGCATCCCCCACCCACTGTACATCTTACTTATTAAGATTCATCGGCTTTTATCTTAATAAGAAACGAAAACGATGCGACAGAGAAATAGACAGTCCATGACTCTTAAAAAAATAAACACGCTGTATATATTAATTTTGTAATAGTGCCTCATAATCGCCAAATATAAAAAGGGTCTCTAAGTTACAAAATCACATTTTGTATGGCTTAATATTATTAATTACCCCAATCATCGAAGTTCAAATAATACGTAAAAAATGCAATTGATTTTTAATCACGAATGTAATTTATTCTACACGAAAGAGCAATGAAACCGAGTCACTGTGTATAATGAATGAAAATTGGGGTTTTTCGTTAATACATTTTTTTACATGCAAAATCTACTCGCAATCTCATAAAAAATCCACCTGTAGATTTTTCACATTCTTTGAACACCCTAGATATTCTAAAAACAATATTTACGAACATAATAATTGTTCTTAAACACAAGTCCAATGAATGTAGAGTACCTGCATATTTGAATGTTACCTTTTGAACGCCACAGTCGGCTCTGGCCGACAACTGAAAGTCGTGCCACTGACGCCACCGACACGGCCACAGCCGACACAAGTTAGAGATTAAAAGAGTATGGATTAAGTTGTAATTTACTTAGCATACCAAATATGTTTGGCGTGTGTGACACATTTTGTATTTGACGTACGGCGTTCAAAAGGTTAAAGGTTGCGTAAGCTTACAAGTTACATTTGTATATATCACATAGCTTAACAGAACAGTCTCCGAGATACGTTTAGCGTCAAAAATATTTCTAGCTATTGTCTAAAATAACAGGTAAACCGGCAACTATCCGCGGGTATTACTCGTCCTTGACAGAGCGTTCAACCGGCCCGTTGTTTATAAGAGCTGTGAATGAAAGTTTAAGGTAGGTAGTTACAAATATATCGTGCATTTGCAATAGTGGCCCTTATTAACAACACTCCGTGAATGCCTCAATGTAACGGACGGGTAAGAACCGCCGGTAATGAATCAAAGGCCGGTATGACACGGTATCGTGTATAGTCTGTGCCAATTGAAAATGCCAAAGATATAAACAAGTTAGTAATGTTTGACACAAATATTCATCAAGCTTGTTTTTATTTAAAATATCGTATAATGAATGGTCAATCAATCAATCAATCAATTTGATTTTATAGCGCCATCGAAACCATCGATCATTCCGCCAATGTCAAGGTTCAAGAAGACACTTTTAGCAATTGTTCGGTAGTCTCGCGCGTAGACGACGATTCATTTGAGGTAATGAATGGTCAATTAATCATAAACTTAATGTGGAATAAGCTTGCAATAGTTTATGCCATGCTTTGTCCTTATCTGTAACTGTGACATTTGCATCTGACAGAAAGTGACAAAGCATGGCGTAAACTATTCCAAGCTTATTCCACGTTTATAAGTAAGGAGGGTAAGTGTATAAATCATTGCTAGAACCTCACTTGATCTTTAAAAGCACGTGATTATAGAATAATAATGGTAAATTGGTTCGTTTGGTTGTGTTTACATCTTTGACAATTTAAATTGGCACAGACTATAGTTCCATGCAGAGATGGGCATTAAAAAATAATTCGTAATATTTTTATTCGCGAATAATTTATTCGTCGAATAATTTATTTGCGAATGAATAATAGGACTACTTTTTCCTTATTTTATTCAAATAACTAACACGATTAAGAAATAAAGTGACTCGTTTATAAGTAGGCACTGCATATTTCAAGATTGACAATAAGGTTAAGGGATAAACCCAGGTAGTAAAATAAACAAAGGAATTCTTGGCAATTAATTCATTCAAAAATAAATTATTCGCAAATAATTTATTCTAAAAAGAATATCATTCGAGAACTTCATTCGTTATTTGCGAATAATTTGGTTATTCTTATTCGTTATTCGTCATTCGAATAAATTTTGCCCATCTCTGGTTCCATGCCAACTGTGCCACATGACATTTTTGTACTTCTGCGTCGCACAGCGATTGAGATTTTTAGAGACCTATTTTGTAAATTCGTTTGGTATTGTATGTGTGAAGCACAAACGTTTTATCTATCTATGCGGTCGTGTGACACGTGTATCAAGAGCTTTGATCCTACCGTATCTGGGTATTATAACAACATCTCGGAGCTCCGTCCGTTGCAGTTGTGCAGCTCCGTGCTGCGGTCGCCGACCTCGACGATCCACTCGTACCAGACGCGGTGCGCGTCCACGCAGCGCCAGAACGTCGCCTCGATCACCTCGCCCTTGGTCACGCGGAGAGGTGTCTAGAAAAAATATTTGTTTCTACACGTAAGTACATATTTAGTAACTTTGGTGTCAAGTCAATTTAGTAGTCGAAACTGGGGTAAAATAATACATAGAACCACCTACTAGCGTCTACCCGTCGAAATCAAAGGCAAACCATCCGACGAAATGTTTAGGCGCCGGCTTAAGAATCTTTTGTTGGATAACCTTCGGTGAATGAGTAGGGTAAAGACACCAGTGGTCAGCCAGAGACCAGTAGTCGACCTTATAATGAGTGCGACGAGTAGGAAATATACAGGGTGTATTGCAAGTCGTGTGCCAAATGAATAGGGTGGGTAGCTAAGGTCACTTGCAACACGTTTTGGGCCAATTAACACTTATCCTACCCACGGTGTTTTTTTAATATTTTTTTTGAAAAAATCTCGAAATCTTCCAAAAGTTAACCATTTTGTTCACCTATCTTGGCTATCTTTTTTTTTAATGTGACAGCACAAAAGTATTTGTAGTTTTTTTATCTTTAATGTTTGCGCATTCTAATGAAATGGTATTTTTATTCATATAGTAAACAAATAAAAAAATATTAGCCAACAAAGTGTGAAGGACAGAAAATAAAAAATCGTCACGGTCAACTTTACGGCAGAATTAAAAAAAAAGTAGAAGGTCCTCAGATCTTCCAACATCATAAAAACTTCTCCAGTTCCTGACAATTCTTACGGTATACCACATGTCTAGAATCACGTTCATTTTTTCATCAAAATATGGTTTCAATCTAAAATGGTGGGTTTATTCGGTCAGTAGATCCAGCCAGTTAAATGGGCTAAATGCACAATACAAAACGCAATATGGTTAAAAATCATCTTTATTTTAATAATTACTTCAAATTTTGTTCAAATTGTCTTCCTCCACAATTGATAAATTCGCGACACCTTGTAGATGCTGAATTTTATAAATAAAACACCACCACAACTATTAATTATACGTTATAAATATTTGAGGTTATGTGTCAATCAGTACTAATTTGTTTACATTGTTCAAAAGTTCTATTGACGGCAACTTTAGTTTTATCTATTTATATTAAGTTTACGGTTCCAGCGATATAAGAATTATGACTCGATAATTATGTAAAAACAGACATTAGGTAGAAACAGACCAATGGTATACTTTTGAGGACATACATTTCCTCAGAAATTTTGGACTATTTGGCGGCCTGACAGAATGGGGCTGGCAGGTGAGTTGTTAATTGTTAATCTGTGGTCTCGGTCAAGTTCGTACATGAGCAAAGTCTTTGTGGAAGTTACGGAGTCAGGTAGAGAAATCGCGAGATCTCTGTTCGAAGGAAGCTACTTACCTTAATGGGTATGAACACAGGAAACCACGAGATCATCCCGACGCTATGCGTCGAAGGCACTATGCTGATGCTCTCCTCTCCATACAGGTTGCAGTCGAAATACCCCCCGAACCCATGCATCACGTTGTCTTGCTGGACTGTCCACGTGAGGGTCGTTTGCCGGCGATTGTCGGTCTTCGGGAGACCTTGGTAGTCCGTTACCTCTTGACCTTCGTAGTCTCTTGAGGGTTTGGCTGGGTGCTCGAAGGTGAATACTGGCTGTAAATAATTGAGAAGGGATATTATTAGAAGCGAATTCGAAAATTCGTAGCCAGTGGAAAGAAGTGGTCTCTGCCTACCCCTCTGGGAAACAGGCGTGATTTAATGTATGTATGTATTATTAGAGTTTCTATAGGGGAGTAAATTCAGCAGTGTGCATTGATACAATTGTATTGAAAATCCATGGGATTTATTTTTAAATGAAGCCCTATGATGCTTATAACAGGACTTGTATCTTTTCAATCTATGCATATTTCTATAAGTTCCAGGCCATAATGAACTGGCAATAACCTCCATTGGCCTCACAGGCGACCGCGGCCAGGTGAGTGTAGAGCTCGGGAAACCGATGGATGCGAGCAACACAACACCAACCGTCTAGCACTTTGAGGAAGACCTTCGTCCAACATTGGTCTTTTGATTAGCAAAAAAACTTGGTCTCATCAATATCTCGTGTCTACGTCGTGTGTTCTTCATTTGCAACTCGTATCGTAAGACGCTTCATTAATCATTTATTAAGTGAATACACAGTGTAAAATTATTGTGAGAAATCAAAGCGATACACAGATTCCTCAACCTCCAACAGTTCCATTCAGTCATCAGTTGCATTATTTTAGAAGTAATGAGATCATTATGTAGCAATTGCATAAAAAGCTTTTAATATAACTCGCTTCTTTAAGGATGGATAAAAGAAGAGTTACGAAAGAAAGAGGGTATGGGCAGCGAGAATGAGTGGAGATATCGTTAGGGGATGCCCTAGGCGCACAAAATAGTGATCAGATTAGAGATGTATTGAATAAGGGCCAAATCAAAAGCACCCGAAACCGAACTCAACTGGACGTGTATGAAGAGGTTGATGTAGTGGAGGAAGTGAAAGTTGTATGTTTAGAGCGGGGCACCTGGCGTTCCACAGTCTCTGCCTACCCCACCGGGAGACAGGCGGGGCGGTATGTATGCTCGCTGACCTTGGTCTCGGCGATGTCGTGCTTGTTCTGCATGTAGACGACCCAGAGCGTCTCCAGGTTCTTGTCCCGCTGGTGCGGCTGGCCCGAGGCGACGCGCGCGGCGGCCCACAGGCGCGGCGAGGCCACGGGCGCGGCGTGCGACGTGTACGCGCGCGGGATGCTCGCGCCCGCCGGCCGCAGCAGCGCCGCCGCGCCGTCCAGGCACTCCGGGGACAGCTCGTTATCGCCCCACGACCCTGCAAGCGGACCTCATACGTAACATCGGTTAGCTTCACCTGCTCGCTAAGCGAAGCAGTCATCTCGCAGAAAGGGGAAGCGGAGCGGGCCAGGGAGACCAGCGCCCTCGCTGATCCGCTCCGTTGACAATGCGCCGGCCGCGGCCGAAGGGGTCGGAGGACCCCTTCGTTAGGGTGGTCCACGATTATATGGGAAAAATCAAAGTGCAGTTAAAGTCACGGCACCCGCTTATTTGGTTACTTATGTTTCAAAACCACAGAGCACTGAATCGTCACCGCGCGCCTCTACTAGAGACGACAGTGAAGACAATATTCGTGCCTCGCAGTTGCGCTGAGCGCAATTGATGGAGGTAAAGGCCGTCTGTGTCTATTTGGACGTTGTAGAGTGCACATGATCAAAAAAGCGATATTATGCCTCATTGTCATAGCTGGGCATTTACTCGTTAATCCGTTAATCGTTAATTAACGAAGTTAACATTTTGATTAACGGATTAACTTTTAAGTTAACTTTCAAAAATGTTAACGGACACGTTAACTTCCGTTAATAATGCAGAAGTCCGTTAATCCTTAATCCAATGCCTACTATTTACCGCACGGCACCGGCGCGAAAAACAGGTTCGGACAAGTATGCCAACTTGCCGCGGAGTTTAAGTGGCGGAGGGAGCAATGCGAGTAACAACGATGATGACGAGGAAGACTTTTTCAATTCTGTCACTCAGTGTATAGAAAACACAAAGAGCTCCAACTCTTTAAAGAGTAAAGCGCAAAGTCTCGTTAAAATGTCGCTGGACATGAAATCAAAAGGCTCGTTCCACGATGCTGCATTCCTCGGGGAACAGATATTCATAAATCTATTCATTAAATACAATACTGCTATACCCTCAAGCGCTGCAGTTGAACGTCTGTTTTCCACGGGTAAAGACATTTTAGCACCAAAACGAGCCTCGCTTTCAGACGAGAACTTCAACATGTTAATGTTCATCAAGGCGAATTACACACCTTATGCCCGACGATTAAATTACACATTTGAATTATACAAGTATTTTGTTTTGTTCCTATCCTGTTAACTTCCATAACCTAAATCAACAGGTTTTATAAGTTCACTAACGCAACGATATAAAAATGCATTTTTTTACACATATTAACGGATTAACGATTAACGTTAACTTGCGTTAATTCTTCCTAAATGTAACGCTTTAACGTTTAACGAAGCTAACTTTTTTTGTAGCGGATTAACGATTAACGGAGTTAACTATTTGATTAACGGTGCCCAGCTATGCTCATTATGCTGTGATATGGTGTAATAACCAAAGTAAAAACGTGAATAAACAAAATTCTGGCGTATCATATCACAATTAAGTATTTGAAATCAATATTTGGTTATTTGAAAATTGCGATTTGAGGTTATCTTGGAACACAAAACCTCGTCTTTTTCTTCTTCTTAACACAAAACCTCCACCGCGCCGTAAGCAGTCTCACCAGCCAGTGACGCCAGTAAATGCGTTAGTGAAGTGTAGCGGTGTATGGCGTCATATCGATACAGTGCATCAATGTTCATAAAGTATCAATGAATTTTTATTCCATTTAAAATTGTTAATTTAATATTAATTTTCCTTTACTAAGTGTTCCTTTTAGGTTTCTTAATGATGCTTACATTAAAGATAAATGAATATTAGCGACGGGAAAGTTAAACTGGTTTCTTCAGAAACATTGTACGATTTGCTCAGACCATTTCGAGGCTGGAAGTACCACGAAAAGTAGTACCAGAACATAGCTATTTTCTGATGCTATTCCAACAATGAAACTCCATCCTGTTTTTAACGAGGAGGAGGAACTTTCACAAACTGATTCATTTCATAAACATATAATTTGGTAAACTGCTTTTTTCCGGAACTGAAAATATTTTCAGGATTTTTTTCAGGACTATCGTGTCAAAACGCTTTAGGTTAGGTTAGTTTCATAGAAATCCTGAAATATGTACAGTTTCGGAAAAAAAGCGGTTTGCTAAATGATGTTTGTGAAATCAATCAGTTTATAAATATTAGTGTCCGACCGAAACACGATTTTTAGCCGAAACCGAAACCGAATATTCGGTTTTTTTCTGATTTCGGCCGAAACCGAAACCGACATTTTTGAAGACTTATGAAATTAATCAAAATTACTGTACAAATCGTAAGGAAAAGGTTATTGCAAGGATTTCTTATATGAGAACAGCTACTGTTTTAGTTAAACAATATAAAAAACGTTTATTTTTAATGAAAATAGATATAATTAGAGGTAAACTATGAAATTTTAAACCAAATAAAATCAAATTTTAAAAGTTTTAAACAAAGTTACCTAATTAATATAATACCTGGACAAAGTAAATCACAATCACAAATTGCAAGATAAATCACAGCATAAACATACATCAACTTTTACATAAATTATAGTATTATCACTGTAATCAGTGATCTTTAAACAAAGTTTTAGAATAATACCTTGTGTGACAAAGTCAAACATTGCAAGAGAAATCACAGCATTCATGCTACATTAACATAAATCAACTTTGTCAAAAAATATGAAATAATTAAATTTTAATCAACTCTACATAACATACCTACCTACATATCGCACTGCCAGATCAAAAGGTGTAGTAACTCAAAATACAACTGTATTTTAAAATCAACTTTAATACAACGTCTATGAGCTTGAAACAGAACTAACAATGATTTCGAGTTGATGCTGTCTTGATCTAGCAGTGCGAATGTAAGGGATAGTAATAGGGTTAATTTAATAAGGTATTATTTAAATTATTTTACTGCAGTTATCAAGACTTCACTAATTCGCGGCATAGGTATTATATTATTCAAAACAAACAACCTATTCTTATCACGTCTAAACTAAATTCACAATCCTAATATCAAACGTATCGTTCATTAATCACAGCATAAAATGCAGTAACAGATTCTAAAAAATAAATAATAATTTAATAAATAAACAACACTCACCATATTTTCTCGCGCGCCACGTGGTTTACAAACAAACGTCACAAACGGGATGAATATGAATACTGTCGGTGGTCCCGGCTGGGACGGCCGCCGATGCATTACCCTATACCTACCCGGCCGAGCGCTCCCGAATTAAGCCGAGCGCTCCCGATGCGAGAGCCGCGAGAGGCCGCGAAGCAATTTCGGCCCGGCCGAAGGTTTCGGCCGGATTCTGGCCGAAACCGAAACTGCGGCCGAAATCACTTTTTTGGCCGAAATTGGCCGAAACCGAAACTTCGGTCGGACACTAATAAATATGTGGAAAAATATGTGGACATCAGACTGAACTACCTTACAAAAAAACGCAACTCCAATTTATTAATACGAAGTTATTGTAAAAAAATGTTTTATTTTTGGGGCAGTGATGGCGCTCCGGTTCAAGTTTTTTATAATCTTGATTTTAATAAACAACCCCAATAAAATGATTTCTATTATTTTGGCACCTAGTTGGTAATGCATGCCTAAAGGTATAATGAATAATTTTGAATATTGCCGAAGTATTGTTTTTAAAATAGTCATGTGTCCGATTTTGGCTCATTAAAATATCGATAAAAATATCGACCTCACACCGCAGCACTCTTAAGCACTTATGACTTTCTTGTGGCGGACAAATGGTTGACAACTAAGACAATACGGATATGTCATTTATGTAGTAGTGCGTGCACTAGTGTGAGTAAACGGTGACGCCCACTGACACGCTTGATTTGTATGGAAAGTTTGGAGCATACCGTCTCTTAAGTAGGGGCGCGGTTCTGTGCTCTGTGTTCAAAACGAATCTATGTGAACATTTAGTTCTCTAAACCAAAAATAAAGCGGTGCTCAACAACCTCAAAGTTTGCATATCCGAATTGCGAATATTCAAAAACCGATGTATCCGGAAATTAGTTACTGAACATTATCGTGTAATTGAACGTTATCTATTATAGTTTTTAATCATATTTAATACAAATAATTTCGAAATACTCGTTTTTTCATGTAAGAAACTTACTCGTTTTAGCACTTTGGCACTCACTAGTAATTAAACTCTTAATCCTAGTCTGATGTTAAAAATGCTTTTAAGGCTTTTTATTCAATAGTCCTCTTTACGTTTGGAATTAATATTTTAACTCAATCAAAAAAATATTTTTGATAATTTTGTATGAAAATGTAAATTTTAATGTCCTTTGAGCACCGTTTTGCACTTAAACTAGAAAGCTATAATTTGGGTATCGTAATAGGTAGTAGGAAGTAATAAATTACCGGGGTGCCCTGGTCAAAAAACAACATAAATGATTTTTGGACCACCCTACCCTTCGTCCAAAGGGGTGCGCCCCGTGCAACAGAAGTGTAAGGTGCCTCAGTAAAAAACCAAGGCAAGGTTTAAATTATGTATGAATCACCGATATAGTATTCTCTCCCTGACAATTACATGGTGATCTATACCTAACAGTTCGGAGACGATGATATCAGCCCGGGGAGATAGCTTGAGCTTCCGCATGTCCCCTGGCACCACGGTGACGTCACGTCCGCGCCACACCTCGCGCGCCTGCGCCTCTAGCACCACTACAGCGCAAGGATTCTTCTCTACTGCTATCACCTGATAAATAGACAGGAATTCTTAGTGCATTGTTTGTTGTACAGTCGCGAACCGGGATTGTTGAGCCACTTAGGGGGCGCCCATAAATTACGTGGTGTTTTTTTAAATTTTCTGTCCCTCCCTCCCCCCTGGTGAGATTTCGTGAGATTTTATTCAACCCCTTCCCCCATCCCCCACTCTCACGTGAGATTTTTCAAAATGTGGGTTTCTTACGTAAACGTGTTGGATTGTTATTGTAAAAAGAAAAAAAAAATAAAGGACGGGCTACACAGTACCGTAAATTCAGATTAAATTGAGCCATTTGGTACAAAACAAATATGGTGGTTTGACAGTCAGTAGATGTATAACGTCGAATTATGAATGAAATTATTTTCTTTCGAACGAATTAGTGAATTATCTTAATCGTATTAGTTACGATTACGCTTAAGATTTAATCTTAAACATGTACAATCTGCATTAAATGGACCAAAACAGTATAATTTTTTTTTGTTTCAATCTGAAAAAAATTGCGTGATATTTGCCGAGACCCCCCTGTCTCCAACGTAAGAGTACATGAGATTTGACTCGACCCCTCCCGCCCTTAAACATCTCACCTAATTTATGGACGCCCCCTTACCCATGTTTCTAATTTGGCTATGTAATGCAAGTCGAATAGCTGTCAGCCTGTCGTTGACATCGGTTATTGAATACACGGCTAAATGACGAACAATGGCAAGTGGCTCAACAATACCGGTTTGTGACTGTACATACAGAACGAACAGAAAATATGCATTAATGGCAGATAGAATACTTCAAATTTTGAATTTTGTTATATTGTACAAGTTGGATAGCTTCTGTAATTATTTAAAAAATCTTCTGTGACCATAGGCATTAATTATAGTAGTGTAATAGACGAACAGGCTCCTATTTCCCGCGTCACCAAAACAGACATGTCTTAAGGGAAGGGATTTTTCTTTCGCTAAGATCACACTCGTATTCGGGCCGTAAGCGAATGCCCTCTCGCAAGACACTGTGTCTATTTCGCTAGTATATTAATGTCTATGGCTGTGACATACAGACTGACAGACAGACAGATAGACAAACCAATAGGGGGGTTATTATGAGCAGGGAGCGGAAAACCCCTTTATTTGATTAAGTCTACCGCTCGGGTAACTACATCATATGCTCTCCCAAACTTTAGCATATCCCTATCGATAGGCTTACCCTGATGATATGGAAACTGCGTCGAACTAGTTAACTACTACCATTGAAGTTACCAGTTTCGTAAGGGTTTCGGATTTAAGCACTTAGCATTACGTTAGTGTTACACTATCCGTTTTCCGTCTCCGTTGATTCTGTTTCGCAGATTCATGTGATTGGTTGGATTCAAGCCCATGTGTGTGGATAGTCAATCAATTGTTAAGTAGTGCAAAATATTTTGTATGGACTGCGCGTAGAGATTAAAAGAGCTTGAAGCCGTTCAATAAACACTTCATATGGAAAGTCTAACGAGGGTTTTAAGTAATTGGTAAGCGCTTAGTCAAATTAATTGCATTGTATTGGACAGCTTTTCATTGAGGTAAGTCGTAGATATGCTAATCGCATCGTTAGTAACTGTAAAAACCAGTCAATTATATACCCTAACTAAAACCCTTTAAAGGGTAAGCGGTTTCGGTCCCTGATTATGACAGTCTCACTATAAAAGTTATTTTTTACAATTTTGGTAATTAAATGAAACACTTAGAAAGTCTTAAATTTTCGTTTCGGACATCCTGTGTATCCGGCTGGCTGCTCGTCTTGGCCTGTCAGTATACGTCAGATGTATTTTTTAAATATGCCGTGTGGTTGCCGGGTTGGAATAGTGCCACTCTATGTCTTCCCGTGGATGTCGTAAGAGGCGACTAAGGGAATAAAGACTTGTAAGGTTGTCACTAATACACTGGGAAACATCTTAGCCTACTTGTGCAAAATGTGGTTACAGAATTATCAAGAAGTTTTAAGACTTGTTGGTAATTCTTTAGCTCTGCCTACCCCACTCTGGGAATTAAGGCGTGAGTTTATGTATGTATGTATTTTTTTATTAATTTCTGGGGGCATACGAGCTATAGGGTCACGTGATGAGAAGTGATCACCGCTGCGTTGCCGGCCTTTGTATAATGTATGCTTGTCTCTCGAATGTCCTCAAGTCGTCGGTTGTCTTAATCTTACCTTAACTTCGACCCCGGTGATATCGGAGGCGTTAAGCGTGGCCCGCACCAGCGGTCCGCGGCCGGCCCCCAAAACCATCACGGTGACGGGCTTGTCCTGTGTGTCTGGTTTCTCGTCTCCTTGGCCTATCTGGAGCCGTTCGATCACGTCGGTTATATCCTTGGTTGGGCTCTGAAACGAGAAAATAAATCGTTGCTTAAATACAAAAGCGACACAAAACAATATGTGTTTGTGTTGCATTTCAATTTGGAATGCTTTTTACTTAACGTTTTAAATCAAACTATATTTGTTTTTGATTTGTGGCGCTTTTGTATTTAAGCAGCGAAATGTAGATTAGATGCACCCGATGTAAGTACGATTACTATCGGAGCTGATAAGCTCTTCAACAACTCAAACGATTTCCACCAAACCTAGCCAAAAACAATTATGATTAAACAATTTTTTAATTAAAAAGTACTGCTTTGAAAATAGGTTCATTCAATTGGGAACTACAAAGCCACAGATAGACAGACATTTGCGTAAAAGTAACAATCATGTCAGCCGAAAGACGTCCACTGCTGGACATAGGCCACCTCCAAGGTTCTTCATTCACGACATCTACCGTGTTCCCGCGATCCTTACAAGGTCGTCACTCCAAAAAAGTAACAATACACATTTGAATTTAAAATAGCAAGATTGCATTACTGTGCCTGGAAATAAGTAGTGGGGCACGACTTTGTGCATTAAAAACATCGTCTGCATCGTCTTAGCCAAAACCTTAATATAACGACACATACCTTTGCCTGAGTACTATTGCCATCTCTCTTCATCTTCAGATCAGTGAGCGCTTGTGTGATGGCCTTCTGGTACTGGTCGTATTTGATGGGGTCTTTCTCGAACACGTTGTATGTGTGCGTGTCCAAGTTATCTGCTAGCGGCTGCAGAGGCGTTTGCAGGTAGTCTTCCCAGCTACAAATGTAAATGGTAATGGATTGTTAAGTGATGAAATATCGAAAATAAATAAATAAATAAACAATTATCAGGGGACAATGTCAGAACAATTGACTTAGTCCCAATTTAATCTCTAGGCTTGTATTATGGGTACTAGATAATGATATAAATACTTATATAAAGAAATATATACTTAAATACATAGTTAACATCCATGACTCAGGAACAAATATTCGCGCTCATCACACAAATATCTGCCCTTACCGGGATTTGAACCCTAGCTTCGTAGGCAGGGTCACTACCAACTAGGCCAGCGCGTCGTCAAATAATTGCGGTTGAGATAATCGGTGGGGTCCTTACGGATACACTTTGACCCTATGGGATCTTCTGGGTAATTAAATTACCCCACTTTGAGCACTTAATCCATTGCAGCCTCCACCCCTTCCAGAAAGCGGACAATGGACTGCAATGGCAGTGCCTTGAACTCACTTGGTTCCGGGTAGCTACAACCGAGGATTTTCATTCTTACTCCGGTGAGGGCATCACATTCACACAATAAGTGTTTCACCGTTTCCACCTCATCGCCGCACATTCTACAATCTGTATTGCCATAAAGGCCCATCTTTGCTAGGAGATGTTTAACCCCGGTATGCCCGGTAAACACTCGGATAATTTATCAGCGGTTGAGATATAGCTAACAATTGTTACTGTCCACTCTTAGAAATCGAATTGTTTAAAGTAGCCTGTTGCATCCAGATGTCATTTAAAGTTGAAACTAGCGACACGACGACTCGAATGACTTTATTACAATGTCACTGGTTCTAAATACTTTTCGGTTTTAGCCCTATATAATATTCGAACGTATTCGTTTTCGTACTGCTTTTGGCGGGAAGTGCCAGTCTCCGCGTCACTGTCGTGTCACTTGCTTCATATGTTTAGTGTACTTATTACATTACCCTCTAGCGTAGCTCATCATAGGATCGTCGGCCGGATTAGGCCGGCGCGTCCACACCCGCTGCAAGTACTGTAGGTAGTGGTCCACGGTGGCGCGCCGCGCGCCGCTCACCACCACCTGCGCCTCGCGCTCCACCAGGCTGATCAGCAGCTGCTGGTGCGCGCGGGATAACACTGGGTAGCTGGAATAGTAATGTAGGAATGTAGTACATTTCCAACTTCTTAATAGCTTTCGCACGCTTGCACTCGCAACTGACTGTATATTTGACGCTCGTGTGTCATAGAAAAACTAAGATTGCCGGTAGTGTAGCGCTATAAGATAATATTTTAAATCAAATGTAACTTAATCTTCATAAAGCAACTAAATTATGCTAGATTAAATTAGGATAAATTAATATTTCGAATTTAATATGTTCCTATAAGTTGTCTGTGGCTTGTTTGTCAGATATTCCTCCTACTTTGTCTGCATTTCAATCTTTGTTGTTATGAGAGATGTATAAGATAAGCGTCAAAATGTGCTTGATGATCATCAGAATAGTTGATTATTCATACATACATACATAAACTCACGCCTTCATTCCCAGAGTGGGGTAGGCAGCGCTAAAGAATTACCAACAAGTCTTAAAACTTCTTGATAATTCTGTAACCACATTTTGCACAAGTAGGCTAAGATGTTTCCCAGTGTATTAGTGACAGGTGGCAAGCCCATCGCCTAACAGTACTATAAGCCTTTATTCCCTTAGTCGCCTCTTACGACATCCACGGGAAGACATGGAGTGGCACTATTCTAACCCGGCAACCACACGGGATTTATGTTGATTATTCAAACAGTACATTAATGGAGGTAGGACCTTGCACAGGGTCCATCCGGATCCAGTTCAGGTTGTGGGGATAAACAACTGGTAAAATCAAATTACTAGCACAGAGGCATTTCTCACAGTTGGCAATGCATTTGTAGTCTTGATCTTGTCAAAAACCATCAAATGAGTTCAAACTAGACGGGATTTGGATAAATTTTACTAAAAAAAACTCTTACCCTTTCTTATTGTTATGAAAAATAGATGTAGGCACAATAACAGCTTTCACTGGTTCCCCGAGCCATCTCTTCAGTATCTCCTGTGATGGTAGATCAGCTGAGAGCTCCAAGACAACACCGATGCGTTTGTCCCACTGTAACCGTTGATGGAATGTTGACCACCAGCTCCAGGGCTCGTTGAACGAGTCTTCGTCTTCATCAGAATCTAGTGATTGTCGTCGTGCGCGGGTGCATTGCATTGGAACTTGAGTCCATATTATTGAAGGATGGTGGCTAAAATTAATGAAAGAGATCAGAAAGTTAAAAAAAAAAGATTTGGCGTAGCCTTACCCTGCCATTTGTAGATATGTGTACTAAATCCAGCCTGTAAATTCAAATAATTTTGCCTCTTACAAATATTATAAATGCAAAAGTTTAGATCTTTGCTACTCAATCACTTCAGAACGGCTGAACAGATATGGATGAAATTTTTCACAGATAGATTATAATCTATCTAGTCTGGAATAGCACATAGGCTACCTTTAATACTAAAACTGTTCCAGTAGGATGGCCAAATAACGAATTCTATGCAGACAGAGAGATAATGTAATTTGCATTTTAGAAGATATTTGCCAGGAATAATTTGTTGAAAAATACTTATTGAATTATGAAGATTTGTTAAATATAGGAATTTATTTTTCTAGCACCTAGATGTCTGGCCTGACTACTAAATGGACACCCACAACTGGCACCAGATTGGACATTTTTAAGAAGACCAGATTGCAATATATTACGGAGAGCCCTGATCTGGAGGCTGCTGGGTATGAGAGCAAGATCATTCCAGTTCGCCAACACAATAATCACATTGATCATGATGGTGATGCCAATCATGTGTAAGAATTTAGACTTAAGTACCATTATTACAAGACCTTTCTCTGATCTTATGGTTGCAGCAAGACTTTAAAGATTCTTGGAATTGGCATTGTAATAATCGTAAATCTACAAACTGTTCTACATATTTTATGACCACATTGCCATCGCGTAATGAAAAAAAAATAAGATTTTAATTGAGGTCTGAAATGTTGTGAACTATGTACAATGTCTTTGAAAACGCCCCAATTTTATGCCTGTAAAGGATTTAACACAAAATTACCATTTCAGTATTTTAGGTTAGAATCTTGTTTACCACATATGTCATGGAATAAAACTTTATTACTACACTATTCAACTGCTATAAATCTTTATTTTCTGACCATAGAAATGTAGAACATTGTACAGTAGTATATCCAAACATTAGAATGCCATTTCCCTTGTAAGATTTTATTAATATTGCACAAAATATACACAAACCTGTTTTCAAAGTAACTAAGCAGTATCCTCGCCAGATTATGGTTATTCTTTCCTTGTAAGGAAACCATGATAGCAGGAAGCCCAAGGCCTTTGCAATAGGCTAGTTCCTCGTTCAGGCAGTCTTCATGCCGTTGCCGTACCTCCGCGCAACGGCTATCTACATTTAAATAATGTGATAACTTCCCAACCAGTCTGCTCGTCCAATCCTGAGGAGATAGGATCATGTCGGACCTTGTGAACCCTCCAACTCTACTCCCATCCGCCCCATGGTGCCTTCGAAACCTTGGGTGTACGACCGGCGTCACTATAAACGAATAATTCGCGTATAACCCTTCCGTTAGGCAACCTTGCAAATCCGGAGCGACTGTGTACTCTAAACCACATGAAATCTCTAGTTGTGACATAGCTATTGTCTAATTAGCTATGTAGACTAAATAAACTAATATCGTGCGATTTTAGGACACGCACGCTCGCAAAAATAACCAAACAAAACTAAAAGTCAAAATCTGACATTTTGCGGTTTGTATTGGTTTTGGTTAGTAATAAACGACGAAGCGGTGTTGCCAGGAACTTATTTATATAGACCTTATTCTTACTCATACTATGTAAGATTAAATCGTCCATAAATTACCAAGAAATCGAATTAACAAGGGGTGGAACTAGAATAATTTAAAGTGGACACCAATTAAGCGTTATTTCACACCAGCGATGGGGTAAAAGTAGGACAAACTAAATTGCGAAGCTGAATGAGCTACGAAATTATTGACTTCTTTAAGAAACTAAGAAAGTCAGTTATTGTTTAGAGACCTAGTCTCCAAACTTCTTCTATAATCAGAGTCTACTACAAGGCTCAGTCATAGGAACCTAAGATGTTTTAAGTTTCTGTCCTAATTTGTTCCTAATTTACCCGCCCATCGTAAAAAGGAAATTAAAACAACGATATGTATTCATAAGTTGTATGTATTTCTATAAAACATGATATGCTGCATCTCAGACCGGGTCTACACGACGCTGGTTTCGCATAATGTGACTACTGTGTAATAAGAACAATTAATAATCGAAGTGAATTAGTTGAAGGTATTTCCGTCTTTAAGACAGATCAGTAAGTAGAGGATGTCAGGAGGATAAAAAAGTCAACATAGCTGCGAAACCATGGAGTGTAGCCCAAGTCTAATGTTACATGAAAAAATATATTTCAATCATTATATCGATATATTAGTATACATCTGTTGAAGTTACCAGTAACAATTAGTTAAAGGCATTCTGTCATGTTATCTCACTTTTAAGTCATTATGTAACAGATCTTTAATGCTATTTGTAAGAATATAATTCTTAATCCTACAACAATTCAACACGATAACAAAACATGGAGGATAAGTTATAAAAACAATAAAATTGAGATGATAAAAACAATTCTAAAATCTTTGTTAAGCCTGACTCGCACAGTCCGTTTAACTGTTCAGTTAAAAGGTGGCATGACACCTTCAATAACCAAATTAACCAAAAAAGAAATTTAAAAATTAAGTATCTAATTATATTAATAATATCAATTCATAAGGTACAAATACTAACCGAACCTTCCTTACAAGTGCCGGTTAATGTTTAGCTTTTAAAACATGATCGGTCCTAGGTTTTAATGCTTTAATGTTCACAAAGTTTATAAGACCACCAAATCAAAAAGGACTGTATAGCCTTTAGCGATAAAGCTGTCCTGGTTGTCGTTATTATTAGTTGTATAATAGCAATGACATCGTTAGAACGACAAACCGTTTTTTTTTACTCTTGCACAGTAACATTTTGTATTGACGATTTACACGTGTTTCAAAGTGACTGTTTCGAGCATGCAATCAGTAGGGAAAAATGGCGAAAAAGAGCCTTTGCCCTGCTGTGGGAATTTAAAACAGGCTAATAAAAATTGTCTTACAGGTAAACGACCAGTGTGACTCAGGCTCTAAAGGTAACAACTCCATACCTGTATCGAATCTTAAGTTGAACGACTTATTCTAAATCACTCACATATTAACGCTATATTAAAAATACAAGACTAGAAGATCAAAAATAAGCCAATGATATTTAAATTACAGATACTTAACGATGACAGTTTTCCAGCCGACGACAGCTGCTATTACTAGCAACTTCACGGCATTTCTGAACATTGTACATATGTGTTTCTTTTTTTACGACCTGCAGCTTTGGTATACGATTAAACTGTCAAGCGGGTATCAGCCCCCTATTTCACCATCTTGACAATGACACTCGACAGGTGACAATTCGCTATACATTGCAAAGTTAACACGTTTATACATAACTTGGTTTCATATAAGCTGCGCCATGTACACTGAAATGTCACATGTCACCTGTCGCTGTCAGTATGGTGAAATTGAAGGCTGGTTGTCGTATTTTCATTGGAAGTTTTTACTTCAAATGCCGTTGTTCTGAGGTTAGTATGACAGTTATATTAATGAAGTTGCTCTCCTAATAAAAATTCTATACTCCACTTGTTTAGGCACACCACGTAAGACCCACCATACTACAAACAGGGTGTTTTTTGTCAGTGGGACTGTGAATCTACTATCAAGGCAATAAAATTTACGGTTGTTAGATAATGCCGTTTTCAGTTTTTGAAAATAGGAAAACAAACTTTATCCTCATTACAACACCGTTTAAATTAAATTGACTTGATTATAATTTTTTTTCTTCATTGCCTTCTATTGGCGGACGTATATCACGTGGTTTTATGTTTACATTTTGTTAACGAACTAAAAAATGAAGTATACATGATTTATCAATCAGTAACAAGTATTTTGTAATTAAAATATCACGGCTCGTGTTGCCCTTCTAAACCAAAAGCACCCGAAATTCAATAGCTACAGCAGGATCGACAGTTTCTTGTTAAATAAGGTCGATTCTGCTGTAATAGTTGTATAACAGATAAGGCCTTTTGGTTTAGGAGCATGTTCCTTGAAACAGGCAAAACAAGGACGGGGATATCGAAGCTCGTGGGTCTTAAATCTACAATAAAATACTCTAGTAATAACATGACAATATCAAGCGTTCGAAATACTAGTTTGGAAAAATAGTTTTTTGTATTTTATTAAACTTTA
This sequence comes from Acleris emargana, assembly GCA_927399475.2. Classification (NCBI taxonomy): domain Eukaryota; kingdom Metazoa; phylum Arthropoda; class Insecta; order Lepidoptera; family Tortricidae; genus Acleris; species Acleris emargana. The sequence continues at coordinate 15,149,009 of OV656853.1, read as the reverse complement.
AGTTTGTAACGTTGCGTAGGTTTTTTAATTCCATTGTATGGATTTATTTTGGAAATTTGCGCTTAAATGCGTCCCTACTTTCCTAGTGGGAAAGAGACACATGAAACGGTGTACTTGAATCGACTCGGTCGTTTTCGTACACCCGATTAATCCCGAAGTCAATACTTTTACAAATCATATCATACCAGATTAATATAATTTATTCACTGCGTTTATAACGTAGACGGTAATATAGTTTGTTTTTAATAAAGACATGATCATTGTTCACCAGGATTAGAAAAATATACCATATCAAATAACAAAATCACTAAGCCAAAACTATGATCTAGGGATTTCATGCAGTAAGTGCAATTTTGTATTTTTTACTACAAGTTCTTTACAAAAATATCGATTGATTAATTGATCGTTTTTTTTCGGTTATATATTTGTTGCAAGGCTAGATATGGCACAGTTCCTCGGTATTATTTAAGCAACAATAAGATATTAAGCTTCTTAAGGAATTTCGAACCTTATATAAACCTGCATACACCATATTGTCCCGATCGGAATTTTGAACACATTACACACGCTCACACAAAATCCGTTGTTGGATTCAATTTTCATACAAAAAATATAATTGTTGGAAGAATTTTAGATGGAAGTCGTTTGGTAGATTTCTCCTTACTCTTAAGCCACTTTTGGCACTTGTTACATTACCAGTCGCTTAAGTACGATAGTATATAGTATATAAATATAAAATAATACTAGAAAACACGATTTGTTAGTATGTTATGGAAAGCCGCTTGTCCGAACAAATATGACCCTTTTCCACTGCATTTGTTCAGCGTATACGACGTTTAGTTAGTTTAAAAATGAGGGGGAAAACTTGACCTAATAATAATCTAGAAATTATGAGTTATCACGAAAAATAAAAAAATCTTATACATTAAGAAAATAAGACAAGCCCACAAGATCAATTCTTCAATAACGTATGAAAAATAGTCCGCCGCATAAAAATATAACACTGTGTCACATCGAGCCCTATTCGGAGTTTAAAAATGTTTTATTTCAATACTGATGGATGAGCAAACTGGGTTGTTGATACTATCAATAATGCTGACAGTATATTATTCTTCAGACTTGAGGACATTCAGTATTATTGACAATGTCGAGCTACCTTGAATATTGCTCATTATTTAAAACGCTCCAAATATGACAGCTGCCATTTCGCTCTTATTTAAACGATCCTAAACTAATGAAACTAGAATACTCTGTTACTTGGAAACAGTGTTGCGAATACCATACCTTCACGTGATTGTAATAATACTTGTATTCTCCGAAGGCTGAAGACTGTAGAAAACTGAAATCTGTCAAATTCGACAAGACCTGTGTTCACTTTTGTCACATATGTCAATCCTATACATCTATGTTTCGATTTCTAGAGCCGCTTACTTCTGCAAAGCCAACATCTCCAGATATTTTGACCTTTTTCGGGAAAATTAGCACAATTTATAACCTATTCTTGGGTTTGAGGTTATAATTAGTACTGGAATGACAGGTGTCAGGATTGACTTAGTACTGGGCACTATAGTATCATTACATTACATTGGTCGACCCTGCGAAGGTCAAATAAATAAACGAACAAACGTAAAAAAAAAGATTCGCAACACCACTATAGGTTTAAGGAAGCGCTCACTACAACCTCGCGCACCGCGAGCAGTAATCATTATTCGCGGGACTCCCATAGTACATACACAGGGGCGCCTTGCATGGCTTGGGGGACGGCGGACGGTCGTCGTAGAACGTGGACTTAGAGAGGTACAGCGTGCGGTCCGCGGCGGGCCTAGCGGACTTGTGGGCGAGCCCGCGGGCCACCTCGTGGGACGTCGGGTCGGCCTCGGCGAAGAACTGCGAGCGCCCGGTGCCATACCGAGGCTGGCTGGGTTGGTTTTGTTCCTTACGGTTTTTCTCAGCGGTATACCTGAAATGAGTGAAATGGAAGAAACATTTTTTTATTTTTTAAACATGAACCTAGAGGAACAGTAATGTATACCCATTGTTTACAGACAGATAGTTATTTAGAACCGCTGGGAGTTAGGTGTTGGGTAATGGGCGAATATCGAGTTTCAACCGCAGACATTGTTGTCTACAAATTAACGAAAATGATAATATTTTCCTGTAAATTCTAATGAAAAATAAGCAGAACTGCAGGTAGATTGCATTTCCTTGAAGGAAAAATAAACTTATAATTTTATCTGGAATTATATGCGAACACAACAATGACGGAGGTTAAAACACCGAAGAATTAACCTAAAATAAGCAAGTTTCGGCGAGCAGTGCGGATGAATTAAACATTTAAATATACATCAAAAGGGAAATTCACCTTCGAAAATCCATATTAAAAAAACAGTTTTTAATACATTAAAGTATTTAAGTACATACAGTGGTGGACATATAATTCGTATTTCACATTATACAAGGCACATTGCCGTAAAACTTTTGTTTTTGGAAATAAAACAACAAAATGCATAGAATACGTTCAACAACTTATAATTAATTAAAAAACAAATAAATATCCGAGTTTACAACTACCATTTAGATATTTAGTTACGTACAAACAACTAAACGACAATTGCAGTACCATCCGTCATGGACAAGTAATTAGAAACACTAAAGAAATGAGGTAAAAATCAAAGTTTTAACGTGTCAACGTCAACAATTTCAAATTATTTATGTAAAATAATGTTTGGTTTACTAAATTTCTTAACAATTAATATTTAGTTGCATAGCCTTTTTTATTAATGACGGCTCTGCAACGACGTGGTATTGATTCAAGTAATTTCATACATTTATCGAGTGGGATCGAGTTCCATGCTTCAACAAAGGCTTCGTAAAGTTAATTTTGACTGGAATTACGTTTAACGGAGACTTTTTTTTTAACGACGTACCACAAATTTTCAATTGGATTTAAATTGGGACTATTTGCAGGCCAGTCTAACATGGTAACACGTTGCTCACTAAGAAAGGATTTAACACTGCGGGCCGTGTTTTGGGTCGTTAATGTCGTTATCGTGCTGAAAGATCCAGGTCACAGGCAAATGGTCGTCGGTGTAGGGAATCATTGTCTCTTCTAACATGTTTTTGTATTGAAATTGATCCATTATACCTTGAATCTTACGGACGGGTCCAACTCCGCAACCAGAAAAACATCCCCATACTTTAATATTACCACCGCCGTGTTTGACTATGCTCCTGGTGTATTTATAATCAAAAGCATGGTTTATTGGACGTCTAACGTAGCGTTTGACGTCTGAATTCACCATATTTATTTTTGTTTCATCCGAGAATAACACTTATTTTCAATCTCGTACGGTCCAGTTAAGATATTTCTTTGCAAATAATAATCGCTACTCTCGGTGTTGCTTGGTAAGAAGCGGTACCTTTCGAGAAACCCTCCCGAACAATTTAGCTTCCACTAATCTGCGGCGTACCAGTTTCGAGGAAATGTTCCTTTGGTCATCAGGTGAAAAAACTTCATTTCTAATCTCGTTGGAGCCTTTGAACGGGTCTTGTTTAGCTACACGTATTATTTGCGAATCTTCCCGGGGAGATGTTTTCCTTGGACGAGCCTTTCTAACAACACTTTTAGTAGTTCCGTTAGTTTTATAATGAGCAATAGCGTTGAAAACTTTCTTCACAGAACATTCTAGATGTTTAGCAATTCTTCTATAAGTCCACTTTCGATCTAAATGTAATTTAACGATTAATTGCCTGGTTGACTCGTCACAACTCTTATTTTTACCCATTTTTAACAATACTTATTATTCACGTAATTTTCCAAATTGACGTTTAATTGCCGCCGAAACAACAGAAAAAGCGTAAAAAGAGTTTTTTTTTTTAGTTTCAAAAATGGAACGAACCATGGATCCTGTTTCTAATTAGTTGTCCAAGCGGCCAGTAATAGAAATTCAACTATCATGATTTTTAAAATCTTTTAATAATTAAAGATAGAACAGATTTACCTTTTTAAATATTTTATGAGTTTTTTAACTCATTGGCTATATTCTGGCATAGTCAATAGTGATTTAATCAATATAATTTTTACTCATAACGATAGTTCATTCTGTGTTTACCTAAGTTTTATGTACTGTTTCTAATTATATGTCCACCACTGTATATCATAATGTCAAACGAAACACATACATTGCTGGACTTTCCCCGAAAATTCAACGTGGTGGCTCCCGTGTTACGTGTTACTCGCATCCAAAAGTTTCCCAAAACCCATATCCGGACGGACCCTGCGCAAGGTCTTGCCACCACTAAAAACCACTATTTAGCATTTAACACTCACCCAATCCACGCCTCATTCAAATAGTTCTTGACCATTTCCTCCTGCACGGGCTCCCTGGCAGCCAACACCCGGCAGCACAGCACCTCGCAGGTGGACTGCCTCCTCATCAGACCCTCCTCAGGGTTGCTCTGGCTGCCACTCTTCCCCGTCAACTTAGCCATGGACCCAAAATTCTTCTTAAGCTTACTGCTCATCGACCTTCCAATACTTCCGAACTGTTTGGCCACGGAGTTTATCTGCTTAGAACTTTTCGTCGATAGCGCGTCAAGAGATCTTCTCAGTTCTTCTGGAGGAGGGTTTTGGGAGAGGCACTCAACTCGCTCCAGGTCTAAGTAGGCAGCTAACATCGCTGAGCGTTGGTATTCGTCTGGGAGCAGGTTGTTTATGGTCTTTTGGTCTGGTTCTGTGTCCCATTGGAAGTCTTCACCGGGGTCTACATTGAATCTGCAAAATATAAAGATTAGGTTGTGGATTTTCTAGTGATAACCACCATGCATCTAGCGAGATTACAGAATTATCAACAAGTTTTAGATTTATATGTAACGTTTACCCAAGAACTGTTTTCCTGTAATAAAACTCACCTGATGGGCATGGCGTTTCCAGCCTGATCTTCCAACGGTACCCGGGCTCCATCAGTTGGCAGGGGCTCACACGGCACCAGCGCCGAAAAGTGTCCTGCGTCGTACGCGAGTAGGATAGGCGCTTTGCTACACAACTCTGGTTCCAACTCGAGCGGCAAGTAGATGCCGCCGAATGGTATAGGCGCTATTGGGTCCCCTCGGAAATCCTGAAAGGGATAGATGGTTTTTGTAAAGATATTTGTTTTAAGAAGAGGGCTGTTGTAATGGTTAAGATTTAGTTGTTAATGGCAAGAGATGAAAACTTGGGAGTACAGTATCCATCAATATATGTATTGTAGATTATGATTGCTCGCTTTAATTTTCCACGAAGGAAGGGAAAAGATAATTGTAGAAAGACTGAAAAAGTAAGTTAAGTCTTTGAAAATTGACATTTCTGACTTATTTTAGGTCTTGTATCGCACGCGTCTACAGTCCGTGATCGAATTCGAGATCAAAAATGTAAACATACAATTGTCAATGTCAAAGTGACATTCCAGGGGTATATAATCTTGGTTTGAAGATTTCATTTTTTAATGTTTGAATTTTAATCAATAATAAATTCCGATACCTACATGCTTTTCAGTAAGATATTGGATGGAACACTTTTTCACACCAAAGTTTGTCTATTCATGTGTAATGTTAAAAATAGTTTTATTCTCAGTCACTATTCTGCATACCGTCACCGGAAATGCCAAGAACATCGGTAGTTTTATTGACACAACCACCAATTTTTGTAGAAATATTTATAGGCTTTCATCACCATAAGTTTCTCACTAAAACGGTCATAGCACTACGTTGCCATTTCTTCGGCGTTGAGAAATTGTTCTTTTTATTTGAAGGGCCCGACTGAACTTCCATAGTTATTAATTTCCAATGCAACACACACGAACAAATAGAAACTGTACACGAAAATACAACCAAAACTAAACAATAAACAAAAACTTAACAACAGAAAGCAACGATACCAAAGAGTAAACGAAAAGAAGCACATTCATTCGACAGTGTCAGAAAACTAACGCCGTATGTCCCGTATTGCATTAACAGTAAAATTATTATAATAACGAACCAAATGTTTAAAACTTCTTACCATTGCCAGTAGCATAAATTAAAACTCCATATATTTTATTCAAACAACATAAAAACGGAATTAAAAAAAGTATATCTACTGTTAGCCTTAGTGTAATATTTTCAAATCTTCACACAATATTATATTACCCTGATTATTTTTATTTTTATTTTTATTTCAATGATTTTAAACTATCCATCACTCGGGTTTGTTTTTTTATGATGGCAATCCGTTTGTTTACATGTTTGATCTCGAATTCGATCACGGACTGTATGGATATCAGAGCTTGGGAAAGCGTGATGTGTGAAAACTTAAGATAAAGCTGGTTGTTCTCTAGCGGTGATGATGATGTCGTCTGCCTCATCTAAATATATAAAACAGGACCGCGACCGAGTCACTGGCCGTCATACGACACACAGCCTAGACTGCTGGACCTGAGGAATTGAAATTTGGAGGGAGTATTCCTTGGCTACCCCCGACGGGAATAAATAGGGGGAGGGGCGGGCACTGACCCGCAGCGCGATGTCGGCCACGACGACGACGGGGCGGCGCATGACGTGCGCGAGCGCGAACACGTGCAGCTGCTCCAGGCCCGCGTAGTGCGGCGCGGCCGAGGGCGCGGGGCGCGGGCGCGGCGTGGCGGAGGCGGCGCGCGCGGCGTCGGCCCACTCGCGCTCCCACTCCGCCTCCGACGGCGTCAGCCCCGCGCTGCGCAGCGGCAGGCTCTCCGACCAGCGCCAGCGCCGCTTCAGCGCGTCTGAACATACCGTACACTTTCTTGACCTCTATTCTACTCAATAAGACGATACTGGTATTGACATGTTATCGTATCGGCAACGTTACTATAGCTTTTATTTACTTGACAGTAATGGCGTCCGAGTTAAAAACTATACGATGTCATGTCAAAAGCAATATGGTTTTACCCAGTATAATAAAAAAACCAGGTATCAATATCCTATTCCCAAAACTTGGATCCGAGCTTAAACAAGAAGCAGAATGGTGCGCTTCAATCGGTCTAAAAACTTTTTGCATAATTTAATTCAACTACTTACGAAAACCGTAATGAACGTTTAGCATAAAAACAAATTGGATAATTTTATTAGGCATACGATCAAATAATATAACTCATTTATCTTACGATCATTTTCTAGTTATTATGCGTTTTAAGTCAATTTCTTCTTACTAAGTTAGGTTAGGTTAGAACTGTGACCACATCAGTAGTCATCAAAGACGTTAGAAATCTTGTAGTTGTCTACTTTTTGACCTATGAACATTATGCTTTAAGAAATAATGTATTTCGCTTATAAGCATAATAATTATTACGAGGGCAGAGTGAGAAGTCTGGTAAAAATCATATTAAAGGTATTTTCTTCACAAATTCATTAATGTCAATTTGTAATGCAGCCTTTTTGGAGGTAAATCGTATATTTTCAGCCAGTTCACACGACTAGTTTTTTTTTTGACAGTTATGAAAAAGAAACAATCATTTCGGTGTTTGCAAACATGGAGAAAAGTGAGTTTCGTGTTCTGATTAAACATTATTTTTTGCGAAAAAAAACCATTACGGATACAAAAAAATTTTTTGACAAATATTACGGGAACTCTGCTCCATCGATTAAAATGATCCACAAGTGGATTACGGATTTTCGTTGTGGCCGTACAAGCACTGCTGACGCCGACCGACCCGGACGCCCAGTTGAGGTCACTACACCAGAGATGATCACCAAAATCCATGACATCGTATTGACCGACCGAAGAATAAAGGTCCGTGAGATAGCTGATATTGTAAGCATTTCAGACGAACAACGGATTCGTAATATCCTTCACACTTATTTGGATATGAAGAAGCTCTCCGCCCGTTGGGTGCCGCGATTGCTCACAGTAGATCAAAAACGCACTAGGGTGACCCTGTCAGAGGCATGTTTGGCGAAGTTTAGGTGTAATGAAAAGGACTTCTTGCGTCGTTTCATAACTGTTGACGAAACCTGGATTCATCATCATACACCAGAAACCAAGGAGCAGTCAAAACAATGGATTGCTTCAGGTGAACCTGCACCAAAGAAGGCCAAAGCAGTTTTATCGGCGTATAAAGTTATGGCTACTGTCTTCTGGGATGCTCGTGGTGTAATATATGTTGATTACCTTCAGAAAGGTAAAACGATTAACGGCGAATATTATGCCAACTTGTTACAGCGATTTCATGAAGTTTTAATGGAAAAACGACCCCATTTGGCAAAAAAGAAAATCATTTTTCACCAAGACAACGCACGGGTCCACACTTGTTATGGCTAAAATCCACGAGTTGTGTTACGAATTGCTCCCGCATCCGCCTTATTCTCCAGATTTAGCCCCCTGCGACTATTTTCTTTTCCCAAACTTAAAGAAATGGCTTGGTGGAAAAAGATTTGGTTCCAACGAAGAAATCATCGCAGAAACCAATGCGTATTTTGAAGGGTTGGAGAAATCGTAATATACGGAGGGAATCGAAAAGCTAGAAAAACGATGGACCAAGTGTATTGAGTTACATGGGGACTACGTTGAAAAAGAAATATTTACTTGGACCAAAAAAAAAAATGTTTAATTTTTTCCAGACTTTTCACTCTGCCCTCGTATATCGTTGGTTTATTAACCCTTAGTATCCGGAGCCTCGTGCGCCAAAAACCGTAGTAACCCAAGGTTTATAATACACTGACCGCGCAAACGACTTGATTTGCTTTCCAAGCTCTATCCACTTACTCGTACACTTTTTATGCAAACAAATGTACATTTTTAGAAATAGGAAAATATAATCTACCCTATTCTGTCAAAAGTTAAACGGAATAATGCATAATTTACTGTATGCAGCTAATTGATTTCAGGGAAAAGTTAAACTGAGACTGTTTCCCAAAAACATACACACAACTCACAAATAAAAATTATTCTGTTTCTCTATAATATATAAAACATAGATGAAAAAAATACAGTATATAACATACATTTAAAAGTTATGTGCAGTCACATTCACTCACGCAACGATTGGCCATAGTAGACTGAAGCTCACCATGAGTTCACATGACCATATTTAGATATTTTCCGTTTAATTGTTATGATTGGTTGATGTCCGTTTGTAGCTAATTTCACACTAAATCGGTTGACATACGATTCATGGGAATTTATGCATTAATGTGAAAGGCTAAGGACAGAAAATATAATCATGACGTAGCTGCAAGGACTGCCGGCGGGATACTACGTTTTTTTTGGGCGTCAGCTTCACAAAACTTGAATCAACCCTTAAACAAGGAGCAGATTCATTTTCAATAACATTTACCTACTCAAGTTCCTATACACAAAGCTACTTCCATGTAAGAGAATCGCCTGCCTTATTGCACAGCAAAATTGCTTGCACTTTCATTCCTAAAATCAACTCATAGGCCAATAGTAAGACAGCGCAAAACAAGTATTTCGCCTCCAGAAATAGCTAATGACAGTAATGATGCAAGAAACCTCGCAAGAAGGTATAGTCCAAACAGCACCTATCCAATTGAATCTCAACACAAATCTACTTACTGGTAAGAGCATCGCCTCCTTCTCCGCACAATAACGCTTGCACTTTCGTCCTCAGAGCCAGAAGTCTATCATGGAAGCCATAGGCTGCCAGCGAGGCAGCGTGAGGTAGGCAGTTCCCGTCTCCGGAAGTAGCCAGTGGCAAGAGACGGGGGGCGCCCGGCACTCGACCGTGCCGCCACCAGTTCAGCACGCCGGAAGATTCAAGTGTGACCAGGGTTGCGGTTTCCAGAAGATCCTTCTCGATGAAGGTTCTGGAATGATAAAATACGGTTTTAAATTGCGGCACAATTTCATTCCGGGGCCCGTATTATGGTCACCCTTAAAAATCTAAATATTTATTTGTTAAAAGTGGTTAAGTATACAAAGTAGGTGTCATCCACTTTCTACCAGTCAATAGGCGTACAAATTATAGGTCAAGGAATACAAATATAAATAAATCCGTTACCTAGTCAAATAAACAAAATCACCTTGCGTTATATTTCGGATATTAATTACAAATAACATTTTAAATTCAATTAAATTCATCATCATCATCATGTCAGCCGAAAGACGTCCACTTACGTCATACTAAATAATTCATAATTTAAATGTCAATCTATCTTTTATCTCTATTTTATCTATGTATCTTATCGCTGTGGATAGAATTTACGTCACACTCGCACTTACATATTGGTTAGAAAGTGACAGAAGTTTTATCATACACGACTATAATAGTTGTAATTACAAGTTAAGATAGGCCCTCAAGGGAACCATGGTTTTGAAGACTGTAACCATATTTTTGTTTGTTGTTAAGCATTGTGGATAAATCTTAGCACTCAGGGTTGGCAACGTTGCAGTCCTAGGATTGCAGTGTTCAGATTTTAGTCTTGAGATTACAAATGTCTAAGGCTTACAAATGCCACTTAGCATAAGGTGGCCTGTGTGCTCGTTTGCTTTCTCCATGCCATAAAAATGCTATGAATCACGCGTAGATTACGATACGAGAAAAAAGGTGATTTATACCTACTACTCGTGTATAATAAAATTGTAAAAACATTTACGACTTAATTTTTCATATTCGTTCACTCGACATACATAAAAAAAATGCTTCATAATAACCGTGGTAGGTAATATCCTTAGTTCAAAGTAAAGATAGCTATTCATTATTGGTATTATCTCCATCAACTATATTCTTGGATTAAAAACTCTTAAGAATTAACTAAATTCCAGTTGTTTTAGCCACAAAGACCTTCGTGTTCATTTATTACCAGCCAGTCCTATCGTCAAATATTCGATAAGAAACCCTGTCTTTTAAACCAGTCGCGAAAGACCTCTTTGTTTACAGATAAAAAACAAAAACACAAAGGTCAACGGCAGAGTTTGCGTGTGTATAAAATTGATTTTATGCCAAACTATATTTTAGAACGCGACGTGAGAAATTCTGGCCATTTGCGGGTGGAAAATACCGTTATAGCTGTCGTGGTAGAGTGCTATAGGATAGTATACGTCGTAGCTGGTGTCTTTGATACATTTGTGTAACTTATTCGAAATATAGCAAAGGACAGACAAATACTAAGGTTATATAACAAAGTTAAAACAATTATTGCGTTATAGTGGCTACTAAATTATTGTTTGATTTTAGAAGCTTACTAGCAGCAAACTTGTGAAAATAGTTGTAGTGTTCCTCTATATTCTAAAAAACCCACAGAATCTTTATTCCACATTATTTTTACCCTTCTTATTTCCAAAAACAATTGCTTATTGAAAAAGACCACCTTGACTGTCAAGTGAATAAGAGCTACATTAACGATATGATCAAAGACAAATTAGAATAGAGGCCCTGTTCATCTTCCCCAAAAATCTCTAGATATAAAGATAATAACTATGTATAAACGTTAATGGTTCCTCAAAATATCTGCCTGTCAATTCGGATGACAGTGTGAAGTATCGCGGTACAGTGACACGGCTAATTTTAGACCGGATCCAGTGAACGTGGCGTGGTATTGACGGCTGTTCATAAAAGTGAATTTAGAATCAGGTCTGTGGGAGTAAGTCAAATAAAAAGTCAGATTTGGCTTGAAATTGGATCACTTGTATAGAAATCTGTAAATAAGTCGTCTAGGTAATGTTTATTTACATTTAATGCTTAGTTAGCTTTAAATATTTCATAAATGGACGCAGTTCTGCAAACGGGAACCAACCCACAAAGATTTAGCAATAAAATGTCAACTGTCATTCTGAATACTGTGGGTTGGTTCCAGTTTGCAAAATGTTTGTGGGTTGGTTCCCGTTTGCAGAACTGCGTCCAAATTAAGAATACTCTGTAAATGTCACTGATACACTGGTAAACATCTTAGCCTAATTGTGCAAAATGTAGTTACAGAATTATCAACAAGTATTTAGAGTTGTTGGTGCTGTAGCTCTGCCTCTGGGAATGAAGGCGTCAGTTCATGTAAAAATATACTTTAAGACACTATGTTCATTGCACCGAAACAACAGTGAGAGAGAATACTGCTGGCTCCAGCGCTCTAATAAGAATCTCAAATGAACCCGGGCAAGAACTCCATACATTTCGAGTCGATAGAAAACAGAAACGCTAGCAGGGTGTTGGACAATAAAGGCCCAGTTTCAAAGGTTGATATCCCGCATGCTTGTAGAAATCCATTGAAGAGTTGCTTTAACATTATTGCAATGGAATGCATTGCAGCGACGCAATGTATGTACCACTCAATGCATACGGGCTAATCACTAATGAAATTGAGCCTTAAGATTGGACATGTTTACAAGACAAAGTGTGACTATTTAACAAAGTTACTAACTCCCACCTGCAGGCCTAGTATGGTTGCGTTTATCGCGTGACAAAATATGGATAAAACATTCGTCACTTTTTGACACATATCGTCCCCGTAGAGCGAAAAGTCACTAAGTCGTATTTATGTGATTTGAGATACGGAGGTTCAAAGTTATGAAAAAAAAAAAAAAAACTAAAGTTTCTTTGGGATGACATATTTATCTTATTATAGTCTCATCGCAAGGATATTAATGTTTCGGTATAAGCTCCAACTGCCAAATCGAAGCAAGTAGCTTATTTTGCAAGTGATAAGCGATAATTACTATTATCTTTTAAATTATGGACCTAAATCTCAGATAGTGATTTTTAGACTAGAGTTAGTGAATTGTCATTCATTTTTAAAGTATTAATTAAGAAAATAAGATGATCGAAAGTTCACTAAAAATACTTAAGTAGTTAATTTTCGCTTTCATATTTTGTAGCAAGCTTTGCTATTGTCAGGTAACTAAGTTGTTTTAGTGAATTTGGGAATAAAATTGTGCTCGGTCAGAAGCATAACTGAATAAGGCAAAAATAACTAAAATGACTTAAGTAACCACTTTGGCCGATTTTATTTTGGTATAAATTCAGTAAGTTCCGTGTGGTTGCCGGGTTAGAATAGTGCCACTCCATGTCTTCCCGTGGATGTCGTAAGAGGCGACTAAGGGAATAAAGGCTTGTAGTACTATTAGGCGATGGGCTTGCAACCTGTCACTAATACGCTGGTAAACATCTTAGCCTATTTGTGCAGAATGTCGTAACAGAATTATCAACAAGTTTTTAAAGTTGTAGGTAATTCTGTAGCTCTGCCTACCCCACTCCGGGATTACAGGCGTGAAGGCATGTATGTATGTCATTAAGTAATTTAATTAATTTTAACTTCAATTCATGCGCAAAAACAAAAAATTAATGAATTTACCAACTTTCTAAAATTGGATCTATGACTGCTATTCACATAGCAATAAGACTGAAATTTGCAGAAAAAAAAATGCAATATCGGTGGCATTAAAAAGTCGATTTCGACATTTTGGGACTTGGTGACTTTTCGCTGTATGTCCAATCTTAGGGCTCAATTTCATTAGTGATTACCCCGTGTATGCATTTAGTGGTACATACACTGCGTCGCTAGTAGTAGTAGCCATATTAGGCCCCCTGGTACATATTCTATTTACCTGAATTCAGGTGGATATACGGATATATCTGGAAGCAGGAGGATGTGCTCGGAGCTGAGGGTCTGCAGGTCAGGCTCAGTGTTGCTGCGGAGCGCCCACACCAGGCCCTCGTTGTCTGTCGCGCGGGATATCCCGCGAGATAGCTTGCGGCCTGCAACGATAGGGAATTTTAAGCTTGGTGTAACATTATTTACATGTGACATTCATCTGATACGGAAGTTTTATTGTGTTTTTAGTTTAACAAGGATCTAGAGTACAAATTTTGTGGTTCAACTGAATAAATAAAAATGAATTGACCTTGTAAAAGTTTACAAGTAAAATATCTACCTATAGAAATGTCTTATCACCTGTATACATATTTTAGGATGAGTACCTACAACCCTCTCAATTCATTAGTGTAATAAATTCCCAGATAACACGTCGTGTCCTAAATACCTACTCCGTTAGTATTTAAGGATTATTTGAATTTGGAATTTATTTATTTATCTCCGACCTAAGATTGATATTTTAATACATATGTATATGACGTGACGTTAGGTTAAGGGTTTATAGACCTTAACTGGACGGTCCACCCTTTTTTTTAAATGGATGTCTGTAGCTGGTCTAAAATACCTGGGTCAACGACAGTAGGTACCGTGCGTGTTAAACCGCATATTTTACGGGGCCTCAAGGTTAATTATATCTTGCAATTAACCTTAATCAACGTTTAAACCGTTTTTAAACGATAATAACCTACTGAAATAAAACCGATATTCACTCTTAACAATATGTGTTTTCTATGTATCATTTAGATGAGTAGTTTACGGTCAAACAGAAGTTAATTGGAATGAAAAATAATTATTTCTGGTTAACTTAGAGCCTTTTTAATAATCGACGAGTAAATGTATTTGCAATTTACAGTTGATTCTCTCCCTGTCTATTTTCAAGGGGAAGAAAGAGAAATTATTAATTATGAAACAGGCGGTTAGTGTAAAAATATAGTAAAGTACGACACTAACCGCCTGCGTTTCACAATCGACAAAAATATTTGACAGATAAATTTAGCCCTTTCTCTTTCTTACACTTGTAAATAGACAAGGATAGAGCCAACTTTAAATGGCAGACAAATTTACTCGTCGATTGTAAAACAGTCAAACAAAATGAACACTATTAAATAGATACTCTATACTCGAAAATCTAATTAGATTCCAAAATCTGACAGTTCCCATCTTGATTATTTCTTTATTAAAATATTATTTCATAAACATATCAATGAGAACTCGTGTAACCAGTAATATTAGGGTCAGTTTAATTGATAAAAATACCTACACTTAAACCAAAATGCAGTAATCACAGCGAATGTGCGTCGGTTGAGGTTAGGATTTTGGAATCTAATTACAGTTTCGAGTATAGATAACTCCCGATATCCTAGCGATCTCAATTTACAGAGCTGAGGCCCTAGACAAGATGCATTCGGAGTTTGTTATCGTTGTCCAAAGTGTATAGGATTGACGTAAGCTGTCAGACGGTCGCGTCGACCGCCTACGTCGATTCCATACTGTTTGTCAGTTCTCGAAAATCGGTTATGTTAGCGTTATGCATCTTGTATAGCCTAACTGATATGTCTTAAACGGCCTAGCCGAATTTCATGAAGCCTGGCTTAGATCAACCCCATTAAACTAGATTTCTTTAAAAATAAACTGTTAATTTGCTTTGGGGGTTAACAATAGTTAATAATAGTACCTACCTACAGTATTCCAGAGGCCGGGAAAGCAAGCAGTTGCTGGACACGTATAAGTTGGAACATTACATGAGTCTAGCAATAGCCCTTTCGGCCGATATAGATACCTACAATAATTCTAGACGACACCTGAATGTTTTACTTACACTAATTAAGTAAAATATGAAGTCTAATTTTGTGCATGAAGCACTAAAAATAAAAACATGTCTCAGACTGCTTGGCAAATATCCAAAAAGCAGTTCACATCAAGTATAAATACAAATACCTATGCCAATCCCAATTTAGCGAAAAAGTAAGTAAATCATTTGACAGACATTTAAAGCTGTCTTTGTCTTGGTTGTTTCATGAATCATCCACACCGTGTCACCTTAGCCCTTATTTATTTACAAACTTATTTATTTTTATACGGAATCGGCAGAAACATAAGTCCTTTTTCTATTTTCTGTGACAGAATCGAACTATTTTGACCTACACGACACACTGCCGTCATAACAAAGGCGACTTACTACGTAGTGATAGTATAAGCATTTTCAATTTAATGTGGTGACTGATAGAGTATAGAATGCTTCGACTACAACATTGCACTTAGCCGCCTTTTTTTATATTAAGGCAGCAGTGTTATAGTGTTTTTAATTCAATACAGGATGGCAATCCCCTAGCCCTACCACTGTGGGTTAAGGGATGAAAAAAGTTTACGGAAAATTATATTTTTCACTTCTCATACTCTTAAAATGTTGCTTTAGTCTTTGCATATTGGGACTAAAGCTCCTTTTTAATCCCTAGGGTTTTTTGTTAAAATTTCTTTGGAAACCCCGACACATCTAATCACAGTGTTTGGGAATGGAGGATTATCGCTATTGTAGAGACAATTATTAGGGCATGGAAATAATCTCAAAATGACAACTATGCAAAAATATAAAAAACGATTTAATTTCGTGAAACATGATTAATGATAACGAATATGAATATATTGAATTATATTAAGGGTGAATCCATTTGATTATGCATAATAGTCCAATTAGTTTTAATACAGTTTTCAAGTTTGAATCTGTTGGCTTAATATGCAAGCGTTTAAAGCGTCACTTTACAAAAAAAAAACGCGGAACAAATTTTCAAGAAACTTTGTTATAATCAATATTGTAAGTTTGTATATGTTTAACGTCGTTTTATTTCCTCGCATTCAAAGTGAAAAGTAGAGTGTTTAACGTGAGACTAAATAACTATAATGACACTTGCTCAATCTAAAACCACCCGCGCTCCACTTGGGTCATTATGGCTGGTTTTAGTCCCTTTTAGAACAATCGACTATTTATAGTAAACAAGAAGCGTAACAAAACGCGTTACATTACAACAAGGGTCAATCTCATATGTCGTAGATACTGGATAACTTGTACACCAAGTTACGCAAAATCATTTATTTTTTAAGAGAATTTCAGTGGTGTTTTGAAAGCGACATTGTCAAAACTATTGAATTCATTTCGATACTTTACAATTGTTGATACTTTCGGCAATATAAAACCAGTATTTGTTACACTATTTTATTATGTTTCAATATTGAAATTTGGCGCGCCAGTCATATTGACGTTGCACCAATAAAAAATAAAGAAGTAATCGTGAATTGCAGACACTAAAATATGGTCTATAGAAGGTTTAGCATTCCAGAAACAGCAGACGGCGCATTTTTTTTTTTGTATTTATTCTAAATACATTAAATACTTTATATTTCTATGATATGGAAGTGCATAAACATTGGTTACTTAGGGCCTGTTTCACAATCGACGAGTAAATTTATTTGCCATTTAAAGTTGGCTCTCTCCTTGTCTATTTCCAAGTGTAAGAAAGAGAAAGGGCAAAAAATTTCCGTCAAATATGCTTTACTTGTCGGTTTGTGATATAAAAGAAATGCTTTTGTTTAAGAGACTGAGTTGAGGAAATAAGGGTGCTGTTTTGAGTGACATTGGCAACATGTATGAGATTAAAAGCCAAAAACCGTTTGCCGTGTGTGCAAAATATTTGCTTTTGGTAAATGAAAATTTAGGAAACTATACATTTGACCAAAAATATTTCACTGCAGCCCTGGTTCCACAACATTGTGACCACGTCAGTCTTTATAGCCAAGCAAATTTGACACAGAACTTGAGTACAGTAGGACTTACATTCAGGTGCAGGTGTGAGCACCAGGTTTGAGGGTGTGGTAAACGGCATGGTGAGGTCGAGGGTGCTCACCGACCGCTCGGGGATCACGTCTCCGCCCGCGCGGGGCCGGAGCGATGGCAGGACTCTTTCTGCAACAAAAATGGTAATTGTTAATTACTAGTAGTTTTACACTATATGTACTATACAACAACAGTGTACAATCGCGGTCATTTTAACAACATGGCGCCGTTTTTGACGCACCGTAATATACGCAACGTTAAGCAGCGGTGCGGTCGTACCTTTAGTCAGTGACGTATAAGTCATTTCTTAGTGACGATTTTTTATATATAAGTTTTAAAAATAAACTAGTAAATGATCTCCAGGTTGAGTGGCGTCCGTGGACCGGGAGACGAGCTGTAGGTAGGCCTCCAACAAGATGGAGTGACGACCTTGTAAGGATCGCGGGAACTCGGTGGATGCGAAAAGCACAAGACCGTTCTGAGTGGAGAGCCTTGGGGGAGGCCTATGTCCAGCAGTGGACGTCTTTCGGCTGACATGATAATAATGATGATGAAATTATCTCCATAATGTCTCTAGAGTACGTCAGTAAGACTGCAAATGCGTTGGCAACCTTGAAGCCTGAAATGGAACAGCTTTGTGCTAGTCATTTCACCGACTTCCTTACGGCACACTAGAAAACCACAATGCGAATTGCAGACAGGCGGAAGTTAAACGTGTATATTTGGTGTGTCATCGTAGTTCCTAGCGTATAGTGGTAGAGGAATTATTAACACTTTCTATTTAAGATGGCGGCTAACGCCACCCTGAGGACGATATCTTGGATTCTTATTAGGACCCCATGCCTTAACAATATCCATCAAAGAAAAATATATGCTCCACTTTTTGTAAAGCAAAGACTTAGGTATTTCAGGCCCCACAAACTGGACTATTTTCACAAGAAGCATGTGCAGCGTATATAGCGGGCGCCGCAGCGGAATTCTGGCACTATACTTCGTTTGTTTACATACTTACTTAAAAAATGTAAATAATTCGAACCACGTGACATAGTTAAACAGCCAATTAAATATGGAAACGGGGTAGGGCACTTGTGTGGGACGCGACGTGTGTTGACACATTCGCCCTTTCCCACGTCCAGTCAACCCATAATCGGGCCGGTGAACCAGCTGATCAGGCCCAAACCATCAAGCGCCGCAAATATTCAGCATCATTAAATCATTACGAATTTGTGGCGCTTATAGATCATGAGACATCGGTCAGCCGATATGAAAAGCTTTATTAAGGCTCTGTCATCCCGGCTCATAGACACCTCCGGAGATCCAAGAGCTGGTGCTTACCTCTCCCAAAGGATTGGGCTAGCTATCCAGAGAAACAATGCAGCCAGTGTCATAGGGACCATGCCGCGAGCTGACCTGCGAGAGGGGGTGATCTTTTTATAGTGGTGATTATTATTTACATCTTTGATATTTGAGTAGCTTAGTTTTATTTTAATTTAAATAGGTTTAGTTTTAACTTTTAATTGTTAACATCAATAAATACTTCCTATTAAAATTATGCCAATTAAAACTGTTTTATCGCACTTTGACGTAATAGTGTTCTGCTTCTATTGGCTGACGAACTATATCACATGGTTGTTTTGTTTACATTTTTTAAGTACCTAAGCCAACGGAGTATAGGCATCTTGTGATCTGTGCGATGACAGATGAGTTAGTAATCTCATTTATCTGAGTATTTACTACAGAGCGTGTTGTTATAGTAAAATGTATTTATTCAACGAGTGATTCACACTTTATTTCGGTTTCAGATGATATCGTGACTGTTTATTAGCAGATAACGTATCGAGTTTAACATGACACCTTAAATGTTGTTCGTTACTCCAATTTGTATAGTAAACAAGGTTTATTTATAGTACACATGTAAAATATATCAAGTGAGGAATGCTGTTTGAATGTATAGGTAAATTATAAAGCATACCAACGTCTATGGAAATAAAATATATGAATGGGAAAGTGTGTTTGTTTACTCTTTTTATCATTTCATCTTGAATAGATTAAACTTAGAGAGCTATGGGCTTATTATGGTCGACTTTATCGCTGTGGATAAAGCCCCTGTCACTCTCGCACTTATATATTAGTCAGAGAGCGGCGACGCATGTTTTATCTACAGCGATAAACGTGACCATAATAGACTGCATAGGCTGTTTCTTATCGATAGGTAAATATTGATCGGACCATCGTTTGGGACTTGGGAGAATGATGCTACGGCTGCCACATATAACACCCCCCTTTTATGCCTCAGGGGTTAAGAACAACAACAACCGACTGTTGTTGATGAACTACTTTAAATCGTTATAAATCCTAAATGATCGTTCAAAATGAAAAAGAATTCAAAAACCTAAAGATGATTTTTAAATATTAGGTCCTTACCTATGAAATTGGCGTTTTATATGGAGAATTTTATGAAAACGGTGGTTTTCATACATTTAATTTTGCGGATTATTTAGTAACGTCAAATGCAAACCAAGCAAAATTCTGTCAGGAATATTGGACACTTCTAAGCTATATTATACATATCTTAGTTACTTAAAAATAGTTCGTTTCATAAAACTCTGCGTAATTGAAACACTTGAACTTGCAGCACTTAAAAAGAGTTAAGTTCACACTTTAATTTTAAACATTAAGTAAGAAATTGAACCATATTATTTGTATCTAAAACCTTTGTTGCATAGTGTATTAATGAAATTTAAAAATATTTTGGAAGTTAAAATTTAAATAAATAAATTCCGTACGAAATAAAACACGTAAAAAAACGCCAATTTCATAGGTAAGGACCCAATACCTATTGAATGATACCCCATTTGTCATTGTTCGCCGACTTTTTTTATTTTGAATGAATTGAATTTTAATTACTGTTATATATTTAGTGACACTAACAAGATAAGAATCATAAAAATCGCTTCATGCGTTTAGTTTCCAGAGCGCCACGAAAGAACAAACATACATATATAGGCTGATAAACACATTACCCTCCTCCTGCGGCAGTCGGGTAAAAAGAAGCGTTCCAAAAGTCAGTTAAAAATAAACCTTGCACGACATAACAAATACGGAACTTTCATGTTTACATTCATAAGGATTTCTCATAATTATTAAAACCAAATAACGCTCAGATTACGCGAAGTGAACGAACACTAACAAAAACGGTGAAACCAAATAAGTGACGCAAGCGTCGGCGAAGTGCTTTGTACTGTTACCCCTACCATGAGTTACAATTACCGTACTCGCTAGCGAGGCGAATGCTCTGTCCCTCGCACTCTAAAATAAAACTGCGAGGTTGCGAGAGACAGAGCACTCGACTCGCTAGCGAGTACGGTAATTGTAACTCATGGTAAGGGTACAGATCCACTGAAGGAACTGTGCCGCGAACAATGACTTGGCACTCGTCGGGCTTTAGGCAGACATTGTTTTGTGACGTTGCTCAATAACCTAGTCCGGTGAACTCTAGCATTGTTAATGGCGAAATGTGGGTAGTGGTCTGACCATATGGGCAGAGAAAGTCGGTAACTGACGAGTTGTATAGATAATCCTTTCATAATAATCCTTTAGTACCGTTTGGTTACCAAAAGTTTCGTAACCAGTTTTTTTTCGGTTATCAAACGGTAATAATGACGAACTGACGACACGCTAGCCTAGTTAGTAGTGACCCTGCCTACGAAGCTAGCGGTCCCGGGTTCAAATCCCGGTAAGGGCAGATATTTATATCATGAAACTGATGAGCGCGAGTTTTTCCCAAGTCTTGGATGTTATCTAACCTCGTAAGGCCCAGTGTACATCACAATGTACAAAGTAACACATGTAACTCAGACCCAGTCAAATTGGGCTTTACCCACAAGTAAACGCCCAATGTACATTGCAATGTACAGTAACTTTTTCAAATCATTCCATTAAGGTTTTACCGCGATCGGCCATTTTGATTAAACGCTCTGAATGACAGATGCCAGAAGTGACGTTTGATACTTGAGGACATTTGAAGTGTCAAAAAAATCCATAGATATCGGCCATTTTGTTTCAAACATGCCACCAAAGCAAATAATTCTTGGGCCGCAAGTACATGTAGAGATATTGTACATTAGAATGAACATTGGGCGTTTAGATCTAATAGCATAATTTTAGCTTGGGCCTTACGAGGCTATGTATTTAAAGATGTATTTCTCTATATAAGTAAGTTTATCCTTGTCTAGTACGAGTCTAATTGTACCTACCCATAGTACAAGCCTAGATCTTAACTTGGCATTTCGTCTGTGATACTGTAAAACCGCGTAACTATCAAATTTATGATAGAGCAAAATAAACCTTACCGTCTCATTAAAAAGGTGCATATTGCTCCTTAGTTTTATAGTTTCACCGACGATGTAACTCTATTTATTCGTAAGGCAGTTTTTACATGACTGCGTCAGAAAGAGGGCTTTTTCGAGTGTATGTATGTACGTCTATTTCATTGTCACGCTCTGCAGCCTAAACGTTTTGACAGATTTAACATACGAAGTGTCGCTACGAGTAGTGTCTTGGTTGTGGGAGTGACATTTAGGCTATTTTATTATATTCCATCAAGGAAATAAGGGAGGGTTCATTTTTTACATTTACCGACGACAATATCAATTCAGACGGTTCTTTTAAACTTGCTTTTTATATAACTTAATCTTTAAATGATTACCCTGTAACATTTTTACATCATTGTATATGTAAGGTAGAGCACAATAGGTCTAGTCGACCGCATCGCCGGCGGACTATAGCAATGGCCGCTATAGCTACATTATATATAGCCTTTTGTGCCAGCCGACCGGGAAATGAATCGATGAAATCTTTCAAGTACCTAAATAAATGGTGATAAGCTGAACCATTTCAAAACTTAAAAAAAAAAACTACCTATTTTTACAATCTCCAGTCAAAAGTAACTGAAAGTTGTATTTAGGTATGTAGAATTTATGTAACACCCGTATCTAAAACAAAAGGGTGATGGGCAATTTTGTATGGACCCCGTCCCCACCCTCCAACAGTCACGGGATGCATGTTTATATGTTCGTTAGGACCCAAAACAAGACAAAATAACTATTTTAGTAGCTAAATCGATGGGATTTTTTCTATAAAAAAAACCTTTCAAGAGTCATGCAATGCAAGAATGTGTTCATTTTTAAACCAATCCTGGGGTTTTCCAAGAAAACCCCATACATAGGACGATCTAATGTTTCGTTCCTGTTGGTGGGTGGGGACATTTTGCCCATTGTCCTTTGTCATACATTAAAACCTTCCGTGAAAAAATATCTCACTGATGGTGAAAACCGCATGCAATTCCGTTCAGTAGTTATTGAGATCACCGCGAACAGACAGACAGACGCAGCAGGGACCTTGTTTTAAATTTTTATGATTTTCCTTTCCTTTGATATGTGAAACCAAAGGACCGAGTTACAAAAAAGTAAATCTGACATTGAATTATTTGGAAATTGAACACCAAGATTTGAAAACCCGACCACCTGACTGAGACTGAGGACGTTCTAAAATGCCCATGACACTCCTTAGGTGATCACCAATCCAACTATACCCCTCAATTTAAAATCTGTCAAGGCGTTTAGTCTACAGGTGGTCATAAAGAAACATAGATACATACATACACCCGAAGAATACACCCTCCTTCTTGGATAGTCAGGTAAAATCACTTAGGGTTGATTTTTATCTGACACGAATAAGGAGGGTGTATTTTTCAGACTTCCTCTTGTAGAGTGTCGGATACGACAAAATATGGGGTGTCAAAAAAAAGAGGTTTATTCAGTAAGTGCCCGTGTGGTTACCGGGTTAGAATAGTGCCACTCCATGTCTTCCCGTGGATGTCGTAAAAGGCGACTAAGGGAATATAGGCTTGCAGTACTGTTAGGCGATGGGCTTGCAACCTGTCACTAATACGCTTGTAAAACATCTTATCCTAATTTTGCAAAAAGTGGTTACTGATTTATCAACAACTTTTTAAAGTTGTATGTAATTCTGTAGCTCTGCCTACCCCACTCTGGGATTACAGGCGTGACGATATGTATGTATTCAGTAAGTAGTTTGTAGTCATTCTGGTGGTAATACATTTTCTATAAGCTGGTTCATTATTCTACCATTTTTACTGTCGGTTCCAAGTGGCTGCCCGCTCTAAGAGTATGTTTCTTACAACAGAAGCGATGCAGTTTCAGTCAGGTCACTCTTGGTTACCTAGATGTTTTGATTAACATCGCAGTTACAGGTGTTTCTGCTTGGTACCCTTTTTTTTTAAGTGTATGTTGTTTCAGAGCTTTATTTGACGATGTGTAATAAGATACATACCATAACATTCCCTTTTTAGGTGTTTTTTATTTGTTTGAATCCAATTCATTTTTTATTTTTGCCGAGAAATTGTTAAAAAATATTAGTAGTAGCAAAGCAAAAAGCAAAGGTTAGTGAAGAGCAGTTGCGTTAGAAACTAAATTCAACCATTACTTAGAAAATCTTCAAAATAAAAATTACAAAGGTAACTTTGCAAATGCTAATCACCCTCATTATGCTTTTGTGGATGCTGCCTTGCATATTTTATGATTTAATCACCGTGGTAAATAAAATATGGACTTAACAATGTGTCATTTCAATAACGACAATAAACAAAAGAACATTAACACTGGCACTAACATGCCGATTAACCTAAAAAAGACAATTCTGCCAATCTTCAAGCCATTGCAGTTAACGATGTGGATGTTTTTGATACGTTTGAGCTACATACAAAATTAGAGCAAGGCCGATATGGCAGCACGTAAATGTACACTGGCTGAAACCCAATCGTTCTCGTCATAAATGTATACATTCTTAAAACGTTAAAACTTACCATTCATCTATCAACACTATCACTTATCTAACTCAAAACACTGGCTTTACAAGCTGACTCATCTACGTAAACGTTTGCGATCAAATGAAAATCTATTTAAATTGCTTCGTTTCCTATTTATTTTTAAATGTATGATAGCTTTAATTAATCTAATTAAGTTTCAAAGCTTATTTTTCACTTCCCGCTTCATACAACAACACTCACGGATTGTTTACGAGAAACTAAACACGCTGAAACGCGGCTGTGAAGATAAGTCTATCTTGGGCAGGTCTGGTGACGAGGTTGGCCAGACCGTGATAATCAGGCGTCACGTAATGTCATTTATATAAAGTCAACGTCATAAGTACTCGATCACGTTTGAACCATGTCGATTTCACTCGGTACACGGGTATACATAAATATATATCAGGGGACAAACTTGCACAAATTGACCTAGTCAATACAAAATAATTATATTATGCACGCGGGACCGCTAGCTTCGTAGGCAGGGCAGAACGACTAGGGTATCCGATCCGCGTCGTCTTTTTTGTATGACAGTTCAAACCTGACGCCTAAAGCGACAGGAAAATGTGATATTACTGATAACATACTTATGAGTTATGACGTCTGCACATGGCTCAATGTGAAATCTGTTTATCCTTATTTGTTAGTAAAAGTAATATTTCTAGAGTAAAGTTTAGATTGTAAAATCAAAACTGGTTAGGAAGTGCAAGATGAAATTTGAAAACTATATATCTCTACTGTGGCACGTACGTAGGTAGGTTAAATTATTTCGGCCCGGGCCACAAAGTTGATTAAAAAACCCAAATGTATAGAGAGGTATGAGGCATGCTACGACTCGCTGCAGCATGTATTTCTACCACTCGCAGCTCACCACCGCGTTGCCATCGTGGCTTGGCCGTAAGACAAGAAAGAATAAGTAACAGTGTAGTCTTAAGGACACCACAGACTAAGGTTTTACCAGCGGTCCTAACTCTAGCCGCCTGACAGTGCAAAATCCGTGAAGAAATGGATGAAACTTTAAGAGATACCTACTGATAGTATATTCTAAACGATGAACTGACAGATTGATATCGACCTGTCTGTCTGTTGCTCTTAGATAGAAAGTCCTAAAAAAACTCTTATTGGGTAGGTCAATCTATAAGAGTTCGAGTAGATACGAGTATACCATCGCCTGCGTTCGCGGTGTTCCACTAGAGAAAAAAATCTTTGCATTCTATTGGCCAGTGCTGCCGTGTTATCGCTTTTGAGTACGAGCTTCGTTCAAACGATTATAGCCCTAAAGGTGGAACAGGCAAGTACAAAACATACCTCAAGGCTGTATCACTGTCATAGAAAGAAGGTCCATCAAATGAATAATCGAGATCATTGAAACGGGAAAATAGGATGCGTAAGCAGCGACCGCATTGCCCTACTATTGCCAGGTTTTGCCGCTTTAGGATTTATTATGGTGGACAATTTTATTGACGTCAAAGGAAAAAGAAGAGTTATTGGAAAAGTTATATCATATTTGATGAGTGGTTTGGTTTAAATATTTTTTACTATTTTTCAGCTTATTAGATGCTGGAATTACACGAGTTATAGGAGTTTAAAATATAGAATAACTGATTAGTGTTAAGTAGTGCAAGTGTAAGTGCAAGTGATTAGAAGCTGATTCTGATTACTTGTTGTTTTATTTGTTTTCAGGAGTTATTAAATTTGTTATTCCTTAAACTCATTTTTGATGCAGTCGTCATTGAGTCTTACTCCTAAGGTGATGGTCGTACCTGCGCGTACGCGACTACACTTAGTTTTAGCCATTTACTAACCTACCTACGATCATTTGTGTCATATTCATATCTCTGTAAATTAAACTTTTTATAGTAAAATGCTAAAACCAGACTACGTAATAATGTTTTTATAGCGTATTGGAATCTAATCTAAGGAAAATCTAAGCGAAATTTACGATGAATCCAACCGGTTAGCCCAATCTTCTGATAAAATTCCTAAAATATTCCACGTAAAACTAATCATTGTTGGAGAACGTCCACATTTTTTGATCGACATGTTTTTTTGCGATAGATAATCGGGATTGCGAGATATTTTCCGGAAACAAGGCACATTTTTATGTATGATTCCTAAGTATCGTACACTCGGCCAAGGATGTGGTCTACCACCCTACGGTTGAAGTTCATTTGCACGACATGATGCAACAAGTTCGATTTTCCGTCGCAACAATATTATGGCAGTGACAAGTGTCAACCTTGGCGATAAATGAATCTAACAGAAACTTTTTTCAAAACTGTTAGACCACGTTCTTAACCGACCGTACATAAGATTTTGAACGGTATAACTTTATTATATAGAATCGAAATTCGTCTACAGGGTCAAGGAAATAACCGGCAGTTTCTGTCTCATTCGACAAATAAAAATCCTAAATGTAACAAGATATTAGGCAGCGTAGATCAAAGGATTTGTATAACTCGCGTAGACTAGGTTTCAGTGTCAGCCGAGCCAAAGCGGCTTTTTAGATTACGGTCAATATCGGTGCAAGTGATGAACTTTTTACAACTTATAAAAAAACACACATTGCTTTTATAAAAAAAAACACACATTATTTTCAACGTTATTATAACTTTTGACAGTAATGGCGGCAGTGTTAAAAACAATACCGTATAATACTGCAAAACCGCGTAACTAACAAATTTATGGGTGTACTGCCTTTTTGCCGAATTATGTTTCGTTAAATTTCATTTAGCAATCAACTTTTCGCCGAAGTTTTATTTGGCAAATCAATCCTTGGCATAATTTTACATCGTAATTTTTTTATTTCGCTACATTTTTATATTGCAAAATTTTATTACGTCAAATTTTATGTGGTAAATAATTGTGTAACAAATGATTTGCTAAGCCAATTAACATATTGTCAAATTTTATGTGGTAAATAATTGTGTTGTCTGAAACAAATATAAATTGGATTAAAAACGAAACTGCTCCCAGAAATAGGTAGGTTAGGGTATTTTTTTTATGACCCTAAAAACGAAACTGCTCCCAGAGATAGGTAGGTTAGGGCTATTTTTTTTTTATGACCCCAAGAACGAAACTGCTCTCAGATATAGATAGGTTATGGTTAATTTTTATGCCAATCAATACATTTGACGAAAACATAATTGACATCTTAAAAGAATCCCAGGTAATAATTTGTTTAACAATAATTTATCAAATCATTCGTTGGGAAATGATATCTATCAGTGCGAAACGTTGAATTGGGAAATGAAAATTTGACCATATGAAAATATGGGATACGTAGTTTGGGGAGTTAAGAATTAGCTAAATAATTTTCGGCGAAACAAGGGTAAACCAAACCTATGATAGAGCAAAATAAATCTTACTATCTTATTAAAAAGGTGCATTTTGCTCCTTATTTAAAATGTTACTTACGCGGTTTTGCAGTTCCACCAACGATATTGTTTTACGGAGTACCTAGAAAAGACCCCCTTGCTCGTTGCACTCTGCACTTTCAGCACTAAGCTACAAATATGGGCTGTGGTGCGTTGCGTGCTAATGAATACGAATTATGCAATAGAAAAGGAAGCACAGAGTAGGTGTGTTCAACCTACATAAACGATGTCTTGTTAGGTACGAGTACAACGCCCTCTGTAATTGTAAGTATACTTGACCTTTTCCATGGCACTCTCATTTTTCGTTGAGAGCCGCAATCAATAAATTTAATACATAAGTTTTTCACAAACCCAATCAAGTGGACCGTCCCAGGCAAAGTTTTTCCTAGACGGCCACACTGATAAATAATTCAGTTGCCCCAGTAACATCGGTGGAAATTCGAGCAGAGTTCACATCTGCTTTATTGGCGATGACATTGATTTGTTATTGGGTGAAGTGATGTTTTTATTTTATATAAAATTATGTTTTATTAATATTGTATTATAATTTTTTAACTTTTTGATATAGTTAGCTTATTAGAAGCGGAGCCCATGATGAGATTTCGGGATTTACTCGAGCACGGTTGATTAACATAATCGCACTGCTAGATCAAGACAGTATCAACTCAAAATCATTGTTAGTTTTGTTTCAAGCTCATAAACGTTGTATTAAAGTTTATTTTAAAATACAGTTGTATTTTGAGTTACTACACTTTTGATCTGGCAGTGGTAGGTTAATATTGGTTTCTTTTGGCACGTCACAAACATCTCATATTCATAAATACCTATTTCAATTCAAACTATTTATTCAGCTTTTAAAACTAGACTGTCTAATAATTCGTGTAGATATTTAATGACACCCAATAGGTAATCAATGGGCAAATACCAGTACATGCAGACAATCAAGGGAGACGGTGCCACACCCGGAAGCTCGATTAGCAAAGCGTCTCCTATCACTAGATAGACATGCACTCTGAATATTTATAGGAAACATTACTGGACATTGCTCGTTTAACAAACATTTATATGTCCTAGGTATGACCGACAGCTCCCTATGTGGAGGATGCCTGTCGGCTGACGAAACAGCTCCCCACGTAATCCTGGAATGCGTAGGTGTAGCTGCTCAACGGACTGAAATTCTCAAGACACCGAGGTCACTCCGAGAAGCCTGTGGAGATACCAGGAGGATCCTGAGCTTCTGGTCAGAGTTAGGCTGGCTAGACTACTAGCAATTCCCCCATACACACAGGCTAAGTGCGGATAAAGGAGTCCATCACCATAGTTAAGTTCGTGTTTCAAATTAATTCAGAAAGGCAACTCAAAATACAATATTAGTTACTTCGAAAATTACTTGAACGATTGAAGTTGCTGGAAATTGTCGCTTATCAATATCAGTATCCGTGTTTTTTTCTAGTTAATTTCAATAGAATTTTCCTCTGGACATGACAACAAAAGCCTTCGCAATTTCCGTTGTCTGTCTTGTCGATTTCCTGAACGACATCCTAATTCCTACCTTGCGTCATAGTTTGAGCCATGTTAAAGTATACATTTTGTCAGTTCTAATGGTCGTACAGTAGGTACAGATCGCTTTTTTCTCGGTTTCTCGGGTTTCATCTTATTGTTGGCTGGTCAAAAAGTGTCAGTTATAGACAGGTAGATAGTCACTCTAGGTCTGATATGTCGACTCAAAAACTGAGGAGTGGTCACGAATAAATAGCGGGGCGTGCCGACGAGAATTCAATCCATTCATGGCAACTTACGAATCAATCTATCGCAGATAATGCATTTTATTTTATGTTTTATTCGGACGCGACTAGGGTTACCATTTAGAAGATTAAAAAGTCCTGACAAAAAGCCTGACATTTACATTAAAGTCCGGACGTTTTAGTCACAAAATGGAAATATTACTCACTTATTTGTGTATGGTAGGCATGGTAGCAGACGCTCGCATTGCGGTAGAATGCGGGGTTTTATTACTCATATTTTAGGACTAGAATCTAAAATGGACGGATGAATGGTAAATCTAGAAGCGACAAGACCGTTTATTGTGGAACCTAGTCCATGGGTGAGGCATCGTCCTGTCTAGTATTGGATGTTATTATCAACGATATTACTATAATATCAGTCTGTTTGTTTGGCTGGTTACTTCTTCTAAACTAATGCAACAAATTTGATGCAGGTTTTCTTTTCCTCTAGAAAATTTCTTCCGGGAGGTTGTTATGTATAGAAAAGTAAATAATAAACCGAAACGAAGAATATGAATCGCTTGTAATGTATAAAACGAAAGCATATGACTTAGATTGCGGATGGGGCGGTCAGTACAAGTATTAATAGTCCAGAATCATGCAGATTTGGGGCAACGACCGTGGGCGAGGTGGGATGTAGGTGAGCAAATTGGTTTGCGATTCGCGGGAAATTGTCTCACGGTCTTCAGAAGAAATTACCTTGTTAACTATTACTGGATTTATATCTCCATAAATCTAAACAAAGATATAAAGATGATTTAAGTGCCCGTGGCCAGACACAATATGTGACGGCGTTTTTTAAGTCACAGCAAAACATCGTTATTTGTATCCTTCTCCTCTCTCAGGCCCTGATCCTGGATACCATATAGAATATATATATATATATACAGATACAGTCTGTGAGCACTTAGAAGGTACTTCGGGTTTGTTTCTCTCACTCGCTCTTAATAAGAGCGAATGATAGCGAGTGAGAGATAAGTACAGTCACTAGCAATAATATATTATCCAACATTGGGCGCAAAAATATCTGACACGTCTTTATTAAGAGGTATCAGAGCGTGTCAGATATTTTTGCGCCTAAAGTTGGATAATATATTATTGCTAGTGACTGTACGAGCCCGAGCACCTCCTAAGAGCTATCGAACTGTATGTAGTGTGTGTGAAGTACCTTATCTTATAAGATGGCTGATGATGATGATCCAAGCAATCGAAAAAAAAAAAGATTTAAATCATCCATTCTCTCTGTCAATCTTGTCCTAATAAAAAAGCTCACAACAACTCACAAAAATGTATTTTTTTCTTTAAACCATATTTAAAAAAAAACAAATATGATAGGTATTTACCGTCCGTACGATTGTCAGCAATTGGATTGGCCTCCATCACCATGACGATGACGATCCTGCAACAAAAAAAAAAATATTCTTCGGATTTTAAACTTACATCAAACCATATTTAAGACATGAAGAAGGTAATCGAGCACATATTATGCCGCTTTACGGTAAGTGGACTCACTAGTCCCATTGGCGACGAGGAAGCGACTAGCAGTCGGCTATTTTCTAGCTCAAGAAACGAACAAAAGATCCCGTGTCAATAAAAGAGACACATTATATTAATAGTTGATCGCTGGCTATTCACACTGCGCCGGTGAAAACTCCCTCCACCAGGTTGTCGATACAAAACATATAAATCCCGTGTCAATAAAAGAGACACATATATTAATACTGCCCTGCAGAGCCTAAACCGCAGTAAGTGCAAAAAGTTCATTTCGAGAAAACGTAAAAAATGTCTTTGAAGTGTAATTTTTCTACCTTTCTAATGTTTTTTGTGTTAATGATTGACTTTCAATAAAGAGTAATAAGCACGAAAAATATGATTATGACAAAAAAAATGCTTTGAGTGTGTCATTAGCTAAAAAAAAAGGTTTTTTCTAAATTCAGAGCCGTTACGGCACTCTGAGTTTTCCCTAAAAAGATGAGTTATACTGACTAAAATGCCGTAAAAAAACCAAGTACTGCAAAAACGTGTGTTATTTTTTGTCAATTGCAAGCTAAGATGCAGTATCAGAGTCATTTACACTGCATTTAAGTCAGTATCGTGATTAAAGTGTATGTGCTACGAACTCCCGGTACTGCGTTTTCACATAAATGAAATGCATATTTTCGAGAAATATAACTTTTATTTAAGTAAACCTTATAGTTTTATAAAAAATAAAGGACGACCGATAATCACACTAATTTTGAGCATATTCTTATAATTATTCTTTGTATTGCAGCTTGACCTTTTCATTGGTACAAATATAACCGCTAATGACTTTGCTGCATAATTAAACTAACACGATTGAGATCAACATTTGTTATAACAACCCAACTTAAAACTGCTAGAAATAAAACTTAGTTACTACGTACTAAAATGCTTAAAAAAACCTTCTAAAATACAAAAAAAAACAGTACTTATTGAAATAAGATACTTATTAATCAGATATTTATAATGACATTTATCGCACAGTTATTCTCTTAATTATTTGCATCGCATTAATTGCTTAACATTGTTATTGATAGAAATATTATCGCTAAGTACTGTGGCTTTGCCACAAAATAACTCAACTGAGATCAAAATTATGTTATAAAAACCTAAATTGAAGCAGCAAAGCTGCTAATAGTTATATGTTCAAATTAAAATAAAACCGCCTCAATCATTGGTTAATTTTTAAACTGGCTTAAACACGCATCTTTGCTTCATTATAAAAACTAATTCTATGTTAATTATTAACCACTAAAATACTCGGTAATCAGACTTATAGAGAGTAAAGGCACGCTATTCTATTAATTGTTTTCGAGTTATTAAGGAGATCACACCGTCCGGGTCACTCACGTAAATTTTGTCGAATAACGCTTGAAATATTTCGGGCTCATGACTAAGGCTCCAGATGAGCCTGAAACATGTCGAGCGTTTTTCGACAGTATATACGTAAGTAACCAGGTGTGATTTCCTTAATGTATCTTACGAAAGTTTTGTTTAAAATTGTTTTTGAGTTGCTTTAAAATATATATCAAAAAATTAAACGTTCTTCTAAAAAATAATACACACATTTGAGATTCAAGAAGATGAAAATAAAGCAATAATAATTTAGTTGATTTCAGAGTCTTGAAAGTACCTAATTCTATCCAATGATATTATATTATTTTACTTTATAATATCTGGGAGACAATCTCACATAAATATACCTAGTAACAAAGGAATCTCTAGGCTTGTACAATCGAGTTCATAAATTTTTCACTTCACTTTAGTACCTTGTCTATTAAAGTGACAAGGTATTAAAGTGTACATATACTCGTATTTATGAAGTGGACTGTAAGTAGGTACTATCGATAGGAAGCACTGATAAACATGCTTATATAGATAAATAAATACTTGAAATTTGACGTAAACGGAAACAATAAGAACAAAACTAACACTAAATACCTAAAGTAATGATCTGTAACTTAGAACATTATGAAGTTAAAATCGGAACTACATAGGTATCATAACATTAACTAAGTCAATCGGATAACTAGCAGATAATCAAAATTGGATTGCATGAAACGATTTGGATTCATTGGTTGAAAAATAAAGAAACGTAGGCATTAGGTATAGTAGTATAGTAGGCTATTTTATCATCGACCATAACCTAGTCCGCTCACTAAATAAGTAATACCTAATAATGAACACTAGCCTTTTCAAAAAACTAAAATATGTAAATCAATGTACGTTAATTACGAGCCTATCCATCGCCGTGGTATAATTTTGATGTACCTACTTACTTGAAAAACCAAGCGCCGCGCACCTGCCCTCCTCGCACGGCGTCTAGGACACGACTGACTGTGCAACAAATACAGACTAAGGCGCAGTAAAGGACAACACAACCATGGTACAACTTTAAGAAATTTATTGAATTGCCATCTAAAGGGCAGTAAATACAGACTGATACTGCACTTTAGACAGTAATTTGGTTTCTTATTAACTAATAGTTACCGGTTAAACGTTAGTAAAAAGTCTTGCTACTGCGGTTTAAATAGTAATTACTAAGGGACTTAGATAGAGATGAGCCGACTAAAATTAAGTATTAACTCCTAAACTGCGCTTTAGTTAGTAAACACAATGTCAAGATTTGTTAAGAATACTTCTTAAAACTCACTTTCCGTACATCTTACTGCAGTTTAATAAGGAAATAATTGATAAAATGAATAAAATGAGGAACGCAGTTCATGATTCTTAATACAAAAATCTGTTGCTGCATTTTAATAAGTTATCTCATGAAAGAATTGATGGTTGCCGTAAAGCTAAATTGCACGTAAAATAACACACTTACTGCGTTTTAACTAGTAAACCTTTGGAAAACTGAAGTTGAAAGGCCAATTGCGGCGTTTTAGGTGGTTTCAATATGGATTATTCATTGAGCACTTGTACGTACTGCATAACTATGTTTTTTTTTAAATATATTTCCCGTTGTCTGAATCACACACCGATTAGATATACATATGCGTATTGATCTCGTGATTAAAAATAACGAAAAATTTTTTTTTTAAATTTTTGCAGTTACTGCGGTTTAGGCTCTGCAGGGCAGAATAGTTGATTGCTGGCTATCCACACTGCGCCGGCGAAAACTCCTTCCACCAGTTATTCGAAACAAAACATATAGATCCCGTGTCAATAAAAGAGACACATATATTAATAGTTGATCGCTGGATCTCCATGCTTCCCGCTCATCGTCGGCTGTAGGACAAGTGCCTAAAGCCGATGGTCATTTTCAATCTTACTATGACAATTACAAGAGTGCAAATGCGTTGCTAACCCTGAGGACTTAGTTGGAAATGTTGGAATGCCTATACGCTAGTCATTTCACCGATTGTCTTACCCCTGCACTGCGCAATGCAATAAAGTCGAAGTTTATTCGCAAAACAGTTAAATCTATCTAGTATGATAAGAAACTCGGCTACTTTACCTAATGGAAGTATTTGGCATTACAGCCACTAACACCAGCCAGCCACTACTACTTAAATTTGAGATTATTTATTCAAATAACTACGTCGATAATTCAATATGACGTAATACACCATCATAACTGGTCAATTGAAATTCACGTTCCCACGGAGTGCTATTACCACGATTACTTCATAATCGCATTTCTCATCAAAATATGAAAATACCGTAAAAGAGATCACCAAAACGGAAATTAAAATTAAAATCGGTCAAGAAATACGGAAGTTATAAGCATTTCAAACTTCTAATTAGACAGAGAGATCCGATGTGCACCGTGACGTCATTGTGCACTGCGGCCATATAAACTCCATGTAAAATTCCGTTTTTCTAGAAAGAGATAGGAACAAATCTTTGTTGGCTTATATCTTGGTTATTTTTATAGTTATTCAAAAAATGATTTTTGTGATCTGTTTGTTACATGAATCAGCTTCAATTGAAGGTGTAAAAAAAAAACATGCATATTCCCTATTTGACTTGTGTTTGTGAAATGCAAACAATATTTCCGTATTCGTGTTAAACTGTAACAACATAACATAACGATTTGTATAGAAATGTATTTAACTTTATTATCCTTATTCTTGACGCATGACTTATCGCTAATTACGAAAGTGACTAACCGCATCGCCTACACTTCCTTCAATGCAACCCGTCGACCAGCAGCTTTAGACCCGCTACTACGCGCTTCCTTTCTTGTTTTATTGAAATTACCAAGACGTAAATACTGACAAATTACAGTAGCAAGTGCAACCTCATTACTAACGGGGGAGGATTGAATTTGCTTTGCCTATTCAATTTGAGATACCACCTTTTGGCTTATGAGGGCAAAAGCTCTTGTTAAAATGGTGGATGTGTTTACAACACCTACGAAGCGCTAATTATAATATCTAAATTTGGACTGTGACAACCGATTTGCGTCTCGTGAAGTGCGGTGTGTGTACGTTTTGAATTCCGACACATTAGTAATAAAGTTAAATACCTACCTACCTACGCTTCCTTAAATTTTAATAATGTCTCTGTAACTTGTGGCAACTTCGCTGGTTTATGTTAAATTCATGTTCTTTTTTACCTTAAAGTTATATTGTACCGTTTGTGCCCAAATAAAACATTAAAACATTAAACAAGCGAAACAGCATTATTGAATAATAAACCAATCATTTACTTTTGAATTGATATCTTTATATGTACATATACTTATTATATACACGTTCAGGGGCTTTATTCTATGTTGTCTCTACACGTATACTTTTTAACTCAGCCGCCTTTACGGTCAAGTAAATAAGAGCTATAACGTTGACAATATGACAATAGAATAAGAGTTCCAGCTCTCAAAGGAGAGCAGGATTATTTTGGAATGATATGTCGTCGTTGATACTGCAAAATCGCATAACTAACAAATTTATGATAGAGCAAAATAAACCTTACCTTCTTATTAAAAAGGTGCATTTTGCTCCTTATTAAAAATGTTACTTACGTTGTTTTGCATTTTCACCGACTATGTCATACTGGTACTCCTATGTAACCGATGTTATCTTACTTTAGGTTTATCGAAACCTTAGGCAACTTTATATTAAGCTACAGGTCACTATTTTATTTCCTCTATATTGAAATAGTACATTATTGCCTAGGCAGTGAAGCAGGCAATTGCCGTTCCTGCCGAGGCATATATAGTGCTTTTCTCAAATATCGCAATAAAAAAATTGCAAACAAACAAAATCTTCACATGAAAAAACTATTACTCTTTACCGCCTTTATGTTTGTGACAAGGAGATAGCAAACTTTAGATAAAAAAGTTACGTTTCGAATAAAATATGGATGTATAAGACTTGTGCCCTCATTTTATTATGGCCGTTTTCATTTTTTAAAAAGTTACAAACTAGATAACAATTAAATTTGTATGCAACATTACATTTTTTTTTAATTTGGGAACTGTCTGTAAACTATGTACTTCGCGTCTCAGTATGGAGTTAGTTAAGTTATGTCAACTTTTCCGGTCATTTTTGAGAAAAATATTTAGCTTCACATAGTAGGTATAAGGTAGGTAGGGGGGGGGGGGGGGGGTAGGGGGTAGGTGGTAAGTAGGTAGGTCACTCGTCGAATCCGACTCGGCTGGGCAGCGTTCGGGAAGCTTCGCAGCACCTTTTCGTCCAAATTACCGCAGTGTTTGAAGTCAAAAGTGTTTGACCAGTGTGTGTTGCCAGTGATGACTTACGGGTCCGAGACGTGGGCGCTAACGATGGGCCTCATAAGAAAGCTCAAGGTCACTCAGAGGGCTATGGAGAGGGCTATGCTCGGGGTTTCTCTGCGTGATAGAATCAGAAATGATGATATCCGCAGGAGAACTAAGGTTACCGACATAGCCCGAAGAATAGCTAAACTGAAGTGGCAGTGGGCGGGGCACATCGCACGCAGGACTGATGGCCGATGGGGTCAGAAGGTTCTTGAGTGGCGTCCGCGGACCGGGACACGAGCTGTGGGTAGACCTCCAACAAGATGGAGTGACGACCTTGTAAGGATCGCGGGAAAGCGGTGGAAGCGAAAAGCACAAGACCGGTCTGAGTGGAGAGCCTTGGGGGAGGCCTATGTCCAGCAGTGGACGTCTTTCGGCTGACATGATGATGATGATGATGAGTAGGTATAAAACTAACTCGATATCCACCGTCTATCCCTCTGTAAGGCTCTGTATGTACGCTGATATCTTCCAAACTAAGCAACGGATTTTGATGCAGTTTTCATCAATAGATAGAGTGATTCAAGAGGAAGGTTGTTATGTATAATACATTCTGGATTATGTAAGGATGTTACAGTAAAATGACTTAAACCGAAGCGAAGATAGGGCGGGTCGCTATGTAGTTGTAAATAAGCGACTAACTAGATGTTAGAGCCACAAGACGTTAGTTAAATCGCTATCGAACTTGCTGTTGTTACGACTAAAGGCGAGTATTTGTTATTAAAAATTACCTATCCGTGTGGTTTCCGGGATAGAATAATGCCACTCCATGTCTTCCCGTGGATGTCGTAAAAAGCGACTAAGGGAATATAGGCTTGTAGTACTGTTAGGCGATGGGCTTGCAACCTGCCACTAATACACTGGTAAACATCTTAGCCTGATTGTGCAAAATGCGGTTACAGAATTATCAACAAGTTATTAGAGTTGTTGGTAATTCTGTAGCTCTGTCTACCCTACTTTGGGAATGAAGGCGTGAGTTTATGTATGTATGTAAAAATAACCTTCTGAGATCATCTCTCTTAGAAGGTTCTCAATTATTTAAGTTTTGTACCAAACAAATATCAATAAAGTACGTGATTGACCTCAACCACATCCAAACATTTACAAAGTTAATTTACATGGAAAAAACACGAGGACGGAAAGGGCCTCATTTTACTCCTGGGAGTACAAAACCATATGAAAACACTTTCCGTCCGTGTCCATATTGTTTTTAAAAGTGCTCTCTTCACAATCCTGTTAGCTGCGGATCATTAAAACTTACAATAAGAGATCATCTCTCTATCTAAAGCCTAAAACGCACGAAGATCGGAGGCGGCGCGTTGTGGCGCGTTCCCATACCAAAACCGCCTCCGCAACGCTTTAAAAACGCTTTTTAGTATGGGAATTGGTTTGTATGTAAACTCTTTATTGCACATAAACAAATACAAAACTTCTTTGCATCACTATAGATAATGTACATAGGCTTTGTAGGTTTTAGTCGGTTCTCATTTCTTTAACTTTTGTACTTAATAAATAAAATGCGTGATTGACCTCAACCACGTCCAAACATTTACAAAGTTAATTTACAGGGAAAAAATGACGTGGAATATTTTTCAATATGTAAACAGGCTGCATTACCAATTATACATGGTGTTTGATGTAAATGTCTTTTAAAGGCATTGTTTTGTTTTGTATGACTCATTCAACATAGCGTGAGTCTAATTGTCGCTGTATCGCTTAGAAAAGGAAAACAACAAGGCTCATACAAACCAAAACGAATCTAAGTCATATGTTAAAATGAATTACTAAATAAATTACTGAAACTACTAAAATTACTGAATAAATGTCTTTATCTTATCTTTATCTTTATTAAGCCGTTTAAGCAGCAGTACAGATGTAGTGCATAATTGTTTTCCATCGTATTTTCACGGAAACGTACGAACGTGTCTTGCTATTTCAGTCGGTCACAGTACAAAAAGTACTGAGGTTGAGAGAAGCAGCATGACAAATACGAACGTTTCCGAGAAAATACGATGGAAAGCAATTATGCACTACATCTGTACGGTCTGTACTAGCGAGTCGAATGCTCTGTCTCTCGCAACCTCGCAGTATTATTTAAGAGTGCGAGGGACAGAGTATTAGATTCTAGCGAGATCGTGCCCAATAAATAGACGGTTCACTGTTAGATCACTTTTTTTAAACAATAAAATTATTTCACCTAAAACGGTTTTTACAATAGAAACGATTTTGTTTTAATTTTACCGGGCCGATAATTTATAACATTACACACTCAGTTTTTATATTATAACATGTTTTACGCCAATTGAGTCAATACCATCAAAGCCACCTTGAAATATAAACTAATCCTTGAATTAATGGGAAACCACGTTCAAGGACGATCAAGGGGGCGGAGAAGTCGGGGGAGGGTGGAATGAGTTCGCAAATTTAAATGCAATGTCATTTTAATAGTCCTTGACATGTCCTCCAGTTCGTTCCACTAATGTACTGCGTAAAAGCCGGTTCCCATTTGGATTTTTATGATATACAACATTGCCACGGCCTTCGTCCATCGTATGGGTCGTTCTTCTTTTTTACCGACAATAGCCTACTGTCTCTCATCTTATTAAGCGTCTCATTAGAGTATGGATAAATATGTTTTTCGTGTTTAATATACGTCCATACTTTGATTTATGTAAGAGTACCAAATAATTGTGCTCTTTCTTTAACCCACGTTTTTTTTAATAATATGGTTTTCCGTAGAATGCCGTGACAGAGTGGTCATCTAATACTTGGTCTCGGCTGAAAACGGCCACTCTGTCAGTGTTTCTGGTAAACCATATTAAAAAGAATAAAATATTAATGCAGGACAGGAAGCATTAATTAGTTTTAATAAAGAATAAATACAACTTTTTTTGAAATAGAACACTGAAACCATAGTTATTGATAGTTCAAAAATAAAAAAAATGGAAAATCGACGGTTTCATGTCGGTAAAAAAGAAGAACGACCCGTATACGTACCATAGTATAAGTACCATATGGAAGCAAGAAGCTCCATAAGGAGCAAAATGCACCTATTTAATAAGATAGTAAGGTTTATTTTGCTGTATCATAAATTTGTTAGTTACGCAGTTTTGCAGATCACCGACGATATCTAACCACCTTAGCCCTTAAAAAAAAAAAAAGGATAAAAGATGTTTATTCAGTAAGTAGGCCGCACGGGCATAACGCATACATATTGCTAGTTTATTTGTCTCATAGCCCAGGCACTAACTCGTAGTCTGTGTTTGTTTGCCTTCTCCATCTATAGCCATATCCATACTAATATTGTAAAGGAAAATGGGCAGAAATGTATGAACACTGGCCTAGTAACCAATAACAATAATCACTATATCATCGGATACCAGCGGAAAACCTCAAACCTCTGTAAGAAATATTAAAAAATTCTGGAACATCGGGACGCCTTCATAGACGACGTTAGCATAATTACTTTGAAACACCGCTGCGCTGTCTTTGCATGGCGATAGCTTTTTCACACAAAGATTTCGAACTACCTGCCATAGTACTAGTTTTAAAACTTAGAATTACCTATCCTGTGACATTATCGCTTGTCCTCATTGGTCATTTAGATAGGCCAATTAGCTCACCCTCCTTTGAAAGTGACTCTTGTTTGTTGGTTTGTTTAGCACACTTTTGTAGTCAAACCGCTAAACCGATATCTTGAACCCCGAGAAGGTTCAAAGGGTACTTTGTACCCGCACAAACGAACGAAATGTGCCACTTTCCGTTTAGGTACTTATTTCAACAATCTCTTATCATTCCTCGTAATCATGATCTAAACTCTAAAGTATTCAAAACATATCCAACTTCAGGTAGGTATTCAGTTCAGATGAGTAAGTTGTTTATCAAGACACGTTTAATAAAGACGTGAATCAATATAATCCATATTTAGATCAATAGACTGTTATTACTTACATACATCCTACATACCTTCACGTATTCATTCCCAGAGTGGGGTAGACAGAGCTACAGAATTACCAAAACTCTGAAAAATTACTAAGGTTGAAGTTATGTAAATATATTTGTAGGTATACTTTTTCCCCCTGCGTCAGAAGGAGTATATTTTTCTTATGTATGTATGTCTATTGGGCACGATCTGCTGCTTAAACGGCTTAATTCATATTAAGTTTTGGATTGTATGAGCTATGTTGTTTTCCTTTAATACGCGATACAGTGACAGCCAGAATGTCTCGCTATGTTGAATGAGTCATACAAACAATACAATGCCTTTAAAGGAAATTTACATCAAACACCATGTATAATTAGTAATGCAAGCTGTTTACATATTGAAAAACATTTATCCGCGTAATTTTTTCGCTGAAAATTAACTTTGTAAATGTTTGGACGTGGTTGAGGTCAATCACGCATGTTATTAAGTACAA
The DNA here is from genome assembly GCA_927399475.2 of Acleris emargana. Classification (NCBI taxonomy): domain Eukaryota; kingdom Metazoa; phylum Arthropoda; class Insecta; order Lepidoptera; family Tortricidae; genus Acleris; species Acleris emargana. Next base: position 15,107,876 of record OV656853.1, on the reverse strand, counting down.
AAGTTAAAGAAATGAGAACCGATTAAAGCCTACAAAGCCTATGTACATTATCTATAGTGATGCAAATATGTTTTGTATTTGTTTATGTGCAACAAAGAGTTTACATACAAACCAATTCCCATACTAAAAAGCGTTTTGAAAGCGTTGCGGAGGCGGTTTTGGTATGGGAACGCGCCACAACGCGCCGCCTCCGACCTTAGTGCGTTTTAGGCTTTAGATAGGAGATGATCTCTTATTGTAAGTTTTAATGATCCGCAGCTAACTTAAGAGGATTGTGAAGAGAGCACTTTTAAAAACAATATGGACACGGACGGAAAGTGTTTTTATATGGAGTAAAATGAGGCCCTTTAAGTGTCCTAGTGTTTTAATCGGAAAACCGTTCTTCCGAGCATGTTTTAGAATTTTTAATTTTATTCAATATACGCGGACGAACTCTCTTTGAAGGACTAGCTCCATGTTCTATTTGGTTTTCATTTGCTAGTTGTTAACTTTTATAGAACGCTACTGGTCTCTAACTTCTAAACAACTCACAACAGTTGCGCAAACAATTTTCACTGGCCTGCGATACGAGACAGATTAGCGACTAGGTGCTAACACGGATAATTGTAACACTGGGAAGACCTATAACGTGCCTATAACAGATTTACAATGACGCTGTCAATTTGGTAATAATTTAATGGTTTTTATAAGTAAAAACAACATCAAATCAGTCGAAATGAAGTCTGCTAAATGCGAATTACTAACAAAAAACCGGGCAAGAGCATGTCTGACCATGCTCATAGTGTAGGGTTCCGAAGCCGTTACTTCACAAAAACAACCTGGTGGTGTCTTAGGCGATTTTAGTAGGTATAAACACATTAATCGCCTGTACCTCAGGAACCAACCATGTCTACTTAGCCGTGATAGTTTTCCTTTAAAATTCGTTATATGCGCTTTCGTTGAAGATATTTCTCACATTTTTAGTACTTGTAGTTTTACCTGTAGGGGGGGGGCACTTGACTCTAACAAAAATTAGCGCTTTAAATCTTGATATTTCATAAACGGAGCCTTTCATCGAAAAAATGTAGTCACAAACCCGCAATATTTCTGAAAGACCTATCCAAAAACACCCCATACTATGGGGCAGACGAGAAAAAACATGGCGGACTCGGCGAAACTATAAGGGTTACTAGTATAAACTACGGAACCATAATAAAAATACAAGAAACGTTTCTTTTTAACACATTTTATACCTGACTTTGGTTAACAAAACAAAAACAAACAAACAAACATAAACTCACGCCTTCATTCCCAGTGGGGTAGGCAGAGCTAAAGAATTACCAACAAGTCTTAAAACTTCTTGATAATGCTGTATAACCACATTTTGCACAAGTAGGCCAAGATGTTTGATGTTGGTTAACAGTGGTGTATAATTAAGACAACGGTAACTACTTAGATGTACAAATAATAGTTCATCCTTTAGATCAAAATCAATACATCGATTGTATTGAGCAGATATTTTCATTTAATCAATGTAATGAACTAATGACTCACCAGTTTCTGTAATATCTTGGCTTAGCCACAATAAGCCGTTTAACCTCGCCAAGGCTATGTAAAAGTACAATGAGTTCGTGTTTTTATTTAAATCGTTTTTTACTTTTATAAAACCGTTATACACGGGTGTTTTGTCTAGGTCCAGGGCGATAAACCCGTGGTCTAGACAGCGTGAAAGTTTATTTAGATTTGTTTTGGGGATCCATTAGTTAATGAGATGTTTTGGTTAGAGCAGGCTATGAGCAGGTTAGGAAATAACATACATTGTGTCCCAGAAACCGACGTCAACCCGCCTCGGGCTGATAGAGCAGCTCATAAGCTATCGATTTAACCCCCATGTATGTTCAGCAATTGTTATTAGTTTCCGAGATATTGATCATTTAAATTGGAATTTTTGCCATTTTTCCTTATGGCCGTGGTACGAACAAACCCTAAAGTCATGTATTAATTCACATTTTTTCTTTTTGTTTTCTTGCATGATTAGAATCACTGTGAAATAAGGAAGTTTTTAAAGCTACATGCCGATTATTTTTTCATTACAACTGTTTGAGTGTTCACTTGATCTTCAGAAGACTTTCCCTAGGACCCCAGAATTATCCAACTGATGATGAAAATCGCTCCAAAATCTGTTGCGTGGATTAGGAAGAGTTAGCGGATATACAGACAGACAGACACGGAAGACGACGTGGTTTTACATGTAAATAATAGAGAAAGATCATGTAAAAGTGTGTTTGTATGTTTGTTCCGCCCTCACGGTCCAACGCCTCGACCAATCCACGCGAAGTTTGGAACAGACATAGCCTGGAGACGAAAGGCTGTTTTATGTCCGAAAATTAGTCCCTTCTCCAATACACCGGAATTTTCGGGTTGATTCGAGTTTGGCGAAAACCCAATGACAGATTGAAAGGAGTGAGGTAATAGATTGGTACAGTCTGAAAGTAGATAAGGATATATTGATAAACCAATTTCCCCTCTCTCTCTGTATTGCAGACGTAAGGTCTGTCATCTGTACCAAAATAGTATACCCAGTTCCGAAACGTAAACAACTACATATTTATTCAGTGCCAAGAACTCACAAAGGTGTTTCATTTATATGGAAATTAGTAATACTGGCTATCCTTAGCGGAACAGCATGGCCTTATTAAGTCATGCGTACGTCTCCGCGTCTCGACGCATTAATGAGATCCAACCTTGGCAATTTCTGACCAACCTTGCTTGAAATTCCTTCCTACTCAAATATCGTATCGTATTGGCTTAATGCATTTATCGTTGTACACAATGCTATCAGTAGGTATGGCTACTTAATAAATATAACTCTCAAGAGATTGAGCATTCAATTGTTGGTACTTACTGTGTAGCTTGAACACATTGTTTAACTTTGATCCGATCAATTTCTATACCGATATGACATGTTTTTCTTTTTTCTTCATAAGTATGAAAGGGATAAAACATAAACAGCAACGTTTTTTAGGGTTTTTGTTACCGACTGTTTTTATTTTTTTATTCAGTCCTCCAGTGTTTCGCTGTTATGCTGTGATTATTTTAATAAATAAATCAATGTTCATAAAAGTAAACAAGTGGACGTCTTTTGGTTGACATGATGATTGTTTTTACCCGACTGCGTCATACAGAGGGTTATGTTCAGGGACCGGCCCGATATCCCATTCAAGGGGTTTCATATGGGTTTTTATATAGATTTATTTAGAATAGCCGTATCGCTTGAAAACCGTTCGTTTTGCTTTTTAAAGCGCTATTTATAAGGGTTACCCTTACAAAGGGTTTGGGTATTTCTAAGTCCGTTTCGTATAAGTGTTGTTCGATTACGATTTTAAAGCACTATAAATTGAGTGATATCAATATCCGTTTAACTTTAAAAAAATTAAGCGCTATTTATATGGGTTACCCTTATATTTGGTTATGCAATAAGAGAGGGATTATCGTCGGTGAAACTGCAAAACCGCGTAAGTGACATTTTAAATAAGGAGCAAAATGCACCTTTTTAATAAGACCGTAAGGTTTATTTTGCTCTATCATAAATTTGTTACTTACGCGGTTTTGCAGTATCACCGACGTTATGCAAATAAGTTAAATAATTAAGTCATATATTTCTTCGAAAGGGGTTATTCTTTTAGTGGGTTATACTTCGAGAGGTAAGTCTTTTAAATGATTTTATCTGGGAATGGGTGGTCGGGTCACTGATTATGTTTCGAGTGTATGTGTGTGTCTATTTCTACGGCACGCTCTGCAGTCTAAACGGCTTAATGGATTTTAACATATTCGCACCTTCAGAACAATAATGTCATAATTCAGAAATGTTTAATTGCGAATTTGGTCTCTATAATAATAAATTTATGACTTGAAGTTTGAAAGCTGAAATTTTGAATTATGACACTATTGTTTCGAAGGTGTGATATGAGGTGTCATTAAATTCGTCTTGGTTGTGGAAGTGACATAGGCTACAATATTGCAATTAATGAGAAGTGGCTTTTACATACATACCTTCACGCCTTCATTCCCAGAGTGGGGTAGGCAGAGTTACAGAATTACCAACAACGCTAAAAACTTGTTGATAACTCTGTAACCACAATTTGCACAATTAGGCTAAGATGTTTAACAGTGTATATTAGTGACAGGTAGCAAGCCCATCGCCTAACAATACTACAAGCCTTTATTCCCTTAGTCGCCTCTTACGACTTCCACAGGAAGACATGAAGTGGCACTATTCTAAGCCGGCAACCACACGGCGTGAGAAGTGGCTTTTTCTAACATATATCAACGACAATATCCAAAAAATGCAGTCGGGTTTTTTTAAGGCATAAAGAAGGCAAATGAGCACACAGCCCACCTGATGGTAAGTAGAAACTGTGACCCATAGACATTCGCATTCACACGACCGCAATCCTAAGACTGCAAATGCACTGCCAACCCTGAGGACTAAAATGGAATGCTTCTATGCTAGTCATTTCACCTGCTGTCTTATCCCCGAACCAGAACACACCAATGCAAACACTGCTGTTTGGCAGTTATTGGATAAGACCTGCACAAGGTCTACCACCCGCAATATTTAAAGCATGCTTTTTATTATTATAAACAACAGGCCTGTACAACAGGTGGGGTCAGAAGGTTCTTGATTGGCGTCCGCGGACCGGGACACGAGCTGTGGGTAGGCCTCCAACAAGACGGAGTGACGACCTTGTAAGGATCGCGGGAAAGCGGTGGATGCGAAAAGCACAAGACCGGTCTGAGTGGAGAGCCTTGGGGGAGTCCTAGGTATGTCCAGCAGTGGACGTCTTTCGGCTGACATGATGTACAACAGGTACTTACTGTAGGTACTAAGTCCACGCGGAAGTCCCATGCCAAAGCTATTAACCTGTACATTGGAAAGCATTTATAAAACAAATCACTATTCCCAACGTGTCCGCGGAGAAAGTCGCGTGCTGTGATTGTTTCATTGAACTCGAACGGCTTTTGTTTATTCCTCGGTTTTGATACACGCGTTGATTTATTGTTTAAAGTCGATGAAGTGGGTACTTCCCATTTGTTCTATGGTACTGTGACGTCATGGAACTGTTAACATTTTTCTTTCCCACCAGTTCCATGGTAGAACTATTGAAACAAAAAATGTGCTATTTGTTCTATAGAACTAGAAGCACTTCAAGTTTCCCATCAGTCCCATGGAACTGTGACGTCATAGAACTGTTGCGATATTTTTTTTCCCACCAGTTCCATGGTAGAACTATTGAGACAAAAAATGTGCTATTTGTTCTATAGAACTAGAAGCACCTCAAGTTTCCCATCAGTCCCATGGAACTATGACGTCATAGAACTGTTGCGAAATTTTTTTTCCCAGCAGTTCCATAGTAGAACTGTTGAAACAAAAAATATTTTTGTTGCTACTATTAAATATTTTCTCTTATTTACTTGACATTAGCGAAATTACTACGGTCCATTATGAATAAAAAGAAGAAAAAGAAATAATGACTTATAATCAAACTATGTTCTTTTTAATAAATATACATATATCCAGTAATATAGAAGAGAGGTGGTGGCAAAAATATAAATGTATTTTTATTGCAACTTCCACAACAGTGCTTGATTGAGATGACCACTTCTCCCTTGTTTTTTGCATCTAAAGGATCAATAAATATTATTGATTTAATTGTTCTCTAATCACATTAAATTAAGTTCTAAAGATCATTTGAGTTTACAGTTTTTATTTTTAATTGAAATTTAGGTCAAGAGCGACTATTCTATAGAACTAAAAAAATATTTTTTGTTTCAACAGTTCTACTATGGAACTGCTGGGAAAAAATTTATCGCAACAGTTCTATGACGTCATATGAATAGGAAACTTGAGGCGCTTCTAGTTCTATAGAACAAATAGCACATTTTTTGTCTCAATAGTTCTACCATGGAACTGGTGGGAAAAAAAATATCGCAACAGTTCTATGACGTCATATGAATGGGAAACTTGAGGTGCTTCTAGTTCTATAGAACAAATAGCACATTTTTTGTCTCAATAGTTCTAACATGGAACTGCTGGGAAAGAAAAATGTTAACAGTTCTATGACGTCACAGTTCCATAGAACAAATGGGAAGTACCCGATGAAGTATAATAAAGTATTGTGGCCAGGGGGGTTATTATGAGATTATAACATAGCAATGCAGTTCTGTTTACGTTGAGAGAAAAAGACAGAGACTATAAATTACTGCTATAGCTCTGTCTTTAACGCTCAACGTAAAATTAATTGCATTGCTATGTCATAATAACCCCCCAGAATATATATTCAAAAATACCGAGTAGCGACTTGAATGTCATCTAACTATTTAATTACCAACCTGGGTAAGTATACAATACATACAGTCGAGTTCATCAATATGTGTACACTTTAGTACCTTGTCTATTTATTGTCATATTTCAACTGCCATATATGAATTGTCACAGCGGTCATCGATTAAAGTGACAAGGTACTAAAGTGTACACATATTTAAGAACTCGACTGTACCAATAAATCCGTGACAGCCTTACAGACAACGCACAGCCTAAAATGCTAAACCAAGTGACTTGTGGAAGGAATAGGTATATCGACGGTGAACGACGGTGTAGTTACATTTTTTTGTGGATACACTTTAATCATAATCTGGCATTATTACTGAAGACACTGGTTTCATACTCATTTAATTTCTTATTTTTTAATGTCTTCAGTAATGATGCCAAATTAAATTTACAGTGTATCTATATAAAAATGTAACTATCGTCAAAATGTCAGTTAGGAGTTCATGGTACTTCACCGTCGATATGCTTTGATATATGCTTTGGGTACCCAAAAGGAGGACAACGTATTTTTCCAAAATCGACCCTACTTGGGTAGAAATAGGGGGTAGCGGGAAACTAATTCTATATCTACATAGATATCGCGAAATGATTTTGTTAAGTCCCAAAAATATCTATACGCCTCTATGGCGGCACTCACAATGAGGTTTATGTATGTGCCTACTAGCTTCTGCTCGCAACTTCCTAGACTTAGATTATTGTTATTCCCTTGGGAACTTTTACTTTCCAGGATGAAAGCCTCTGTTAATCCAGGGTATGAGTTATCTCAATTTCAAATTTCATCCAAAACCGTCCAGCCATTGCAGCGTGAAGGAGCAACAAACTAACACACACACAAACTGTCGCATTTATAATAATATTAGTAGGATATATTTGTGAAGATCGCGGGAACGCGGTGGATGTGAAAAGCACAAGACCGGTCTGAGTGGAGAGCCTTGGGGAAGGCCTATGTCCAGCAGTGGACGTCTTTCGGCAGACATGATGATGATGATGATATTTGACGCGACGGCTGTATATATTATATAAATACTTATCATTCCTATATTCTAGTCACAGACCATCCAAAAAAAGGGAAAGGAAAAGGGTACCCATACCTATCATGTATTTGAATATTGGTACCTTAATTATCAGTTTACCATCTTCCCAACATAGTATTTATTTAACTATAAAGCTACCTACACGGTCAATTGGTATGAGATGGTCCTCTGATATATAATTATTTATGTGTAAATTAACTTATGTAATAAAAACAGGTGAAAGAATATGAATTCTCAAGAATGTTTACCCATACACCTTGATTTGGTGACTAATATAGATTGATATTGAGCACCCTACTCAGGTTATATTGCTGACTGATTGCAGTTCTGTTATCACAGGTATTTTCTAACATTGTTATGACAAATTGATAAGATAAAACAATATTACCCGTGTTCCAACCAAATGTGTATGAGAATGATTCATTTTAACATACATACGACGCATTTGCTGGGTCCCTTCAGAATTGTGTTAACGGGTTTTACTGTTTTTGTAATTAAGGAAAAATATGTAAGCGTAACAAAACAGGATAGTTATAAGTAAAACTGAAAAGTAAAGATTTATTTTATATACTTCTACTATTGTTATAAAAGCCCATTGTTGTTTGTTCTATCTTCAAGCCCCAACTGATCAATATAAAATTTGTTTTGACAACAGACATAAGGTATTCTTTATCCTGGAATTTGGGTACAGTTCTCGAGGAATAACGATAAATGACTTCAGCATGGAATGTGGCAGGGAAAATAATAACATTTAAAATTCATAATGAATTAAACCTACCAAATATTAAGTATTAATTTTTGCATGTGTACATATGAAGTCAAAGACAATCAAGGAGTTCAAGGACGTAATCTGAACAGAATCTTACTTAGATAAACTTACTTAAATAGAGAAATACATTCTTAAATACATAGAAAACATGCAAGACTGGGGAAGAAATACTACCCATGACACAAATGTCTGCCCTTACCAGGATTTGAATCTGAGACCGCTATCTTCATAGGCAGGCTCACTACTAACAAGGTTAACATGTCGTCGAAAAAGAATAAGTAAGTAGAATAGTGACAAATACTTGCATGACACCTAATTAGAGTAATTAGCCACCCATATGGAAAATCCCATACCACCTATTTGCTTAAAGTCATTGATATTATTTATGACTTATTAAAAGTATTGTTCCTGGATTTAGGTTTTACCAACATTCCCAACGTTTCATTTGCACAATTATATTCAAGTCATTGGGCTACATTTAAAAGTTTCTCATTAAGTGATAAACATGTGACTGCAGGCAGACTACGAAACCACAGAGTATCATTTACATGCATGTTGGATATTAAATTACACTGCAGATATGTGATACCGTACAAATGTAACATCACAGTCAGATGGGAAAAATGGTTTCTACAAACTTTATATCAGGGACCAGCCTGCTATTCCATTTAAGGGGTTTCAAATGGGTTTTTATAAGCATTGTCGGGAGCCATTCAATTTGATTTTTAAAGCACTATTTATAAGGGTTACCCTAATCAAGAGTTTGGAATGGGTATTTCGAAAGGATTAATTATCCCAATGCATTACGTATAAGTCTTGTTCGATTTTGCTTTCATAAAGCGCTATATTTTGAGTGATACCAATATCCCTTTTACTTAAAAAAGCTGTTTGATTGGGTTTTTAAGTGCTATTTATAAGGGTTACCCTTATAAAAAGTTGTTCTATTGGCTTCTTAAGCCCTATTTATAAGGGTTACCCTTATATTTGTTTATGCAATAAGAGAGGGATATCAATTTAAAAGTAGGTATATATAATACAAATTGGTAATATTCTGGATTTACAAATATGTTTTCATTGAGAAGTCAGGTTTTTCTTTTCTGTTATAGGTTTGAAGCAATATGATCTTAATGATGGATATTTTCTTGCACCACACTCAAGCCGCCTCGCAATGCTAAGTCATGGAACACATGACCTAACCGGCAGGGGTTAACTTTCTAATTACACTTTATAATAAATAAGGTTTAAAATCAAGTGTTACAGACTGTAGTTTGGGAGTCCCTCCTTAACCAAAGCTACTGTAACTGCAATTGCTGTGTATACTTTACTGGGTTACAGTGGCGAGTTTTGTTATTTGCGTGCTCATGTTACTGGCAGTCTATAGAACACTGTTAAATACTTACATATACGTGGAACTTCATGAATTCAACATAAAAAGTGTATGGTAGTAACCGAGAGAAGTATAAACCCAAAAGATCTTTTAACCCCTGGTATGCTTAGGTACAGATCCAAACCTTATATTATTTATCTTTTTTTTAATATGTCATAATCGGAGGCGATTTTCCACATTTGCCAAAGTAGAATGAATTCTCTCATCTTTGAAATTAGGTTGTGATTGCTACAGGAGTTTTTAATGCATGTCCCGCTCTTCTACCAAATTTTCTATACATTATAACCACCATACTAACATGGAACGTCAATTTAACCAGCTGCTTTAATTAAAAACGTTAAGCTAACCCAATGCCATGCCAACCTATAATAACACTATACATACCTACTAAGTCAATACTTATTGAAAAAAATGCAAATACATTCCAAGCGTCCAAATAGTAAACAAAAGAAATTCAGCGAGGTATATTTTTCAATCGCTACAAAAACACCTAATACTTCTAATTAGCTCAAACAGTCTATTTGTTTTTGCGGCCAATTTGTTTTCTACATTAGAACGATTTTAGTCGATGACAGTCCTCGGTCCGTGGGCTCAAGGTTACGAGGATTTCACGCAAGTAGATCAACGGAAACGTTCCAGAACGCATTTCGAAATAACAATACATACGCATTACGAAATATCTAATAGCATTCCGCAACAAATACCTGCTCCAAAGACAATGCACTACATTACACCGAAATAAACGGCAGGTGTTATTAAATACGCATGTTTAATAAACTTACAATGTTTAACACTGGCCAATCGTCGTGACATCCATTAATCACTTTCACGAATAATAAAAGTTGCAAATTAATATTTTGGAAACACGAACACCGAATATTTACAATTTTTCAATATTTACAAATAGACCTCTTTCTACTCTGCGGAGCACTTGTGAAAAACCATAGACTAAACAGATGGTTGACTGACGGACGGTAATCCGAGAACGAGACAGGTATAATAGTGATGTACGTTCAGTCAGTTATCGAGTTGATGATCGATTATGCAATGAATTTTCCGGTATAACACTATGTTTTACCAAATCATATATCATTTTACCAACTTTCATTTCTGAATTACTTCCCACAGCATTATATTATTTAATATTTTTTTGTCGTCATAAATCTAACCTAACCAAACTTATTTAACAAGCCTATTTAACTATGTAATATGTTATGGTTTGAGCACAAATACGTTTTTGCGAAATGAAAGTTCGTAAAATGTCAGGATACCGAATTTTGCAGTATAAAATTAAAATGCACATAATGCCTGTGCTATCTCTGTGCTGTGAAGTAGGAACCTTTCCGAATTTGACAGAAGCTAACCTGCTAATAACACCAAAATAATTACTCTCTCACATCCGTAGACTTATTTCTTTAATAATGCCTTAAACTCGATTGGCCAGCCATTGGTTAAGAAAAAGTAGTTTTGCTGCAAATTTACGCTACCATGAGGATTTACATAACAGTCAGATATAAAATACAACAAGGTAGACCTTTAACATTCCTCACAACGTGTACATTACGCATGATAAACATTTACGATGTAAATGTTTATAATTCATGATATAAATTTTACAGCAATGAATAATCAAATACTCAACCGCTTTTATTTTGTAAAAAGGACCATCTTGACAAAACGCGAAATTTAAATTAGTGAACGTAGGTCAAGTTTGTCATTTGAATATTTTTTTAGAATCCGTTTCCTCAAAAGGGAAATAGGAACCTCTATAGGATTACTTCGTAGTCCGTCTGTCATGACACTTTTCCTCAGGAACGTGTGTGGAGGAATCAAGTTTAAATTGATATCAAATAATTACTTCTGCAATCCTTTGGAGCAGTGAAGAAAAACAACTTCTAAGTTAAGGCAATTAAAAGATACGGTGGTTTTTGGGACAAATTTTGAAGCTCGAAAAAAGCTTTGTTCTTTTTAACCTATATCTACCTCATCGTGAAATTTCTCATGAAGCTTTTAACGAAGAATATTTTTTAGCGGAAATTAAAGGGAAAACCCGATAAAACTTAATTTGTAGTTATATCACAAATACATATTTTCAGCTATTATAAACTTTTTGCAGGTGGTATACCACTACGACTTATTTTCGATAAATGGGGATAACCATTATCCAACAGAAAAGTTAAGTTTATTCCTCAATCCAGTTTATCTTTTTGTTAGAGCAATATTCGGAGTGTTCATAGTTTAGATGGACAAAAATTAATCGTAATACTTATAATGTCATTATCTACGTATAAATAAAAGTATTTTTATCGATATATTGATATGGCATTTTGACTGCCCTATTGTTGTCTATGGTTAAAATATTGCCAGCCTTAACAAATTTGCCTGTTGTTAGGGAATTAACGGAGTTTCGATCCTTAAATGTTTATGAACCTAACAATGCAAAACTTTAAAGTCTAGTATTGAACTAAATGCACTAACTTGTTTTTTCAACTCACAGTAAGTTATACATATTAAAGCAGTTGGCTATTAGAACTGTGTAAAGTAATACTTCTCACGTTAACACAGGACCCATTATTTACGAAAATAAGAATGTTAGATTGGTGTTAAAGTAAAAAAAATATGGCGTATTAGGTAACGGGAACTCTGATTGATTTGTGGTAACATTATTGCAAACTCCCTGACGGACACAGATGTTCGTAGTACGAGACACTACCGACCGGGCAGCAACGCAGCACAAGCATTCATCCTAGTATCGGACGTGGGCGATATCAAAACATTGTGTTCCTGATGTTTCGCGCACTTTCCTTTACTGAATGACTGACTGAAAATCAACGGCTTATATCATAAATCAATAGAGAATAGTGTTTTTGTGAATAATCAGTGACATTACTGGGTGGGACGTTCGATTTTTCGTCTATAGACTGGTGTTTAAAAATTAATAATTTGGATTTTTGTGTAAAAATGACCGCCTCAACGATGATCGAGCTGGAATCCTGGATCATCTACCAGTGTGTTCTGAACGAGTGCCATGTGTCCAGCTGTAAGTAAAAAAAAACTTAATTAAAAACAAAATATTTTGCACTCTGGGTTGGGTTGTTGGGCATGTTTACCTACACTACTATGAATTAATTTTTAACGAGTAAAACACAATACATTTTATAAGCGTGAATTTGCATGACCGCGGTAGCAATATTCCTATTTAAATGTGGTTAATAGAGTGATTAATGAGAATATTCACGGAGATTCCCAAACCATAGAAGGCATTGTTTACAAGATCTGTTTATTACTTACCGACTATGCCTACCTATTCTCACATTAATTATTTTTTTGAACATCGTTAGATGATAAGACCCTATATAGAAGCCTAGAAAGCTTGAGGAAAATGAAAATTATTATTTTCATGCACCGACTATTGTTTTTGTCATTTTAAAGCAACAAATGGAGCATGGGTCGTTAACTGCCAGTTAGTCATTAAACTTTTGAAGCGTTTTGAAGAACAGGTAAAGCAGGTTTTAATTATTTTCCAGTTACCTACCTACCTACCTATGTTTATATGCAATTAAAAAGCATTTTAATTTGTCAGCGTCTTACATAGTTTGGCACAGACAGGCAGAAGAAATAAAAACGAGCGATTTTTTAAATAAGTTTTTTCGAGTTTTGGATCCTACCTGTGCTAATGAATATTAAGTTTGACGTGACGAGATAAAAGCTCTCTGCGTACGTAACGTGATTTTACACGGACGGGACGGGGAATTTTAAAAATATCGTTTCGTAGAAAATGTATGGGAATGTGCATACGTAACGATTACACGTGACGGGAAAAACAAAAATGTACTAAACCACGTTCCGTCCCCGTCCCGTCCACGTCCTGATTACGTTACGTATACAGAGACCTTTATTGAAATTAAAACTGTTCGGTGTTCTTTGTCTGTTGATAATAATAATTATAAGATGTGGATTGCTTGTTGGGGCATGAGCGGAAACCAACCCTGACGACATTTCTTGGAGTCGTTTATTTTTGTTTAACTTCCGCCCGTTCATTCAATAACCATAGACAATATAGACATGTTAAAATAAGTTTGTACCTACCTACCATGAGTTTAATGCACGCCTTTTGCGTTTTACTTTCTTACGGTCCGTGTTGGTTGAATCATCATAATTTAACCCTAACCTTTTTTTATTCCGTCAATGAGTTCAAAATACTCAAATAACGTCGATTAAAATGAGGCACTTTTTTGTATTCATCTTCCGGGTCTTATGCATTGCTTCGGTTCAAAAGCAAAAGTGATGACGGAAAACGTTCTTATTTTAAAATTAACCCTTATGTTGCTTATTAGGTATTTATTTACCAGTATACGTACCGACCGCGTGAGTCCTATCTTCTGCCGATTACCTTGCTTCTTTAGACCGAGCGAGACGGCATTGTTTTTTTTTCATATTCCTCGTACCATAATGCAATGCTTCCACGGTTCATAAACGCAAATGATTAGCACAACGCCAAGCTCCTTGGCCTTCATACAAATCTGACTCAAAATGGAGTTCTTGGGAATGACTGATTGTGTTAATTAACTTTAATTACTGCTCTTAATTCATAAGCCACATGTGCAGCGCCTGTTCTTTGTCAATAAAGAGTAACTTAAGCTAAAACATTAAGCAGAAGGCCGACAGCCAGGGGCGGGCATCTTAAGGACATGAAGCTAATACCTTATGTTTTTTTTTTCTTCATATTATTATAAACTGAAGTTATGACAAGGCACAAATCGTGATGTGATTATCAGTTTATCGCGGTATCCTGACTTTTTACCAAATCATCATTTAAGAAAGAAAGATAAAAAATGGGGCATCCGAAGTTTTGAATTTAGTGCTTTATTGGAACTACTGTTTGGTTATTACAACTGCAGCAATCATAAAGAAGCACCTGCGTCATAAATTCTCGCCGTTAAACCAGACCTTCCTCCCTCAGAACCAAAGCTTATTTTACCCAAGGACATTATGTAAATTCTTTATCAAGGCACCGGAGTCAAGGTCCCCTAAACTTATTAAAGTTCACTTCACGCACACAAATTATGTACAACTTGGCCAGGCCTCGACCGCAGTCCAGATTTAGAGTCCCTTCCAAAAGCGCTTGAAATGGACTAAATTACTTTAGTTTACAAGCTTCTGCGGCTAAAATTATTGGTTAGGAAAGGAATTTCTCGAAATCTTAAACGGTGTCATAGACTGCAGACATTCATATTCATCTAGTTTTACTATAAAGAAGTTTCCTGGTAACGTTCATGTTCTCTCCGATAGTGTTTGATAATTTTCGATGGTATTGGAAATCTGTCTGCAAACCCAAAAGAAAACGATCTAAAAAACGTTACAATGTTTGGCAACTAATTATTTTTTACTACTGTTATAGGCTTTATGTCGCCGATTATTTAATAAATCATTAATTACTCTTTTAAGACTTGTAGCCACGGAGAAACACACCCACCTTATTCTATGTCTGTCTACCTTTAATTCCAAAATGTCCATTGAACCTTATAGATTAACAGCAGAATATGCAAAACGTATTTCCGCAAGTCAGGGTAGGGTGTGAACGTCTGCAGGCTACTCGGATTTTTAGGGAGGCATCGATCGTAGGACAGGGGCCACGGCCGTCGTGTCAAGGCTTCTCCTAAACAACAGCCTTAATGCTTTATGGAAATATAAGTTTTCGTGACCGTAAGTAATGCGCTGAAAAACGAAATTCCAAGGTTCCTACGTCACCTCTGCATCTTTTTTTCTTGACGTGTTTAGTCTAGTTGGTAGTGACCCTGCCTGCGAAGCTTTGTGATAAGTACGAGTATTCGTTCCTGAGCCTTGGACGTTTTCTATACGTATTAAAGTATTATTTTCTATAAATGAGTGTATTTTTATCGTTATCTAGTACCCATAGTATAAACCTTGAGCTTGAGCATCCGAAGTTAAGCATTAAGTGCTTCAAAGTGCTTAAGTGCTTCAACCAGGATCATCATTATTATCATCAATTAATCTGAAACGATCTAGCGCTCCCTCAGGCTTCCTTCCATGATATGTCTCTAGCTATTGATGCACTCAGTGATGCCATTTTGTTTTAGGACGTCCTCGTTTCCGCTTACCAAGCACAAGTCATGTGAGGTCTTTGTTCAATATACATATAATTAAATATCTTTGTTCCAATTAGTTAACCATAGAAACAACTAACAAAAGGCAATGTTTTCAACTGGTACGACGTGAATGAAAAATTATCTATGACTATGACCTTTACAGAAACTAGAAAAAAGGGACCGGTACAGAAACTGAATTAATAATAGAGGATAGGAAGTAATATAGGGTACGAGAGGAAACGTTTTATTTCGCAGCAACGCCTTCTTTATTTCTTTTGGCTTCTCTGAACATTCATACAATATGTTCCTAACATATCTTGTTTGGACGTAATAATCGCGAGTACTTTCGAAATTGTTTTAAGTTATAACAAATTATGAATCTCCTTTATATTCCACTTAATCTGTTTCCACTTGTCCCTATAAATTACAACTGGTGTATATCTCCCAAGTTATCCTATCGTATTCACCCCTTCCTGGCAACGGCTGTTTACTTAGTTAAGATTCTAATCAGGATTGATCTTGGGTCCGCTTCAACAAGATGCTGTTTTGGTAATTCCGCACGTTTCAGTAAATTAATTCCTTATCTACGAGGAAGATGGAATCATTAGTCCCGCCTAGGGTTTGCAATGCGGATCCATTTTGTATGGAAGATCCGGATCTGGATCCGAAATTATCCGGATCTTCCATACAAAATGGATCCGGATTGCAAACCCTAGTCCCGCCACAGGAGCGTCGAAATATAACACCTAAACGAGTGGATTCTAAGAAAATACATTTCTGATTATTTCGTCAACTGGTGAAGGGTGCCAATAGGTATTAAATAAGTCCGTCATTATAGCTACGCTACGTCCTTACTCTGGGTTCAATCTATATCCATACCAGACTTTATCTCCATTGGTTCAACAGTTAAGCCGTGAAACATACACCCACAGCCGCATTATGGAAAAAACACATTGTACAAAAGAGGTTAATATAGATTTAGGACATGTGGCATTGATGTTTGCTAGCCTGATTAACAAATCCAACTCCGTTTCAAGCAGAAAGCAGACACTACCGCTGAATGTGTTGATGAAAACAGAAACCCAATTCAAATACTTGAGAATCGAATTCGGTGTAGTCCTAAATTCCCGTCCCTACTCAACGAGGACCCGACAGAATGTTCCATCAGTGTAACATTCGGATCCAATTCATTTCGCAGCGGACTGAAGTGTTTGCCGCGCGCCCTGAAGCCGCCATTACAAGGAAATAGACCAACAAATTTTGAATTCAGGTCGAGTAATCAAAGAACGAATCCCAATAGCAAAGGGTTATGTGGGATATTATTAATTAAAACACGCTCGTCACGTTGAAGAACACGTTTACTGTTGGCGGAAGAAGCCAAGTAAACGGGGATTGTTTTAATTAATATTCCTACAAGTGAAGGCTTCATCAATTTAGGCGGTGGCAAGATTGCGCAAAACGCTTGGCAGGCCGGTTTTATGAAAGACATTTTCGCAAGTTCAACCTTTAGTCTATGCCGAGCAAATGGTATAAAAATAATGAATACAATACAATATGTTCCTAAAATATCTTGTTTGGACGTAATAATCGCGAGTACTTTCGAAATTGTTTTAAGTTATAACAAATTATGAATCTCCTTTATATTCCACTTAATCTGTTTCCACTTGTCCCTATAAATTACAACTGGTGTATATCTCCCAAGTTATCCTATCGTATTCACCCCTTCCTGGCAACGGCTGTTTACTTAGTTAAGATTCTAATCAGGATTGATCTTGGGTCCGCTTCAACAAGATGCTGTTTTGGTAATTCCGCACGTTTCATTAAATTAATTCCTTATCTACGAGGAAGATGGAATCATTAGTCCCGCCTAGGGTTTGCAATGCGGATCCATTTTGTATGGAAGATCCGGATCTGGATCCGAAATTATCCGGATCTTCCATACAAAATGGATCCGGATTGCAAACCCTAGTCCCGCCACAGGAGCGTCGAAATATAACACCTAAACGAGTGGATTCTAAGAAAATACATTTCTGATTATTTCGTCAACTGGTGAAGGGTGCCAATATGTATTAAATAAGTCCGTCATTATAGCTACGCTACGTCCTTACTCTGGGTTCAATCTATATCCATACCAGACTTTATCTCCATTGGTTCAACAGTTAAGCCGTGAAACATACACCCACAGCCGCATTATGGAAAAAACACATTGTACAAAAGAGGTTAATATAGATTTAGGACATGTGGCATTGATGTTTGCTAGCCTGATTAACAAATCCAACTCCGTTTCAAGCAGAAAGCAGACACTACCGCTGAATGTGTTGATGAAAACAGAAACCCAATTCAAATACTTGAGAATCGAATTCGGTGTAGTCCTAAATTCCCGTCCCTACTCAACGAGGACCCGACAGAATGTTCCATCAGTGTAACATTCGGATCCAATTCATTTCGCAGCGGACTGAAGTGTTTGCCGCGCGCCCTGAAGCCGCCATTACAAGGAAATAGACCAACAAATTTTGAATTCAGGTCGAGTAATCAAAGAACGAATCCCAATAGCAAAGGGTTATGTGGGATATTATTAATTAAAACACGCTCGTCACGTTGAAGAACACGTTTACTGTTGGCGGAAGAAGCCAAGTAAACGGGGATTGTTTTAATTAATATTCCTACAAGTGAAGGCTTCATCAATTTAGGCGGTGGCAAGATTGCGCAAAACGCTTGGCAGGCCGGTTTTATGAAAGACATTTTCGCAAGTTCAACCTTTAGTCTATGCCGAGCAAATGGTATAAAAATAATGAATACAATACAATTAAAGCATAAACATTATAGTTATGTTTAACGAACAGTGTTAGTATTTTATTTGTTATTTTAAAGTCGATGACGGTATACCCGTGTACGAGAGTGCGCTTGTGGCCTAATTTTGTTTAATTCTGATTCTGATTCATGATCATGACCACTCGATTCGCTTGATTTGATAATATCGTTAAAATACGATATTTCACCTGGGTTTAATATCATAATATTTCGCAACGAGAAACTTTAGCAGATCGAGACATCCAATTCGCATTAATAAAACAAAATCACAGATTATAACCCAAGGAATCCGCATGGCTGCTAATAGGTGCTGATATATGAGATAATTAAGGACTATAAGCTGCGGGTTATGATCGTGTTTATCTACGTGAATAAACCATCTGTCACTTTCTGACCGATATATCCCTACCTAAGAGCGAGGGTGACGGATGCTTTATTCAACGCGATAAAGGCGAGCACAATACGGACCCTGGCATTCACCGGATGCCCATTATGCCTTAAATATCTAAAAGAGTAGTCTGAAACAAAACACGACAAATCTGAAATATTCGCGCTCTGTGAGAAAAAGGACTGCGATGAAGAAATTTTGATAGTGGTCACATCAGAAACCTTGGGCGCGAATTAGACTGGCAATAAAAAATCCAGAAGTCGATAGCTGTGCACTTTTTACTGCTAGTCATATCTCGCTTTAGATATTGTATGAACACAACAAAGTGGTGATGGACAGTCAAATCCTGCTTTAAAACCTAGAGTTTCAGTAAATACGGGAAGCTTTACCTCGATTTTCATCTACACAGGAACGGCTTCATTATTGGAAGTATGTCATCCCCAGCTCTCCGAAGCGGGATTATGCAGGATTGCGTATGTCGTATGTGGAATGTAGATTATGAATGGACGGCCAAGGTCGACGAAGGCATTTTGTGGATATAACGTGCCGATGACAGCAGCGGCTTCGCGTTCCACGCTTTAGGGGGAATTCACGATGGAAGTTCATTATAAGAATGCATAATCAAAGAGGGTTTCAGTACAATGTCAACTGTCAATGTCGAGAATTGAAGGTTGATGTTAAAATATCAATCCTGGGTAAGTTTCAATGGATTTTTTTTTGTGAAAGTTATGAAGTGACGAGGAATACTAGACTATTTATGCCAGCAAGGAACTTCGCTTAATTGGATGTTATCTGATCGGAGAGCGTTTTCAACTTGTTGGTGCTAGTTCACTTGTGGGAGGACCTTGTGCAGGGTCCGTCCGGGTTGATACCACCATCTTATCCATTAACCGACCGCCAAGCAGCAGTGTTCGAGTTGTTGTGTTCCGGTTTGCGGATAAGACCGCCGGGGAAATGACTAGCATAGAGGCATTCCATCTTAGTCCTCAGGGTTGGCAACGCATTTGCAGTCTTAGGATTGCGGTCTTGTAAATGCGAATGTCTATGGGTTTCAGTTTCCACTTACCATCAGGTGGCCTGTGTGCTCGTATGCCTTCCTATGAGATAAAAAAAATAATAATTGTTAAGACTAATAAGCAAGGGCTCTCTTCAACACGGTAAAGGAATAGTGCTTTTGACGTGTTATAGTATTATTGTTTTAACTCTTCCGCCATTGCAGTCAAGTAAACAATAGCTACACAACGTTGACGATAGAACACGTCAAAAGCTATATTGTTTTACCGTGCTGAATAGAAGCCTCTATTTTAGTTAGTAAAAACCATATTGTCTTTGACATGTTATCGTAGTGCCAACGTTTTAATAGATGTTATTAGGCCCATTCTGCATTTCAGTGTAAATCTTTTGTTATCGTCCGATAAAAATTATACCCAATTATAAATCATACATACATAACATACATACCTTCACACCTTCATTCCCAGAGTGGGGTAGGCAGAGCTACAGAATTACAAACTACAATTATAAATCAGCGTCTAACTGCCGCACCCAGAGACGTCAATTAAATTAAATGCTCGTTTAGTGACGTGTTGTCTTATTCTATTGCTATAGCAATGAAAGTGACAGCAACATCTTCAATCAATCATTAAATTTAATTGACGTCTCTGAGTGCGGCAGTAATTAAATAACAAAATTACAATGTTTAAGTTTTACGGTTTTCAAAAACAACTCTTAAATTAGGTACTCAATTATCGTTGAAGAATCTTGGTAACAGCAAACTTGTTTCCAAAGAAAAGGCGGGTACATCAACATCCACTGCGTTACTCACTTTACAGTTATTACTAATAGCTTTTTATGAATTGGATAAGTCTAAATATAAGCTTACTTACGTCGCTTTTCGAGTTTCAAGTTAGACAACGCTGCACTTTATCGTTTTTTGAAATAATAATAGTGTAACTAGTGAGAATGTGGCAAAAAAATACGTACAACTAAAAGTAGGATAGCCCATGACAGTAATGGCGGCTTAAAACAATACCATAACACGTCAAAGACAATATGTTTTTACCCAGTTTAAAAAAAGGCCCTAATCTGTTTTTTTGTGGGATCATGTAGGTTGGTAGACATGGTTAATTATTACTTAAAGTAATAAAACCTAGAATTGAACATACAGGGGAGAAAAAAAAACAAGTACAGGTTTTTTTTTAAATTAATTTTGACGTGCGCTTGACCATTTGAAATCTCAAGACTTACGATCTCAAGGTCCTAAGACTCCAAACGTCTTTCCAACCCCGAGGACTAGCACCTGTAATTATAGACAAGAAAAGTGATTAGGTACTTAACTTAAAGCAGTAATTTAAATAAAAATTGTCACTTAAGTCATTACTTTTACTCAAGTTATTACATGTCTTGTGTATAAATACGGGTGTAAGATAGAATGCCTCTATTCTAGTTGTTTCACCGGTTCTTATCCCCACCCCAGAACAACAATCCGATCACTGGTTGCCGGTTAAAGGGTGAGATTGCATAAATGTAAGGATAGAAATCCTGGTGCTTCATCGGACGGAACAAGATATCGCTTGTTCTTTTAACAATGGCTCCCCCTTCCTTGTAGATATAAAAAGTAGTCAGTTCCAAGGCGTGTGCGCAGGCAGGTGTGCGCACAGCTGTTTGCCGCCATATTTGTAACGGTCACCGCGATCCTTCAACTTTGCATTAGACTTTAGTAAACTTTGGATCAAAATAGACATGTTCTTACGAATATAAGTTATCTGGTGTAGAATTGTGGTGGTGTTTTTAGTGTTTCTGTTTTTTTTTGTGTTTCTTATAATTGTATCATAAGAAGGTATATTTAAAGAGTTTAGTGTTGTGCTAAATTTATACTAGATGCTAAACTAACATCGGAAGATTTGATTTGGATTTGAACAACAGTGTCTAATGTAAGTTCTTATTTCAAATTAATTAAAAATATTCTATTGTATGCTAATGAGAGATGAGAGACCTCTAGAGAATTAATATTAATTATATTCTTTTACATTTCTGTGATGTTTATTTTTGAAGTCGAGGTTTTAATCAATAAGAACGTTTTCAAGTGTTTTCAAGTGTTATTACGAGTATAATATTAAAATTGTATTTGTCGTTAGAAACTCGTCTTATTTGCAAAAATGATGTCTCACAATTGAATAATACATTCATTGGCACGCTGTGAGTTATTGTTATTGTGTTGAGAATTAATAATTGATTATGTAACTATTAATAACTTCGATTATATAATTTTGCTTATAAATAAACAAATTAGCATTGTAACTTTTTCCGTGGTTACAATATGAATACAGGGTTTACATTTTTTTAATTTTGAAGATTGCGGGTTCCGTATATATTAAAATATTATCATAGTCGCTGTCAAAATAGGTGTTTCAATATAAACAGACTAGTTGTTGCCTGCGACTCCGTCCGAGTAGTAGTCGCTCTTCCAGAACTGTCCAATTTTACGGGGCAAGTAAGAAGTAACGAACTAGAGACGAACATAGGGTAGGGTTTTGTAAATATGATAAGTAAGTATTTATAGAAAAAGGAATAAAAAGTTTCGCTCGCGATGCATAAGCTAGTGAGTCATGCAACTTGACGTTAGTCAGCGCTGATAATGTTTAATGCATACACATAGCAGGTAGGTATAGTGGCCCGTTCTAGCAGCGCGCAGGAAAATAAAACAAAGCATATGTTACTCATGGATTAAACTACGTTATGGTGCTTTTTTTCGTTTTTTTTGTTTCGTATCCTATTCAATGCAAACAAACAAACAATCAAATCTTTTCCTTTCTATAATATAAGTGTAATAGGTATACATAACATATAGCCCATAATGTATATCTGGAATAATGATCCTTTCAAAAGGTAAAATATTTTTTCACCTCAGCAGCTCAAACAAGCAGGTTTTGCTGCTTAAAAACAGTGAGCAAAATTCAATTTTGCTGCGAGCGAGAGGCAAAGTAGCTTTTTAATTATTATTTTTAAATGCCGTGTGCAGTGCTGGGGCTACTCACAACATTCGAAAAAATTGAACTTCACTTTGTTCTGTCATTTTCACTTCGATATGAAAAAAGCGAGAGATAGAAACAACATGCTCCTCAAGGATCTCGGTGATGTACCTGGCAGCGGTCAAACCACCGCCACGGCCCCCACCAGGTACAAAAACGAGCTCGGTACGCCCTTCCATGGAAATGCCCGCCCACACCATGACGGAACCCCCTCCATAGGCAACTGTTCCCCTGAAACAGCACTGTGCGTACCGTTCCCCTGACCTCCTGTAGACCCTCCCCCGTCTGTCACAGCCATTCAAGCACACCCTGGACTCATCGCAAAAAAGAACTGGGGTCCATTGCTCAATGGTCCAGTTTTTGTGCTGATGAGCAAATTCCAGGCGTGCTTGGCGGTGACGTGGGAGCAGTCTGGGGCCCGTGGCGGGCCGTTTCGGGGTCAGGTTAGCTTCCTTAAGCCTTCGCCTTACTGTCCACTCGCTGGCAGTAACCCCTCTTACATCCTGAAGATGCTGCTGGATGGAAACGCCGGTCTGGTGCCGATTTCTGAGAGAGGTAGTGACCATAAAGCGGTCATCCCTCTCAGATGTGCACCTCCGGCGGCCAGAACCTGGTCTTCGTACCAAGGCCCCAGTCTCCCGATACCGTCGGTAGACTCGGAATACTGCTGACTGGCTTAAATTCAGCTGGTCAGCCACAAAGCGTTGGTTGTGTCCCTCTTCCAGCAAGGCCACGACTTGGGCGGCTTCAGTCATGATGGTATCCATTTTCTCCAAGGCTTCTGAGTAGGGTCGTTAGCAGAGATGTGTACCGGTCAACTTCTGATAAGTGACTGATGACATTTCCCCCTCCACCCCCTTATTTATAGGGGTCAAAGGGGGCACAACTCGTACGTTTCGGAACGAGTAAATGACCCACATATCGGAAAATAAGGCATAACTTCAAAAATCGTGGATGGATTTCCACGGTTTTTCATTTTTTTAATCGTTACATTATCACCTTTCGTTTGATACCATTTTTATTAATATATCATGGATGGGTCAAGAAATACTGGACGGAGAACCCAAGCGTGCAGCTTGAGTCGATTTTTTTGCTCGCGAGTGTATGTGTGGAATTTGAAAATCGAACTTCGAATCAAGTTGTTTCTATCTCTCGCTTTTTTCCTATCGAAGTGAAAGTGACAGAACAAAGTGAAGTTAAATTTTTTCGAATGTTGTGAGTAGCCCCAGCAGTCCCAGCACTGATCACGGCATTTAATTTTTTTTATTAAAAAGCTACTTTGCCTCTCGCTCGCAGCAAAATTGAATTTTGCTCACTGTTTTTAAGCAGCAAAACCTGCTTGTTTGAGCTGCTGAGGTGAAAATAACTATTCCCGAAGCCAACTTGACAGATCGAGTTTTCGCCGCCGTAAAACAAATTTCTTCGAAAACGTGTTTACAAATGAGTATATGTATGTGTTGGAAATCACATAAATAAAACCGTCCCACTCACACTTGTAGTTAGCTAGACGTTCTCTTTCACTCATATGGATAATAACTTGCAGTCTCAAGTGTTCCTTGTTTTGATAAGGGTTTATTTTAAAGCAATATGTTTGCGAACAGTTAGTTCCCCGGGTCACCCCGAATCGATCGCACAGTTACGTTTACACGACTCTCCTAGTAAATATTATACATACATACATAATCTCACGCCTTCCTTCCCAGAGTGGGGTAGGCAGAGCTACAGAATATCCAACAACCTTAAAAACTTGTTGATAATTCTGTAGACACATTTTGCATAATCAGGCTAAGATGTTTATCAGTGTTTTAGTGACAGGTTGCAAGCCCATCGCCTAACAGTACTACAAGCCTTTATTCCCTTAGTCGCCTCTTACAACATCCACGGGAAGACATTGGCACTATTCTAACCCGGCAACCACACATATTATTTTCAATTACAAACATATCTCTTATTTATCAGTTTTATCACCCTAACCAATAGTATGCGTTTAGGGTCCGTCCGGGTTGGTACCTACCACCATCTTATCCATTAACCTACCGCCAAACAGCAGTGTTCGCATTGTTGTGTTCCGGTTTGGGGATAAGACAGCCGGTGAAATGACTAGCATAGAGGCATTCCACCTTAGTCCTCAGTGTTGGCAGTGCATTTGCAATCGTGTGAATGCGAATGTCTATGGGTCACAGTTTCCACTTACCATCAGGTGGCCTGTGTGCTCGATTGCCTTCCTATGCCATAAAATAAAATAAATAAATAAATAGATTGCTCGTTTAATACTTTTTTTTTTTGTAACTGGATGTCCGCCCTCGTTTCGCTTCGCTTTATGTGAGTTGTTCATAATCCAGACACTCAAAAACCTTCCTCTTGAATCACTCTATATATTGATGAAAACTGCATTAAAATCTATTGTGTAGTTTCAAAGATCTAAGCGTACATACATACAGAGGGACAGACGGCTGGAAGTAACTTTGATTTAAACTATGAAAAGATTAGAAACATAATCCTAAGTGAAACACGCGAAAGCCTATCACTACGAAGGTTTAGTGCAGGTATTAAGTTCAGTGCCCGTGACTCCCCCGGGTGTCGTAATTTCATGCGAAGCTGGATTCGTGGCAGAGAATGTCTTAAATGGTTTTAAAATCCTCGAGGTCGACGCCCCGCGAAACTTACGCTGGCTTAGTCATTATTTTTTGTCTAGTACTTAACTTCTTAGTACAGACGTTGAATAGTTTTTTTCTTTGAGAATAGTTTGACTCTTTATAGGTAGGTACTTAGTTAAGTAAAAATAAACATCTAAGCAAATGTGAGAGACGATGTTTTCTGGACGGTTTATGGATCGTTATATTTAATTAAACTGTTTTTTTTGGGCAATAAGGAGTCTGCCTACATATATTGCATATATACTACTTTGAAGTGTAGCCACTTAAGTTCAGATAGCCAGACAGATTTGGCGAAACTTTTACCCCCTTACTAATAAACGTTGAGTAACGGTTATATAGCTATACAATGTTTTGTCCTTATCTGTCATTGTGACATTTGAATTTGACAGATAAGGACAAAACATTGTATAGCTATATAACCGTTACTCAACGTTTATTAGTAAGGGGGTTAGTGTTCCTACTCGTAGTAATACGGTACCGAAATTGACGACACAGATGGAATTTTATATATTTTCTAGCGCTTCGAAATGCTTTTTTGTAGGTGACGCCGCCATCACCGACCGTCATCGTACCCACTTAGTATAAAAATTACAAGCTTGTTTTTTGCACATTTATTTTGTGTATGCTAATGCGCTGGCCTAGTTGGTGATGACCCTGCCTACGAAGCTAGCGGTCCTGGGTTCAAATCCTGGCAGGGGTGAATATTTGTGTGATGAGCTCGAATATTTGTTTCTGTGTCATGGATGTTTTCTGTGTATTCAAGTATATATTTATCTATATAAGTATTTATATCGTTGTCTAGTACCCATAGTACACGCCTAGATCTTAGTTTGGGATTAGGTCAATTGGTGAGTGACATAGTCTCCTGATTTATTTTCAATTTAATTATTATACTTTTAGGTGACAATATTATTCACTGTTTTTATGGTTTAATTTTAATTTTTAACTTTGTTGTTATCTTAAAATGAAGTTTAGTTTCCTATCGTTAAAATAGTTGCATGTAAAATCTCATTAAGATAAGGTTATCTAACAAAGCGATACCACCCCTACCTAACAATGTACAGGTTGCAGAACATTCTGAGAAGTTAAGAAATCTTCCCAAGAAATTACTGAAAATATTATCGGAAACATTTGAAACCATTGAGAATTCTCTCTTACCATACAAAATTTAAAAATATTATTAGAAATTTCCGAGAAGTTCTCATAAGAAACTTTCTCAATTTGAGGTTACGTTTCGGTACGGTCAGCGTCAAAAGAAACTGATCACTTAAATACCTTGTCGCTTTACTGTCACATAAGCAATGTCAAACAAGTGTGTAAGTTGTGTTAATGCGATAAAGTACAAAAGTAGCTTGAAGTTACCAGTTACTATTGACGCTGACTGTACAATGCTATCCCTACCGTACAACATATGAGGTACAGTTGGCTACAAAAATAGCTTAACTATCTAGAGAATCAAATGTGGATTTATTTCTGAGAATGTGTGCGTGTAGATATTTATAACCATATTACCTCGAGCGAACTTACTTTACTTGACCTTTGAATGCGTTAGGATTAACTTCGATTACCTACGTATCTAGAACGTTGGGTGGGACGGTTTAGAATGAAAAAAAAAAATTCAGGGCCTCAATTCTACTAGCTAAAACGATATTGCTTTGGGCATGTTATCGTATGGTCGTCATTACGATCGCTCTTATTTTTTGTAATTAATGGCGTCCGAATTAAAAAACAATATGATAACGCTTCAAAGGTAATATGATTTTACTCATTAACCAAGATGTAGCGTAAATGCAAATGCATTAGAACGGTACCGGCGGCGGGGCGGCGCCGAAACGACAATAATTGTGATGTTCAAATTTGTATGGAAGTGTCCGCGCTAAAACCGGAGGGGGAAAAAAGTGCATATTGCCAAAACCGTACCGCGACCACTGCGATGTATTTGCGGGGTTTTATACGTACTCTTACCCTACTGATTTTAGTCTGTGAGTTCATTAAACTTAAACAGTTGACATGCAACCGGTTAAATCACTAATTTAAAGCTTGTTAACACGTTCGATGCCATGGTTCTTGATTATCTTAATAATTGGGGTTAATATTGAGTCTGTGGCTTGAATGTGTGGCAGACATTCAATGGCATCTCACTTAGCCAGTTGCACCGTTATCTGAACTACTATTTCATACAATTGCCATATAATCTCAGGTCATGCAAAATTTACCAGAACGAGGACAATACAAATTCTCGAAAATAATATTTTTTTATACGGTGCTATAAGATTAGCCTGGATTTTAAAATAGCGATGTGCCTTTTTATACATTCCTAGTATTACTCGTTTACGACGTCATCAACAAACAGACCAGACCGCAGACCAGAGAAATACTATACAGACAGACGTACTTAATGCGTAGTTTATCATTAGTTTTAAAAGATTACCAGCGGCGTGGTAAATTTTCTAATTAAGCAATTGGCTTAAAATGCTTCGTTTTTAGCAGCTTCCTCCAGACTGGGACACGAAAGCCTGAGTCTGTCTAGACTATTTAGCATTCAGCAGTTCCTTTCATTTGCCACAGCTTGCTTTCCGTGGTCTTTGTCTAGTCGTCGTTTCATTTTATTTCAAAATAAACCTTACTATCTCATTAAAAAGGTGCATTTTGCTTAATTAAGATGTTACTTACGCGGTTTTGCAGTTTCACCGACAATTTAATTTATCTCTAGGTCCATTTGATGCTAGGCGGTACCAAGTAATCAACACGTACAGAAATGTACGGTGAAGTTGTCTTAATTACGCCTACAAATGCTTAGGACTGTACTACAGTGTGTCTCTGACCTTGGGGCTTTAAATTCAACGATCGATTCTACTCGCTAAACTGAACTACTTTTGTTCTGCAACATGAAAAAATAACTTAAATTTAGATAACTAATTGATGTTAAAGTCTAATTGTAAAATCAGTGTATTACATACTGGCCATGTAATCACTATCTCATGGTACGGGGGCGACATTACCTTGGTACGGGGGCTAAAGGAAAATGGAGAATTGGATCGCGTACATTGAAAATTAGATTTAACTTGTATGATAAAAAATAAATTAAAACTGAACATATTTTTAACAACTTACAGAACAAAAGAAGTTTAGTTTCAGGAGTAGAAATGATCTATGCATTTAAAGCCCCAAGGTCAGAGGCACCCTGTATATTGATACGATACGAATCGCTAATAATCCAGTCAATGAGGGTTTCCGCGCATCAGTTTTTTCACTAGATGGCGCCTCTGGGAAGTAAGGTCTTTTTGACAGTTGATAATACGTAAAAAATATAAATTGAAATAATTTTGTACCTAAATACTTCAAATGTGTATATTATTATATCAAGTGAAAAAGTAAATTGTCACTAGTTTGGTCTTCTTCTAGGTATATATTTTAACATCAACTGTCAAAAAGACCTCACTTCACAGGCGCCATCTAGTGAAAAAACTGATGCGCGGAAACCCTCATTAAAGTTAACTTGAACATGTGGATAGAAGCAATAAACTGCTGAGAATAGACCATACATTAACAATAGTAAATCGCCACAGGCTGCATGCAGCGTGGCGGTTATTTATGCACTATTAAGATCGTCTGTCTGAACGTCTAGACGTTGACCTTGTGCGCATGCGTTAAATGCAATAGTTGAAGGAAATTTTAATTCCAGTGTTATTTCATTAAGGAGGTTTATTTCATTGCCTTAGTACTAGGTTTGGCCCGGTTCGTAGGTAGACACGTGATCAAATTCAAGCATGTTTTCTCGGAAACTAACTTATTTTTCGAGATTAAATCGTGTGCCAAAGTTCGATCAATTATACGTTTAATTTAATTCAAAATTGCAAATAAAATTTAAGTTATTATATAGGTAGAAACAATCATTTAGATAGTAATTTTTGATAGTGATGATGGTTGGAGTCATGTGTGTGAACCTAGCATATAAATTTCTGGAATTTCAAACATTAAACACAGTTCTAGTAGCATCCCAAATAGTTCTACAGTTCTACATATCTATTTTCGATAGTTCTGCTTTTTTTCTAAATCGTTGGATTCGTAATTACACAAAGGCGTTATTGTAATTGGGATCCATATCGCGAAACACTACCGATTTTATCATTATGTGG
This sequence comes from Acleris emargana, assembly GCA_927399475.2. Lineage (NCBI taxonomy): Eukaryota > Metazoa > Arthropoda > Insecta > Lepidoptera > Tortricidae > Acleris > Acleris emargana. Next base: position 15,078,180 of record OV656853.1, on the reverse strand, counting down.
CTTCTTAAAAAGGTGTAAGTAATAGAGTATACCCGACTCAGAATACTACCCATTTTGACCAGGACTCCATGAATTATAAGAGCAACGTTCTAAAGCTTCTCGTGGCGACAGGTAGTCGGCTTCATCATACCCAAAGGTATTTAACACGCGTTCCTTGAATCGTCTGAATCACCCATGTCAAGCTTGCATTGTACATGAATTCCTTAAAACTGGTATTTGCGATATTAATGTTCAGCTCGATAAACTCTTCTGTTTTGGGTTGCCAATGTTGCCATAATCAACGCTTCTAGAAGGAAGATGCATTTTCTACGACATATGTTGATGATGATCTTTCGACTGAGTCATTAATTAAAAAGTCGTTAGTCGCTGGTATCGACTTAAGAAAAATAACATATAAAGTATATACATTAAATCACGCATGTTTGCCAGAGGGGTAGGCAGAGACCACTTTTTTCCACCTGCTACGATCCTGACAAATGCCTTTCGCTTCTTCTATATTCATACATCGAGTCGATTCGGCCCTTCTCCGATTTGATTCGATAAAGAACGCCTAGGGCGGCCCCTTCCGACCCTTCGACTCACTTTCACTCTGTATATCTCTTTCGTCCATCCTTTCCAAATGACCGAACCATCGAAGCATGCCCTTTTCAATCTTAGTCACTACATCTTCTTCTAGTCCATATTTCTCTCTGACTTTTTCATTCCTTACACTATGAATCAGTTTCACACCACGCATACTACGCAAAGAGCGCATTTCCACTGCATTTATGCGACTTTCATGCTTGTCCTGCCACACCCAACATTCACTACCATACATCTGAGTAAGGGTCGGCACTCCATTGTGAACAGCCAGTCGGGCTTTGTGTAACGCCCCTTCTGCTCACAAAGGAGTCCATGGCCCCAATGTAAAAGGCCAAAACCAGTAAGGCCAAGACCAAAAACAGTAATGTATAGAGAAATACAAAGGTAAAATACATAGAAAACATCCAGGACTCTGGGACCAATACTCGCATGTATCACACAAATATTTGCCCATATCGGGAATCTCTTTAGGCAGGGTAACCGCGCGTCATCAAATATAAGCTATTAATTACTCTTGTATCTTGTCGTTTTGATCGTTAGTCACTTTTGTGTAGCCGTTCAAACATGACGTCAAAGCACCAACCGAAGATATACTGTCAAAAGCACCTAAAATATCTACACCTATCGCGTCTAATGTAGTATACAGTAACCTTATTGTCAATGGCATAGATGCGTCTTGATATTTTTGACGTCTTTGGAATGTATGACGTTGACTGTATTATGTTTTACCGTTACAAACCCTTAAAATATGCGTTACGTTTTCGAAATTGGAATCATTTTTTAATCAAGCCGTACTTCCTCATCCGCGCTAAGACAAGGCTAGAACAGATATAGTAAGTAGCAGTTTCCTCCATTCTCTACGGTCGGTTACACAAGTGCATTGTAATCGGATAGTCGTGTTCATTGCCACCGCAGGCGCTATTGAGTTACGACGAAGGCTCCTGCGGCCCGTCCGTGACATACTTCCTACAATGAAGGATGATAGGAGTTTAGGGACGCTCATATAGCAATTTTGTCGCGATGGATATGACATTGGCTGGTATTTTTACGCGGGAAAGACGGAGTTTCCGCATATATTTGAACGTAACCTTACTCGTAAGATATACGTATACCGAGTATGTTCATAAATATGTTTAGAGGGGAGTGACTACACACTGAGATGGAGTGACGACCTTGTAAGGATCGCGGGAAAGCGGTGGATGCGAAAAGCACAAGACCGGTCTGAGTGGAGAGCCTTGGGGGAGGCCTATGTCCAGCAGTGGACGTCTTTCGGCTGACATGATGATGATGATGATGATGATGATGATGACTACACACTGCTACATCAAGACAGTATCAACTCAAAATCATTGTTAGTTTTGTTTCAAGTTCATATACGTTGTATTAAAGTTGTATTTTGAGTTACTACACTTTTGAACTGGCAGTGCGAATATGTAGGATGCTTTATGATTGTCTCTTTTGTATGATTGAGAAAACGCTGTTACTTGGGAATGCGATTATGCTTTGTTAGGAATAAGTACCTACTTATATGGATTGAACGAGTAATTGTTAAGGGAAGCTTGCGACTTTGATGGTGTCCGCGTCATTCTGTACGCATTTGCCAATGTGGTCACTATTGTTTTGTTCTGATATATATCCTTTGTCTATTCTTCTATTAATTGACGGTAATTAATATCGAAAAACCAATTAACAAGCCGTTTTAAATTAGTACAAATTGACGCTGGTCATACTGCGTAATTGCTTGGATGACTTCGTAATGTCTATTTATGTTTTACATTGTAATGAAGTATTTTTGAGTCCTTTATCATTTTATTCCGCCATTAGTCACTTTCCTGTTTGTTGGTTTAAGACACTAGGTCCAACTTGTCGATTTAATTGGTTGAGTAAGACTCGGTTTCTTTATCGTTGTTTAGTTTTCGTCCCGCTTTTCAGTTGTTTCTGTAAACATACTTTGTTTTGCACTGAAAGTTTCGGAGTGGATGGTGAGTATCTGAATATCAAACAGTTCATGGATGTAAACCTTCGTTCATCTTTAATTTTCAAAGGTATTCTAGATAATATAGGTTTACAATACCAACATGCAAGATCTAATCATATAGTATGTATATGTTTGTAACCGTTTATTGCTTTCAAAAGAAAGTGTTATCTCTTTTAGTTAACCTGGAATGTAAAAGAGGAAAACGTCTAAACAAAAAGGCATGTCCTTTTGAAAAACGTCGTCCATTAGGTATATTATTCGTATTTTTCTTGAATTACAGTAAGCTTGAAAACATGAGTGTGACGGAACAAACATACTGACTCATTTTCTACTTATTATGTTAGTAACGGACGGAGCAAGAAGAGATTACAGTTGAGGACACGTCAAGAGTGGCTTGCAATAGGATTGTGATACCTTGATGCGTATTGCATAGCATTGTTATATTTAGATGGTCAATATAGGTAATAATAACCTGCCTCATTTTAGGCAGTGAAATGAACAGAGTTATAGAAGAATAAGAAGAAAATCGTTTATTTGGTGCAAAACACAAAACTACAATAATACATTGAAATAAAGTGACAAATTTATTCGAAATAACAACTATTACTTTATTTTAGCAGTTATATTAGTTTGTCTCTTTCGCTCCCTAGAACTTGGCACGTCTTAAAAGAGTTAAGAGAATTGTGACGCGACGCGCCGCTAAAATGCCGTAGATGTCAAAGAATTCCAGACAAATTTAGCTCCGGCCGTTAACGTTTCTCACCCCCTAAATCAAGTCCGATTTGCACGATTTTGGAATATGATGTAGTTATTATAAAGAACTAGGTCTGTACGTTTCTGCATTTTATTTTTTAAATTTGTTTCATTTTAAAAAGTATTTTCGTGAAAAGGAAAACTTAATGACAATTTTTCATAATATCTACAACATATTCAAAAATCGTGGAAATCGGACTTGATTTAGAGGGTGAGAAACTTTAACGGCCGGAGATAAAGTCTGGAATTCTTTGAAAGCTTTAACTTTAACTTTAACTTTATCTTTAACGGCCGGAGCTAAATCGGACTAGGTATAAGGGTAGAGAGACGTTTTCGCATTATGTATTTTACCGTTTAGCTTCACAATCATCTTATTACCGTTGGGCATCATCAAATGTGGAAAGTGTGTGACAACCGGCACATGTCAAAACTCTCGTTGCTATGAAATCTGTTTTAGTTGAACATACGCGCCTCGACAGTGATTGTTATAGTTTCTCACGGTTTTACTTCGAAAGTCGCGGGAAATGATTTACTATCCAGTTTGTCGCTTAATTAACAGTTTCTTACTTAATTTAATTGGCTACGTCCGATTATGTGGTGTTTAAATTTCAATAAGTTCTTTGATTCCGGTTTTTTGACAGAGAGGTGTAAGAAAGAAAGACTTTAAATAGGTAGCAATTTAGGAATAACCATCTCTGTTTTAAAAGTTCATTAACATATTATTTTAGACTTTCATCATTAACGTCACTATTATATTCCCTATCGAAATATAAATCTCAAAGAAGAAGAATGATTTTAAGCAGTACAACCGAGCAAAGGCATGTCCGACCATGCTCAGTGTAGGGTTCCGAAGTCACTTCACAAAAAACTATCACAAAAAAAAAAGTATGAACTAATTCTCTATTTAAAGTTATTTGGCGCTGTCTTAGGTGATTTTAGTAGGTGGGTATAAACAAGTCGCCTAAATCTCAAGAATTAATCAAGTCTACTTAATCGTGATAGTTTTTCTTTTGAATTCGTTATATGTTATATGCGCTTTCATTAAAGATATTTTTCTGATTTTTAGTATTTGTAGTTTTGGTTGTTGGACACCTGACTCTAACAAAAAATTGCCATTAAGGCTTTCAATTTGTTATAGTTTTGGTTTCCTTATTCTATGTAAACATAATTTTGTTCCAAACGTGTTGATGTGGGTGTCAAATTAAACGAACTCTAAGTACATGCCATTTTTTTTCCTGTTTAGGTGTTTACCGTTGAGTACGAGATTGTGTTTAACAAGCAAATAGACATCCGCATGGTTTCTACTGAGTGTATGACCAATGATTCATAAAGTTGAATGTATGAATGTTCGACAACACTACATACTTACTCGGTTTATTTATCTATGTGCTGCTTATAGCGGTGGGATGTAGTTTAAACATATGGACATCATTGTCATCATATCATCTGAAATGTAGTAAATATCCGCTGATGATAAACCTGGTGATACTGGCAGGATTAACGTTCACAGCCCGTGACACATGCTGTGCGTCATACCTCCTTACAAATGACGGTATCGGGCACTGAATATGTAAAAGTCGTTGCAGTTTGTAATTAACAGTTATCGTTTTTTATTGTTTTGTTTTGTCTCTTTCTTGCATTCTCGTTTTATAACTAAGCAAGACCTATTAGCGGTTTTATGCATATATATACTATTACAAAAAAAACAACCAAGTTTTTTTTTTAATGCATAGATAGGAAGGCAAACTAGCACACAGGCAACCTGATGTTAAGTGGAAACTGTGACTGTGACCCATAGACATTCGCATTCACAAGACTGCAAATGCACTGCCAACCCTGAGGACAGAGATGGAATGCCTCTATGCTTGTCATTTCACCGGCTGTCTTATCCCCAAACCGGAACACAAAAACGCAAACACTGCTGCTTGGCGGTAGGTTAATGGATAAGATGGTTGTAGCAACCCGGACGGACCCTGCATAAGGTCCTCCCACAAGTAAACCTACAACTTAAACGTAAGTAGGTATACTTACCTATTTCCGTCCTTTTGTAGTAAATAGGTTAAATAGAAGAAAACTTTTCCTTTCAGCAAACTATATCCAATATTGACACATGATTATTGTATACGTTTGCGAAAAACATCAGGAATAATCCCGAAAAACGAAATCGTGCTCCTAAACGTTTGCAAACACCAGACGAAGGTAAAGAAACATGAATCGATATCAAACGAAATCAATCTGATACTTTATTGAGCACAAACATCAAAGACCGCAGGGGATATGTTTCATGTTATTGACTGTTTGTAGATTAGAATAATTTCCATCGGAACGATCCATGGCTTAATTAAATGTAAATCCATATCTATTACATCCATATATTATTTGTTTAGCTTTTTACATGTCCAGATGGAAAAGCAATTGGGATTCTTCATATTTTTTAAATTACTCTAATTTGAAAACCATTTCGAGGAATAGGGGTTTAAAGCCGTTCTGCAATATTAAGTTTTTGAAATATTTATCAATTTCAGACATTTCGACAAAAGTATTATTGACCTTTGTTTGACTTTTGTTTTTGGCTTGAAGCCCTCCTAGGTAAAATCGTTTGAAATAGTATGTTTTATTACACTATTACAATCACTTTTTATCATTACATATCGTTTAATTGTTGTAATTTATTAGAAAATGCCAACCCAAATTTAAAATAATCATGTCATCCATAAAATGTCTGCTAAATAAATAAAGACATTAAAACAAAACTATTGGGTCAAATACAAAATTAATGAAATAGGTCTCTTAAAATTACCTATTCTTTCCAGTTATAATGTAAAAACCGTGAGTTTTTTGGTCTATCCCAATTGGCTAATTTCCAGAGGGATAATTTTGTGAGTTGATTGTCACCTCTTTTGGGTCGATTAATATCTGCTGCATACAAAAAAAGTCATCTGATTTTCCGTCGCCGTGTGAACCAAACAGGGCTTTTGTATTAAACCGAATGCAGCAGAAATTACGCGACCGAATGTACGCGGTCACAACACACAAAATAACGCTCATTTGGCTTAAATCCCAAAAATGACTTCCACGCGGGACGGAGTCGCAGGCAACTATACTTCTATTTATCGGGTTTACACTATTTCTAGTTCAGGGCAAAACACCCTGTTAATTAAAAAGCATAGCGGCTATCCATCATGTTTGTCGAATCGTTTGAAATTCAATCTAAAGATTACTTGTGTAAATTGGTTTGAAACCTACTTTCCTGTGTGCTTTGTTTGTTCTCTATGCATTTTTCAAAATACCAACTCTTTTATCGGTTATTTTCCTTTATTCACTATTTTTTTGGACTAAGCTATCTGTACCATCGAATCAGGGTATCTTTTCCACTTCATAAACCATATCGCTATCAGTTATCACATTGTTAACTTTGTGGTGGTTTTAATTTACTTGATAATAAAAGCTACCAAATTATAGTCAGAAACATTACGAGTTTTACAAAAAAAAAAAACGAATGTTAAAATAATGACGAGATTAATAATAAGCTCAAGTAATACTAAAGATAACATTAGTTTTTAAACGCTGCATATTTTTTTTGATGTTAAGTACCTACCTCTTTTTACCCGACTGCGTCAGAAGGAGGATTATGTTTTTCGAGCGTATGTATGTATGTATGTATGTATGTATGTATGTATGTATGTCTATTTCTGGGCACGCTCTGCAGCCTAAACGGCTTGACCGATTTTAACATACTAGGTGTCATTCGATTCGTCTTAATTGCCGAAGTGACATAGGGTATATAATATTTCAAAATGGCGTCTGCAAAAACAAAGAGGGGGTTTTAAAAAAAAAAAATTGTTATAGCAATATGGGTCTCAAATGAAAGCTAGTAAATAGCCCATTCTAAATATATATTCATTATAATACTTTGATGCTACCGTTTAGACAGGGAAATCAAAAAGGACGTTAATTGTTAAGTAATAAATATTAATTCTTGTTGAGTTGTAAACGCCTACAATATAAACCATTAAGAAAGTAGTGTAATAATTAATAATTCACGAATACCTACTACATACTTGATTAATGCACATTGATGTTATAGTATAAATTGCTGGCTAATACCTACCTAATGCGCCATCCTGCCTACGCATGGACAGTTTATTTAAGTAAAGATACACGGAATAGGTAACCTCAATGTAGGTGCTTAGTCTAGTACCCAGGTACACGTATGACGTACTGACCGTTGAGGAACTAAATTGTTAGAGATTAAGAGAAGTTTAGTTGATTTATACCTACCTACTTCAATTTCTCGGTCTAAGTAGGTATCTACAATCTGTTCGATCGGCCTCCATCTAACCAAATGAACTAATCTTACGTTACTACTGGGGATCGATTTTTGAATGCACGATGCTTCTTTTGCTAAAAGGAGAGTTCCGCTTGTAATTTGTTACTTATAGCTTCGTGACATTAAAAAATCGAGCTCCAGAGCTCATTTAACGTTTGGTTATATTAATAAAACCACTATTTTATTAATAAAAACTAAAAAATGTGAAATAAACTAAATTATTTAAATAAAAACAAAAAACCCGACTGCAGTAAAAAAAACAACTGTAAAGCGAGAAACAAGCTATATAATCGATAGGTAAATACTTATAAATAATGTACCATGCAATGATTTTTTGTTTGATACCTCGTTAACAAGTAATGCAATTTATACCAATATACATACAACTTGAATAGTGGAAAAGGTATTGCAGGCGGGGACAAGCAATGAATTATAAAATGTACTTAAGTATTTTCTTGAAACAAAAAACATTTGGATTAATAGCTTGTCCCCGCCTGGAAAACCTTTTCCACTATTCAAGTTGTATGTATATTGGTATAAATTGCATTACTTGTTAACGAGGTATCAAACAAAAAATCATTGCATGGTACATTATAAGTATTTACCTATCGATTATATAGCTTGTTTCTCGCTTTACAGTTGTTTTTTTTACTGCAGTCGGGTTTTTTGTTTTTATTTAAATAGTTTATTTTATAAAATCAAAGCTTAAGTTGGTGTAACTAACTAAACAAGTACAGTTTGGTCGTTCTAACAGGCCAAATTTGACAGCTGTTAACGCAGTGCAAAACATAACCTTTAACACAATTTGTACTGAGTTGACAGCTGTCAAATCGGGCCTCTTACAACGACCAAACTGTAAATTGCGGTGCCGTTACTTGGATTTATGTTGAACTAATGTAACAATTGTAACACCATTGTAACACATAAATGTAATAATGATATGACTGTGACTACTACTAGTCTACAAATATACAGTCTGATTTATCTACTCGCGTTAAGTTTTTGTTGACTCTACGAGTTGAATATGCATGAGATTATTCCGCGCATGGCGGAGTCACACCGTTCCGGTTCCACCTCATGACTTCATAAGATAACGTCATAAGTCATAACTCATAATCATAAGTGTCTCTATTTACTTTTTTTCGTTGCTTACGGTTGAAGTGGTTGCCGACCAGCCATTTACTCGAAATAAAAAGCACACTTTAATCACTTAACTGCTGACGTTTTGGTAATTTTGAGTTCTTACATATTTCAATTATGTGGTTTTTCTAAGTTTAGGTATCCATTTATGTGCGTATTTAAATGTTTTTTAAAATTTTCTATTCATCTCCTAAATAAGTTTTTACACTTGCCTAACTCCATGCACAACCTTTCCTCTTCCTTAATCTCTCAAGGGTTAGGGAAAGCTTAAAGGGATAATTTCGCTTTGTACGTTTAGTCCTCGTTACAGGTGTTGTTTTTGTTATAAAGTGATTGTTGTGTGTTTGAAGTTGATTTTGGCCGCGACCACGCCCGTTTATTGTCGTTTCTCGCTATTCTTCGAGAGCTGGTTATATTTTCCGGGAATTAACGTACTAAGAGTACAAGTTTGAACTACTCTGAAGCGATTTGACCGTCGAGAGCCAAATCTGTGATTTTTATATAAGTTTGACTCAATATACAGGGTGTTTGGCAGTCGGGTGTAGTGATTTTAAGGGTGATAGTTAGGGTCATTCTGATTTTTTTAAACCATATTTACTATTATGCAAAGTTACACGGTTTTTACACATATTGTTATTTTTTTTATTTTTTGAATAAATGTTATGTTATGTACCTATGCAAGGAAAACAATTAATAATCACTGCAGCATTAGTAGGCATCAATTTGAATTTATTTTGAAGATCCTAAAGTATTGCGAAGGTAAAATAATAGAAATGTATTTATTAGGCAGGGTGTTTAATAATTGTTTTTCTGGTAAACATAATAGCGTTTTTTCAAGAATTACAAAAAAAAATCCGTGCAATTTGGCAAAATAGTAAATGGCGTAAAAAATGTATCATCTCTTAAATGCCCAACACCCGACTGCCAAACACCCTGTATAGAAACACGGAATCATAGCGTGTTTAATTAACGTTCATGTTCGTTTTAATGCAAAAACTGGTTGCGCTTGTTAGCTATATTAGGAACTAGTCTCGTTTGATTCGACGCTCATTGGATTCTATACTGAAGCGTGTATTTTACGTTTGTTCTGGTCTATAAAAATACAATTTGAGTTGGCTTGATAGGTCATAAACACCTGTCAAGCCCAATGGTTGTTGTTATCTAGTCGATTTAGTAATTAACGGAAGTGTGCACCTGTCATTTTAAAAGGGCAAGCTTTAGATCCCCCTCTATATAATAAAAGTCTCAATAATATTTTAGTATGTACACGCACAACACACGCATAGTACAAGCTTATACCCAAACTTATAGTGTTGTGAAGAAAAATAAGGAAAAGAACGATAATGTGAAAAAATATATGATTTGACGATATTAAAATGAAATATGGGAAAAACATCACTAGCACCTAGCTTAAAATGTAGAATTCATAATTAATTTTTACTCGCCACCAGTACAGACCTTTATCAGTATAGGTAACTTTGTTTTCACTTTTAAAAAGTCCTCCCTAATGGTGCTCCCACACTGGCTATTATATAACGTTATAAAACACGATAACATCCCCTAACACTTCATAACATTTTGTTACAACTTGTAAGATGTTTTAAACGCTCACTCACTGGCAAAAATTTATAACAAAATTGTTACCGTGTTGTAATTTGTTGTATAACATTTTAACAAAAAGTTAAACCTATTTTATTTATAACGTCACATAGTCATAATTCCATTGTATCCTATGAACCAAATTATTTGAAAGTACCTACAATGAGCCGCTAAAATATTTTATTACCTTTTTCCACTATGTCGCGTGTATAAACTCGCTGTAATAATAAACACACTGGCCGAGCCCGTATGCATTAAGTAAGGTAAAAGCTGCAATTTTTCATTATTCCACGACAGGCTAATGCTCCGCCGCCACGGCCGTTAATTTGTTTACTTGAATAAACCGTAAACAAGCAAATCCAATTTCACCTATTTTTAGATTAATTGAGATTTAAACGTTAAAAGAAAAGGAAAACATTTATTCGTGACAAACAACGACAAAGGACAGAGAAATATGCATAGGGTCCGTTGTTTGATCAGTAGTTGACTCGACTAATTGTTAAGATTCGGAAAAGGAAGCGAAAATTTTACTCATTTCCTTGAGATTTAACCATTAGTTACGGTTTTTACTACTTAAACGACAAGCCCTTAACACCAAAATATCCCAAAGTTTTTGAAGCTAGATGTTTAACCCTTAAATTGGCAAAAATAAAAAAGTCGTGAATTCGAACCCTATTTAATTTGAAATCAGCATAAAAAATATAGTAACCAAAAAATAAAAAAGTGAACATTATGGTATGTGCATTATTAGATACGTTGCCAATTTAAGGGTTAAAACGAATTTGAATAAAATAAGCCTCAACTCCGTAAGAATACTATGTAGTAACAATTTTAATTTTAATTTTACTCGAAGTAAAAGTTTAAACATTATCATTTCAAGAATGCTTTAGTGTGACACAGAATTCTTGTTTGCGGTTTTCTTTGTGTTACTGTTATAATGTTTAAAGTATTAAATTATCTGCAAGTAGGTACCTATCTTGCTGAAACATATTAACGTCACAAGTACCTTAGTTTTTTTTCACTTCTCATGCTCTTAAAATGCTACTTAAATCTCTGCGAATCGGGACTAAAGCTCCTTATTAATCTCTAGGGATTAAAGTATTTTTTTTTTAATTTACTTTGGAAACCCCTAAACAACCAATCACGGTGTTGGTGAATGGAGGATTATCGCCATTTTCAGTGATTGTGTATGGACCATATTTTTGGGTGTCGAAATAACCTCAAAATGACAACTGCAAATATATAAAAAAACAGGATTTAATTTCGTGAAACACGATTAATTATTACGAATATGAATCTATTTAATCATATTAAGGCCGAACTCTTTTATTATGCGTGGTCCAATTACTTTTAAAATGGTTTCCAGTTTGAATCTGTTGGCTAAATATGCAAGCATTTAAAACATCAACGAAATAATAAGGTATAATTGCACTTTTAATATATCGTAGATTTAGTTAGCTACTTTTATTTTATTAATGTTAGATTAACGATAGTAATAATAAGATACCTAATTGTTAGTTTTAATTGTTAGAAACTTTTTTATAATAAATGTTGTAATTTTGTGTGACCCGTGTGCTTGCCGGGTTAGAATAGTGCCACTCCATGTCTTCCCGTGGATGTCGTAAGAGGCGACTAAGGGAATAAAGGCTTGTAGTACTGTTAGGCGATGGGCTTGCCACCGGTCACTAATACACTGGGAAACATCTTAGCCTACTTGTGCAAAATGTGGTTACAGAATTATCAAGAAGTTTTAAGACTTGTTGGTAATTCTTTAGCTCTGCCTACCCCGCTCTGGGAATGAAGGCGTGAGTTTATGTATGTATGTGTGTGTGTTGTAATTTTGTTTAGAACGTCGATTTTTTCCTCGCATTCAAAGTGAAAAGTAGAGTGTTTAACGCGATACTAAACAACCATAATGACACTCGAACTACAGCCACCCTCGCTCGCAAGCTCGCTCGCGTGGCTAAACATCTCGTGTCATTATGGCTTGTTTTAGTCCCTTGTTGAACAATCTACTATTAACCGTTAAATGAATACTTCTCTGAGTGTTATAAGTTATAATATAAATATGCTTAATACTTCAGTATGTCTGTGGTTTTTTAAGTAGTTTTCAACTAATATGCTATTCTAAATTAGAGCGTTTATCGCGTGACAATATTATGTGGATAATACATCCGTCACGTTTTGACACGTAGTAGGTACGAGGCGTACGAGAGTGACGTGGGCTTTATCCACATTTTGTCACGCTATAAACGCAACCATATTAGGCGCGCTGTTCAAATAATAAATAATATCACTATGTTACGTTGATAACGGTTTTTGTGTTAGAATAATGTCTAACACAAAATTGCTGTCAGATTCTTGACATCAGTTGCCTGTTTTATAAAGCTGTACGATTCCGTACACGCAGGCTATAATAAGTACATAAATAATGTGGGTAAACTTTTGATGTATTACTCTTTGTACCAGACTAGGAACGTTGGATATTATATTACAGTCTTCTTATTTAAATGTATGTATGGTATTTTCCTAAAGCCAAGACCTGCACCCTACAAAAGCTTCAAATTACAATTGTGTCGCATTACTTCAAACTCGGATATCTCCTTGAAATTTGGTATACGAATTTGAAACTTAAGTTGTTCGAAAAAAGGCGCAAATTCCACTGTCTTCCTGAATGGATTTATCCGAGTTTGAAATGAAGCGACTCAATTTACAGGATACAAGTTTTCATTTGACACAACCTCGACCAAGGACGACCAGCCATTTGAGCAGTGTTGCCAGCTAGACCTGTAAAATTGTTACTTGTAGCTTTATAAACATGCCCCAGGGGCAAATGGCTGGTCGTCATTAGTTGAGGTTGTATCAAATGGAAACTTGTAACCTGTAAATTGTAATTTGTAGCTTTATAAAACAGGCTGCTCGTGACCTGTGTGCTCGTTTTCCCAAGCCTTTTTCTTGACGTAAAAATAGTTATTTGTTCAACAAGAGAGCAAAGTTGGTTTTTGCTGCGAGTGATGATGTTGAATCCCGAGTAAGCGAAGGATTCTATTATTGAATCACGAGCGTAGCGAGTGATTCTAGGTTAGAATCCTGAGCGTAGCGAGGGATTCAAAGACACGAGACGTAAAAAACTTTGGTCTCGTGTGAGACATACAACTTTTCACCTCAGCAGCGAGAACAACACAGCGCGAAGCTGGTAGGGCCAACGCAGGTCTTCCGTTGTGACCATTTGGTGAATACACGACTAAATAACGACACGATCGCATATGCATCAATCACAAGCAAAGCAAAATACTAATAAAATAAAAAGTGGAAAAAATAAACATGAAACAGATAAAACCTGTCACTCAACTTGATAATGCCGTAGTGCAAACACAACTTTATACAGCTTTATGTAGTCTGTGGCTTTAATTAGGCCTTGTCTATTCTATGGCTATTGGCTATGGCGGACAAATTAACAAAAATTACATCGTCATTTACATTACATTACATTTGTTTAATACGCAGAACAAATTAGCAAAAGTAGGTCAAGGACCATGAAAACCAAATTGAGTATCAAACTATGAAAAACGTCTAGTAACACCGTGCTCCTGAATGCTTGTGGGACATAAAAAAAGGTATGTGAATACGTGATTCGAACTAAATTGCAACTAGGTAGTCTCATATGTCTGAAATTTTCTCGACTTTTTCGCGTTCCTGCAAGTGTTTCCTTAATGAGCCTTAAAACTATGTATATACATTTCAGGTTCTGAAGCGACGGGGGCAGATTATGAGCTAAAGTAGTTACGTTGACGGAATCATTGACAGCCTCGTAGAGTCATAATCTACAAAAAATAAATTAAATTGAACAAAAGACGTGGATTTCTAAACTTGAACAAATTCAAACAAAGAAAAACAGCTACTAACATCATGCTACTTAATGCTTGTGGGACATAAAAAACAGGTATCTGACTGGAACCAAATTAATAGTTACTGTTCCCTTAACTGCAAGTGTTTCTTTAACTGAGTCTTAAAACCATGTATACATTTCAGGTTCCTAAGCAGGCAACAGATTTTTCCAGCAATTTGTTGCTGTGGCCTGATACTTTACTACCCCGAAGAGGAGACATGCCAGATGAAGCTTGAAGATTTTAGGTGTGACATGAACCCACAACGGAATGGCGAAGCAGAGGCTTTTTTTGTTTTTGAGTGAAGACATGAAAAAAAACAATATGATAAAAATTAAATAACATGTATCTATATTTGTAAAACCAACAATTTCAAAAATTAAAAGTTAAAAGTAAAATTACTGCAGTTTTGCAAGTTAAATGTTACAGTTTTGTTTGGAACCGATATTGTTGTCTTAGAAACTTGAGTTTGAGTAGTTGATGAGGCTGAGATTTCGGCTTCCTTACTTGTTGTGGGCTGTGACAGAGGAATAGAGAAAGTAGGTGACTCAGCAGTGGTATTTGTGACTCTGGAAGTAGATGGGCAAGACCAAGGATCTGCGGTCTGTTTCCAGCTCATAGTTTCACCGGCTTCCTCACTTGTAGATTGTGACGGCACAATAGTGAAAGTAGGTGACTCAGTCGCAGTATTAGTGACTCTGGAAGTGGATGGGCGAGACCAAGGATCTGAGGTCTCTTTCCAGCTCATGGTTTCGGCTTCCTCACTTTTGGATTGTGGGGGAAGGATATGGAAAGAAGGTGACTCAGTGGCGGTATTTGTGACTCTGGAAGTAGATGGGCGAGACCAAGGATCTGAGGTCTGTTTCAAACTTATGTTCTCTATGATACGCTTACAGATTTTAGTTTTATTTTCAAGTGAATCTTCAATATATCCTTCCGCAACCATATTCGACCTCCATCCGCCGTGCCGTTTTTGAACATTAGCGGCTGAAAAAAATTTGGACTTCTTGGGTTTGTGCCCTACTGATATTTTCTTCAAAAATGCAATGAGTTTGTGGTAGGTTTCAATGTGCACATCATCCTTCGTTTTTATTGTTGTTTTCAACATTGAGTAAATACTCCACATTGTTGATGGTTGCTTTGTTTGTGATAACTCTATGAAATACGCTAACAGTACAGTCTCCGAAAAAGTTTTGGAACCATTTGCAAGTCTCCATTGCTTAAAAATATCATAAGCTTTCAGATATTTTTCGCGAGACGTAGCGTAACAGAAAAGCAACAAAAAACATTTTTTTTAAACAAGTACAATAATCCCGCTATTTTTGAAATGCGTTCTGAAACTGCCCCCGCGGTTTATGTCACGAAATCAAAGATTGCTAAAACAATAACAAAATTATGTAGATACATGATAAACTTCTTATTTTTCATTAATTTTGTCTTCAAAACATTAAATAAAAAAAATGATCGTATAAAATAGTTATAATAAACACATTTCAAACTTTAACAGATAGTTTTATTTGCAATTTTACGGTTATGTGTGCATCCGAACGTGCGTTTCTTTTTGGGCCTACTATGTGTGGAATTTGAAAATCGAATTTCGAATCAAGTTGTTTCTATCTCTCGCTTTTTTCCTATCGAAGTGAAAGTGACAGAACAAAGTGAAGTTAAATTTTTTCGAATGTTGTAAATAGCCCCAGCACTGCTCACGGCATTTAAAAAAAATTATTAAAAAGCTACTTTGCCTCACGCTCGCAGCAAAATTGAATTTTGCTCACTGTTTTTAAGCAGCAAAACCTGCCTGTTTGAGCTGCTGAGGTGAAAAAAATATTTCACCGAATTACGAATGCAGCTCGTTCAATAAAAATCAGTTAGTTATTTCTGAAAACGGCGTCGCAAATGTCTGAGTGCGTCAGTGGTTTTAATAATTAAAGGTCATTCAAATAAGTAGATATCAGCTAAGTTTTGTGTAAAATTTAAACGAGTAGCAGTGGTGTGTTAATTGGTATTACATTGATGTAATTATATTTAAATTAACCTCATTCCGAAAATAGCCGTCCAATGAAAACGTGATGGGCGACAACCGCAACAGTTTGATATGTGTAGAACATATAGGTAGTTAGTAATAATTATAATTGTGACTAATTGACAATAAGTAATTTTAATGACTTAACTATTGTTCATTATAATGTAAATTATGACTGATATATTTACAAATCTACAATACTCATAAAAATTTGACACCCAACAGAGATTTTCTATTAAAGTAAGGCCAACGAGACGTGATAAAGAATGTAAACAAGCTTTCAAGAGTTCAAAACGTTTTTATTTGAAATCGTGTCACTTTGAACGCAATCCAAACAGGAACGAACTTTACAAACTGGCGGCCCTAATGTTGACAACTTCAGTACTGACAGCTTTTCTGTACCACGAATCACGCAACGGCAGCCGTCGTCGACCAACTGAAGATAATATTGCGTACGAAAAAAAAAGGACAGATATAATATTCGCTCACTATCGCACTATAACTCAGTACCTAACGGTCTGATTTACATTCTTTATCTCATCTCATTGGCTGTACTTTAGTTAACATTTTTTTAAATAAAATAGTAATGATTCATGATGTTAGTTATATTATATCAATCAAAGCTAATAGTAACAACAGCAAGTTCTTTAGTGGCTTAACTAACATCGTCATGTATCTAACGTCTTGTTACGACCGACCAGGCTTTTTTTTCAATGTGCCCGTAACCTCGTTCAACCTCTTCGCATTTAAATTTAAAATGGTATGTCACGAAATATGCGATACGAGTTTTTTTCAAAGCAATAACGATATTATATTATCTTATTTTTCTAACGTAACCGGCTCGTTAGTTAAAATTACGTGGCGTTATTTGACGCTCGAGTAAAGTTGAGTTTTAATTGCAGTTGGTAATTGATAGCTTTCAAGTTTTTAACGTGAGTTAAATATGCGTTCGAAAACTCGAAGCTCTTCTTTTATGTATATTTAGGTAATTCTTGCGAGAGATAATGTGATTAAGTATTTAAAAGTTTATCATTTAAATAATTTTATTCATAAAAAAAAATGTTTGAATTTTATGGCCCTAATATGCAAAAGTGTGTGTGTGTGTGTGCGTGTTACGCTGCACCGGCTGGACAGATTTGTATGAAATTTAAAATACCTACAGATAGTTTATACTCTGGATTAACACATAAGGTACCCGAAGGACCCTAATAAGATGTCCGAATATGCAGGTTTCCTCATGTATTACTTTTCCGTAAGAGCAGCCGGTCATGCACTTCATTAATACTAATTTGTACATGGCAATCGCTATGGCGGCTAACGATCACAAGTGTAAAACCCTTAGCCACTACGCCATTGTCACTTAAATAATAAAATTGAATATGGTGATGATGATATGTCATGATCAAAGGAAAATTACGACGAGGAATGGACGAGGATTATAATTTTATTTCACTGTATGTATGTTTATACTGTTCTGGTAGTTTTTACTCTTGCTGCAAGTTAACCAAGATTGAATCTGTAAGCTGCTACAGTTGGCTTTAACATGCAGTAAATACGCATTAGTTATGATATAATTGAAAATGTTCCTCAAATAGCTTTGGATTATTTGATTCAGTAGGTATTCATATTCGTTGTATGTTCTTTAAGAAGGCTACCCACATAAAAATATATCTACTTACTAAAAGTATAGGATTCGAACGCTGTTGAAAATAAGTATCTAGCTCAATGAATGTTCCAATATGAACCCCTTTTTTACAAAGCTATATTATCTGCAGCATAATATTTCCGTCCGATCACAGAAAGTTCATACAAGCGGCCATTATCGTAAGCATCCGAGCGTACGACGCATGTGGTGTCAAGCCTCGGTTGTTCTTTTTATTTTATTCCGCATCCGGACCGCGGTCACCCGCAGACTGCCACGGGATGAAAGGAGTTTAAATATAGAACCAGGAAAATGGTTGCCTCTATTTTATTGTAGCATCTGTGGAACGGTGTGGCAAAGAGTTAAAGGATAGGTACCATAAATAATGATTCTATTGTTTTTAGCTTACAGCACATTACACAACAAGTCCACACATTGATTAATTTATAACCGACATTGACGTGCGTAAGCACGCATTACGATTTTTTATACTTGTTTTGTAGCCTTTATTACGGAAAAATATTTTCTTTGATTTATTAACCCTTGGTTTTTTATTAATATTTGTTTGTTTATTTTGTTAATTTTTATTTTCTTTCTTTACAGGAGCTGAAGACATACTCCGTTTATTGCCAAGAAGTTTAATTTAAAATTGTCCCTATGCTTTCCTGTAAGTTTCTTTTTGTTTTTTTTTTACTTTTATGATTTTTCTTTTTTGATTAACCTAATCTTATTTTGTTATTACTTACTAAAACGATGCCTTACCTATACAGAGGCTTCTTAATTTCATTTATAAATACATAACTATAGTCGCGCCGTTATGAAAGGCCTGATTTGACAGCTGTCACTGCAATACAAAATTTAACCGCAAACATGCCTCAAACGCATACGTTCTACTAAGTTGACAGGTGTCAAATCGGGCCTTTAATAACGGCGCAACTGTATGTTCCCTTTTAGTCCTTGAAACAGGATTAGAGCCGAGGCTGGATGAGATAAGACGGGCTCTTGACGTAAACCTCTTTCGTGTCCCGTTTTGTCGACGAAAATTAAAACAGGCTTAGCTTCTGTCTTGCAAAGCCTACAAATGTACTGCTCGGTCCACTCTTACGTTTTGGGATTGAAAAGTAAGCACGTCACGTACCCAAATGAATTTCCAAGCCACTATGGAACTAAACATATAAAAGTGACGCTACTAAATTATACATTGAAGTTTTGTGGTAGGTGGTTTTGCAGTCTTTTAGCCAAATCAAAGGCTTCCTTTGTATCTTCATTGTATCAGAAAAATCACTGAAAAAACTATAATAACTCCAGTAATTCATTATTAGACAGAGAATCAAATCGCCCCGATTAATACAAAGTGTCAGTCAGTTTAAAAACCGAGACTGACATTGACAGAATACCACCAGATAGTTAAGTTCCTCGCCTACTGCATATGAAGGGTCCACGGAAAGAACATGTGTAGTCACTTTTTTTTGGAAATGAGTTTTGAACCTCAAAATGTAGAGGACGAAGTGAACTATTACCTACCATTCAGATTCAGATATAAATATTCATATAACGTATCTTTTCACTCTTAAAAAACTCTACACGAAAATTACGTACAAAATGACATGGTTCCTAACTTTCAAATCGCGATATCTCAAAAAGTTACTAATGTGACTAGACATGTTCTTTCCGTGGACCCTTCATATGTATAACAAAGAACTGAAATCGAACCTAGACCGGTTCATGTTGACAACTTCTCATTTCGTTACTCGTACCTACTTGTTAACAAGTTCTATCAACTGTCAATTCCTATCCCATATAAATAAACGATCTGTTTAACCACTGGGTCACGTTTCCACAATATTCCCAACAATTACTACGCTTTCCCCTATTAGTTATAATCCAAGTGATTGTTACATTTTATTCTGTATAACCCGTGGAATTTCGTCCCCTTAGCACGATCACGTATTATCCCACAAAGTCCCACGTTCGTCCACGATATGTGGTAAAACTAAATTGCTTTTACCTTGTGCTTGCATATGTGTGTGTAAACATTTATAGGATCTATATTCTACAGGGTAAAGCTATATTGCCTTTGACGTGTTTCCATATTGTCAACATTTTGATAGCTAGTATTCGTCAAAGTCAAAATGGTTTTACCGTTTTGCATAGACTCCCCGGGCGTCTCTGGGAGTCGATTTGGGTAGGTTGCAGTTGCAGGGTGCGACGCGACATTAAACAATATTGATTTTGACGTGTTACCGTATTTTTTTTAACTCGGCTGCTATTCCTGTCAAGTAAATAATAGGTATTAAAACGTTGACAATATGATAAGGTTAAAAACAATATTGTTTTACGTCGTCCGCCCTGATAGATGACAATCGCAAACAAATAACAACCTTGCGTGTGAGTATGTTGAGTAAATTGAGTCAACACTCAGCATATACAAATAGGTAACAATCGCAACTAAACAAACGCAGTGGCATTTGTGCGTGAATTTTGTTCTTAACACTTTAACTGCCACCAACCCGCTAGGCGAGTCCATTTTGTACGAAAATCAGAGCTCTTGGCAACTAAAGTGTTAATTATTGATATATTTGCTTTGCTTTACAACTTCATACAAACAACGCATCCGTCAATTGAAAGATTGACGTCTCATTTAGTGCCAGGCTCGTATGCTTTCAACCAAAGAAGACCCGTAATGGAGTACAGGGTATGTAATGTATGGTAGTAAAGTACAAATAAATCGCAGTCTTATACTATACCATTATTCATTATACGCACTTTCTGTAAAATTTAAATGTCATAATGACAGATAAAAACAGAATATTTCCAGGACGCTTTATGTATTGCGCGTTTGAATAAGAGGGATAGTACCTATCCAAAGTCCTGCGAGGTTGTCATGACAACTGCATCCGCGCGGCAGGAACAATCGATATCGCAACCACGTTTATTTGCCGGGAACCTAGCTATTTAATTGTGACGTAGAAATGACGAGAGAATAGATTCTATTACGGTAAGCACGACTTATATTTTCTCGCTGGTCAATTAGTGTGTCCCTTTTGTAATAGATTCAAGAGGGTCTAACGAGGAATAAGGCATGAGCTATTTTTGGTAGCCGTCGTGGCTCTAGACATGCATTCGGCGTTCGTTTTCGTTATCAAAAATGTATAGGATTTACGTAAGCTGTCAGACGGTCGCGTCGAGCGCCTACGTCGATTCCATTCGTTTTTTCGGCTTTCGAAAATCGTTTACGTAAGCGTAAAGAAGCTTGCCTAGCCTCACTGGTGCTAATTAATAGAATAGAATACATACATACATTTACATACATACATACATAAACTCACGCCTTCATTCCCAGAGTGGGGTAGGCAGAGCTAAAGAATTACCAACAAGTCTTAAAACTTCTTGATAATTCTGTAACCACATTTTGCACAAGTAGGCTAAGATGTTTCCAAGTGTAGGTATTAGTGACAGGTGGCAAGCCCATCGCCTAACAGTACTACAAGCCTTTATTCCCTTAGTCGCCTCTTACGACATCCACGGGAAGACATGGAGTAGCACTATTCTAACCCGGCAACCACACAGTATAGAATAGAATAGAAAGTTAAAAATATTTATTTAACGCACTCAAAAGAAATGAGTATGAATGTTTTTAAGTGGATGTCGTTTGCTGGGAATTGGCGAGTCTATGTTTATAAACACAGTATGTTTAAGCGCAATAAACTCAAGGCATGGCTATCTGTTCTAAAGGCGATTCTGGAATTGGAACCCTATGGTCTAAAGTTCTAAATAAGCAAAATCAAAATGCTAGAGCTGAAGATGTACACAGTTTGAAAAAAAACGAAGTTATTTTTCACGTTTTTGAAGGTGGTTTTTTGTTTTTTAAAACATTTATTTTATTTCGTACTTTTTGTGATCTTAATAAGCTTGTACAGTCCCATTTTTGAGATGATATGAAACTTTAAGGCATTTCAAGCTCGCCGCAAGCAACGCCGCGGGAAAGTCATAGTCATATCCGTTGAGGAGTTCCGGTGGCCATCTGTGGTTTTCATCATCAGATCCACTTCACCAAATGTTACTTTCTGAATGCAAATGCTAGACATGTTACTAAAAATACTAAAATAACTACATCTTTACCTATAATATTTGATGAGATCCTTAATTCCTCACTGATCAGATTTAAATATGGTGACAATATTTATTTAAATCGGTCCACAATTGACGGAGAATTTGGCGAATATACATAAGAAAAACATACAGAGGAACGTATAACCTCCTCCTTTTTGAAGTCGGTTAAAAACTGTTTTTTTTTATTCTAAAATAGACAACATGACTCTATCTTTTACGGTTTCAAGTTTCTTTGACCGACCTATTTTGATTGCTAACTGTATATATAGTTAGGTACCTACTTACCTCAATTTCATTATAAAACAATACTCGAGAAGGGCAAAAGTCGTGGCATATCTCGATATAAGCTGTATTCTTATATTACTTGCACGTGACCGGTCGGCCATTTTCATGATGTATTGGACAGGTAAGGCGGGAAAAATATCCGCCATTTTGAAACGGGAATCCTTCCAATAAGTCATAGCCTGTATTGGATATAATAACATATCCTCCGGAAATTATTATAGAGGGAGTATATTGTTATTTTTCGAAGCCAGTGAAAACATCTGTATTGTTGAAAGAGTTTATTCTGAGTTATATTTATTAAGTGGTAGGTAAAAATAATAACTTAGGGCAAGGTATTATTTGTATCCGATATCGGTGTGCTGAAAAGGAAGTTGTTATGATCAGGGATCGGAGTTTTCATAGCACGGTAAGACTAATGAGAGCTGTGGAGTCGACATTAACATTAAAATTCAATTCTTACTCATACTCATACTCATTTGTATATTTCATTCAAAAATGTTTTTATGTTCGCCCTGAGGCCCTGAGTAAAGCTGCTAAGCAATTATAAACAACATATTTTCATGAACACATTATTTAATATTAATCTCATAATATTATGAGAATTAAAAGTTAAAGTTATAAATCGAATGAGCATGAGTAAGAGTTGTATTTTTATGGTTATGTCGACTGCACAGTTCTCGTTCGCCTTACCGTGCAATGAAAACTCCGTACCCTGTTTATGATTTTAGCAATGTAACAGGGGGGCGATTTTTGACTTTCGAGCGCGCGAAAGTTTCACTCGGAAGTGACCAAAATCTGAGAAACCGTTTTTTGAAATACGAGCGGTAGAATTGAAAACGAATCAAAAATCAGCCCCCAGGTCGACACAAGTAAAAAAGCTCCGAGCGGCTAGTGGAGGGGATATGTTAGCTCATGTTGTCCACTGGCAAACCAATAGCGTGTTAGCAAAGAGGAGCGGTTTACCCTCCCCCCGTTGCCCCCGCCAATTTGTTCCGTATTTGCTCACTGCGCAGGTAGGTCGCTCAGGGCTTTTTTACGTGTGTTGACTTGTATGTAATTATAAGTAAAAAAAGGAAGCCGATGATTGAGAGTAGCTCGAAACTAACCGCTGTGGAGATCTTTGGAGTCCTATTTCCAGCAGTGGACGTCCTTCGGCTGATATGATTGTGATGATGATGATGTAAGTCAAGTGAGATGAAGATGACTCATTGTAGTGATTAAAATATTGGACGGAATTGATTAAATAATGTATCGTTGGATTCGTAATTGATAGAAGAACTTAGTCCGGCATTAGCGAAATATTTTATCTTATCTCGTCTATGTTTGTAAAAAAAAGAAATCGGTCGAGCCATTGTTAAGGTATGTACCAAGGGAAACAGGGTAATTTGTTTAAATATATTCATTTTAATATACTATTAGTATAGTAGGAAGTAGGTTTTCCTAGGAGGACTACACTGTGCGTAAGTTTGTTTATAATGTGTAAATAAAATATCTTACCTCTCGTCAAGTACTTCTATTGTTTTTAGACAGTTCTCCACAATAATACGTCACTATGATAATTTCGCTCTTTGACCCCAAACTAACAGACACTCTGTCAAGTAGTTGTCCTTAAAATAGTATTTCTCACAATCGTGTTATAATAGAGAGCTTTTTAGTCGAGTACCGTGTTTAGGCCACGAAGCTTGCTGAGTGGCCTAAGTAAGGTACGAGATTAAAAAGCTTAATTATGACACTATTGTGAACAATACTTTTTGTACGAGTTCATTAAAATTAATAATTTAAGTCATTAATACGAGTATATAAGAAAACTAAATATCGTAAGTGTTCTACTATCCGACTTTTTTGACACAAGATAATTGAAAAGTAGATTTTTATACTCGTCGATTAAAATCTGTGTATTAAGATTTCATAGAGAATACTGTAACGTCACTCTTTTCATCGATGTTCCTTCCGAAACAACCGAAATAACTATTTCGATACGCTCTAGACAACCGAAAAAAATTTGAAAATAGAACTTCGGATTTCCATGTGTGTCCTTGTTTAAGGAGACTCGATCCGATACAAAATTGCCAATCTGTGGCGTTTAGGAACGTAGCAGCGTCGCGTCATCTGTCAAAAAAGTATTTTAATACAACTACAGATGAAATGAATGTCATGGGTCGACCGAGCGGATGTCGCGAGCATACATCGATAAAAGAAATATCCGCCGCCATGTTTTTATAATTCTTGTAACAATAATAGGTTTCAATGAGGGTTTCCGCGCATCAGTTTTTTCACTATATGGCGCCTCTGGGAAGTAAGGTCTTTTTGACAGTTGATAACACGTAAAAAATATAAATGCACATAAATATTTGATTTATTATCAAGTGAAAAAGTAAATTGTCATTAGTTTGGTCTTCTTCTAGGCATATATTTTAACATCAACTATCAAAAATACCTTATTTCCCAGAGGCGCCATCTAGTGAAAAAACTGATGCTCGGAAACCCTCATTCACGTCATAAATAGTATCGGTCGCTGTCGATTCATTTGATGACGAATAAGTCGTTCGTTACTTTTGTTTTATATATATATATACCTACACAAGGTTGAAAAAGGAACGCGTTAGTCGAGTTAATTCCTTGTCAACTTTTTCGAGTTTTACTCTTGTCTTTTCACCTACCGTCCCTTTAATTTCTCAACCTCTTATCTGATCGAATAGGTAAATAGAACAAACTCTCGTGTTTTAAGGTATATAAAGACTACTTTCCTATGAAAATATTCGTCCAGATAAGACGTTGACAAAGTAAAGGCACATGACATCGTATTATTTTTAACACAGTCGCAATTAATATCAAGTAAATAAGAGCTATCGTAACGTTGTCAATACTATAGCAAGAGGTGTAAATACAAAGTAAAATACGGGCCTGTACTTTGTCTTTGCCCCTTCGTATCATAATCATATTGTTGACGTCATGTTAGTTCTTATTTAACTTGATGGTAAGAGTGGTTACAACGTTAACAGGGGCTCTATTGTATTTGGGACAAACCTAATTGCTTTTGACATGTTATCGTATTTTCAACGATATGATGGCTCTTATAGTTGAGAGTATGGCGGAGTTAAAACAGTACTATAAAGAACTCCTAATAAAACGAATTATAAAGTTAACATGAATATACAACCCTAGCTGATTAAGTACGAATATAAGCAAAAAACTTGTAATAAGGCCTGAAACACAGCCGTCCCAGCGCAGGTTCTGGCCGTATCTTATTGTTATTTCGAACCCTCATTTGCAAACCCAACAAAACCTCATATTTTACTTGCGCAAACACTCACGTATTATGGAAGGAATATTTTTATTCGTCGAAATATCCGGAACCATTTGGAAGGTCGTTGACATTTCATTTTGTGGTGGTATTCCTTGACGCTGTAAAAGAAGCGTCATAAAAAGTCCTAAATTAATTAATGACGGCTGCCATTACTGTCAAGTAAATTAGAGTTATTTATCATAACATTAACAATACGATCAGAATGTCGAAATCCATTAGGTTTTACATCGGGTATAGCGAAGTCGAGCGACTTCACTTGACATATCTGGCGACATCGCGCGAAAGGCGTCAAGCGACGTCGCGCGAAGTCCAGCGAGTCAGCGTAACTTCGCCTGACATATCTGGCGAAATCGTGTCGGGTGCGGCCACATCACGGCGACACGTGTCTCGCGATGTTGCCAAACATGTCGTGCTAAGTTTCGCAAAGTCGCTCGACTTCGCCTGACGTCGCTGAAACCAGTCGTCAGATAAGCCGTGCGAACTCAGGCAAAATAGCGTCAATTCACCCGACGTCGCCGGCGACACGTGTTGCGGCCTTGCGGCACATTTGTCCGTAGTGAATCCCAATTATTTGTTTTAATTCAATCAATCCAAAAAGTATGACGGCAAAAAAGACTAGTTGGGCGTTTTCACTAAAAAGTGTACCCAATTAAGGACTGAAATTAAGGAACTTTAACTTTGTCAGTTTTGTGACGAAAATTAGCCATACATTGCGGCCGTCAATATATAGCTAATTTTCGTCACAAAACTGACAGAGTTAAAGTTCCTTAATTTCAGTCCTTAATTGGGTACACTTTTTAGTGAAAACGCCCAGTTCGATCCATCGAGCTTACCTAAGCCGCGGTTAAGAATACTCTCAGCAATGGTGTGCCTACTGTAGGAAAATACGTGGTAATGACAGAAACAAGGTTTCAAATAGTCCCACTGACGTAAGGGATTTCGTTATTTCTAACCTTTGTGGATGATTTTATATTCATTGAGGCAGACCGAAGTGGACCTGTCTATGGATATGATTTCAATGTTAAAATAAATTCGATTTGTTATTCCTTGTTTTATCTTGAAAAAATGTTTTGGCAAAAACAATAAGTAGGTACAATTAAGTTTTGCTCTTCGTGAATTTGTGTCTGTTGTCTTTATTGAGAAGTTGTAAGATTGCTTTTCGACATTGGAACAGTCATTTTAATTGTTGTTCGTCACTGTTTCGTTAAGTTTAAGTTTATAAGAAATAGTCAAACGAATGATCATCATGTCATAACATTGAATCCTTCATGAGACCTTCAATTATTGGCCTATAATATCACCATGACGCAATGACGCAACATCTAAATCACAAGGAAGAAACATAAAAATACTAATTGGCTTTCTGCGATATGGTTCTACGCTCGCTAATGGGATGCTCCGGGATCGGACGTTACGAAAGGAAATATTATTTCGGTGTCGAAAATTCTGGTACGTTTTCGCAGGTCGTTGACACCTGCACGAGGAAAGGGAAAGGTTTGATAACGAGGGAAACGAGGTTTCAAATGATGCTAGCACAAGTTGTCTGAGACTTTTGACGTTTTTAACTGGTCTGAGGCCCTAGCCAAGATCTTACCTATCTTATATTCGAAAAACTTTTCTCCGTTGTTTCGTTTGCTCGTAATTTTAAATTGTCTGTTTTTTTTTTCTTTGAAACCGTTCAACTTTCCTGGATTGTTATAAAACTAGGTTCTGTTCTGAGAAGTAAATGGGTTCCGAGAAAAATGTTTTTCTGCCAACTGAAAATTTCGGATAAGCCAAACAGCGGACGAAAGTTTTCGAAACATCAATAGATACCCCCTTCACCCTACACCCTACTAACGTTTTTATTTTATATCACTGAAAATGTATGGGATGACATTCTCGTGTGTTGCAATTAACCACGTTGTGAAAATTCAAAATTCAAAATATTTATTCAGTAAATTGGCCACATGAGGGCTGTTTTACACGTCGGTAATATGGAGTGAAACTACTAGTCGCTATGTCACTGTCAGCCCATACATTTTGAGTGGTAGAATCGAAAAACTCTGTAACAATAGACATACAAGATGAGCTAATGCGCTCATGGAATCGTTATTTATTACCTTCGAAGTCGTGAACTATTTTGTTATACCTATGAATATTTTAGTCTTCTAATCAGACGTAAACAAATTATTATGGAAATATATGCATTGGGATTGACTATGTCGTGTCTTGAAATTTCCCGTCGAGTTGACACATTGTTAAAGCCGACGTGAAATCACGTCAATGGCATTACAATTTAGTTCTGTTACGCGTCTCGCGACGAGATAAAGCGTCTTAACGACGTAATACAATATTTATTTTGGCCTGCGGGGTTATTATGACGTAGCTATGCAGTTCAGTTTACGCTGAGGGAAAAGGACAGCGCTATATAGGGTGTCTCTGACCTTGGGGCTTCAAATGCATGGAACGTTTCTACTCCTGAAACTGAACTTCTTTTGTTCTGTAAGTTATTAAAAATATGCCAAACAAAAAAATTGTTTTTTTCATACAACTTAAATGTAATTTTCAATGTACGCGATCCAATTCTCTATTTTCCTTTAGGCCTCGTACCAAGGAAATGTCGCCCCCGTACCATGAGATAGTGATTAGATGGCCAGTATTGAATACACTGATTTTACAATTAGACTTTTACATCAATTAGTTATCGAAACTTAAGTTATTTTTTAATGTCGCAGAACAAAAGTAGTTCCGTTTAGCGAGTAGAATCGATCATTGCATTTAAAGCCCCAAGGTCAGAGGCACCCTGTATAAGTACTATACTACTACTCTACAGTAAATTCATGTTTTTTTCTTAAGCTCATTTATTGTGTTTTTATTTTTTCATTAATTTAATTATTGAATTTACAGTCGTATTATTTTGCTTTGTTTGTATGTTTTATACGTTTAGGGCACATCTTGCAAGTCAAATATTAAAGATAAAGATAAAAAGACGGGCACTTTTAAACGTCAACGATCTACCAGCGCTTCCCAAGACGAGACCACTGTTGAGAGGAAACGCCGCAAGAAATTCAAAAGTGTTTCTGAAAGTGATAAGTGGGCCTCATTTGACACTTACGCAACTTCCTTTATAATTTAATTATTAACTCGGGTAATTCTCACACAAACTAAATTGTGACAGAATGTCTATCGTTAGAAGAAGCGAAATTCTTAAGATATTTAACACCTTAATCTCGTTACTATAAGGCTCATATTATAATACGATGATTATTTAAAGCTTTAAGTACCTAATATTACCAAAAAAAATAACATCTTATTGTTCTGAGTATAAGGATGGTTTTGAAAATATTTTTATTACTTATAATGAGTATTTTATTTATTTAAATACATACATACATACATTAAATCACGCCTGTTTCCCAGAGGGGTAGGCAGAGACCACTTCTTTCCACTTGCTACGATCTTGACAAATTTAATTTAAATACATATGGGTAATTATGGATAAAATAAACATATTAAAACACCCATTGTTTTTTTTGGATGTTGAAAACTACATCGCATTGTTCTAACACTTCTAACATATTCATTAGGCACGTGTCATAAAGCAAAATTGTAACCAAAGCGACCTCTTTGCAAAAGTTCTATAAAGCAAATGTTTACTTACATAAGCCATTCCAGATTAGGTCAAAGAATTAGGGCAATAGATCCGTGTCAAATTATCTTATTAAGTTGAACACACTATCCCATCGGAGTTAGGAGCATGCTGAGATTTTTATATGTACTTATTTCTTTGCGGTATGTTTACGGTGACAGCAGGTTTGTTTCTGTACACATAGCCCATACTTAGGGCCTGTTTCACAATCGACGAGTAAATTCATCTGCCATTAAAAGTTGGCTCTCTCCTTGTCTATTTTCAAGCGTAAGAAAGAGAAACTGCTAAAGGACAATGGGCATAAATGTATTCCCACCCACCAACAGAGATGAAACATGTCCCAGTTTATAGATCTTGGCAATGTGACGTTTTTTTTACTATGGCGACGATCGCCATATGTATGGGGTTTTCTTGGAAAGCCATTATCATATCGTATGGAATTTGTTTAAAAATGAACACATTCTTGCATTGCATGACTCTTGAAAGGTTTTTTCATAGATGGCTATTAAAATAGGTATAGGTATAGGTTATTTTATCTTGTTTTGGGTTTTGTTGAGGGTGGGGACGGGTTCCATGCAAAATTGCCCATCACCCTTTATCTATTAAAATAGATAAATATATCTATAAATTACATAGTATACTCGTATAACTGTTAGATAAAAACCCCCGATGTAGGTAACGGTGACCCCTTCTCTCAGAGCTGATATCTCTTAAACGGCCAAACCAATTTTCATGAAACCTAGCTAAAAACCACCGCTAGAAAACCTGCTTTCAATTTAAAAAAAACGCATCCAAATCGGTTCACCCGCTTCACAGCTACGGTGACAGACATACAAACACATAGCGGCCATTTTTTTTCGTCAGCTTCTTAGGAGATTAGCGTTGTACGCCATTTACCAAAGCTACTAAATTGCGTTACTAAGCAATACCTTAACTACTAAACTGCCCTCATAAGACAAAACGCCGTATCTCAAATTCAATAGCCAGAACAGTTTCTATCCTCTCCCGTTAGTAATGAGGTTGTGGAATTTTGCCTGAGATACCGCCATTACCAGGACAGTAAAAGTGTGAGAGGTGTGGAACCTTTGAGGATGTGTATCACTTGTTGATGGAATGTGCCCGAACTCGTACCGAGAGCTTGGGCAAATATTTGTGTGATGAGACAGATAAGCGCGAGTTTGTTTCGGAGTCTTGGATTTACATACATACATACATTAAATCACGCCTGTTTCCCAGAGGGGTAGGCAGAGACCACTTCTTTCCACTTGCTACGATCTTGACAAATGTCTTTCGCTCCTTCCACATTCATACATCGAGTCATGCACGCACGTCGGCCACTTTTCCAGTATTTCTCCGATTTTTTTCGAAAAAGTACGCCTAGGGCGGCCCCTTCCGACCCTTCCGATCTGTATATCTCTTTCGTCAATCTTCTTTCATCCATCCTTTCCAAATGACCGAACCATCTTGGATTTTTTCTATGTATTTAAGTATTTATTTATCTATATGAGTATTTATATCTTGTATTAGCTGTCTAGTATTCATAGTACAAGAGTAAGATCGTCCCCTGCGGACCTAGCCATATTCGGCGCCCATTATCATTGTTATGTACTTCCCAGCAAAACAGAAACCCAACACAAGTTAGCTATTATTTAGCGCTGTAAGTTTCAGTCTAGGTTTCGCCTAGTTTCTCAGTCCTTGGCCCGTGGCACGAGGCGAGGGTCCTTGAAATGTAACCGGGCCGCGGCGGGAAAGTTGTTAATTGCATTAGAAATATTAATTGATATGAAGCTGCAGTGGAAACTGGAGTATGTAGCACCAGCATGTGTACAATGCATGTGTTCAAGCTTATAAAGAAACACAATTAGTCTCTAATAGTAGTTTACGTGACTGTTGCATAATGAGAGGCATTAATACACGAGTGTGGTTTATATAAGATCACACGAGTGCTTTATTGCCTACTAGCGACCCGCCCGCGGCTTCGCCTGCGTGGAATGTATTATACATATAAACCTTCCTTAAGAATCACTCTATCTATTAAAAAAAACCGCATCAAAATCCGTTGCGTAGTTTTAAAGATTTAAGCATACATAGGGACAGACAGCGCAAGCGACTTTGTTTTATACTATGTAGTGATTTAACAGTCGCTAATATAACTTTACCTACATGCATATCATACGTTATCTACAATATGTGAGAAACCTCTATCTGTGGTTGCCATGTATTAATGTACCTGTATCTTAATGTTTACATTTAAGTATCGGTCACTGATACTTTAATGTGGATATTAAGATGCCACCGCATCGATAACCGATACTTTAATGACATGCAATGTTTTAATGTTTATATTTGCTTATTGCTTATGTGCGGGGGTTTGTATGTATAAACGCATAGCGCTGAGAGCGGAGTCGGTGCGGTGCGGCGCGTTCCGTTCGTTAATATGCGTTTATCGATGTGAATAAAACGGATAAAAAAGGCTGTCACTCTTTGACCAGTATATAAGTGCAAGAGTGACGGATACTTACCTTGATCCGCCCACTATAAAGGCTACCATATTACGGATACAAAAGCGGGTATAAAGCGTTTTTTATGTAACTGTTACATAATTAACGCATTTGTGATAAGAGTGGGAAACTGGATACTGACTGCAATGACTGATATCCGTAATGAGCGTAACCATGGTAATAATAACAATGCTATAACCTCAAAAGAAACCTCCATATTATTTTCAAAAAACCTAACCACCGATACCCCACATGATATGTAACATGCTAATCGTTTTTTTAATTCTCGGATCAATATTCCACATGTTTTTAAATTGACTACAATATTTTTTAATCGGTCAACAATTCAACTCTATCGAAAAATTAGTGACACTCTCCCTAATACAATCTTCGAGAAAACGGTTGTGACAGATGGCATTTTATTATGGCATTCTTGCCATGTGACTATGGACCGCTAAAAAAAGACGTAAACGATAATATAAGAATGCATGAAGTCATTGTAAGTTGATTTGTGTATGGATGAATAATGAAAACAAATCGGCTGAGCTCAAACAAATGGCGGACAATTCATAATCGAGTGACAATACTATCGAGTAA
This sequence comes from Acleris emargana, assembly GCA_927399475.2. Taxonomy (NCBI): domain Eukaryota; kingdom Metazoa; phylum Arthropoda; class Insecta; order Lepidoptera; family Tortricidae; genus Acleris; species Acleris emargana. The sequence goes on along the minus strand of OV656853.1, from coordinate 15,045,812 downwards.
CGCGATTGTTTTGGAGTTGGCAGTCCACTTTGAAAAACTGTTAACCTTTAACTGCCGTGGAATACGTCTCACAGACGTCATGAATATATTTTGAACTTTGTTGCCATGGCATAAGTGTTACTTTAGTGTATACTTAAAGGTTAAAGGTACCGTTAACAAGCAGCGGGATCTTTAATGATCCTGGTGCGCTAGATCTCGAAATTCTAAAGCCGTTCTAGAATAAATTAGATGTTTGTCGTAGAAGAAGAATAACTTACTTCTGTGTAATCATTATCACGTGTAGTTGATGGGACATATTTGCGTGTGTAATGTAATTTTACGTAACACAAATTGCATAATTTCGACCTGTATAATAATTAATAAACCATCGATATTTCAAAAACTAATGTATATAAATTCAAAAATAAACATTTCTAACGGCTTTCATTACTATGTTGTCACAGTTCTAGACTTCTAGCCTAACCTAACGTAGTTAGAAGAAATTGTCTTAAATGAATAATAACAAGAAAATTATAGCTATACTAAATGAGTGTTATATTATTCGATCGTATGCCAGACAAAATTAAACAAATGTTTTTATACCAATTGAAGCGCACCCGACATATTTATGCCTTTTTTTCACAACCTCAATAAAAGTTGATTCAACTTGTAATATAATGAAAACGTTGATACACGAATTAACACTTGATGAAGTTTCAGGAACGCATAAAACAGCCTAACTTCATTAAAAGTCGGAACTGCTTTAAACCTTTCATAGAATCCACGATCTCGTTACTAAAGTTAGAGTCGGATCTGCTGTAGCTAAAGAATGGTTCATTCGTCCTTTTAGCTGAGAATCTTTGTCAGGCAGATGTCGAGCGCAGGTAAATGTCAAGTCGCTCGTTATTTAGTCTCACTCGTAATGAGGTCGCAGGGCGAGACAGAGCGGGTCGGAATAGCACCCTGGTGAGATTTTATATTTTATAGGAACTGCGGCTTGGCATTAGAGATGGAAAACTACCGTGAAAAATATTTAAAAATGCCGTGTATATAGGGTTATACTTATATAGAAATGAAAAGTTCTGGAAAAATCCTACATAAATCGAAAAGTCCTGACATTTCTCGCAAGAACAGAGATTAATTCTCAATTTGTGCAATTTGATAATTTTATGTAACTATTTCAGTATTTTTTTCCGAAACATGTTTGTGCCTTTTATGTCCATTTCTTTCTGTAGTGGCTACATTTATATATATTTTTTGGATAAATTTATGTAAATTTTTATACGATGCTTCATAAATGACAATTGCCGAGTCCGGCCGCAATCCTGAAAAAAGTTTTAAAAATCTGACATATAAACCTCTTAAAGCTGAAGAGAGACAACGTACAGCCCAAAACTGGGTGGTAGGACCTTGTGCAGGGTCCGTCCGGATCGCTACAACCATCTTATCCATTAACCTACCATGTTCGCATTGCTTTGTTCCGGTTTGGGGATAAGACAGCCGGTGAAATGACTAGCATAGAGGCATTCCATCTTAGTCCTCAGGGTTGGCAACGCATTTGCAGTCTTAGGGTTGCATTGCAGTCTTGTGAATGCGAATGTCTATGGGTCACAGTTTCCACTTACCATCAGGTGGCCTGTGCTCGTTAGTCTCCTCAATGCCATAAAAAAAAACCGCTGGACTTAGGAACTTAAAAGGAAAGAATATTCCTTTGGTAACCTAAGAGTACTGACCGAAATTCTCTTTCAAGTATAACTTACACCTCCAATACTATTATGAACCTTGTCTAGGGTATGGTATCCTAAGCCGTAAACATTTAAAAATATAGTCTCGAACAGCGCTGCCCATGTGGCATCACTTGTGAATATTTCCGTGCTTATGAGATGTCAAACTGGTATTTTCTTTTTACCAACGTTGTCATAGCAAAAAGGCTGTTCAATGTGATTAAATTTCAATGCCTTTGTCACCCTAGGAGCTTGTAGCATGAAGTGTTTCCTTCGGAGTCGAGTTACTTATTGTTGGTAGCGCGTAGTAGCGTAATACATTCAGTGCCAGGTGTGATAGTTTCCTTATTATCAAGACACGGTAAGGGGTCATGTTGCTAGATTTGTTTGGCGTTTGTAACGTTACGGTTACGATACAGTTCACCAACTACTCTTTAACGTGATTGAGACAAGTTTCTCGACGAACTCAATGGTATTAGTATTGTATTCAATTTAAAGAGGTAGAGTATGTTGGAATTTTAGCTGAGGTACCTATTTAATATGCGATAGAGCTCCAGTTTAACAAAGCCTTTGAAAAATTAAAACACTGACAAATTATAGTTTGTAAAAACAACGGTGTAAAATAAATCTATGTAGACGAAGAGGGACTAGGTACACTAATCACGTGAAAGTTTGTGAGTGTGTGTCGGTCAGACTTCGTCCATCGAAAAAGGCTGGACGGATTTGGATACAGTTTGGAATTAAGAGAGCTTATACGCTCACACATAAGCTACATTATATCCCATTGTTCAAAATCTAGGACTAATTTTGCTAAAAGATAATTCAACATATTATCTGTATGTCTTTATAATAAAATTAATAGTAAAACTAAAATTTACTACATAACCTTCAGAGAATGTTAAAAATCTAACTACAACTTGGCTAAGTAAAAGTTACGATGATATTGAACCACTTATGTTTTAACTTAACTCATATTTTGCGTTCGCACAATTAATTTTAATTTATTACTAGCGGCCCGCCAGCGGCTTCGCCCCGCTGCAAATTCCTGAGTTTCCCGGTGGAATTTTCAATTATTTTCTTTCATAAAAACCTTGTCCTGACATTGACAAACACAACAAAAAAGAAATCAGCCAAATCGGTTCAGCCGTTCTCGAGTTTTGCGCTTAGCAACACATTTAGCGATTCATTTTTATTATATTGATTTACTCATCTGTATGAATTCAGAAAATTATGCTCCAAGCAAGTTTGTAAACATTTAATTGTAAGGTGCTATGTACTTAACGGAAAAGATTTGGCGAGATATTTAGTTGTAGGTTAGTTTCTAGAGATTACAATTATACTTAGTTTTATTTTTAACATTACAACCAACAACCTGTATGAAAGAGCGAATTCCTTCTAATACATTTAACTTAAAAGGAGGATTCGACACCGGTGTAAAAACTTTTGCTGATAATAAATAATTTTGAATTTTGAATTCTTGGTCAACTACGACGAAACCGCGGGTAGAGGCTAGTTAATAAAATACAAAGGTGTAGCTAACGTTGTCGACTCCGGTCAAACAGCGCACACACCTGCTTGCGTTGCTAGCTTTATGGGCGCCCTTTACTACCAGACATTGCGTAGGGGTGGGGCGGAACCGATTGTGAGATATCGAGCTTCATTATAAACATTATAATGAGACGAATTGTAAGCATAGTTGTTGGAAGCATAATTTGACAAGGTCTCTAGGCTTCTATTCTAGGCGGTAAAAAATAATTGTCTTTGACGTGTTATGGTATTGTTTTTTCTCAAACGTGCTCGGAAAGAATGCGTTTTCTTTTGAGAAACGTAGAAAAAACCTCATTATCTTCCTAGGACGTAAACGTATACAATCATATGAAACCCATTCCTGTCCGTTGCTATATTTTATCCAAAAATACTCTCTATTGCATATAAAATAGAAGGGAACATGAACATTTCCCGTACACCCAACTTGGCGGCGGCTATCTTAACTAATACTCGTAGTTTAAAAAGACGTTTTAGCCGTTTGCTTATCTCCACCTAAACTAATATTATAAAGAGATAAGATTTTTATTTTGCCGTGTCGGTGCCGGCCGAGAATAGCACCACCCCCAAACCTTCCCGTGGGTGTCGTAAGACGCGACTAAGGGATAAACCGGAGGATGGGCAGCAGCGTCCTCCGCGGACTACGTGGTATAACTGCGGTCGCCAACCCGCCTGCCAAGCGTGGCGACTACGGCATTTTTCCCCCCAACTTGGGGGAGGCCTATGTCCAGCAGTGGACGTCTTTCGGCTGACATTTTGATGATGAAGATTTTTATTTTAGTTTATAAATGAACTAATGAATAAACTCAACAACTTCGGCACCGATTTTGAAAATCCTTTAACCAGTAGAATGCTATATTATCACTGAGTAACATAGGCTTTATTTTATTTTTTCTACGCGGAAGGAGTGAGTGTGAAACAGCTAGTATAGTAGGTACTCTATGTAAGTACGCATTGTCATGCTACCTAAAGCTCTCTCGCTCTAATCCGCAGTTGCGCTAAGTCTATTTGAATTCTACACGTAAAACGGGTTTTAAAACTCCCATTCTCTTAGAATTTGCGCTAAGTCTACTATTAAAATTAAATATGTAAATGTTTTTAAAAGTATCGAATCCCGGTTTATCGACATACGTTAACTTACAGTCGCCCATCCCTTGGAAGTTTTACACCCTCGGTCGGGACGAAGTTTTCCACAGTTTCTTTGTTCTTCGGATATCGTTCACGTAACAAGGGAATTTAAAGGCTGCTTTTTTGATTCACTGGAACTCATTTCGCTAGACTTTTCTAATACACTTATCTTCGATCAACGGTTTCGATCTAAGTTGAATCCCAGGGTGCTAAAACTTTTGTCCCTCGGTTCAAAAGGGAAACCGATAATCATTCAAGGAATGCGGTCTCTGATCCTGAAAAAGTTGGATGGTTTAGATGGTTATTATGGCAGTCCACAACTGTGCGTTTCACACGGAATTTCCTGCCTCGCACAACTAAACTGTGGAATGGTCTGTCGCCTGCGGTATTTCCGGACCGTTACGACCTTCAAACCTTCAAGAAAAGAGCGTACTCTCATTTGAAAGGCCGGCAACGCACCTGTGACTCCTCTGGTGCTCCAGGTGTCTATGGGTGACGGTAATCGCTTTCCATCAGGCGATCCGTCTGCTCGTTTGCACCCTATACCATAAAAAAAAAAAAAAAAAAGTAACAGTTTTATGAAGAAATATGTTAATGTATAAATATTTCCTAAAAACATTATGACTAAGAATAATAATGGCAGACGATATAAACTCGATATTTATATGCGATTATACACGCAAGCTTGTGAGAAACTGATGGATACACCAAGTTGGAATCGATAGAAATATCCAAACAAGTAACAAAGTAATTTAACTTTATTACGTTTGAAGACAATGTTGACTGTTTCTTTACTATTTCCATAGTTTTTTAGTTGATAGCATTGTTACATTTTAATACTAAATAGATAAGGAACATAAAGACATTTCTATAAGCGATTCACTCAATACATTGTACGTTCAGGCGGCGTAGACAACGTGCTACGCCGTAACTGTGCAAGCCGTAGCACTCTACGACTGTTTTGCATTCAAAGCCTGTCGTCAACATTGTTCTGACAGAAACGCGAAGTTGCGTTATGTATAGTAATAGTATATGTTATTACGTTTATATACATACATACGTACATTTACGCCTGTCTCCCAATGGCATAGACGAACTACCTATGTCGCTTCCTCTACATTGATCTGCAATATTAGTGTCAAGTAAATAAGAGCTATTGTAACGTTGACTATACGATAGCATATCAAAGGTAATGTGGTTAAACCAAGTAGAATAGATGATCACGTGTGGTTGCCAGGTTAGAATAGTGCCACTCCATGTCTTCCCGTGGATATTGTAAAAGGCGACTAAGGGAATAAAGGCTTGTAGTACTGTTGGACGATGGGCTTGCCACCAGTCACTAATGCACTGGCAAACATCTTAGCCTAATTGTGCAAAATGTGGTTACAGAATTATCAAAAAAAAATTAGTCCTTGGTAATTCTGTAGCTCTGCCTACTCCACTCTGGGAATGAAGGCGTTAGTTTATGTATGTGTGTATTTATGTAATAGACGCCCTTTATACCATCCGCCCGGTTCCCGTTATCCAGTTCAGATTATTATTATCTAAAAAAAACCTACGTATTATATCGTATCGAGAATCAATAACGTCAGGGTCGCCGGGAATGTCCTTTATCGTAAACTGCGAAGCTGGGCTGTACCCTGACCATGAGTTACAATGACCGCACTCGCGAGCGAGTCGAGCGCTCTGTCCCTCGCACTCTTTATCGTTCGTCTACGTACTGTAAGGGACAGAACATTCACCTCGCTAGAGAGTGTGGTAATTGTAACTCATGGTAAGGGTACAGAGGCCCAGATGGCCGAAATCATACACCGTAAAACCTATTGTCGACGTTTTGATAGCACTTATTTACAGTCTGTGAGCACTTAGAAGAGGCTCTCACTCGCTCTAAATAAGATCGTATGAGAGCGAGTGAGAGAGAAGTACTAAACCGAAGCCTCTTCTAAGTGCTCACAGACTGTACAGATGTAGTGCATAATTATTTTCCAACGTATTTTCACGGAAACGTACGAACGTGTCTTGCTATTTCAGTCGGTCGCAGTACAAACAATACTGAGGTTCTTCTACATCTGATTCTGTACTTGACATTAATGGCGGCCAATTTAAAAACAATACCATAACAAGTCAATGGCGATATGGTTTTACGGAATAGAAATAGAGGCCCAGTAAAATGATCAAATAAATACGGACAAAACAAAAACGGTCATAAATTAGTTCATATGGACTGTATAGGGTGTTTAAACTCACGCACTGTGGTTCAGCGTGTATGGAGAGAGTGTCATAAGTCGATTTGTCCAAAACTTCCAAAATTATTGAGAAGAAATGCATATATTGTTGTTAATTATGAATTTATTTGATAAAATAAAGGACTTACAATTAATTTTATGTGTATATATTATTGAATAATAATAAAAAAAAACAATTAAAAACGTTTCAAAATGCACTATATTTCAATACCGTATAATTAACACTTATAAATAGTAAGTAACATGTTTTCACTTAAAAATATAATAAACAATACCTTAATACTATTTAATTTAAAAAAAAACAACTTATATTGAACGCAAACATATATACTAAGTTTTTTCGTTATGTGCAATTCATGCAGTAGAATTAATCGCACGTAAGGAGTTGTTATCTTAAAAATACTATAATTAAACTTTCTAACTCTCATTAGTGAAACTTTAATGAGCTTAGCAATAATGTAATAAACTAATGACAGATTTAGATAAAACACTTTTTTTTTCCTAGGAAGCTTTCTAAGACCCGTAACTAGTGGGTCAGAATTTAATAACAGTCGATTTAAAAGATCGGTATTCGTCGCAACACGTGACATTTTTCTAGTATTGTTGAGCCGAAACGCTTTTATATTTTTATTTGTAGCTTCGGCAGCTTCTTCTGATAGTTCTCCTATGGATACCATCATGTGATCGATTACTTCAGACCCATGAATCAGAACTTTGTGAACGGACGAACAAGCTGTCGAGCCGTGTCTAAAACAAACGATTTAAATCTCTCAGAATTAATTTTGTAACCGGAATTGAGACAGTTAAGAATTGTACCACAACTATCAATAAGCTCTTGCTTAATTCCTGTAATTTCAGCAGAAATGGCAGAGTTAGCAAAAAACCTACGTGCTGTATTCCCATCATTCGAGTTGCCGCTTCCTCCACTTTGTCCACTATCAGACCTAATTTATTTTTTAAATTCTTTTTAAAATAATCTTCTTCGTTCTTAGATAATTGTTTTGTCTCTTTTGCAAATTGGAAGCGAATAGGGCGACAGTACCTAGTTGATGATGGGCGAGGATTCTTCCATAATATTGTTTCTTCTCCTGTTGTTGCAACTATGACGAATAAACTTCCATTTTCTAAAGTTGGGTCATCGGAAAAGCACTGCTTATAGTCACTGTGTCCGGTACTACCGTCAAAACCCCACTTACCAACTAACATAACATCACCTAAGGTCTCGGGGTTGATACTTGATAACAGTATATTTTGAGAATCCAGTATTCTTTTAACCGTGTGATCCAACAAATTTTGTAACTCTAATTCGGCACTTTTTTCAGTAATAGTTAATTTTTCAGGGTAACACTGTTTCTTGGCTTCTAAAACCTTAGATACGAAGGCAAAACTGGATATTGTTTACTATTAATGAACTCTTTAATTAAAACGTATTGGTGTTTTGTTAATTTTGCTTCTGTGATTAGCGATAGGATCTCACTTGGATTCACTTCACATTTATGACTATCATTTGGCCCACTACTCGAGGTTGACGAAGTATTTATCAAAGCATTGACGGCCGAGTTATCAATTTTTGAGAGGTCCACTAATCTCCTTCGCTGAGTTCGTTTACTGCAAGACTCAAAATCTTTCTTCGGTCGACCGAGATTTGATGTCATTTCTTGACCAGTAAACTAATTTTCTCTCGCAGATACCGACTCATTCTTTGCTATATCTATAGTTTCAAGGACATTTAACCATTTTTCATGTTTTCTCACTAGTTCATATTTATTACTTGCTGCTTTTTTCCAGTAATCTGCGATCCTTTGGATTATGCAATTAACGCGTTTACTTAGAACTTCGATTTCAACGTTTTCAGCTTCCGGCACCATTTCCAAAACTGTCTCTAGTATAATTCGATATTTTTCCATCTGTGATCCTTTAGCAAGATGCCATAGTTCAAATATGTGCATTCTTGTAAACTGAACTTGCAAAAAAGAACCTGTTAGAAAGAAAACAAAATACATTAGAAATTGAGAAATATCGTAGCATCTTCTACGAACAGCGTAGAGGACAAATTAATAAAACATCTAGCAAAATCTAGCAGAAGATGACTATTGGCACAATAACTAGACTTTTATACGCTTTTTAAACAATCAAAATTATTAATGGTACAGCATGGCGTCATTGATAAAACTCAATGGTAATACACAAACAATTTAAATATTTTTATAAAATTAGGTGTCTCGTAGCTCTCAAATAAATATAAAATGTATAGTAAAAATTGCTAGTAAAAATATTATTATTAAAACACATACCTTTGTCATTAATTACCATGATGATTCAATAGAGTTTATCACAACAAGTTTTTAGAAATCCGTCAACAAACAACTTTCACTTTAATGATCTATTGATAAGACTAATTACGCGGTTTAAGTGTGTTCACTTCGGAGGTCTGAAAAACAATGATCCCGACTGATTACTTCAAAACTATTTATAGTTTTAAGTAGGCTGGTAATTAATGTGTTATCAGAGAAGTACAAATCATAGCTCGGCTATTGTTAATTATTTGGACTTATGACCTATGAGCGGGACCATAGTGTCACGCCTTAATTGCCAGGGTGGGGAAGGCAGAGCTACAGAATTACCAATAACTATAATAACTTGTTGATCATTCTGTAACCACATTTTACACAATAAGGCTAAGATATTTGTTAGTGTATTAGTGACAGATTGCAAGCCCATCGCCTAACAGTACTACAAGCCTTTATTCCCTTACTCGCCTCTTACGACATCCACGGGAAGACACGTAGTGGCACTATTCTAATCCGGCAACCACATGGTGTTCCATTTTGTAATTGAGGTGAAAAATGCTAAATAATAATGAATAAAGTGAAATAATGAGTAGCCTTGATTTACTGTTTAAAAGTACTTTACGTAATGATGTTGGCACGGAACGGTCGGTTAATTTAAACCTGTAGCCTACCTGTTTTAGTTGGATCGATACTCGAGGCACGCAATACTGTTGTAGCAGCCCTTCGTAACCTTACAGTATTTAACGTAATACTTTATTATCTTTATAGGGTCTGGATTTTTAATTAAACCGACCCATTTTAAGTGACGTGTTTAGGTGAAGTCGTAAGTAGCAGTAATGAAGTAAGATTTATTAGCTGCAAATGGTTCGTGTAATATACTCAATACTCTTTTCAAATGGGATGGACCGATATAGACGCATTTTTTTTAAAGCATTTTTGGGTAGTTCTTGACTAACTTTGATGGTAATTGGTAAAGCCGTTTAAGAGTAATGTTATTATTACCTTTGACAGTAGGGTTCGTCGCTTTAACCATAACAAGTTTTGTAAATAAATAAATAAAATGCCGTGTGGTGGCCGGCTTAGAATAGTGCCACTCCATGTCTTCCCGTGGAAGTCGTAAGAGGCGACTAAGGGTATAAAGGCTTGTAGTACTGTTAGGCGATGGGCTTGCTTCCTGTCACTAATATACACTGTTAAACATCTTAGCCTAATTGTGCAAATTGCGGTTACAGAGTTATCAACCAGTTTTTGGAGTTGTTGGTAATTCTGTAGCTCTGCCTACCCCACTCTGGGAATGAAGGCGTGAAGGTATGTATGTATGTATGTAAATAAAATAAATATCAGTGGACAATGTCACACGAATTGACCTAGTCCCAAACTAAGCTCTAGGCTTGTACTATGGGTACTAGACAACGATATAAATACTTACATAGAGAAAATTATACTTAAATATTTATAAAATATCCATATGACTCAGGAACTAAAATATACGCGCTCATCACACAAATATCTGATCTTACCGGGATAAGAACCCAGGACCGCTAGCTTCACAGCGGGGTCACTACTAACTAGACCCAGCGCGACGTTTTTATCTAATACTTAAATATCTAAACTTGGCTTTCACGCTGTGCCGCGTGTCTCGATATACAAAAGAGGTGGGATATATATGTAGTAACAATCCGATTACGTGGATTAGACATTGTATATTTTAGTTCTAACATAATATGGAATTTGAAGGGAAATTTGGAGAATAGCAGTGAAATTTATCGCGGTTTTTTATTTTAAATCTTACTCAACAAAAATCCTATAATGTCCATTCCATACTTTGTATAAGACATTGACCTGAGAAGTTAATTCCTAAGTTTTCTCATTACCGTTTCCTTAATTATTTACCTAAGGGATCAGTTGTAATATGAGCTGTCTCTAGGGTTGCTAGATGGCTGCGAATTTCGGGAAACTCCTGGAAGTATGCGTTTGGTCCTATGTGCAGTAATTCCCCAAAATTCTCAATCACTTTTCACGTATATTATTTTCACTTATGTTTTTTTCTTTCGTCCATAAGCTCAAGTTTGAACAGAAACCTCCAGGAGATGATAAGCCTAAATCTGACAAGTCTGGCAAAATTCAAACTTCAAAATTAAAAATATTTATTCAGTAAATTGGCCACATGCGGGCTCTTTTACACGTCGGTAATGTACAGTGAATTTACCAGCGCTTCGGACAAGACCATCATTGCGGAGAAGAAGCGCCGCAAGAAACTCCAGCAGAAGGTCATGGCAACCCTACTACTAGAAGATCATAATAGGATTATTACATATTTGCTGTCGTTAGGTGTCACCTGTTTATAAGTACCTACCAGCAAAAAGCGAGTCGTAAAACCTGGTTTTCCCGGAGACGTGACATTGACAAATTACTTTCTATTCCCGAAAAAACCCTGGTAATTTGACAACATGCAACTTTATATCTGATATTCAACTTGACATCGTTGTTAAATCCAAGGCTATGTTCTTATTTTTGACTAGCGACCCGCCCGCGGCTTCGCCCGCGTGGAATGTATTATACATATAAACCTTCCTTAAGAATCACTCTATCTATTAAAAAAAACCGCATCAAAATCCGTTGCGTAGTTTTAAAGATTTAAGCATACATAGGGACAGACAGCGCAAGCGACTTTGTTTTATACTATGTAGTGATTTATGGCGGTGCCTTACTGATTTCGCCAATATCATGTGATCGAGCGTAATCAATCAGTAAATAAAAAATGAAAAGTGAAACCTTTTTAGCATAATTTGCATATAAGTATAGTTCTACATTTTTCTGTTTAATTTGTTTTCATTTTTTTTTTGTATGTGCTTATGGTAAATAAATCTACCTTGTCTTATCTTAAACCCGGCCGTTTCCGAAAACGAAGAAAAAAAACTACACACTATATTAGGATTACTAATGTCTTGCACAAAATTTATTTGCACATTTTCGTTTCGCATAGCAACCATTGGCACAATCATCATTTCGCACAATTGCTTTTTGCCTAAATTTCTTCGCATACTGTCATTTGGCACAATTGTCTTTGGCAGAATAGAACATTGGCATAACGTTGATTAGAATAATAGTCCTATGGTAGAATAATTGTTTCGCCGAATTTTGTATGGCATACTATGTAGTTGGCATAAAGTTATAAAGCAGAATAATATTTTACTAGGTACTTCATCTTATTTATCCCACTGCTCCAATTGCAATGCGGTCATGGCGCTTCGCCGGCCGCTGCCGCGGCACGCTCGCTACGCTCGCTCGGCTCGCGCGCTGTTATTGTAGAACTTCTAACCTAACCCAACCTATTTTACTGGTAGCAGTTCGTTACTAATTATTATGCTATGGTACAATTATGCCATAATAAATTCGGCGGAAGGTATATTCTGCTACATAAAATTCTGCGAAATGAAAGTCGGCGATATTAGTATTCTGCTATTCAAATTTGTGCCAAATGAATATTATGCGACATAATAATTGTGGTAAATATATAATTATGCGATAGTATCATTCGGCTGAAAGTAATTGTGCGAAAACGGTTATGCGAAGTGTATTTCGGACAACAGAGATTGTGCAAGATAAGGGGTACCCACTATATTAACCGTAGTTTGATACTCTACCCAGTGCCAGTGAACATTATCTCAGATTCCATTGCCAAAGTATATTCAATCCACTCTTGTTAGTAATGGGGTTGTAATTGCTGGAGGCGTTATATTTGAGATGAGATGCAACTATTTGGCTATACAGGTCGATTAAATATATCCCTGGAGAGTTTTTTTTTATTTAAAATTTAATTTCTTTCTTCCTGAAAGATTGCGTTTAAGATCGCTTTTTATGTAATTTATATAATTTATAATGCCGCTGGGGCTCTAAGAGGGTACACCAGTGATATACAGCCTCCTTAGCTCTGATTCGATTTCAGATAGGCTCTCCATTATGTGTTAATGTACTGGTAACCTTATAAGGGCTGTATAAGAAACGCTGTTCTATGAAATATCGTCATAAGGAGGATCCCCCTCCGGTATGGCCTAAAGATGATATTTTTACCAATCTCAGGTATCATAATCGCAACTTCTGAAAGATAGTGACCTAATTCAAAATGTCAGCATTCAAGCTAGGTATGTCATAAATTGACTATGGTGAACTAACTCGAAATTTAAAATTTCTGAATCATGTCACTATTTTTCTGAAGGTGCGATATACACCGTGTTTTTTTTGATTTACGATCACTTCGGCATATTACTAGGTACATCCGTAGAAACTACATGGTAAATAACAAAAAAAAAATTGCAAAAAAAAAATGTTTTCTGTTTAGAACAAAGTAATTAAATTTTGTATCTTTGGTCATTCTAAAAGGACCTTTGGAGTTAACTAATAGAAAAAAGGATTGGACAAAACTAGAGTTTAAGGATTTGACAGACGTCTGTGCTACCGATAATGTGTCAAATATGTCAATGTTGGCGTGACATACTCGAACACACACCATTAAGAGCCTTTTACACCAGTTCAACGTGATTAACTGATTAAATTTTAAAATGAAATATCTTTAAAACCGTAAGAGTTATCATTTGTCTGTCTTCGGGAAATTAACTTTATTTGACCTAAAGAACGTTCCCTTAAAGTTATCGTAAATCAAAAAAAACACGGTGTATACATCATAACATAACAAAGCTTTCGTAACCACGCAGTTCTATTTGGCGATGCGTTTTTTAGAAGAAATAAATTGCATCAAATTTAATTATTGCATTATCGGCTCAACATGACGTTCGAGTCCCTATACAACATACAATCATTGCAATATAGTTCGGAATATCGGTTTTTGATTTTCTGGCTTAGACGCCTGATTGAAAAATAAACCTGGTTTTCAAAATAGTCTTGTCTGCGGAACCCTAATATATCACTAGCAGAAGCTAGGAACCTTATTTCTAGAGAAACTGTTCTATTTTCCGGGGAAAAAGTAGTTACTTTATTGCCGTCTCTGGGTTATGTCCTATCACAGTACCGAATTCCATATCGATCGGTTAAAGCATTAGAACGTAAAGACCGAATACGTGAGCACACTTTTCAAAGAATCATGGGAAATAAAACAGACGGCACCTTCGTCAACAAACGATTTAACCCTAAGACTCGGCTATTAAAGACACTTACTGACTAAATAATTCACCGGTGTAAGTTCGTTTTTTAATTGGTTTTGTTCTACTAAACCAAAGTTATTATTTCAATCACAGTGGCGCTTTTTATACCCGCTAAATCAGTCACCATGCGATATACATCATAGAAAAAACACATCAGCCACTCTTGTGTTATTGGAAAAACTACTGTAAACAGAAAACAATGAGATTGAAATTTGAAGCAAACGTAAAAGCGACATGAAAACTTATTTCTGGGACATTTTAGTTCCATATTTCAGCGTCGAATACAATAAAAATGTGGTTCTATAAACAGGACGTATAAAGAATTAAAGCGTTTCGCTGTCGCAGTTGCTTTAAATAATAAATGAGTCTTGCTGTTGGGTTATTAAAGTGATAATTAAAGTCTGGGTTCGCTTTTTAAGGTTCCGTAGTCAAACTAGGAACTCTTATCGTTTCGTCATGTCCGTCCGTCTGTCCGTCCGCAACCTAGCTCAGAGACTCTTAGTAATAGAAGGCTGTAATTTGGCATTAAAATACGCCAACAAAGTGCTAAAATAAAATCTTGAAAAATATTTTTTCTTTCTTTACCTCCCCTACACTTAACGTGGGGATGAATTTTTTTCTCGTCTACCCCATAGTGTGGGTGTCGTTGGATAGGTCTTGCAAAAATATTGCGGGTTTGTGAAAACTATTTTTCGGTTAAGGGATCCGTTTATGAAATATGAAGCTTTAAAGCGCTAATTTTTGTGAGAGTCAAGTGCCCCCCCCCCCCCCCCCCCACTACAGCCGAAACTACAAATTCTAAAAATCTGAAACATATCTTAAATGAAATCACATGAAACGAATTTTAAAGGAAAACTATAACGACTAAGTAGACTTCATTGGTTCTTGAGTTTCTGTCAATGGTACCGAAAAATGTCGTATTCCTGTTTTGTCGTATTCCGGTTTCGTCGGATTCCTAATTCGTCGAAATGTCAATATGAAATGAGACTACCTATGCAATTACCGTGACTTCACCTTTGTTTTTAATATAAATTGAAAATATATTTACAAACGAAAAATTCAAACAAAACTTAACAGCAAACGTATACACACAAACGCTAATCAAATCAATGTACAGAGCCTATTCAAGCAATCTAAAATTGTAATTTTTTTTCTACTAAGTCCTTGACGATTGCTGTTTCTTGCTGATATTTTTGCAAATAGTAGCTTACTGCTCGACGTATTTAATTATATGTATATAATTCCGACGAAACAAGAATACGACGAATCAGGAATCCGACGAAACAGGAATTCGACCAAACAGGAAGACGACGAATCAGGAACAAACCCGAAAAATTACGGTGTTGGTAAACTGACCGCGACCTATGTTGATGTATGGGAATAAAGTTTTCCAATGGCAAAAAAGTTTTCCAATGGCAAAGTTAAGTTTGTCGCGAGGATTCGGAACCCTACACTGAGCATGGTCCGACATGCTCCTGCCCGATTTCGTTTTTTAGCGTACGACGTACGTATTTTAATTACAGATTTTTGTTAAGACTTTATAAAAACTGTGTGATCATATAACCACCAAAGACCATCAAAGACTGAATGGTGTACGGATACCTAAAACCTAATAATTGGGCTCTGCCATTTACTTTATGTACCAAAAGTGAGGCAAATGTTTCCAGATTGATATTACCCAGGTATACAAGCCTTGTCGACAGTAATTAGGTTGTTTTTAATTGATTTCTAGATTTGCAAGGGGTTAACTTTTATAAGTATCAAATTAATCTAAACACTAAACTCGTTATCATATCTAAACACCCTTTCAAACGTTGGCATTTAAAATACATAATTACATTTATATTATAGGTCTATAATCTATAATCTATTTAACTTAATAAACCCAACACTATAATACCCAAGCCTATCAAATCGTCCCATCCACTCCACGGACCCTCAATTCTCAGTTGCTCTCAATTACCTAGAGATTGTTTTTAATTGACCAGGGCGTTGACCCTCGTTTAATTTAACACGCTCGAATTCCGGGATATAATTACTAAAGTAAATTTTACAACGGATACAACCTTTATAATTTATATCCTAAAGAATTATCAGGGTTATCGAACTATGTGGGAGGACCTTGTGCAGGGTCCGTCCGGGTTGGTACCACCATCTTATCCATTAACCTACCGCCAAACAGCAGTGTTCGCATTGTTGTGTTCCGGTTTGGGGATAAGACAGCCGGTGAAATGACTAGCATAGGGACATTCCATCTTAGTCCTCAGGGTTGGCAGTGCATTTGCAGTCTTAGGATTACAGTCTTGTGAATGCGAATGTCTATGGGTTACAGTTTCCACTTACCATCAGGTGGCCTGTGGGCTCGTTAGCCTTCCTATGCCATAAAAAAAAAACTATTCCGGCTGATGATCGGGTCCTTAAATAATCTTTGCACAGTTCAAGTTTTAATTACCTATAGTAAAAGAGAAATATACGGTTGCTATAGAAATTGTCATTCGAAAATGTCAGATTTAATATCGCGTCGGTTGATTGGATCGGGTTCCAAAGTTTTGATCGTCTTTCTGACTTGTCAACTTAAGGGATTATGAAAACATTGTCTGAATAAAACGACGGACAGTTTTGCCTAGGAAATGGGTGCTCGTTGTCAAATAAGTTCAAACTACTGTATCGTAATAAATTCATTTTATTAGTTTTCTTTTATTTATGTACCTGATAGATTTTTAAAATAAATATAATAATTAATAACTGCTGTAGTGGCTGCCTTCAATTAGGCACGACTCAGATCTTTGACACTAATGTCAAATTTATTTATCAAAAAAAGGAAAGAAAAGGAGATCCGCGGGAGAATTCAGCGATTGTAACGCGTAAAATAAAGTTCCAAATTTTAACATCATACTATTTTATATGAGACTGACCTTAGGGTGGTCCAAATTAGTATGAAGAAAAAAAAAAGTATTCGTAAGTATATCAAATCAACACTTTTGTTTCTTGAACACAGCCGCCATTACTCTCAAGTAAATAAGAGCTATCGTAACGTTGACAATACAATAACATGTAAAAAGCAATATGGCTTTAATGAGTAGAATAGAGCCCCAGATGAGTGATGTGAAGTAGCAGCCATCTTGTTTTAAAGACATCGAAGTTATACTCTAGTGCCCTTATTAATAAACGTGGAGTAACTGTGGGGTAGCTAAACCATGTTTTATCCTTATCTGTCATTGTGACATTTGAATATGACAGATAAGGACAAAGCATGGTTTAGCTACCCCACAGTTACTCCACGTTTATTAATAAGGGCATAACGGCGTTACTTTTAAACGCGGAGTAACCATGGAGTAGCTGAACCATGCTTTGTCCTTATCTGTCACTGTGGTATTTGAATTTGGCAGATAAGGACAAAGCGTGGTTTAGCTGCCTACGGTTCCTCCACGTTTATAAGTAACAGGAATATAGATATAGGAAGCGAATTTAACTTGTAAGAAGTTCGCAATCAAAATTCAAAAATTCAAAATATTTATTCAGTAAATTGGCCACATGAGGGCTCTTTTACAAGTCGGTAACATGAAGTGAATCTACTAGAGCTTCGGACAAGACCATCATTGCGGAGAAGAAGCGCCGCAAGAAACTCCAGCAGAAGGTCATTTTTTCAATTATTAAATACTTAAAAGTATCTAAATTACATTACAAATAATTATTTTTAAAACTAACACAAATAAAATAATTACAAATGTAACGTCAATAAACTAATATTAAAAATAATGACTAGGAGAAAAACATGACGAGGTCTCTACGTCATGAACGATAATTAAAATAATTAACTGAAAAACAGGTCCTTGCAAGCGTGAATAAAGCCGCATCAAGCATTAAATGCCAAAATGAACATTTTACCAACCCATTTCAAAAGGTGCCAATACCATAACTCCCATTGTTGCCTGACGTGGCTTCAGGGAAGCTGAAGGGTGCGTAATGTGCCTTTTATGCGCCCCGGCGGGCCAGGAAATTGCGGCCCGGGGCGACCATTAACCCTTATACTGCCAAATAGTCAGTTTTAACGAGCGAATGATACGAGTAGAAGAATATAAATGAGTTGCTGAAATCAAACGCTCGTAAAACTAGTTATCTTTGTTACATTTATGCTAACGAAGTTCTCCAGATAGAAAAAAGCTTTGGCCTCCGTCTTTTATCGCTATTCCCTCGGCGAATTTGTCCTGTCCTTGTGCGGGGTACGTCCGGGTTGGTACCACCATCTTATCCATTAACCTACCGCCAAGCAGCAGTTTCCGCATTGTTGTGTTCCGGTTTGGGGATAAGACTATGAAATGACTAGCATAGAGGCATTCCATCTTAGTCATCAAAGTTGGCAGTGCATTTGCAGTCTTAGGATTGCGGTCTTGTGAATGCGAATGTCTATGGGTCACAGATTCACTTACCATCAGATGGTCTGTGTGCTCGTTTGCCTTCTCTATGACATAAAAAAAAAGTACCCTTCTTCCGTCACTCCCCCCCTACCGTTAAACTGTGCTGACGGAACAAGCCAACAAAGACATCTCCATGTATTTGTAATATCTGGCGGCCGTCCCCGCTTTACTTCTTTTTAAGTTAGTTTTCTGTGTGACAACCGTACATAATCCAGTTTAGATAGAGTGCTATCTACTGATGAAAACAGCATTAAAACCCGTTGTGTTGATTTTTCAACGTTACAATTAATATGGTACATCTTGTCAGCCGAAAGACGTCCACTGCTGGACATAGGCCTCACCCAAGGCTCTCCACTCAGACCGGTCTTGTGCTTTTTGCATCCACCATTTTTCTTTTTAATATGGTACACCATGAACTATTTGAGCACTTTGAATGTTACCTCATAGATGGCGCTAACTGTACATACAAATGGCGCGAAGAGACTTTGTTTTATAGCTACTGTGTTAATATGTAAAGAAGTAAGGAAAGGACAAGAAAAGATGATTAAAAAAAAACTAGTTTCTTCCATTAAGCATTGCAATGCAAGGTATACTGCCCTCCTACGGAAAAAGGGCACATCTACTATAATAATTGTATTACACTTCCAACCTTATTATAACCACTGAGAGTTCAATATGCTTATTTTCAATTAATTGCACTTGTGCCCTTTCTCCGTAGTAGGGCAGTATACTGCTCCTCTATTCTAGGCGGTAAAATCCAAATCTTATTTAACGTGTTTTATTATTATGGTATTGTTTTTAACTTGGTCGCCATTACTGTCAGTAACTAAATAAAAGCTATAAAAACGTCGACAATACGATAACAGGTCAATAACGATATGGTTTTTACTGTGTTGAATAGAGGACTTGAAGCAATTATAAAATATCTTATTACCGAATGAAATATAAATAAATATCTGGGGACAATGTCACACCGATTGACCTTGTCCCAAACTAAGCTCTAGGCTTGTACTATGGGTACTAGACAACGATATAAATACTTATATAGAGAAATACAGGGTGCCTCTGACCTTGAGGCTTTAAATGCATAGATCAATTCTACTCCTGAAACTAAACTTCTTTTGTTCTGTAAGTTATTAAAAATATGTTCAGTTTAAATTTATTTTTTATCATACAAGTTAAATCTAATTTTCAATGTACGCGATCCAATTCTCCATTTTCCTTTAGCCCTCGTACCAAGGTAATGTCGCCCCCGTACCATGAGATAGTGATTACATGGCCAGTATGTAATACACTGATTTTACAATTAGACTTTAACATCAATTAGTTATCTAAATTTAAGTTATTTTTTCATGTTGCAGAACAAAAGTAGTTCAGTTTAGCGAGTAGAATCGATCGTTGAAATTAAAGCCCCAAGGTCAGAGACACACTGTATATAAGGCTTGCAGTATTGTTAGGCGATTGGCTTGCCACCTGTCACTAATACGCTGGTAAACATCTTAGCCTAATTGTGCAAAATGTGGTTACAGAATTATCAACAAGTTTTTAGAGTTGTTGTTAATTCTGTAGCTCTGCCTACCCCACTCTGGGAGTAAAGGCGTGAGTTTATGTATGTATGTATATACTTAAATACATAGAAAACATCCATGACTCAGGAACAAATATTCGCGCTCATCAAACAAATATCTGCCTTTACCGGGATTTGAACCCTGGACCGCTAGCTTCGTAGGCAGGGTCACTACCAACTAGGCCAGCGCGTCGTCAAAATAATATTATATTATCTGATTATTGCACTTTTGGCTTGCTTTATCATTTTAAGTTTGTACGTTGTGTATGTAAAGATTTCATACTAATGTAATTAAAACGTAAAACTGTTTGTTTCCTCCTCGGCCGTCTGTCATTAAAGTTGGCAAAGTAGGAGCTTTCTAATTTCCATAAAAGCTCGGCACGTGGAGCCTAACGCTATTCCCAACTACGGGGACGACGCGTGTTTCTAGTTCTCGGAAATATTCGAGTTACGAGTATCTCCTTGGGGGGGGGGTGGTTAGAGCAGCCCACTGTTTAGATGTGTGATGTCAAAGAACAAATAACATCGGAAGCGAGTTTAACTTATCGCCATTATTTTGAGGCATTATATCACACCTTCTGAACAATAGTGATTTAATTCAAAAATTTAAAATTTCGAGTTAGGCCTCTATAATAATAAATTTAAGACTTGAAGTTTGAAAGCTGAAATTTTGAATTAGGTCACTATTGTTCTGAATGAGCGAATTGAGGCACATCTTATGGCTATTCGCATCATTGGTAAACCTCTTAGCCTGTTTGTGCAAAAAGTGTTTTCAGAATAAACAACAAGTTTGAGTTGTTGGTAATTCTGTAGCTCTGCCCACTCCACGATGGGAATAAAGGCGTGATGGTATTTATGTATGTATGTATTTCATTATAATACAATAAATTATAAAACACTTTATTGTATTATTGTATTGGCGTAGCTTATATGAAGCAAAGTGATAAAGGACTTTGTCTGCTATGCAATGTATGCCTATCATCATTTATCATTGTGCAAGATGTGAAATGGAGAGCTGGTCTTAAACTAAGAATAATATGCTAAATTAAACCTTGTTACTTGTTATACTTACATTATCAAAATGCAATAAACAACACCTTTGACTTATTACTTTCTAACCTTTAAGCGAGAATGAGACTAGCAATAAAAAATGCAGAAGTTGTGTGGTGTCTTACTTTATGAAGGTTATAAAAAGATTGTAATTCGAAGAACTGAAGTTAAATTGAGACAGTCAGTAATTAACTTCTACAATATTTATTGGCAGTTAAGTTCGAGCATTACCTTTACTTCCAATCAAAATCAAATCAAAATAATCTTTTCACACCACCATGCTCGAAAATGCCGCATTATATATCATGCGAACGATTATAGCCATCGGCTAACCCGCTGGTTAATAATGAGATTTGGATTCCTATGAAAAATCCCAATTTGTACGTTTTTTAAAAATAAGTGTTTCTAGTATAGTAAGTAGCCTTGCTTTTTACTGTCTCGCAAAAGAGTAAAGTAGAGTATTCTCCTTTAAGATAAAGCTGTTTTCGTCTTGGGCGAGCTCGAATCCTTCGCAGCATTTAGGACTCCCTTTTAATTTCTTCCCTTCGCTCAGGAATTAACTGGTAACACACTCGCTCCGCTCGCGAGTTAAATCTGGAGTCCCTCATTTGCTCAGGATTCAATATCGCGCCCGTGACATAAAACAGTGCTTTATCCCCTCGGTGTATAATCTAGTATTATTCAAGTAGGTTTACATACCAATAACACTTTTGAAACGTCATTGTACACACAATGTCATGCTCTAGCAAGACAATGTTGTGTTTTTATTGCTGGTCTACACCAGCACACCCCCCTTTTTTCAGCCTCGGCCTTCGCCATTGTCCCCCCCTGGCCGCTGACCGTTATCAGGCAGGATTACCTCGGCAGCCATTGACATTGCGTTCCAAGCTTGACATTGTGCTGCCCGTTTTGGCGCCCCTCCAGCCAAGGCCCCAAGGCCTCTTTAACATGCGATATGGTAATACACCCGCTATCAGTGTTCCGGGGAACGACGTGTGTTGGGAAATTGCCTCGGTGACTCATCAGCTTTCTTAGTAGCGATGTTTTTATATAAAACAAGCTTTTGAAAAAAGCGGTGTTATTATGGAGAACCGTTACTTAATGGAAAGCGAGTAAATAACCGCTTCTGATTTTAATTACTGCGGCCTGATGCGCGCGATGTGTATCACAAAAAAAAAATGTATGTGTAAAACTAGATAGTTTTATAAATAATAGCTGGCATAAGTTTGTTATGCGCCTTTTTATCGTATAAACAGCAGTCAGTATTGATATTTTATTCATCGTCGTTTTGTAAATAAACGTTGTTTTCAGTTGTAATTTGAAGTTCAAGCACTCTGTGTGTACAGTTGAGTTCATAAATATGTATACATTTTAGTACCTTGTCTATTTAATGTCATGTTCAAACTGCCATATACGGATTATCACAGCGATTAAAGTGACAAGGTACTAAAGTGTACACATATTTATGAACTCTACTTTACATAAATATCCTTAATAATACACATAGCTAAACCGCTTCAGGGCTGATTCTACACGGTAAAATCTTATTGTTTTTGACGTTATTCCGTATTGTCAATGTTATCATAGCTGTTATTTACTTGATAGTAATAGCGGCCGAGTTTAAAACAATACCATAACATGTCATGTCAAAGACAATATGGCATTATAGTCTTTATTATTTCTAGCGAGCCGATCTTCTACACAAAGGCCATTGTTTGTAAACAATACCATTGTCTTTCTTTGTGTCCGTAACACCAAGCCGATGACATACAAAAAAGGTAGAACTACATTGAATGTACATTGAATTATCAACCCTACCCTCTTAGTCAGTAGGTTTAAAATGTAAAGTGTCAGGATACAGATATAAGTTTTGTGTAGATGATAGTATTGTGTAAAGAATAAGCACAGTTCAAATAATAAAGACTTATATCTGTATCCTGACACTTTACATTTTAAACCTACTGACTAAGAGAGTAGGGTTGATAATTCAATGTACATTCAATGTAGTTCTAACTTTTTTTTATGTAATCGGCTTGGTGTTACGGACACAAAGAAAGACAATGGTATTGTTTACAAACAATGGCCTTTGTGTAGAAGATCGGCTCGCTAGAAATAATAAAGACTATACCTAGTTGAATAGAGGTCAAGCATTGTGTCTAGGTGTACAAATACATGACCATCGCAATTGGTATTCAATCTTATGGTGGGACTTCACTTGACGTGGTCTATTCTCGTCGCAATGTGTAGATATCATAGTTGTCAAACCATTGGCATTGTAAATTTCGATTATCGCTATTCCCTCGGGAACTTTAAAATTTTCCGAGATAAAAAGTAGCCTATGTGTTAATCGTATGCCCATTCCAAATTTCATCGAAATCCGTCTAGCCGTTGCAACGTGAAGGAGTAACAAACTTACACACATAAACTTTCTTATTTATAATATTAGTAGGATTTGCTATCGGGATCCATGTATAGTTACTTCTGTTGTTATTTAAACTAACGTAAAACATTGGTCGAACTGATGCGCCAAGTGAAGTGCCACCATTACACGAACGCCACCATTCATCAATAATGTTCTGAAATATTAATAACTATAGTCATATTGTATTATTCACCGAAGACCGAAACCTTCAAACTATTTACTGAGTCATTGTCGCCCCACAATTTATATACATATTTCTGAGTAACACAGGGTGACCATGCTTTTCTTACTTACTTGATTTTCGTAAACAAAATACTTATTTAATCAAATTAATCGTGTTAGTATTTGTTTTTTATAGTGAACGGGACGTGAATCAAATGCAGGAAGGAATTTCCAACAACAATTTTAGTTCCATTCCGTCTCTCGTTGGAAGCTAAAATAAAATTTTATTTTTCTAGAACCAGACAAGATGCAATCCCGAATTTAACGATATTTCGAAAACGCGATCGTCCAGTGGCTTATTTCAATCCTATAGGTAGATCCGGTTCATTAAATGAATCTAGGGCCAGTAATGATTAAATCAATTGTCCATAATATAACCCTCTTATTCATAAACGCGCAATATCTAAAGTGTGTTTAAAATATACATACATACATACATTAAATCACGCCTGTTTCCCAGAGGGGTAGGCAGACCCCACTTCTTTCCACTTGTTTAAAATATGCTTTATCCTTTTCTGACAGAATGTGAGAGAATACTTTAATATGTTTATTTTGACATTATATAAAAGGATGTGTCTATTTCACCCTGTATAATGTATAAAGTTAAATTAAATACCTGTCGAACATTCACCATGACTGGGCTCTAATCGATGAACTCACTCAGCGTTTAGCCCTCGCCAAGGTTTTCGACCTGGGGTTAATGGGGGTCAATTTATTGATAAGAAAACTTCACGTACCTGCGAGCCCTGCGGTATTGTGTTTCTAATTCTAACAGACAGTCCCGGGGGAGCTAAGCAACGATGTATGCTGTGCTTTTATGAATGCTCGTATTATCGTATAACTTGGGATATTTAGTATGCTGTTGAAATAGAATTGTGATGATGATAAACGTTTTTAAACGACTGGTTTTTCGCGACTAAATCCACTTAGAGGTTTTATGAGTAGATCCTTCCGGCTCCACCACTAAATTAACGACATCATTATCACGTAATATTGCCACATTGCTTTTTAATCC
Organism: Acleris emargana; assembly: GCA_927399475.2. Classification (NCBI taxonomy): domain Eukaryota; kingdom Metazoa; phylum Arthropoda; class Insecta; order Lepidoptera; family Tortricidae; genus Acleris; species Acleris emargana. The sequence goes on along the minus strand of OV656853.1, from coordinate 15,021,043 downwards.
GGTCTTTAATGGTTCAAAACGGTCTTGTAGAATTTGACCGCTACCGTGATACTACCTAACTGTCTAAGTCTAATTATTACCTAATGAAGGCTTGTAAAATTACATGTTGCTCAGTTATTATAGTAACCTAAGTGCAGCCACTTTCCAGACTAATATTACAAATGCGTGTTTTTTTTTTTTATGCCATAGAGAAGACAAACGAACACACACCTGATGGTAAGTGGAAACTGTGACCCATAGACATTCGCATTCACAAGACTGCAATGCAATCCTAAAACTGCTAATGCGTTGCCAACCCTGAGGACTAAGATGGAATGCCTCTATGCTAGTCATTTCACCGGCTGTCCTCAGGGTTGGCTGTGCATTTGCAGTCTTGTGAATGCGAATGTCTATGGGTCACAGTTTCCACTTACCATCAGGTGGTCTGTGTGCTCGTTTGCCTTCCCATGCCATAAAAAAAACTGAATTTTAAGGTGTTCCCGACGCAAATATCTCTACCAATACCAAAAATGTGAAATGACTGATTACTTTCGCGGCTAACCTGTTTGATTGATAATGACGATAACTGAGGACGGCGACGCCCGACCACGAACGTAGGATGTTTACAAATTCCTCACCTTTTTGTAAAATATAAATTACCAGATTCCATTTCTTCGCATATTTTTGTTCCATTCATAATGAAATAATGTGCTAATTTTTTGCTGAAACAATTACTTTTTCTAAATAAAATAATGCGACATCACATTTTCGAGAAAATCGTGATTCGTGAAATACAAGAGCGTTATGTTGTAGATAGTATAGTAAAAATCGAATCGTGGACGAACACAATATTACGGATGGAGCCTTTGGAGCTGCGAGAGGACTTTAGATCTCTTTGCTTATTCTATAGGCACTATCACGGGGAGTGCTCTGAGGGATTGTTTAGCTTAGTACCTACATACAGCGTCATTCTATTATAGGACCACTCGCCACCGGAGTAAAGTTCATCCAAAATCGACTACAGTCCGTTTCCAAAGATCTTTTCTTCCTCGCACCTTGACACTATGGAATGAGCTTCACTCCGCGGTGTTTCCTCAGCACTACGACATATCCTCTTTGAAACTCGGCTTAAAAAGAGTATTCATTGAAAGGTAACAACTTCCCTGTGCCCCTGGCATTGCTTGTATTTATGGGCGACGGTGACTACTTACCATCGGGTGGGCCGCGCTGCTGTATTTTTTTTTTATTAAACCTTTTCTTTGGTATTGTTTCTATCTTGGCCGCCATTACTGTCAAGAAGAGCTGTCATAACGTTGACAATACGATAATACGTCAAAATCAAAAGGTTTTACCTTGTAGGATTGCAATCCTCTTTTGATACTTTCGGGATTCATATTAAAGGTAAACAACCCCCAAACACAGATGCTCCTCGCTCTTCGCTAAACGCCGCCATTAAAATTTTCATCAACTTCGCGCGAGACGAATCGTCGGACATAAATTTCCCGTCGTATTATAATTTCGGGTAATCGCTGGATGTCATTGAACCCTCTAATTGATATTCATTTTAATACGCTCCAGCATTTGTTATGCTAATTTTCTGCGAGTGCGTTGAGACGGCTAGCTGTAAACTTTCTGTGCCTTAACTTTCTGTAACTTTAAATTTAACACACGCCATACAGTCATACATTTCATACATAGCTAACTCTCGTAAATGTTTACACAAAGTATTTGACATAGTAGGTACCTGATTTGTAAAAATAATTGGTAATGAAATTTATTTATTTTCCATGTTTTATTATAAGTATTATAACATCGCAAAGTATTCGTTCTGTATTATAATTGAATACATAACATACCTACTTCGCCGTATGAGATGTCGTATATGGCGGATTAATTAACAAAATACAATTTTCCTGTAAACAAACTCGTTTTTCCTTCCTCGATCGCCAGTAAGTTATTGCCACCCGTGGAACGTGTGGTCAGTTTATTTTGAAATCTGTAACTTGGTTCGGTTATTGGCGTGACAGTGCGACAAGAACCATCATTTAGAGCAGTGGCGGTACTGCCATATAAGCCCAAAAGCCGGGCTTGCCTTGCCTTACAAAAATAACTATTCATTAAATGCACGTAATGTATTAGATAGGTATTTCACCTTCGCGCGCCGCGCGCTCTCACTAAATTCTTCAAATCAAATTACATGCAACAGTAGACAGTAGTACCTATACCTACTAAATTTTACCGCGCACCGCCGGCCGCCACCTACGCAGCACAGCGCTCAGCGCTGTGCGGCAACCAGTCGAACTATTCATGACGCGGCTAGCTCGTATCTCGCTCGCACGTATTGGCTTGCAATCGGGCTTTCATATTCTCTGTCTTACCCACCGAAACGGCATATGCCCAAACACGACTGGTCGTGTATTAATATGGCAAATAGTATGAGAGTAAAAAGCCCTGATTGCGTATGAAGTTGTACACGAGTCCATAGTAAATGCGAAATTCGCTTCGCGCAGGCGCGGAGCGCGCGTTGAGCCGCGTTAGCGGCCAACTTCACTTCATTTCTATTTGTTGACAAATGCTTTTATTCACGTGTTGAATAGTTTGTTTAGGCGTTGAGCGGCGCGGCGCGGTCAGTGCAATAATAAGTTTTTTTTTGTGGTGTTGTGAGTTGTGATTCAATTAGATTGACAATGGAGGAAGTCCTGTGTGACTGTGATATTTTAAAGTGTGCACAAACTTTGCTTGTCGACGGAAAGGTAAAATGTTTGGACTTTGCAGAGAAAAAGGTACTTATTTCTTCGGCAAAACCTACGCCTGACTTGTGTATTTCTCAGAGTAGTAAATCGCACAAAAGACAGTTTAACAGGTCAGTGTACAAAACTCATTGGATTGTTGGTTGTTCGCACTCTAATAAGTTACATTGCTGGTGTTGTATTTTCTTTTCTAACGACAAAAACGTGTGGAATACATCTGGTCTGGTTATGACGATTTAAATAATTTAGCTGGCGCCATTAAAAGACACATGAATTCTCGAAAACACATGAACGCGGTAATTTCTTTTAGTGATTTTGGTAAACAGCGAATTGAGACATCTTTATCGCGCCAATTATCAAAGGAAATTACAAAACAACATGCGTGTTGATAACAATAGTAGCGTTTTTCAAAGATTAGTCGATGTTGTTTGTCATTTAGCACAACAAGAACTTCAGAGGTCACGATGAGTCTAAAACTTCATTGAATAAGGGTAATTTTTTAGAGCTTGTGTCGCTACTTTCAAAATAGGTACGATGGCGTTTTAGAAAAACACATTCGATGTATACAAATAATAATTTAATTTAACTATGTTGTGTAATATGTATGTAATTTTTAGATAGGTAATTGAAATAAAAGTAAGTACTTATTGCTTTCTCCCTAGGCAAGCAAAGTTAAAATAAGAAGTTGAACCTTTATTTTATTCTCTCATACAAACCAAGCGGCTTTTTTCAAGGCCACCGAAAGTATGCAATTGCTGATATGTCTGTAAAATTATATCTAGTGGTAACATGCCTTCAGGGTGCTTTGGTGAGCTCGTCCACGTAAGCAAATGCCTATACCTACAACTGCAGAGTGAAGTGAAGATTGATCAGTAATGTGGTAACAAGATAAATTTATCCATAATAACCGTAAAAACTACAAAACATATCTCTCGGCTTGCCCTATTCTGAAACCCTAGGCACGCCACTGATTTAGAGACACGTTAAACTTAGATGAATAGTTAATATACATGGATTTTTTAAATCGCATTTCTCAACGAAATATTTAAAAAAAGTAAAAGAGATCGACAAAAGCGAAATTAAAATTAAAATGTGCTAAGAAATACGGATGATACAAGCATGTGAAACTGTTAATTACACAGCGATAAGACAGAGAGATCCGATATAAAAGATAAATGATGTTTGTTCAGTAAGTAGGCCGCACGGGCACCTTTACACGTCAAAAATCTACCAGCGCTTCACAAGAGACCACTGCTGAGAAGAAACGCCGCAGGAAACTCAACAGTCTGTTCTGTTCTGGTGACACCTCCAGCCAGCAGTTCTGCTGCAAGGACCCGTACGCACTGACTGCGACGGAGAGGAGATGTTAGATTAGGCTAGCGGGGAGAAGCACGCCCGCCCGACCGGTCCAGTAAGAGTAGCGAAGAGCCGGCAGAGCACGAGAACCTTAACCCGCACCGACCAGCCACTAATACTAAACCGATCAGGGCATGCGAGCCTCGTCGCCTTTGCTGCACCAACCATCTCCGCCCGCCGCAGGCAGAGCGCACCTGCCCGAGACACCGGAGAGTCAAGTAGATAGGATAGGAGTGTGGGGTTTGCAGTCGATATGACGGGAGAGAAGGAAGGTGGAGCCAACCCGAATTCAGGCATCGTTAAGTCAGCATTAGGGAGATAGATAAAATACTTGGTGTGTAATATGTAGGTACTAAAGGTATGGACTGCTTAAAATGAAATCAAATATTAAAAATCAAATTTAAATATATATATGTATATATAATTGCTCTGCTCCCTCAGTATCCTCGGGCTCTGTCTCTGTGGCCGCAGGAAACTCAACAGTCAGTCGTTTTTTAAATATTGCTTTTGATATTACATACATACATACATACATACATTAAATCACGCCTGTTTCCCCAGAGACCACTTCTTTCCACTTGCTACGATCTTGACAAATTTCTTTCGCTTCTTCAACATTCATACATCGAGTCATGCACGCACGTCGGTTTCGGGTACTTAAGATTCTGCCCTTGATATTATACAATAATAAACTTAACCTAGCATTTTACAATGTAATAAAATTTGTATAAAACAATGAATATCACATAAAACAAAATAATATATTTATGCGTAGTTGAGCAGGAAAATGTGTCGTCTGACAAATATGCACTGTGACGTCATAACAGGTCGACCATATCAAATCCATGTTAAATTCTGTTTTGCTAGAAAGAGATAGGAACAAATCTTTGTTGGCTTATATTTTGTTTAGATTAATTGCTAACCAAAAAATGATTCTTCTCAACTGTTTGTTATATGAAGCAGCTTTTATCGAAGCTTTAAAAAAGTCATGATTATCCTCTTGCTTTCCCTTTTGCGACGGACAAATATTTTTTAATAAAATATCATAATATAATAATAATATAATATAATAATATCATAATACTGGAAAAGGGCCGAATCTTAAGTACCCGAAACCGACGTGCGTGCATGACTCGATGTATGAATGTTGAAGAAGCGAAGGAAATTTGTCAGGATCGTAGCAAGTGGAAAGAAGTGGTCTCTGCCTACCCCACTGGGAAACAGGCGTGATTTAATGTATGTATGTATGTAAATATCATGTCCCCTTGATTTTTATTTATAATTCATCAAACAGAGAACAAGAAAACATATTTAAATATATTTCTTCCTTGTTGTGTTTGTTCTCAGGCGTATAGCGAGTATTTTCCTATTTAAACAGGAAAAAGTTAAATGTTAAATATCTCTACAAGTGACGTCAATTAAAAACTATACATATACAACGCGACCCGCGGTCTATTAGTTGTTATTGCTAGAATTAGGTACCGCATCATTTATAAATCATAATTCTGTACCTACCTCAGAACCAGTCATAAAAGTCGACTTTACGCTACATTCAATTGTAGCCCTAGTTGCTAGCAACTTATGTTTTGGAATTGCGTATCCATTCATGTGGACATGGGTCACATGCTCTATTGTTCATATTACTACCTATGAATATGTACTGCATGCACTCATGTTTACCAGCGCCCGTGTTTATAATATGTATGAGTTTACGACACTCCGGGGTGTCAGGGGCCGTGAATACGTGAGGATATTTGCCTCAATGACCGTTAACAATACCATACCCTAGTTCAAGACAAGACGCTAAACACTCAATTGACCATTTGAGAGTATTGTCCATTGTTGAAATTGATATGAATTACCATCGCACAATACCAACATATACAATACGGACTCTGGTATATGTACTGAACACTTAAGAAAGAATGATTTATCTTCATTGGAATACGACTGCATAAGTTCGTCCTTATTGTTCGTTCTAAAAGGTTGATTGTGCTATGGTTGTTAAGTGTCATATGCGACTTTTTTGACGGCGTTGTAGGTAATTTACGGTCCGAAACGAACGAATGTGGTGTAATTGACGAGAATAATTTCACGTGCCGAAATTGGGTAGCAATAATTGCGATGAAATAATGTTCGTTTGGACCGTACGTGGCCTCGAAAACTCAATTGGTTGTTTGAATTTGACGCCGTTTGAAGTTGGTTAGACTAAAACCATATTGTCCATAATTCTAGCAACGTAAAAATATTCATAAGATTATTTAATACTTAAATAGTACCTACGTAATTTAAAATACTATAGGGATTACACACACACAGCTCGTATAACGCAGCGTGCAATAAAGCAATCATCACGCACCGGCCCGAAGCAGAAACGAAATCGCGCGGAGTAATCGCTCGGAACGCGAGATGCTCTAGTAACAGCTCGGAATTGCATTAATCTCACGGATTTAGACGCTCCATGACAAATTAGTGCAATAGAATAGAAGCTTGTGTTCCGTTACAAATGTTAACTAGTTTCTCCGTGCATTACTAACTATACCAATTTATTCATGCCAGATACAAAAAAGAATCTGCAAATAAACGCATACTGATTAAGCTTAATTTGAGTCAAAGTTGCTAGTGCAGTTTGTCAATAATAGAAGCTTCATTTGTGTTCAGTTGCGAGGTTAATTCGAGAAACATAAATGTAGATAATGAACTTCAATAGGGAACTTGTAAATTCCGGCTGTGAGAGTAAATATCTACGAAAAAGAATTCAAAATATTGAGAGCGACGTTCCTGGTGGAAATTATTTAGGTATTGCTCTGTTTAATATATTTTTATCTTTATTGGTTAGCTTAACATACTTAAAAAAGAAACGAAATAACAAAATCTTTTTGGAATTATAATATTAGTAACAAGCGAGCCGCCGTGGAGCCGCCCTCGCTTCTTGATCTTCTTCTTCAGAACTTGTTATAAATTAAAACCTTTCTCTTGAATCACTGTATGTATGGATGAAAACCACATTAATATCCGTTTCGTAGTTTAAAAAACCTTTGCGTACATACAGAGGGACAGAGACGGCGGCAAGCGTACATACAGAGAGACAGAGACGGCGGCCAGCGTACTATACTATGTAAAGATACAGATGGTAATGATACTGATGATGCTAATGACGATGATCTATTGTTGCAGCGATGGAGGGCAGCGCGTGGTGCGCGCGCGACATCTCGCTGCGAGCGCAGAAAAAGTTCCTCTCGCGGGTGGGGGGCTCCGCCAGTGCTCGCGCGCTGGTGCTGGACGAGCACGCCTCCAAACTGCTGGACCAGGTAACGGCCATTTAATGCCAGAACATGGTAGTTAATACACACTTTCGTGGAACAGGATGTCCTTATGATCTACCTTAATTAGGCATGCAATGTTACAATAAAGATCGTTTTTCATCTAGAAACTCCCGAATGGAGTTCAAACCTTGTAGTTAAATGGTTGTGAATATGTGGATCTTGTGGAAACTTCATCAAGAGTTGCAAACATATTAGGGTTTTCTCTAGCATCATGCATTGCAGACGCAGTGCTCCTCTAGCTTGTAATAAAAATGAACAATAAACAGGAAAGAAAAAGCTATAAAACAAAAATAAATATAGCTCAAATATAGAAAACGAGTATTTCTTTTTAGACTTCGGACTCGTCATTTGTAAAGTGGAAACCATAATTTTAAATTCTGCTGCCATTTTCTCTCTGCAGTTATGAGTTCTATCACAAACGTGAAATTGTTCGCTGACACGCGAGTGATATCAACCGCCCCATGTTGTTTTTAATACTAGTTTAGGTAGTAGTATCTCCAACTATTCCGATCCATGATCTATGACACCTAGAACTGCTTTCACTGTAAATAGGTATTTTCACTCCTCATCCCATTGCTGCCAAAGCCAAAGACTGTACAGCGCAGGAGGAGTCCATCACTCTTCTGATATTCCTTTTTTTAAATGGTAAAGTAACGTGTGCCCAAAAGTACAAAATCTACCCGAATTGATGGTTGGTCCAACAACCTCCATTACTTGACTTGTGACTGTTTCATCCCAGTTCCTGTGCGTGCTCCGGAAGCGCGTGGAGAAGCGTGAGGCGGAGAAGATGGTGAAGCACGTGATCAAGGCCGCGGTGAAGCTGGGCGTGCTGCGCCGCCACGCGCAGCTCTCGCCCGCCGACGAGCGCGCGCTCGCCGCATTCCGGACCAAATTCCAGGTAAAGTCTCTCTAAGGGAAGGTTACTGCTGGATAGATGGAAAAACTGTTAGGTGATCAAAGCGGTCTCGAAGTTGGATGTGCTCCGTCGCCATGCATGTGCAACTCGCCTATGAGTGTGTGGACGCCGCCTTCCAGGCTAAGTTCCAGGTACAGTCTCAACTGCCTTCGGAAGGATACAGATCTTGTGATCCAGGCGGCCATGAAGTCAGGTGTGCTGTGCCGCCATGCGCAGCTTTACTCCGATTACGAGCGCGCGATCGCCGCCTTCCGGACCACGTTCTAGGTACTGTCTCTACAGATATTCGGAAGTTTACTGCTGGATACAGATCTGGTGATCGAGGTGGTCTCGAAGTTGAATATGCTGCGCCACCATGCGCAAACCCGCCAAGCGCTCGCTCGCCGCCTTCCGGACCAAGTTCTAGGTACAGACTCAACGGGTCTTTGGAAGATTCGGTCATCTTAGGCGATAGATCTTGTGATCGAGGCCGGCCATGAGGTTGGCCGTGCTGCGCCGCCGAGATATTCTTTATAAACATCTAAAATAGCATATCTTAACTGTATTTTTTTTTTGTTTTCAGACCGTGCTAATGGCGGTAGTGTCCTTCTGTGAAGTGGAGTTCTCATACGATCGTGAATTTCTGCAGAACGCTCTGCACGAGTCACACCAGTCTTTAAAGTGAGTGTTGGTACTGGTACCATTAATGTGTTATTTTATTTAAATAAATCAAGGAAAAGATAGGGAACATTGAGAAAATTGCAGTATTTATTCATTAATATAACATATAAATAATACAGGGTGCCTCTGACCTTGGGCCTGGACCTTTGCATAGATCAATTCTACTCCTGAAACTAAACTTCTTTTGTTCTGTAAGTTGTTAAAAATATGTTCAGTTTAAATTTATTTTTTATCATACAAGTTAAATCTAATTTTCAATGTACGCGATCCAATTCTCCATTTTCCTTTAGCCCTCGTACCAAGGTAATGTCGCCCCCGTACCATGAGATAGTGATTACATGGCCAGTATGTAATACACTGATTTTACAATTAGACTTTAACATCAATTAGTTATCTAAATTTAAGTTATTTTTTCATGTTGCAGAACAAAAGTAGTTCAGTTTAGCGAGTAGAATCGATCGTTGAAATTAAAGCCCCAAGGTCAGAGACACACTGTATATTAGTTATAAAACTAGTAAATGTGTATATAATTGATTAATTTATTGTAGTAGTATGACCACGTATAATCTACCCAAGCGCCACTACTAAGGCGATAAGGCGTAACGTTATACGATACCTTATTTTATTTCTTACCACACCGACTTTCATTCCAGGTCCGTGGTTGAGCGTCACCTGTCCGACAAATCCGTCTCCCGGCTGGCCGGGGTGTTCTCGCTGGTGTGCCGCGGCGACCTCCTGGACGCGCTGTTCGCCGGACAACTCGACGAGGACGTGCTCAAGCTCGCCCGCATGCTGCGCAAGGAACTTGACCGAGGCCTCCTATAATCCCCCAGGAAACCATCTGATAACCGTCCTAACACAACCAAAGGTGTGTGTCCAGAGTATATCTCGAGGTCCCTCACGAGGATTCCTCCCTTGAACGTGATTGTAGGTCACGTGTGTGAATCCTTCAACATTGAGATCACTTGCAATCGTTATCCCCACAAATGGGGATTTGGTTTTCTAATAAGACTTCAAACGTTAGGTATCTTTGGCACTGTAGTGGCCTGGCGAACGGTGACTGATGAGACGAGCAGTTTTCACCAGTTTTAACCAATTATAGAGAGCGATAGTCGATTGTTGACCAATCGTAAGCTCGATTTTATATGCTTTCACCATTAGGTCTTTTGTTTGGCCGATGCCGTGTAGATCTTGCTTGAGCCTAATCTCACTAGTTGTACGTTATTTATACACTATTTTATTTGATTAGAAAATTTTATACTCACTGCTTGTATGGAGTGATTTTTAATGTTCGATCGGAAAAGTTTATTATGAGATACTCATGAAGTCACTTTCATTACATTAAGATATTATAATTTGATGATTTATGCAATCTGTTTGGTTATTTTGAACGATTTATGGTACGAATTTTTAATACTCGCCTATTTATTTCTCTATTTTTTCTTTATCTTTGTTGTAATCTATTTCTATGCCAGAATACTTTGTAAATATTATAATTTATTTAATTGTACATATTCATTTGCTTTTCTCTTAAGTTATTAAAAACAATATGACATTAAATTAATTAAGTTTCTAGATATTTCTAATGATCTGAGAGTTCTTCGTGGCATAATTAAAAGCTCTTCTTACTTTTTCTCAACACGTTAACTCATTTATACTAGGCTACACATAAGCCCCTTTTACTTCAAACATTTCTCTCTCAATATTCCGTTCCGCTCTGTTAACTTGAACATATCTGTATCTAAACTATATATGTCTAAACTTATATTTCAAAACGGTATCTAGTTGCACCTGCCACAGAAACATGTGTACAAGGCTTGCCGTATATTTTGCCAGTATACTTAATGTCTTAAGAGCTATCTCATGACGTAGTGTAGATTTAAAGCATAAATATAATTATTTTAATTGATGTATAATTATTAGTTACATGTCGTGAAAGTCTTGCCTAAATACTCCATAATTCGAATTTTCAAACTTTGCTAGTCGTCCTTTTCACCCGACCGTGTTAAGTCCTAGAGTGAAAGAGAACGGAGTTTGCAATTTCGTTTTTCGGGGTACAGGGCCATGTTTGTATTAAGGTTAGTATGCATTTAATAACTGTACCTAAATGTGATTTAATGTTTATCGGTATTTAAGTATGTTTATGGGTTTACGTTAGTCTTAAAGACCAGTTACCAGGTAGCCTAACATGACAAGTTTATGAACTGATCTAACGAAATTTTTAATAATAACCAAAAATAATTAAGATCCATATTTTAATTACACATTGAACTGAATTATTTTTATTAATTATTAGTTTTCCTAATCGTGTATGATAGTCATTATATCGACTTTTATATCTTGAAATACTATTGGACCAAAATTATATAACTCCACGCAGTTTACATATCTGAATGGAAATTCATATCTCAATTTTGTATTAGCAATAATGATTTATTTTAAAACTACTTTTAAGTGCTTCTAAGAAAAAGCCAGGGAATACAAAGATACTGCTAGGTATATATAACTGCCACGATGTTCCCTCAGCCCGCTCGTATTGTAACGGCTAAAATCGCACTAAAACCTTAATTATTTATTCATTTGCAATCACATCAATGAAGTTAAAGTCGCATTAAAAACACACCTTATCATAAACGCACTATAAACTTATTTTAGTTAAATAATACTTTGTCACTTTCTGTCAAATTTGGAGAAGGACAGAGCATGCAAGGCCTCTACCTATGGCGCGATTATAAATAACACGGTAAATTATCAACTATTATTCACTTCACGTTATTGGAGTATTGAATTGAAAGTTTCTTTAAACACATACATACTTACCATCACGCCTTCCTTCTCAGAATTACCAACAACTCTTAAAACTTCTTGTTAATTCAGCAACCACATTTTACACAATCATGCTTAGATGTTTATCATGTGCATATTAGTGACAGGTTGCTAGCCCATCGCCTAACAGTACTACAAGCCTTTATTCCCTTAGTCGCCTCTTACGACTTCCACGGGAAGACATGGAGTATGGAGTAGCATTCTAAGCTGGCAACCGCACGGCATGCTGATGATTATGTTTTTGCAAATGATAGTTTTATTCTTTTGACTGTACACACTTGCTATGTCTTCACTGAAGTCTAGCCTGGTCACTGTCAATTATAGAGGTCTACCTACTTACAGAGACAAGAAAGAAATCACAAGATTTTAGAATCACTTTAAAATAAACATTTAGATTTTCACTCGGGCATATTAACTTATTGGAAATTGATACTGGTACTCTTTCTTGTTGCTCTGTATCTATCATCGTTCTGATGAGAAGTTGGTTCCATTTCACGCTGAAAAAGATGGTACCTAGGTAGTTCCAAATAGGAATTCTAAAAGAAAACCTGTCTTTGTTTTTATTTGTTTGAGACACGTTAAAGCACTTTGAAATTTAAAACAATGTTATTGTGGAGTTTTAAAGAATAGTTTCACTTTTTTTTTACATTATTGAAAACTGTGGGGTCAAGAACCCCTTGAGTGATTTTTTTCCTTGTTATCTCTGTTGTTGCAAATATCCAAAATTTACTATCTTTTATTGATAACACATAAAGAAATAGTACATTATTGCCTAGGCAGTGAAGGAGGCAATTGCGGGCCGAGAATTGGTTTAAACGGACGAGCTTGCGAGTCCGTTTAAAAATACGAGGCCCGCAATTGCGATTCCTGCCGAGGCATATACAGAGTGTTTTTTTTAAATGGGACAGTATGGGGAAATCCGAATCTAAAGGAGATAGAGGAAAAGTGTCCAAGGAGACATTAGGTGTTTTTTTATGTAAACAAATTTGGCTCATTAAAATTTTTGGTCAAGCGTGAGTTGTTCTTAAAAAATTATAAAGTTGGTAATTTTTTTTTTTGACGCGGGTCGACTCTGTTTCATGTAAGGATTATTTCATTGTATGGAAAGAAAAAAATCTGAACAGCAGAAGTTGGTCAAATTTAATGAAAACTAATCTTCATACAATTGCAGTATTCGCCTTTTAATATTGTTACAAGTGCCTAGGCGTGTAAAAAAATATTTAAAATTATTCCATTTTTAAATTTCGATAATCGATAAGAGCTCCAGATGATTCAAGAGAAGAAAATTTTTTTTAATCTTCGTAAACATCATGGCACGCGATAGTCTTGAAATTATAAAAAAAAGAATTCAAATTTGGAACGTAAGTTATTTCTGCAGCAAAGAATTCAAATTTGGAACGTAAGTTATTTCTGCAGCTGTGATTTTGTTTCCAATCAGTTCATGCTTGTAATTTTATTCATCATGGCGTTAACTAATTCACATAAAGTTGATTTGATTGAGGCGTATTTTCTTAATTATCGCAGTAGAGATAATGCACTTAAGTGGTATCAAGAACGCTATCCTGACCGTGTAGTACCGAATCGCAAGATATTTGATAGTTTAATAAAGAACCTAAGACAGGAAGGCTGTTTCAAACCTAAGCGTAAAAGGCCGACGATAGTCAATAGTGAGTTCATAACTATTGCCGTATTGGGATATTTTGAAGCATATCCAAAAGCTTCGTTACGGGAAGCAGCTGAAACTATCGGTATTCATAAATCAACTGTAAGGAAGATATTGAAGGCTCATAAATACAAGTGTTACATAGAAGGTCGACTTGTACAAGCGTTACTACCTGGAGATAAAGACCGCAGGTTACATTTCTGTAATTGGTATGTGGCTCAGACTATTAGAAATAGATGTTTTCCTAATTTTATTATTTGGACTGATGAATGCAACTTTTCGAACAATGGCATGTACAACAGGAGAAATAACCATTACTGGTCAAAAATAAATCCGCTAAGAACTACAGAAACCCACAACCAAATCCGATTTTCTTTTAATTGTTGGTGTGCGATATTACATAACAGAATTTTTGCTATCAAAATTTACCAAGGAACGCTAAATAGTGAAAAATATCAGGAAATCTTGAACATGGCTGCAGATTTAGTAGATGAGACTATTAGCTTAAGGAACTTTGGTAAGATAATCTACCAACAAGATGGTGCACCAGCCCACAACAGTAGGGCAAGTAAACTGTGTTTGAACGAGCAGTTTCCAAACCGTTGGATGGGTACATATGGGCCGATAAAGTGGCCCCCACGATCGCCCGACTTAACGCCATTAGATTTTTTCTTATGGGGTTACCTTAAGGGTCGAATTTATGAATCCCGATACAACTCCGTACAAGAATTAAAAGATGCTGTTTACAACACTTTAAACACAATTCACCATAAGTCTCTGTTAAATGCAACTAGAAGTGTCTTGAAGCGTGCTCGTACCTGCATAAGACAAGACGGCGGCCACATCGAACATTTACTCAAGTAATAAACCAACTGTATGAAGATTAGTTTTCATTAAATTTTTTACACGCCTAGGCACTTGTAACAATATTAAAAGGCGAATACTGCAATTGTATGAAGATTAGTTTTCATTAAATTTGACCAACTTCTGCTGTTCAGATTTTTTTCTTTCCATACAATGAAATAATCCTTACATGAAACAGAGTCGACCCGCGTCAAAAAAAAAATTTACCAACTTTATAATTTTTTAAGAACAACTCATGGTTGACCAAAAATTTTAATGAGCCAAATTTGTTTACATAAAAAAACACCTAATGTCTCCTTGGACACTTTTCCTCTATCTCCTTTAGATTCGGATTTCCCCATACTGTCCCATTTAAAAAAAAACACTCTGTATAGTGCTTTTCTCAAAAATCGCAAGAAAAAAATCGCATATAAACACAAACTTCACGTGAAATAACCTCACTCTTTACCGCCATTATTTTTATGACAAGGAGAAACGCAAGCTTTTTTTAGAAAAAAAAACTCAAGCTATTCCAGACACAGATAAAAAAGTTACGTTTCGAATAAAATATGGATGTATAACACTTGTGCCCTCATTTTATTATGGCCGTTTTCACTTTTTAAAAAGTTAAAAACTAGATAACAATGAAATTTGTATGCAACATTGCGGGCTTGTGTAGCGAGCACGCAATGTAATTTTTTTTTAATTTGGGAACTGTCTGGAAACTATGTACTTCGCGTCTCAGTATGGAGTTAGTAATGTCAACTTTTCCGGTCATTTTTGAGAAAAATATCTTATGTTTTTGTAATTGCCCAATTACTTATATAATTTTTAAAGTTTGGCTCCACCAAGTGCATTGATAACGAAAGAGCAACAAACGCTCCGTATCCGAGAATGCTTCTTTGCCTAGGCGCTCATATATTGTATTCATTAAATAGAAAAAAAGTTGAAATGTCAAGAAACCGTATGTTATTGCGGACAAGGTTTATTATCAAATCTGAGGCCCTAGACAAGATGCATTCGGCGCTCTTTATCGTCATCCAAAATGTATATAATTGCCGTAAGCTGTCAGACGGTCGCGTCGAGCGCCTGCGACAATTCCATACATTTTGTCAGTTTTCGAAAATCATTTACGTTAGCGATAATCAACTGGTCCAGCCTCCCAGATGTGCACAATTGCACAATTTGCATTTTCCAATTCTTGCCTACCATTGCCAACAGTGGCTGCGCCATCGTGGAACTCGTAGCTAGATAAAATCAAAGACGTCCATAGGGATCGTATTAAAATGACAATATCAGTGTGTAGTTTAAACGTTATAAATGTTTCGTTAATCTATGTGTATTTTGTGGATTCAATGTTCTGTCGTAATTTAAATGTGGAAATTAGATTAAGTAAGATTAATGTTTATTAAATATTTTACACCATATTTATCGCTTTTTTCCATCACCTGGGTCGACATTGCCTAAAGAGATACTATAGCGAGGTCGATATATTTGACACCTTTACATTTTGGTACCTTTAGGCCCCTTAGACCTATGCCGAGACCAGGCTCATTCCAAAAGCTCTGCAAAGCACTTAACATGACACTTTAATTTTATTATTTACCAACACATTGGCACTACAAACCTTAATGTGCGGGTAGCATTAAAATGTATACTCCTTGTAAGGGCCTTAATCACTTGAAAAGTTATCAAGCCTTTTAACATACATACATACATAATCTCACGCCTTCATTCCCAGAGTGGGGTAGGCAGAGCTAAAGAATTACCAACAACTCAAAAACGTGTTGATAATTCTGTAACCAAATTTTGCACAATCGGGCTAAGATATTTACCATCATCCAAATCATCATCAGCCTTTTAACAATACACGATTATTTACCAGTGATATCTCGTTTCAACGTATTGCTGCGTCCCTCTTGTTAGTGACTCATTTAGGAAGGTGTAATAAGTACATAAAGGTGGGTACAGACTGGTGAAACGTAACATGCAATGTGTCATGAATTCACCGTACACATTGCTGCAATATATCATGAAAGGTAACACATTTGTACGGTGAATTCTTTCATTGCATGACACATTGCATGTTACGTTTCACCAGTCTGTACCCACCTTAAGCCTCCGCTGTCCGATTTCTAACGACCAACAATAAAAATTAATAATAAAGAGCCACCTCCCTCCCCCCCATGCAAGAATGGCATGGTACCCATCGCGTGCGTCTGACTCGTACTTGGTCGTTTTTTAAGAACTACTTAATCTAGTTAGGAGCCAAATTATCAGGGACAGTAATCGAACTTTTTTATTCTGTAGTTAAGAATAACCATTGTAGATTTTATTCCTTAATAATAATAAAAATATGTTTGAAAAGTTATGTGTACGTGTACTTTCTTATTTTTACTATGGGTACCTATACCTACTTTGCTACGAGTTGTCACTACTGTCCCTAATAATTTGACGTCTTTTATGTACGATAGGACTAGGAAGTAGCTGCACATTTTAATACCTTGTCGCAGTTATGGTTATAGTTTATTCAAATCATTCTCACTTTATTACTTTACTTCGACAAGGTACTAAAATGTACAGCTACGTCTGAGTTTAATTGTACTGTCGAGGAAATGTTAGACAATACGTAAATTTGTCAGGTTATAAATTTACCACGTCATTAGTTGTGTCAGGAAAGGTATAAAACGGCTAATTTACGTGTTATATTAAACTGCTAAAATTCCAAGTTCCTTGATGCTACAAATATGTTTAATTTAACTGTTATTCAGTACATTTAAGTTTGTAGCGCAAGTTAAACAATGAAGATATTTAGTTAAAACGTGTAACTAGGATACAGGCGCCGTCTGCATGTATATTTCTAATTTGTTAAGCTGTGTCATATGTACTACGATTTGATATCAAATATACAATTGGTAAGAGTATATTGTTGTTTTTTTTACTTTTTACTTCGATTTGTTTTTACCGCTTTTTTCATCATCAGCTTACATTCCACTGCTGGACATAGGCCTCCCCTAATTCTCGCCATAGCGCCCTGTCTTCAGCTTGCCGCATCCAGCATCTGCGAGCAGTCTTTCGCAGATTGTCATCCCATCTGGCCTGAGGGCGTCCTACACTACGTTTGCCGAGACGCGGTCTCCACTCAAGAACACGTTTACCCCAACGGATGTCGGTTCTTCGCGAGCTATGGCCAACCCACTGCCACTTCAGCTGGCTTGCATCACTTATTTATTCATTTGCAATTGTATGTTTGTTTGTTTAAGTCAAATCTTGCAAGTTAATTTTGAACCGTTCCCGTATTGGGCTGGCATTTAGACCACATGTAAACTCGATGACAATGTTTTATAGTGGTATCTCAGAGCTGATCGGATGATAGACGCGGAAGAAGGCGACAGGATCGCCGCTGCACTAAAAAACTAATTATTAACGCTAACTTATTATGTGGAATATAAGAAGATGTAGTGACTAAGATTGAAAAGGGCATGCTTCGATGGTTCAGTCATTTGAAAAAGAATGGATAAAAGAAGATTGACGAAAGAGATATACAGATCCAATGTGAGTGGAAGGGTCGAAAGGGACCTAGGGGTACTTTTTCTAATCAAATCGGAGAAATACTGGAAAAGGGCCGAATCTTAAGTATCCGAAACCGACGTGCGTGCAAGACTGTTGAGAATGTGGAGAAATCTGGCAAGTGGAAAGAAGCGGTCTCGGTCTACCCCTCTGAGAAACAGGCGTGATTTAATGTATGTTTGTATGTACTTATTATTTGGGACCCACGTGTTCCCGAGGTTAGTTTTGTCTTGACAAGTAGACGATTACTAGGGAAAAACCCCTAAATATCAGCCTCTAAAATACCAGTTACTAGCACCTAGTGATTGTTGTATTATCGTCTCTATTTCCTTATGTTAAAGTCCATGCGGCCAATAATGGGTAAGAGGCACATAAATAGGGCAGTTCCCCCAATGCAAAATAAAAGTACAGTTGGCAGCATAAACTCGTTCCAAAAAAGATTTTTTGGACAGAAATTTATTGCTAAAATGAAACGAACAATTATTGTGAAAGCACCAGTCAATAATTTATTCACTAAAATTTCTTAGTATACAAACTTGGTAGGTATCCGAGGTGACATCGATCTAGTACACAGTGCTGACAAACGGACACATACGTCGCAAACGTTAAGATCTGCCAGATTTTAATACCTACGTCCCGTTTAGCTATATAATAGAATAGTATTGGTTTTTCAGTTAACGTCTAGAATCCCAAGATTCAGACGCTAAGATTTAAAACTAGTTTTACAAATTTACTCTTTTTAAGAGTAACTACACACTCGAACATTAATAAGAATACCAATAAGTCGTTGCTGAAATCGAGAGCAGGTAATAAGAGGTACATTTTAAAATAAAATTAATCTTTGGTTCAATACAAGTTTCATAGTTCAAATACAAAAGGACACAAGTGAAATACAATTTTATACAATTTAAAACATCAAACTAATAGTTTTGATATTAAATACAATTACTTATTCAACTTCAGTTGTCCCTTTTTTAACTCCCGACAAAAAGAGTATTCTCCCGTCACGTAAAACGTGTTTGCGCATGCGTACGTCGCCAACCAATAGCGTGCCTGCATAAGCATACCGGCGGCGTGCCCCCGTCCCGCTCCCTTCATACCACCAATTTCGTCGATAAATGCGCGACTACGTAGGTACATCGCCAGCGGCCTTTTTACGTGACGGGGAACTATATGTGTGTATTTATTTGTGTGGTTGTGGCATCGTAGCTCCCGAACGAATGGAAGGATTTGGAAGCAGCTTTTTTTTAAAGAAAGCTAGTTTCATAAGGATGGTTCTTAGCTAGATTCTATGAAAATCGGTCGGGCCGTTTAACCCCTCGTCTGTGTAGGCGTTGAAAAATTTGTACCCCGAGTCTGTCACTGTGACGTCATCGCTGTCACGTGACCGAGTTTAATCGCTCCTAGCTCTCAATTGGTTTCATGTTTGGAACTACTGAATGTTATTTATGGAAGATTTAATTTATAAGATTCTTCTACAAGAAATTAGAACCCTATCTCCAAAATATATACGGCATGAAATCGCGATAATAGGCAGAAGTAGTAATGATAAGGATCCTAAACACACTCAGATGACGGTCTTGACAGGATCCTAAACGAAGGCAGACGAAGGGTTAAGAGATAATAAGCCCTGAACGGGGATGCCATATCGGGGGTGTTTATACAGTAAATAATTATATTTAACAAAAGTTATGAGTATAACTAGGTATATTAATACACGTCGAATTACATCAATTAAAAAAACACGTCTACTTCGTTACTTTAAGTACGTATGTACTGAGTGTACTTACAGCTAAGAATTGAATGAAATGGTTATTAACCAGTAAAGCGATGACTATTTACATTTACACCAAGGAATGTAGAAGTACGGAGTGTATAATATACTTACAAGTATAGTCCGTTATAATATGTAACGATAATTATACAAACAACTATGTACTTAGTGCTGCTGCAGGTACGATAATCCAAGCTCGGTATAGTTGTATGTCCACTAATTCTAAATTTTAATAACTAACGCATAAGATTTGCCACACGTAGCATTGCCAGGCGTCCGAATAAAGCCGGACAGAGTTAGGCTCGATGTCCGACCTGTCAAGGTTTTTAAATTTGTTGATACAGAAGACTGATTTATTCAACAAACGTTTTGTCTCCCCAAACCAGTCGACGCCGTTTCGGCAAATCGCGTACGGAAAAAGCTTTATGTCAACGCAATAAGAGCGAAAAGGACGTCGCTCCGCTCGGCTCGTCTCGGCTCGACGCGTTGCGAACGGAATAAAACATTTTCTTACCGGTTCAAGCCGATTCGGCGTCGATAGGTCTGGGGAGACCCTAAGACAAAAAAAATGTCCGGGACCTGCGTGTACGGCATTTTTACCCACAATGTCCGGTATGACTGGCCGGTCTGTCCGGTTTTTCGTTTTTAAGAACTGGCAACCCTACCACATGTTTTAAAAGTGACAATTGAGTTGTGTTGTGTAAGATGCTGCGAATACTAAAGTTATAAGAATAGATAAGAGTGCAAATTATTTTTGGCATGCATTCGGTTTTCGCTATCGTTATTCATAATGTATAGTATTGACACTCGCAATCAACTTCTAAGTGGAATAATTGTTTTCATTTTGTATTCAACTCGCTTTCGCACTGTCAAAATAAAACGATTGCGATTGTGTTAGGCAATAAGCCTGCTGGGGGGCTAATTATGACATAGCTATGCAGTTCATTTTACTGCGAGTGTAAAGGACAGAGCTATAGCAGTTATATAGCACTGTCCTTTTCTCTCAGCGTAAACTGACCTGCATTAACCGCTTATGTCAACTCTGTACATGAGGAATCGATTGAAAACACGATACGTTAGCAGCGTTTGCGGCTTGCCTTCGCCCTCAGGCCTCAGTACGTATTTTTAGCATAGAGCGAAGTATTTAGCGATACCGTCCAATGAGAGTTATTTAGTTGCTGATTTTCACTTCACCTTTTAGGGAAATTCAGTGAAATGCTATGAAAATTATAATAATAAATAAATAAATAAATAAATAAATATCAAGGGACAATGTCACACCAATTGACCTAGTCCCAAACTAAGCTCTAGGCTTGTACTATGGGTACTAGACAACGATATAAATACTTATATAGAGAAATATATGCTTAAATACATAGAAAACATCCATGACTCAGGAACAAATATTCGCGTTCACCACACAAATATCTGCCCTTACCGGGATTTGAACCCAGGACCTCTAGCTTCGCAGGCAGGGTCACCACCAACTAGGCCAGCGCGTCGTCATACAAGTTTAATTAACAGACTTTCAAGTTCAAATAATATATATTTTAGAGAAGAAGGAACTAGACAACAAACACACTATGATTATACAGATGTATGGTTTGAAAATGGATAACTTTGATGTGTATGACATCTTTATCTAAATATGTACAGTAAAATAAATAAAACAACTTTAGTCCATAAGAGAAAATACTCTTAGACCGAAAAATTCTGGGTTCCTAGTGAATATAATGTCTCCTGAAGATCAAGTGAAAAAGGGTTTAAGTCTAGAATACTCTGTTTATGTATATACCCTTTCTTAGTATGAGTTAAGTCGACTTATACACTTTTTTACTAGGACCCCAGAATTGTCATGGCGTTTAAAATTAAATAGGTACTTACCTAACTAATAAGTTCATGGTCATTGTCTAAAACTCGATTTAGGCGAAATAAATCATGTTATTGGATTTACTTTTTATCTCCCTAGTACTATAGCACTTTAGGTATAATGTATTGGTTGCGACTATCGAGGGATGAATCATCTGTCCTTTTCGCACAAGCGTACCTCCAGGTTTGAAAATGGCAGATCATTTGGGACGCTGTCAATATTTTTCTGCTAACACTGCTAAAGCCACTTTGTATTTGCGATGGCGGAAAAAAACTATAAAATATCTTCTTAGGTACTATAATATGTAATATACAACTTTGTTTCTAATTGTTATACTTATTACACGGGTATATCGTGATTTTGTTTTATTCCTAGGTACATAGACTCATTTTCATCCACAGATTACTAAAAATAAACGCAAATTATAACGATTAATTTTCTATTTTACAAGTTACTCGCCGACGGAGTGCTAAACATGTACACTTAATTGTAGAATTAAAAGACCTCTACGTCCACAAACTACATATTTTTAGTATAAAATAGATTGATTTCCCTAGCCTAGATCTATAATGTAATATACATAGTACTATGTTGGTTCACATAGGTTATTTAGTAAGAAAAGAAATGAGTAAAAGCAATTTTAAAATAAATCAATAATTTTATGCCTTGAATGAAATGAGCGTGGAAAACATAGACAATAGTTAAAATCAATTAATAGTAATTACTAAGTACTTAATTGAAGTGCTGGCTGACTTATGTGGATTAATAAAGTTTGGTGTCTTCTCACATTTTCCATCCGGTATAAGAAAATACATACCTACATTGATGTAACATTCTTTTTGTTTAATAAAATAACTGCCCCGATACCTAAAAACAAACTATACTTCATAACCACTTGTATTGGCTCTTTAAATTAGGTGTAATAAGTACCTCATTATGTAATTATAAAATTAAAGTAACCATAGCAACAGCAGAAACATGACGTTTTCAAACACACATAGAAGGTAGTACTTATACCTCTAGACATAACCGTAGCTACATTGTTATTAATCGCAAGATCGTTTTGATCGTGATTACTTACAGATATGTAGAGTGAGATAAAAGGGATCAAGGGTCTACTGGCTCCTTCATAATATCATAGGCTGTATGTACACCTGCGGGGAATCAACATTCGACATCGTATTTTGTCGGACAAGTTTGTATTTATCATACTTTCTCAATTAACTTATCCAGCTGAATTGGAACCAGAGTGAGAAAATAACTTTTACGACAAAATGCTATGTCGTATGTATAATGTGTATTCACTACATCTGCATTTCATCCGCTGAAGAATTGTTTTGTGATGTGATACGTTATACCAAGCTCCTAATTCTTATTGAAGGTACTTACAGACGTACACTGAAGACCTCCCCGGATTTCTATGTTTCGTAAAGAACTCTTCAAGTCGGTTATAATTCAGCGGATGAAACATCTGATACTTCCCTCTCAATTATCATCTACGTATGACAAACACGAGATTCCACTATGCCTACGTACAAATATTAAACTACACATAAAAGTAGGTACGACATCTGTTTTACATACAGTAAATATCTTGAATGAAATACGAAACTGTGTGCGCTATAAATATGTCAAAATATTGGTAGTTGGGAAATGAAGAGAAGGCCCTTTCCTACTGTTGCTTTCGCAACATGTATACGAGTAACTTAGGGTCTTCTGTTTATTTCCAAAAGGTAGAAATCAGTTTGTTCTTAAATTAATGACACAATTCACTAACTACGAACTACTTATGATTACAAAATATAGCTCGGCCCTTCGTTTTGGACTTTGGCTCAGCCACTGTTCCATATTCTCGTTTATTTGCAACTTAAAAAGGTATTGGTGCAATAATAATAAGTGAGAATTTCTGTTGGTCTGTCACTAGTAAGCCAAACGAATAGGTGACAATGATCGTGGTACACACAGAAAAAGGCTTTAGTGTTTTTTTATTTACATAAACGAAAATTAACTAAGAGTTGTAAATTAAAAGAACGTGTTTACTTAGGTTTTGGAGCACGGAAATATTATATTTTAAATAATGTGGCAAGTTTGTAAAAGTACCATGAAACGATGGGCTCTTTTCAATTCATTTAAATATATCAAATGCACCAACAATGCTCCGAGTCCATGCACGGTGGCATCGCTGCAAATCTAAGAAATGAATGCTTACTTTTTGGGCGACTCTAGTTGGACTGGGAAGTGACAGGAGTCAAATATACTAACAATGCGTTCAACAAAATAAGTCAGCGAAATATCTGAGCTTGTGACAATTTTACTCTTCAAGGACTCTTCATAGTGTAGTAGTAACGTTCTGATAGATTTGAGTCGTAGTGGTCGAAAATAATGCACAACAATGTTCCATGCTTCGCCTGGTGGGATATTTAGTATCAGTACTCTACTCTATATATCATGTCGCGGTGGCCTTAGCGGACTATCCACTGTTAGGATTTGTGCCAGTTCTAAGTAATTGTATGGAAAAATACATTATTAATTCAGCTATTGCATCACGTCCTGCTAGAATCGAGATGTAATGATAACATTGCACTAACAAAGTCCCGCGACCTTGCGGGGTGGCGGTGTTGTAAGTTACTAATGTTTTTCTTTTTCATTACTCAAATTGTACGGGGGCCGCTATAAACCACGTGGTCAACTGTCTATGATAGAAAAGAAAAACGTTAGGAGCGTTTGCATTTTGGCTAAGGCCTTGGTTTTCTTGAGCGTCGTTTTCAGGATTAAGTCGAACGGTAGTGAGTAGTGATAGGAAACAAAAATAATATGCATTTACAGCGTTCCGTATCCTTTTCGGGTGGGGACGGAGAACTGTTGACTCTTTGGGGCGAGCTCACGCCGCGCACCAGTGCTAAATCAGGCGACTAGGTAACTAATAATATCAAGGAAGGAACTTTTGGATGTCGCTTACGTGGTGATCGGGAACAGAAAGGTAAGAAAGGGGAAGGTGGTCTCCCGGCCGGGCGGCCTACTCCTTGAGCTTGTGCCAGTCGGCGATCTGCCGGCGCGGCGCCGCCTGCACCTCGCGCCAGTGGTGCCGCGCCGAGCCCGCGCCGCCCGCGCCCAGCTCCAGCCGCCCGATCACCTGCGCGCACACAGCTTACTATAGTTTGCCGCTACTGATATTTCTTCCCCTTGGGGGTCCATTTTTGACTTTCTTAGTTAACACCCATAAAGATGGTGTTCACAACCACACAAGTGGTCCAAAAAGATCTCCGACCCAACCCTCCCATTGTCGGGCAAAAGAAAGGAAGTCCGTAGTATGGAAGCATGCATGCGACATTATTCCCACTTAGCAACTCATCTAGGTTAAACAACCCCCTTCTCATTCCCCAATCCCACCCCTTGTCGTTCCCCATTCCCACCCCCTTTTTTTCTAACCCCGCGGATAAATTAACGGAAGAATGAGCATCAACACTGGCTGGGAGTTTTTCACTCCATTTATAACAAGGGGTATTCGTATAACGGCAGTACTTGGGCCCTCCATTCCCAGGTCTCCGTAAGGGATTTTCATCTGCACCCCTTTCAAATGTAATTTTCAATATCCTGCTGACAAAAACGAGGACTTAAGCATTTGGCCCTTCAGGCGACAACGATAAAAAAACACCCATAAAGAACCCAAGTGCCCAAATCTCTAAACCCAGGTCAATTTCTTCTTTTAAATACTTATTTACCTCGTTCTTGGTGACGCGGTCCCAGTCGAGCACGAGCAGCTCGAGCGCGACGTGGTCGAGCTGCGCGTTGGGCGCGGCGGGCACGTCGAACACGAACGACTCGTTGAACACGGGGTTGAGCGTGCGCTTCTTCACGTGCGTCTTCTTCTTGGCGATGCGTTGTCCGTTGTACAGCAGGTACATCTTCACGTAGCTGTAGAGGGTAAGGTTGGTTGGTTTGGCGAACTCAAGTATATTCAATCCATGACCCGCCCCGCCAGTAATGCATGAAAAATTAAGTAGATAATTAGGGCATGCCGATGCCGTCGTGAATTGAAAAAACACTACATATATACATTATATTAGGTACCTATGTTTTATTTAAGAGAAATTTATTTGGTACTTTACTAGGGTGACTTTTAAAATAATCCTTTGGTCCACGACAGAAATAGGACCGATTGGCATGGATCAATTTATTTTTTGTCGAAATTGATGTTTCTATTATTAGCGCTTTAAATAACCTTAAATAAAATAAATAGTATTGCTGTCTTGTATTTTTTCTATTTTCATTTATTTTATGAGGCAGGCAATTGAGGCAACCTCAATTTGGCTGTTCTTTTATCAATTGTTCTTTGAATGTACAGCGAATGTAACGACATAATACAATCTGCACCGATTCGTCGGTTGACGTTAAGTGGTGAGCCTACGTGTCCTAGTAGTGAACCAGAGAAAAGTGAGTTCAGGGCAAATTCCTTGCTAACTCCCTTGATACACAAGCAGTAATTAAGTATGGTATACGTACGGGTCAGCAAGGCCGGTGACGTCCATCTTGGGCAGGTTGCGCGCCTTCAGCAGCACCACGGTGAGCCGCGCGGCGGCGGGCTGCCAGCACAGGGACACCAGCACCTCGCCGCGGCCCGAGCTGCGCATCTGACCAGGATACACAAGCTTTACCCAGCTGTTCTTTGCTTACGACACATGCGCATTATGCACATGTTTCTGTTTCTTCTCAGCAGTGGTCTCCTCTTGTGAAGCGCTGGTAGATTCTTGACGTGTAAAAGTGCCCGTGCGGCCTACTTACTAAATAAATGTCTTTATCTTTATCTTTATCTTTATCATGGCTGCCTTGTCACACCGAAGGATTTGGGTAATGCCAGTAACACAGACGCAGAAGCGGAACGGAAAGGCACCGGCCTGATCTTTCGTTGCAAAATCGTTTCGCTTCGTGTAAAAATCCTGTCGCATTTACACACCGAATGCGAACCGAAATGTTTAAGTGATTCATTAAAAAAAAAAACTTGGGAGTTACAGACTTATAAGTAGAGTAGGTAAGTATAAATTGATAAGGATGTAGGTAACGTTATTATTGGGCAAAAATTATAACTGAGTGGAATAAAGAATCGTAAAAGGCAGTTGAAACCCTGTAGAAACATGAAAAGGAAAAATCCCGCAGTTGTGTGGAATTAATATCGTATTTGAATCCCGAATACGAATAATCGCGTTTCTGTTATCGATCATATAATTCATCTCGTTAAATTTCACCTATTCCATTTGTAAAAACATAGGAAAATCTGTCGAAGGAACGAACTTGCGACAGACGCAAAGCAAGACCTCAGCTCAATCCTTGCTCCATCCTCCCCTGAATTTAACTCTGGCTCCGCGCCTGCCATCGCGTCTTTCGCGAGCCCCATGTCATCCCCCAGCCACATCGCCTGGCAGAAAGGACCTGTGATGGGAGTGGTACCTTCAGGCTGCGGGGCTCCACCTCGCGGCACAACGCCATGGCCTCCCCGCTCTGGAGCTGCAGGTCGAACAGCGGTGCCACCACCTCGCCAATGATCTCATCGCGGGAGTATCTGCGAGAGAGAAACTCATGAAGTTAACGAGAATTGGATAATATAGAATTGTTATTTCTCTACAGTTGAGGCGAAATAAAGTATCACGTCCCAATTATTAATGTACCAAAAAGGTATTCCCAGCCGCTGATATTTTTTTGTAGTAGACGTCTAACCCAACCCTAACCCAACTAACGTAATAACCAGTTTTTGACGCCACGTGCCAGTGCGTTTACGGTTTATTCTTGAAAACCTTGAGCGAATCTCGTGTAGAATACCTGTCAAAGCTCAGGACAACGAAGTGAAGTGTGATGGTGCGAAGCTGGTGCGGCGCGAGCCCGTAGAAAGTGAAGTCCTCGTCGTACACCGGGCAGCGGGTCTTGCGCACCACCCTGGAACCCACCACATAACCGTTGGGTTAAACTTTACTAGAGCAAGAAACATGACATGATTTTTGGGATTCCGGGAAAATGGTGGTAAACTGGACCTTATTTGTTTTTATTGCTAAGCCATAGTTTTTCGACCATTCTTACTTTTATCAGCTGTAATTTTTCAATCGTTACAGATAGCCTTGCGTGAATATGCGTGCCCTTGGGCCAATACGAATTTATGGCCCGGGTGCTTATGTTACTGTGCCCGACAAAAATGTATTGCCTCGTATTCTTCCGATTGACGCAGTGATGATGACTGGAGCTGGTGCACTGACCTGGTCTTGACCTTGTGCTGCTTGTCGGGCAGCAGCTGCAGCTTCACGTAAGGGTCGGGCCCGGCCGGCTCGCGCCCCGGGAGCCCCTGGCACGACACCACCGACACCACCAGCGCACTCTTCTCATTCTCGTAACTGTAATATGTACAGTCGATTTCATAAATATGTGGACACTTTCGTACCTTGTCACCTTAATCGCTGTGACAATTCGAGGCCTACGGCCAGCAGTAGACTGAAGGCTCATGATGATGACGGTGTTGGTAATTAGTTGGTGGAATATCTTGCAAAACTTTGAACATAAAGCTATAAAAAAGGGAGAAAAGGTAAAAGAAGGTCAGTTGGAAACCTGCCAAAAACAAAAGCAGGAATTGGCATTATTTGTAAAAAAATATGTCAACTCTAATTACTCTAGTTGTCATGTCTCGTACTTAGAGAGTAGGCCATTGTTTATCTTAGAAGCGGGATGAGAGAGATGCATGTCAACATTGTCGACCCTAGGGAAGAAAAGTTATTTGAAAAAATAACTATGTCTAGAGGACCTGTGCGGTAGCGGAATCCTCATCCTCATCCTCGGAAGCATCTCTGAAGAAAGATTATAAAATAATAATTTATGTACTAACTTTTCCAATTCAAGGATGTGTATGGACAATTTTGACCCAATTCAATAAATGTGTGTGAGACAGTTATGTGGGTACCCTGGGTACTAAAACTTCTATCAATACTAGTCTTACTTTTACAAGTTTTTATTATCAAGTTTCCCCATAGTCGACATGAAAAGTAGAGTGTTTGACTCGGGTGAAAGTCACCATTATGCACACTCGTTATATTGGCGCTCTTGCTATGCTCGAGCGCCAAAAAACCTCGTGTAAAATAGGTGCCTTTCATCCCTTGGTTGATAATTTACCTCATATCATATCATATTATTTTCGATAACTTTGTATTCGTGTTGCTTTCCCAATTAGCTTATCCATCATCGGTAGTTATTAAAGTTGACTGAGAAAGCAAGATAGATACGAAGATTTCGGAATAAATACGGATTTCGGAATTTCTACAAACTTTTATGATCTAAGATCTGAATAGGACACGAGCTTCACCCAGCTGTTTATTTGATAAAAAGTATTTTATCAAATTTAATATGGTAATGGCGAATAGGTTGGTATGAAGCCTATAGAAAAAAAAAAAGATAAAAGATGTTTATTCAGTAAGCCGCAAGGGCACTTTTACACGTCAAAAATCTACCAGCCAAACAATTAGTACCGACTTACCTGTTTATAAGACCTACCTGCTCAATAGTTATGTTATGATGGAAAAAAATAGTCAAACTAACGTTTGTATATTAAATAGGCTTCATACTTTCGACTGGTATGTAATTTGTCTATTAAACAAGCAATAGTTTTTTTTTATTTAATTATATACCGGACTAAAATTTTTCAGCCAACCTATTCGACATATACTTATTACTTACCATATTAAATTTGATATAGAAAACTTTTTATCAAACAAACAGCTAGGTGTACGTTGTCTCCTATCCGGATCCCCTACTATTATTTTACTTGTACTCTTCGTATGCATTTAAGTTGACCGCTTCAAAATTTGCAAGCGAATTTTAAACCAGTTCCCGTTGACGGCATAAGCTGAAATTTGGACCACATGTGTAAACCCGATGGTAATGCAATATTAAGGGGGTCTCAGAGCTGATCTGATGATGGAGTCAAAACCGTCTTGGGACTCGTTTGTGGTCTTGATAAGAAGACAATGACTGCAAAAACTAGTACCTACGCACAAACAACAAAACAATAAATACACATCAAAAGTTTATCCCAAAAATGTCATTCTGACAGAAACTTATTTAAAATTCATAATAATATTTTACGACTCTATTACAGTAGATCCTGAGTTTATCTGTCGTTTCATTGATACGAGTACACCCCAGGTTACTAGGCAACCATAACAGCACCAAAGTGCCGATGTCATGTCCTCATTAAAACTTATACAATCACTTACTCTGCAACTAACACAAGTAGTTCCAACTTCAATATGACAATGGAAATCAATAGAACGCCGCCAACATGTGGTTTAATTAGATCGAAGTTTGGATCGACATTACGTGCGTCCGGACAATAAAAGCAGGGCAAACATGGCCGCTTCAGTCTGGCGTAGCTTCGTATTTTCTCTATTAGTGTATTATATTGTAGGCTTAGCTTGTGGTAGATGGATGTGGACTGAATCGAGTTTATTTTGTTCCTAAGCAAATACGTTCTTTCTGGTATCAAAATGGTGCCAACAATTATGTTTAATTCTTAATGTTTATTTGGGCAAAAACGGTACAAGTAAAGAAAAAATATTACAGAAAAAGTTACATAACACATCGACCAGTGAAGTTGCCACGATTAACTAATAGGTACAGTACAGTACAGAGGAACACGTCAAAAATGTGTGCTTACATAATATTAAATTTAATTACAGACAACACAATGTTTAGACAACGCAATTTAAAATCTAAGAAGGGAAAGACTAAATATATCTAAGTGAGAAAATGTGCTATTATAGTTTTTAAAAGTTCTATATATAAATGAATTTGACGCATATTTGTTACGAGTAAGGGGAACATGGAATAGATTGTTATTACTTCGAGCATTAATACGAGGAGTAGTAAGTCCAATTTGGCCTAGCAAATAGCAAATACAAAACAAGGAATCAATCTCACACGAAATAATTTTATACAATAAAATTCGATCTCTAAGTGTGCGCTGACTCTCAAGAGAAACAACATTGCCGCGGCAGAACGAAAAGCCCGGCCGCTCAGATTTCCACTCTAACCCCCTTACTAATAAACGTTGAGTAACGGTTATATAGCTATACAATGTTTTGTCCTTATCTGTCAAATTCAAATGTCACAATGACAGATAAGGACAAAACATTGTATAGCTATATAACCGTTACTCAACTCGTTTGATTAATTTGTTTTGAAGTTTTTCTATAGAATCAATATAAATGTTGTATTGAGGGTTCCAAACAGTTGACGAATACTCCAAAATTATGAAGGATTTTTACGTGTTTTAAATTTCATCCTTCAACCAACCCAACCAACCAACTTATTTATCGACTTGAGCGGTGATGTTACATAAGCGACGATATTGAACTCTGTAATCCGACAGTTGCCATGGCAACAATGATTCAGAGAACTCTACATTGAAGTCAACATGAGGTATTTTAGAATACCCTCAGAAAAACATTATGTTAAGTAAATAGGCTTTATGTTTCGCGACCCGTTTTTCCACATACATGGTAAAAGGAACCTTAAACGGCTGGTACGAGGTCTATTTTAGTAATGAACTTTTTTTTTTTTTTTATAAAAATGCTTTCGTAACCTGTCCTGTCCTTTACATGACCTTTACCCTAGTTCTAGACTCCCTAGGGTCCCTACTGTTACACAATATATGGGTTATTAGAAACCCTAAATTGAACTCCTCTTAAGATGGTTTAAGGCTTGTAAGGTATTAGATTATTAAATGTCTACGAAATACCCAATTCTGACTTTAAAATAACTTATTATAAAATACTCCCTCAGTCTACCCTAATAATATTATATAATTATAAAGAGGAAAGATTTGTATTTTTTTATGTTTGTAACGAATAAAACTACTAAAACGAGGCCAAAAATTCTTTCACCATTACAATGCTACTTTTTACCCCGGAAAAATAAACGGTTCCCGTGGTATGACGAAAACACGAATTGTAACTTCAAATAAATTACCAATTGACAACAATTCATTTTGTGCTAAGTAGTGAAATAAAATACCGTTTCTAGATTTTACACTGCTGATTACAGTAAAAATGTCTTTGGATTTTTTTATGCAGTTGTTTTTTTTATATTTAGGAAAAACAGTAAAAAAAGGTGGATTGTGAATGTTAGGAATACACTTATAGTGCCCTTAGTCCATTTATTACCAAAGGAATTCAAAAAAATATACAACTGTCATGTTCATTGTTTATCTGTCTGACGGATTACTTGATTCTGACGACACGCTTTCAATTCTACGCAAAATAGTTTATTTATTTTAATGGCGTCTACAAGTTACGTAATTAATTAAATTACGCAAAATAGCAAATTTGTGAACGAACTGCAGCGAATGATTGACATGACATGACAGTCAGTTTTGTTTACTGTTTAAAGTTACTTTTTTAAATTTTATATCAGGCTAAGATCACGACATCAGTATTCCTAACTTTGTATATACGGTCTTTTTAATGACTATTTCTTTAATAAATTATTAACGACGAATTTAAGTTAAATAAAGAAAAACCAAGAAATACGGGTAGTCTAATTTTTAACCAGCTATTATAAACGCGAAAAAACAATAATGCTTTTTTTTTGAAATGTTGTCAATTGGTAAGACAAAAACACCATATTATAGTCAGTTTGATTTGCTTTTAAGACCATACCAAAATAGCTACTGGATTTTACAAGGTTGTATTTTCTAGTAAACAACGTCTAAATTGTGCATCTACGCAATTTTCATTGGAGTAGGTCATGGTATACGTGATTAGGCTCAATTTTAACAAAGGACCGTAACTGCGTATACCCGTATGCCTTCTCTCTTCTCTCCATGCGTTCAATCTGCCCGTATCCACCCACTGTTGGGTACAGGGGGGTTATTATCACATGTTATTGTCACTGTGCAGTTAATTTTACGGTGAGCATAAAGGACAGAGCTATAGCAGTTATATAGCTCGGTCCTTTTCTCTCAGCGTAAACTGAACGGCAGAACTACGTCATAATAACCCTTCAGGCCTCTTCCGTATCATACCCCTCTCCTCGGGCCTGCACTAATCTGATCCATTGTCTCGCAACGGTTTGATCGTTTATTTCTATGATCATGTTTTATAAGTAGCGATATACCTATGAGGACCGTTTGATTTACGGTGAACGGTTCATATAAGACGACGGCGTTGCCTTCGTTGGTAGGGACCCTGCCTGCGAAGCTAGCGGTGCTGGGTTCAAATCCCGGTAAGGGCGGATATTTCTGTGTTGAGCACGAATATTAGGTTCTGAGTTATGGATGTTCTCTATGTATTTAAGTATGTATTTCTCTATATAAGTATTTATATCGTTGTCTAGTACCCATAGTACAAACCTAGAGCTTAGTTTGGGACTAGGTCAATTGGTGTGACATGTCCCCTGATATTTATTTTATTTATATATTTATATAGAGTATCTTACACAAAAAGCTATTTCCAAACTTGTGTACAAATAATCCTCTCAGATTAACGACTTAATCGTTATTATTAACAGACTTACGGCCGTATTAACAAGCTGATCTCAACTCTAATGCTCATCTTGAGATGCGTCAAAAAAGACAGTGTTCTCTGGTTCGATGTTTACTTTGAAGTATCTTGTGACGAGGATCTCAGTTTATTAATACGTCCCTTAGAGTGCCGCCGTAAGCACAAGTATAACCACATAATTTAAATTGCGCTTTATAAGAGTCCGATCTGTTCATTCGTTCTGTAGATACAATACAACGCCACAGACACAATGATAAATGTGGCACATCACCCCTCTTTTTGAAAAGGAGGTTAAAATCCTCAATAACATGTTCCTTTACATCATGATTCGCGATCGATACTGAAAGCTCACACGGTAAGCCTCTCAAGGTATCTAGAAGGATTATCGTTCCAACAACCTAAGTCACGAGCTTTCTACTCTGTAAAGGCAAAACGACCAAGTTCCGTTAGAAATAAGGTCACATATACTGTAAGAGATCCATATAAATACGCTCTCTTGAATTAAGAGGACAGTTTTGCTGAACCATCTTTACTTTGCGGCCGGAGAAATACCTTTCTAAGTAATTTCTTATTTAACCTCCGAAGTCCCCGCGTATCAAAAATGTAGGTAGATAATACGGCAATTGCAATAAAATATAAATTGTAAAGAAGATAAAGTAGAAATTTCTCTTGTCTTTATGACTAGCAATTAAAATAGAAAATAGACTTTATTGCAATCGCAATAAGTTTATTTTCCATTGGCAAATTTTGTTATATTGCTGAGTATTAAGAGGATAACGTATGTTTTCTGGACGGTGTAGTTTGTAAGACGGTAGGTACATGAGTTTTGCTCAATGTCGAGGCTATAAACTCTTTATTGCCACAGCGGGAGTGTAGCGAAGGATTATTTTTAATAAGGCCTTAAATTTTACTCGTTAAACACGTCTGGATGATGTAAACGGAGGGAAAACCGTTTGTTTACCACCTTACATTAATAGTCTTAGCTTCTGTCTGTACAACTGCACTAAAATGCATTAAAGGTGAGGTTGTCAGCGAGATCTACGGGTACTGGCCCAACTGTGATCATTCCTTGGGGTGTTAATAAACTGCCCTAATCTGATATCGCACCTTCACAAAATAGTGACCTAATTCAGAAATTTTAAATTTTGAGTTTGGTCTCTATAATAATAAATTTATGATTTAAAGTTTGAAAGCTGAAATTTTGAGTTAGGTCACTATTGTCCTGAAGGTGCAATATGCCCTCTCAGATATTCCAGTTTTCATCTTGAGATGGGTATTAGCTAAGAACACTTTAATAATACGACCCTTAGGGCCTGTTGTTTGATCAGGTAGTTAACTCAACTAATTGTTAAAATTCGAAAAAGGAATGGAAAATTTGACACATTTCCTTGAGATTTAACCATTGGTTACGATTTTTAACAATTAGTTACTATAACTACTGATCAATCAACAGGCCCTTAGTGATTTTCAACCAAGCCCATCTCATTTCTAATTACCGCGTGATTCAATTGTCGATGGATAATTACTTAAAATGGAATCAAATGCTCAACCAAAGAGAATAGGCATGGGGGGTTATTATGACATAGCTAATGCAGTTCATTCCACGGCGATCGTAAGGGACAGAGCTATAGCAGTTATATAGATCTGTCCCTTTCTCTCAGCGTAAACTGAACTGCATAACTATTTATTTATTTATTTATTTATTAAGGAGATAACACAGAAACATACATAGAGTGTAACATAATTTGTAAATTGGTACTATAGATACAGATGCTTCCCTGAATGTATCTCACTATGAACACAAGAAATACTCAGTGAAAATTACAGCATGCAATGTACTTAATTAAGACTTAATGATAGAAATAACGATAAACAACAGAAACACAGAGAAATATTAATGCTTGTATAGATTTAAAACAGAAGCTTTAAACTGGGCGCGGGAATGTGAAAATAGGTCTATGTCACTAAGACATGCATTGTGATGGCCACACAGTCTGTATATGGGTGCACGTTTCCCAGCGTTAGTCCTGGTTTTGGGAAGACTGAAAAGTTGTTTAGACCTCGTTGATCTAAGAGGAGCACGGAGATTAATTCTTGACAGGAGTTCTGGGCAATCGACGTCGCCTACACAAATGTTACGTA
Source organism: Acleris emargana (assembly GCA_927399475.2). Taxonomy (NCBI): domain Eukaryota; kingdom Metazoa; phylum Arthropoda; class Insecta; order Lepidoptera; family Tortricidae; genus Acleris; species Acleris emargana. The sequence continues at coordinate 14,985,837 of OV656853.1, read as the reverse complement.
ACATGATAGCATCTGCAATGCATCGTCTATCTCGGAGGGACAGGATACCGTATTTGACCAAGAGCTGTTCATAGGAACATCGCGGAGATCGCATTCTGAAATTAAGACGGCGCAGAAACCTTTTCTGCGCCGTCATACTACGTCATAATAACCCCCCTGTACTGGTTTTTACGGCATGTAGGCAGCAAGCGAGCACGCAGGCACCTGATGGTAAGTGGGATCTGTGACCCATAGACACTTGTAATCTCAGGCTTACAATCCTAAGCAGGGATTGCATAACCGGAAAATAAAGGTACGGTTTTAAAACGGAATGACGACATATCGTTTCGTTTCGGTTGGATTCGGTAGCGTAAAATATTTTATTTGTATTTGCAATGGGCAACCCATTTATTTGAATAGAAGTGATATTGGTATTATCAAAAGCTATTACTCGAGCAGAAACTTTCTAATCATACGTCACGCTTTTAAATTGCCTTTACTATTTTAAAACGTAGGTAGATTGTACTATTAGTACTATTACTATACTTCTACTGATACAATCGGAAATGATGATATCCGCAGGAGAACTAAGGTTACCGACATAGCCCGAAGAATAGCTAAACTGAAGTGGCAGTGGGCGGCGGGGCACATCGCACGCAGGACTGATGGCCAATGGCGGACCGGGAGACGAGCTGTAGGTAGGCCTCCAACAAGATGGAGTGACGACCTTGTAAAAATCGCGGGAAAGCGGTGGATGCGAAAAGCACAAGACCGGTCTGAGTGGAGAGCCTTGGGGGAGGCCTATGTCCAGCAGTGGATGTCTTTCGGCTGACATGATGATGATGATGATACGAAATAAAAAAGAATCCCTAAAACAGGCTGGGCTGAGCTACACGGTAAAACCTAATTGTTTTTGACGTGTTTCCGTATTATCAACGTTCTGTTAGCTCTTATTTACTTGACAGTAGTGACAGTAAACTATAAATAACTATATATCTAATAATAGGCCCTGGTTTTATCTTGATTCCTTTCATTAAGAACAGAATATAGACGCAATGATTTCCAGAAAGTTCCAGCTATTAATACTGGATTTTCCAGTAACACTAACCCTCTGACGACAAACGAGGTAACAACGAGTTGACGCACTTCGAGTGGGCGGGTGTGTTCCAGCGCTCGTATTTATTGAGTCGTTAGTATAGATTGAATCTGACGTCGCGTCGCGGTGACGTTCCTCATGTTTATTTTTAGCGTTATTTGCAAAATGTTGAAGGTGACGCAAAATAGCTCAGTGTTAGAGCGGACATGGCGGAACTATAAGGGTTCCTAGTTTGACTACGGAACCCTAATCTTTTTTAACCTAACTGTTGTAAAATCAGCTCGCTAAGTTAAAAAAAAGGAATTATTTACCAACCCACCAGCCACTGCGAAAAGGTATGAAATTTCATTAGGTACCCGGTGCTTTACTTTCATATTACTTACGTTCATATTACTTACAACAATTTAATTAAGGAAAACAAATCAATACAAAATACCGTATAAATCCAGCATAATCCCTTCTATCTGTTTTTAAAGGAACAATAGTAGAAGAAAATAATTTAATACGACGACAGGATGGCCTAGCTAGTTGTAAAGGTACGAACGAGAAAATTGACAAATTGTGTCAAAATTATAAAATTACGCTGACCCGCACGATTGTACGACAACTTACGTAAAGCATACATTTCATTATCTCTCATTCATTCGGTAAATTAAAAACAAACATTTTATAAAACATTACCACTTATGACAAATAAGATTTAAGTTGCACTTATATTGTTTTTAGGGTTACGTAAGGGTAGGGGGGAAACTAGACTCTATAACAAAATATAGCGCTTTAAAGCTTAATATTTCATAAACGGATACCTTAATCGAAAAATTGATTGAAAGACCTATCTAACGACACCCCACACTATGGGGTAGACGAGAAAAAAATACATCCCCACGTGACGTGTCGTCCCAAAACAGCCAATATAATTGTGTAAATAAATTAAATGTTAGTAATTTAATCGAATCGTCGAACGTTCTAAAAATAGATACTACACTCAGGGACAAAAAAACGGGTCAGAGTGCGTTTTCCATACTAAAGAGGCTATTTCGTAGCCTTGGTTCCTCGCCAGGGGATGCTTTTAGTGAAATCTGACGATGGATACACCGACCCTCGATACAGGACTTCCAGAGTGCCTAGGATACACAACAGATTGAATCGGCGGCTAACGCCGGAATTGATCATATTCAGAAAACATCTAAGCTGGCAATAAAATGTAAGGAAATCCAAATGCTGACCCAAACTCTCTCGCTGTGGTGACTGATTGTGCGATAACTTAGGTATATTAAGAACATTTGACCTCCTCTATTGAACCTCGGAGTATCCACCATTAAACCTCACTTAAAACAACCCCTGGCGAGGAACCAAGGCTTCGAAATAGCGTCGTTTGTATGAAACCGCAGTCTGACCCGTTTTTTTTGTCCCTGAGTGTATTTGTCCGGCGATCCATCTCAGCTGTCAGTGATCGATGGAAAATAAAAGCAATTTCAATCGTTGTAATGGATCAGCCTCAATTCAAGTCCTATCGACAACGCCTAAAGAATTATTGTTTTTGAACGCTTTCACATTGTTTTGTTCTTTGTCCGAGTGCATTGCTAAGGAAGGGAAAACTATTGATAGTGACCGGGTCTTTCGCAGATGTCATATTTCCTAGGTTCACGAACTTCAGTGGTCACGCAAGACGTTATATCAGTTTTCGAAAATTGTTGACGTTAGCGTTAAGCATCTTCATCTTAACAATAAGCGTTACTGCCTATTTTTACCTGATGCCGAAGAAGAAAGCTACTTTTTTGTTGTTGTGTTTAATGGTTATACTTAGTCTGCCACTGGGTGAAAATCCGAAAGTAAAATCGCCAATTGCGTTGCTTAAGGTATCAACTCATGATCGAAAGGTTCTGATTTCGATTTTCCGTCGCCACCGTGTAGCAATATTCAATAACTTTTCTAACAATATTTAAGCTTTAGGTGTTTTAAGATTGTTTTTCAACTCCATAAAGAGATATCATTACGTGTAGAAATACATTTTAACTCTCCATTTTGTCTTATTCCAAAAGAAAATACGGGGGCGATAACTTTACCTTACGTTCATTTAACCATTGTAAAATTAGGTCATAACCTGTTAAATCTGGTTAGATTCGCGTACAGCATGTTCACAAGTAATTAAACCTTGATTTGCTTGGTATACTGGTGCTTCGTGTTTCGAAGTAAGTTGTGTTAGTGCGCAATCAAACTGCAACGTAGCTGTGCATGCATGGCTTGAATCGGATGCAGTTGGACGGCGGCGAGAGGTTTGATTATATGAGTCGCGTGCACCGACGACGAGTGGCACGTGTGGGGCGTAACCGCCCGTTCGAGACTTCAAGTATATAGCCATAGGTTATAGATATAAACAACTTTATGACCTTTGCTAGTTTTTGCCCGCGACTCCGTTCAGAAGTTCTTTATTGGGAAACTTGGGAAAACCGTTTGGCTTTCTGGGATAATAAGTATAGTCGAGTTCATAAATATGTGTACACTTTAGTACCTAGAGTATACAACGTGTTACAGAATACCCCGTAAAAAATATAATAAATTATCAAAGCCAAAAATATTGTCAACCCTAGTAAGCTGTCATGTCAGGGAACCGGAGTGAGCATAGATTATTTAACAGGGAGGCCTACCTACCAATTTTAATAATTGACAACTTTAATGGCTTTTCTGTTTTTCATCCACAAAGGTTCAATACTATGATGTCATTATGCTTAAAGTACTGGCTTCAAAAAACGTCAAGACGGAAAAAAAATATGTTGTCTATTTCAAATTTTCTTATCGATATTCTACAATTGTTCCGTGTTTTTCCATATTTTTTTCCAAAATGACGATGTTTTCTAACTCAGAATATTACGATTTATGATGTTATGCGTAGGCCATGAAGATAGCAATTTAAATCGTGCTCGCGAACTGTATCGGAGGTTGTGCATTGAGCAAGGCGGAGCTCACTTTGAGCCGTTCCTATAAATTTGACGTTCATTACGAAAAAGTAAGTGTTAGTTTAGGTTTCTTCGTTTAAAATCTTCCAAAACTCGACTTGTAATATGTTTCGCGAATTAGGTAAAAATGTACATAAACATTCTGCGTAGTTTACTCTTTAATTTTACTGAAATAGGGTTTGCACATCAATGAAAAAAATAATGGTTTTATTTGTTTTGGCGGTAAGTCATACAGTGATAGTACGGTTCTCAAATATTGTAAATGGACTTGTTATAAGCAGTGATCGGATTTCACGGTGCAACACTACGGGATATAGAGTAGAAATCTTAATATGGATATGACTAAAATCCCGGGATCTGGCTCGAAAAGAAGATGCGATTGTTGGGATATTTATAAATAGGCTTTAGGATAGGATTTTAGACGTGTAAAGAAATCGATTAAACATATAAAATATTGAGAAAATAATTGTATTTTTCTTACAAACTAATAAAATATAATATCTGTGTGTAGTGTGGTGAACTGATAATGCGTACCGTATTATATATTTTATTTATATTCATACCCAAAGACTATTTGGCAGATCAATTTTAAACAGAGTATATTAAAAACTAACTTTTTTCTTTTTTTACATAAGTACCTAAATTACTTTTGAGAAAATATTTATTTACATGTTTAAATTGTATTGAAATTTATTTGAAGTCATAAAATCAAAATAATATTTAACAACATAAGTCCCGGAACCCCGGGGCATATCCATATTAGCATAATGTTTGAGGTCATTCACACCGTGTTGCACCGGGATATCCGACCATTGGTTATAAGGCACCATTTAACCCCCTTTCGGCTTTACGGGTATTTTTGTAACACCCTGTATAACATCATGTTTAAACTGCTATACATGAACTCTCCCTACCCTTCTCTGGGAATGAATGCGTGAGTTTATGGATGTTTGTAGTACAGCTTCTTAATAGCATTAGGCTGGCTATTAGTATCACAATTGAATCTCACAAATGACAACATATGTGTCAGTCGTGTTTCATGAAAAAATTATGATTACTAGTACTTTATGTATTTATATCATTACCTTGTACACGCTCAGAACTTAGTTTGATTAATTTGTGTGAAAAGGTCCCCTCATATTTATTTATTCGTATTTATAGACACGAGTCGACCAAACTTCTTAGTCTCTCTTCTCGGGGGAGACGCGCTCCGTGGCCAAACGACTAACAAGTTAAAGAAAAACAAAAACAACTACCCAACTTGTATTTCGAGGTAACTCCGGTTAAGTAATACCTAAATGGGAATAGTTAATTAACTCGGACCTGAAAACTTCGCAAAGTTGCGATCAAGTTTGATAACTTGGCCAGATAAATTCATGCATTCATGGAATCATACGGATAACCTACAACTCTTCTACAAGAATGTCAAGTAATGACGTAATACCCTGTTTGCGCTATGCGTATAGTCGCATCCTCTACATGTCGTCGGGGAATTTATTAAGCTGTCATTGTAGAGCTAAGTTAGTTACAGAAACAACATGACGGTAAGAGGAGTAACAAAGGATTTCTCAAACAGCTAATGAAATGTTGGCGTTATCTTAGTTATTTTTGGCTTCAAAGTGTCACGTTGCGCGCGGAACAACTCGAGAGAACTGTAAAGGAATTTCATACAAAATTGAAGGCCTAGGCCGGGAAGTATTTTTTTTAAATTTTAATGTAATCTTGGCGGCTGTGTTTATGAACAGGATAAATAGCTAAATTATATATTTTTAATTTTTATTAGTGGCTGAATGGTTATCGGACCAAAAATATCCGTGTTAATGCCTATTACACAAATGTTTTTTGAGTGATGATTTTTTTATTTCATTGCATATGTTTGAGAAAAGCACTATACATACCTCGCCGTGAAAAGGGGTTGCCAGCCTCGTAACTAACTATATCACTCGGCCGGCAACCCCCTACTTCCCGGCCTCTGTAGTAATGTACAAAATGGTTCCGTTCGTTTCTTCCTTTCCATGAATAAAATCTGGGAGTGGGGTCCTCTAGTTATGTACCTGATGAGAATCGTAAACTAGGGGCCGTATTAATAAACTCATCTTTACTGAGATGACCGTCACAAGATACGTCAAAGTAAACGTCAAGCTATAGAGAACTGTCATTTTTGACACAACTTGAGACGAGCATTAGATTCGAGATCATGGGGCTAGAGATGCCATCGAATACATGCGTTTTCAAAAATTAAAAATGACAGTTGTAACGAGTTATATATCACGTGACTTACGGCAATTCCATACATTTTTCTATGACAGACGCTAGCGTTTGTATTCGATGGCAACTTGTATAGGTCCGCAGTTTATTATTACGCCCCTAGGAGCCCTGGGGATCGACTCGTGGTTGTAAAGTACCTAGTTCGAATCCCAGTGGTGGCCGTGTACCAATGAGTTTTATTAACTTAAATACTTTTACCGATATTCTTACGGTAAAGGAAAACGTCGGCCGCGTACCTGCACATTCGAAAAGCTGAGGGTATTTTTTTATAAGAGTTGGGGACGAATACTAGCTTGCGGCTCACCGCCGCCTATAAAAACCAGCAACTCAAGAAGAGTTGTCAGTCCGTTGCCGACCGATTAGGAAAATTAAAGCTGTTTTCTTAAAGGCACCCATGTCATTACAGTTCTGACATGGGTGCCTTCAAGAATGATATGAGACTGTTTGGAAATATACCGCCGAAGGGAATTCGTTCAACAGTTTTACTGTACGAGGCAAGAATTGCTTAGTGAAACGCCTGTGGAAGAATGCCATTCATCAAGGTGATCAGACAAAAGATTCTGCAGGGTCGAAGTGTATCCTAAAAGACATGCATGAGGATATTGCAGTGAACTGAACTGCTGTTGATATTTAGTTTTGGACCATATTTCAAAATTAAATTATGGTTAACCACAATGCTGCAGTTCTCTGCAAGCTGGACTGCCAAGGGGTTATGGTGTGTGATGGCTCCTAGGGGGCTACCATGAAATAGTTATGCAGTTCAGTTTACGGTGAGAGAAAGAGATACAGCCGTAAGCTGGAGAAGCTCTGTCCCTTACACTCGTCCTCAACTGGGGAAGTCAGATTTAGATTATTTTATTAAGAAAAAAAAGGTCACTTCTAACAAGATTGTGATAGTTTGTGCATAAGCGTCTTGATTCCGTCCGAGCCTGACAAGTCGTTAGATACATCAAATAAGAAGTTACTTGATCAGTGATCACTAAAGAACTTGCTGTTGTCACTATGAGCTCTTGATATAACTCATATCATAACCATGGTATGAATTTTTGATTGAATGAACTAAGAGAAAATCTCACTTGGTTGGCTCTCATTATTTTGAGGGTAAGGCACGGTTACAATCTGCACTGACCGTAGCTTGAAGTGTAGGTCGCCCAGCTTCCCCTCGCTGCTGTCGGACTCGATGGGCTTGACCTTCTCAGTCGCAGTGGCGTCGGCGAGCTCCTTGCTGAGCGGGGCCGGCTCCGGCGCCGTCGGCGTTGTCGGAGAGGTGGCTGCGGACGACTGGACAAACACATGGTTCCACTATTAGATACATAACAGGTGAAAAGTTGATCCTTTCGTTGGCACAATAAAATCAAAAGAGTAGAGGCGAGAACTCCCAGTCCTATCTCCACCAATTCGGTTGCTACTACTATAGTGTTCGCACTGTTTTATAAAGAGCTTTTTGGGCGGAGGTGCGATGAGCAACTTCAGAGCCGTTTATCGTCAGGTGATGACGTCTTTAGTCTTTCATTTATTGATTTAATATTTTCACATAAACAAGTATAAAGGATCATGGGCATTTTTGTATGGAAACTGGGTGTGACACCAACCGAATTAAAACCTTTATTTTTAAATTGAGCTTAGTGAAAACATCATTTCTTATTATGACCGCAAATACCTAGCCTACCGCAGAACAAAAATACGATCACTTGAAAACAAGACGGTCCATAGAAACTTTAGGTAATACATTAACATAAATAAATAAATAAATAAATATCAGGGGACAATCTCACACCAATTGACCTAGTCCCAAACTAAGCTCTAGGCTGGGCAGAATGAACGGCTGACCGAATCGACTGCCCGCCTGCTTCGGCTGGGCGTCCCCACTTATCATCATCAAGCTCTAGGCTTGTACTATGGGTACTAGACAACGATATAAATACTTATATAGAGAAATAAATACTTAAATACATAGAAAACATCCATGACTCAGGAACAAATATTCGCGCTCATCACACAAATATCTGCCCTTACCGGGATTTGAACCCAGGACCGCTCGCTTCGTAGGCAGGGTCACTACCAACTAGGCCAGCGCGTCGTCAAACAACAAACAAACTGAAGTATTTTCTTGAAATCGAGAGTTTATTTGTCATACAGATAAATACACCATTTATAAGGTACATTAAAAACCTACATAAAAAAATAATTCGTGTATTTTTTTTCAGTTAAGTTACTTAATCGAAGATTATGTTGATGATAGAGTTCTACGAGATACTTTGTAATCTTGCGAGTAAAGTGTTGTTACGAATATTTTTAAATATACTTTTTTAGACAAGTTCTGGAGAAGCACGAACACTACAGTTTACATATTTTTGTATATCAAATACCTTACACGCAGTTCTAAAATAAACTATAACAATTATATATTAATAAGCCGAAGTTCTTACGGACGATATATCTTGTTTTCAAGTGCCCATATTTTTGTTCTCCGGTGAGCTAGATATTTGCGGCAATACTAAGAAATGATGCTTTAACTAAAACCTTTTTCATGATATAGGTTTCAATTCTGTTGGTGGCACACCCAATTTGCCCATGATCCTTTCATCTCTACCACTTGTTCAAATAATCAATCAGTTACACACAGTAGCTTTTCTGTGACATAAATAAACAACCATTCACCAATGAATCATGATCATTTATGTATGTATGATCGCTGGAGCGGGATGTACTGAAAGACGTATATTTTTATGTCCTATTCACATTGTAGCAAGAACGAAAAATGTACGTCTTTCGGTTTCATTAGTGTTCAAATGCGTTGTGGGCAGTGGCTGTTCGTATTTATTATAAATTGGACATTTTAGGAATGCATCTTCTTATGATTTATATGTCAGTGAGCTTGTCTTTGTCTTTAATGTCTTTAAATGAAAAAGCCTTTTATATTATTAAGGGTGTGTGCATTGGAAGAGGGCCGCCAAGGCGAACGTTCCACTATCAGATCGGGGACGTATTAAGAAAGGGCCAGGTCAGGAGACTCTAAACCGACGCACGTGTATGAAGAGACTTATGAGTGTGGAGGAAGCGAGGGACGTTTGTCCGGATTGTAGCAAGTGGAAGGAAGTGGTTTTTGCCTACTCCTACGGAAAAGAAACGTGATTGTATGTATGAAGGTACAGTCTGTGAGCACTTAGAAGAGGCTTCGGTTTAGTACTTCTCTCTCACTCGCTCTCATACGATCTTATTAAGAGCGAGTGAGAGAGAAGTACTAAACCGAAGCCTCTTCTAAGTGCTCAGACTGTATTTATTTTAGGTAATAAGAAATCTTAATTTTGATTTAGTGGTTTAAAGTGTATATTTTTTTGCTTTAAATATAACTTATTTACGTGTATTTTTGACATTAAATGATGTGACTTCATATGACTAACTGACCGGGGGGATAGGCGCGGGCGGCGCCGGCTGCGGCGGCGAGGCGGCGGGCGGCGCGGGCGCGGTGGGCGAGGGCGACTTGCGCAGGTAGTGCGTGGCCGAGCCCGGGGAGCGCACCGCGGTGGCGCGCCGCGGCGGCTGGAACACCAGCGCCTTGTCCGGGCCGCGCTTGCCTCCTGCAAACACCAGCCTCATTACCGCTTTGAACTTAGACTTGATTAGAAGGGTTTGCGAGCGAGTAAAGCTATATTTCATAAAACATACATACATACATACGTAAACTCACGCCTTCATTCCGAAAGTGGGGTAGGCAGAGCTACAGAATTACCAACAAGTCTTAAACCTTGTTGATAATTCTGTAACCACATTTTGCATAATTAGGCTAAGATGTTTAACAGCGTATTAGTGACAGGTTGCAAGCCCATCGCCTAACAGTACTACAAGCCCTTATTCCTTTAGTCGCCTCTTACGACATCCACGGGAAGACATGGAGTGGCACTATTCTACCCCGGCAACCATACGGGGAAAACTAATCATTGAAGTGCTAAATTGTTTTATATTTTATACTTAAGTACCGTGTCACTCGATATTATCAATCTAATTTAAACGAAGTGGTAGGGTGGCCGAATTAAGCAAAAAAATGGGATAAATTACTTGAAAAAAACAGCTTTAATGAGACTTAGGAGAGGTGTTTAGTTTAGTTAATATGTGTGTAAAACATTGATTTTGTATTACCATTTTAAAATCACCCGGTACCTACTGGGTATAACATGAGGAAACGGCATAATTTTAATTTGTTTATAGTACTTAGCGCCCGTACGAAGTTGCCTCAATGTCACAGCTGCTTTTCAAATTACCTTAGTCTTCTACAAAAATATCCTAAAAAATAAGATTTTTCTTCAACAGTGTGCCGCGTTTGTATGTCATGTCATATATTTTCCAAGATTTTTACAGTGGCCAGCTTTCGTAGAATGCTTGGTTAGGCCCCCAGGAGCCGTACCTTATCTCACTCTTCTACCAATATCGATATCTTAACAAAATAAGATTTGCCGTAAGCCGTGCGCGTTTGTTTGTCATATTTCTACAGATTTGTAGAGTCGCCAGCTTTCGTAGAATGCTTGGCTAGGCCCCAGTGTCGCCTGTTACCTAGCTTATGCGCGAGCGAGTTGCGCCGTTTGGCGACCCAGCAGGCCAGCCCGGTGAGCGCCGCCAGCGTGAGCGCGGCGCCTGCGCAGACGACCATCCAGAACGCCGTGCCGTGCCATTCGCCCGCTGTAACAAAGAAAAAAAGCGTGATGAGCACAAGTAATTTGTTTCTGAGTATTTCGTGCTGGTGTTTATTTCTCTATGTGAGTATGTTTGTCGGTGTCTAGTACCCATAGTACAAGCCTAGAGCTTGGTTTGGGACTAGGTCAATTTGTGTGAGATTGTCCCCTGATATTTATTTGTTTTATATAACTTTAACGTTTGCTTGCGATGCTCTTCCCTCAGGAACGGACAGATTTTTCCAAAATATAGACAATCTATCTATGAACCAAATTTCACATATGAAAATATAAAATACAATACAATTTATCGGCATAGAACGTAGATACAAATTTATCATTGGTCCTGGATCGTACTTAAGCTAGGGAGCCTTGTATTACAGGATTCAGTAGCAAACATTTTTAAAGTAAGGAATACTCTTAATAATATAGTCGTCTTTACAGAGCCTTAATATAAAGAGATCTTAATATAAATTATTAATCTAAAAGTAGGTACATAATAAGTAACGTTTCGACATGATGCTCACTTGTCATTCAAACGCGTATAAATAATAAGAATAAGAAAAAATAAGAAAATTACCGAAGAGATCTTGTTTAAATGAATGGATGATGTCTTAATAAATGCATGAAATAAATATTTTATACATGGGTCTGCTGGGCCGTAGTCCAAGAAAAATACCGAATTATAAAAAAGTTTGAAAGAAAAGAAAGAAATTCAAATCAAGCCACGAATTGGTCCCAACTCAGCGTCATGCTGGCATTAAAGTTAGCGCTGGTCTTCCGTTGGAACCATCAGGTGAAACCACGAAAGGTTAAACACACACATAATTATTTGAACACATAACATAAGTAATAAAACGAGACTAAAAAAAAGTTTGGATATTTTTTACTCAATCACGCTTCGAGTTCTGTACGGATCGGGATGAAACCTGGCGCACAGGTAGCTTAGGTCCCCGAATAGGACAAAACATAGTTTTTAACTCAGAAAATTTAAAAGTTTCCCAGTGAATAACGTTAATAAAAAACTGTGCGAAGTCGCGAGCAGAAGCTAATAATTGGATCACTGCCTTTACCTGAGGGCCGCAGTGCAACAACCCCGGGATCAAAATAGAAACGATTCCAATAAGGCAGCGTTGCGGAGGTTTAATTATTTCGCGATAACGTAATTGCCACTTTGGTAAGTGTCTTTCCATTTTAAGTAGACAAGAACGACGGTTTTTTTATGCTGATTTTACTACGTGAGCTCAAATAATATTGGTTTGGAACTTTGGCAGTTTTATAACGTCGATGAAACTGCACATCTGCGTAAGTAACATTTTAAATAAGGAGCAAAATGCACCTATTTATTTTGCTCTAGCATAAATTTGTTAGTTACGCTGTTTGCAGTATCACCGATGATATGTTTCATAACGTAAGTTACTAAAGTTCGTTCATAACCGTCGGCGAACCTAGGCGTGTGAGCATATTGAACCCATCTCCCGGGGATGCATACTCGTAAAGCAAATCGTAATTTCGACAGTTACTGAACTAACTTTTTCATGTTTTAGGATATGTACTCGTAGCTTTTGTTTATGCTGATATTTTAACCGCCGACAAAAAAGAGGGCTAACCCTACGATACTTATAATAGCGTCCCTTTCTTTTAGTATTTATTCCTATCTCTAGGTTTCTTTAAAAAAACGCGTCTTAATCGATGACCACGACGACGATGGCGACGACGACGACGACATTTAGACGCATTTCAGACGATATGCTTTGCACGAGTGGAATAAAAACGTATTATTATTACAAGTTAGTTATTACCTTTATAGATAATGTTCTCAATTATGATGAAAATCGCGTTAAAATCCAACAGGTGTTTCTGAGATTAGCGTGAATTTACAACAAATTATTACATAAAATGAATATTTTAAAAATAAAAACCAGGTCAGTCAAACTGAAGTCGGTTTTTGTATTAAAATATTGTACGTGGCTGAGTTCAGTTGGACTGACATGCCATTTAAAAAAAAAAAAATTTATTCGTTTTTAAAGGCAGTTTTTTATTTTAAACTTTTTAGTGACTATAATAAGCTGTTATGTTGACCCACTTTACACAAACATATATACTTACATACATACATACATACGGGTCAAACAGAGAACCTCCTTTTTTGAAGACGTTTTAAAAGAGTGATATTGATTTATTATCATTGGAATACGGTATAGAAACAAGGATTCATCATTAGCTTACCTAATCTCATGTCATCTCAACCCTAAAAGTTTCAAGAATACGAAAACATTAATTTCCTTTGAGGGGTTATTCTCGTCATAAATATATTTGACAACGAATGTAAACGAGCTCCCCTCGGGATAAGTTTATTCCCCGGCTCGGGATGATTCATGAAAAGGTGGCATTTGCATAATTGAGTTATGTAGATATTTATAATGTGTGAACAATTTTTTGGTCGAGAACTGTTTTAATGTAAAGTATGAAACGTTACATAAAAAAGGTTTTCATAAATAGCTAATAACAAAATTGCCTTATCGGGTGCTGACGACCAAAGAAGTTGCGGCTCCGTTAGGACGTCATAAAACCCCTACTTGGTTGGGTGGGTTGGGTCGTTGGCTGGTAGTTGGTAGTGAGCCTACAAAGCCAGCGGACCTGGGTTCAAATCCCGTTAAGGGCAGATATTTGTGTGATGAGCGCGAATATTTGTTCCTGAGTCATGGATGTTTTCTATGTATTTAAATAGGTAAAGTCACCATTGGTCAGCCAAAGACCAGTAACCGACTTTCTATGAGTGCGAAGAGTGGGAAATATATCTTTCGTATTCTTCTCACTCATACAAAGTATAAACAGAGGCCGACTATAGGTATCTGGCTGACCACTGGTGACTTTACTCTATATGTATAATTCTCTATATAAGTACAAGCCTAGAACTTAGTTTGGGACTAGGTGAATTGGTGTGACATTGTCCCTTGATATTTATTTAATAAGTTGGAAGTTTTTTTTATTGTTTTTTTAGCAGCTTCGCGATTGCAGTTTACAACCTTTTAAGTTTTCACAGCCGTGTTTTTCCTGGAATTAAACAATACCAAGAAAAAAAAAAGGCATTAGAGATATCGCACATTCGAACAATAGTGACCTATTTTAAAATTTCACCTTTCAATCTTCAAGTCATAAATTTATTATTATAGAGACCTAACTCGAAATTTAAAATTTCTGAGTTATGTAATTATTGTTCTGAAGGTGCGATATAACAAGCCGACTACAGTACAGTCGGTATTTTTTTACACGATTATTGGTTAATCGTAGCTATTCTACGGCGTAGCAGAAGCGTAGCACGTTCCCACTGCTGACGCAACAAGCAAGCAACAAGCGAACTTCTGAAAGTGACACATTATCGATACAGCTACAAGCTTGTCGGGCCTGTTCTACGACGATATACAACAATGCATTTGACGTGTATTGTTTTAAACTCATTATAAACATATAAATAAGAGACGTTGTGGACTAACATAGTGTCACATTGAGACTGGAGCCTAATAAAAATTGGTTTAAGAAAGCCCTTTTTAAACATTACCTTGGTACTATTTCAATTTATAAGTTACCTTCATATGTAAACTAAGACTCACGGATCCCACGGTTAAACTGTGAAAACAGTTTTGTGGGACATTTTATTAAAACGAAGTTTGACAACATCCCATTATAAATAACTTCTGTGACGAGGTTTTAAGCGTGTATCTTCACACCTATCTTATGTTACAGACAGCCTAAGTGTCCATAAATAACTCGATATTTGCGAAATACACCTTAACAAGAGTGAAAGCCATTAATTAAGATTAGAATTAGAATAAAAGGCTGCCCGTGTCACCTGCGTCAACTATCACTATTCCACTATATTCACACGTGAGCGCCACACCCAACCTCCTTTGTGTGGAACAAAAGGAATGCGTCTGATAGTCTCTATAGTAAGATAGGTTCCGTCTTGCTTATCTAGATACATAATGTGTTTCTTAACAATTGAATCTTAACTGTAATCGTAAAAATGAATCACTAAAAGTGTTGCTAAGCGCAAAACTCGAGAACGGCTGAACCGATTTGGCTGATTATTTTTTTGTTGTGTTCGTCATTGTCAGGACAAAGTTTGTATGAAAGCAAAAAATTGAAAAATCCACCGGGAAAGTCAGAAATTTGCAGCGGGGCGAAGCCGCTGGCCGGCCGCTAGTACTTGAATAAAAATGATAAACGCTAGAAAATAAATCCGATCCTGTTTACCCACTGAATTAGTAATTACGAATCCATTTAACAATTATCATTCCGCCAATAAAATAGGGTATTTTCGGTCAAACTTCTAGAAACCCCGCTGAGTTTCAATTCATGGTCTCATTTGAAATTCTAATTGGAAATCAGAAACGGACCTTTCTGTGATTGTAAGAGATTGTTTTTCGTTACTCTTGCTTGCGAACAAGAAATTACGTAAACGTTTAATGATTCTAGAGGCTGTATTATATGCTTTTAAAACGTAAACCTGTGCTGTAAAAGGTACAGCTATATGACTGCTAACTATTTTTCTCTTCTTGCCTGTAACTTGACAATTGTAAACAGCTCAGTCATCTATAAAAGATGCATTCATGTACCGTTATTGATCGAAAATGTATAGGATTGACGTAACGCTGGACATTTTTCGAAAAAGGTTTACGTTAGCGTTAAACATCTTGTCTAGGACCCGGCCACGGTGACCTGTCGTTTCGCCGAGTTTAATTACGCAGATTTTTGTTTCGCAGACAACTATTGGCAGACCTTTCTTTTGGCCGAGTAACGTTTGGTATAATTTCGTTACGCCTATTATTTGTTTCGCCGAATAGTCGGTAGACAGTAAAGCGATACGCAGAGTTACGTTTAGTCGATTGTTTGTTTCGTAATTGTTTCATTTTACCGAACAACTGTTCGTCGAAACATGATAAGCAGAGTTGTGACATGGCATCATTATTGTTTAGTAGATTTAAGGTTCAGTCGATTTTTGTTTCGGCATTTTTTTAGTTAAGTAACTTAAAGTAAGGGCAGATCCGACTCGGATAGGTTAGGTTAGAAGGTCAAGGCGGGAGCTTGGCTCCCGCCTTGACCTTCGAGGTTATTTTTTTTTTATCTGCCCAGTACGTAACAAACACAACAAAGTCAATTTAAAAATAGGTAAACTATTAATAAACCGAGCCGTTACTTAGGGCAAATGATACTAAGGTACATCGTGTGGAAGGATGTCATAGCGTAATCCAGACACATTCGCAGTATTTGATGCCATTCCCACCTAACCTAACCTAACCTAACCTATCCGAGTCGGATCTGCCCTTACTTTAAGTTACTTAACTAAAAAAATGCCGAAACAAAAATCGACTGAACCTTAAATCTACTAAACAATAATGATGCCATGTCACAACTCTGCTTATCATGTTTCGACGAACAGTTGTTCGGTAAAATGAAACAATTACGAAACAAACAATCGACTAAACGTAACTCTGCGTATCGCTTTACTGTCTACCGACTATTCGGCGAAACAAATAATAGGCGTAACTAAATTATACCAAACGTTACTCGGCCAAAAGAAAGGTCTGCCAATAGTTGTCTGCGAAACAAAAATCTGCGTAATTAAACTCGGCGAAACGACAGGTCACCGTTGTCTCTGTATAAGTGAAATGTGTATATATTTCTTTAGAGAAAATAAAGTTCTTTAAAGACAAATGAATCGTTTTCCAACCGTTTCATTTGCCAACCCGCTTTGTTTTCTGTAACCGTGAGTATTTTAGGATTTTATAAAAACTATCCTTACCTAACCTATAGAAATCCTCACGATACTAAAATAAATCCTGAAATTAACATTTACAGGAAAAAAATGGGTTGGCAAATGAAATGGTAGCAAAACGATACATTTTACAAACATATTTCGGCCAAACGGCTGGCTCCCAGCGTGAGCGTACAAGAATAAAAAACTGGTTGCAGTATTTGTGTAGGTACTTATTTTTATTGAGTTAAAATACACAAATACCACCAACCTAAAAAAAAAACGCACGTGGGTACGATAATTATTTTCTGAAATAAATTACCTATTACGTGATGACACGTGACACTAACGAGACCTGGAACCACACACACGGCAGCGTGCCGACGCGTGTTATTGAAGTAAAAATTCGTATTTTTAGCCCGCGCGTATAAAACAAAGGTAGGTATTACGTCAATCCTAGAAATGTAATGCCGCTCCGCATGCTTGGTGTTTTTCACAAACACTGCGGGACGCAACTATATGATAAAGTGAGCACGATGTATTTATATCCCATATGCAGTTGCGTCCTGCAGTGTTTGTGGCAGACACCTGCACTTGTGGGGGGACCTTGTGCAGGGTCTGTCCGGGTTGGTACCACCATCTTATCCATTAACCTACCGCCAAGCCGCAGTGTTCGCATTGTTGTGTTCCGGTTTGGGGATAAAGGGCGGTTTACTTTTAAGTTCTTTTTTATAATTGAATTTGTTAGTGATCTACTACTTAGCTCCCTACCTCAGTAGGTTAGGAGGACTGTTAATATTATGTTCGTCATGTCTACCGTGAGCACTGTTTGTCGATGATCAATTGTACTTGATAATAGTTTCTAAGAATTATATTTGTGACCGTTTGTGTTCCTATAAATAAAGAAATAAATAAGACAGCCGGTGAAATGACTAGCATAGCGGCATTCCATCTTAGTCCTCAGGGTTGGCAACGCATTTGCAGCCTTGTGAATGCGAATGTCTATGGGTCACAGTTTCCACTTACCATCGGGTGGCCTGTGTGCTCGTTTGCGTTCCCATGCCATAAAAAAAAACCAAGCATGTGCTTAGCGAAATATGAACTACTCCGCTACTTTTAACATTATCGGAAGTCTAAAGCATACTTTAAGTTTTATTCATTCAACTTCACTATTTCTCACGAGTTTGATATTTGTCATTCAGGTTACCCTCTCTGCCCGTTAGATTCAATGTGACTTTCCCACTTTTCACACATTTTATTGTCGAGCTCAGCCCTGGGGCGAAGGGCACGTTATCTAACAGCCGCAAGGGCAGGGGATTTATGGACAAGCTTACAAGAGATCGATCTACCCACGCGACAATTCCTAAAGATTACCTGGGAGACGGGCTTAAAAAAACGTTTTGGATCTGTCTCTGGAAATGTTTCTGTAAATTCTAGCTCTTTTATACTTGAACTAATACCGTTAGTAAAGTAATGTGATAGGCTCATCACTATAGATATCAAGGTCTTAGCAATAACATGACGTAAATACTCCTTTATATAAGTAGTCGAATATATTCATAACTGGTAACACTGTTATTGAGATTTATTATATTTTTAATGTCTGTAAACACTGTTGGAGGCTGTCATATTTTTATATGTAACGGTAGAAACAAACGTATGTAAGGAGTAGCATTTGCAACGTTAAAAGATGGCGGACGTGTAATTTGTTTTAGACTTTAATTTTTGGGTAATTAGGTGTTCAAAGTTCTTTTCTGATAGTGATTTGTACTTTTTATGCCTTTGTGTCGCACAGTGATTGAAGACTTGGACTTATTTCGTGTATCTGGCATCTTTCTTCTCGTTTCAAGTGGACTCGCAGTGGTGCAGAGGTTAAAACTATCTTGACCTCTGACCTACAAATCACCGTACAACGTTGCCCCCAATCTTCCTAGAGAAGATTGGATTGTTTTATTGCTATATTGATATATACTTATATATACTTGACACTGGCGAAATCACTTAACGTGGAAACGCCATATCCCCGCGGTAGTAGCTGTTCAAGTCGCCGCGGGGGCAAAAGAAGAAGAAGAAGAAGAAACGTATGTAAAAGAGATAATTAAATACCAATTGTCAGATAAAAGTGTTTTGTTGAATAAATAACCTAATAATAATAAGAAGATTCTACAAATGATGATGAGGTATGAAATATTTGCAATTCATACATAATATGGGTAACATTCTGAATTATGAAGAGTATATGTAGTTTTCTATTCCAATCTTTCTTGCTTACATATCCTATCCTACTAATATTATAAACGCGAAAGTTTGTAAGTATGGATGGATGGATGGATGGATGGATGGATGGATGTTACTCTTTCACGCTGCAACGGCTGGTCGGATTTGGATGAAATTTGAAATAGAGATAGCTTATATCCTGTATAAGTGGATAGGTTACATTTAATCCCGGAAAATTTTAAAGTTGCCGACTGATTCTACGCGGAAGAACACGTGGGTAGAAGCAGAAAATGAAACGTGTAACTTCTTTTCATTTGCCTGTTAAATATTAGGGCTCGCACGGCAAAAGGAACCTTTATGATCAGACTTCTGTAGGTATAGCCAAGATGCAAATGCTATTAAGGTTTTCTTTCCTATCACTCAAAATGTATGGGATCATTGACCACGTGGTTTATTGCTACGCACGAGTATGTCATCCTATACATTTTGAGCAATAGAAAAGACAAACGTCAGTAGGGTTTTGCATCTTAGCTAGGGCTTTAGCTTGCTTCAATCGTATCCATTTAGCTGCTTCTGTTTTAAATCATCTTGTGTAGAATATCATAATTCGGAGAAACCAAATCAAATTATCAACCAATAAACTTGTCCCCTATTTTATTAATGTCTACCGAAGAATAATTCGGAGAATATCTAAGTCAATCTTTTTATTACTAAATGATTTCTTAAGAAGTTTTTCATTGACTTGTTTCAAGTAAAAGTAAATAAAACAGTAAATGAATAAATTGTTTTTTATTAAAGGTGAACGACACAATCCTCAATAATTAAAAATACATTTAATAAACTATTTAAAAGACAGAACAACAAAATATCAATGTTTATTATACAACGTATTATTATACAACTACTTCATATCATAGTTTCATACTAGATTACATATTTTAAGAAAAAAAGAAAACAAACTCTCGCAAGATAGAAAAACATACTTAAGTACAAGTTATGGGCAAATAACATATTGTCAAAGAATTAAATCAAATCGATTCGACTCACGGAGTCCGAGGTAGGTTAGGGTTATTTTTTTTTTATGACCTGGAAGCCCGACACGCTCACGGAGTCCGAGGTAGGTTAGGGTTATTTTTTTTTATGTCCTGGAAGCCCGACACGCTCACGGAGTCCGAGGTAGGTTAGGGTTTTTTTTTTATGACCTGGAAGCCCGACACGCTCACGGAGTCCGAGGTAGGTTAGGTTAGGTTAGTTACCTACCATGTAAAACTTACAACATACAAATAAATATGGAATAATAAAATATGACATAAAAATCTGCGAAATAAAGTATATATTAAATAATATTTCTACCAAATAAAAATCGCTGTTTCACAAATACACCATTTAAATGTTCGAAGTAATGAATATTCGATCAAATGAAAAAATGCGAAACGTTGACTTTGAACTGAAATTCGATTAAAAGTTTGTCGAGATTTCAAGGGTAAACCTTTATATTGTTATGTGTGCTAGTCTGTAAGATATGTGTTAAGACGGGGAACACTACACCACAAAGCGTTTTTTTCTGAATATATGTTTTATGGACACTTTTGGTGGCAGATAGGAAAAATAGGGTATCGATTGGGTTGGGGGATAATTATGGGGTACTAGTGAAAAAGGGTATAAGTTTTCTGAAGATCAAGTGAAAAAGGGGTTAAGTGTAGTATACTCCGTTCGTGTATGTATATACCCTTTTTTATTACGAGTTAAGTCGACTTGTACCCCAGTTATGCCTGACAATATAGACCCATACTGAGGTTCTATCCTACTCTGTAAAACCATATTGTTTAAACCATGTCATCTAATTGATTTTAACTCGGCTGACATTACTTTTCTCCATCTCTCAAGGGTTAGCCGGAAGAGAACCCATAAAGGGATGAGGTCACCTTTGTACAAGATTGTATTTCCAAAATCTTCATTGTTATGTTTTTGTTTTTATTTTGTACATACATTACTGTCAAGTTAATAAAAAATATGGTTGAACTAAACAAAAGAGACCCTAAATGTATTTAAAACCAGGAGACCCACTAACATATCCGAGCAAATACTATCATCTACGTATTCTTCTCTATATCTGTATACAACGTAGTTTTAATCTGTAATAGGATTAACCGGATATAGGTCAGCAAAACCTTACAAGACTCCATTAAAGCTGCAAGTGGGTCAGCGGCGGTCGCAGCGGGTAGGAACCATTCAAGATAACAGTAAAAATAAATAAAATCCTTTGAAAGGCTTTTACTAGACTAAAAAAAACTATTTGCGTAACATTTTCAACACGGTAAAAACCATATCGTGTTTGAGCTGTTATTGTATTGTCACCGTTTTGATAGCTCTTATTTACTTGACAATAATGGCTGACGTCAAATCAATATCATAACAGGTTAACTACGATATCGTTTTTACCGGCCCAGCACGAACATTTTAATCATGCGTCAGTTTTTCTAATCGCCTTGATTATTCATAAAGGAGGCATTCTCTTACGTAATCTATCCGTAGCTAGAACCCTTTAAATTAGTTTACGCTTCATTTTTACTACTCCACGACGATATGAAACGACAACGTAACGTCAATGGAGTTTCTTGCGGCGCTTCTTATCCGCAATGATGGTCTTGTCCGAAGCGCTAGTAGATTCACTCCATCGGAATCGTTGTTCGTATCTGCGCGAACGAAGATTCACGACACGCCATATACGACACGGTAACTCACACCCGCTGTTACAGAAAACTGAGGAAAGTTAATCTTTACATTGTTCTCTTTCCATTGCCTCAGGAAAAACTTGGCTCTTCTCTTTATGCGACTTAAGATGGCAGATGGCTAATCTGACCTTAATAATATTTGATAGAAGAGTAGTCGAGTGAAATAAAATTTAAAGTTTCGAACAAGGCACGATCGGTCTGAGGGTTACAAGTTAGGGGGGATATACTATAGTTATTACATACATACATAAACACACTGCTGCTTAAAAAACGGGACTGCTTGCGTGAACAAAAGACGGGGTCATAGTAACAACATGGCGTCGTTTTTGACGTACTCGTACCGTAATATACGCACCGTTAAGCATCGGTGTGCAGGGCAAGCGTCAAAAACGGTACGGATACGACGCGTCACTGCGATTCCGTACCGTCACCGTTTTTTAAGCATTGGTGTGGGCGTAACTTGACAGTACTACAAGCCTTTATTCCCATAGTCGCCTCTTACGACATCCACGGGAAGAAATGGAGTGGCACTATTCTTACCCGGCAACCACACGGGGGAACCTCTCATTTTCTTGACATAAATGACGGCCGAGTTAAAGCCAATACCAAACACGTCAAAAGCAATATAGAAGTACCCAGTTGAATAGAGTATTTTGTAAGTAGAAAAGGTACAAGGTTGAGCAGAACTTGAAACGTATTCCTATTTATTTAATATTACGTAATTTGTAACCAGCCTGGCGCTGGCGTGCAGGAAGCCGATACTGATTATCAGACGTAGAAGTTTTAGTGGCACGAATAAAATTGTCGTAGGGACTTCCGAACGATATAAATGTATCGATTAATTGTACTTCCTTATGACAGTTATGACTAAGAGATGACGTGCAATACTGCCGTCCAAATTCAAAAGGACGCATCTCAGTTTCATAGGTTTTAGAAACGGTCGATAAAAAACCTACTTACTACTCGATGACGTGACGAAAGTCAGCGTAAATGTTAATTCGTTATCAAGGACTTAAGACTAGAGGGCGCTAATATCACACGCGTTTACTCGATAAAGTTACTTATTTTGGTGGCTGATTTTCGGAAACACTTTCTTAGTGCATCCTTAGGGTACCCAAAGTATATTCTCTCCAAATTTCAAATCCGTAGGTCTAGTATATATAGGCTGCGCGTTGTCAGTCTGTCAGTATTTACGGTATTTCTACGTACTTAATAGGTACGTAACGAAAAACAGTACGAATAGCTTTTAGCGAAATGAAAATGAGTAAAATGATACGTTTGCCAAAGGCACAGTCGTCGGTCAAATGACAGGGCACGCATCAAGGGTTCCGTATTTCAATTAGAAGCAGTTACTAATTTTCTTGGCTTCCAGTAAACTATTAAACATTTTTAAATAGCGTAATAAAGAGAATACTCGTATGTAATGTAGCCGTTTTACACGATCGATTTTTATGACATTTATTTTTCTCAACATCCGACAGGTTAGCTGGAAGAGATTCCATAAAAACCTAAGTTCGCCTTTTTACATCCATATTATGTATTTTAGTATTTTACTTTGCGTTTTGTACAATAATGTGTTTACATACATATTACATGCATACACATTACCCATTACTTCTATGAAAATTGTCTTGTCATTCCGACGGACAGACACCAAAGTGAAACAAAGAACAGTTTCCATCGTAACGCTCTTTCTTATAATATAATGTACGCCAGCAATCCAAAGACTGCTGGCCGAAACTTACAAAGCAACAAGATCTCATCTATCGTTTCGCGTTTAGAGATCAAAGTCAAGGTTGATCGGATCCATTATTCTCCTCGCAATGCGATCGATGTCCGCCCTTCAGCCTCGGGAGGCCGACGTGGATCAATGTGGACATTCCGAGACACCGTACCCTGCCACGTGATACCGCAGGGGAGGGCTTATGAGCCTACATCGTTATCGCGGGAGCAAAAACAGAACAGACAGTAGTAAAAGATTATGACAAATAGGCAATAACAGAAGTGACACTTCTATCGAGAAACGTTTATACCTACGAGTTCAAAATGTAAAAATATTCTTTCAATTATCTTACCTCCGTACTTGACTAGATTAGTAGTACATATTTAAAGAGATTAACTATGCAATCCTAACGTCAACCCCTTCAGTCACTTTTCCTGCTACTTCAGACATTTGTCATTCTTGATTGATTTGATACGTACAAAAACGTACAAAATATATCTAAATTAAATTTGAGTGCAAATGGCAAACATAAATTCAAAAAGTTAAAACTAATTTTGTACAAAAATACTGGGTTTGACATAATATTTTATTTATGGTTAAAGTTGCCAAGTTGACTTTTACAGGGTGTCCCAGAAACTAACGTCAACCCGTCAAGGGCTGATAGAGCAGCTCATAAGCTATCGATTTAACCCCTATGTATGTTCAGCAATTGTTATTAGTTTCAGAGATATTGATCATTTTAATCGGAACTTTTGTCATTTTTCCTTATGTCCGTGCTACGAAAAATCCCTAAATTCATGTATTAATTAACATTTTTTTCAGTGTTTTCTTGCATGATTAGAATCACTTTAAAATAAGGAAGTTTTTAAAGCTACATGCCAATTTTTTTTTCATTAAAACTTTTTGAGAAAACACGCAAAGTTTGTTTTTCCATACTAGGTGAAAAACAAACGCGGGGTTTTCTTAGTATGGAGAAAGTAACTCTGTGCGATTACTCAAACATTTGTAATAAAAAAGAAATTGGCATATAGCTTTAAAAACTTCCTTATTTCACAGTGATTCTAATCATGCAAGAAAACACTAAAATAAATATGAATTAATACATGAATTTAGGGTTTTTTCATACCACGGACATAAGGAAAAATGGCAAAAATTCTGATTAAAATGATCAATATCTCGGAAACTAATAACAATTGCTGAACATATATAGGGGTTAAATCGATAGCTTATGAGCTGCTCTATCAGCCCTAGACGGGTTGACGTTGGTTTCTGGGACACCCAGTATGTAGAAGCTTTTGCTAAGTGTAAGACAAGTTTGATTGACGGATCCCAGCGAAAACTTCATGCTTGATATGAAGAACTTCTTAGCAGGGACCGGAACCGCTTACCCTTTAAAAGGTTTTCGTTAGGGTATATAATTGACTGGTTTTTACAAACCCTAACGATGCGATAAGCATATCTTCGACTTACCCCAATGAAGAGCTATCCCATACGATACAATTAATTCGACTAAGCGCTTACCAATTCCTTAAAACCCTCGTTAGGCTTTCCCTATGAAGTGTTTATTGAACGGCTTCAAGCTATTTTAATCTCTACGCGCAGTCCATACAAATTATTTTTGCACTACTTAGCAATTGATTGGCTATCCACACACAGGCTTGAACCAACCAATCACACGAATCTGCGAAACAGAGTCAACGGAGAGGGGGAATTAATAGGGTAACACTAACGTAATGCTAAGTGCTTAAATCCGAAACCCTTACGAAACTGGTAACCTCAATGGTTAATCATTCATTAGGGTAAGCCTAACGATAGGGATACGCTAACGTTTGGGAGAGCATATGATGTAGTTACCCGATCGATAGACTTAGTCGAATAAAGGGGTTTTCCGGTCCCTGCTTCTTAGAGGCTTACAATGTATACGCAGAATATTCCGTTTACTTATACTAAACAGACATTATGTGATATTCTGTGTTCTTTAATAGATTTGTTTTTGCTCCCGCGATAACGACCTATGCTTATGAGGCCTTATCCGGGGGGTATTCGATGTCTATAGTACGCTTTACCCTTGAGTCGTTGACACTAATTTCATAGAACGTTTCACTTCGCCAAATTTTCATTTTATCGACAGGCATTTACACGTATTTAATAGTTAATAGTTCTAGTTTTAAGTAGATAATAGGTTACATTAGTTCTTAATTAATCAAATTATTACTGTACTTATAGTGTACTATATAGATTTTGTAAGTTTAAAAAAAAAGTACTTTAATATTATCGTGATACCAATGGAAGATTGCTAGTCAGTCAGGATTGTTGTCTGTTGGTTTGATTTACCTGGAATACCTATCTAAACGCAGTGTCAATTTAGTTAGTCATTACATTAAAATTCGGAGTTTTACACGTGCAGGAGTTATCATTTTTGGTGGTCTAACCTAATCTACGTAACTTTTGGTATAGGCAGAAGCTTTCGATGAAATGATATAATCGATAAAGTCAGTGTCGGTGATTCAAGCGGATCCTTTGTAGTAGCTAAGCTATGTATGTATGTATAGTAGAATTAAGAAGTGACCCGATTAGCAAAGAGATGCATGCATCTATTAGAAATTGCCAGTTTAAAAAGTTCTTACTCTATGTATGTAGATAAACTTTATTGCACATAAACAATTGGGATTGTTCATAATATTACTCTTATTCGAAAACCATTTCGAGTAATAGGGTTTTAAAGCCATTCTGCATTATTAAGTTCTTGAAATGTTTATCCATTTCGGATATTTCAACAAGAGTTGTTGACTTTCGTTTTCGGCTTGAAGCCCTTCTAGGTATATCTGACGGGTTAGTTGAAAACCGCTCGGAATAGTATGTTTTAATACATTATTATAACAAACACTTTTTATGATTAGATATCATTTAATTTTAATAATTTATTAGAAAATGCCAACCCAAATTTAAAATAATGATGTCATCCATAAAATATAATATTATAATTGCTCTCTTAAAATTACCTATTCTATCCAATTAGAAAGTAAAAATCGTGACTGATTTATACATAGGCGAACTTATTCCATGTGGGATCTCTTCCAGTTTATCTTGGAATAGAATAAGCGAGAATATTGGAAACGATCAGTGTATACCTACTCAATTACTGTTTGCTATGTGCAAAAAATGCAGAGCCTTCTCAGAAGTTTAGCAACATTTTAACATATTGAATGTTCTCTTTTAAATAAAATTTAGAACATTCCGAGAATTTCTCACAAGAATGTTTCACGAGTTAAGAAAATTCTCGTCGGTAGAATGCTTCTTTCTACCGGGCCTTTGACGTACTATCGTATTATCAACGTAACGATAGCTCTTATGTACTTGACAATAAGGCAGCTGAGTTAGTAAAAATCCGATAACATCCCAAAGGCAATATAGACTTACCCAGAACGTATCTCTATTGCAATCGTACTTGTATTGTTAATAACTTGGCCGCCTTTACGTCAAGTTAATAAGAGCTATTATAACATTGACAATATCATAACAATAGACTTACCGACAATATAGAATAAGGGCTCAGTACTTCCTTGAACAACAACGGACGGGGAGAATAAGCTCTAAATACCTGCCAAATTCCAGTCAAAGAAAGGACAGAGCTATATAACTGCTATAGCTCTATCCTTTACGCTCACCGTAAAATGAACTGCATAGCTATGTCACAATATCCCCTTAGAGCTATTATACAGGGTGTATTGCAAGTCGTGTGCCAAATGAAAAGGGTGGGTAGCTAAGGTCACTTGCAACACGTTTTGGGCCAATTAACACTTATCCTACCCACGGTGTTTTTTTAATATTTTTTTTGAAAAAATCTCGGAATCTTCCAAAAGTTAACCATTTTGTTCACCTATCTTTTTTATTTAATGTGACAGCACAAAAGTATTTGTAGTTTTTTTATCTTTAATGTTTGCGCATTCTATTGAAATGTAATTTTTATTCATATAGTAAGTAAACAAATAAAAAAATAAAAAATCGTAACGGTCAACTTTACGGCAGAATTAAAAAAAAAATAGAAGCTCCTCAGATCTTCCAACATCATAAAAACTTCTCCAGTTCCTGACGATTCTTACGGTATACCACATGTCTAGAATCACGTTCAGTTTTTCGTCAAAATATGGTTTCTATCTAAAATTGTGGTTTTATTCAGTCAGTAGATCCAGCCAGTTAAATGGGCTAAATGCACGATACAAAACGCAATATGGTTAAAAATCATCTTTATTTTAATAATTACTTCAAATTTTGTTCAAATTGTCTTCCTCCACAATTGATACATTCGCGACACCTTTTTCGTATTTCTACAGTTGTTGTACGAAGTGTCTTTGACTTTTACGTCTGGGGAAGGGCCAAAGAGCTAGTGTACGCAACACAGGTAGAGAGCAGAGAGCACCTGATCGCAAAAATTAATGACGCGTTCGCAATAATGCGGCAAGAAATGACACTTCGTACAACAACTACTGTAGAAATACGAAAAAGGTGTCGCGAATGTATCAATTGTGGAGGAAGACAATTTGAACAAAATTTGAAGTAATTATTAAAATAAAGATGATTTTTAACCATATTGCGTTTTGTATTCTGCATTTAGCCCATTTAACTGGCTGGATCTACTGACCGAATAAAACCACCATTTTAGATTGAAACCATATTTTGACGAAAAACTGAACGTGATTCTAGACATGTGGTATACCGTAAGAATTGTCAGGAACTGGAAAAGTGTTTATGATGTTGGAAGATCTGAGGAGCTTCTACTTTTTTTTAATTGTGCCGTAAAGTTGACCGTGAAGATTTTATTTTTCTGTCCTTCACACTTTGTTGGCTAATATTTTTTTATTTGTTTACTATATGAATAAAAATAACATTTCATTCGAATGCGCAAACATTAAAGATAAAAAAACTATAAGTACTTTTGTGCTGTCACATTTTAAAAAAAAGATAGGTGAACTAAATGGTTAACTTTTGGAAGATTCCGAGATTTTTTAAAAAAAAATATAAAAAAAACACCGTGGGTAGGATGCGTGTTAATTGGCCCAAAACGTGTTGCAAGTGACCTTAGCTACCCACCCTATTCATTTGGCACACGACTTGCAATACACCCTGTATATCTGTCCTTTTCTCTGCTTGGTTTTGACAGCATTGATACTTGTATGAATGTAGAAGAAGCGATAGAGATTTGTCAGGATCGTAGCAAGTGGAAAAAAGTGTTCTCTGCCTACCCCTCTGGGAAATAGGCGTGATTTAATGTATGTATCGTCGGTGAAACTGCAAAACCACGTAAGTGACATTTTAAATAACGAGCAAAATGCACCTTTTTAATAAGACAGTAACGTTTATTTTGCTCTATCATAAATTTCTTAGTTACGTGGTTTTGCAGTATTACCGACGGTATGTATGATGCTTGACAACTTATGTAAGCGTGTGACAGGGCCTCTACTCGGTATAACGCTATCGTTGTTAACTCGGCCGTAATCTGTCATTTAATTCAGAGTTATCATAATTGATAATAACATGTCAAATCGACGGTTAACCACCAATACCTCCTAACTGTAATTTTTGGTCAAACAACTTTTTTTCGCAATTCATGATAAATACCCTCTAACGCACACATTAGAAAGATCTCCTATTTCAAATAAAGCATATTTCTAGTGTTTTTGTTATCCTGGCAACACCTGCTAAATGACAACGCGCGATTTTTGCCCAAAATACAAAGTTTTTTGTGTCTACTGTAAAGTTTTAACATATTGAGATAGGAGGGATTGGTGGATAACCGTCGAAATGCATTGTTCTTTTACCAAGTAGAACGGTGCCCCTGTACGGATAATGGGTTTATATTGGAACCCTTAATCGTCATATCTCAAAATATTCGTTTATCCTAAAGCCATTTCCACAATTATTCATCTTTTAGTTTTGTTATAGATAATACAACCCCAACCTAATCTAACCGCAATTTTTGAAAAACTTAAAAAGTTATCTCACTCAGTTGAAAGCTAGTTTACGACAAACAATAATTATTAAACGGATGCTGTTACGCAAAAATGTGTCATCCCACAATTACTTAGTAATCAATTTACAACCCACTACGATAGTATTGAGGGTTGATGATTCCGGTAACCTTTGGGGAGGGAAGATGGCGGATTGAAAAATGCTCGGCTTTTACATTTGTCAATTTTGATTTACTGTTCTATTTACTGATAATACTCTTTCACTAACACTGGCGAATTCAATTGGTGAAAAGCCATTAATTTGAAGAAGAAGAAGAAGTATTGAGGGTGGAAACTTTATTGCTAAATACTTGTGGATTGACACATTATTGCGTTATAGCGTCTTTTATTTGTTAGTTATTTTATTAGCAGACCTAGGAATATACGGGGCAAAATTAAATGACAGCTAGGGTTCGCCTATATAGATAAACTCAATTATCGATGCTTTGCCCATATACTAGTGATCGCTCCAAGTTTTGTTTATAAAAATGAAATTTTATTGAAAAGTGCATACTTTATTTTGAAAGAATTTTTGATTTTTTTTTTCTTATTTTGTGTTGCAAACTTACTGTCCCATTTATTATTGTTAAAATAAACGATCAAAATTTGTTAGAGTATAAACATTATGATGATGATGAATTGATGAGTGAAGGTTAAAAAATCCTTTTAAAATGAAAAATAACCAGAATTATGTTGCTATTTAGATTCAATTGCATAGTTTCACAAAAAAAAAATTGACACAAACCTTGGCGCGATCACTAGTATAAGTAGTATATGGGAAAAGCATCGATAATTAAGTTTATTGATACAGGATATTCCTAGCTGTCATTTAATTTTGCCCCGTATTTTTCTAGGCCTGTTTATTAGGGATACTGCCACCCTCAATGCAATGTCAATGGTGTCGTTCTAGGTCACGTAATTACGAATCACCTAACATCTACCTAATACCCACTTGACAGTAAATCACGCTCAGCAATAAAATAAAAAGCACTGCCCACGTACAAATGGTCCATCGATGGGACAAACGACCTCTCAAGTCGTGAAGCTGACTTGAGTAATTGACCGCCACTGAGTGTCCTTCGCGATGTTCACTGAACTACACCCACGGTCGGTATGGAATAATCTTTGGTATTACTTTTTT
Source organism: Acleris emargana (assembly GCA_927399475.2). NCBI lineage: Eukaryota > Metazoa > Arthropoda > Insecta > Lepidoptera > Tortricidae > Acleris > Acleris emargana. Next base: position 14,955,285 of record OV656853.1, on the reverse strand, counting down.
AAATGATGATATCCGCAAGAGAACTAAGGTTACCGACGTAGCCCGAAGAATAGCTAAACTGAAGTGGCAATGGGCGGGGCACATCGCACGCAGGACTGATGGCCGATGGGGTCGGAAGGTTCTTGAGTGGCGTCCGCGGATCGGGAGACGAGCTGTAGGTAGGCCTCCAACAAGATGGGGTGACGACCTTGTAAGGATCGCGGGAACGCGGTGGATGCGAAAAGCACAAGACCGGTCTGAGTGGAGAGCCTTGGGGGAGGCCTATGTCAAGCAGTCGATGTCTTTCGGCTGACATGATGATGATGATGATGATTACTTTTTTATCATGTATGCAATTAATGGGAAACGAAAAGCTTTATTAAGGCTCTGTCATCCCGGCTCATAGACACCTCCGGAGATCCTAGAGCTACCAGCTTACCTCTCCCAAAGGATTGGGCTAGCTATCCAGAGAGGTAATGCAGCCAGTGTCAAAGGGATCACGCCGCGAGCGGACCTGCTAGAGGGCGTGTTCTTTTTATAGTGGTGATTATTATTTACATCTTTAATATTTGAGTAGCTTAGTTTTATTTTAATTTAAATAAGTTAAGTCTTAACTTTTAATTGTTAACATCATTAGTTTGTAATTATAAATAATTAATTGGGATAAATTTGAACTTGAGATAAGCTTCCCTATTGTAATATTGATATTATGGTCTTGAGCACGAAGCTCCTCTCAAGACGCGTGGGCGACGACCGGTTACGCCAGTGCTTTTGGCACGTAATTTGTATCGCTACTAAATTAAAGTTTTTCCTGATGAATTCCTGAATGCGTTGTTTTTGTTTTTACACATATTAACAATTTGGCAATGTTACTATTTTGAAGCTTCTCTTTTTTATTTTGTATGAGTTTAGTGTGTAATTTTGCTTTAAGTAAGTAAAGTGATGTTTTCCCCAGAAAAGGTTACGAGGGCCTCTATTCTAGGCGGTAACAATGATATCGTATTTGACCTGTTACTGTTATACACCGTGTTTTTTTTGATTTACGATAACTTTAAGGGAACATTCTTTAGGTAAAATAAAGTTAATTTCCCGAAGACAGACAAATGATAACTGTAACGGTTTTAAAGATATTTAATTTTCAAATTTAATCAGTTAATCACGTTGAACTGGTCTAAAAGGCTCTTAAGTGTCTGTGTATCTCACGCCAACATTGACGTATTTGACACTGACTATGAGTTAACTCTAAAGGCCCTTTTAGAATGACCAAAGATACAACATTTAATTACTTTGTTCTAAAAAGAAAAAAAAAATTTTTCTCAATATTTAAAAATCGAATCTACCACTTAGTTTCTATGGATGTACTTAGTAATATGCCGAAGTTATCGTAAATCAAAAAAAACACGGTGTAGAATAGTTTTTTACTCGGCCGCCATTACTGTCAAAGGGTAAATAAGAGCCACAGAACAGATAGGTACAGAAGACAATCTACATACAAAGTGCGCTCGAGCAACGCACACATAGACACCGCTCACGGACACGATATCTCAGACAAGTTGAGACGCGTGCGAGCGCGAGTGCCGTCCGCTTGACACGCGTCGCTTCTGTGGACTTTTTTGTGCGATAATTAGGTATAATGGAGCAACAAAAAATAAGTTATTAAAACTGTTCAGTGGACGGTTGCTTAAATTCCACTTTAAACGGTGAATTGTCCTTTTTCAAGCTACCAGTAAGAGTAGTAAGTAAGCTAAGCTACTAGTAAGTGGCTTCAGAGAGGTAAGTAGGTATCTACTTGTATTTCAATGGTTCGTTTTAACGTTACACAGAAGAGTTAGGTAGGTAAGCGCCCCGCCCCGGCCCCCGAAGAATATATCTAAGATCGATTTAAATAATAGTTTTCTATTTTGAATCAGTATACCCAGACAGCAAGGTCACGTCATTATTGACGTGAATTATTGGGCATTTTAGACGTCGCGTCACGTGATTTATAACGTCATATTTCACGTGACGATGTCACAAATTTATCGTCATTATTGACGTCACCACTTGACGTCATTTTGATCCATATAGTGACGTGATTTATGACGTCGTAGAAAGACGTTGAGAGGTCGTCATAGTTCACGTCTTTAAGAGGTAAGTACATGACGTCATGTTTCACGTGGCGATGTCACAAATTAATCGTGATTATTGACGTCATTTTGATACAAGTGACGACGTGATTTTTCACGTCCAGTATACGTTTCACGGCGACGTCTACTGGTGGGTATATTTCACGTGTTTATTAGACGTCACTCGACGTCGTTCGTTCACGTCGCATGACGTCGTTGGGATGACGCTGGGATAACGTCATTAATGGACGTCACACGACGTGCTTAGTTCACGTCGTATGACGTCGTTAGGATGACGCTAGGATAACGTCATTAATTGACGTCACAAAACGTCATTAGTTCACGTCGTATGACGTCATTGGGATGACGCTGGGATAACGTCATTAATGGACGTCACACGACGTGCTTAGTTCACGTCGTATGACGTCGTTAGGATGACGCTAGGATAACGTCATTAATGGACGTCACGCGACGTCCTTAGTTCACGTCGCATAACGTCTTAGGGATGACGCTGGGATAACGTCATTAATGGACGTCGCATGACGTCATTGGACGTCCTACGACGTCGTTAATAGACGTCGCGTGACGACACTAGTAAGACGTCTATAGACTTCATCGGGTAGACATCTGTCGACGTCATAGTATACGTATATCGACGTCATGCAATCCCGATGACGTCTGTAGACGTCATTGGAAACACATCTAAACCGCCAGCAGACGTCATGCCATGCCTGACAAACGGCCTAATGGGCCAATGGTGACTATAGTGACGTCGCGTAACTTTCGTGCTAGAATTTTCAATTGTATCTAAAACAAAACCAAAGTGTATGCCATAAAAAGTTTTATTAATTTAAAAATAATCAAGAATTATCAATAGTGCAAAATACATTTAAGGTGGCTGGGTACCGTTTAGGTGCTCACTAAATGGCGACACTGTAGCGTAAGGTCAATTTTGTATGGGAACTCATTTTATTTTATAACTATTTTTATTATTTGTTGTTATAGACCCCGTAGTAATACTAACTGTAAATATTTCAAATGTCTACCCATTGCCATTGTAAAGATCAAGCCAAATCCATGCCGAAAACACAAGGGAAACTTTTAGGTGTGACCTCACACTACTACCACTAGCGCCTCTTTAAAAATCGAAATGAAGTCTTCTTTCAGGAAAGTATCCAATTTAAAAGTGGTAACGACTAATATAAAAACAATTGAGCTTGCCAAGCGGGGAAAATGGGGATTTTCTCGAGTCGTTGAGACCTTAGACTTTAAAAAGTAGACGATAGGAACAAAATAAATCATATTATGAATCCCTTTCAATGGTGAGGGGAGCATCTACAAAAGTTTTTTTTAGAGTCAATTCCGGTAGTGTATGGGTTTTATTAATAAATATTATACTTTTATGTATATTGTCAGTAGGTATCGTAGGTAAATGATTAGGTAAGTTTATATTTCAGGACAGTCATACTCTGTTGCCGGTTTATTACTTTGCATTTTGTAATGAATTGGTTAATTAAGGATATCATAATATGATTTTTTTTCTTCCTATCATCTACCTACTTATCAAAATCTATAAGGTCTCGACGACGCTCGAGAAAATCCTCATTTCCCCCGCTAGGCCTCCCCTACTATAGATACTACTATACATCCTCGAATGTATAATTCTATAGTTTTATAACACTAATTATAACTTACTAAAAATAAAAAATAAATCTAAAATCGCATACAAAATCACAACACGTGAGCTAACGGTAAAACAACCATTTTTTTATACAGTGTGTCTGACCTTGGGGCTTTAAATACAACGATCGATTCTACTCGCTAACCTGAACTACTTTTGTTCTGCAACATTAAAAAATAACTTAAACTTAGATAACTAATTGATGTTAAAGTCTAATTGTAAAATCAGTATATTACATTCTGGCCATTTAATCACTATCTCATGGTACGGGGGCGACATTACCTTGGTACGAGGGCTAAAGGAAAATGGAGAATTGGACCGCGTACATTGAAAATTAGATTTAACCTGTATGATAATAAATAAATTTAAAATGTACATATTTTTAACAACTTACAGAACAAAAGAAGTTTAGTTTCAGGAGTAGAAATGATCTATGCATTTAAAGCCCCAAGGTCAGAGGCACCCTGTAGAAGGGTATGCACACACATTTACAATAAATTTCTTGAACAGGAACTATGCAATAACATTGTAAGAGTTCTTCAAACAAAAATATATTAAAATTTGAGGAATTATAAAAATCCTCATAAAATACATTAATCGCAACTAGAATACCCGTTATGTGCTTTTACACATTTTAAATATGAACGAGCAGGCATGTCACAAACAAAACATCTGACCGAAACAGTAAATAGTTTTCCATTATAATAAGTTCCAGACTGCATAAGATCTTTCAATTCGTTAATGAAGGGTTTTAAATAATTCCCTAGTGGAGAAGGTTTCGAATTTCCGCAAAAGATACCTATAGCAAATATGCTATCTTTAAAACCATAAACATCAGCTAAAATTGGCCAAAATTGCGTGTTGGAGCTATTGAAAATCGGTAATCCATCAATAATAAATGAAAATTTTATCTCATTTACAGCATTTTGAAATGCAATGGGTAAAATTGATTGTAACAAAGTTTTGAAGCCGATGTATAAAAATTCAACATTCTCTAAAATTAATGTTACTTTTATTTGATGTATTCATTAGTGTTCTTGCATCAGAAGGGACTTCAGGAAATTGTAATTTTGAAAACTTTAATAGCGACGATAAGGCAACATGTGAAATATTATACTGTAGAGACCAAGATTTTAAGAAACTTTGTAAATCCTGTTGATCATCTTTTGCATTACGAACCATGGTCGCACCTTGTATTAAAATCTCCATACTAAGTGGCGTCAAATTAGGAAAGCTTTCGAGATGATCAATAGAGGACTGCAGATGGCCATTACAATCCTCAGGGGTACTTGTATTTACTGTTTCAGTATCAGAAGTTTGTAACTGAAATACACGCTGGTCTGTGTTCAACTCGAATTGAATATCAAAGTTCTGCTGACAAGGAATTATTTCATTTTGCAGTCTATAAGATTGAGCTATTCTTCTATAAATTTGGCGTTTACTTAACACTTTTTTACTTGACATTTTAGGTACACAGTTTTTTCATAGAACTCGTTTTCAGTCGTTGTGGAGCGTGTTTGAGCCACACTTTCATGTCGTTTTCAATTGATGTTTCAGCAGGTAATTTCAAGTGTTTCTTTACAGTTCCTGAAACAAGAGCATTAAAAATAATTAATAATTATAAACATGATGAATTTAGACCATATATTTTTAAAATGTGGATGTCTCAAACACATACCTATATTTGAAAGTAAAGTAAACCCTTTACACATCCAAGATCCCTACCACAGCAAAAAAAAGATCCAGTATGGGCAGTAAACAAACGTACCTGTAGACTTTGGTGTGATTGTAATGTCTGTCAGTGGAATCCTTCCGGCTACGATGATGTACTGATGCTGATGTTGATGACGATCGCCCGTCTATAGGCTTCCACTTAAGAGAAACTTCCTTTTCCAGAGTTTCATTGGATTGGATTGGAATTTATTGTAACTGGGTATACCTAAAAGCAAAAGATTCTAATTACCAACAGGTATGTATATGATAAGTAAATATCAAACTCACAGAAAAATGCATAAAAAATATAGTTTTGGACTGTTTTGGTTTGATAATAGGTATGTATGTATTATGTATGGTAAAACCATTGAAGTCAAAACTCGGTACAAAAATATTTTTGATATATCAGATAGGTATGTAGGTATGTTAAGTATGTCACAATGAATATTGCTTTGAATAAATCTACCTTCAATGTTTTGGTCATTTTGTGATGTTTCATTTAACTTATTTTTCTTTTTTTCACAGCTTGCAAACTTGCAAAGTTTGAAAGTTCGTTGTTCGTTGGCCGGAAAACAGGATGCCTGCAACAGATAATGTATTATCTGAAAATAATATGTAACTTAAAGCTATAATCCCACTAATTGGGACCACTGAGACACACAAGTCTTTTATAAAGTGCAGACACAAATATTTCATTTCAGGTGGCAATTTCAACAAACACACTAAATTAACAATTTAAATAAAACAGGCCAACTGAAAATTTTGTATTATTCATAGTCTAAACCAACGAGCATGCATGAGCAAATTAAGAATGTTGATAAAGCGAAAGGTATATGCCAGGACCATAGCAAGTGGAATTATATAGCCTCTGCCTATATGTAAATATTATGCTGTATGTCCATATCGTGAATTCAATATGTAATATAAAAATTGTTTCAAGGATTTGTACCAAACCAAACAGACAAACAAAACAAGTTAGTAATTTTTTTAAATATTAGTAACACCATAAGCAAAATGTTAGTTTTATCATCCCAAGCACATTTACCTTCTTTGTTCCATTAATAAATAATAAATAAATAAATATCAGGGGACAATCTCACACAAATTGACCTAGCCCCAAACTAAGCTCTAGGCTTGTACTATGGGTACTAGGCAACGATAAACTTACTTACATAGATAAATACATACTTAAATACATAGAAAACACCCAAGACTCAGGAACAAATACTCGCGCTCATCACACAAATATTTGCCCGTACCGGGGATCGAACCCGGGACCACTAGCTTCGTAGGCAGGGCCACTACCGACTAGGCTAGCGCATCGTCAAGAGTAAAGAGTATGTAGTAAAGAGTAGTCAACACACCTACATATTGCTGTCCAATGTTGTATATTGAGACACTCCATTTTGTACCTTGCCTAGATAAATCAATTCCTAATGAGAAAATTTACTAGTTTCACATAAATAACTATATCTTGGGTCAATTTAAGCAACTAAAGCTGCTTCCGCTATGGGAACTAGAAAAGGGAGAAACATACTTATATATAATGAATAAAGGTAAGGTGGGGTAAGACTGTCACCGGGGCAAGACTACCACTTTCCATAATATGGACTTTAATTTATACTACAAAATTCCCCATCAAATAAACTATGTGATTCTTACCCCACCTTACCTAATATATATATCTCACACTCACTCACTAACCAAAACGACTGGTGACCAATGAGCTACCAACTACTTTGCACAACGCATTAGTATTGCTATTGCTATACAGCGAGGAAATGCTGCCAGCATCTTTGGCACCATGCCACAGGATCACAACTTTTTAGATTTATTTGGTTTTAATTTAATTTTAGTTAGAAGCAATTTACTTTGTAAATGTAGTTTAGGTATTTTATATTCATTTAGTTATTTTGTTTTTGACAGTAGGTACTTATTTAGATTAAGTCTTGTTTCTAATAATAATATATAACCTGTCAAAGAAAAAAAATAACTCACCAATCGTAAACAAGTCCAGGGCACTTTCTTCAGGTTCAGATGACAATGAAGCGTCAGAGTCAATTACTCGAATTGGCTTCTTAGTTTTTCGTTTTTTGCTATCATCGTAATCATTCAAATCACTTGTTGATTCCGCTTGTTTTGCCTTTGTACGGGCAGTCATTAAATCCGCTGCAAAGACAAACAGGACATAAGGGTGAAATGGTTGAAACATTGGCTTGAAGATATAAAATGAATAAAAAGACACGATTCCCAAAGAAAATAGGTTACGGTAAAAAAAAACTATGCGGGATCCTTGCTTACCTGTTTCATAAAATTTTCTCTTGAGGTTTATTAACTGCCATGTTTGATCGTCGGGTGTTTCGTGTTTCATCAACGACTTATTATATTGAGAAGTTTGTTTAAATCTCGGCCAAAATGCTTCTTGTTTTTTAGGTGTTAACTAAGTGCTGCTGATAATAACTATTATTATGTTTGTCGTCATCTTCTTCCGCGACGATGTAAGTGTTTTCATCGTCCATAATATAATTGGTAACCCAAGCACACACAACACAACCTGAAAGTTTATAGGTACATTTTACAACACTTCACAAAAGACAGTACTTGATGATTTAATTGATTGCATTAAGTAACTAAATAATTATTGGCATATACTCACCTGTTTTCCGGCCAACGAACAACGAAACGAACTTTCAAACTTTGCAAGTTTGCAAACTTTACTCATGCAACATGCAACGCAGAGCAGACGCGAGCTACTAGTTACTAGTGTAGTGCGTGTGCGTTAGAATGCGAAAAGCTATACCTAATTTGATATCGATATATTAACGCTCGCATACTAATATTTAAAGCGCATCAAATAGGTCATCTCTTAAAATTAATAAAAATTCCGGGACAGACAATAGTGACACTAAGTATTTTGTATAATATTTATCCATCTAATACTAAGAAACGAAACTTTAAAAACTAGGTTTAGGTTTAAAAAAAATATTTTTATCTGTGTACATGTAAGACTTTTTATGCTAATAATTATTATTATGATTTCATGAATAAAGATAATTATTATTATTACTAGCTAGCTAGCTAGGTAACAACCCGCGGCTTCGCCCGCGTGGTTAAGGGGAACTAACATAATAATGGATCTTCCCACGGGAGGATCTAGCCTACGTCACTCTCCTGCCTCCTAACTAGAATCTTCCTCCACGCACTAAAATCATACCATAACATTATCGCTCCGTTGCTACGTGAAAGAAGGAGAAACAAACCTACAAACACACTTACATTAATAATATTAGTAAGGATTTCCTTTATTCATTTCAAATCTTGGGCTAGGTTTTTAGGGTTTCGTACCTCAATCGGTAAAAACGGAACTCTTATAGGATCATTGCCTTGAGTGTGTCGAAATCACAGATGTATGAATATAAGTAGTACTTATTCTATGCTCTGAGGTTGAAATACACGTTTTTACCCGACTGCCGAAAGAAAGGAGGGTTATGTTTTTCGAGTGTTTGTATGTATGTATGTTACTATGTATAATTTCTATTTCATGGGCTGCAACCGACAAATATAAAAAGAAAACGCGACTGCGAAAACAGAAAAGGAAAAAATTACTTAAATTACAATTACGATACTGAAGGACGAACGCACTGAATCACCTGGATCCGTGTGTCCTGACTGTTTGAGTTGGATGGCGTTTGGGTGCAACAAGCGAGTCGAAGAGGAATGCCTTAACCACCATAATTTTATATGGCAAGTGGGCCTAATCGCCTTTATAAATATATCAAATTCATACTAAATTTAGATAATAAAACAGAACGATAAAGATGTCTAACAACTAATTTTACAAAAAATCTGATAAAAACGATTAAACACAAGTGAAAGGTTAGTTGCAACTAAGCAAAATTATCCAAGTTAAGTTAAATCGGTACTGACAAATTAAAGTAATAAATAAAGAAATATATTATCTAATCTCCATTTTTCACAAAATTGACAAAAACGAAATTTTTAGAAAAATGTCCCGTCGTGATCTGCTAAATCACCGACGGGATAAGTGACAGAAAAGTCATCAGACGGACACGATACCGCCAGCCCATTCGATGTAGAAAAATCTGCCGGTTCCAACTGTGTACCTATAAAACTCATTATCGCCAAATATGTCGCTTAGAAAATTTCTCCTTTCCAGCCTCGATTATGTTTTAAACGCAAATGTGTGCGAGTTTGGCGGTTAAATTTCAAAGTAATGTAAAAAGATACTATCGAATATCGACCGATAGGCCATTAGGTAAACGTGGGACATCCCTAATCATGATGCAATTCAAATCATGGCAGCCATCTTGGCCGTTGGCGGGGCGGGGTCGAACAGGGTTTATGGCGCGATAAAAAAAACGTGTTTGTAAATTTTATTTTCAGCTTCTGTATGCTAATGAGTAATAAAATAAGTATAAAATATTCGTACTTAGTTTTTCATACAATTTTTTTATACACTTGAAGTAGGTTATAGTATTTTTAACACAATTAAAGCACTAAAATGACTCCGAAAACGGCTAAAGCCAGATTCACAAAATAAACAATTTAACAACCGCGAGCTTTCGACCAGTCAGAGATAGCAATTATGACGTGTGATTGGTCGAAACAGGATAATTGCTCGCGCGCGTTAAAAACACCGCACTTTCATTGGTTGAATTAAGGGAAAGGCAAAGTAATCTATTTCCGTTCAGCCCATAGAATTACTATCTATATAATTATCGTCGGTGAAACTGCAAAACCGCGTAAGTGACATTTTAAATAAGGAGCAAAATGCACCTTTTTAATAAGACCGTAAGGTTTATTTTGCTCTATCATAAATTTGTTACTTACGCGGTTTTGCAGTATCACCGACGATATATAAAAATCAATGCCATTTTTCGTTGTATTGTAATTTTATAACTCAAGAACGGGCTCACCTATCCAAACCAAATGTTTAGTCTTTGTTCGGACTATTTAGTAGATGGTTTATGTGAAGTTTGCACAAAATCGGTCGAGCGGTTATTCATTTATCACATTTTTTGTAACAAATGAATTGAAAGTCAGAAATTTGCAGCGGGGCGAAGCCGCTGGCGGGCCGCTAGTATACTACATATACAACGACGTATAACCACTCGTATAACTAGAATGTGCATAACGAACGACGAAAAAATGGTCCGACCGTCCGTCCGAGTGAGATATGATATTGTCAACTCACGTCCAAAACAAACTCATGTCGTGTTGGTAACGAAATTTAAGAAGAAATTACTAAGCCATAAATTAGAAAGGAATATAGCTAAGCTGTTTAACTTATGACAAAACATAATAATTTACAACGTGATTAGTGACGTCATCTTCGGGCGTATGCCGACATAAAAGACTTTCGAACCTAAAATAATGTCACATTTTGGAAGCGTGTCGTCCACGACCAGACCGTAGGCCAGCAGAAGCCCCAGGAGGTTCAGCGTATCGGTTGTCTTGCTCACTCTCAGAAGAGTAAGCGAGATGGTTATATCAACATGGTGGTGTGTATTTATGCAAGACAATCGTCGGTGAAACTGCAAAACCGCTTAACTAACAAATTTATGATAGAGCAAAATAAACCTTACTGTGTTATTAAAAAGGTGCATTTTGCTCCTTATTAAAAATGTTACTTAGGCGGTTTTGCAGTTTCACCGACGAAATGTTAAATGTTGTTTCGTTGAAAAATAACAATTAAATTGGGTTCTTGTTATAATTACATGGTAAAATAAGTTCGCTTGTAATTATTAATAGCGTGTTTTCTGTCACACTTAACAAAATATGTTCAAATTGCTCTGCTATAATTTTTGCGGGTTCAACGACAGCGCCAGTTAAGGTCCGCTGCATTCGCCTGCTCGCATACGACTAATCGAGGTGAAGTCAAATGGCTTAACCTCAGTTTGACAAGTTCTCTGTACCGATCAGCGCGTCTAGTAGTATACATAGAAGTCTTTGGCCGACATATGGAAACTTTCGACGTGTTTCACGACGTCATCTTTAAACCACCGATGAAACATGATATATAACGACGTGATTTGCAATGTCATCATCAGACCTATGACGAAACACAATAATTTATAACGTGATCAGCGACGTCATTTTCAGGCGTATGCCGACATACGAAAACTTTCAACGTGTTTTACAACGTCATCTTTAAACCACTGACGAAACATGACATATTACGACGTGATTTGCAACGTCATCATCAGACCTATGACGAAACACAATAATTTATAACGTGATCAGCGACGTCATTTTCAGGCGTATGCCGACATACGGAAACTTTCGACGTGTTTTACAACGTCATCTTTAAACCACTGACGAAACATGACATATTACGACGTGATTTGCAACGTCATCATTAGACCTATGACGAAACACAATAATTTATAACGTGATCAGCGATGTCACTTTTAGGCGTATGCCGACATACGAAAACTTTAGGCGTGTTTTATAACGTCATCTTTAAACCACTGACGAAACATGACATATTACGACGTGATTTGCAACGTCATCATCAGACCTATGACGAAACACAATAATTTATAACGTGATCAGCGATGTCACTTTTAGGCGTATGCCGACATACGAAAACTTTAGGCGTGTTTTACAACGTCATCTTTAAACCACTGACGAAACATGACATATTACGACGTGATTTGCAACGTCATCATCAGACCTATGACGAAACACAATAATTGATAACGTGATCAGCGATGTCACTTTTAGACGTATGCCGATATACGAAAACTTTCGACGTGTTTTACAACGTCATCTTTAAACCACTGACGAAGCACGACATATTACGACGTGATTTGCAACGTCATCATCAGACCTATGACGAAACACAATTATTTATAACGTGATCAGCGACGTCACTTTTAGGCGTATGCCGACATACGAAAACTTTAGACGTGTTTTACAACGTCATCTTTAAACCACTGACGAAACATGACATATTACGACGTGATTTGCAACGTCATCATCAGACCTATGACGAAACACAATAATTTATAACGTGATCAGCGACGTCACTTGTAGACGTATGCCGACATACGAAAACTTTCGACGTGTTTTACAACGTCATCTTTAAACCACTGACGAAGCACGACATATTACGACGTGATTTGCAACGTCATCATCAGACCTATGACGAAACACAATTATTTATAACGTGATCAGCGACGTCACTTTTAGGCGTATGCCGACATACGAAAACTTTAGACGTGTTTTACAACGTCATCTTTAAACCACTGACGAAACATGACATATTACGACGTGATTTGCAACGTCATCATCAGACCTATGACGAAACACAATAATTTATAACGTGATCAGCGACGTCACTTGTAGACGTATGCCGACATACGAAAACTTTCGACGTGTTTTACAACGTCATCTTTAAACCACTGACGAAGCACGACATATTACGACGTGATTTGCAACGTCATCATCAGACCTATGACGAAACACAATTATTTATAACGTGATCAGCGACGTCACTTTTAGGCGTATGCCGACATACGGAAACTTTCGACGTGTTTTACAACGTCATCTTTAAACCACTGACGAAACACGACATATTACGACGTGATTTGCAACGTCATCATCAGACCTATGACGAAACACAATTATTTATAACGTGATCAGCGACGTCACTTTTAGGCGTATGCCGACATACGAAAACTTACGACGTGATTTTTGACGTCATTTATTGCCATAAGACGTAAAATTGAAAAAAAACACCAAAAATTCACGTCATAATTCACGTCTTCTGGCAGAAATTGTTGACTGGGAAACGAAGTAGGTACTTAACTATATTTTTGTAAGGTAAATTCACGCCACCTTACGTAAGTTGAAAACATGTTTTTTTGTTTGTGTAGATATTGTGTTGTTTTTACTGTCTTTTGATAGGTTTAGGTCTAAAACGTATATGGTAATGAAAATTGTGTAACTAGGGTAATCCGTTTAGAAGTTATAAGGAATTTTGGATACTTAATGAAAATTGACAAACGTAAAATTTTGTATGTGTCTGCTCTGTAAACTTTTTGTATTGTAATACCTAGTAGGTAGGTTTATTGTTTTGTTTTGTAGGATACGTTTTTTGCTATTACGGGCTATGCCCCTCCACTTTAATATTAATTCGTCTGGTCGGCTATTTTTGAAGTTACCTACGGTATATTTTATATTTTCTGTGACAAATTTGTAATATAGGTAACAATGTCATTAAATATTTTTTTAGTTATTGTTAATTTATATTTCCATTCTTCCAGTTTCATTTTCAACAATAAATCAAACGACTAGATACCTACGAGTGCCACAACCGCGATAGTTTTTTGTGCATAAGCCATAGTTGACAACCCTAGAGCGACCGCCGAGCGTAGGTATGAAAAGTGAAGTACATACATGTGATTTACTTCTGTACTTATTCTGTGTAAGAGCTGTCAAATCGTTGACAATACGATAACAGGTCAAAAACGATATTGTTTTTACCGCGTTGAATAGAGGCCCCGATGGTTAGTGGAATCTGAGACCCATGGCAATCTTAGGAATCTTAGGATTGCGGTTCCAAGACCGCAAATGTCAATGTACCTACACAAGATAACGAGATCTAGGAATAAATCTCGAAGTTATTTGTTCTTCATATAAATCAGCGTCAGGGGAAATTCCGAGCCGTCACCCGCCGTAAATATAAATTCAAATTGTCACTTTATTCCGGAATCGAATTAGGTTCCTTAAGAGGGAAAGGTGGGGACGAAAGTGTGGATAATAAAAAAGGACCGGTTATACCCGAACGGAACTTTCTACGATGGTGGTAGCGGCGGAACCATACGAATATACTAAACGAAAACCGCTAGTGAATTAGTTTCCATAGAGGCAACAAATAAAGGATGCTGTAACGCAATAATGTGTCAATCCACAACAATTTAGCAATAAAGTATCAACCCTCAATACTTCTTCTTCAAATTAATGGCGGTCCACCAAGTGAATTCGCCAGTGTCAGTGAGACAGTCATCAGTAAATAGAACAGTAAATCAAAATTAACCAAAGGTAAAAGTCGGGCATTTTTCAATCGACCATCTTCCCTCCCCAAAGGTTACCGGAATCATCAACCCTCAATACTATCGTAGCGGGTTAACATTTTATTGCTAAATAATTGTGGGATGACACATTTTTGCGTAACAGCATCCGTTTAATAATTATTGTTTATCATAAACTAGCTTTCAGCTGAGTGAGATAACTTTATAAGTTTTCCAAAATACCCGCGGTTAGATTAGGTTCCATCTATTAGCATTAGGCCTAGGGGTCGGCAAAGCATATGCAATAAAATCTCAAAACCTCATTTGCAAAAATAAAACGACCACTGTTTCTCAAATCCAATTAAAGTCATTTAATTTAGGACTACGAGTACTAGGCCCATAGATAAATACGAACACCTTATAGACTAACACATATATTCGTATGTATAACGCGTATGCCCCGTGTGGTCGCCGGGTTAGAAACGTGCCACTCCATGTCTTCCCGTGGATATCGTAAGAGGCTAAGGGAATATAAGCTTGTAGTATACTGTTAAGCGATGAGCTTGCAAGCTGTCACTAATAAACCAGTAAAACGCGTTAGCCTAATAGGGAATATGCATGTTTTTTTTTACAGCTTCAATTGAAGCTGATTCATGTAACAAACAGATCACAAAAATCATTTTTTGAATAACTATAAAAATAACCAAGATATAAGCCAACAAAGATTTGTTCCTATCTCTTTCTAGAAAAACGGAATTTTACATGGAGTTTATATGGCCGCAGTGCACAATGACGTCACGGTGCACATCGGATCTCTCTGTCTAATTAGAAGTTTGAAATGCTTATAACTTCCGTATTTCTTGACCGATTTTAATTTTAATTTCCGTTTTGGTATTTTCATATTTTGATGAGAAATGCGATTTTTAAAATCCATGCATATTCCCTATTGTGCAAAATGTGGTTACATAATTATCAACAACTTTTTAGAGTTGTAGTTAATTCGGTAGCTTTGCCTACCCCTCTTTACGAACGAAGGCGTGAGTTTATGTACCTATGTATGTAACACGTATAACACCACATACATAACTCTTAAAGCAACCTTTCTCTCTGACTCGCTCTCATACCCCCTTATGATAATCTACTTTACTCGAAAGACTTCAAGACCTCAGCATCGTAGATATACTTATGAAAAATCTAATAATGTTTTGTTAAGAAAAAAATATTTTTCTCAAACATGCTATGTAATGTCGGCGTTATGTTAGTTATTTTAGGCTTCAAAGTGCCACGTTCCCGACGGAACAACTCGAGAGAACTGTAAAGGAATTTCATACAAAATTGAAGGCCTAGGCCGGGAAGTAATTTTTTTTTAATTTTAATATGGCCATGACAGCTGGTTTTATGAACAGGCTGAATAGCTGAAAATCGTTTTTTTTTTGTATCTGTGTGGTTCGGACCAAAAATATCCGCGTTAATGCCTATTACACAAATGTTTTTTGAGTGACGTTTTTTTTTTATTTCATTGCATATGTTTGAGAAAAGCACTATACAAACCTCGCCGTGAAAAGGGGTTGCCAGCCTCGTAACTATCCGACCTCGCTTCGCTCGGCCGTCTATGTGAACTCGGCCTGCAACCACCTACTTCCCGGTGTCTGTAGTAATGTACTAAAATAGATTCACATTGGTCCAGATGGCAAACGAGGAAACCGGCCTCCTGACAGTAAGTGGAATTTAAGAGCCGTAGTAATAAACTCATCTCGACTATAATTTCTATCTCAAGATGAGTAAAAAAATATTTTTTTTTATGGTTTGACGTTTACTGACGTATCTTGTGACGGGCATCTCAGCCAAGACGAGTTTATTAATACGGGCCTAAGACTCATAGACATATTATTATGTATGCTCAAGACTGCAATCCTAAGCGCCGTATTAATAAACTCATCTTGGCTGAGATGCCCATCACAAGAAACGTCAAGCCATAGAAAGCTGTCACCTTTGACACATCTTGAGACGAGTATTACAGCTGAGATCGGTTTATTAATACGTTCCTAAGACTTCAAATACGATGGCAACTGAGGACTAACGTTTCAAGGACGATCGAACCTGCCTTGTGTATTTTAGTGGTTTATTTTATGTACATTGTGTTTAAATACACATTTATTAATGTCATATCCGGTTAAACCATAGGAAGAAGATGGACGCTCGGGACAAGATCTTTATAAATACACTTCGTTATACAGTCATATCACGGAGAAGCAAACGGAATGAGGTCTGAATGCGAAGAGATCGCAGTGATAAATGACTCGTTGGAAATACTCGCGTATTATAA
This sequence comes from Acleris emargana, assembly GCA_927399475.2. Lineage (NCBI taxonomy): Eukaryota > Metazoa > Arthropoda > Insecta > Lepidoptera > Tortricidae > Acleris > Acleris emargana. Next base: position 14,938,443 of record OV656853.1, on the reverse strand, counting down.
CAAGGGATACTCATAAGAAATTAGAGAGGCCCTTAAAGTAGGGTTATGGTTTTTAAACATGTTAAAAATGTATTAACTTAAAGAATACATGTTAAAGGCCACTACAAAAATGAACCTTGATAATAAAGATAATTTACAATCGAGTTATCAATAAATACTATCCTGGAACTTGAACTTTTTTTTTTTATCTAAAACCAGAAGCTACAAGTATGAGTCGATATATTGTTCTAAAGACTACATTTTTTGTTTCTCTTTTTAATCGACTGGTTTTTTCGTCTATTTCATAGTTTTTTATTAGATTCATCTGTAATCTATGTGGCCTATGTCCAGCAGTGGACGTCTTTCGGCTGACATGATGATGATGATGATCTATAATCTTTCTTATATTGTTGAAGCCCAATTCGATCCATCAAGTTCATTCTCAGTTTAAGGCTTCGAGCCTTAGATAGTTTGCTATGTTTGCAATACGTGTATAAAACCAAACTTTTAATTAGTTCCCCGGCAGCTTTAACAGAATTAATGAGCGCATAGTTTGTTGTTCCGTATTCTTAAAGCGTGGGCGATACTTTAAGCATGCGTATAAAACAAATGTATACCTACGCTCCTGACCTTGTACTTAATCCTCTGCACGAGATAATTTCAAGAGTTCTAGCCAATTACCATTAGCGTTCTATATCTTAATAGGCAATTTAAACCGGCAATGATCACTATAGTCGCGCCGTTCTAAGAGACATGATCTGACAGCTGTCAACGCAGTAAAAAATATAACCGCAAACATGCCTCAAAACTATAAATACTGCGACAAAATTACATTGACATTTAAAGTCTGAAAAGCAATAAAGGATACTTTTGAGTTGATACAGAAAACGAAATCAAAAGTATCGTGACATCTTTTTCACACCGACAACGTCGTAAGATAAACAGCATATCCCTATTCCTACCAATAAAACTGTGAAAGTGTGTATATATCTGTGTAAACTCTTTATTGTACAAAATACAGAAATTCAATTGTTAGGCGATGGGCTTGCAACCTGTCACTAATACGCTGGTAAACATCTTAGCCTAATTGTGCAAAATGTGGTTACAGAATTATCAACAGGTTTTTGGAGTTGTAGGTAATTATGTAGCTCTGCCTAGGGTGACGGCACCAATGATGGACACTTTTAGCTGACAGGCACCAGTAATGGACACTTCAGTCTTAAATCAAATTTCATACGGTCCTAAATTGATTGTTGCAAAACAAATGAATAACCCTTATCTTCTGTAAAATAAGAATCAAGTGTCCATTATTGGTGCCTTGTCCATTACTGGTTCCGTCACCCTACCCCTCTCTGGGAGCGAAGGCGTGAGTTTATGTATGTATGTATGTACAGAAATTCAAATACAATATTTGCAGAAAAGAAATGTACAAAGGCGAACTTATCCCTTTAAGGGTTCTCTTCCAGCTAGCCTTAAGTGTGTTTGTTGGTTTTGTCCTTTCTTTATAAAGGAATGGATCGCCGTAATTTGCATTGAATATAGATGGTTGGAGGGCCAGAGATTGACATCGGCTTTCGGCTCGTTCTACAAGGTGAAACAATATTGCTTTTCACATGATGCTGTTTAACCCGGCCCGCCCGCCATTACTATCGAGTAAATAAGAGCTATATAGCCCCAGCGGGCCTAGTATGGTTGCGTTTATCGCGTGACACACTGTGGATAAATCATCCGTCACTTTCTGACACGTGTATAAGCACGAGAGTGACGCATGCTTTATCCACATTTTGTCACGCGATAAACGCAACTACACTAGGCCCACTGGTCATGCGGCAATAACGATAAACGATATCCACGTGGTCGGAGTCGCGGGGTTAGCCTAGTTTTAATTATAAAATTAATTCGGTCACACACAATGTTTTTCTAAGACCGTTATAATTAAAGCCTGGTAATGTTTTAGGGATACAAATAACGAATTTATAAATATTTACGTTATTATTTTCTGAAACTAACCAAAATTATAATATTTCAATTTGAAAGAGGCTTTTTGCTTATCAAAGAGATGTAATATTTTCAGACAAGACCCCATTTTCATATTTAAATTTCGGGCCAACTCTGTAGCGTACATCAGACAAGGCCGCGATTCTCAGAACAAAAGAGACTCACGCACGCACGACATGGTCTCGATTTATAAATATATACAGCTCTGTTAAAATTATATCACAAAGTACGAGTAGTAACATTTTTATCCCATCGCAAAAAAACGTAGGTAGGTACCGTCAACTGCAGAACATGAACGATCATGACCCGCGACTTTATCTGCGTAAAATTAGTAATTCCACCATTACAACAGTGACTTTTTCCGGGATAAAAGGAAGGTAGGTTAATTTAAGGTACAAACAAGCTTTTCTTCCCTAAAATGATGTCACAACTGTAGGCACTGCAACGTTCCTAGATAAAATAGACCGGTTGTTGTAAGTCAGATGCGGAAGAAACAGAACATGTCATGATTTATTAAACGAGAATCCAAGCATTCTTAGTAGTGACTTTACATTTTTTTATTAATGATGGCACACCGCCCTTCCGTAGTAATTTCACCGATGCCAGGTGAGTGAGAGGATAATCAGTAAATAGAATAAATCAAAAGTAAAAACCGGTCATTTTTCAATGCCCCATCTTCGCCGGGAATTTTCTAGTTCTGACTGAATTTTCTATTCTCGCTTGATCTTAGAATCGGAGCCCAAATGTTCAATTTTATTTACAGTATACCTAAAAGCCGCAGATGTGGCCTATTCTAAAAATAATAGACCTCGAGGCTTTCTGAAACATTTGTAAAGTAAATCTGGGGAGAGTGGGCTTCTTGGAGTATAATGGAGCCGATTTCAAGCCGCTGCAAGGATAAAGGCTTTTAAGGTTTTAGGGTTCCTCAGACAAAAAGTGCTGTCCCCAATTTATAACAATTTAGATAGTAATTTATTATGACACAAACAAAATACAGAAAAATAATAAAAACATAACCAAAACTAAATACAAAAATAAATTAACTTACACTAAGTATATGACAAGCATAAAGGCATTCCATCGTAGTGAGGACTACGAGGGTTGGCAGTGCATTTGCAGTCTTGTGAATGCGAATGTCTATGGGTCACAGTTTCCACTTACTATCAGGTGGCCTGTGTGCTCGTTTGCCATACATGCACGCATGCCATAAAAAAAAAGTAACTTTATTATATACATTTTATTAAAACTAAATTATTAAAAGTAAAACTAATTATAAATATGCTAAATTAAATTAAATTAAAACTAAATAAAAACTAAAAAGGGGAGGGCCCCCGTGGCAAAGTACCACAGATGCTGGCAGCATTTCCTCGTTGAATAGCAATGCTAATGCGCTGCCCGAGGAAGCTGCCAGCTCTGTGATCTCGGGTTGTTTCTATTAGCCTTTTCAAAATGTCCTTAAAAGGCCTAATAGTAATTATATTCTTACCTACATACAAATTATACATAATAAAAATATTTTGGAGTTTGAAATTATGCGAAAAGGCTTTCAATCGCTAACCAATCAAACATAGGGCCTCTCTATTTATTTACGAGTAAACAATCAAATCAACGTAACTCGTTTATAGACAGTCACCGCCCTGCAGGTATTTGGTTCTGCCCATGAGGTTACCTAACTATGCCAATTAGAGATTTTTTAACGAGTAAAGTATTGAATGCCGTGTGGTTGCCGGCTTAGAATTGTGCCACTCCATGTCTTCCCGTGGAAGTCGTAAGAGGCGACTAAGGGAATAAAGGCTTGTAGTACTGTTAGGCGATGGGCTTGCTACCTGTCACTAATATACACTGTTTAACATCTTAGCCTAATTGTGCAAATTGTGGTTACACAGTTATCGACAAGTTTTTAGAGTTGTTGGTAATTCTGTAGCTCTGCCTACCCCACTCTGGGAATGAAGGCGTGAAGGTATGTATGTATGTATGTATGTAAGTATTGCTACGGTATCTAAAATACAATACAATACAAATACTATTTATTGAACATCAAAAAAAAACAAAACACGACACACTCATTACTCATTACTCATTTGATTGTAGAACGGACAGGACAGGTTCTTTTTTAAACTCTAGAAATATCTCTATCATTTTTCGGTAAGATTTGATGATGAGATTTTTTGGTGAGAAGGTACGGTCCGGAAACTGTGGAATAGCCCCATGCCGTGAATGGAGAATATTCATGACATTTTTTCATAGCATCAATAAAATGTGGTTCATGTAACAAACATTGAGAAAAATCATTTTTTTGAATAGCTATAAAAAGCAACGTATAAGCCAATAAAGATTTGTTCCTATCTCTTTCTAGCAAAACAGAGTTTAACATGGAGTTTTTATGGCCAACCTGTTATATGACGTCACAGTGCATATAGGATCTCTCTGTTTAATTAGCAGTTTAAAATGCTTGTATCATCTGTATTTCTTGGCCGATTTTAATTTTAATTTCATTTTTGGTGATCTCTTTTACAGTGTTTTGATGAGAAATGTGATTCAAAAAATCCATGCATATTCCCTATTTAGATAATCTAATAATTAAACTCAATTAAACTTTAAATCACCATTAAATTAGCTGGCAAACATAGCAAAAGCATTATAAAAGCAAAATTGAATAAGAAGTTATACGAGCCGTAACTGCGTCCTCTTGATTTCGGGTATTAATATTCCATCCCACTCTGCTCAAAGTGCTAGAGCGAGATGGTTGTCAAAGAATTAACGTGTCAGTAAGATTAAGTTAATGAAAAGTGCTATGTATATTTAATGTACCTGAGACACATTTAAGATATTACAATTAGCATAAGGCTGCCTGTCCACTGGAGCGGAGCGAGGCAGCGGAAAAAATCCACCAATAGGAGAGCTGCGCTGGGCGAGGTTACGAAAATAAAGTGTTCCTATTGGTGGATTATTTCCTCGCTCACTGGTCCGCTGCCTCGCTTCAGCCAGTGGACAGGCAGCCTAACGCACGGCTCCTTAAAGTTCAAGGAAAATAGAGCCAAGTTTCTTATAGCCTTGTGACTGTAGACGTGGGTGTAAACAATGGAGAAATTAAAAAGTAGGTACGTAGTTAAGGACTTAATGAAAACGTTAACATTTTCCATTATGTCACGATGATTAGTCGTGTAATTCCATTTGTGGGACTAGCGGAGGCCCGTGACTCCTTCTGTGTAGAAGTATTATTATTCGGCAAATATGTTCTTTACTCTGTTTTCTGTATTCATTGTTCTGTGCACGTATTTTATATCGTATTTTTATTTTAGTTGTATCGTAAAAACGGTAAAATATACAAGTATCAAATTTGGTATGTTATAGTACAGCCGAGTTCATAAATATGTATACGCTTTAGTGCCTTGTCACTTTAATCGCTGTGACTATGGAAGTGTATATGGCAGTTTGAACATGACATTAAATAGACAAGGTACTAAAGTGAAAAGAAAAACAGCAGTTAAAAAAACACGTGTGAGTTCGTCTCGCGCTGATTTGAATCGAAATCGAATTGAAATCGCTATATAATATTACCTAGGGAAAATCGTCAATACCTGGCCACTTGAGAAAGTGTCCTTTAGTTAGTTACCACCAAATTTATTTACTGACGCTGTTAGAAAAGATACTTGGACACACCGGGTAATTCAGGATCTAGGTATTTTAGTTTAATCGCAAATCAGCATATCTCTTGCTTTACACTTCTTTTTCTTGTTCTTTAGCGCATACGCCCGATTTGCGGTGGATCTCCCCCAGATTGGGCCTGCGGTCGAGCTGATGTCATCCGACCACCTTGCTGGCCTGCCGACTCCCCTTTTTGAGCGCGGTTGCCACTAAAATGCGCTTGCTCCATCTCCCATCGTTTCGGCGATACATATGGCCTGCCCATGCCCGTTTCAATTTTGCTTTACACATATAAATAAATAAATAAATAAATATCAGGGGACAATGTCACACCAATTGACCTAGTCCCAATTTAAGCTCTAGCCTTAGCCTTGTATTATGGGTACTAGACAACGATATAAATACTTATATAGAGAAATATATACTTAAAATACATAGAAAACATCCATGACTCAGGAACAAATATTCGCGCTCATCACACAAATATCTGCCCTTACCGGGATTTGAACCCAGGACCGCTAGCTTCGTAGGCAGGGTCACTACCAACTAGGCCAGCGCGTCGTCGTATGATTGCAAAGTGGCCATTTACCGGAAGGCGGCCCGTAATAGGCATTTACCCTACTGTGCGTGGTATGGAACCCTGGCGCGCGAGTGCCAACTCGCACTTGACTGGTATTTTCTTTCTATATTTCTTTCAAATAAAAACCGTGACGTGTTCATGTGCGTCATTCTAATTCAGGGACCTCATTCTTCATTATCCTTTACCCCTGTAGTTACTGTATTGTTAACGTTGTGATAGCTTTTATTAACTTGTCAGTAAATCCCCCGTCATTCAGGCGCCGCCTCCGTAAGAGGCTTTTGAAACTTCATTATAATGAAGACTTGAGTTTCAGACGATGTTATATGAATACCGACATTGGATCGTTATACGCTTATTAAGTGGCTTCTATAATAGTTTGATTATTTATCAATCCTTTGGATCAATCTTAAAATATTAGGTCGAATTTTAAAATATTGTACGTGGTCTCAATTAAAAAGGACTATTTTTTTTCCTTTGTGTGACTAAAATCCTACTTGAAATTATAAATGCGAAAGTTTTTGTGTGTGTTGGTGTGTACGTTAGTTTGTTACTCTTTCACGCCGCAATGGCTGGGCGGGTTTGGATGGAATGCAGGTAGCCGATACACTGGATTAATACAGGGCTACTTTTCATCCCGGATATTTTAAAAGAAATCTGTGCGGACGAAGTCGCGGGCAGAAGCTAGTTAACCATAATTTGTGTTTATTTTTCCAGATCTACGCAATAAAAGAAAGCACAAAACTTTTTCTTATAAAGGTCCCTTTATTGTTCTTCTTAGAACAAACGAGCACAGTACAATTAAGAAATATTAGCCCGCTACGACGTAGCACCTGCTACACGGTGACGTCGCCGTAGACCTGACATTAAACGGAATGGGTGCTACGGACGTACGTAAAAGTAATATGAAGGTTGGGAAAGAAGATTTTGGATTAAACGGTTGTTTCGTGAGAGATATGTAATGTTATTGATATTTTTTTTCGATTTATCTCATAAGGCAAGGCTTTCGTCGAGGTCGTTCGGCTGGTGATCTTCTTGTTTTCCTAACTCATCCCTGGGTACAGGCGATTGAGAGCAAGGGAGAGGCCCTGGCAGTAGGCCTGGATTAGGGAATGCAATTTAACCAGTTATTAACCGTTTTTGTATGAAAATAACCGGTTATAACCGGTTATTTTGCATTCCCTAGTCTGGATATAGCGAAAGCCTTCGACCGGTTTTGGCACAGGGCGCTACTTTAAAAGCTCGATTCATACGGGCTTCCTGTGAGTCATTAGCTTCCTGGTCGAGCGGAGGATAACTGCCGTGGTTGACGGTGTCCGCTCTGACTCTATACCTGTGAATGCTGGTGTCTCACAAGGCTGTGTTCTGTCCCCCACTTTGTTTCTTCTGCACATCTTTGTTTGTTCTCGAACCCAGTTCGAGACCATCCCTAAAATTGGTCTAATTTAACCTTCAAAAGACACAAATCTGCGCAGTAATGGCGGCCAAGTTAAAAACACCTTGCACCGTCTTATATACACATAGATAAGTAGGTGTTCTTTTTTCATTTTCTATCTTAAGATTTTGGTGTGTTTTCCTGCGGAAACTACGCAGGATATTTGAAATATTTTTTACTTTGCTATTTATAGATTTATATAATGCTAGACTAAGTAGTACCATTGTAATATTAAATATATTTAAAAAAAAATACTGACTGTTTCTTGCGGCGTTTATTCTCAGCAGTGGTCTCCTCTTGTGAAGCGCTGGTAGATTCTTGACGTGTAAAAGTGCCCGTGCGGCCTACTTACTGAATAAATGTCTTTATCTTTATCTTTAACAAAACCATAACAGGTCAAACACGTATGGGAATAGAGGCACAGCTCGGCAATTAATACTGTCCGCAACTTCCCCAATTAATTATTTGAGCCAGATCATCGTCCGCAAGTCCGGACATGTCCTAATAACGTTCCGTTCCAACTCGATTACGCCGCACCGACCGCTAATCCAATAGACGAAATGGAACGCCGCGTTTGTTTCATTGAAAACGAGTAGGTACTTGTTATTCTTATCCTGTGGGACAATAAGGCTCAGTTTGAGCACTACAAGAGCGAACTGACATCGTCGTAGATTTGTATTTCTATTTTATTAAATTAAAATTGAGCTAACTTCACAATTTTTTATTATTCTTGTGCATATAGTGTGACTATTCAATGTGTGAATAGCAATAATTTAATGTGTAAGTAATGTAATTTCGACGAGTTGTGCGTATATTTCAGCAATTTTGGTCATTTAAGTAATTTAATTTGTGGCGACTACAGATTATGTAACGCGCAACGCCGGTGAGAGGGCCGTTCAGCAGGATGTTGTCCTGCTTTTTGCGGTTCGGGCCTTCGGGCTAGATCGGTAGGTAGCGTGTCACCGTCATACTGAAAAATTTCTGGTCGCTGTGTAGAGCGAATTTAAGTTAAGTATTTATTATTTATTGATCTCTGCTCTGCCTGTAAGTAATATTAATTATTTTATAGCCTAACATATTTTTTATCATTTTCCGTGTACTGTAAAATATAAATTACTATATGTGGACTAAGCTGTTTTATTCGTAAGAATCTAGAAATCTCTCCCACAAATTTTAGCATTTCCATAAAATAAAATAAACTAATTTGACGATTTATCAGAAAAACAAAAGAAATTCTACTTTACTTCCTTTGCACTAGAACTTTATTTCAATGGCTGTATTATGTAAGTACTATTTTTAGTACAAGGAACCTCAGGAGGTTAAAAACGAAACGAATAGGAGCGCTAGGTAGCGATATTCTCCTCGACAACCAGCAACCCTACATTGTGTATCCGTCTTTAAGGTGCGATCCCACCGCTGCTTAAAATACGGCTACGGTACGAAATCGCAGCGACGCATCGTATCCGTACTGTTTTTGTCGCGTGCCCTCCACACCGCTGCTCAAAATACGGTGTCATTGCGTGAACAAAAGACGGGGTCATAGTAACAACATGGCACCGTTCTTGACGCACCGTAATATACGCACAGTTAAGCAGCGGTGTGGAGGGCATGCGATAAAAACAGTACGCATACGATGCGTCACTGCGATTCCGTACCGTTACCGTTTTTTAAGCATTGGTGTGGGCGTACCTTTACGCCACACGAAAAGCGCGCCGTCCGCTAATCCAATAGAAGCGGAACGAACTCACGTTTGTTGTGTTTAGCGAGACGTGCGCGACGGGACATGTGTTATATGGCCTTTCTGTAACTTATAGAGTGCTTCTGGCAACTAGAGCTATCTCTCTCTTCTTATAAAACAAAGACACCTTCCGACTCTGTCTATATACGCTAACTCCTCCTAAGCCACGCCACGGATTTTTATGCGGTTTTCAACACTGTTTATATAATTTTTTACGGAAGGTTTAGATATAGATTTAATTAAGTTTTTATGAAACATGCGTCCTAAGTCGGGGCGGGTAGCTAGTTATTTTTTAAACTAATTGATAGATAGCTTGTTTCTACATACATACATACATTAAATCACGCCTGTTTCCCAGAGGGGTAGGCAGAGACCACTTCTTTCCACAAGCTTGTTTCTAAAATAACAATAACAGATACAATCTTCCGGTACATCGCTACCCCTCATATTAGAGCTGATATCTATTTGGCGGCCAAACCAATTTCCATGAAACCTAGCTAAGAAAAATCCCGATTATAGTAGCTTTATTTTAAAAAAAACCGCCATCAAATTGGTTTATCCGTTACGTAACTATGACGCTACAGAAAGACATACAGAAAGACACACAGACACAGACATACACAGTTACAAAAGTTAAACATATACCTAGTTGGTTACTAAGTTCTGTTACTAAGGTTGATGCAAATAAAACTAACTTATGTTTATTTTAAAATTTCAATATGTATAAAAATCAAAAGCTTAATTAATATACATTTTGAAAACCAATTAATCATTTTTCTTAGTTTCCGCAATTCCCGATACGATCTTTTAACATTCACAGCTGGCATCGATGAAATTACGCATGACTTTTCTGTAAATTTCATTTTTTGAAATCGCTTAAAAGTTAGTCTTTGTTTACCAAAGAACTTTTTTTGTATAATATTATAAAAAATCCTATCTCTGTATATGTTTAGAGACCAAAATTATATTTCTCAACATGACTTAATTCAAACTTATGAAGCAAGAGATTTGGTGTGTTTTCGTATTTCTGCAAAATCATGTGAAATCTTAAAGTCGATTTAATGAGTCATCAAGATTGACCGGTGTCCAAGCGGATCTTTAGTTGCTTTGAATACATTCGTATCAGAATTTAAAGCTAGAAGTCTGTTCAATATGTCACGCAAATTTGAACTCTCTACAGGAACTCTTACAAAAGTTGGGGCCGTTATCAGTATCATCGTCGTGCGTGATTTTAACTATGATTTTATCGTCCGAAATGGGAATACTTCAAGCTCGTACATCAAATAATTGCAATAGTTTAGAATACATTATTTTTATTATTATTCTATATAAATCAAAGTTTTGATTAATATACAGGTTTATGCAAAACTGCTTTAATTTTTTTTTTTTGTTGTAATTAATCTCAGTAACAGAACTTAGTAACCGACTATACCCTGATTTTTAATTGCGTAGAATTCTGCCGTTTCTTGGTCTTGCCAGACTACAAAATATTCATTGAACGTGTGGTGCAAAAAAGTCAAAAAAAAAAAACTGTAAAATATTACTTATATGATTTACATATTAGAATTTAAAATGAAATAATAAAAAGTTAATTAATACAAAGTAATTTTATTTTAAAATCGCACAATCCATACATAATATTTTGTTAAAAAAATTTCAGAGGAAAAAGCTAATAGTTGTTGGTATCATTCAGATCATTGTCATGTATTACAAACCTTTGGAGTTTAATTATTAATCATTTTTGTTTTGTGTTTTTATTTTGGAAAAAATAGACTTTAAAATGACAGTTGTCGACAGCAGTATGCCTGAAGAAGATTCTGAAGATACTGAATAAAATAAAGTGTTTTCATAAGTCATGTTTTATTTATTTCCTCCAGTGACTATGTAATAACACTGTGACTTGTAAAGATTCCAACTTATTTAGAAGTCCCAATTTTTTTTTGGCGTATTGTCTTAAAACTTAACAATATAATTTTGCATAGTTACTTCTCAAAGTTTTTAGTATTCTTATCTTAGACACGTAGGCTAATGATTTGTTTGGTTCACTAATGTTTTACCAAAATATAATCATTTGACAAACTATATCGTTTTACAAACTTTCATTTCGCAAACAGGTACTTCCCGCCGGATAATTTTATATTTTTTTGTGGTCAAAAGTCCAACTTAACCTAACTTATTTAATAGCCTATGCAACTAATGTAATATGTAACGGTTTAAGCACAAATACATTTTTGCGAAATTAAAGTTTGTAAAACGATATAGTTTGTCAAATTATGATTTGGTCATAAGTCGGGATACCGATTTGTTTACTCTACCTTATGTGTATGTGGAATAGCAACAAATTTAAATGAAGGCCAAAAACGTCAACAATTAAAAAAATGTTTGTTACTCCTGAAACTTCAGAATTTGATAGCTGTCAGATGGCTGTCAGAATTCTACGCAATTAAAAATCAGGGTTTAGGTAACAACTCTCACTTTAACCATAGTCCAAAGTCCTAAGTTTCGGACATTTGCCAAAGTGACTTTTGACTTTAGTTGACCGACACAAGATTCTTTTTCGAACTAACGAAATTTGACGTGGGCCTTACGAGGAGTCAGAGGTAAAAAAACGGTACGGTCACAAGCGTTAATTTGTGACCCATTTCAAGAAAAATATGCTTGAAGTCGTCAATGTCATTAGAGATGTCAAGTCATTTGTAACTTGTAGGAAATTCAACCTTATAGTTGTAGAATGTCAGATTGACTTTGGACCTAAGGTGGGTACCAAATTTAATCTCGTGACTGTACCTAAAAGAAGAGTGACTGTCACAAAACCGAAGATTAGTGGCGTATAGAGCCGCGCCGAACACGATACGTGTCACTTCTAAAATATATGGGTGCTTCAAGTGTCATTTGTTTATTCGACCTTTTGCAGTAGGTAGAGTGAAGACACCAATGTTGGACACTTAGCTCTTAACTCAAAGATCATATAAGGTTACAATTTAATTGTTTACCCTTATCTCCTGTACCATAAGAATCAAGTAGCCATTATTGGTCCTTGTCAATATTTTTTATTTTTTTATCTCTTACTTGCTCTCATACGATCTTAAGAGCGAGACAGAGATAAGTACAAACCCGAACTACCTTGTAAGTACTTGAAAGACTGTATTTGCCATCGGTTTGTGCTTCACAAAAATACCTTTTTAATTTAGTTTTAAATGATGCTATTGCGTAATGTAGCCATTTTAAACCTCAACTACTTATTTACTTACTTAAAGTTTGACAAAGACATGAAAGGACGTAATTGGGTCTTGATTTTTTCCCGTCAAAGCGGCTCTTGAGTGAAGCATAGCTCTCAATCTCAACGCCCACACTCCACAGGGCCGAAAAGCGTTAGGTAAAAACTGTCAGGAGAAAAGTCGACCCAAAGTAAAGATTAAAAAAAAACCGGCTGAAGTTTTTCTAATATTTATATCAATATCCATCTTCTGTATGTATAAAACACTAAACTGATTTTTGATACAACAAAGCATAGCCCAAACCGCTGGGCCAACAACTAATTCTTTATTTAAAGTTATTTGGTGCTGTATAAACACTTTAGTCGCGTGTATCTGAGGAACCAATGAAGTCTACTTAGTCGTAATAGTTTTCCTAAAAAAATGTTATACGAGTATGTTCCTTCGTTTAAGATATTTTTCAGATTTTTAGTTTTTGTAGAGGGGGGGGGGGGGGACACTGGACTCGAACGAAAATTTGCGCTATCAATCTTAATATTTCACAAATGAATCCCTTAATCGAAAAATTGATTTCTTTGTCAGAAATTTAAAATAATAGCCCACGTTACGTACCTTTCTAGTTTTTTTTTTACCACTTTGACTGCGTGATTAATATGTATATTCATGCCAAATAACAGCCTAGAACTAAGAGTCTGAGCTAAGCTGCAGACAGACGAACGGATAAACATGGCGAAACTATAATAGTTTGACTACGGAATCCAATAAGGATAAATGCTGAGCAGTTCACAAATAAAAGTCAATCAAACTAAAATGTTTAACTACAGCCCTTCAACGCTGAGGCACAAAATAAATAATAGTACCTACAAGAACCTGAGTCACGTGACGCGGTGTGCTTTACAGGAAATTATTTTCATTGGTGTAACATTTACGTGAACGTGAAAAACATCAGGTTTTTTATTATCTTTGATTAAGTAAGTATAGTCTCTTCATTACAGCGTTTAAAGAGCTCAAATCGAATGATCTTAATGAACAATAAAGTCGAGTTCAAATGTTTTTTACCATCTTATATTCGGATACAAAAATGCCTGAGGATCATAATTTTGAAATTAAAACAAAGCTACAAAAAAAACACTAAAACTGTGTTCAACTATTACATCTAACGTCCTCGTTTTTTATCAATAAAGTCTAGATTCATTAAGGCTCATATTTTAGTACCGTTATATATTTAAATAAAACAAAGACAACGAGTTATAAAGGAATCCATTTGTCCAAATGTTGCAATGCCACAGACAGACACTCCTTCAAAAGGATCATCCTTGTACGATCCACTATCGTACATTTCGCATCATCATCAATTTACGTCGACTTGCGTTTATGTAGGTCAATGCATGACAGTTCACCAATATCAGCCGTTGCGTGTATTCGACATTATTAACTTATTTTAATACAAATCAAGTTATCTTCAGAACATCAGAACTATCATTTAAAACGTACGTACCGTACAAACCTTACAACACCCTTTTTTCTGCTCAAAGGTCAAAACATGAACTTACGCGTAAATTATTGACACCAACTATAAAATAAATGCTGTTGTTTAATTATTTCGTTCAGCAAAATCAAAAGTGTTTTCAGAGTCAAGCAAAATTAATCTCGCTGCCAATTAGGAGCGAATTCGTTTACTGTACTAATTGGGGTTGAAGTGCTTTCAGACGCTGATGGACACAAAAATAGATCGCTATTGGAGCCCGTCGTTGCTCAGCTCTACGATGTAAGAACAAGGCCTCTATTCGTCTCGGTGAAACCGTTTCGCCGGTTCTCGATTGTATCGCCGACAATTTTATTGCCGAATTTCACATCCCAACCAACGTTTGGCCGAATTTCATTTTGCCGAAGCATCATATGGCAACTTGTTAAAATGATTAGTTTCATTTCCCAACCCGATTGCCAACTCACCGTTTGGTTTTTTTTTAAATGGGCATTTATTAAAATGTCATTTTTCATATAGCCAAATGGTTCACTTAGAATAATATCCAAAAAAGTCGGTGCTGTAGGGTCGCAGTTCTACCTAACACTCCTCCCCGCTACGCTCGTCGTCGTACCTAACCGGTCTCTGTAACCGGATATATGACGCCTTTTACTAAACTCATTTCGTAACATTTGCCATGTGAAAAATATTCCAAAAGTTTGAAGTCAAAATGATATTCGTCTTCATAATAATTCGGCCAAATGAGAGGTGGGCATACGTAAATTTGCCAATAAGTAGTTGTCAAAGTGAACATTCGGCGAAATGTTGGTTGGCAAATGAAATTCGACCAAAAAAAAATCGGCGAAAAGGCAGAACACCCGTTTCTCCTTTGACATGTTATTGTATCGTCAACGTTAGCTCTTATTTACTTGACCGTAATGGTGACTCAACTGAAAATATTTTACGATACCGTTAAATGTACTACTTTGCTTCTCCATGGGCAACTAGGCGCCATAGTGACTATTTCGTTTGTTACTTATAAGTCAAGGTAGATGGTAAATTTCAAATACTAGCCATACGAAGTGACTGAAAGCAATATAATCATTTACAATACAGATTACCTCAATATAACCATGGGGCACCATTACCCGTGGGAACATTTGACTATAGCATGTCAAAGGCAATACAGTTTTACCGGATAGAATAGATTATCTCAGAAAATACAAGATAAAAGATGTGTATGCAGTAAACTGTAGTACCCATTGATAAAATAACTGATTTAGCACGATTAAAACAAAATTATCCGATGAAATACAGAATCAAATGAAACAGCAACATGATATTTTAATTGAAAGAGAGACGAAAAATTATTTGTCTTTGTACCGAAGCAACCGCAAATATACTTTTATAGTTCACTACGTTGACGACGTTTCAATTCAAGCAAATTATAGACAATTGACAACATTTCAAAAAAAAAAGTATTATTGTTTTTTCTCTTTTATAATAGCTGGTTAAAAATTAGACTACCCGTATTTCGTTGTTTTTCTTTATTTAACTTAAATTCGTCGTTAATAATTTATCAAAGAAATAGTCATTAAAAAGACCGTATATACAAAGTTAGGAATACTGATGTCGTGATCTTAGCCTGATATAAAATAAAATAAAAGTAACTTTAAACAGAAACAGAACTGACAGTCATGTCATGTCACTCACTTGTCAATCATTCGCTGCCGTTCGTTCATAAATTTGTTATTTTGCGTAATTTAATTAATTTTTTACATAATTTGTAGACGCCATTAAAATAAATAAACTATTTTGCGTAGAATCGAAAGCGTGTCGTTAGAATCAAGTAATCCGTCAGACAGATAAAAAATGAACATGACAGTTGTATATTTTTTTGAATTCCTTTGGTAATAAATGGACTAAGGGCACTATAAGTGTATTCCTAACATTCACAATCCAACTTTTTTTACTGTTTTTCCTAAATATAAAAAAACTACTGCATAAAAAAATCCAAAGATATTTTTACTGTAATCAGCAGTGTAAAATCCAGAAACGGTATTTTATTTTACTACCTTAGCACAAAATGAATTGTTGTCAATTAAGGGTAGAGTCCTAAAATGTCACACGGTGTCTACAAAAGCATGTTCAGATACTCTATATTCGCGTGGGTAGGACATAATCGAACAGATTATGGGATTATAGGAGAAATTAAACGAAACCACAGTGTTACGTAATATTGATGTTCTGTACCCGGTAGGGCTTCAATTCCTGGCCAAAGCCATATTAATCAGCGGTTTCACCGGGAACCTGTCAGAACTCAACACGACTCGTGTTTCCTTAATATATTAAATCACTGTAAGGCACTTGTCACACCACCATGAGCAGGAAGCAAGTACTTAGAGCCAGCGATCAATTATTATTATATGTCTCTTTAATGAAATAATGACACTGGAGGTACATTTTTTGTTTCAACAAATTAGTGCAGAGAGTTCCCGCCGGCAGGGTGAACAACCAGCAACATACATACATAATGCCTTCATTCCGACAGTGGGGTAGGCAGAGCCACATAATTACCAACAACTCTAAAAAAATGTTACCACATTTTGCACAATTAGGCTAAGATGTTGACCAGAGTATTAGTGACAGGTTGCAAGCCCATCGCCTAACAGTACTTCAAACCAGCGAGCAACTATAATATGTTTCTTTTATTGACACGGGATCTATATCTTTTGTTCGTTTCTTTCGCTTTCTCGCCGGAATGCGGAAATGGGACAGGTGCCTATCGTAGGGACATATACCTGGTTATCATATTTCAACAACTTGGAACAGTAAATTAATAATGTATGTCTCAGATACCCGTTTATAATATCGTCTTGTAATTTTCGCTTTCTTTTCAAAGATGATAATTATCCAGGATTATTGTACTCGGTAAAATCATATCGCTTTTGACATATCGTATGGATTTTAACTCGGCCGCCAATTACAGAGGGACAGAGAGAGGCTGGAAGCGTTTAAGATGTGGAGCTGGAGAAGGATGGAAGAAGGAATTAGTTGGAGATTGTAGAGAACAGAAGAACAGGGATGATTGGCCATTTATTGAGGCACGACATGCTAATCAAAAATATTATAGAGGGAAAGATTGAAGGCAAGAGAGGAGAGAAGATTGGAAATTACTCCACCGACACGACCAAAGCTCTTAAATAAAGAGATAGAGCGAGAGAGAGAAATAAGAGCTATCATAATGATAACCAAAAGAAAACAGAAAGATTTATTGCCCAGCACAGTAGTTTTTTACATATAATTCCGCAAGATAGATACAAAAACTACAACAAGGCTTAACAATGTCTACCCAAGTTATGACCAAATGTTCAGGACTCAGCATATGCTATGAGACAGGTCTCCACAGCAACAACAACACTAGCATTTTCCGCAAACAATACGGTAACAATTCAAAAGCAATATGGTTTTACCTAGTAGAATAGAGCCTTGTTGTAATACGAGCCCTTATTAAAGGCCGGGTTTATAAATATAGCTTTTACCTACAATGATTATACCCTATTATCATGGGCGAGGTCACTAGCTGACCCCTTGTTGCACATTTATATTCAATTAACATCTGTTTGACCGTAAGGTCAGCTAGTTTGGAGCAGACCCTTGGAGCAGACCAAGGTATAAGACACGCTTGGACAGTGAAATGTGTACACACTGACGCCTCACCCAACCAGGCTATCTTTGTTGATCCTCGTTTATTTTACACAATAACTAAAGGGCGGCTGACGAATGCAATATGGTAGCGAAAGCATACGATGGATAAGTTTTACTAAATTTTGAGTACTAATAATGTATGAAAATACATGTAGTTTTTGCTATAAATCAGTACATATACTTAGGAGCAAAGAAATCGAACCACTTTTTATGTAAGTTCAGTAATAAATGGTTTGATTTCTTTGCTCACAAGTGTAGTTTGTATAATACGAAAGTACTGAAGCATCACTTTACGAATACGCCCCTTACGTCTGTAGATGTGGAGAGTTCATCTTCCCTAAGATATAAGTGGATAGTGAACTATAAAGGGAATAGACTGAAAATACCTAATGTAAAAAAATATATCATTATTTACTTCAACAATAAAGTAAAGAACTTGCTATGTTTTTTTAAATCAATTGTAGTCAGATCCATGTTATGGATATCTTTCGACATTATTTTGAAGTAATTTGCCATTAACAACTCTACAGATAGCAAAGTCTACAATTACTGCGCTGCGATACAATTAATAAGACGAGTGGAAAGTCCAGTTTCATCCAATGCAGCTATCTTATAGCTACGTCGATCGCAATTGCATTCGATTGGAAAACTCTTCATTTGAGTGTATGGGTCGCGATCGTTAGGCAAACCGAGTGTTTGTGTAGCCCAGATAACGGCAATGGGTTTAAAAGCTTGGATTTGTACAGTAAAATGAGCTTTAAAAGTTTTAAAACTTATGGCTTAACAACCACTTTTGTAATGTTAGAATAATGAAAACCGTGATAATTGTACCAACACATTTTTGACGTCTTTCTGTGTAGTAGATGCACCTGAAAATATTTTTCAAAACGATAGGACATGTTAATTTCGACTTGAATTTAAGTCTTTCTAAGATCAACTTCATTTTATTCAATTGAATTGGATAAAAGAAGCTAGCTTATCTTGCTTACACAATATCGTTAATTAATTGTAAATATCTGGATGACATTGTTTTTTAAAGTTTTATATAATTGCTCGTCTAATGGTATTAGATAGATTAGATTATAGTAACTCTTACTGTCAAGTAAACCAGGTCTATCATAACCTCAAACAAATTATGATACGATACTGCACCTGCGCCGAGATTTTAGGCGGTTTAAACCATATCGTCGATGAAATTGCAAAACCGCGTAAGTAACATTTTGAATAAGGAGCAAAATGGACCTTTTTTAATAAGAAAATAAGGTTTATTTTGATCTATCATAAATTTGTTAGTTACGCGGTTTTGCAGTATCATCGACGATATCGTCTTTGACCGTATTGTCAACGTTTTGATAGCTCTTATTAACTTGACAGCAAGTGCGACTGTGTTACACAAATACCATAACAGGTCCAAGATGAAATGGTTTTTACCACCTAGACCCTAGGCTACAACAAAGTGGAAAGGAAGATCTGAGATCGTATATCGTCAAATGCTCCTAGAAAGGGATAGAGTTACAGCAGTCCCCATACACACGCAGGCCGTATTAACAGTACATAATGCGGCCCCTGTTGTTAGTTAATTAGACCCCTTTCAGAGTTCATATCTGTAAAACGGCCTAACCATTCATCAAACCTAGCAAATATCAATCTCGATTAAACTGGTTTTATACAAACAAAACTTTGGAAGCCTCAATACCACAAATAGACACATAGATATACACTTTAGAGCTTATAACACCCCTTTTTTACATTGGGGGTTGAACATGTATTGCAGTGGTAGTTAGGTACTGAGGGTGGTAGGCATGAGATACGCTACCGAATTTGCTTAGCGAATGCTCGGTTGCTCTAGATTTTGGCTCTACATAAGTTATATTTTGCCATAATTAAACTCTGTCCTGAAATACGTGACCGTAATACAAATGCCTTCTTTCAGTCTACGAATGCAAAGCGTATTATTTCTTAATATACGTAGAATAACGAATTAGCAGCCATGTTTTAAGTGGACTAGGTACCTATAATCTTATTTTATAGGTCCACAGGGGACAAGATTAAGTCGTTGTCTCAGTGGACTGGAGCTAACTTTGACATGACTATTATAATTACAATGTGAAAAGATCATTTTGAGCAATTTGTGTAAAAATGGTTAAGATTTGACAAAATCACTTCATATTGAAGTGATGCCTTTTATCGGAAGTTTCTTATATGATTATTTATAGGCAATTAAATTAATTATAGGTAAATTAAAATAATAGGTAATTAAATACGAAACCGCACTAGAAGCTACTAATGATTTTGTCAAATACGTATATGTAATATTTCTCGTGTTTATTGGTTTTTTCCAAACACTAAACTCATGCTTTAGGACCAGCTTTTTAATACCATATTTTTTATCCTCGAAAACATTTAAAAAACAATCCAGAGTCAAGACTCCAATAAGAAAAAAAAACTTCTTAGCAAAGAAAAAACCCTTTTACCCTTTAGCTAAGAATATACGGACTGTGGTTACACACACACATAATACATAGATGTTATTGCGCGTCAGTTTCCCGAGCCAATTCCACAGCACCCTATCGAAAAAACCTCTTAAATTAACCACAAAAAAAACACCACAGGAGTTTTTAAATGTATTTTCTTGGACATTTTATACTTAATGAATGTATGTTTATAAATGTACTTACAGGATTCGACGGGCGCTATCTCGGGCCCGTCGGGGGGAGCCAGCAGCTTCATCGTGATGGCCCCTGGGAGCACGCTACTGGACACCGACACCTTGAATATTTAGCACTTAACAATCCAAAGAAACCTTTTTAAACAAGGAGTTAAACACGCGAAAACGGAGCGGCCAACAGGCTGTTGTGGGCTGCACTATCGATTGCGTGTGGGGGGTAGCGGCGCATGTGCGGGCCGCCGCCGCGCATGCGCGGTGCGCCGCCATCTTGATGCGGAAGTACGTCATTTGCCGCCAATTGTGCGGTTTGACAGGTGACAGAATACGCTTCCGGCGCACGGGCGCAATGTTCAAGCGTTGTCTGAGGCCTTTGGTGCTGTAAATTTTTACTGCCTGATTTTTCTATTATTTGGCTTTAGGAATGTTTGACGTTGTCCACCCTAAGTTACAAGACAATGTTTTGTCCCAAAAGGAATTAATAATGACACTTTATTTTACCTCCTAACTAGAAAGTGTCTAATGAAGAATATATCGACGTACATATTTTTATTCATAGGGGGTGTTCATTTTATGCCTAGTTGTGTAAATTGTGGTTTATCTTTTTATAGTTTTGTGTTTACTTTACTATTCGTCTTTCATTATTGATGTAGCTTGGATTCTTTTTTATTTTAATTACTATAGTTTTATTATTAGGTAATTTACTTACTTTTTGTAACCTTGTTATCCAGTCTTTCCCTCTTTTTCATAAACTCACAACAACCTATTTTAGTTAAAGTATTCTTTATCACTTTCTGTCATCTTAAGCACACTTGAGCTATTGCGTTTTTATGAATATGTGGGGTGTGTTTTTAATGTTTTTATCATAACTTTAATAACTAATGTAAAAAACGAGGTAAGTACGTAGATATTGTTCTCAAAGAGAGAAGTAATAGACGTTCTATGCAAAAATTACAACATGTATTACATTATAAAAACTTTCTCAAAAATTTGTTCCTCGGTTTTTTCTTTTCTTTTATTATTATTTTGTAAAGTGACGCTAGAATGCTTGCATATTTAGGCAACAGATTCAAACTTGAAAACTACTTTAAAACTAATTGGACTATGCATAATAAAATGAATTCACCTTGAAATAATTAAATAGATTCATACTCGTAGCCGTAATTATTCATCGTGTTTTTGCGCAGTTGTCATTTAGAGGTTATTTCCATGCCCTGAAAATGGTATAATTTACCCAATAACTGATAAGTACCATTTTAAGAGCATGAGAAGTGAAAAAGTTAAAAATGAAAAAGCAAACAATATTTTTCGATATGTTTGCAACTCAAATGAAATTCGGGTATTGTAGGAGTAGTTGAAGTCAGTTTAAGCTGGTGCTGAGATTTTTAACCGATAATTTTAATTATTAGCACGATGGCACGTTACACAAGTTGGCGGGCGGAGACGGAAAAGCGAGCTAGCGGGCAATAACCGCTCTATACAACATGGTAGAAGTTAAAAACGTTTTTGTCCTGTTATCGTATTGTGAACGTTTTGAAAGCTCTTATTAACTTGACAGTAATGGTGGCCGAGTTAGGATCCAGTACAATAGTACCTACAGTGACAGGTCAAATACGAAATGGATTTTATCAACTAGAATAGAGGCGCAGAATTGTTTAACGATTTCAACGTATCTGTAAAAAAGATACGTTTGCAAAAATACGTGTATTGATTAGTAATCTCAGTGTGTTTAGTTAGAGGATCGAATGAACTTTAAGAATGTTGGGGGACACAACGATTGCGCGATCTAACATACAGGTAGCGCCATCTGTTAAGGATAGTTAAGCTGATTTCAGTTACCCTGGTTAGTGATAGATGGCGCTGTTACGTTGTCACCATTGTCTACATCGCGCTAGCGTTTGTCTCCCTCAGACCGTTACTTTAAAGGTTTACAATACTTAGTTATTACCAGGGCTCGGATTTTTCATCGCACGGTAAGATGAAACACAACTATGGAGTCGATATTAAAATAAAAACTTTATTCTTATTCATACTCATACTCACTCACATTCACGCTGTAACTATTTAAACTTAATTACGTACCTAGTTTTACATACCGACTATATTGTTGCGATAGACGTTTATCAAACTGGCCGCTTTATCAAATTTAATCGTGTGCGTCATGTCACATGTGTCATGTCAATCGTTAACGACTTTGACATGTCATTTATTTATATTTGCAATTGGTGCACACGGCTTATTAAGTGAACATTTTATTAATTTTACAATAAATTGTGATTTTGAAATGGACAATACACACGTCATACCTTGTCAAGATTTTGAAACACTAATTCCTGTAGCTACATGCTCTATGGATATTACTAACTAGGAGCTTACTTAATGTTCATAATTATTTTTATTATTTGGCCCATAATGTAATAAACATGACGTGGCATTAACATTTTTATTTATAATTTAATCTTTTAGTGCTATTTAAATGAATGAGTATGAGTATGAATATGACTTAAGATTTTATTTTAATATCGTCTCCATAGTTATCTTTCATCTTACCGTGCGATGAAAAATCCGAGCCCTTGTTATTACATTAAGAGATTATTAATAATCACGGTGTTTTAATTGCTACCTCTTCCCTTAAGATCAATTGTGACACCATCTATCTTCGATGGAACTTTGATACTGCTTGTTTAGACTATAATGCTCCGCTGTTTTAATATAACCACTATTCAATGAACAAAACCGATAGATATATGAGAATATGAGGCCAGAGTATAAGGGGAAATGTTGCAAGGGAAAGGCCACGGTGAACGATCCACGATCATATACAGAGGCTATTGTCTAACGCACTCGCAATCGCAATCGTTTTTTATTTTGAAAATCGAAGGCTTGTCTGCATACAAAATGAAAACAATTGCTCCACTTTGAAGCCGATTGCGATTGGGAGTGCGTTAGGCGATAGCAACGCTGGGACGTATTAAGAAAAGGCCAAAGAAATAATCATGTCAATGAAAGGAATGAAAAAAAAAGGGTAATAATCAGTGACCGGATTTCACGGTGCAACACTGCGGGATATAGAGTAGAAATCTTAATATGGATATGACAAAAATACCGGGATCTGGTTTGAAAAGAAAATGCAATTGTTGGGATATGTATAAATAGGCATTAGGATAGGATTTTAGACGTGTAAAGAAATCAATTGAACATATAAAATATTGAGAAAATAATTCTATGCTATTTCAATATCATACAAACTAATAAAATATAATATCTGTGTGTGGTAAACTGATAATACGTACCGTATTATATCTTTTATTTATATCCATTAAAGACTTATTCGCCGATCAGTTTTAAACAAAGTTATTTAAAAATATAACTTATATGTATAGTGAAAATAATTATTCCAAACCCAATAGTTAAAATTTTAAGGAAATTATCATATGATAAAATTTTAAACATTACCCTCTTTCAACAACATCAGTCCCGGAATCCCAGGACATATCCATATTAGCATAATGTTTGAGGTCATTCACCCCGTGTTACACCGGGAAATCCGATCACTGCGCACTGGTAGAGGAAAAGCCCCAAATATGGACTACCATATACTATTTGTTAAATAAAACACAGGATTTTAAAGTTAAAGAAATGTAATAAAAATTAATCAGTCGAGAAATTATCTGGCAATCTTGTAACTATAATAAAAATGTTATAAAGAAACGAATTTTAATAATAAAATTGTACTTATAAAAAAACTCAAAATTAACCCTTTCAAAAAAGGGAACATTATATGGACCACTATGTTTATAATATGGCCTATGGGTGCGCAATATGGACCATAGTATCTAAGGTAAGATAATTATCACATTTTTTTCTACTAGAATTACTTAGGAACTTGTAGTCGGCCTTATATGTGGAAGTAATAGGTACTATAAAGTCTCCACCGTATATGCTTCCTTATTATAGTAATATTCACATAAAAATGAAATGCCATCGACACCTAGTTTAAAGGCTAAAAACTTGATGTATCTCCTAGTTAAACCAAAACCTAATGCCTCCAGTTAAAGTACATACCTATGCAGTGCGCACAAGTGCATATGACCATGTTCATAATATGGACTACTACTCCATATTTGAAACTACACTATTGGTCCATAATATGAACAGGTGTCATTTTGTCGTTAAATATTTTTCAAACAATACTAGTAATACGTGTCGTCACACGCTACAACAAGAAAGTTTACTAACAAAATAACGTTTCTAGGACACGGGGGTACAAGAATAAGCGGTGGTCATGAAAGAAGTAATAACCTTACAAAACTCACAAAAAAAAATCATCAAATGTGACTAAAAACTTCAATCGACGATAACTGACACGTGCGCGCACTGAGCTTCGCCGCGAACCACCGGCGGGGAGCCGCACCTCAATGGCGTCAAAAGCGGCCAACTTCACTTCGTTAGCAATGCCACCTAGCGAGATATTTGAGTGGTCCATATTATGTACCTGGTCTATATTTGGGGCTTTTCCTCTAATAATACTTATTAAAATGGTATATTTTTGAAATAGTTTAAAAAAAAATGAAGTTAAATGTTTAAAGCTTCATCTCAATTTTAATTTCATTTAAATAATACATTAAGGTCTTTTATAGATATATTTGTGTTTAAGCTCATGATGCTTAATTATTTTTGATAAATGAGCACATAACCCTAATTTTATTTGAGTTTAATTACTTATTATTATAATGATCTTGTATTAACAAACAAATTCCAATGAAGTATTGATTAAAAAGCTCGGTCTGAGGAATCATAAGATTCTCCTTGACTTTGTTAGGCCTCGATGATAATAATATAAGTATTATAGTAAAACTATTAGTTGTAGTTTTAGCCAAATAAGCAGATAAGTACAATCTTCGCCAACCTCAAAAAAACTTTATAGGTTATTTTCTATTTAAATATCCCCCTATTCTATTAATCTAGCAATAATACTTTTTTTTATATTAGGGTTTAAAAATGGCTTAAACGAACATGTCCTTTTTTATACAGGGTGTCCCATAAACCGACGTCAACCGGCCTAGGCAGAGCAGAGCAGCTAAAATGCCATCGATTTTAACCCCTATTCCAGTCCAGCGAGTTTTACTAGTTTCGGAGATATTGATCATTTTGATCAGAATTTTTGTGATTTTATTTTATGTCCATTATCACGAAAAATCATTAATTTTATGTTTTATTTCATACGTTTTTCAGTGGTATCTTACATAATTAGAATCATTACGGACCAGATTGGTCCGTTTTTTTAATGTTTTTTTTTTAGTAGGTAATCAAATAATGTTTTTTTCCATACAAAGAGAAATAGAGAAACTATTTAGACCATGCCTAATAAAATATTCATAATCGTTAATCGTTTTTCACGAAATTAAATCGTTTTTTATAATTTTACTCAGTTTTCATTTTGAGGTTATTTCCACGGCCTAAAAATGGTCCATACACAATCACTGAAAGTGGCGATAAAATCCTAAAGGGCCGAAGATGGCCTCCTTTTCTATTTGTACTTTGTCACCTATGAGCGCCATGTTCACCGGTGTCCTGCCGTTTGACCAAAAGTCATTTGGCAAAATTACACTTGACAAACAACGTTTTGCAAAAAAATGTTAAGTCAATTGATCATTTTACTACTAGTCATTTTACAAATGACTTACTTTTCCAAATGATCAACAGTTAAATTTACATTTTACGAGGAAGACGAATCAGGGCATAACCGACTCGGATAGGTTAGGTTAGGTGGCTTTCGAGGTTGTTTTTTTTTCTGCCCAGAAATAGGTAAACTAATTGCTAAATGATCAATTGCAAAGTGAGTTTTTGTAAGATGATACTTTTGTCAAATGTCTCGTTTGCCAAATGATCATTTGGTGAAACGTTGTTTGTCAAATGACCATTTGTCAACAATTTTTTGGTCAAACATTAGTGAACCGTGTTCACCAACTGTACGACAGTTCTATTAAATACCTAATTCCCAGTAAAAAACCAACAAGATGTTATAAATTAATTTTATTCAAAATCGTAAATAAATTTACATAAAATAATAAATATCATTACATCACGATTGTCGATGTTCAAGTTATACAGCAAAGCTGCGCGAGGCGTGACAGGTGCAGTCGCGCGAGCCTCTCTCTCGCACCGGGGTGAGGGAGAGAGGATGAGGTCTCGCGAGGCTGCTGTGTGGAGTGCGGGAGCTTAATAGCCGGCCAGCTCAGCGAAGGTGGAGTCCATCTCGTCGGCCAGGGACTTGTATCTGTCCTTGTTGATACCCAGTTCATCTGAAAAGTAAGATATGTTAGAACTGCGTCTAAAATGCTAGAATCTCTGCTACTTTTCTGTGCGCTAGGAGGAGTCTGGCTAGCAAGATGTGTCACATACAAAACGTTTTGTTTTATTCGTGGTCACGTACACTAAAGGTGCCATTCCATTTGTGGCAATTTACTTCTAAAACCAGAATCTCGTCCAAGTAATTGAATCGTGCCATGTACTAAATTTGATGTGATTTACATCAAATTTAGTACATCTATTATTTTTATGATTGCAAGCTACGTATCATGCCAGAGGCACGAATCTGAAAATCGAAGTTCGAAGTTACGTTAGCTCCAATCCTGTCACTCGTCATTTGAGACTCAATGGAGAGAAGGGGATGGAGTTAACTTAACTTCGATTTACTATTTTCAAAGTAGGGCCTCAAGGATGTATCGTGACCCAATTGTATAAATGTGTGATAGTAATTTTAATTACTTGCGTAATATAATATCTTGTGGCACATTTCGCTTTCCAGACAAGAGCGTGATTAGGAAGAAAATTCGAGAGAAAAGCGCACATAGTTTTAGTTTTAGACATGTCAGATGAAAAATGTAAAATTAATGTTATTTTATTCTCAAGTTTATTGCACAAGCTCAGCTTTATATTTAATTTAATTAATGCTATTCTTAATTAATGTAGGACCAGTACCTTGAAGCAGTGCCCGCTTCGGAAGCAGCAAAGCGAAAGACTGTTAGTCACAACACAACGGGGTCTTAACTACAGGCTCTTTGGGCCTCGATTCCACTCTATCTTGAACCATATCGTTTCTTAACATTATCAATTTGTTTTATTATGTCACTCTCTTACTCTGGCAATAAGTAACAAGACAAAAAGAGAGAATAAAGCAATATGATCATGACTTTAAAAATGTAGTTTCAGACAAAGTGGGATCGAGATCCTGTGAGGATTGTCAGAACAACTAGCGAGGTGTAAATACTTTACTTGTTAAGAACTACTGTATATACGACCAAAATATATGATCATTTTGTTATGAAATGCTTTACAAAGTGATCAGATATATTTGGATAAAAGTTTTTTATTCGACCGGGTTGGAAATGATCTTCACAACTACATATCTTCTTTTTTCATTTAGCAAATAATGTCCCTGTTAGTTGAGAGATCGTATCGACCTTTAATTAGATCGTAATAGCAAAATATACTTTTTAACTCATGCGAAGCATAAAACTCATGTTAAAGGTCATGTCTTTGTAGCATTGGACAGTCACTTGACCATTTGAAACAAAGATATTGCTAGTTGTTCATTACAAAAAATCTTTAATAACGACACTTTTCATATACGCCGCGCCACGTAAAATTTCACGGCGCAATAACATATCGTAAGCGGATTTTTACGGACAATGAAGAAAAGTGTCGTTTTCTCGACAATCCTAAAGGATCTTTTAAATAAAAAAAGACAAGGGTTACGTTAACGTGCAGTAGAAAATTATGAAACAAATGAAAGTTGATGTCGCAGTTTCAGCATCAATGATGGGAAGAATCAGGGTTGTCATTCTTTTGAGCGCTCGTCCGACGCTAACTTTGATCGACAAACGTAACTTGTCTTGACTCGTAGGTAAGAGCGGCGTTAGGAATATATGACCTTGGCAGAACTGCGTCGAATTAAGCTCCAAATGACCAAGGTCGAAGACACGCGAGAACCTAAAAACCCTACGCATTGACAGGTCAAGTTAGGTTTGTCGTGATCTGTTTTGTGAAAGAATAACACGGTGGAGACTGGGATCATTTACAAATTACAGCTGGATCTAAAATGGACTCTAAGGGTAGCGTGTGTCGGACGGTATTGTCTTAGACTAAGCTAGGGCGGTTAGTATCCTGTGAGTTCGGCGAAGGTGCCGTCCAGGTCATCGCATATCGCCTTGTATTTCTCCTTCTCGGTGAACAACGCGTCTGGAACATGTTGTTTGTGATAATAACAATAATTAACAAACTAATTTACCTTACGTTAAAGTATTTTCCAATTAAACAGTTGACTCGAAAGAGAAATTGAATAAGTACACCGTATTTTTATTAGCGGCCGTTGGTGTTTGAGAAATAATTTTACGGACCCAACAAATTCAATTGACAGATTTTTTAATGTTTTTTAGACCATTGTTTTTGCTGTTATTTTGTTTTTCGAAGACATAACTATGAAAAATAAAGGAATTAAAATGAAAGATGAGTAAGCATAATCCTTAAAAATGGTATATTTTTGAAACATTTTTCAATAAACTGAAGTTAAATGCATACACAAAGATCTTTTTGGAAAAAGATTTGCGTTTGAACTTATGATGATTCATTAATTTGAGTTTTAAGTAGCACATTCCAACGTTATTTCAAAATTATTCAAATACCGTACTTCCATCCAATCAGATACCAAGTTTAATTATTATTATAATGAGCTTGTATTGCATTGACAAAGAAGCTTCAAGGAAGTTTTGATTATAAAGCTCGGTCCGAGAAGTCATAAATTTCTCCTTAACTTTGTTAGGTCAGCGTTAATCCAGAGTTTCAAAATCGTTACATATTATTAATATCAGCGTGATAGTAAAAGTGTTTTAAGCTATTAGTTTTAGTTTTAACCAAATAAGCACAAAAAGTTCAATCTTCGCCATTTTCAAATAAACTTAATAAGTAATAATATTAAAATATCACCCTATATAATCTTGTTTATTTATCTAGCAATACTTAATACATTTTTTATATCATAGGCATCATAGCGTTAAAAAATGTCTTAAATGAATTTGATATAAAAAATCAATTCTTAATACGCTTTTATTGGAATTGACAGTAAGTTCCCGATCTCTAAAAGCTTCTCAAAATATTCGCTAATATCCACCCCTTACTAGTATTTTGTACCCTGATATAAGCGCTAAGCTTCTAGAAATCCCATACCAGTCAAAAATATTCCATATCGTTCATACTTATATCCTGCCAATCGCATACAGTCTATTACAAAGATGATGTATCCACTTTTTCACCTTATTGCATTGTAATAATGTCCAAAAGTGGATACATCTCTTTGAAGTCGACTGTGCAAGACACTCTATCTCCTTCTTATTACCTTCGAGCCTGTCGACCTCCTTCTGCAGCTTCTTGACGGTCTTCTCGGCGTACTCTGCGCGGGCCTCGGCCTCCTTCAGTTTTCCGGTGAGGGTCTTCAGCTGTTTCTTGAACTCTTCCACGCGCTGGTTGGCCTTCTCTTCTGAGACTTCCAGAGATTTCAGGGAGTTACCTACGACCTGGAGAAGATTGAGCATTTTTTAGAGGAAGGTTCTGGTCTCTTGCAACAATGTTGATTGGACCTCACATGTCCTTAAATAGTATTCAAAGCCGGAGCCTGTCGTTTGGCAAATATATGTTTGCCAAATGTATCGTTTCCCAACTTTTTATTTGCCAACCCAATTTTTTCAGGATTTATTTCAGTACCATCGTATAGAACCTCATAGGTTAGGTTAGGTTAGTTTTTATAAAATGTTGAAATATTTACCATTACAGAAAACAAAGTGGGTTGGCAAATGAAACTGTTGGGAAATTATACATTTGGCAAACATATTTCGCCGAAACAAAGGTGACCCGTCCAAAGCATTGCGGCTAGTATATAAATAACTCTATTATAGATAAACACACTTACACAGATACACAGATACAAAAGTTAAACTTATAACTCCCTCTCTTTTGTAGGAGGTTAAAAATAATAATCACCGATTCCTGAAGGAGGAGGCTAATGTGTTTATCAGCCTATATAATTACATGTGTATGTTTGTTCCTTTGAAGCGCTCTAGAAATTAAACGCATGGACCAATTATGATGATTCTTATGTCAATCGATTTGCCTTAATCTTGTGACTGTCTCTAAAGATATGACAATAAATTCAATACGGCGGCATCCAGACGCCATTTTGTAAAAAATAAATAAAATAAAGTCGTCGAATGGAACAAGTTGGGTATCGTTAAAAATCATCTTTAAGTTTCTTACATAATTTTTCATTTTGAATGGTCATTTAGGATTTATAACGATTTAAAGTTGGTTAGCAACAGGCGGGTTTTTAAAGCTCGCTTTTTGTTATGTTATTTTATTTATTACGCATCTAAAGGACATATAAATTATATAGCTCTGTCCTTTTCTCTCAGCAAAAACCGAACTGCACAGCTACGTCGTGCTTTAGTGTTTCCGTTACCTTCAACTCCTCCTCAAGCTCGGAGATCTTGGCGTCTCCAGACTTGACGCGGTCCTCAGCCACCTCCAGCTCGTCTTCAACGAAGGCCAGCTTGCGGGAAACCTGTCATACCACAAGTCACTTTGAAACTATGTTGCCTATAATACTCGAAAAAATAAAATTTGTGTTTTTGCTTTTGATGTTTCTGGAATTTAAGTAAAATTGATTAAATGTAGTATTTTTACTGTGACTGTGTTTTGCATCATTTCGAAAGTTTGTTTAATTGGAACATGATACGGCAGTTTTTTTTTTAACACTATAATATAGAACATAATACGAAATGTACTTGGAATGTAGAAAGTAAAACAAATCAGCATATTTAAAGTAATCAACCTTTAAAGGGCATAATATGTCTAACTTCATATCATAGAAGTTCATTAAAAAAGTTTTAAAAAAAAACGCAAATGAATCTTAAATCATGCAGTCATCCATAAGATACGCCACAAACAAATAATCTGATATTCCACTAGATATTTTTGGTAATTATGTTCTTGTGCTTAGCTAATCAATAAACTTATCTTTAATTCTCACTTTCTCTTAATTTGTTTTGGGTCATCCCCTCTTGCAAAATGTCGCAACTTTAAGCACGAGGAACTAACTTCTAGGTATTAAATAAAAATTGGCTTAAAAAAATCACGAAATCTGTTTCTATTCAAGCGCCTGGTGTGAGCTTATATAAAATCCTTGGTCTGTCTTTTTCTCCGTCCTAGTGACGGAACTGCTACGTGTCGTTTCGTTACCTCGTCGGACTTGCCGTCGGCGTCCTCAGCGAGCAGACGCGCCTCCTTGAGCTGGTTGGTGAGCTGGTCCATGCGCTCCTCATCCTGCTGCGCCCTGTTCTCCAGCACCTTGCACATACTGCGGACAAACAGACAAGGATTCACATTTTGACTAGGGCATGAGTTCAGGAATCTCAGATTTTTGAAATATTTTCAAATATAATATAAGGGAGGGATAATCCTCTATTATCATTATCACGTTACCAAGGTGTTAACAATTCCTCAGCTGATGATTATGGTTAGAATTTGAAATATCTATGGGTATTTTTAGCCAAGGAACTTTAAATACCTACCCTGGGGTTTTCTGACTGTCATGAAAATGTTAATAACTCCTATTCTAACCTATCCAAAATTCAAAAATTCAAAATTCAAAATATTTATTCAGTAAATTGGCCACATGATATGATATCTATTAGTTTAGATAGAATATTCAAAAGTTATGTACATATTATGGACCGTTATATGAAGACTGCTTTCTTTTCTAATGCTGGTATGAATTCAAGCTGCGTTCTACTAGAACTTTACATACAATACAATCTATTAAAGTGGATCATTTATTCGATTCCGAAGGTGGTCCCAAAGCCAAAAGAAAAATGATGTCATAAATTTCCCCCCTTAGATTTCTTCTCTATCTTCCCTGTCACAAAATAAAACATCTGTCACTTTCTGCCAAGTATATAAGCGAGAGTGACGTATACTTTATCCGCCGCGATAAAGGCCACCATAATACGGGCCCTGGTGACTTACCGGTTGTTCTCGTCAGCGGACTGCTGCGCCTCCAACAGCTTCTGCTGGGCCGTGCCGGACCTCTCCTCGGATTTCTCCAGGTCCTCCTCAATCTGCTGGACTTTCCTGAGGAACAAACATGGCCGTTATTATTTAGAGCATGGAATAGGCTTCTTAGGTTATCTGGTACAAAATTATAAACATGGTAACATTATAAATAAATATCAGGGGACATTGTCACACCAATTGACCTAGTCGCACACTAAGCTCTAGCCTTGTACTATGGGTACTTGACAATGTTATAAATACTTATATAGAGTAATATATACTTAAATACATAGAAAACATCCATGAATCTGGTACAAATATTCGTGCTCATCACATAAATATCTGCCCTTACCGGGATTTGAACCCAGAACCGCTAGCTTTGAAGGCAGGGTCATCATTACCAACTAGACCAGCGCGTCGTCAAACATTGCAATCTAATGATTAGCCATGCATTAACACTTGTGTGTCCCCTTCAACTTACTTCTTTTTCTGGACTTATGTAATAATAAAGTAGCGCAAAATATTGTTTTGATTTAATTTTGATACAAAAAAAATAAACTGATTGCAGTAGGTACTCTGACTTCTAACGCGACTGACTTCTTATAATAATGTTTTTAATCGCATCAGTTTTCGCTCCTTTTACGTTAAATACAAAATTCTCGTAACATTGGCATTTGCTAAAAAAGCAAGGAGTGAAAGACACTAAAAAAATACAGGTAAGTACTCTTATTACTTTAGAAAATCGACATCATGCAGAAATTTCCCTGTTCGCCTCTACAGAGGTGCCTCATTCATATGTGGCGCAATCACTTATTTGGAGTACTTCAAAATGCATCACAAATGGGGCATGGATAGTGAAAAAGGTAGGATGTGATCGTGTCTTGCCTGTTGAGGGAAGCGACTTCAGCCTCGGTGGCGGTGAGGGTCTTCTCCTTCTCCTCGAAGTCCTTGTTGGCCTGGTCCAGCTTGTTCTTGTTGACGGTGAGGTCCTCCTCCACCTGAGACAGCTTCTTGCCCAGCTCTCGGACTTCCTCGTTCACCTAAGTGGAAACACGGTGTAATTAAATATCGGAGACAATCTCACAAATGTTACTAAGACTCGGAAAGGAATATTGGTGCTCATCACACAAACAAATAATGACTATCACGTCATTTCATATCAAGAGTCAGTACCTTTTCGGCGCGGAGGTTGGCGTCCCTGGCCTGCTGTTCGCAGGTGTCAGCCTTGTCCATGGCGTTGTCCTTCTCCAGCTTCATCGCCTGCATCTTCTTCTTGATCGCGTCCATGGTGGCGGTTTTGTGTCTTTACTTCTTCTATAGAAAAATACGCCAATGGGCCTGCAATTCAAAAATAGTCTTCTTATTACTAATTCGATAACTGTGCATTGGTCGTTATGATTTCGATCTGGGTGAAAGTAAAATGGTGAGCAAGACTGTAAACTCCCTAACCAACTTATGTGGGGTCATTGATGAACTTTACGATAATACCAAAAAAACTCGAAGTGACCCGTATATATGTATAGATCTGTATGAGTTACTAGTGACTTACGTCCGTCCGAAGGTATCGTATCGCCGATCATGTTAATGGTGTCATTCTAAGTACCCAAGTGACTGTGATGTTATCAACCCTCACTTTTTCCTCATTGAAAATGTAAATGCATATATTGCAGCACACTAATATAAGGTTTCTATTCTACTGGGTTTTACTATATTGCCTTTGTCATGCTGTCATATTGTCAAAGTCGTTACAATTTGTCTTATTTACATGACAGTAATGGCGGCCAATTGAAACACAATATGGTACCACGTCAAAGGTAATGTGGTTTTGCCCGGTAGAATAGACGGCCTGTGGTTTTTACTTTGGTTTTCTTGTGTAAAATTGTCGCAGATGTGTGTGCCGTGTTGTCACTTTTTTGTTTATTTTAAGTTAGGGTCCCTCTTAAAACCAGCCCCATGCCTCGCACAATGCTGAGTATACACCTGTCAGCGCCATGTTTTAAATTACTTTGTTTGGCTTGTCATTTGGAATTGTGTTGTGTAACGTTCACACAATACAATTACAAATCATTTATTTCCTTTTTCTCAACTTTTCGCAAGATATTCTGCAAAATAATCCACGTAACTTTAATCAAAACTTGGGCTACATCAGTACGCGGCCAGCATTGCGTCATAACTTTTCTGTGGCCGGTATTTTTTCAGGCACCAGCAACAGTATTCGCAGCCTGGCCCGCCGCCAGAACCGGCTGTGCATAATTATGAGACAAACACATTAAACTTTAGAACGTTTCTCTGATTTGTGCTGGGCTGAGCGGATATGTTGACGACACTTTCAAAGGTAATTATCGAATGTATGTTTCTTTTGGCATGGAAAAGACAAAAAAAACATACCTTCGTTTTTTTTTATTGTAACTTGAGGACGCCCGCGACTATCCCGCTTCTCCCCCTATTTTAACCCTTTAGGGGGTGAAGTTCCATGAATCCCTTCTTAATACACCCCAAGGATATCCAATGAATATTCCCTCCCAGTATTCATTTTTATTTTTTTACCTTTCAACCTGTCACTAATATAGGTACATTGTTAAACATCTTAGCCTAATTGTGCAAATTGTGGTTACAGAGTTATCAACAAGTTTTTAGAGTTGTTGGTAATTCTGTAGTTTTGCCTACCCCACTCTGGGAATGAAAACGTTAAGGTATGTATGTATGTACTTTACGGAACAAATAGTGTAGCTAGAATCTCTCTTTAATGGTTACGTATCATAATTTAAACTCAAAATGGCTAATCTCTCAATGCAATTGAAACTATCTGAAGGGTAAGTAAAGCACCAGTGCACTTAGTTATCTCTATTACATAAAAGAATAGCAAATATCATAATATTACAAAATAACTAAATCGATGCTTCAACCACATCCGTATCGTTATACAAGCAGGTCATACAGAATCGCACTAAAGACCCAAATAGACCATAACTGCCGCCGTAATGTTCGGGCGAGCATAAAAGTGATAGTTACAGGAATCCCGACATTCCCCACGCGAAAATAACGGAACCGGCCCGAACCGCGCTATTTCTGGACACAACCGATATTGTCTCGACCAGCGTGAGACTTAGTATGTATCGATTACATAGCTTGAACCCAACTCGTAACAATACAAGACATTATTTTGAACCAGCTTTTGCTTGCGACTTCGCGTAGATTCCCTCAGGATTTTTTTAATTTTCCGTGATGAAAAGTAGCCTATGTGTTAATCCAGGGTATAACCTATGTCCAGCCGTATCAACGTGAAGGATTAACAAACTAACACACACACAAACTCACAAACTTTCGCATTTATAACATTAACATACATACATACATAAACTCACGCCTTCATTCCCAGAGTTGGGTAGGCAGAGCTACAGAATTACCAACTCTGAAAATTTGTTGATAATTCTGTAACCATATTTTGCACAGTTAGGCTAAGATGTTTACCAGTGTATTAGTGACAGGTTGCAAGCCCATCGCCTAACAGTACTGCAAGCCTTTATTCCCCTAGTCGCCTCTTACGACATCCACGGGAAGACATGGAGTAAGTATTTATAATATTAAGTAGGATAATTAATTAATATTAATTTATTACACGCAAAAATACCGGGTGACTTTGTACTGAAATTCTCAGCAAAGCTTTCCGATATTTTTTGCTTGCGAGTGGCTTGTTTCTTAACAGTCCCTAAGTATGGTGCTGTAAGTACTAGACTTAATTTGATATGCTTCACGATTCTAATACAGTATGATTCTAATCTATTAAATACAAATCCATTGGACCCTAGACTAACCTCAGGTTGTATCTTTGATCCCACCCAGTGGATTAGTTTACATTACATTATAGAGAGATTAAAAGTAGGACTTAGGTAACCATCGGTAAATTTTAAAATCTAGGTTGATTTTGTTTTATTAATATTTAAACTAGCGATTCGCCTTCGCATATCCCAAATTTACAATACATAAAATCTTTTCGTGAAAGAATATCTACCTGAAGGTGAAAACCGGATCAAAATCCGATGCGTGGTTTAGGAGGAGTTAACGGATATACAGACAGACGCAGAAAGCGACTTTGATTTATGCCATATAGAGATCCTAGAGTCGTTTTCTTCTCTGTTTGTTCCAAACCGTTTTACAATTTCAAACATCTCAATTGATTTTCGGACGATACTAATTACCTACCTAGAAAATATTACACGATTCGACATTCCCCATAAATCCAATTCCTGAGGTTAACCTGCTTTAATACCTAACCTTGTAACCGTTCTCAATATTTCACATATTTTGGTCACATACCTATTTTTCAAATCATGGCAGACATACATCAAACGTTGATCATATTTTTGAAGCTGTGTTCATAAGAACAAAACACATTTTAATAATTAAAACGGAAAAACTATTCAAACATAAGAAAACACAATAGAAAGAAAACTTTGAAAACTCTTAACTAGGTACATTTCTTTTTTAATAATTACATACGTACATACATACATAAACTCTCGCCTTCATTCCCAGAGTGGGGTAGGCAGAGCTAAAGAATTACCAACAAGTCTTAAAACTTCTTGACAATTCTGTAACCACATTTTGCACAAGTAGGCTAAGATGTTTCCCAGTGTATTAGTGACAGGTGGCAAGCCCATCGCCTAACAGTACTACCAGCCTATATTCCCTTAGTCGCCTCTTACGACATCCACGGGAAGACATGGAGTGGCACTATTCTAACCCGGCAACCACACGGTCGGTACGATCTTATTAACTACTATTTTATTTATGTTTGTTAAGTAGAGTGACTCCTGCAAGACGTACATACTCGTTATAGCACAAAATAAATATAAACAAAACTTAATTTCGTTTAACCTTAAAAGTTATACGAAATTAAGCATTGGTACTACTTCTTCATTAAACTCCACGAGAAAAACTTTTCTCTGAGCGCCTCTCTTGGTTTTCGTTTTCCTCAATCACCGAAATAGCTGTTTTCTTAAACGATTACTTAATTACATATCTTATCGAAGTTTATAAAGTTTACAACCTACTGATAAAATGAATGAATAAATGAATGAATGAATGAATGAATGATGTCTAATGAATTGAGTTTAGTCGTTTAATTGTATGGTAAACCCCGCCCTAAGCCTCGTGTTGAAAGCTCAAGCTTTCCTTAGGGATTATCCCTTTAGTGGTCCCTAACAATATCTGCTACTTAATTAAAGTTATAATAATAGGACCGTGTTTGCTTAGGACAGGTCGAGTGAACTATGAACTATGTACAGCATAAGCAGTCGCCTTTGACCTTGGGGCTTTAAATTCATGGATCGTTTCTACTCCTGAAACTGAGCTTCTTTTGGAAGTAAGTTGTTAAAAATATGTCCAACTTATTTTTTATATTTTTCCTGCAAGTTTCAATGTACAGTCAACAGCATAAAAAAGTGATCATTTATGTAGGTACCTTGTCGCTTTCAATCGTTCACTATTTTGTATAGCATTTCAAACATAACGTTAAAGTGACAAGGTACAGTCAGCAGCATAAATAAGTGATCATTTATGTACCTTGTCACTTTAAAGTTTTGTTTGAAATGTTATACAATATTGTGACACGGTTGAAAGCGACAAGGTACAGAAATGATCTTATTTATGCTGTTGACTGTACATAAATGATCACTTATTTATGCTGTTGACTGTACGCGATCCAAATCTCCTTTAGCCCTCGTACCAAGGAAATGTCGCCTCCGTACCATGAGATGGTGATTATAAATTTGCAAAACAAAAGAGTATCGATCGTTGCATTTAAAGCGACAAGGTCAGAGGCACCTGTATAATGTTCATTACTTACAACGTTTTTCTACGTACATTTCACAGGAATTGTTTAAGGTGATTCGGCGTTATTGTAACTACTAGGGTGAATGTATCTTTAAGGAGTCTGATCTACTAAGCTTAATAGCAATATCTCAGACAGAACACCAGTAGAAATTGCAACCTAGTTATAAACAGAACAGAGTTGAAGTTGCTTTGGCTATTAAATTTAGATATTGCAATTTTGCTTAAGAGGGCAAAAGTACATTTGTCTGCTTGTACTTTCTTTGGCATAGCTTTGGAAAGTTATCTAAAGCGAGTAAATCTTATTCATCGATATCTGAATCGTTGAAATATGGCATCGTGGTGATTTAAACTGGCTAACAAATATATGTAAGTTATATAAACCCCGTAGACTATACAACCACCGCAGGTCATCGTACTCGATCATTTTCATTGAAAATAAAAAGTAAATAGTCGTGAAATGGTAGATACCACCTTATTACTTTGTAAGACCGCTGTAAATACCATGTTTTTTTAAAATGATTATACATATTATCAAACTTTCTCAATGTCAAAGAATATTGCTCAGCTTTCTAAAGAATAAGATAAAAAAGACCCCAAAATTGAGTTATGAAGCGAACTTGTGTTTTTATTATTTATCTCTTTTAAACGTCAAAGCGGGGCACCGGATGTTTCCTACTACCACAGCTTTCTTCTGTCGTATCTCATGACATGATTGTTACACTATGAATGATTCAAACATCTAAAGTTAAATTAATGGCCCGTCAACTTTTTCCGGAAACTGATACATATTATGTCTAAATGCTTTAAGGTATATTAGTGACTTGCGATCTTTTAACAAGCATGGCATTTCCTGCCCACGAGCTCTAATCAAGGTTTTTATCGTAAAGCATGTAAACTGAACGTCATCTCTTAAACCCATCTGGCAGATGCCCAATATGTGGGTGTGAGGCGACCTAATCTTTCTCCGGGTGGACGATGTTGTCAAGTAGCCCACATATTCGCAAGATATACTAGCCCCTGGGGGACCGACAGATATGTGGGACTAATTCACTAAGTCTGCGTCACTTTGGTGTTAGTTTTATACCTACCGACGGTGGCAAAAACCATGCCCTCGGGATGTAATTGATATGTTGTGTTTAACTCTTGTTTTGGAAGTTAAAAAGAATTAAAACATAGCAACATCGGGAATAGGTTATACAATCTCGAATGTAGAAGTAGGCCTCGATGGTGAGCAATTATTATAGTTTGTAGTTAAACATTTATTACCGTATGTTTGGAGTGTAATATCTATTTCAAATTGAAGCGCTGGTTTTGTAAACGAGCAATGGATGTGTAAAAATATGGTGTTTTTATATTATTATAAAAAGACAAAACGTTAAAAAAAACAAGCAAAGGTTGAACTCATGTTAAAATACTTAAGTATTTATTTTATCTAAATTTTATAAATGCGAGTGCCTACGAGTATATGTTTAACACATGGGTTTTGCTAATTCATTGATCGCTCAATCGAGTAAACCACGATGCCTTAGCTAGTGTTACCTACTAAGGGCGATCCAAGTTGCATGATAGGTTTGAAATCTCCGACTGCAGAAATTCGTCAAATCATATGACATATCAAATTGACAGGCGATCATAATTATACTTAGTAATAAATTGTTTTTACAGTCGTTTACGTTTGTGTCTTGTTTACAACTTGATTCAAATCAGAATTTAAGAAGTAAAAAAACGAATCCTCAAAATATCTTTGAATTTGTGACATCGATTTTACCAATCTTTAAAGGCCTTGTAAAATTCAGTTTGCCTTTTATTAAAAGTCCATCCAGTATAAAAGGTTCGATAGACACGCTGTCCCTTAAGAACTTTCGTAGTAATGGCAAATATTTGGGAATACTTTCGTTCAATAGACAAACATTAGACCCGTTGAATGGGATCATATGAAAGGCAAATTCGAGGAAAAGCTTCTCAAGGACATTGACCTTCAGGTCTTTCAGAATTTCAGAGAAAGTGCCATTCTATTTTCACTTACGTTTTGTTTATTCAGAGGTCAACATCTTTCATAGACTGTAC
This sequence comes from Acleris emargana, assembly GCA_927399475.2. NCBI lineage: Eukaryota > Metazoa > Arthropoda > Insecta > Lepidoptera > Tortricidae > Acleris > Acleris emargana. Next base: position 14,898,008 of record OV656853.1, on the reverse strand, counting down.
TAGGTATTGGCATTCAAATGTCCAATATTATTTTTTAGTTATGAATATTTTACAAAGTCTAATTCAGATCCAGATTTAGCTTCGCTTGCGCCATGTTTAATTATTGATCCACTAGAGAAAATACCTACGGCCCAAATATTTCAGTAACGGCAGCTGCGAATCCCGTTTGAAGTGTTGCCAACATTCCCCCGTAACCTGCAGCTGTCAAATATGGCGATAACGCGACACTATTCGATATTTGAATAGAATTAGTTTTGTAACCTTTTTGTTTCATGACAGTTGAAGATCGACGTAAATGTGTGCCTTGTGGTGTTTTTTGATTTTACGAAAGTTGCTAAGAGAGGTAATTTTCCGAGTTTCATGCAAAATGTGTAAATTATGTTAACTTTTTCTTTTCATATTGAATTACGTGTGAGAATTGTTGTGGCAAGTAAAATCCCTATGCTACTTTTACGATACATTCAGTCATGTACCAATCAGCAATTAATAAAATAAAACAGCTGCATACCGTTCTGTGCGCCCTAATTACAAGATATATGGGCCAGGTCCGACTCTAAATAAAAATCGAGGAGAGTTTCCTCATATCGCTAAATAAATACTGCTGCTCGACGCCGCAAATAGGTTATAGCAGAGTGGGCGGGAACCACTATTTTCAGCGAGGCCGCGCGCGCGCTGAAACCCGAGTCACTGCCGCCCGCGCACCTATTATGAACTTGCGCGCGCAAATTTCACTTTCACACAAATTTTAAATTAATCAATCGCACAAATTCCAAAAGGCTTGGATACCCCACACATCACGTCACAGGCACTTTCACTGGTTCCTCGCTGAGTCCTGGGTGATGGTGGAGTATCGCCGCGCGCGCACTCACCTCCAGAGCGGGCTGTTCACACGGCGGAGCGACACGCACTGCGCGGGCGCCCCTCGGGATCGCGCCAGCGCCCGCCCGACTATTTTCGGTGCCAAAATCCAGGATTTCAATCCATAGCAATCGTGCGACTCCGCCCGTCACGCTTACGCTCGCTATTTCAGATATTAGACGCTCTATTCCAACTCAAATTGAATTACATTTGAATCTTGCTACCTGCGGAATAAGGTTTCATACAATCTTGAGGGAGAGGCCAGTTGCAATGGTTGGCGGCCGAACGGCAATGGCACCGCAGGACCTGTCGATCCGATGGATCGATGCCCTGACAGTCAATGCCGGCTAATTCTAGCGTATCGCTCGCCCCTTTCGTTCATGATTCACGTGCTGCAGATTTTCTCCATTCTGCTGGACGCTATAGACACTTCTTAAGCGCTATAATTAGCTATCGAACGCCATGGTATCGCGGCTTTCATCGCGGTAACATAATCTCGGTACTGCTGTAAATAAGTTTGTTTGTACAAACTCAAGCTTAAAAGCTGGGTTGGTTTAAGCTGAAGCTTATTTGTTTGTGCACTTAACCGGTTAATAAATTAAGATTAAAGTTGAATTTTGACACTTGGAAATGTGAGTTTCCGGCGTAGGTAGATTTAGATGAGCTGATTTAGATACAAAAAAAATAGTCATTAAAAATAGACGTCAAAGGTTGACAGCAACATCCATGCAACAAATTCTAGTAATATGTTCATACATTTTTAGCGTCTTTCTTTTTTTACCGACGACGGTAGGGTTTGGGGTGAGAAGATGTTTGTGCAAACCGATTGTGCCATTTATCTCAAAAACTACTTGTCCGATTTTGATGCGGTTTTCAGTAATCGGTTTGTGGTTGATTAGTGAGGGTTCTTAAATAGGTGTTATGGTAGTAACGGACTAGGGGGCGCTAAAGTTAAATATTTTATATTAGCTACTACATATTAAAGAAACTCGATAGAACTCGGTAGGTCAGTATTTCTGTAGAGAGGGGTGATATAGAAACTCTAAAAATTATATTGAAAATTAAAAAAAAATATGTAAAAACCCACGTCGTTGCTCGGTTTAAGCGTATAATATGTATGTGGAGCAAAAGACGAAGGCAACTTTATGGCCTTTCTTTTGTTTCCAGTTCGCGACCGGCGTTAAGTGCTTCTCGATAGCTCTAATTCTTCCAACGCTATGCTATTATGTGGGTTGTTGAAAAGTTTTATTTGATCTTAGATCAGTTAGTAGTCACCAGCAATAATATATTATCCAACTTTGGGCTCAAAAATATCCGACACGTCTCTATTACTAGAGGCATAAAAGCGTGTCAGATATTTTTGAGTGCAATGTAAGATAATTATATAATTGCTGGTGACTGTACTACACCGTCTTTCTAAAGATCGTACTACTGAGTGCGACAAAAGCTTGCCCTTTGGCGACTGTTTTGGGTCCAAAACATATAACCACCTTATTGTTTGTAGAGCCCTGTAGATTGTAGACTGTAATGGTACAACTTAATATGAGTGGAATCATATTTTTTTTCTATTTTTCCAGCACCTTCCTTCTCTTGAAAAAATACACTCGCTGGAGCTAAATAAATAGGAAATATTTATTTAATGCACACAAAAATACAGTAGAAAAAATATGAAGTAAAAAGAAGACATAAATTAGGTACGTTGAACAGGATCTCTCTCAGCATTGTGCCGCAGGAAAACTGCGGCGCTGATTTTCAGAGGGACCCTGACTTAAAAACTAATCTACGTTAAACATAAAGACGTGTAACAGTAAACAGGTAACAGGTAACATGACAAATACTAGCGACAATTTGTTTTGTAAAGTGAAATAAAAATGAATATAAAAAACAATATAAGAAAAAACTAAACAAAGACTTATGCTATTTTATTTTATTTTATTTATGTTAAGGAAATCCAACAGCTATACAAATTACAACAATAGACCGAGTAGGAAACCGTTAGCCAATTACAGGATCTCACTACTAGATGTAGAATAAATGCTAAATGCGTACAATACACAAAACGACACAAACATAAATATTATAATTAAAAGAATTTAACAGCTATGACTGGCAAACACATGCTAGTTTCACTCACTCAAAGCACCTCGCCGACAACTTTTGTCTCACGGATTGACCCTTGCAGTTAAATATGTCCAGGTCAACCTCTCTTGCCAGGTTGTTCAAGCTCTTACCTGCACGTATTAGGATTCTTCTTCTTCTTACACCATCCCAGTCAAATCCTCGAACTACCCCCATGCTGCCATTGACTAATTCTTCTCTGTCCATAATATTCATTTTTAACACCACTCGTGTACCAAAACCCAGTACCTAATATGAGAACCCAGCTTTATGGTGTCTGATATTAGGCCTCCTGTGTCTTTTGGGTCCACTGGAGCCGCAGCAGGTGGAGGTTTTTGACCGTAGGTCCCTGGACTCTTAACCTTTAAGTGACGAGGTGGTTTCAGAGCATTCTGAAAGTACGTAACACTTAGGCCATGGCAACAAAGTTCAATATAATAGTCATGACACTCATGACGTCTGTGAGACGTATACCGCGGCAGTTAAGTTAAGGTTAAGCGACGTGTAAAAGTGCCCGTGCAGCCTATTTTTTATCTTTTTATTTTTATCATCTCGTACAATTTCGTTATTAATTTACACAACGTATGGTGGGATATATCCGAACAGCTTCTCCAAAGTCGGCAAAGTTTCATTCTAATGGAACTCTTTCTCTTCTCTTTAACTATAGTGGATGCGGCTCAATGCTTTCTACATGAACAACTTACTATTGCAATTGTACGTAATTATATCGTGTTGATTTACAACAAATACCCGGGCAAAGTTAAGTTGTAAATACTTATATATGATTACTATTTAATAAACTATATCGATATGTAGTACAAAGTACCTACAGTCGAGTTCATAAAGATGTATACACTTTAGTACCTTGTCACTTTAATCGCTGTGATAATTCGTATATGGCAGTTTTGAACATGGCATTAAATAGACAAGGTACTAAAGTGTATACATCTTTATGAACTCGACTGTACATAATCCCTTTTCTCTCTAAAAAGTTTGACATAAAAAGCAATTATTTTTTTTGGAAAACCCCACGACGGTCAAGACGTAATTGAAAAAGGATAAAATAATTTTAAACCCCGAACTTAAAGAATTTATGTAACGAGGGATATAATGAACGAAAATAGGTTTTATGAGTAGAGTTGATCTCCCGCGGAGTCGGTCATATAAACAATAGAGTATCAGTTTTCATAGCATTTCCCTACGTGTCTACCTATTTAGACCTATTTGGTTCTCGAAGATATAGACGTGGCAACAACATTTCAACTTTTCAAAAAACTTTTCAATTAAATAATATAAATGCCGACCACTGCTGGGTCAATATAAATGGGATTTTATAATACCTATAATAAATGGTAATTTTGAATAAGAAACGAGTTAATTGTCTCTATAATGTCTGTGAGTACCTACGGTCGTCTATATAAATATGTATACACTTTAGTACCTTTATCACAACGATTAAAGTGACAAGGTACTAAAATACATATTTATATAATCGACTGTATCTACAGAGGTAGCAAACTTTAGGACCTGTTTATATATTTTGCTATGCAAAACAGAAATGCTACCTAATCTTATTGGTGGGTTCCTTACGGATACACTTCGACACTTACTTGAGGTAAAGATAATAGAAAAAGTTGTTCAACATAGATAAGAAGATCAACGTAATCTACGTACGTTACGTTATTTCTTATTTAACTATTAAGAAATAATATTATTTTTATAATTTCAGTTAAGATAAAATAATAATAAATAATAACGGACAATGTCACCCAAATTGACCTAGTCCAATACTAAGCTTTAGGCTTGTATGGTCACGAGCGTTAATTTGGGACCCATTTCAAAGTATAACCATCCTTGACCGAGTGACAGATAAGACACGACACTTTAGGATTTTAATTATTAGTTTTATTAGAAAGTTAACGATAGTTAAAGAAGGCTAATGTAAACAACTGAGTTAGTGGAATTCACTATCCGTCATTAACTGAATAATCAAGTGTTTTGTATTACCAATTTGATGTCACCTGTATAGAGAAATACCGCGTCGTATAATAATATATACATAGAAAACCTCCAAGACTCAGGAACAAGTAGGTACTCGCGCCCCTCACACAAATATCTGCCTTTCCCGGGATTTGAACCCGAGACCGCTAGCTTTGGAACTCAGAAAACCAGGTTTATTTTATTTGGCATCGGATATATTTATTTATTTTAATTTTTATTGGAGACCTAAAATTCTGTTGTACTGCGTAAGCCATGTAAGCGCTCAAAAATTGATTTTTCGACGACTTGGTAGAAAAAACATTGAATTTTCTCTAGTAGCTACACAAAAACTTATTTAGCGTGTAATCAGGCAGCCCTTAGAACTCTGACCCTGACATTATAAAAAAAATTGTTTGACACTTCTTACGACTTGAATAATAACGTCACTGTGAAACAGTTCTATGGTGGGTTAGGGTTTCATTGGGCTGAATGACATGAAAATCCGTTGCATTAGAAGAAGGAACCGGAGAAACAGATGATTCTACGAGTATATTTGCGATTACCTCAGAAAACTACTGCACCGATTTGCAAAGTTATTTCGGGAAGAATATGTAATCTTTATTCTTCTGAGATGGTTCCTAGATATAAATAGACTATGACATGTCTTTCACGTGTCGGTCGTGGCGCGTTGCACCGCAAACAATACGAATTTTGCCATATAACTTAGGAATACCTACACAATGGCACCACCATTGTGTATATCGCGTTACAACAACTGCCTGTTTGCCAAATTTAACTTGGCTATTCAAAAAAGAAGGTACTGTTATACCCGTAGGTATGGATGAATGTATGCACTAAAAACCATTACAGACGAATTACAAACCCTTTGCAAACCGCATCTGAGTCGATCAAACCAAAATAAACAAACAATCTCTCACCTTAAACGCATAATAATATACTTTTTTGTTCCGGCTATGGGATTAAAGTATTTTTTAAAAGAACGAGTACCACTAACGCCATCTATCGTCGAATAGCTACATTACATTTAGCTTTTTGACGATAGGCCATGCCCGAATAAAAATTCGTCACCGCATTCGCCTAAACGACCCATCCGATGGTAGTTTAAGCGCAAAAGTGTTGTTTTGCCTTAGGTAGTCGGATAAAATCTTGTAGATAATGCTTCCAATATCAGAACCATTTTTGTCCCTGAATTTATTCGTTTAAAAACCGTTTTGGGGCCAAATCTAATGGACAAAACTAATTAGGTACGGTTAGGTTTCATATGAAAAGCATTTTTGATATTTTAGCTGAACGCTAGCTACCGAAGAAGGGTAATGTTTTTGACTTGTATGTATGTAGGTATGGTTCTCTGTTCCCGTGCAGCCACAAGGCTGAACGGATGCCCGGTTTCGACAAGCGAGGTGTTAGATTCGTATTAGCGTCGCGGGTGTCACGGGGCACTTTGCGGCAACTGCTTTGTCCAACTGACCAATAATTTCCAATTGAATATCAAATTAACAGCCAAACCTACCTCATATTGATGTTATGATACTAATTTTGGTCAATTGAACAGAGCAGTTGGACCACTGCCCTGAAACTGATTTTTCGTACCCGTAAGCGCTTTTAATCGAAATAATAGCCGTTTTAGAGAACGTGATTGCAAATATGTACTGAATGTACTTATATATACCTACTCGTACAAAAATATTGCTCAGCAGTTGACGTCTTTCGGCTGACATGATGATGATGATGATGGGGTTTTAAAGACTGCTTTTTGTTAGACTTGTAGGCATTTAGTTTAAAAATCATAAACGGACACTAATTTTATCTATTGGTTCAGAGTATTTTAGACGTTAAAGTTCCTGTCTATGTTGGAGTGTTTACTTTAGGTGTCTGTCCTGTCTTTTAAGTTATGCATTAACGGTGTACGGGCTTGGATAAAATTCAACCAGTCCATATTACAGGATACTTTTTTTGCCTTAGAAAATGTGGGAATTCCCGAGTGAATAACAATGAACGAGATAAGTCGCGATTTCATCCGCGTGAAGTTGCCAGCGACATCTAGCTCTAACTGTGTTACGTAGTCTAAAGAATAAATAGAAAAGTCGTTCATCTCCGGCCCTTTTTACTACAGGAGGTCATGTCAAATTTGGTAACGATCTCGGAAATGGATTATACTAGGCTGACAGGATAGATTGCGATGCCCCGACTCCAAATAACAACTAGTACTTACTTTATATACAACATTCATCCATTTCCCTGATCGTTTTATTTTGGGAACGATATCAGTATCACCTTTTTCTACTGTGCGCAGGCAGACTGACATAATTTGGAGTCAGGGAGTTGCCCTCTACCCAGCCTAGCATAATCCATTTCCAAGATCGTTCCCAGTTTGGTTGTGACCTCCTTAGTCTATTTGGAGTTTCTGTTACCTATTGCCGCTCGGACATTAGGGCTGCGTCGCTTGATACACGCACACAACCAAACGTGCAATCCCGACTAAACCGACTTGATGCGTCCATGCGCACACATGCAAGCCGCGTGATATACTTTTGTTTGAAGACGAAGTACTGTGCTGAGATTCTACACGGCAAAACCTTGGTTTTTGATCTTTTTCCGTATTGTCAACATTTTGATAGCTCTTAATTTCTTGACTGTACCTAATGGCGGCACAGTTAAAAACAATACCATAACGAGTCTCAAGTAATATAGTTTTACCGTGTTGAATAGAGGCGCTATTTATACTGGGTCTAGGCCTAAGGCCGTGAAGCCGTGATCCCCCAGAGCATCTGCCGGCCTTACACTTTACTGTAACCTGTACCAGTGCAGACTTGCGCACGCGGCGGTCACGCCCGGCAGACGCTAGTGGGATCAAGGCGTAAAGGTATCAGGGTAAGGACCAAAAAGTCAGCCACGATAAGTCACTCAATTAAATTTTCTATTAAACTTTTCCGCTGTGACACGAAAATTAGCCATACAATTGTAGGGATAGTTTACGTCGCGCAACGGAACTTTTTTCGACTTCGTTGTTTGTATGGTTAACTGCGCTTAACTATGGTCCAACTTTTTGGTACTCACCCATCCAAATCGTTAAGAACTGGCTTTAATAATACACAACTAGTTTCAAAATTATACTTTATTGGAATGAAAAGATACAGCAGTTATTCTTTGGAAAGGGAAGCTACATTACAAAACTAAGCAGTCATTGTTTAAGTCGATTGTATTGTGAAATACAACTTTAGCTTTTGAGAATAGTAAATCTAAAGCTTATAATATTGGGTAAATAAATAAACCAATACCTACACAGAAAATAAATATAAATCATTACAAGTCGTGGTTACAATTATTAAAGATCCCCGCTCATAATTATCTCTGGCAGCCGCGCATATTCGTTAGGAAATAAACTTAATTTAGAAATTAAGGCTGTGAAATATTTCATTACTTATACTAGCGTCTTTTTGGTTCACATTCAAATGTTGGTTAACTTTTTTGAACTAAAAAAACAATGTGGAATTGTAAGTGCAACAGACAATGAAATACTTATGGATTAAATACCCACCATACCCACCATTATAGACACATGTTAAAGTACCGATTCGGAGTTATTAAAATGAAATTAAATATCGAGACTTATTGAATTTAAAGAGAATCTTTGGCTAAAATAATAGGTTATGGGGATGGTGGATAAAACACGCAAATGTCATTACATTACTTATATCGTAACAGTACAAGACATATCGCTAGAGACATATTATTGTGGATGCTTACATTATGTTATTACGACTTTATTTCATAAGATGTTTAATTTTACTTAACTTGATAAAATGCACTTCATAAACACATCTCGTAAAAAAGTATGAAAAATTGCAACATACGAAAACTACGCACGTAAATACATACATGTTTTACAAATAGTTATTAAACTAGTAATTATTATTTCGGCAGTGAACTAACTAAGGCTAAGGACTGATTTAGCATTTTTAAAATGGCGCGGCGTCCCTAATTCATAGAATACAAACTCAAATAGGTAGTCTACGTCCGCTTGCCCTCTTACTACATTTTTGTACAAGTATCAAAAATTACAATTCTTTAAACTTGATGACTTTCAACATGAATTTAAGATAACAATATTTGATACTCCAATTATGTCGAACACTAACATTAAAAATATATTAGGCATTTCGAAATTGCTCACCGTTCGGTAGAAGCCTCATGTTCTACGTTTAATAAAGTCACAAACCCATCAGAGAATCAGAAACAGTATCTTCCATGTGCACAATGCAAAGTAATTTTCATAAGCTATTTTATTTGAGCCCGCAGTGCACGACTTCGCTTTTCGCGCCATGCCGCGGCAAGATGGCGGCGGCTGTCAGACCGTTGCGTTTCGTTTAGTAACCGGAGAGGTCAGCGAACGTTTGGTCTACCTCCTGGGCGATCGCCAAGTACTTGCTGCGTTCTTCCAACACATCGACTGTTGTACAAGTTAGTTGTTAGTAGTGGTTAGTACACACACATCGGTTAGCAAGAAAGGGTAGATAAAATCTGTACGGCTAGTAAAACTTGTATTTTCTCGCTTTTCGTTTAGTGACTAAAATACAAGTCGCGGGCAAGTTGTACTAACCTTCATCATAAACCTTCTTGCTATCTTACTTTTCATGTTACGGTCGTCTCAACTGTCAAGTTAAGTAGCTAAGAGTTACCATAACTTAAACAATATGATAACGATATGGTTTGAGGGCTTATTTCTACGAATAGGCATTAGGAGAATTTACTTCATAGATAAACATATCTTTCGTTTTTCTGAATGTAAATAAAGATAACACACTCAAGCAAGTGTAACCACGACTCTTGCGTGTAAAATTCTATGTAGTTTGCGAACCTATAGGACTAGACTAGAGTTATATTTTTTTAATCTTTGAAGCCTGCCTACCAAACTTTTGTAACTGACTGTGTTAAAAGTGAAATCAGCAAACGTTTGAATGCACCAAAGCTTACGAACTTAACTGGTCAAAGTAGGGTAAAGTCACCCGTGGGCGGCCAGAGACCAGTAGTCGACCTTATATGAGTGCAAAGAGTGGGAATAGTTATTTGTTCAACAAGAGAGCAAAGTTGGTTTTTGCTGTGAGTGATGATTTTGAATCCCGAGTAAGCGAAGGATTCTATTATTGAATCACGAGCGTAGCGAGTGATTCTAGGTTAGAATCCTGAGCGTAGCGAGGGATTCAAAGATACGAGACGTAAAAAACTTTGGTCTCGTGTGAGACATACAACTATTCACCTCAGCAGCGAGAACAACACAGCGTGAAGCTGGTAGGGCCAACGCAGGTCTTCCGTTGTGACCATTTGGTGAATACACGACTAAATAACGACACGATCGCATATGCATCAATCACAAGCATTTTCGCAAAATACTAATAAAATAAAAAGTGGAAAAAATAAACATGAAACAGATAAAACCTGTCACTCAACTTGATAATGCCGTAGTGCAAACACAACTTTATACAGCTTTATGTAGTCTGTGGCTTTAAAAAAACCTAACTAGGCCTTGTCTATGGCTATTGGCTACAATTATCCCGCTATTTTTGAAATGCGTTCTGAAGCTGCCCCCGCGGTTTATGTCACGAAATTAAAGATTGTTAAAACGATAACAAAATTATGTTGATACATGATAAACTTCTTATTTTTCATTAATTTTGTCTTCAAAACATTAAATAAAAAAAAAGATTGTACCTACTGTATAAAATAGTTATAATAAACACATTTCAAACTTTAACAGATAGTTTTATTTGCAATTTTACGGTTATGTGTGCATCCGAACGTGCGTTTCTTTTTGGGCCTACTATGTGTGGAATTTGAAAATCGAACTTCGAATCAAGTTGTTTCTATCTCTCGCTTTTTTCCTATCGAAGTGAAAGTGACAGAACAAAGTGAAGTTCAATTTTTTCGAATGTTGTGAGTAGCCCCAGCACTGCTCACGGCATTTAAAAATAATAATTAAAAAGCTACTTTGCCTCTCGCTCGCAGCAAAATTGAATTTTGCTCACTGTTTTTAAGCAGCAAAACCTGCTTGTTTGAGCTGCTGAGGTGAAAATACATATTTTTACTCATACAAAGTATAGGCAGAGGCCGACTACCAGGTCTCTCGCTGACCACTGGTGACTTTACCCTATCCGTTTATTCAAAATACGCTGTACAATACTACTTTACAGTAAGCTTGGCAAAAACCAAGCTGCCTTTTTCGCTCGTAAAGGGCAACACAGACTAACGTCCGTCGGCCGGTATTGGCCTGTCAGTTCATCGTATAAGAACACGTACTATCAGTTTTTCTTAAGGTTTCATACATTTCTGTACTCATTTTGGACTGTCACTAGTAAACTGTTAGTTTATGGTGCCCTTTACATTTTTTCCCAAGCAATCTTATCCAGTTTACCAAACTATAGCCTACTAAGTAGCGTGCCAATAAAATACATATGCATTATGCATCTACATAGCAAAATAAAAAAATAAAGCATCTACTTACCTTAATTATTACCGTATTTACAAGCATCTAGGTAGGTACTTACATGCCAATGAACAGTGTCATTCATAGTTTGACGAATATCAAATAATTAGAATTTTAAGTTCGCGTCCGAAGACAGCTCTACGGAACGCCGTAACGTCGTCGGGCCACTCTCCAGCCTCCTATTTCATAACTTTTACTATGACACGTGACAGAGGGCCTACTACATCTCTTTCTTTAGATTTAGTCTCGAATGTCGAGTGACAGGGATGGAGCTAACGTGACCTCGAACTTCGATATTCAAAGTAAAGCGTTAGGTGAAATTTCAGGAGTTCTGCTGTTTGAGCGAATTCCCAAAAACCTATTTTTCGATGCAACTGTTTATTTTTATAGTTACCAATCTAACCTAAGAACCTTACTTACCCGTCGCTATAAGCGGTTTTGCTGTGTAGGAAACTTAATAAAATTATACAAATAGGTTTTTGGTAAATGAAACACTTAGAAATGATATATTCGACCGAAAATATTTGCAGCCTATACCCTATACCCTGCTATGATAAGCCAAATGTCGGCATCTCAATAAAATCCTGTATTAATCGAAACCTCATTCATTAACTGAGTATTAAATCTGTTTTGGGATAGGTTAGGTCATGTGATGTGTCCCATTGACGTAGGAACTTGTTAAATAGCAATGTATGCCGAATTGTCAACCGTCACCTATCAGTCACGATTCGTAAATTATAATTAGAATTTGATGACGTTTACATTACGCACAATCTCACATCATTTAATGGTGCGTTCCTATATTCAAAACCGTTGGTAGAGTTGTGACGTCTCGTTAAAATTTGACACATTTTGTACGTAGAAAATGTCATCACGCTACTGCCCGTAAGAAAAACGATTCGTTTCTTGAATATACGAAACAGGACATAGATAAGATAAGATAAAGATAAAGACATTTATTCAGTAAGTAGGCCGCACGGGCACTTTTACACGTCAAGAATCTACCAGCGCTTCACAAGAGGAGACCACTGCTGAGAAGAAGCGCCGCAAGAAACTCAGCAGTCAGTCATTTTTTTAAATATATTTAATATTACAATGGTACTACTTAGTCTAGCATTATATAAATCTATAAATAGCAAATTAAAAAATATTTCAAATATCATGCGTAGTTTCCGCAGGAAAACACCAAAATCTTAAGATAGAAAGAGAGAAAAGGAAAAAAAAAAGAACTCCTACGTATGTGTATATAAGACGGTGCAAGATGACCACATAAGATTGATATGTTTTCCTACATCAACGGTGTCCCCCAGACAAGATAAAGATTTTGAATTTGGAAAAAAAAAACAAATAAAAAATATATTATTGATTAAGTTTCGGGTTTAGGCCAAGCATGTTTGTCTATTAAATAGTCCTCGATCCTATAATACGCTTTAGACATTAACGACTTTTTCAAGTAATTTTTGAGTGCTGGAAAGGGTAACTTTAATACTACCTCAGGTAATTTATTATAGAAATGAATGCATTGACCAACAATAGTTATTTGTTCAACAAGAGAGCAAAGTTGGTTTTTGCTGCGAGTGATGATTTTGAATCCCGAGTAAGCGAAGGATTCTATTATTGAATCACGAGTGTAGCGAGTGATTCTAGGTTAGAATCCTGAGCGTAGCGAGGGATTCAAAGATCCGAGACGTAAAAAACTTTGGTCTCGTGTGAGACATACAACTTTTCACCTCAGCAGCGAGAACAACACAGCGTGAAGCTGGTAGGGCCCACGCAGGTCTTCCGTTGTGACCATTTGGTGAATACACGACTAAATAACGACACGATCGCATATGCATCAATCACAAGCATTTTTGCAAAATACTAATAAAATAAAAAGTGGAAAAAATAAACATGAAACAGATAAAACCTGTCACTCAACTTGATAATGCCGTAGTGCAAACACAACTTTATACAGCTTTATGTAGTCTGTGGCTTTAAAAAAAACCTAACTAGGCCTTGTATATGGCTGTTGGCTACAATAATCCCGCTATTTTTGAAATGCGTTCTGAAACTGCCCCCGCGGTTTATGTCACGAAATTAAAGATTGTTAAAACGATAACAAAATTATGTAGATACATGATAAACTTCTTATTTTTTATTAATTTTGTCTTCAAAACATTAAATAAAAAAAATGATTACTGTATAAATTAGTTATAAGAAACACATTTCAAACTTTAACAGATAGTTTTATTTGCAATTTTACGGTTATCTGTGCATCCGAACGTGCGTTCTTTTTGGGCCTACTATGTGTGGAATTTGAAAATAGAACTTCGAATCAAGTTGTTTCTATCTCTCGCTTTTTTCCTATCGAAGTGAAAGTGACAGAACAAAGTGAAGTTCAATTTTTTCGAATGTTGTGAGTAGCCCCAGCACTGCTCACGGCATTTAAAAAAAATATTTAAAAAGCTACTTTGCCTCTCGCTCGCAGCAAAATTGAATTTTGCTCACTGTTTTTAAGCAGCAAAACCTGCTTGTTTGAGCTGCTGAGGTGAAAATGATTTATGTACTTTACGGACGCGGAATTTTCGAATAGCTATTTTATTTTTATTTCTAGTATTTAAATTATGTATATCAGAATTTTTTGTGAAAGAATCCAAATTTTTTATAACATAAATAATATTCTCATAAATAAATTGTGACGCTACAGTTAAGATATTAATTTCCTTAAAAAGATCTCTTAAGGAGTCACGGGAATTTAAGTTGTAAATAGAACGAATGGCCCTTTTTTGTAACACAAATATAGTTTGTATGTCAGCTGCCTTACCCCAAACCAGAATACCGTACGACATAACACTATGGAAATAACTATAATAAACTAAGCGAGCTGTCTCAACATTGGTTAGTTGTCTAATTTTCCTAACTGCGTAAGCTGCCGAACTTAGTTTACCTGCCAGTACAGCTATATGGGGACTCCATTGCAAATTTTTATCTATTGTTATGCCTAGGAAAACTGCCTTATCTACGATTTGCAAACACTCGTCATTTAGAATAATACTAGAATCTAATGGTTTAACATTAGGCAAAGCGAATCTAACACATTTAGTTTTCTTAGCATTTAGTAGCAAATTGTTGCTAGTAAACCAATTAAGTACTTTAACTAGTGTGGAGTTTATGCTACTGAAGTCTATGGATTTTCTGTCTACCTTGAAAATTAGTGAAGTATCATCAGCATAAAGTACAATATCACAAAGTTTATCTACTGATGGTGGCAAGTCATTTATGTAAACCAAAAATAGAAAAGGACCTAAAATAGAGCCTTGAGGCACACCTATTTTCACTGTAGCTCCATCAGATTGTGTTTTGTTTACAACAACTGTTTGAGTTCTATCACTGAGATAAGAAGACATAAGACTTATAGCTTTATTAGACAATCCATAATGTTCTAATTTTAAAATAAGGGTCGTATGAACCACGCAATCAAAAGCTTTAGAAAGGTCACAAAATATTCCTACTGCATCGCAAGATTGCTCCCAACTGTTATATATATATTTAATGAGAACAGATGCCGCATCAATTGTTGATCGACTTCTGGTAAAGCCAAACTGGTTATTGTTAAGTAGTTTATTTCTATTAAAGTGACCTAACATATCATTCAGAATTAGTTTCTCAAAGACTTTACTTAAAACTGGTAGTATGGAAATGGGACGAAAGTTCGTAATATCACTCATCTCACCCGATTTAAAAAGAGGTATGACTTTACTATATTTCATAAGATCTGGAAAGATCCCTTCTGAAATGCAATTATTGTAAATTAATGCTAGATGGGGTGCAATTACACCTATGATAGGAAAAAGTACACTAACTGATGTGCCCCACAAATCCTCAGTCTTCTTTAAACTAAGCGTTTTAAATACTTTGACTATTGAAACTGAATTTATAGGGCTGAATTCAAAGTTTATATTACATTTACTGACATTAGTGCAAAGTAATGATTGAGCTTTAACCGCGGATGATTTGAGACATTTCGTAGTATTAATGGCTATGTTGGAAAAATAATCTTCGAATGCTAAGGCGACGTCTTTATTTGACGTGATTTGTTTGTCACCTGAGTTTAGGGTGACCTGATTATCGCGAGTTTTAGTTTTACCCGTTTCTCTATTTATAATATTCCATACAGTTTTTACCTTATTGTCAGACGATTTGAGTTTAAGACTAAGAAAATTTGCCTTGGCAGTTAAACAAACTTGCTTAAAGGTCTTTGAATAACTCTTAACATAATTTAGGAAGTCAGCATTCTTATTGTCCTCCCTCTCTCTATATAGGTTGTAAAGCCTATTTCTACTTTTATGAATACCTGCAGTAGCCCATTCGCTAAATTTGGTTTTCGACCTAGTTAAAGTTTTCATTTTAAAATGGTTATTAAATTGATGCAGAATTACGCCAAACAAGTCATTATAAATACTATTACACTCATTATGTATGAAAGGTAACACTGATAGATTACTCTGGACTTTATTTTTGAATGATTCCAAACGATTATTAGTTATAGGTCGATATGTTATTGTCTGAGGTTTTTGATAAAAATCATTGACGAAAGATGCCTTCTGACCACTATGGTCCGAATTAAAACAATTAAATATTTCTTTATCCAAACATTCGCAATTACAAAAAATATTATCTAAGCAGGTTGCACTACTAACACCTATCCGAGTGGGTTCAAAGAACAGATTACCTAAATTAAAAGATTTAAATAAACTTAGTAACCTAGTGGTATTATTTGACATTTCGAGTAAGTTAATATTAAAATCTCCACAAACTATAATATGCTTCTGGCTATTACAAGCTAATTTTAACACATGTTCCATAGTTGATTCAAATGTGCAAAAATCAGCCAATGGTGGTCTGTAAATACATATTATTATATAACTTTCTAGTTCTGCGCAAGAAATTTCTACAATCCTTTCTACTGATAGCTTGACAATATCCTTTCTTTCCTTGGATTTAAGAGTACTTTTAACTATTATTAAAGAGCCACCATGAATGGCACATTTTCTAGCAAAACAACTAACTAATTTAAAATTTACAAAATCAAATATTAATTGGTCTTGTCTAAGCCAATGTTCAGTAATGCACATAATTTGTACATTTTCACTATCTAAGAACAACCCTATTTCTAGTTCTTTGCTGGAAAAACCTTGAATATTTTGGTGAATTAAATTTATACTCAAGGGTGTTCCCGCTGTCCTATAATTTAGTTTAAATTATGAGGCAAGGCACTATTGCCAATATTGGCTTGCTGGGGCTGGGTACTACTATATCCATTAGGTTCAATATTATAAGCTAATAGGTCAACCAAGGTCAAAATATATTTCCTTGGCACATGAATTTTTTGTGATGTTAGTGTGATGGGCTTTAAAAATTTATTTAAATTGAAAAAGTGGTATTTACTATTGCAGGATATAGCATACATTATCGAATTAAATTGAGCTATTCTATGATTATAACTATATGGCATTCTTTGTGAGTATGGTAACGCACACAGTATAATTTTACCTATGCCATTCTCTTCAATTGTGTTAAGTGTTGACATTAATTTATCAACACTGTATTTATCCACACTAAGACCATTTCCTATTAAAATTACTAAAGTGGTGGTCCTGTCAAAACTTCCTTTTAAAAGTAATTTACATAATTGCAAAAGAGTTGCATAAGTCGTTTTGAATGATTTACTTATTACTTAGTACAATAAGCACCGATTACAAATATTGAAGTAACAATTAGCCTTATCCACTCTATGCCATCGTCACCAAATTGCATCTTTCAGCCACCCGTTAAACATAACGCAGTAGAAGAGGAGATTAACATTTAAATGATGGACTGACACTGGATGCCAGCGTTGATAGACGTCCCGATTAAAAAAATATATATGTCCCGCGCAGGACAGGCGCGCGTGGGACATTTAATTGCGTGCTGAGGAAGCGCAGCCGGGTGGCACAGACAAGCTTGGACTGGCCTGGATTGTCTGTCTAACTGTCTATGGCTATTTTTGCTATCTATTGTAACGTAAACGTTATTTAAAACCAACGAAAGAATCCTGCTTTTTTCGCTCAGTTTCATAATCCCTATTTGGCCAAAAAAATATTGCAGTGAGCCCCCAGCAACTCTGCTGGGGGCTCACTGCGTCTACGGTCGAGCAGAGTTGAATTTTAGTTAGTTACTCGACCAAGCTAGTGCTACGATAATATGTCGAACGCAATATGGTTTTAGAGAGAGGAAAATAATATAAATACTAGCCCCTGTAGTAGTAGAAGTATAGATTTTTTCAGTAGTAAGTAGGTATGCAATTTCAAAAATCATCTCTACACAACTCTCAATTAATTAAGGTCGCTTACACTTAAGAACTTTGTACTTATACAGTCATACCAGCATTGTTGTTCATATAAGGGTAAAAAACAAAAACACCATAATAGTTAATAAATTATTTATAATATTAAACGAAAATAAATACCGCCATAAACCTATGGTTTGTAATACTTTAAGTCAGGAGTATAAAATATAAATTAAGTTACATTTATACAAATAATGTGAATCGCGGGCGATGGTGTGCCATAGCATGACGTCGGTCCCAAACATCTTATTCCTTGAGGATAAGCTCCACGAATGCCGTGTCCAGATCGTCTCCGATGTCCTTGTACTTCTCCTTTTCGGCGACAAGTTCGTCTAGATAATATTAAATACATTAGAAATAGTGCTCCAATCTAACAATTACCTAAACAATTTCATTCAAATGATTGTCTCCTGTAACTTTTCTCCGAGCAATTTTCGCCTAAACATTGAATGTTTGGTTGCTCTTGCTACTATAGTAGGCGCATTCGATCGCGTCATTGTAATACAGGTTCAACTCTTTCAGTCAAGTGTTGCTTTTATTAGTAGCAGCGAATGAAATAACGTAATAATCATGAAAATGCTTACATGTGATCCTGATTATTCCGAAGCCATGCGCCGTCGCCGTTTCGTTTCACTAGGGTGAGTCAATCGAGCATGCAGTATTAGAATTTAGTCGAAGGCTGGTTTAATAAAGCTAACAGTTTACTGGCTTTAAATGCATATGAAAAGCGAGGGTCGTCGCTTCAGTGGCAGCAGGTGCAGCGGTCGCAGGGCGGCGGCACCGCGTGCAGCCGGCCGGCGGCGCCGAGCGGCGGCGACTCGGGCAGGCCCAGGTCGTCGAACGCGCAGTCCAGCTCGCCTCCGATCTCGTGGAACATCTCCTTGCCGGCGATCAGATCGTCTGCGGACACGCGCGCCGTGAGCCCGACGCTGCTCGGGAGGCCACACGCATGCGGGCGCTTCCTAACCCGGACCGGGTCTACCGATTGAAATACTATTCCATCAGCTATATTTTGTTATTATTTTTATTTAGAAGATAAAAAATTAATTCTCGTTACATCAAAATATTAGGGTGCACCGAGGTATATTATATTTAGTCATCGATCCGGAGCACGTAGTAGATTCGGAGGGTTGGAGAAAGATCGGGGTGGTTTATTACGACGGAGGAGCCGCCGCCGCGGGGGGAGCGGCCTCTGCCGGGGGGGCGGGCGCGGGCGCCGCGGGGTCGGCGGGGGCGGCCGGGGCCGGAGCCGCGGCACCTTCCGCCGCCGGGGCCGCCGCGGGAGCTGCCGCGGGAGCTGCCGCGGGAGCTGCCGCGGGCGCTGCCGCGGGAGCTGCCGCGGGAGCGCCTTCCGCGGGAGGAGCCGCCGCGGGGGCGCCCTCTGCAGGCGGAGCCGCAGCGGGAGCTCCCTCGGCGGGCGGCGCGGCGGGCGGGGCGCCCTCGACCGGCAGCGCGGCGCCGTCGGCCGGCGGGGCAGCGGGCGCGGCGCCGTCGGCCGGGGGCGCGGCCCCGTCGACACGAGGCCCGGCTCCATCGACGGGAGGCCCGACTCCGTCGACGGGCGGAACGGCTCCGTCGACGGGTGGCACGGCTTCACCGGGCGGGTGTTCCTTTTCGTACTCGACGCGCGCGATCTCGTCGACGCGCGCCTGCTCGACGCGCGCGATCTCGTCGACGCGCTCCTGCTCGACGCGCGCGATCCCGTCGACGCGCTCCTGTTCGACACGCGCGATCTCGTCGACGCGCTCCTGTTCGACGCGCGCGATCTCGTCGACGCGCGCCTGCTCGACGCGCGCGATCTCGTCGATCTTCTCCTGCGCTACGCGAGCGGCCTCGTCGATTTTCTCCTGCGCCTTGCGCGCGATCTCGGCGATGCGCTCCTGCTCCTTGCGCACGACGGCCAGCTGGCGCTCGTTCGGGTCGACGCCGGGGATGAGCTCCACGAACGAGTCGTCGATGTCGTCGCCGATGTCGTTGAACCGCTCCGACTCGTTGATCAGGTCATCTGCACAGGCGCGCGGGTCAGTCATGCCGGGACCTGGCCATGCGGTGCGGACACTAGGACAAGGGTCTCTCCATGCCCCGTGCTTCGGACGATGACACAACGATGACTCGACGATGCTTCGATAATTTCGACTCATTCCCGCGCTTCCGAATCGATATTGATGAATTGTATTGTACAATGATTAATGATTTTTTGATAGCTGATAGAATCGATGATTAGTGAACAGGAAGGTTAGAAGGACCACACGGATTAGTCGTCAAAAAAACACAACACCGAGTTAAAAATAATGATAATATATATTTATAAACACTTGTGTTAGAATACTCTTAAATTCATTAATTTATTTCTCACGAACTTATCTACCATTTCATTAATCGATAACATTAAAAAAGACGGATTCCCCTCGATTTAGCGAATGTTTTCGTAAGTATTACAGTTTGTTTGTATGCGTGTATGGCGGTACTCGACGCGCGCCCTCGGACTACTTTAGCGACAATTGCATTCGGCATTTATTCATCGATTAATTTAAATAAATAGCAACAAACTCTAATTATGACACAAGAAAAATCATACTCGAAACAAAATAGAATATCAAATACTTCATAGCAAGTATATTCTTATAAATATCAATATCCATCACTCATTAAATAAAACATCTAATCTCTTCTCTAACATTAAGTAAATAGAGTTCATGGAAATGCAAACAGCGCTTGCCATCCGCGCCCGGAGCTGCGGACGGGACCACTAAACGGGGTCGTCGCGATTACACTTGTCTCTACTTTGTTCTACGCTACATTGGAATGAATCGGTATGCAAAAGGCATGGAGTGCAGAAATATCAAAACATTTTGGTCCCCATTTTGGAATGTCACATTTTCCCTTATTACTAGAGTGCCATAAGAAAGCGGTTACTATCAGCTGCATCCAACGGCCAGAAAAAAGGCCAAGACAGTCACTCGATAAATAATGACTAAAACGAATGAGGGTTTACGAGTACACTTCTCATCAGAAAATATTAGTAAATTTGTGTATCAAATAAAAAAATTGCACATGGCAGTGGTGTTGTAGCGAACACTCGATCTCGACGTTACAATAAGCGGCTGGCAATTACTCTATATCTAGTAACATCTAGGCGCCCGCCCGGCGTCGGGCATCAACTCCGAGTCAATAGAATAAAAAAACTTCCAAACAAAAGCACATCGCCAGAATAGAAGGTGCGCGATTTCCGAATTCAAATCAAATCTGACAGTTCGCCATGATGGCGGTTCGATTTCGATTTTGACAGTTGCTAGTGTTGGGAAAGCGCGCTAGAGAGTGAGATCGGGTCGATGGCCGGGGCGGGCGGGCGCGCGCGAGGTGTTCACATGTTCTGGATGTCGTGAAGCGTGGCCTCCATCTCCTCCTGCAGGAGTTTGCTCTTTTCGCGCTCGCCAACCAGGTCGTCTGCAAGGCGACGCGGCCACGGTCAGTCGCACGCAAAACAACACGAATTCAAACGTTTACTGACGTCATTTAAATTCTCTATTGGACCAATTTGGCAATTTTACCATCTATATTCCGTCTACTACTTCGAAAATACATACATATCTTCACGAATCAAATGACAAAAACTAAAGAGCGCCTCGACGTTTTTATATTACCCCGGTACTATTAAATTACTTATTGGCTTGTGCACTTATAGGTACGAGTTTTAGTTCAAATTTGAAAGTTACGTCAGTTAACATTTGAATTACACGAGAAAAATCAACATAAATCAAAAACCATGCAATCACGATAATTTACACAAGGTTCGAGCAGTCTAACACAAAGACATGCTTCAAATAAATAATAGTAACTAGCATATCAAAGCCCAATTAAAATCAACTTTACAAAACTTTGGAAAAAAAAACCCAGTGCAGCTTAACATGTTTACAAAAAGTGGATTGTAATTGGACCTTAATGCTACTAATTACAATCGAATACACAACCGTTTTTAGCACATTTCCGTGATTCATCAACGTTTCCTAATAAAGAATCCATTGTATATCATTCTACAAAAAGACAATCGATTATTATTATTAGTCTCGTGCAAATTCATTGCAACAAAGAGCTCAATATAAATTCAAAATGGAAATATGCTGGCAACAATCGTGTAAACGATCACTGATTTAATCGAAATAAAAACTAAGACTGTTACTATGAATTAAAAAATTAAGCTAGTAATAGCGCAATGATAGTAAATAAGCTTCACATCTATTATACAGCTTGAAAGTCAAGAAGCCAGTTCTAATGACTGTGCGTTAAATGTTCCAAGCTTTAGTTCAAACGTGTTAAAACTTGACTTCAGAGATACTTTGAATTGACTTAACCGTACTGCTGAGGATGTAATATATCTGAAGAACCTTGAAAACTAGCAAGTGTACAATTAAAAATCAATTTTATGTTTTTCTTTCTAAATTCTAGCATATCATTATATGCTTTGTCATAAAAAAAATATCTTATAAAATTCATAAATTGTCTGCTGTAAGAGAATCTGTTACCTTCAAGCCTGTCGACCTCCTTTTGTAGTTTCTGAACGGAGCGCTCAGCAAACTCAGCGCGGGCCTCAGCCTAGAATTTAAAAAAGGAATACGTCAGATACTGAGTTGTGGGGGAAAACAGTCTAATCTTTGGCATAATCAATTTTAAAATATTTAATCAAGTAAGTATTTTTATCACCTTTATTACTATTTACTAAATTATAAATTAATTTAAAAATTAGACTGTTTTCTATTACCATCAAGCAAACTCATGCAATTCTTTAAATCAGATTTTAAATATTGTACTCGAATGTTATACTGAACAAAAATTTTAATAATGAAAACAAAACAACAATCAACATTTGTTAGGGAGAGCAAAAGCCACCACAACGCATGCAATTACCTTTACCGTAAGCAGCTAAGTGCGAGGAGCTGACACTACGCTATGACAATAATAAACCGTTACCCAGGATGAAAATAAAATATAATATAAATGAGCATGAGGATATGACACTAGAATATTATAACGGCGTGAGGCTCTGGTTGTTTCGCGTCGATTTGTACAATATTATAACTATATTCATTTCTAGTCTTAGGGTACTACCATCGTCTGCATCGTTTGGTAGTTCTTTTGTTTAGTAAGTTAACTATTGAACCAATTAGAAGTAACCTTGCCCTTTAACACAAATAACATAAGCAAAAGTAAATCTCCAAATTGGCGCAATAATTAATTTTTATTACCATCTCAAATAATTTTTCAAGTATTCTTTAAGATTAAGCCAATGATCAGAAGTGACATGGCATCTGAATAATCAGTTTAAGACTTTTATTTACCAGGTAACCATAACCTTAAGGCAGTGTTACCTCTTCAATTCAGATCACGTAACGTAACCAACGTCCTTATCCTTAGTGGATCTGTTACCCTAGTACGCGAGCCCCCCAGAGCCCCAGACAAAGACTTACTTGCGAGAGTTTCTGCGACAGTCCGTGGATCTTATCCTCCACATGGTCGCGGGTCGCCATCGCCTGACACACAGTGGGATTACTCACGAGCCACATGCGAGCCCATTGCGAGTGTACGGATAGTGCTCGAAGTTGGTTGGATGAGCAAGGTTTGATAAGCATGAAAGGAGAGATCCTACTGTTTATAAGTAATGTCAAAAAATGGGTAAGAAATCTAGAGACATGGCAGTGCCAAAAACAGAGCGACGCTGCATTGTGTATATTTACACAAACCCATTCAGGTCCTATTTCCCACCCACATATTAATTTTCCCAGTGCAGCTAAACAGATTTATTGGAATGAAATCTACTTTGAAAATCAACGCAACTCAGTATTGCTTTTAGTGATTCTCATTTAAACAACATGTAAGTATGGAGTCGAGATTATAGAGATAGTCATTATTACGAAATTACTTTCCGATTGTAATCGAAAGTAATATGTTCGTTTTTTTAAATGTCAGTAGGTAGATACCATAATTCTTTTTCGGTTTATTACTCTATACCCTATACATTGTGACTTGAATAGTGATCCAAACATGCTTATCGTCACCCAACTCAAATTCCAAACAGATTAATGTTTTTTTAACCCAACATTCGAAGAGAACACTTGCAGATTGACAAGAGGGACAAAAGCGTACAGTCACAATACAGGCGCAAGGTACATACATAGTAGATAAGAAATGTATACACAGAGAGACAGATCCTGTAGTAAATATACATATAGATGAAGCACCAACCGCTGCCAACTCTAGAATCTAAATATAACGTAGCCTTGAACGTACATGAAACTGCATGAAGAAGAAATAAAAATAGTTTGTACTCTTTACTCTTGGAAATTATCAAGTAAGTGCGAGAGTGAGCGATTTTATTAATCTTCAAGCAGTTCAAGGCCCCGACTAACCCCAACATAGAATGACGGTGAACATGATCCTAGCTACACCCGACCGCCTTTAGCTACGGTGGTCCGCGTTACCTCTCTGAGTTGAGCGTCCAGCAGTTTCACCTGCACCTCGTACGTCTCTTCTTTTTGCGTAGCCTGTGATTATTTAATGTTAACGAAAAACACAAAACGGAAACGAAACTCCATGCTGTAACGCACAGTGTTGCCATATTAGATATAGCAAAAGAGTACGATACTAAAGAAAACGGATAAGTTTTAGAAAACAGGATATTATAACGACGCTAAGGAAGAAAACCACAACATCAAAATAAAAAGGAACACGAAAATCTGGAGGAAATTAACGTAGTGCGAAAAGTTTGAGACGCACTACGTTGCAAGCCTGATTTACAACTGCGTCCGTTGACGAATCTTTTAAAATCGTCTCCATTGCTGGTAAATATATACAATTATGTATCATGGACACTGTTGTCTGTTTTTTTTTATATTGTAAATCAGGCATAGAGGGGACACTACAATGAGGCAGAATGCAGTTAGGGCAAGCGTATAACTCGCGTAAGAACCGATCCGTTCGCATTCACACCTCCTTTAGGCGGGTAGTGAGGGTTTTGATCTGGTTTTTGTACTCCTCTTCGCGTTGGTTGGCCTGTATGAAATTATTCACTAAATTACTAAATTCGGAATTTACTAAAAACCTAACTCGATATGAGAAATCGTTATCATTCAGTCACCATTCATATTCACTTTTATCATTAATTTTCTAAAAATAAATTATTTTTAACTACTTATAATACGAAAGATAAGATTACTGTAGGGATCAATATGGTTGGTGCATCATACAATACAAAAAAAATGGCATTAAAAACCAACAATTTCTGAAGAAAATTTAATATAAGTACCTATTCGTATCTTACCTGAGAAGATTACTTTAAGATTAAATAATAATTATACTAACCAACAAGTGCAAGATATTACATTATAAAATTGCTTCAGAAGCTGTTGTATTCCAGACCTATGATCGGCCCAAAAACTTGTATACACTAGGTATTCAATTTCAACTGGGGATATATTATAATTTTAGGGAGATCTCTACACGCAGAAAAAACTACTTTGACCTGATCCTCACTCTAAATTCTGAACTTCTTTAATATGAGATCGATGATACAAGTTGCATCATACAACTGTCTCCATACTTTTACAAGAAACAAAAAAAGTACGGCAGAGATTCAAACGGAATCGCTCCGTCAATTGAGCCAAGTAATCAGGTCACTGTTACAATCATTCATTGATATTTTGAAACAATGTTGACAAATTTATATAGTCAGATGTAGTGAATCAATATTAAACATCTTATTTTGTCGGATATGTTCGGTTCGTATCTGCTTTAACAATTAGGGTACTGAAAGGAACTGTAAAATAAGACATATACGAACTATAACAGAACACCATGTTCGATCTGTATGTTTTCAAGAGGTACAAATACTTTAACTCATTTGAGACCGTGGCGCTGCATGCGTGAGCTGTAACAGCTTTGAGCTTCATAATCTCAGTTGCATTTTAACAAGCACACACACATAGCGCCGCCCTTACACATTAGTTAAGGTATTTGTATGGAAGAGGGGGATATTGTAGAAATTCCGAGACATACCTTCTCTTCAGAGACCTCCAGGGACTTCAGGTTGTTACCAACGACGCGGAGTTCCTCCTCAAGCTCGACGATTTTGCTGGAAATAGGAGAAGGAGACATCAGAAAATATCTTGCACAAACGCTATTATGGACGACGCGATTAGCATTTTTTTTTTTTTAAATAGATATTTAAATATTTTTTATTTACATCTATATTTTTATCATTGTGTATTCCAAGAGATTTGTTAGGGACTATGTCAATTCGTGTAAGAATTATATATTTATTAACTTTTCACTTAACGTAGTTTCAAGTTACAATCGATTCAAGAGTTCTCGTTGAAAAAAACATTTCGTGACACAAGTCTTACAACACGTGAAAGATATTATAGGGCTGGTCAATCAATACTGATTTACGCGGGACCTTTGTCCCAAATACTTGTAGTAATTGAAAAAAAGCGTGCCGTCCTGCAGTTAATAAATTATTGCATCAACAGCATCAGTTCATAAAATAAACGTCAAAAGCAGCATGCAATGATTTCAAGATTTTCAAGCAAATATAGATAGATTAAAAAATGGATCGGGGATTTCACTTTTACATTGGTGAGTAGGTAATATAATTAATCTCATCTATCTTTGCTTTTTATTATCATGCTTACAATCTATTTGCGAGAACGAACGTAATGAACATCACGTGACGCGTGATGCTAAATATTTGAAATTTATTCAATCTCGCAAACAGGTAAATAGGATTAGAATGTCTAGTTCAAAATTAACCAAAGCCGCTTTAACACGATTAAATTAAGGATCTGTGATCATATAAATGTAATTCAGTCATTTTAATACGGCAAGGGTAATCTTAAAATATCTCACAATGGCCAATTTTTTAATCATTTTTGGGACAAGCTTTTGTTGCCGACTGTGCTTTTTTTTTGCACAGTCGTCATCTACTCGTCAAGACGATTCTAACGAGCCCTAACACGACGGGATTATCATGTGTAATTTAGGAGTTCCCATGGCCACCCTGAGTCTCCATCATCAGACCAGCTCGATGGTACTATGTTATTTATTGTCATCAGAACTAAAGGTGTATGCAAATTTTCAGCTTCATCCTTGGGAAGTGGGTCAAATCTTGCAAGATATTGCCCGTACATAACATACATACATTGAAAGTTAAATAAAACCTTGTAAAAAGAATACCACAGTGACAGTGGATCGTGGAAACTTTTTCAAGGTAAGTAGAAAAATGACAGCCGGCAACAGACTTGCTCTAATTTTGTGTCATAGAATGAGACGTCTGTAAGTAGGTACTGTTGACGGGCTGTTATTCACTAGTGCTATCTGTTTGTCTGCCTTTATACCAAAGAAGCGGCTAACTACACAGTAATAGTATAAGCATTTTAAATTATATATGGTTATCAATAAACTATAGAATGCTTTGACTACTATATTGCAGTTAGCCGCCTTCATTGCAGCTTTGTTATTACGGCAGCTGTGCGCTCAGGTGTTTTAAACTACGCAATTGATTTTTATATAGATTTTTTCAAGTGTATTACATAGTACCCCACCCGGGTTAAAGCCAGGGCAAGTCGCTAGCAGTTTACAAAACTGGCCCCATTAGCAACTTATCTAACATTACGGACGGTCCAATCTTGTCACGAACAAGGAAGCGCGGCCTAATTTGGACGAATGCACCAGCACCTTCGACCTTCAGGTAGATAAGATTCGACCGTTCGGATTCGGATCGACTTAATCTATCTGCAGTCAAGGGCACCAATAAAACACAATGTGTACCTACAGCAGGGCCTGTTTTATGGTCGCCTTTATCGCGGTGGATAAAGCGTCAGTCATTCTCGCACTATACTGGGCAGAAATTGACAGATGTTTTGTCCAGGTTTATCCACATTGAAAATCGCGACCATAATAGGGTCGCAGATGTTCAAAAAGATACCTACATTATACATACGACTAAGACCATGAAGTTAATGTATAATACTTGTCAATCTTTGTGCGGGTGTTTATTATTGCTCTTGACTTTACGTACCAACATTTGTTGAACACTCAAGCAAATAGAGCTTTTCGACAACTGTTTAGCTGTTGCTGGGCTACTTCAAAACTCGAAATCGTCTTCGACTACGGAGTCGATAAAACGCCATATACGTTAAAGCATTATCTTGGATTTGTAATCCCACATTGATAGGTAAACGTTTTAAGGCCTGCATCGTCGATATAGATCGTATAACTTAACGATTTGTTTAATATGTGAATCAAACAGTCCTGAGCAGAGAAATCGACTAATCACATCGTAAAAAAAAACATTTCGACCAATTTGATAAATCGTTTTCGCTCCTCCCAGCTCACCTTGAGTGGGAAATGTACCTACGCATGAGGCATCCTGCATTTCATTCACTTATAGGTGCGGATCTAGGGATTCTATTAGAGTCTGACTATTGCAATGGCAATGTTCAGTTGGTGGTTCGAGTTATGGAGTGAAGCCCCGAGACTTACCAGTCGCTCTGGTCAGCGCGCTCCTCGGCGCGCTCGAGGTCCTGCTCCATCATAACGAGCTTGCGCGCCACCTACGCCGGCCGCGCGTTAGTACACGACACGCACACACAACACACACTACTACGCGCCGCCGCTCTCGACTCCGGTGCAGTGCTACTCCTTCGGTCAACACAACCAACAGTGCAGGACGTGTAGGTTAAGGAAGGGTGTTTACGGTATCTAGGTAGTTTGTTCGATAGGACGGAATACAATCCGGAGCGTTTGCTGTTGCTGTTGCCCGCTAAAATATACACAAAGCAAAGCAAAATGCAAACAAAGGATCACACGAGCAGTCGAGAGCGGCGCCGTAACTAATAGTTAAATATAAACGAGGGTTGTCCCAAAACATTTAGCTCTAATTTTTTGTAAATTATTAAAAAAATATCTATGTGCTATCTAGTGCATTATCGTATTCATTATGTGATGTGTGCGCTTGCATATGTGCGGCACGCATACGGCCAGTAATTCTGGTGTAATGCGGTGCATATCTGAAAACGAAAATTGCCCTATACCACACATATTTCCTGGCGACCTAACCTACAGCCACGCTAGAGTACACACACTGAAGACGGAAGTTTAATCGACACATGGACATGATAGTTAACATAGCATAGAAATATCCATGAGATGGGGCAACCCTTGTTTTAGTTCGAAAAAGCACGCGACACTGACGTCTCATTAAGAGACGTGAATGACGCGAGCCACACTTAAAGCTAATGGGTGTTGCCACTTCAGAAATGAAAGGAAACGACAACACCGTCTATAATAAAACGATGCAAATTAAATTAAAGCTAAATAAAACCCAAGTAGCTGCGTCGTTGACCTACAAGACATGCAAAATAACAGTGAGCGCCAATGTTAGAAATACCAACGTAGGTAAATCGGGTTACGGTGCAGCAATGTTAAGAATGCTAATGAACAACCATGCAGAACGGCTAAAACTTGAAAAACAAGGTCTCGGGATCGAGCCGGCTCAATGTTGCTTGCCACGCCAATTCAGGCGCAATTTTAAAGACTTGAAGGCGTTATTGGCGATGTAGGCAAGCGACACTGAGCGGCTGGGATCCCCGGCCGTATGCGACACCTACGATTCCCCGGACTCGGCACGCTCCTCCGCGCGCTCCAGGTCAGCCTCAACCATGGCCAGCTTACGAGCAACCTGGACATCAAAACCCAAAAATAAAGAACAGGAAAACAACCAGAGTTTCTGTAATTACAATCTTATCACAGTCGGTTGCTCTTGAGCAAGCCTCGTATATGGAAGTAAAGCTTATGTAACCACATATGCGACCACGGAGACTTGTCCTGCCTTATAAGGAGAACGGACCGAGATCGGGCACGATACGGCTCCTTCTAGGGCCGCCGGCTCCACGGGCCTTCACCGTG
This sequence comes from Acleris emargana, assembly GCA_927399475.2. Lineage (NCBI taxonomy): Eukaryota > Metazoa > Arthropoda > Insecta > Lepidoptera > Tortricidae > Acleris > Acleris emargana. The sequence goes on along the minus strand of OV656853.1, from coordinate 14,868,222 downwards.
TGTCAGGGAAATTGGGACATGTGTAGAAACCATCTGGCAGCTGCATATGTTTCGATTAACACCACGCTTCAGTATCCTACTCACAAATGAGCAGTCGGAGATGGATATCTAATCTCATTCCGATGAAATGACGTGGTGTTGTAAAAGAATGGTTGCTTGTGAAGTTTTGTCATGCTCGACACTATCTAGGCAAGATAACACACCAAATAGGGAATGCAACTTGCGTTGCGTTTGTTACTTGGTATATTAAAGGTTAGTTAGTAACTTAACAACAAACAAAACTTTATTGGGATTAGTTTAAATCAACATCAGTTATGTTTAAAAACATAGACGGGATAAGGAGTTTCTCTTTTTTCTAGAAGGGATCAATCTATTGAAGTACAACACAGCCACAGGATCGTGTGTCGCATTTCAACAAGCACAAGCCAAACCAAACGACATCGACGCTATAAAGACCTCATCGTATTTCTTGTCGGCTTCCTCGGCGAGGAACCTGGCTTCCTTCAGCTGGTTCTCCAGGGCGTCCATGCGCTCCTCATCAGCCAAGGACCTGTTCTCCAGAACCTTGCGGGCGCTGCACCCAACAGACATCATCAGTCACAGGTCGATAAATCCTAAGATCCTACATTTCTGCGACCCATAGTTAGACATGCAAAGGACACGGAAGGAACACACAAAGCGACTCGGTGGCTGGATACTGCTGTGGAAATAACTTTGTAACGAGCATTAATACCTAAGTTAGCGTATTCTTTAAACGAACAAAATTTGAAATCCAGAATACAGATACACTTTGATTGGGAATAATGCTCTTTACAAGATCTTAATAGATACTTAACAATATTCAGTTTTATTATAATGATAATGATCACATTTGCGATTGCAGCAACCTTACCGAAAATGGTATATTAATTATGCAACAATCTCAAATGTCAAATGACATTCAAAAACTTAAAAATCCAGTTTCGCATTCTCTTTACCATATTCGTCTAATATTTGGAGCCGAGCGCAAGATATGGATAAGTTTATGAATGTGTCAAATATTATGTTTTAATGTTATTTAAAGACTACAAGAGTTGCCATTTAACGCTAATGTTCAATAATGGTACAAATACTGGAAACTATAGTCAAAACACCGAAAAGAGTAGTTTAACCGAAGATGACGCACCCTATTTATATTTGAAAAACTCTAAGAAACACAGTGCGTCATACAGGCATACTCTTGTAACCCTAAATAATTAAAAAAATGACTTGTCCGATATACATCAAGTACTAGTAAGTCGTAGTTTCTTCATGTCTATCGGACGGAACATCACGAAAGCCCTTCGAATGCGTTCTTCATTATTTTTCAATGCAGTAATCAATCAGTTATTCTCAACTGCAAATGTCATGTGAAAATTAACTGTTCCTACTTAGAAATTAATATGTTGTTCGAACAAAAGAGCAGTGGTTTATGCATAACGACTAAAATAGGTATAGACGAAAACATGAAGTCGCATTCCAAGGGCTTGTGAACGGTACTTATTGATAAATGACGTTGATCAAGCGGTCACCTCCTCATATTTCTTGTCCGACTCCTCGGCAATGAGCTTGGCCTGTGACAGCTGGGCTTCCAAGATGGCGACGCGGTCGTCCTCCATGTTGGTTCGGTTCTCCAACGCCTTGCGTATTCTGGTTAGTGCGGGGCCAAACACATGCTTGTTACAAACATCGATAACGATAAAACTAAGTGGCTCTTAACACTTTTTAGGGAGGTCTAGAAAATACGGTGGTTATGGGCGAAAATAAAAACGAAAGCACTCATGCACACGAAAATCTGTACTTAGTAAATAATCCAGTTATGGTTGAGCCAAGAAGCCATACAATACGCATTTATTTAAAAACCAATACTAACAACTTTAGATATTGGATCTCATTGTATGGCTACTTTAACTTCTAAATCGAAATGGAAATAAAGAAACAACTGGAATGATTAAGGTATTCTCTGTTACTAACACGCATCACACAAATATAAGATTACTGTCACTTTTTCTCGGAAAATAAGTGTCACAGGGTAACTTTAACAATTCTTAAATATTTATTTGGTATTGTTCCTAAATTTACATAGTGACTAAACATTTGTGTAAAGCCATTCTCAGGGCATTATTCAGTTGACAAATCTTTTTTATTTTCCCGAATTGACTAATAAACGATTTCAAATTTAGATACAATACATAGTAATGTTTTACAAGATTCTTTTTATTTATTTATTCTAGTTCATGACGTTTAAGTTACGCCTGTTAAAAAAAAAGTTATATGCTTACGAGTAGCAAGATCTTAAAAGGATCTTCGGGTTAAAACTACTCTCTCGTTATTTATAAGAGTGTATACGCGATTTCATACAAATTAGAAGACCCTTTTAAGATTCAAAGCGTATGTTTCTGTCATCAAGTAAATCTGTTTAATCTATCAGGGCTAATCTTTCTTCCTACTTTTAAAATAACTAGCGACTCACCGTTCGGACTCATCGGCGGCCTGGCTGGCCTCCGCGAGCTTGGCGGTGGCGGTGGCGAGACGCTCCTCAGACCTCTCCAGGTCCTCCTCCAACAGCTGGATGCGTCGGTTGAGGGCAGCCACTTCGGACTCAGCCTGTAGAAAAGAATAATGTACATTTTAGTGCTGGAATACAACTTTATGACCTGATGCATTATTAACAGTGATAAGAATTTCAACCAATATTGACCACGATTACCTCAACGCGAGTCGAAAATTATTGTCGAGTGTTAGGTAACACATGTATGAATAAGATAAAAAGTTAAATGTGTTTCTATTTCTTTTACTTATATTGTTAGGTATTTATCAGTCGTTGTAGAATTGTCATCATGTAAGATTGCTCTACCTATTTCGAGCAGTTTTTTTTTAAATATATTGGCAACATGGCCGGGTTTCCTTTCCTATCCTTGAACTTGTAATCAACAACAGTTTCGCTAAGAGACAGAAAACAATAGGTCGTAAATTCAGAGCCCAGCGATATTTCCGGAAAACTAAGTTATTTAAGAGTTTTCATATTTAGCTTTAGTTCTTTACGAGGTTTAAATACCTACCTCTCTTGATGCGTGCAATTTATACATAAAGATCGTAAACAAAAAGCCATCCTTTCAGAAATGCAACGCATAATGTACCGATGTAATTGATTTCGAATTACCTACATAACATTTACCTAGTTGAGTTGTGTTAAAAAAACAGCTTAAATTAAACGAATAAGGAACCCGCTGTCGAAATACGAGAGGGTAGGTAGGTATGAGAAACTCGAATGACATTTAAAAATTGGCATTTAAACTGATTGATGATGACGCTGATTTCATTCAATAAACCAGATGACATACTTTAAACAACGTTACGAAACTTTGTAATGTAGCAATTCACAATTTTACGCAAAAAAAACTAATATTGAAATAGGTAGTTATCTTTCGGTATCATCTCATCAGACACCAAAAGTAAACAATCCTTCACCCAAATACCTACCCCATAAAGCATTAAAATAATTTATGGAGCTAATTGCATACAAATTAACTCTAGTAGTGATGCGGCACGAGTATTTACCGATATCGATAATCGCGCTCAATGTAAACATGAGCATTATTTATCGCACACTGTTATTAAGGTGCATTGTAGCGAGAAATAAACAATTAATACTAGTAATGTATATAGTCGTAAAGCATGCAAACGTTCACAGGTTCTAGTGGCATGTCCTCATTGCCAAAGTAGCATTGTTGAACGTCTACACAATACACGTGTTACGAATTCACTACACGACTGTGGCATACTGATAGACGCACTACCAGGTACCAACGACCGAATTAGGATTGTGTCATTCCGTCAGACATCTGAATAATTTAATACGATCTATAGAGTTTAGTCGTTTTTTCCACAAAAACTTTTATCAGTTTCGGTTAGAAACCAATAAAATTGCGTGTAAGATTAGAGACTTAGTATTTTAATAAAAAGGAATTGATGGCATACGACGTTATTGGTTAATTAGGTATGATCTAAAGTTATAAATCTTGCACGGTTTTTTCGTTTTCAGGACGTAATAATACTTATTTAATGACATTTATCATCGTTTTCAATTATTACGAATAAATATTTCCACAAATTAATATTAACAATAGGTACGACAAAAAGCAAAGCAACCAACAAATTGTTTTTATTATTCCAGATTAGACAAGTATTGTTTATAGCCAGAGCGGCAATATATTCATGACATCACGCGTCCTTGTCCGCGAGGAAGCGCTAACGAGTCCCAGTTTCTGCTTTTATCCTGTGTCGTCATCAACCGCGGCTAATAATAGCGTGCAAGTCTCACTTTATCACTAATGCTTTCTTTAAACCAATTATCCAAGCCACTATGTAGAACGATCCGATAAAAACTTGATTGGACTCTCATTTCAAATAAAAAACGTAGAGTTACACGTAAGCTCACATGAGGTGTTTATTGGCTTGCGACGGCCTCTGTCTAGTCACCTTGAACCCGACCAGGCTTCTAATTGATGTTTAAGGCTATTTTATAGACATTAGTAAGAGGTAAGGTCTCTGAACTTTGTGCTCCGCATACCTATTACTATGATTGTTTGAATGAACCTGCTCCCTTCGATAGTTAGTTCCGCACGGGTGCATTGGATAAATTTGAACAATGTTAAAATTTGAAGGTATTAGTAAAAGGGCCGGTGTCTATTGATATGAGCACAATGGCAAGCCCAGCGGATTGTAATACAATAGGCTGTGTACGGTCACGCGAAGGGCCGGTAAACACCCCAGCAAACGTAGCAATACAACTGACATTCTATATTGAAACCTTACATGCCTTCTAAATGTAAGAAGCTCAATGTCAAAATACTTTGAAACAACGTTACATGATATCGTCAATGTGAAATCAATCATTTCAATGCAAGTCACGTTAATGATCCTTGTTGTAATTAGTAAAGTCATTTCGTTTCAAATTCGTTTTTAAAGTGGCTCCATTATCGGCGGAGTCACGGTTCCGTTAAGCGTCAAACTTGTAACAGGTTGCATGTCTGAGTTCATTCTAAGGTATTTCTAATCTTCTGTATTAGGAACACGGCAGTCATTAAACCCAACCCAGTGTTTGGACAACACCAGTTCAAGTACCGATGTCAGTTTACGCCTACGGCTAACGCGTCAGTCATTACAAATTTCTTAATTTGGACTTGACTCATCCAAATTTCCCCAATTACAATTATGGCCGTACCTAACGACATTTATTACTTCACCATGAAGGATATCTTATCGTGTTTGATATTCGTAGGCTGATAAGGCACTCGCTCTCTCGGAGTAAATTAAAAACACGAAGAATAAAGGAGCTGTGTGATATTATATTAAACAAGGGTTTTAAGTTAAGGAGATAATTATACCGGGCATAGGTGTTGGCTGGGTGAGCATTGCTGCCGTATAGAATTACGTCATACGCCGATAACGGCTAAGAGGTCGGACACGCCTTTCTGGCGCCTGCGGCCCTCCGAGGACGTCCGAACAACAGGAATGCATAAAGGGTGCCGGCTCGCGGACCCGTCGACTCGCTCTACATGTGCCACTAAAGACCGGTACCTATACGACCTCCAACGCAACCAAACCTGTTACGTGTAATATAAAAACCACCGAACAAATCATTCACGCAATTATGTAAGGTTAATCTAACGGCAACCTTCACAGGCTAAAGAGAGATCCCAATTCAGAACAATTGGACATGTCGATAATTTATAAATTTTCAGGACATCACTAAACTTTAATACGATGAAAAAGTAATCTTCCCCGTCTCTTTTTCGCAAGATCAATCGGAAAGGGACGGAAACATGCGTACGTTGCCGCACACCTAAGTATGGCCGGACATTACTCACTATAGGTATAGGTAGATAGTACCCGTGATAACTTCCATATTTCCCGACATGATGGTTTTGACACAAATATTTCCACATTTCGACTGAAAAAACACACAACACTAAACACATTAACAAAGCACATTTCTTACTTCTTCCCTTCGCATAATTTCCACTTGTAACCGTTTGTGATACTCCTCGCACTCATCCTTGTATTTCTCCATTTCCTCCTTAGTCTGGCGCATTTTCTTCTTCAATACGTCCAGAATCGTTCCTTGCTGCATATTTGTAGTCATTTTTATGCACTTTTGTGTTTAGATTACAAGCTTAAAATCTAAAAACTAGAGACACCTCCGCTCTACTCGCGAAAATGCCAACTGACTGCCCACTCGTATTGCTTGCTAGCTCCGTATCAGAGAGATGGGCTCGGCACGAATGAACACAGCCGGCGAGTAAAATGGCCGCCAACAACCAAGACGCTCAACTTTATCGCGATATTACTAATGACGTGCACCTTTGTGCAGCAATACTTAATAATCAAGAACCTCAATATTTTACAATAAACACGAATTAAGTTAATATTTTAATCAACCACGCATTCTTTACGGAGCATGAATTGACTTTGACAGCAACACATAGGCACCGCAAACGTCACGTCACTAAACAATCGACCGTACGACAGTAACAGGCAGCTCCACCTGTTGAAACCTTTCGGAAACAACATCCTGTGGGGTCAAAAGCGGGGTTTTGAAAGAATCTCCGAAATCATGGGATGGGTGAAACGGTCCAATGACTTTACAACAAAAAGAGCGGAAGTAGGCGATAGCTATACGCAGTCAAAGACCATTATTATTCAATACCCATAATTATAAATCATGGGAAAAAAGTTCATCAAGGTTAATTTAAAAAGGACCGGTGGTTGTAATTATTTAAACTAAGTTAATGTCAAATTTTAATCCAGGAAGCCAACAAACTTCAACAAAGAAATGCTCTTAACTAACACTTTTATCAAGGCAGTGTACATTATAGAGACTACTGGCGCCATCTAGTATGTTTTACAGTAACTATCAAAGATATGCCATAGCATACGCGTACGACAAGAGCGCCGAGGCGTTAACTGAGAACAACACGAACGAGTTAGCGGCAATGTCCGAATTTCGTGTAAACGATGACGTCATTTGGAAAGTATTCGGCTGTTTAAAATTCCGCTAAGCAATGAGATCACAAAGGAAGGGAGTTTTTTGTGATGTTTTTGGCAGAAACCTCGGTCCCAATAAACCTAACTGCTTACTTCACAAACTATAACGCGCGTTATGAAAAGTTCCTCAATTAACTAGCAGCTTAGTTGTATTTTTTAGTTTTCGTTTTTTTGGTTTATGTTAGTTAAAATATGTATTGTATTTAGACATTAGGTTGGAATAAATATAAATATACTTACTTATTATGCATATAACTAAGAATTTGTTCATAAAAACAAATAGGTAGGTACATGGTACTTGTAGTAACTAAGTAGGTACCCAGGCGCGTTCTTCAATGCTCTACAAAGGATGTCCTAATTGTATTTGACCTCGAGCAGTAAAGTTGCACTGTGCATTAGTTAACAGAAATATTTTTCGTTTAGGTAGGTATACCTACCTACCTACCAATATTTTTCGTTCAGACTTAAATCATTACCTAGGTACTTACTACCTACCTACTACCTACCTCACACCAAACCTCATTACATTGGGTAGGTACCTATTATTATCAAGATAAATTTACTGGTTTAAAATTAATACTAAAATCCCTATCATCTGTAAATCATAATAATGCTGTAGGTATGTATTATTGAATGGATCCCCTTGAAATATCGACTAACATTTCATGGAATGTGTCATTTCACCGAATTTATTTTTCATCGAAAGCTAATCTCTGCTGAAACCTTATAGTTTTCAGGTTATCTTAAGCATTCGTTACGTAGGCAAGGTTAGGTTAGACTTGTGACCACAAATCAATAACGCTCATGCATTAGGTATTGCAAGTCCATGAAAACAACAACAAAAGTTCCATGAAATGAGTTTCGATATTTAAAGGGTAAACCATAAACTAATAAATTATATTTCTTTCTTCTTTTTATTCTTTCCTGCCTAAAATTATAGCTTTTTTTTTCAAAATAGATGCTATCCATAATAGCTGGTTAAATCAATTGTTCGCCTTTGTACTTGTAGCTTTCTGTTAGTAAAATAACTTTAAGAGTTATGTTATGAGGTAACCCCCTATGTACAATAGAAACAAAATACACACAATTTTTTTTTTTTTTAACGAATATTTTTCCTTATAGGTATGAAATCCAACCCAATAGATATGTCAATTTTGTTATTTATAAGTCGCAACTGTGGTGTTTTAATAAAGATTAACTTTCTTTATTCTTTATACAATCACATACAGGCATCTAAATATTAAAATGGTTGAGAGAAAACCATCAATAGTACTAACATATTAAATGTAGCCACAGTTATATTTTACATTATGGAGAGACATGGATGGATGCCATGTGTCCTTGTTAAGAGGCTAAAGCCAAATATGGTCCGTTGTTACAAGGCAGCTCAATCTGTTCATGCAATGTGACAGCTGTAACATTACTCATACATTTATTATAATATTTTCCATGTTGGATTGATAAATAGGCCTCAAGTCTTCATAGGGTCAATGCAAACATGATACATGATCAATTTATGTAATTCAACAGGTGAGACATCATCTATGTATATTTGCCAATAATAGTGGCCCTCCCACAACCTAGCTTAATTTGGAATTTAACACAGCGAAGGGTAATCTATATTTATACTGAAATAAAAAAAAGGGTAACATTCTGTTTTGCTTGTCTATAATTATGTTGGGGAACTAGGGGGTAACTTCGAAAACTACTAACCCAATAGGTATTAAAAATTATATAACTAACAGGAAATATTTTTGTCCCTGGCAGTCAGTCCGTTTTAGAAATATATAAGTATTCTACAATAGGGTCCCTAATGAAGTAGGTAAAATATCTTATACTCCAGCCAGTCGCTTCAAAAGGCCTGTTTTGACAGATGTTTCAAGAATAATGACATGCTACGATTACATTTTGTTTAATATTAACAAAAAGATCTTTGTGAATATTACAGATGGGCAATTCGTAGGTATTTCCTGAACTATACATCTCAAAACATGTTTCTTGATAACAGATGATGATCATTGTTGTTTAATTAATAAGTTGAGACAATGATTCAGACATAATTAAAAATGCATGACCTTTTTGACTGAGTGACAAAGACATTACTCATGCAAAATGATTACATTACGGTATTGGAAATAGAAATGTTTTCATGCCGAAATACAGATATTTCATTGTTGTTACTTATTCTTCAGATATTTAATTGTTGTCCATTTTCATATACTTAAACTACCAGTATAATGTTTAATGTTTATAATGTGTGAAAAGCAATTGTATTGTTTGTTAAATCTTTACACTCCATGTTTAGGCACGGAACTGTGCTACAATTTTGAGTAGGTATCTTATTGTATAATTTTTATTTTTTGTAGTTTCTAGACCCATATGGTTGCGATTATCGCGCGACAAAATGTGCATGACATCCGTCAGTTTTTGACATGTATATAAATATGAGAGTGATGGATGCTTTAACTACATTTTATCACGTGATAAACGTAACCATACTAGGTCTGCAACAATAATATATTATCCAACATTCAACATTGGGCGCAAATATATCAGACAGGTGTTTATTAGTAGAGGTACAAGAACATGTCAGATATTTTTGTGGTCATTGTTGGATAATATATTATTTCTGGTAACTACCTACCTATAAGAGATTGATAGTTTTTATTTTGTGCTCACACTAAAGTCATTTCCAATTACTTAAACACTTTCCATTCCATGCTCTCTGATTTTCATACAAAACACCTAAAACAAACCCAACTACTGGCAGTAAAAGTGTTTGGTTTCAAAACACATTTTATTCTTGGTTTTTATTAATTTAATAAATTTTGCGTTTAAGCATTGATATTGTCGTGTTGCATAAGTGCATTTCCTCAACTAGAAGGCAGTCTGTTGCAGTGGCATTTGTATTATGTTCGCTGGGTATGTAATTCTTGCTGGAATAATTTAGAAAGTGTTACACCCACTCAGTGTGCTACAGCTCGATGTTTAATATGCAGATTGGAAACCAATAAATAATGTATTTTTAATTTAAAGATAAGTATATTATTTAATTCAAAAAACTTTAGTATTTGTAAAATCATGTCTTTTAAATTATTTTAAGTTAGGTATGTATGTACATAAAAATGTATATGTATGTATGTATATACATAAATGTGGGACACGTCAAGCTCTTAATAATAACCTCAAGAGACTCTCTAGATGGCTGGATCAAGGGCCAGATATAGAAGGCAGTACTCCTCGACAAGGCACGCATTGTGAGGAGGTTCCTCTCTCTGCTGCCGGCGGCACCCGTAGGTTAGGTTTTTTATGTTTATTTTTTTGTATTGGTATTGTTATTTTACTTTTATATTTGAATATTGTATTGTAAAAAACCTAATTTAAAGAAAATTTATAAATATATGAATAATAATAGTGCATATAAAAAAATAGGTTGTAACTCTTTACTCAGTTTATCTCACTAGCGTGATCTTATCACTCTTATCAGTCTAGTTACATCCGATTGTTTATAACTAAATACCTACCCACTTAAGATAAAAAAATACGTTGAGAATATCCAGAAATGAAGAAGACTTCATGTAACATATCGAACGTTCGGTTGTTTTGTATAAAACTGATAAAAAATATTTGAATATGATTATTTCATTTAATTATGATCATATTTGAAAACTTCGAGCGTGTGTCCCTTGTTTATGCCGACCGCAACGACATCTGGCGCGAGCGATTGCAGTCCCCCGTGTAAACATGTCAAACGAAATGTCAGCGCCCAGCTGATCGCCGCGAGCCCGCGCGGGCCAGCGTAGCGTCAACATTCCGCCTAACGAGAGTAAAAATAGTTCTGGCGCAGTTGGCCCCCGCCTAACACTGGCACGGCCGATAACTCAAATAATATAGGACATTACCCTTTTCAAAGCGGTGTTCTTGATGTTCTGTAGTTCGTTCTTGATGATGGAAAATTTCATCATAGTGTCGGAAGAGAATATGGAGCTGCCGAAGGCCAGACCGGGGTAGTCGGCGCAGCGCCGCCGCCGCCGGCTCTCGCGCTCGGCCAGCACCTCGGTGCATACGCTGGTGCAGCGTAGACGCGCCAGCTCTGCCGTCTCCGGATCGTCTTCCGATGCGTCCGTGGCCAGGGGAACTTCCGCGCCGTCTCCCGCTGACCTCTCTTCTCTACTCGAAAAGTCATCGTCTGAACTCTCGCGCAATTCCGCGTCATTAATTATTTTATCAAATTCGTCTTCATTGTCAATATTCGAAAATTCCTCTATTATGTTTCGATTCGAAAGTGTATCGTCACCGCTCGTCCTTGTCACTTGTTGAGATTCACTAACACTATTGACACAAGGCACAACATCGTCTGTCTGACTTGGTAAGGTCACTTGTGTGGACGGATCGGGGTTCGAGGGCGCCCCGGGGGCGGGAGCGCGGTCCCCGCGAAGCCGCGGGTGGTGCTGGTGCCCCCGGCGCCGCGCGGGGGTGCGCCCGTGGGCGTGGGGCGCGGACGCGGACATTTCTGCTCTCCGCGCGCTACGGCCGCCGCGCTGGCTCAGTCGGCCGCCATGTTGACTGGCAGTTTCGTTAGATTCCCGCGCGCGGCGCTGCCGATGCCACTCTGCTGCCATCTTTTGTTTGAGTTTATTATCTGCTTTACCGACCGTACGGAATCTTTTTGTTTACACGTGCGCGGGAACATTTAAAACTTCGGATGTTTGTTTGATCATGTTTTGCTTTTTACTGGGTTTCACTGAGTTTGTTGATGGTGATACGTATTAATTGCCTCATATTGTTTTAAATTGTATCATAAGTAGTGCTTTGTCGTAAATGAATATATGAAAACCGTCAAATCATTGTTTTATCACGTAGATGAGGTTAGTTTCTATTTTTACACTAAACAACCGGGCAACGGGCCATATTAGGTGTCAGAAGCCGAAAATAGCCGCGCGCGGGTATCTATCCCCTGGAGCGCGGATCGATTAACCTGCGCTTGCACCGGCTAACTGCGCCTGCGCGGACAGTATAGTTAGTTACCCATACCCACCTAGCCACTCTGTCTGCACACATGGTTCCGAAATAATGCTGACATAACGTCATGGGCAGAAATAGATACCTATGTAATTTTAGTATTGATGTGTCAATCGCAAATTTCATAGGTAAACAGTCAATGTACTTCCTACGCTATATTTTCTTGATGCTGATGCTTAACGTAACGGACCTAGTTTGTTTTCTTGTGTCTGTCTGTCATTTTTTATATTTACCGGTGTTGATTCCGCGGTACCCACATTGAAAATTAACGCTGGTCAATAAGCGGTCCGTTCTATCAAACTTAAAAGTGTAGGTACTGCAGACGCATATAAATAAATAATTTGATGGGGTAATCTCACACTTATTATCCTATAGTCACAAACGAAGTCCATGTTTGTTCTATGATAAACATACCTATCATATGTATTGAGAAATAAATATATACATAGAATCAATCTTATTAAGACTTAGGAGTAAAGAGAATAAATTAAAGAGATAATCTCTCGAGATTAGTAGAGTAAATTGTCACGCTTATCTATCACACAAGTTTTTTCCTTAGATAGCAGGAATCAAACCTTGGTCGTTTTTGCCGCTCCATTCTCATTCTCCTAAGAATCGCACCCTCACTGCCAAATCCCAAGAAATATAAAACGTTCCAAAAGCAAAAACGAGCTCAATTGCATCCGCAATCAAAATCTTAACCGGTCAGTTAATCGCCCTTGTAGTGCCATGTCGCGCGGTAATAACTGTTTCTGAACCGGTGGATATCAGCTCGACAAACTTTAATAACCATGGATTACCGATCCAACTGGTTACTGGTGGAATATTTAACGTGGATCACAAAGGAGTTTTAGTTTCTACGTCTCTTTGTTTGATCTTTATCAGGTGTCAATCCACATTCTACATTAAAAATTACCATTTATATCCAGTCAACTAAACCGCCTAACTTTTGGACTATAGAGAAAGGTAACCCTACCATTTCGGTTACCGTAAAAAACCCTTGCAATGAACATTAGTTTGGACCTTTTGCCGTCAAAAATCCCAATCATAGTTATAAAACTTAACTTAATAATAATAAGAATATATGTACGAGTGAGATACGGAACTGCGAGTAACAGATATGAAAATATGGTCCCAATAACCCCAACCAAATATTTTGAGTGATGAACTGTTTTAAGTTTTCGCCAACACCGCAAGCATATTTTATAGCCGTCCCAACCACCCGTTACCAAAAGCCCGGCAAGACTAACTGCATGCTGGTACATTGATACCATTGATACCAAGAAGACAGCATATCTAATATAGAACTCTTCCTTGTTTACAGCTGTCTCTGGTTACAGCTGGGCTGGATTGTCAAGTTGTACCTAGGACGAGTTCTGGAGGCTGTCTTCTTTGTGTCTGCAGTATTTTAGTGGATGATAAATATTCTGTACGTACGTTCTGCAGAGCCTTTTCCTTCTCCTCAAGCTTGCCGTTGACGGTCATGAGGGACTCCTGGGTCTGATCGAGGTCGTTCTCAATCGCCTGGATCTTCTTCTGGAGTGCGCGGGCCTCCTCCTCCGCCTGCGGACAGAAAAAAATGCAAAAGAGCCTTAGACATAAATAATGTCGTCGCCTTTATAGGAAGTGACGGGAAAGCGAGGAGCTGATCATTGTTTCTTTTTGTGTTGTTCAGATTAAATTTGCGCACCTTATCGCACTTAGGTAATTTTGAAGCTACACCTGGTTAAGAAAGAGATATTATTGTCTCAGCACAAGTCAGCACAGCGTGGTTTAGCACACTGTTCTTTTCCAGCTTCTTCGCCTGCACTTTACTCGAACCAACAGCATTGACATCGGGAAGACAGAGACATCATACATTCTCAGCGTGCAGGTTAATCCTGGAGCTTTATAGCTTGCATCATGTTAAACCATAACGGTTTACCCTGGATAAGAAAGAGACGTCATACCTTCTCAGCGCGCAGGTTGGCATCCTTGGCCTCCTGCTCGCACTGGAGCGCGCGGTCGAGCGCGTTGTCCTTCTCCAGCTTCATCGCCTGCATCTTCTTCTTAATCGCGTCCATGGCGGCGGTTTGGTTTGTTTATTCCCTGGATGAAAATCTATGAAGGGAGAAAATCATTAGTAAGTAATGGGTGGGCTCTTCCATATTTATATTTATTAAACCGATTTATGTAGGCAAGTTCCTGTGCAGTGAAGACCTAATACGAATTTATTATACGATATTAATTTATGTTATGTGTCACTTTTATACTTTTCTGAAAAAAAGACAAAGCTAACATAACTTCGTACTTCAAATTTAATGGATGATGTTAATTTTGCTAGTAAGATAACACCTGTTGAAAACCACGGTCATCCTCTAAAAAAATTGAAAAATGCTAGTACTTCATAGCTAACTTGCTTGTCGAATTTTTTATGCAATCGTTAATGGGTCTTTTTAAATTTTTCGGTGAAACTTGAAATCAATTTACTCATTTCCTAGTAAGTACAGTTCGATCTTAATACATCTCGAAAACAATCCAATTTATAAACGCGGTTTGAAAGTTTTAAAACACGGGAGCTTAAGATATTGCAACGGAATGTGTAAGATAAGCTTATTGACGATAATCCTAAGTCCTTGACAATGGAGGAGTGGAGTGGAGGGACGAGTAGCTGTAGAACTAAACCCTTTTTCGTTTTAAAAGCGACATTCCTTTGTTTGTTTATTTATCTCAAAACAGTGCAACGAACGAGAAAATAAAAATACAACCCAGAAGGTTCTTTCAAGTGCTCACTCAGTTCACTATACATAATCAATCATATCAATACTAAGCACAAATCTGACCCGTAAAGGTAATGCACACGTTGCCTTCAAAAGCAGGTTAAAAATAATCAAGTTTAAGATGAATGGCTTATGGTTATTTTTAGAACGCGAGCATTGCTCCTTAAAGCCTGCACCATGGGCATGCGGATGCTGTCCCCAGGTCTTTATACATTAATGTGTTCATTGCCCTTCGGCAAGTTCTTGTGTTTATAAAGCATCGATGTATTCCGCTATTGCGAGTTTTGTGAACGAAGGTACCGGATTTTAGCGATGCCTAATACTTTCTATGTCTGTCCCCTGAACGAACAAGTAAACACTACAATGAACACTTTCTTTCTCTTATATGAAATCCTTTCTAAAGTAGTCTCATAATCACAATAAAAGAAAACCTGCCTTGTTTTTGGAAGTCTCTTTTATTATTAAGGTTTTCTGGATCGCTATGTATGTACCGATAACACCGCGCCTCTTGTAAAACGTGTTTTTTATTGCAAATATCTGTGCACTATTGTAAAAAAAAACCGAACACTGCTGTAAGTGCTAAGTGCAAGAATGATCGGAGCGAACTAACAAGCGGTTTTTTTGTTGCAGGCAAAGGTTAAAAACCTCGACTACCGGTACTAATTTATAGCGCTGGCACATTGATATCTTAATAAATAACTAGATGTGTTACCTATGTAAATCCTTGAAAACGTAGAGAACGGCAACTGGCTGATAGTGGTTAAAAAGCTTTCAATGTGTAGTTGGCAACGCGTTTGCATCTTTAAGAATTTAGTCTCAAGATTGCCAATATCCAATAACCAATAACCATAATAAAAATGAGTACTGAATACGAGTAAGTACCTAAATGGTTTTGAATTAAGGTTTTCTAAACTATGTAGTGACGAAATCTATACTTACTCTTTGGTCTTTGATGAAAGTAAAATAGCGCATCTTTTCGATTGAAACAACAGCCAGTCAAGATCTCTGTTAGATGCTGCATCATTCCATCCAGTTATTATTGAAAGATCGGTGGATAGTTTGATACGGAACGGTAATGCCTCCACGCCGATTACGCGCCAACTGGAACGTATTGTTTTTAACGACACCCATTCTCTTGTAACAGACCTTTTTATCGACATTCTTACTCAGACAAAGCTCAATAAGTTGTTAATTTAGTTTGAAACAAGCCTTTTCCTGACTGTGTTTTCTTTTGCATAGCTACGAGTACCTATAAGTTAAATTCTGGTGTCGGTGTGGCTGACTCAATCACCCGATTTTATCTTAGACGCCATAATATTGCAGTGTCATTGTGTTTACACATGTAAGTACCTATTCAAAATTTAATCCTATGCTAATAACAAGAATTGCTTCAAAATTGCAAGATTGCACACATACCTGCTACTTATGAAACAATGCATTTAAAAAGTCCAAAAACATATAAAGCGTTTATAAAATAAGCGAAGTATCTATTTTGAGTTGAGTTGAGAAAAACGCTATAGTATAGTCACGTCTTTAAAATACTTAATTGAAGAATTCTGTTTAATTAGATGTCTGTACAATTAGTGACCTATTTCCATCCGTTACAAATTCACGTGTATTTTCAAAAATCGGTTTGTTTACTAACTCTACACGTGTTTGTAGTGTCTTACCTTAGGTTATGAATAAAATTGTGATACATATTGTGACTCATTGTCTTTACGTTAAAGTATGCGTACGATAAAACAAATGGATTTCGGAACTATGTTTAAGTGACATCATCCAACAAATCCTAAGAAACTTTCAAGGATTTGACTTACTACGTCACTCTGATGAATAGAAGTTCCGTAGTGACCTAGAAATTTATTTGTATGAATGTTGTTACTCGTACGGTTACTGCTGTGGAACTAAAGAACTTCGCTAAAGTCAGTCCACAATGTTAATGTTTTTTTTAATGTTTCTTATCGTGGCAGGGCTCTATGGTGGCTTAACAATGAGACTGTTATTAAAAGTTTAAGGCGGTAGTACTAAAGTAGCACATGAAGTTTATTGTTATATCTAAATAAGGGACAATTTTTGCATAATCGAAATTTTCAAATTTTGATTTAGTACCATGAAGAATATGCCCTGGTTGAAGATGAATCATAAGAAAGGTATTCCTGAATGAATCACATACTTGCGATACAGCCTACAAAAAGGAAAAAGGCTGCGTCCGTTTGGTCAGAGTTACGGCATTTCTGATTTCTTCAGTTCCAGCTGAGTATGTTTAAACAATGAGTCAGTGTTGAATAAGCCACAGTTTATTCTTTTGTTTCAATACAAGTATGTATCAGTTTAGTTTTAGTTGTACTACATTTATTTACTTCTTGCTATTGTATGGCCTGGCCACCCTAGGTAGCATAGATTTTGACGTGGCGACAGATTACATACAACATTCTCTAAAAGTCCGCAATTATTTAATTAAAAATAAATTGAAAGTAGAAAGCGTAAATTCCCAGGGCATTAACATAGGTATTAACTTCAGTTGAAAAAGTTACCAATGTAAGATGAACCTTGACAATGAGATGAACAATGAAAAATGAATAAAAAACTAGGTATATTTAATTTTGAGAATTTAAATCAAATTCCATCAATTAAAAAACAAAGAGGTTAACTATATGGAATGTATGTTTAAAGATATTCGGCTAACTTAAGAGCACGCTGACCGAAAATGACCCACCAGCCGTCAGACGACCTTAAGTTTGCATGGAATTTCGAGATCGCTTTTTGCGATAAAATACTTAAAATAGCCCTCACTGAGCCCTAACTCATGTTGGACCGACTTGTTCTAGGGCAACGTATATAGTAATGTCATAAGTTCATGACTTTTGAACCTTGTGGCTTTAAGAATAAGAATAAGAATAAAGATTAATTCACACGTTCTAATGTAGGTATAACTTTGTATTATATTTGCAACCACGACGTTAGAGTGACAAAAACCAATTAAACCTTTGGAAGGATAGACTCAAATAGCCTTTCGCCCCTAATTACTCATCTTTTTTGTAATGTTTAAGTGGATTGTTTAAAGGCAAATCAAAATCTAAATAGTAACTAATCCATTAGATAATTGTAGGTTTCAAAAAATTTATTAGATTATTTTTACCCGACTACGGCGAAGCAAAAAGGAGGGTTATGATTTTGACCGGTATGTATGTATGATCATCTGTTCCCTCATAACTTCTAATTATTATAAATTACGTCAATAAATATCTGCACATTATGGCAAATTTGCGAATTTGAACTTCAGATATCTACTTATTTGCAGAATTCGCAACTTTGCTGTGGATGTGGCAGAATTTTCGCTTATTTAAATCAGCGGTGTCATTTCATTATTTGCAACCCGCTTTAGACCTGAGTCTTTTGCCATTATCTTAAAATAACCTACTTTATCAAATATAAAATCAAAACACGGAAGTTTCGACCACTTTTAGAGAGTAAATCAACAATTTTATGCAAACAAATTATTTAAATCACTCGTAATACATATCTAGTCTTTGTCTTTCACTAGAGAACCGGTTATAGAATATTACAATAGCAAACCAGAAGCACGTTCATAAAGTGCATCACTGCATCCCCGCATTCCGAGCGTATCACAACATCTCACCATATACGTGTTTATCAGAGATTATAGATAATGATTGTATCATAAACATGTTATTTATTTAACTGCTGCATTGTATGCAACGATGTCGTAATTGTTTGGAGTCGAGACGAAACCGTTTGGCGCATGACCAATAAATAAGGAATTTGTTGTTTAATTAGATCAGGTTAACTTACAACAGCATTATTATTTCAAACGGAACTTGTTCATAAAATAATCATTATTCATTATGACGTTTCGATCGTACGAATCGACGATACAACGATCGTGGTGACAAGAAGAATGAAGAGGCGAGTATTAATGAGTACTGATGGTGAGGGGTTTCCGAATGAACCTAGAAAAACTTATTAGTAGGTAGGTACTTGGTAATCGCTGGGTTTCGAGCCCGGTAGGTACCATCATGCAGCCTGAAGCCGACCCTTAGCCACTAGACCACCCGACCCTCTAGGTAGGGTACTTATACTTCTAAATACTATTTCTGTACACATGAACAAAATTACTTTACTTGTATGCTACCTACAGTATAGTTCTATGGATAAACAATCAAGAACTTGACAGCTAAGATTTTAAAAAGTACGTTCCGGATCAAAGGATTATAAGCGGAGTAGAGCGGAAACGTACATCATAAATTCATAGTTCAGGATTCTATATAACCTACAACACACTAGTTTTAAACTATTTTAATTTAAAAAATATTTAAACGTTTTATAAGTGACGAAAAATAAAAATTGTGATTATTTTGCGACACATCATCGTCGATCGGCATTCAGGGATATAATACGACCTAAAAATATTTGATTCGCTAATCTTGGTTCAAATTCAGAATTAAAATTATTTGAGTGCACATGGAATGACAATAGAGATAGAGATTTTAATTGTTAAATAATTTTACAAATTAAGCTATAAGTGGAATTTAATTTAATCTATTTAATATATAATAATATGTAGGTATAGTCGTCCTCTCGTATTTTGCTGTGCCCTTAAAGGGCGTCCCATGTATATCTCTGTATTTTTTCCATCTGTTGTTTTGTGTAATGTGACATGCAATAAGTACCTAATTATTTTGACTTTGACAATAAACACATATGAATACTATTTTCTCGTTTTACTAACAACCGTTTTAATAAAAATATATTTATAGCCTGTTTATAAAATATACACCTAGTTTGTTGCTACTGAATTTGGGTGAAACATTTTATTGTATGTAATAATTTAACTTTTCAAGAATAAAAAATAGTTAATAACTACGATTTGCGTCATCTTGGTTAAAAGTATAATGCAGTAAGTACTCGAAAATTGGGAAAAACATTTTTCATAGCCTCACTATGAAAAATATTTTCCCCTTCCATGTAAAAAATATGAACGGGGAAAAACTGCACATTTTCTTTAATTAAGTTTTCAGTTTTTGTTTATTACCTTATTTGCGCCTGTACAAATAATTAAATACTTAAGTAATTAATTTAACAATTAACGTCTCTTATCGACGAAAACAGCACTTCGTCACAGCCTTGGCTACTTTTGTTGCCGTCCCCGCGGTGTCAATTTTCCGGTATTTCAAGTGTTTTACGTCGCGAAGTAATTACAATCTACCAATACATTCAGACCGAGAACTCAATAACGAGTTTAATTCTTATGGAACTGGGCACAGAATACATAACTACGAGTATGTACGACGAAAGTACTATAATTGTATTAATTTGTGACACATTCCGTCACATTAAATGCCCTGAATACCTCTTTAACGACACCTAAAAATAACTTGGCTGAATAAAAGTTTATCTTTGCCGCACGTTTCTAACTAGAAACATGCGCACAGCGCCCCCGCTTCCCGCGCCTGCTCGCCATTGGCTAACTAATCTGGCAGGATGCCAAAAGCGCGGGCAAAACTTCGACATAGACCATTTCTATTGGCCGTCCAAAATGTAACCGAGCACCGCGATATTCAAAAATAGAACGAGCTGCTATTACAATATTTCTGGCCGCTTTCCCGGACTAGTTTTAAGAGATCGATAAATTCCTATGCAATTAATAATTATTATAATTTATAACTGTGTGTTACATACGATTAAATAAGTACAAATACGTTGGTACATACTAACAATTAACCTCAAAATGAATGATATATTTCCAAAATTGATACTAACTTTATCCACCTTATTTTTCTTAAATCAAAAAACGCGCACAAATCGTTAATTTGCCTAATAAAAACCCTATTAATTCACATCGGTCACTGCACAGACTTACCAAATAACTTCACACATTAAAATTTAAAAATCACTTGTCACAACACCGTGGCACTGGTACTTACATGTCGAGTCGACGCGAGCTGTGGTGCGACTGGCAGGCGAGGCGCGCGCTGCCCCGGTGTCGCCTTACCACCGCCAAAGGAGATGGGAAACCGCTCCAAGAATACACAGATAATAAAGCTAAAGCCTTACAGTTTCAAGTTGGCACTTGATTTGGCACTTAGAGAACAAGGACACATTTCGAAATGAAATAAAAAGAAAGATCTCCGGGTCAAAGAAGACTCAAATCCAATTACAATCTTAAGTACCTACTGTATGTACCTATAGTACCTACCTACCTATTATCCAACAGTGGCAGCAGTGAACGTGGGTTGGCCTTGTGTTGGCCACTGTTGGCTGATAATATTCTGATACTATGAAGTGATGGAATTTGAATTAGGACCGTCTTTGAAAATAGCTCGATTACCTCCTACAGCATAAAAAATAAATAAAAATAAATAAAAAATCTAACTAGGTTTTCTAAAGCAAAAGTTTGTTTATTAAAAAGGAATTTCATAGAATTTTCTATCTCTTCGCACCTGAACAGTACCTATTACACAATTGTATTGTCAACACTTACGTAACCGTACAAACGTTTTTCTTGTACCGATTGCATTCTTGAAGGGCTGAAATCTTGTACCTATAGATATTATATATCTATAATTATGATATATATATTATATTATTATTATATTATTATGTATGATATTTAGGTATACTTAACACTTTGAAATATCACCGTGTTTTAAGACGCAGATTTCATACTTAAGACATCCTATTATTCCTATCTGCATCAATCCTCACTGGTGACCAAATCTACATTTACACTAATTTTATAAAAAGGAAAGATTTGACCGAGTGTTCGTTTTTTGAAAATTTCGTTCACCATTATATAATCTAGCGTTATCCCTGATGAACACAGGCTATGTTGTATTTTTCTGCGCGGACGGAGTCGCGGGCAACATCTAGTTATGTATAAAACAGGTTAAGTGTATCTTGGTGCATCGATTTGGGTTCAGGTGTCAGGACTGTCTTAATTCCGCAAATTTGAATTGCCCGAGAGGTTAGTAGGTATAAGTTTAGTTTTATTTTCAGGATAATAAAACTGCTATGATTTAAAGTCACTCTTGTTGACTAGAAGTATCAATATAGCTTTATAAAATCATGTGTTGGATTTAAATATCTTCAATAGAACGGTCACGTCTGGTCTGCCTGCAACTATCTGTTCATCTATAGAGAGCTCTTCCTAAGCGACTTTCTTCTTTTTAATTTCAACGAGTAGAAACAGGTGAGGTTAATATAACGCTCTCTTTTGGGGTTATGGGATTTCCCTGATATATTTTGGTCCCTTTGTTTTCAGAATGGAAGAAGTGGACCGACCATTTGAAGACGAGAATCCGCTTAATGCTAATGCATAAGAGCCGTTTATTGTGGTAGGGACTTCAAGGAGGGCTACTTCTAGGTAAATTTGCCAAGACTACTAAGACCTTTATAACACATTGGAACCATTCCCGAAGAAACCGCAATAAACGTATCTAAGCGGACTGATTCGTAGCTTATATTTAATCCGAGCCAGCAGAACCGACAATAGCTGGAGTTATCGTATTCTTGAGTGGAGACCGCGAATGCGCCCTCAGACTAGGTGGAGCGACGATCTTCGCAAGGTGGCTTGCATGACCTGGATAAGAGTGCCCACGAATCTTGCTCGATGGCGTGCAATGGGAGAGGCCTATGTCCAGAAGTGGACAAATATAGGCTGATGATGATGATGATGATTCAATCTGCCCTAAAAAACTCTCTTTTGCCCATGTGTAATTCCTACTAATCAAAATTGACCCTTTGACCCAATTATTCGAAACCAATACTCCTAGGGCGTTTGCGTCATAATACCGATACGTTTTGTTTTAATTAAAAGGAAAACTGTTAATCATCTTCCTCAGAAACAGCTGTCAATAAAACAAATGTGTCAACGAATTAACTTGTTTTTAAAGTATGACTATTAATTATATTGGTTTACTCATAGATATATTTATAGGGAGAACTTAAAAAGGTTTGGACTTATTAGGAGCTAAGTGGATGATGATGGAGTTCTTATGAGTCCAAAACATAAGAGTCTGTTCTAGGAAATAATTCGAAAGTAAACCATTTTTAAGGTTCCAATCCCAAAGATAAAAATAACCTTAGACTTTTCGGTATACGTTTGTATGTCACCTGTTTTCATAGTAACTGCGTACCTACATACACTTAAATACATGAAGTAATGGTGTTTTCAATGCACGGCGTCCCTGTCACTTTATTTATGTACCTATGCACTTTAGACATAAAAGCGCCACTTCAATTCGACTAGAGCCACGTCAATCCCTTGCTCGCATCTATTTAAATAAAAATATTTTTTAAATTAAAAATGGAGTCCGAAATACTCGCTCAAAATTTACGTCCCCGTCGAAATTGTAATAATCAATTGAAACATTATCCAATTGACTTAATCCTATCCTTTCCTTATACGCCGATATTGCTAAAAAACATCCAACATATGTTCCAGAATGACTTATTATATTTAATTACACAACGAGATTCCTCAACGCGTGAGTCACAGCTCAGTTGTCCGTGACAGTCCGGCTCTGGGATGACCCAGAATCTTTTTATGGCAACGGTGACCTGCCTTACCTAAGATCAATGCAGCCAATTACTACCTTGCGAACTGTCGAGGACCTGGTGACGATTTGCAATACTGCAAAATAAGGAAAGAGTTCGTAATCGACTGTTTATTCTCCCGCCTCCTTTGGACAGTCTGACAATTTCTCCGACTGGATGTGGGTGAAGCTCCAAAAGTTGGGCATAATTATAGGTAGCAAATAGTTAGCCGTAGTAATAATTATACTGAATTTATTTTTAAATACCTACAGTTTTAAGCCTTGAACTTCGTTATTACTGAAGACATTCGTGATGTCCGCAATAAAATACAATCAGTAATTTCGAATGCATTTTTTATGCTAATCGATTTGGTTTGGTTCAGGCTGTCTTAACTAAAATGAAAAATATATATTTAAAAATATCGGAGAAATGCTCAATAATTATGGATATCAAAAAACGAAATTAATGACTGAGTAACTATATCACGTAGTTAAATGGAAAGACAACTGAGGTACATACAATAACAAAGTAGGTCCCTAGTTACTAAGATTTAATATAATAAATTATTCAAAAAGCGTAATAATAGTTGTAGAGTTACATTCAATAACGTTGGAGCAATCGACCTGCCTGACGCTATTAAAAGTCTTAAATTACCACAAGTTTATACAATTGTACATAATCGAGGAATATTTGACGATAAGTAGCTAAATAAGTAAAAAAACGTGTTCTTATATTGTGTTGCGTTGTCAAGATATTTAATCAGCTGGTTCAAGTGAAAACGTAGCATGTCAACGACGACACCCATTAAAGAATTGTTCCATACACAGTTGACAGTTACCTATATTAAAGGGGGGGAAAACGCATTTCGCGTTGCAGTCACCTGATGTACTAAATTCTGAACTGTGGTAGTTTTATCTCTTATCTCAATTTCGGGGTAGGTCATAGGATCGGGCAAGGCTAACGCTACCTCGATCCTTGTGTCCTTGGTCCAGAACACCCACCATCTGCGTCATGTATCATTTTGTGCTCATTTTTGTGGGTTCCGGTGTTGGGGTAAGATTCTGGACAAATTATTTGTGGTAAATATAAAATAGGTATTTTATCTTAGACGACAGGGTTCCATCCATAGGCATCAAACCCCACCCATTATTAATAAGGTTTCCTGTGAGCTTTCGTTTTAAAACCAATAAAAAATACTCCCTCTGACTCATCAGATTCTGAACAGGCAGTTGAGTTGATTTTACGAATTCGGACACCAAACATTGCTTTACAAAATAAATACTATTGGAAATTATCCAGCTACTTATTTACATGCGTGTAAATAAAACAAACCTTTTAAGGAACGTGTAGGTTGCCAAACATTGGCGCCTTCACCCCGTCACCTTCGGCCAAATAATCGGTTTTGCGAGAACGTGTAAATATTATATTTTACGTGTTACGTACGGTGTCGGACTTACAGCTAGCTGCACACTTTAGTGCAGCAGATCAATAGATAAATACGAACACCTTATAAACTAACACACATACACATATTCGTTGTATGTATAGCACGTATAACGCGTGTGGTTGCCGGGTTAGAATAGTGCCACTCTATGTCTTCCCGTGGATGTCATAAGAGGCGACTATGGGAATCAAGGCTTGTAGTACTGTTAGGCGATTGGCTTGCAACCTGTCACTAATACCCTTGTAAAAATCTTGGCCTGGTTGTGATAAATGTGTTTAGAGAATTATGAACAAGTTTTTTTAGAGTAGTTGGTAATTCTGTAGCTCTGCCTACCCCACTCTGGGATGGAAGGAGTGATTTATGTATGTATGTATGTAAAAGCCGGGCATTTTTCAATCGGCCATCTTCCCTCCCCTAAGGTTTCCGGATATCAACGTTAAAGTTGAACTGCTGCACTAATCTGTCAGAAGCGTTAAAGCGACTAGGTACCAAAGTGAGCTACCACGGCCGACTGACCTGACTGTACAAAAAAGAAATAAGTTCCATTAAAAATAATATATAGAAACAAACACCACTCCTAATTAAATTATTGTGAATGTCAAGCCCCTTTGATGGTTATCTTAACTCGGCTCTGTTAAACTCATGAGTTGACCTTTTGGTCAAGGATCTGCAAGGTGCAATGCAGTGCAGTAAAATTGTCATTAAAATGTACCTACACATAACCAAGTACCTAATAACATGACAAAATTCTGACTTTTTTATTTACCTATAATTGGTTTGCTCTCTTGACTAATAACACTTGCCTCTGGGGCCCGTTTCTCAAAAAATATTAGTCTTATATAATATAATAATAATATTAGTGTTTTGTTTTTGTTTCAAGATCGTAGCAAGTGGAAAGAAGTGGTCTCTGCCTACCCCTCTGGGAAACAGGCGTGATTTAATGTATGTATGTATGTATGTCTCATTTTTTTTTGTTGTTTTTATGAGACAAAACACATTATATTAGATTATACTTTTTGAGTATCGGGCCCCTGGTGGATGAAGGGTTTGTTTACGACAGCACGAGCTTACCTAGAAGGCCTATTCACCCTAGTTTTAAATAGGTTCACATACGGAGAGGGAAATACAGACACCGGAAGCGCATTCCACTCTTTTACAGATCCTATTGTGAAGATTGATGCAAAGCGCTTCATTCGAAAAGGCGGAATTTCAACTGGACATGCTATAGCCTACATTTCCTTGATTTCTCTGTACATACTAATTTTATTAATCATGGTTAGAAGTAAGCAGGTCAGAGACGTGTTCTGAAATCGCTCCAGCCGCGTCTGGAACCACATGGCGGCCTGAGCTATTCCCGGCCTCTCCCAAAATATCCCTACCCAACGTCGTCACTGCCACTCTGCCCTCTTAAGGAGAAAAGGCGTATCTACTTTATGAATTGTATTGAAAATCCAACCTTATTATAACCCTTGAGAGTTTAATATGCTTCTATGAATTAATTGCACATGCGCCTTTTCTCCGTAGGAAGGCAATACTACTCCGCAGCGTAAACTTCTGAAATTCATGAGCGGCATCACTTTCACTCACGATTAACCAGTCTAATGCGAGACAGTGACGGAGTTCAATTGGTATTAAACTTTTATTTTGGGAGTAGCCGGTCTACGTAGAGCGGTAGCGTCGGCATACAAGGGCGGAGGAAAGTGATACACGTACTGGTGATTAATGCTTAGTGATTTGATACTGATATTATTTTTGTTCCGGTTTGAGGATAAGACAGCCGGTGAAATGACTAGCCATCTTAGTCCCCAGGTTGGGCAGTGCATTTGCAGTCTTAGGATTGCAGTCTTGTGTCACAGTTTCCACTTACCATCAGGAGTCTTGTCTGCTCATTACCTTCTCTGTTTTTTTTTTTTCACAGCTATTCCATAAAAAACATATACATAAGAGAGTACAGTACAACAACGCATACAGGGTGGTGTTCGGGCTGCCGCGACACTGCAGCGCATCAGGTATGTTCGCGGAGGGGCGGATTGACGGCTTCCACGCGATCATCAGGAAGCGATGTAGCTCGCTGTTGAGGCGGTGGCGCGCCAGCTCGAATACCATCCTGTGCACGCTGGCCGACCGGTGGGACTCACCGTGGCTTAAGCACTGGGTGCAGCTACATGCCCCCTTGTGTAAAAACCTTATTTAAAAGTAACCTATGTTAATCTAATACTAAACCTAGATTTAAGTAATACTGTTACTAACACGTTATGGACCTTGTCCGAAATAAATAATTTTTGATTTGATTTGATTTGATAAGTACATACCCTCACGCCTGTCTACCAATGGTAGAGAGATTTGGAACGCCAGGCGCACCGGTCCAAACATACAACTGTTGCTTTGCTTCCTCAACCGTTTTCGTGTTTCCTTCATGCAAGTCGGTTTCAGGAGCTCCTTAGGGTTTCCTTAGCCCGAAGGGTAGCCTAACGAAGCCCTAATGTATGCCTACGCTATCCATCCGTAATAACTTTAAAAAGCCGTAGGTATCTTTTGAACCGTGATAGATAGCGAGTTTCTTGTTCAGAATGTGTTATTGCGGCGGATTCACTAACAAATAAAAAAAATAAAGAGGATACACGAAACTTTTTTTACAAACTATTTTTGTTTCTATTGTTTTGTAAAAACGGTAAAACATACAATCGTCAAATTTGGTATGATTATAGTAAAAACCCTGAAGAAAAACAACAAATACTAAATAATGGTCAAGAGTGAGTTGGGGTCGCCCTGCCTCGATTCGAAATCGTATTCAAATTGGAATAAGTATATCATAAAATATGTAAAGAATTCATTACTATTTAACTATTTTTTTTTAATTTTATCCAATTTAAATTAAGCATTGTTTTACCTAATTAAGAATTTAATGTGTTGTTTTCCTTAAATTACACTTATACAAAAAAAAAAAAAAACCTCATTAGGTAAACTAGGTTCTTATAGGTACATACATAAGCTCACTCCTTCATTCCCAGAGTGGGGTATGCAGAGCTAAAGAATCACCAACAAGTCTTAAAAGGTTCTTATATACGAGCTAAAACCCTAAAAACTAAAAGAGAGGTAAAAGAGATCACTAAAAGTGAAATTACAAGCATTTTAAACTGCAAATTAGACACCGATTAGGCAGGAGGTCCGATATACACTGTGACGTCATGTAACAGGGCGGCCATATAAACTCTATGTCCGAAAAACTCTAGTAAAACATGTTTTAACACTGTTTTACCTGATTGGATTCCTTGGTTATTTTCTGGGTGGATCTCAAAAATATTGTGCATAGTTAAGGATTTAATTGAGACGACGTTAACTTTCTTCCATTTAGTGACGAAAATTAGTCATACGATCTTATGGCTAATTTTCGTCACACAAAGGAAAAAATTAAGGTCTTTTTAATCGAGTCCTTGACTACAGACACTACTATTGAGTCCCATTTAGGTATTCAAAAATAGTACATTACTACAGACGCCGGGAAGTAGGTGGTTGCAGGCCGAGTTCATATAGACGGCCGAGCGAAGCGAGGTCGGATAGTTACGAGGCTGGCAACCCCTTTTCACGGCGAGGTATGTATAGTGCTTTTCTCAAACATATGCAATGAAATAAAAAAAAAACATCACTCAAAAAACATTTGTGTAATAGGCATTAACGCGGATATTTTTGGTCCGAACCACACAGATACAAAAAAAAACCATTTTCAGCCTGTTCATAAAACCCGCTGTCATGGCCATATTAAAATTTAAAAAAAATTACTTCCCGGCCTAGGCCTTCAATTTTGTATGAAATTCCTTTACAGTTCTCTCGAGTTGTTCCGTCGGGAACGTGGCACTTTGAAGCCTAAAATAACTAACATAACGCCGACATTACATAGCATGTTTGAGAAAATGATCTTTATCGACTGCTTGATACATGAATCAACTTTCATTGAAGCTGTGAAAAAAAGACATGAACATTCCCAATGGCTTTGGTCGCGAGTGTATAGTTTACGCATCGATACTATAAGGCCGTGTGGTTGCCGGCTTAGAATTGTGCCACTCCATGTCTTCCCGTGGAAGTCGTAAGAGGCGACTAAGGGAATAACGGCTTGTAGTAGGTACTGTTAGGCGATGGGCTTGCCACCTGTTAAACATCTTAGCCTACATACATAACTTCACGCCTGTCTCCCAATGGGGTAGGCAGAGACTATGGAACGCCAGGTGCACCGATCTAAACATACCACTTTCGCTTCCTCTACATTTATCAATCTCTTCATGCACGTACGTCGGTTTCGGGTGCTTTTTATTTGGCCCACAGTAACATCTTAGCCTATTTGTGCAAATTGTGGTTACCGAGTGGTAATTCTGTAGCTCTGCCTACCCCACTCTGGGAATGAAGGCGTGAAGGTATGTATGTATATACAGTCAACCAATTCGATTCCTAGGCCACTATGGACTTTGTCAACGTGACGTTGTAAACCAAATCATAGGAAGTCTCTTATGTTTTGGTTGTCAACGTCACTTTAGCATAGTCCAAAGTGGCCTAGAAATCAAATTGATTGACAGTACTATAAGGCCCTGAGCAACGTGTCCGAATTGTTACGCGCTACCAGCTGTGCCCGGACCTCGGCAGCGCTTTAGTGGCACACTTTACTCACAACCGACCTCGCCGCGCCATTTCTTCCATATACGGACCCGTGGACCCTGGCGCGATTTCAAGCCTTAACAGCGATATAACTTGGACACAAGAATAAATATATTGTATTAATATATACTAAGGTATGAATGTAATAACGGTGTCAGATAGATTTATATTGTTGACTATAAAACGCAGCTGAATGCGAAACAGAACCAATAATAGGAACTTACTAATATTATTATGCGAAAGTAACTCTTTATGTTTGTCTGTAACTCTGAACCGATTTGGGTAAAATTTGATGTGGAGTTAGCTTAGTCGATGGGAAGAACATATAGTAATTTGTATCCCGAAAAATTGGATGGTTCCTGAAGGAATAGCGATAAACGACTTCTACATGGACTGAGCCGCGGACAACAATGTTAAATAAAATAAATAGGTAAATGGGATCGGATTATCTCACACAAATTGACTTAACTAGTCCCAAATTAAGCTCTAGACAGAATAATAAGATGGTTTGTTAAAACAATGACGCTTTCGATCTGTATCATAAATTCATAAAACACGATTTTATTGTATTAAGGAAGAGGAAAATCCTATACCTAAAACGTTATTTTTTGTTTTCAAAAATAAAAGTTAGTCTCTTTTGCGTAGAACTTGCTATTTCTAATATTAAAGGTAGTTGCCGTCCATGTGGCGTTAGTATTTTCAACCTCTAATTAACCCTCTAGACTACTCTAGAGGATATAAGTATCGGTTGTGATGTGATTGTGACCATTTTTGGCAACTCTAAACTTTAACTAATATGGAGGCATTATGAAATTTCTTTTTTTTTTTCAATCTTAATCTTCAGTTTTAACTATTTATGAATATTATTTTTAATTTTACAGTATTTTTGATACCGATTCCAAAGTGGCCAAAAAGGGTACCTACAGTGGCCACAAACGGTACTTCTACCCTACTGAGTTTCTTGCGGCGTTTCTTCTCAGCAGTGGTCTCTTGCGAAGCGCTGGTAGATTTTTGACGTGTAAAAGTGCCCGTGCGGCCTACTTACTGAATAAACATCTTTTATCTTTTTCTTTTACTTAGGTAGAAAGCATCTAAGTCTCTGGAACAAAATATTGACGCTCACCACACACATTTCGCACCTTTAGAGCAATAGTGACCTAATTCAGAAATTTTAAATTTTCGAGTTAGATCTCTATAATAATAAAGGGTGATGGGCTGATGGGCAATTTTGTATGGAGCCCGTCCCCACCCTACAACAGTAACGGGATGCACGTCTATATGTTCGTTAGGATTCAAAAAAAGACAAAATACCTATTTTAGTAGCTAAATCAATGGGATTTTTTCTATGAAAAAAAAAACCTTTTAAGAGCCATGCAAGGCAAGAATGTGTTCATTTTTAAACAAATTCCATACGATATGATTGACTTTCAAATAAAACCCCATACATATGGCGATTGTCGCCATAGTAAAAATACATCATGTTGCCAAGATACTGGGACATGTTTCATCTCTGTTGGTGGGTGGGGTCAGTTTTGCCCATCGTCCTTTATGACTTTAATTTTAAAAGCTGAAATTTTGAATTAGTTCACTATGTTTTGAAGGTCTCCTTACCCGGGACCGTTAGCAGCGTAGGCAGGGTACTACAAAAATATTAGCCGACCGCGTCGTAAATTATACCTACGTACTAATGACATAAATCACAACAAATGCGGAATAGCTCCGTGAACTGATTATTCTCTGAAAAAACTTGGCTTTTAATTCGTCAATAAAAATTAATCCCATCAAAAACATAAATGAAGAAATAGTTCAAGTTCTCATTATTCATATTTATTAGCAGTTTTCTACTGTCACAATATCATGTAATATTTTAGGTACCGTAAAACCTGGTAACTATGGTCCAGTACTTCAACTGTGGTCCAAGTCTAATTTGTTTTATTCCTCATAGATGACTTAAGTATAAGCATTTTAAAACTTTAGTCAACAAGAAATGTCTATAAAACAACACGTTTCCTTAACTAAAGATAATGGGAACTTGTACTTTTGGTCATTGATTTTGGACCATAGTTGGAAGATTTTGGACCATAGTTACCAGGTTTTACGGTACCTATTCTAAGAAGTAACTAGTTCTAAGAAAATTGTCAGGTTAGAGCTCTATGCATTTTAAACACATTTTCTTGGGTTAGTTCCCGATTCGCCGGATTCTTGTTTCGTGGGATTCCCGTTTCGCCGAATTTTCGAGGGAAAAGTTCAGACTGGAACATATTTTATATATGAAATTCCGGCGAAACGGGAATCCGACGAAACAAGAATCCGGCGAATCGGGAACTAACCATTCAGGGGTTAGACTTAATCTCGGAAACTATTGGGTCCTCAGAGACAATTCTAGTATCATATTGTAGAAAATTTAGTCTTCTGCAAAAACGTTTAAAAAAAGCTTTTTCAAAAACTAGTCCTTTAGGGTTATAATCGCCAAAATTTGAAATAAAAACGATTTTTTCGCGGTTTTTTCGATTTTTGACAAAGTTGCATTCGGCGCTCGCTCGAGGTCACAAACTTGGATTATTCATTAGGCCAACATCATAAACACGTCTGCAAAAATGATGGTTTTCGCGCATCAGTTTTTTCACTATATGGCGCCTGTGAAGTGAGGTCAAAAAAATTCGAAATTCAAATAATTTATTCAGTAAATTGGCCACATGCGGGCTCTTTTACACGTCGGCAATGTACAGTGAGTGAATCTACCAGCGCTTCGGACAAGACCATCATTGCGGAGAAGAAGCGCCGCAAGAAACTCCAGCAGAAGGTCATTTTTTCAATCATAAAAACATAATTATACTTAAAAGTAAGTTACATTAAGTAATAATAAGGTAATAAGGTAATAAACAATAAATTCTTAAAAATAGCAAAAATAAAATTATTACTAAATGTAAGGTCAATAAACATTAACATAAAATAAAATAATTACTATGAGAACAACACGACGAGGTCTCTACGTCAAAAGCCATATAACTAGGATAATAAATTGAACAAAAAGTCCTTGCAAACGTGAACAGACCGGACCCCACAAACAGCACCCGTTCACGAGTATGACGCGTATCTCAGCCATCGCCTCTCTCAACCATGTGATCGGGAAAGTGGCGACCCGATCAACGACGCCGCCGTAAGCAAAGACCTTTGAGCGAGCATGACATGCTCAAGCTGCCGGACAATAAGTAAGAGTAATATTGTGGGAAACAGCTGTCCGGCGAGAAACATCACAGTGTGTCCTCATTTAAAAACTTCTTGTACACACAAGACTAGAAAAGATACAAAATACAAATAGTAAATCACAGTCGACTGACTGAGTCAGTGCTTGAATGCACAATTGGCTTGAAGGCTATGTCACATTGACACTACTAAAATACCTACATCTTGGTCACCAATGAAGTCATTTACAGTGTAATATGCCCTACCCAACAAGCAGCGCTTGATGTGAGACTTAAATTTACTGAACGGCATATTGACGATATCAGATGGTATCTTGTTGTAAAAACGTATACAGTTCCCCGCAAACGAAGTGCTCACCTTACGGAGACGGTGACCTGGAAGTGCGAGCTTATCCCTATTTATAGTATTTAAATTATGAACGTCGCGGTTATGCCTAAACTCATGTATGTTTTTGCGTACATACATGATATTCTCAAAGATATATTGAGACGCGACTGTAAGAATATTAATATCTTTAAATTTATCCCTCAGCGAAACACGAGACCCCAATTGGTAAATAGCACGTACAGCCCGCTTCTGTAATACAAATATGGTTTGGATGTCAGCCGCTCTTCCCCACAGTAAAATTCCGTAACTCATAACACTATGGAAATAACTATAGTAGACAAGTCTCGCCGTCTCGACGTCAGTAAGTTGTCGGATTCGCTTTACCGCATAAGCCGCTGAACTTAGTTTACTTGCAAGTGTGGATATATGCGCACTCCACTGCAGTTTCGAGTCTAGAGTTACACCTAAAAATACTGTTCTATCTTCAAATTCCAGTGTCTCATCCTTCAGTCTTATTCTATCCGCATTCATACTCCTAACGTTGGACAAAGAAAATTTAATGCACTTGGTTTTTTTGGCATTTAAAAGTAAGTTGTTGGCTGTAAACCAGTCAACAATTGTAGACAACGCAACATTGATGCCATTAAAATTATCCTGTTTCCTATCCGCTTTGAATATTAGTGAGGTATCGTCAGCAAACAAGACTATTTCATGTTTATCGCGCACTACATACGGGAGATCGTTAATATAGATCAAAAATAAAAACGGACCTAGAATAGATCCTTGAGGCACTCCCATAGCTACAGATGACCCAGAGGATTGTGTTCTGTTAATGTCTACCCGCTGAGTTCTGTGCGCGAGGTAGGAAGCAATAAGATCAAGTGCACTGTTTTTGATGCCATAGTGGCTTAACTTCCGCACTAACGTAACATCTTTCTGACAGTGTCTTTTTGACAGTGATGTTAAAATATATGCCTAGAAGAAGACCAAACTAGTAACAATTTACTTTTTCACTTGATATATACCTAGTCGGTTACTAAGTTCTGTTACTGAGATTAATTACAAAAAAATAAAATTAAAGCAGTTTTGCATAAACCTGTATATTAATCAAAACTTTGATTTATATAGAATAATAATAAAAATAATGTATTCTAAACTGTTGCAATTATTTGATGGTACGAGCTTGAAGTATTCCCATTTCGGACGATAAAATCATAGTTAAAATCACGCACGACGATGATACTGATAACGGCCCCAACTTTTGTAAGAGTTCCTGTAGAGAGTTCAAATTTGCGTGACATATTGAACAGACTTCTAGCTTTAAATTCTGATACGAATGTATTCAAAGCAACTAAAGATCAGCTTGGACACACACACCAAATCTCTTGCTTCATAAGTTGGAATTAAGTCATGTTGAGAAATATAATTTTGGTCTCTAAACATATACAGAGATAGGATTTTTTATAATACCTATTATACAAAAAAAGTTCTTTGGTAAACAAAGACTAACTTTTAAGCGATTTCAAAAAATGAAATTTACAGAAAAGTCATGCGTAATTTCATCGATGCCGGCTGTGAATGTTAAAAGATCGTATCGGGCATTGCGGAAACTAAGAAAAATTATTAATTGTTTTTCAAAATGTATATTAATTAAGCTTTTAATTTTTATACATATTGAAATTAAAAAATAAACATAAGTTAGTTTTATTTGCATCAACCTTAGTAACAGAACTTAGTAACCAACTAGGTACACATTTCAAATATTTAGGTACAAAATTATTTCAATTTATATTTATTACGTATTATCAACTCTCAAAAAGACCTTACTTCCCAGAGGCGCCATCTAGTGAAAAAACTGATGCGCGGAAACCCTCATTCAGAACTACCGGATTTGACGCATACTACCGATGTATAAAGTTACTGGAAAAATCAAGGAAAGTATACAAGAAAAGTTAGCCATTGTTTATTATATCATTATAATTTTAAATAGTAGAAAAAATTATGTATGAAACGGTCAGAATTAGCTCTTAAGGTACTCGTGCCTGTAATTCGGCACTCGTACCTTAAGACGCTTCATTATGTACCAGTTACATAAATAAATATTATTTTAACGTGCGGTTATTATAGCATACAACTACGTAGTCCTTAATTAGCTATATAGGTACGGTTAATATTTTTCCTGTTTATGATTTACACAGCCTTTCCATATTAGGAAAAGGTCAGGCCTGGTCAGGCCTTATATGGTAAAGATTTTTCAACTCGTTGAATAATAGTATAGAGTGATTGTATCATTAGAGAGGTAGTACAGTCAGAACGAATGATGAAGTGGTTGTCTGTTTGCAGTACAAGTCTCTAAAACAGAGGGTATACGGAAATTAGTTTTACACTTGACAATACAATGTAGAAAAAGAGAGATGATGCGACAGAAAGTTGAAGGAAAAAGAGGAAAAGTAAGACGTAGGTTTACTTACTTCAGCCAAATAAGACTAGCCTAGCTCTTAAGACGAATGATGAGTTGACAATGCCATCTATCGGAAAACATTATCACTAAATATTGATTAAGTACAGAAATTTACATAATTACAAACGCATGCTTTTATAAACTGTAGCAGAACAAAATGTCGCTCGCATTACAAATGAACAAGCTTAAGATTACCTTATAAATACGTAATTACTTCATTCATTCTAGTTTTTGCCGTACGGCGCCACTAACTTCATGCAGGTGATCAAATTTTGAACTAGCTTTGATTCATACAATTCGAATCGTAGTGTAGGGAGGTGGCGCCGCGTTCAACCGCAGTTGTAAGTTGGCCATGAGTCATCGGCGGTCTGGAGTCGCGTCGCCTTGTCGCGACACGGCTGTCGCCAAGGTATTGTCTACATTAATATTTAAAAATATCGTTGTTTTTTATGACAACCAAGGGCGTACCCAGGGGGTGGAAGCCTTAGATTTTGTATGCCTGTCGTTTTGTTTCTAGATAGAGCAAAACAAGCGCCCTTAAAAAGAGTTTGACATGGTGACAGTGACAGATGGAAGAATATTCTTAAGTGGCAACCATCAATGGGCAACCACCATAATTTTAGAAGTTTGCTCAAAATGGGATTATGTTGCCAATTCCATTACGAACGCCCTCGTCGCCATCTTTCATGCAAAATCGTTTTTTGCTAACCTGTTACATACACGGCTGCACTGAATGCAGCAAGCTGCTAAAATTGTCGACATTTAAGTCGAAGTGATGCGCCCCTCCCTACACCATTTCCAAGCCTGTGAAACTTCAATTAAGTTTTCAGTGCAATGACGCGTATTTTAACGTAGACCAGCTCTACTTACGTTTTTAGAAACATTAAATAACACAATATATCTTATATTATAAGGGGTTTATTTTATATTTTATTATGTCCAAGACAACCTTACACTAACTAGCTTAAAACATATAAACACAAGATCATGTTACAGTACAGTATCCATTGTAAAACTATAACACTTTGTGGTCATACGGACGGGAGTACGGCGGGTCTCCTCTCTATATGAATACACACGGGCCGCGGGCTGGCGGGCGCGGGCCCAGACGAGAGCACGCCACGCGCCGCCCCGCGCTCTGCATTGGGTCCAGTAGAGCACTGGCAAGGCGCTCCCCCCCACTTCTACCATGAGCGCCCCGCTTAGGGCAGTCGAGATAAACACTTGTTACTCCCAAACTTGAATTATAAAAAGTTACGGAATCAATATTAAACAATACTGATACACTTGAATAGTTATACAACCACTCGAGTCAATCTTAGAGCGCGTTATCGATGCTTGAACTGCCGGCACTAAATATGTTCGCAACCATGAGCAAACGGTTTACATGCAACCATCCATCTTGTTGCTCACAATTCACATGTGCCATCGCCGATATCAGCAATTAATAGAACGCTCGCTTTTTCCACTATTGAACCTTTCTATGATACTCTGGAGTAGCATTCCCGTAATCTTGCAAATTGAACAGGGTAGACCGATTAGTCAACATGTATTTGAGGAAATCATGTAAATGCATCAACAAGTGCTGCAAAGACTTCTCATCTAAGGCTGTATAAGACAACATTGCTCCCAGTTTCGAAAATAATCTCAACAAATGTATGGCGCCGTAGATTTGTGACATTGGGGTGTCAGGGTAGTCTTGAAGTATTTCACTGTATTGTGGCCTTTCGAATTTGTAGAGGAGTTGGGAGCCTAGCGTGGTGTTGAAGTATTCCTTGATTCCTTCAGTTATTTCCACTATGACAGAGTGCTTCGCATAGTTGTATGCTTTGCTGGACTTCTTGTATGACAGGTAGTTCTCCACGATTTGGTTGACGGTGAGCTTGGCGGGCAGGGTGGCTAGTTTCTGCTGCCTTGTGATGACGTCCCAGTCGTCCACCAGCCAGACTTTCAGTTCTTCGGGCATTTTAATTTTCACTTCAACCTTCGCTAAGTATTGCTCTTCGGATTCTATAGATACATCCAAGCGACCTCGTTTTTTCCTGAAAATTATCAGAAATTTTAATGTTTTTTTAACACATTGCATAAATAAGCAGTATGAACACCAACTGTGTCAATGAGGATTATGTTTTTCGAGTATAGTATGAATCTTCTCAAATGAACTTTTCGCTTCGAGCCCTAATCTTCCAAACAAAGGCCATTGTTTCTATTATCGCAAAACCGCTAGCTACCGAGTTAGCACGTGCTACTACAACATTGATATTGAAAAACAAACGGTATCGTCATAGTATTAAGGTTCAAATTGAATGTCACTGACATTCTAGATGTTACGTTTTGGTATTTGCCGTATTGCCTCGGGGCGGTATCGTCCTACACTACCAAAACGTAACATCTAGAATGTCAGTGACATTCAATTTGAACCTTAATACTATGACGATACCGTTTGTTTTTCAATATCAATGTTGTAGTAGCACGTGCTAACTCGGTAGCTAGCGGTTTTGCGATAATAGAAACAATGGCCTTTGTTTGGAAGATTAGGGCTCGAAGCGAAAAGTTCATTTGAGAAGATTCATACTATATGTATGAATGGATAAACAGTGGTAGTCACATAATTAGGGACGCTCGCGTTTTTCCCATACCATGCCTTCAAATACGATTTTGTAAATTTCTTCAAAAGCTCTTAACCTATTTTATTTTTAGTTACACTTATCGTTAACTAATAAACTAAGTTTTAAATGTATGTACTTATGTGGAAAACGAATCTTTAATTTTATAAGGATTTGAAAAATAAGTTTCTGTCGAAAATTACGTTTTTGGGACAAGCTTTCGCTGCAGACTGTACTTTATTTTTGCAAAATCTTTATCTGCTTATCAAGACCAAACTATTGAGTCCTAACACGGTGGGTCTACGATAAGAATAGCGGAGATCCTGTCACCACCTTCCAACTCCATCATCAGATCATCTCTTAGAATCCATATCATTGCATTGTCATTGGGTTTTCATATGGGGTTGATATTTCAGCCCATTCAGCTGACGGGAAGTGGGTCAAATTTGACCCGTACATAAATACATATATACCTTACCTATGTACATACATTGCAAGTTGAATAAAAGCTTGTATAAATAAATGTTTGGTGTTCAACAGAAGTTCACTTTGCTATCAGCCCAATGGAACCCTGACCCACCAAAGAATGGTGTCACAGTACTCACAGTGAGATTCAAAAATATTTGCTTGACACTTCTTACAACTTAAATCGTAACGCTTCTGTGACAGTTCTAAGGTGGGTCATAGTACAGTGAACTTCTGTTAAAATCGGGCCCTATATTTTATAGGGTTTTAAAAACTTTGTGATGTCATTTGAAATTTGTTACAGAGATAGTTTATAACCCAGAGACATGTACCTTTTATCACTAAAAATGGAACAGTTCTCAAATGTATGTATGTATTAATTAACCAAGAGCTTTGTAACATAATGATGCTGCAATAAATTATTAATCATAATCACTGATTACTGGTATATGAACAACCTTTGTGCAAATCTGGTAACGGACAAAACCTATTACAAATATAAATTGAATTCGATTGCATAATGTAACTGTGTGTAGTGATCTTACTTGGGTTGATCAGAGCCTGAGTCTGCGGGTGTATCCTTGCTAGCTGGCTTGGACGCTTTGGCTGCCACCGGGGTGCCCTCCGCATCTTTGCCTGCGATAACACAACATTTATATCAGCTTGTTAGTCTGGGAGACAGTCAGAAAAACAGGAACCTGTTGATTCCCATTTTTTTGTTCTCGTAACGTCATTGTGGACATAATTATTGATAGTCATCATTTTCAAATCGCTGGAGCCGTAAACTTTTCAGAATTTCTTAAATATGTAACGTGTAGACAAGGCTAGATTAGGTTAGGTTTGATTTATAAAAATCCTGAAAAAGGTAACAGTTTCTTAAAAAATACTTAATGAATTGCGATAAATATGACTTAAAGCACATTATCATCAAAAACAATTATGGCAGAAGATATAGGCCCCAGAAAAACATTAATGACTAGCCCCAGTCCAGACATAGTAGCATGACGATGGAGAAGCCTGTACCCTGCAGTATGTGAATGTGGGCTGCAACCATGATGATATCACATTTCCACCGGAATCCATTGGTGTATTTTATATGCGCATGATTTTGAGCATCTTATAATTGTTACTGTTGTTTTCTTGTCATTTTGTAATGTGATAGTAATCAGAACAAGCTTTCAAACAAAAAAATAAGTGGATTTGAAATAAAATGCTGTTAAAGATCAAAAACTAAACAGTTATTATGGTACACAGCAAGCACATTATATCGAGCAAATACAGTTACATGTTAAATATAGTGGTCTTATTAAACATGCTTCTAAATTTAAAAGAGGTTAATTGATTTACCCTATGCAATGAAACGAATTTTCTCACCATAAATCACCTAGAAAGCCAATTCAAAATAAATTGATTAAAAGCAATGAAGAATAAGTGAGATAATGGTTGAAAAAAGACATTAATTTTTTGACTTATTTATCCTGATGATTTTACCATGACCAATTACGACATAGTTCACTGGTTTTTTTACTGAAAATGAGTTGAATAATTAAAATAATTTTGACTATACCAGCTGGCGTCGAGGCGCGTGACTCAGCGCGGGATTCTTCGCGCGTGGCCGTCTCCGACTTGCGCCCTTTGATAGGAGCTGGAAGGACATTTATCTCTCAGGGTAAAGTTTTGGCAAAAAAAATGGCATAAGTTAGGGGGCCGTTCGGAGGAAATTTGGCAACATGATTCAATTTCTAGTAGTTCCATCTATCACATCAAACTCTATTTCGCCATGCAGGGATAGGCCAGAGGTACAAACTTTCACATTCAAAGACAGATTGTTAAGACAGTGGATTCTACGTGCACATCGCTTAAATAGCCCAAAACTAAATTTCCTAATTTTAAGACATAGTTTAGACGGCAGATTTATCCAGTGCTATTCCAGAATGTCAAGCTGACAATGTATAAGACCGCCTAAAATAAGAAGCGTCAGATTCAAATTAGCGCTGTCATGGTTCTGTCATTTGATTGTGACAGCTGCTCATAGAATAGCAGTGTTTTAGCGACACCTAGATAAAATTAGGAAGTTTAGAGGCCACTGTAGAATCGGGTCCAATGTCAAACTAACAATTATAACTTTATGCTAAGGTTAAGGGATAATGATTATGCAAATTTTGTAATGTAGTCATTACACACAGAGGCGGCGTAAGGCGTGGGCGACGTGGGCCACCGTCTCAAAGGTTTTATGCATTACTTAAAAGCCATACAAGCAACTGTTTTATTCCATAAAGTCGGTCTTCTTGGGCCCCTTGATATATGTATGTACACTTTGCCCGCACCAATTTTAGGTCTTGCTCCGCCACTGATACACTCACTCGTGCGCATATGCTCTTATTAAGAGCGAGTAAGAGAGAAGTATAAACCTGAAGCACCTTGTGTGCTCACAGACTGTAAAAGAAGTATGTCCCTGCAATTCTTTATAACAATTTGCAATAGTCTTTGCACAAGTCATTCACCAGATGCGGTATCTTATGTTTTATGCAAAGCTTGCATACTGTAGAAATGCACATTATGCTTACAAGGCAGATTTAGATTATTAAAGAACATCAAGTCTGAGCATTGTTAGTAGAGAGCAATTGCAAGTTTTTAAAAAAAAACCCTAGAAGAAATCAAAGGTGTTAGTCACAACACAGCACAGCTAAGGGAACATGCTCAAAACTTAAAGCATCAGTGATAATCTGATAATGTACATAAATATAAAAAATATGGGATGTTTGTATTATTTACACTACATACTGGTAGGACTCCTACTGTCTTTTGATTACAATAACTATCAGAATAAAATAAATATACAGAAGTGAGGTTATAAGGTACAGATATATTCACGAGAGTTGGCACGAATGGATTGAACGAGTGAATGAAAATGTCTATGTGTGCATGACATAATTATTAAATACAGGTTGATGCAAAAAGTAATTACGATAATTGTGTCTAAGAAAATCTGGCATACCCGCCAAAATAAGAAACCTTTGGAAACCAAGAACACCTAACGTAGTATACTGCAGTGCCACGCAAACCATCCATGAAGATAAATCTAGTAAACTAAGGTCTACTTTCATCATGAATAAAATGTATGAAAAATCTTTGACAACGTTGTCAACGGGAGTTGCCTTCTAAGCAGCGGTCCTGGGATTGATGGGTTTGATAGATCTATCAGTCTTAAATTAAAACAACACCATTAATGTAAATACTTTATCCTCATATGTACAAATGCATTAACCCACTTAGCCCGACTAGGTGTTATAACACCGCTCAAATTGATAACCTATTCGGGCTACGACACCTAGTCGGGCTAAGTGGGTTTAATCAATTTGAGCGGTGTTATAACACCTAGTCGGGCTAAGTGGGTTAATTGACTGTGGTTTATGTGCAGTCAGCGTCAAATAGTTTGTAGCAGTGAAAGT
Source organism: Acleris emargana (assembly GCA_927399475.2). Classification (NCBI taxonomy): domain Eukaryota; kingdom Metazoa; phylum Arthropoda; class Insecta; order Lepidoptera; family Tortricidae; genus Acleris; species Acleris emargana. The sequence goes on along the minus strand of OV656853.1, from coordinate 14,826,208 downwards.
GGTCAAATAGTTTGGTATAGGATACATTTAGTATGATGTACCGAACTTTTCGACCACTTTGACTGCTACAAACTATTTGACGCTGACTGTACAGTCGAGTTCATAAATATGTGTACCCTTTTTATCTAGTCGAATGCGTTTGCAAACTAATTGTTAGCGACCGCATTCGAGTAGGTAAAAAAGTGTACACATATTTATAAACTCGACTGTACATACATATGCATAACCTGACTATAAAATTTATTTATAAAATTGTTAATCCGACTCTGCATCACTTGAACTACTAGATGTTGAAGATTCTTCGTCCTCGCTGTCACCTATATTAACAATGAAACCATCAGTAAGGTCGTCTAGCCGGTGTTCCATAGACTCGTACGAACGCTCTGTTTCTTGGGCCTTTCTCCAAGTATCATGAAACGTTTCTGTTTTAACGGCATGAACTTCATCGATGAATAGTTTTTGAACTTCGTTCATATTAAAAGTGACGTTCCTTGTCCCTACTTTACCTTTTATAATCCCCCACAACATCTCAATTGGGTTTAAATCTGGATGGTAAGGTGGAAGACGTAGTACAGAATGACCGTGGTCTCGCAGTATTTGATCTAACTTGTAAGTTTTCTTTGTGTCTTTATGTTTCTTAATTATTTTGTACAGAACGATTTTAGTATTTCTTTTTGGGTATGATATTTTATTTTTATCTAACCAGGTCAGCATCTCTTTTTTATTTGAGTTTTTTACTGGAGCTCGATCCACCTGAACGTTGTGATAAGGAGCGTTATCGACGACAAGGACGCTTCTGGGCTTTAAATTCGGTAACAAATATTCCTTCACCCATTTTTGATAATTTATAGCATTCATATTACTGTGGTAATCTCCAGACTTCTGGTTAGATTTGAATGTCAGCAAAGCATTTTCTACAAAGCCTTCCTCTGTACAAGCATGAACCGCTATAAGTCTTTGCCCTTTTGATATGGGAACTCTGATGCCACTGTTGCTGTTGTCAGTCCATGCGTTTGGCGTAGTATGAGTGCTATGCACGTAGGTCTCATCGGTATACACAATAGGCCGTTTTTGGTCTCTATATTCTTGTAATTTTTGTAAATACATAAATCTTTTGTAACGAATGTTGTCATTTTCAATTATCCGCATCCTGTTGTTCTGAATCTTCTTCCACCGGAATCCCATTTTATGTACCAGTCGTAATAAAGAACTGACACTGCCAGGAAAATCTATCGACTCCTTTAAAACTTTGTGTAATGTTTTAATAGTTGGTAGTGTTTTGTGTATTTTGTGAAAATCGTAAATACACCTTCGGATGACGTTTAAATCAAAATTGTCCACCTCCGATCTTTTCGACAAACGTGATCGTTTTTCACCGGGTGTCACGAACACATTAGAAGTCGATCCCTCAGTCGCATTTTTGCAGATACAGTTAACGATTCGCTGTACACTTCGTTCTGATGTCCCAGTCGCCGCAGACGTTAATTTGTATAACTCTTGAATTTTTAGAAATCCACCTTCAGCATTTTTAGTTTTTTGTTTAAAATAATTAAAAACGTTAAAAATTATTTCTCGAGACTGTCCCGATAATGTTTTTCCTCGTCCAAAAGTAGGTGTAGTCATTTTGAGAATAAGATAAAATTACATTACGGTATAAGTATTGTTTGTCGCTTATATGACAGTAAAAAATGAGTGAAGTGTCATTCTAATAAGAAGGTTATCAAGCACAATGTAATCTTATCTATGTAAGTTCTTACTTCGTAATCTAGCCTGCATTTTGCATTTTACAAATTAATAAAATATAAACATTTTTCATGCGTAATGACGATGTCGTGAAACTTTTCGCCATTATTTTGTTAATTGCGGCGTCGGTATGAAAACAGGATAAGACAGTATATTATAAATAAATTTAAAACTCTGTTGACGACGGACTCCTCGGTCTGATCCTTTTTAGATTATTTACTATTCGAACACGCCATCACATTTCTTCACAAATAAAAATATTTATGTTTTTTTTAAATACAATGGACTTCAAAAATTACTAAAAGGATTAACATTGATACTTGGTGCAGATTTTTTTTTTTTCCTTAACAACGAGAACGTGTTAGGTACGTGTTTACAGAATATAAGGAGGCCCCTGTATAAGAAAGGCACTCACACTGCCACTCACAGTGACAAGTGACATTACTTTAGGTCAATCCATTCGTGCCAACTCTCGTGGATAGACCTGTACCTACCATTTACAAACTTCCATTGATTTGATTTAAGAACATTAGGGCTACTAGGATTCTATTTAGAGAAACTCTGGATATTGAAATTGTCTACACTCAAGGTCCACAGAGTTAGAGGTGATCTAATAGAGCCACAATAAATTCAGGAAAGCATGGCCAGCCGATCCGATTTTACAAATTAAACATTGTACTCACTTCCACTAGTTCATTGTGTAACTAAGTTGTGGCAGCTTTAAACAGGCTACCTGATAGTATTGCGACTACCCCTTTGTTGAATGCTTATAAAAATTGATTAGTAGTGAGTGACTTTTTGTGAACTTTAACCTATTTAAACAATAAACTCTTATAAATACTGTGTGAAATAGGCATATCAGCTCATAAATTGCTCGCCTTTAATAAAATAATAATAATGTATGTTTAACATATTTTAGCTTGCTTACGTCCCTGAAACATTCCATCTGGTTCTGCAGGTTAAGGAAGGGATAGTATCACCAATAATTTCAGGTTTAACAGGTTATTGTTAACACATTAGACGCCATAGACATACTATGTGTGTCAAAATTACATACATTTGTTGATTAGGTGATTTGCTAAAAAAATAAAAAAAATATTACCAGCTGATGTAGATGGCTCCTCCCGCCCTGGAGTTGTGTTTACCGCAGATTCAGACTTACGGCCTTTAGCCGGTGCTGTGGAGACAAACTTAACGTGAGTAAAGTGCAATTTAGGTCTTCAAACATCTTTCAGGTTAGAATTTCTCTCTTAATTGCTCTAACCCTTTCTGGACGAGCCTGTGATGTGTGAATTATGAATTTGATTATACACTTCCAAAAAGTAAACAATTCTTTGCAAAAAAAATGCAATTGTGTACAATGTAACTGAGCCCCAGGCCCAGCCCGAAAGGGCCAATAAATTCTTAGTTAAGTTTTGTTTATTTGTTCTTCAATGTAATATTAAAATCAATCAATCAATCAATTTTTGTAGCTTATGGCTCCATATTACAATATAAATAATGTTATTATGCTAGTCTATCCGAGTTTATCCAAAGCCCAGACTTGTTAAGTCCTCTTGCAATGCATGGAGTGTGCAACTAAGAGGTATGCACCATAGAGGTGATCAAAATAGTTGTGTGCACTAGTTGGTTTTAGTTTTTGAGTGGCAAACAACCATAGAGTGGATGTCAAAAAACAATTAAAGCCTTTATGTAAATTACTTACTCATAATCTTAAGTTCAGTAACCATCTTTTGGTCTATTGGCTACTTGATGGATTGACCATTCAATTTAAACAAGCCAATTTAAAAAACAAAAGCATGTATATAATATAGACAACATAGACATTATATTTATTTCAATTGTGAATTAACTTATCTAACCTCAAACTATTTCATAGTATAAATAGCCACAGATCAACTAGGTATTCTAAAAACAATAATTAAAATGGCTGACACTGATGATGGTGGATTGGAAACCTAGCTTTGACAAATAAAATGATTAGATCATAAAGAATACATACTTTTTTTGGTCTTAGCGGGCTGCACCGAGTGCGCTCGCTGTACTTCATTTTGCCTCTGAACATTGGCTTCGTTGTATTTCAAGACACGGCTTTCCGGAACCCACTCATCCCAACTGAAAACAACCTAATTGTTAATTATGTTAGGTTTACTAAACGTAAAAATAGGCAAACAATAAGTTCCACACTTACTTCTTATTCCATCCCGCGTAGTGTATGAGATACCGAACGTGTTTATCCTTTGTTACATTGCTTTTGAGGCACTTTGCCTCGTAAATCAAAGGCCCATGAAAACACAGCACTTTCTCACCTGCAACCACAAAATATATCAATTAAGTAATATATATTCTTACAGACCTTAAACACTTATTTAAGTTAAGAATAATTACTCTTGTTATTTCATAAAACTAAATAATTACCTTCGGCAAACTTTTGCTTCGGTGCCATATTTGTTTATTCGGATCAAATAATCAATGATATCGATAATCTGCTGTCAAGGAAATGTATAAACTTCACATCAGAATGAGTATTTATAACTAACGTTACATAAAATACCATTTATAGCTTATCAAAATTCAACTTTACTGAGTTAAAATATAGTTAAGTTTGTATTTTGGAAAAGCTATTAAAATGTCGCAAAATGCCGTCATTCGGCGACGTTGACGTTTGTTTGGGTGTATTCCACTGTTGTTAAAAACGCCGAAACATTCATTTAAACTTCCAAGATGTCTGCGACTATACAAATTGTCACGAAATAAATTGTTTAAATTGGTTACTAAGGTCTGACTTTTAATTCCATGCTGTAAAATGTAAGAATTGACAGAGCCAAATGTCATTCTGTGAAATAATGATACCACATTTATTTTAATAGCGCTTAACACGTTCACCTAATGAATGATTTGATCAAAGAACGTAGGTAGTACTAAATATTTTATGAATATTACGTACTTAGTTAAGTACTAAGGCTGTACCAAAAATAGCACGTTACAGGGACACCGTAGATTCCTCAGCCTAAGACTAACCTAACCAGCCTAACATGACCTCAGTAAAAGTTGCACCATTTTCAAGTTATGCCAATTAAAATATTTTTCTTATTTTTCACCTCTTTTAACATTGTAAGTGCCCGCATTTACGCATAGCTTTAGAATTTAGTATTTTTTATTTGCACTCTCATGAATAGCTAATCAGGATAAAAGAAGTATTATTATGTCAATAACTAATGAAAACGTTGGAAATACACTATGTAACATGACGATAAGCACTGGCACTGAGTTCCAAAAATACATACTACGCGATGTGTGTTACAATATTTAATAAGCTACCTGATATTTTTAAAAGTAAGAATAGAGTGATGGTTTGGTTGGTCTTACGCTGGGGAATCTCCGATGTCACTGTGACGTGCTATTTTTGGCACAACCTGTATGTTTTTTTATTATATTTAGCTGATCATTTTGCTTGCAACAGAATGTTAAAAATATTAATATGAGACACGAGTAAGCCACACACTAAGCAGACAAATACCAGATTGACATAACATTAAAATAAGACAGTGAAATACTTAAATCAAGGGAACTGTAATATATTTTAACAAAAAACGTCCGATCGCTTTTTCATACAGTACCTAACCTAGTAATCAGTTGATGTAGCGTTCTAGCCTTAGACTATTAAGGCGGCATTTTTTTAACCATATGTACCTACAAATTATGTATTAATTTCCATTTTAGATTATTTGTGTTGGTAAGTATCAGTCATTTTAAATTATCATTGAAGTAATTATAGACCCACGAGTTACAACTAAAATTTAACTAGAAGTATAACGCAGTACCTACCTACCTACTACCTAAAATTACCTACGATCTAATGGTTGCCAACAATCTTTGTAATCAGCATAGACGCGAGAGCGAGCCGCCATTATTAATGTTTGTTTTGATATTTACTTAGTTACTTACGTTATTTTGAAACCCTCCTAAATATGAATATTATTAAAGTAGTGAATCACTCGAATGAACAACAATACATATTTAATTTTTTCATTCATTCATTCAGTAATGAATGAACATCACTATTTATTATATACCAAAAACTGACAACACTGAAGCTGTCATCCTTCTGCAGTGAATTTAAAGTCAGACCTTATATAATATCTATTGGTTAAATAAAAACTTATTGAGGCATATTCTAGTCAAGCTAATTGCATTAAGTAGGTAGTCAAAAACCATTCTATACGATGGGGACAAATTCGATTTTTTAGTTTTAGTCTAGTTTTAATTATCATTTCTAAGTTTTTTGAGATTGTCTTGTTAGATTTAGAGGTCTACCAGAATCTCATGATAAATTTTAAAGTAAAAAGTTAAAAGATTTTGTTGTTTATTAACTACTTGCTACCCCTACTAATCAGCGTTCGCCAATATTATGTTCGTTGATATATATCAATGGATATTTAATTTAAAACGCAGTTTTTTCCGCGGTTATATAGGCAACACTGGAGTAAAAACCGGCCAAGTGCGAGTTGAACTCGCGTGGAGAGGGTTCCGTACATAAGTTTTTATTTTAATTTGTATTTTTATAGGTTTTCCGGTAATCTACAAGCAATTAAGTATATTTTGTATTTTTTTCATAATTTTAGACTGAGTAGTTTCGGAGATAAGGCCCCCCGCCTTATCTCCTATACTAAAAAACCTAATTAGATTCCAACATACGTCAAACAAGTGTTGCCATTAAAATGACATATTAGGTGGATCGGTAAATTTTCACTTCTGTAAATGTTATAGGTAGCTGTTTATTTTATTTATAATATTAAAGGCAACATTTAATTATCCTTCTTAAATAAACAATCTTATTTGAATACTCGTCGCAATAAAAGATATTTCATTAAATTGTTTTATAGGAGAAAAGTTTAAATAACAATGGCAATAACTCAGGGTTTAATAACACTTGGTACCAATTATTATTCTCATTATGAGCGATTACATTTTTAGGAAAAAAAATCAATCATATTTTTACGTACGTCTTCAAAACTTGACCGAAATCTACAAAAAATCTTCAAGTCTTCAAAAAATTATCAGTTGATCATGTGTGGTAACCTTAATGGTGGACATGGTGGTTCTGTGGCGGCCATAACATCTATTGTCACTTCATTCGACATCTGACGTTTAGCTCGAATGTTTTCTGTACCTATTCGGCCCGTGGTGATTTCCATTGTTAAGTTTTTGTTTTCCGTTAAGTTTTTGCTGTTTCATTTCGTTATTATTTTGACCTTTATCATATTGTGGAAATAACTTATATTGTTTCATTTTAACATAATTATTGTACCAAAAGGTTGGTTTTTCCTGAAACGTCACAATGATGATGACACGTGTAACTGTGACATTTCGCCATCTTTGGTAGTTTTTTTGACGTATATTGGAATCTAATTAGGTTTCCAAGTTTAAAGATGGTCAATTTTTGTCTTCTTTCATGAATAAAATCAGAACTAATTATTTTAGAATAATAACAAAAATATATTTGAGATCCTTATAACGATCTCTTTCATTTGATATATGACACAGTAAAGTTTGCATTTTTTTTTAATTTCCTAATAAGAACACCGAAAACGACCCACATTAAAAAAAAATACTTTGCACATCTGTTTGGGTCATAAATAGGATACCTAACACCATCCTACCAAATTTCACCTGATTTGGTCCCGTAGATTCGGAGCAAATTGGCTGTGGCTGTGATAGACGAACGGACAAACAGACAGACGCACGAGTGATTCTATAAGGGTTCCGTTTTGAATTTTTTGTACGGAACCCTAAAAATGTTTCACTTTAATTTCTATATTCATCCGTATTCTATTAGCTTTATATTGAATTTTAAACTTTATCACGACGGAATAAGATTCATAACAAATATGTTTTATTTCAATTATGCATGATATTTATCCGATTTATATCAAAATGTCGGATATTTTGACATATAGTCGATACAAGCGGTCCACCAGAGCGGCTTCGCCCCGCTGCAAATTTCTGACTTTCCCGGTGGATTTTTCTAATTCTAACCTTTTCCTGACAATGACGAACAACAAAAAGGAAATCAGCCAAATCGGTTCAGCCGTTCTCGAGTTTTGCGCTTAGGAACAAATTTAACGATTCATTTTTACTTAAGATAGATATAGCAATCGGTTATACATAATATATCAAATATCAAAATAATCGGAGATTTATAATAAATATCGGATTTTTACGAACTCTGAAAATAATTTTATAAATTTAATGTTTGTTTGTTCCATCTTCATCGCATGGATAGTTAATTACACAGCCGTGATATTTTAATTTTATCCCGGGGGAATGGAGAATTATTTATTTTACTGGACATCTACGCGGACTGGGTCTGCAATATCATCAGACCTAGGAATATACGGGGCAAAATTAAATGACAGCTAGGGATTGCCTACATCTATAAACTCAATTATCGATGCTTTTCCCATATACTAGTGATCGCCCCCAGCATTGTTTGTAAGTGTGTATTTTTTTAACTGGCCCCCTACCACTTCCACAGAAATTCATTGTCTTTTAGCCACTTGAAATGCATTGACGACGCGCTGGCCTAGTTGGTACTTGGTAGTGACCCTGCCTACGAAGCTAGAGGTCCTGGGTTCAAATCCCGGTAAGGGCAGATATTTGTGTGATGAGCGCGAATATTTGTTCCCGAGTCATGGATGTTTACTATGTATTTAAGTATATATTTCTCTATATAAGTATTTATATCGTTGTCTAGTACCCATAGTACAAGCCTAAAAGCTTAGTTTGGGACTAGGTCAATTGGTGTGACATTGTCCCCTGATATATATTTATATTTGATATACACCGTGTTTTTTTTGATTTACGATAACTTCAGCATATTACTAGGTACATCCATAGAAACTAAGTGGTAGATTCGTTTTTTTTATATTGCAAAAAAAAAAAAAACTATGGAGCAAAGTAACTAAATGAACTTTGCTCTATAGAGAAAAAAAAAATACCCTAGTAATATGCCGAAGTTATCGTAAATCAAAAAAAACACGGTGTATATATTCATCATTCGAGACGGAGAAAATAAACGCCCGAAAATTTGGAACAAATTCTGATCGTTTACTTTAACAATAGTAAATGGGACAGTAATTCTGAAATACACAATGGGGAAAAAATTAGATGATTATGTTATGAGTCAAGGTACAAAAATCCTTTTAAAATTTACAATAACCAGAATTATGTTGCTATTTTGTTTTATTTTCACATTTTCAATAAATATTTTTACAAACAATACTTGGAGTGATCATTAGTAATATGGGAATAGCATCGATAGTTGAGTTTATCGATATAGGCAATCCCTAGCTGTCATTTCATTTTGCCCCGCATATTCATAGGTCTGAATATCATACTTTTATAGAACTGATGGAAAATCAAGTAAGACCTTTAAATCCAGTTGGAAGCCCTAAATTTTAATTTCCCTTTTCGTCATGCATGAGATTCTGGTACTTAAACCTATACAGGGTGGCAGCAGGGTCGTGATCCTAACTCAATTATCTCAACTCTGCAAATGAGTGAACTTGCTCGGCTCGCGTCGGTGACTGACGTTGCAGCTTGTTCACGCTTCAAACGCAAAATGTCGCTGACAGAGGATATTCACCTGACCCACAGACTGCCGATAGAAAATCGTGGCTCGCTACTCGTATTGATATTGATTCGGATCTTCTCCCTCAAGTCAAGACCAACCCTGGGATGGCGACGGCGTGGACTGGCGCACCCATGAGCAAGGTTACCAAGAGAGATAATTATAATGTTACTCACATTGGTTCCTAAACTTCACGAACACGAGATACAGTAAAATGTTTATACCTAGGTACTAAAATCATCTAAGACAGCAGCCAGGCAGTTTTTGTGTAGTAACGGCTTCGGAACCCTCTTACACCGAGCATAGTCCGACATGAGGGCCCTGCCTAGATGCACTACGCTAACTAGCGTTTCTATTCGTTTCGTTTTTAAACCAATCGCGCCACTGGTAGATGACGTAATACGAATAGTCACGTGATCTACCAGTGACGCGATTGGTTTAGAACGAATCGAATAGAAACGTGAGATAGCGTAATTCATCTTGCCTCTGCTCTTACCCGGCATTAAGATTAAGAGCCTAGAATACTTTGATTCGTACATTCATTCGACAACTAGGGCCGTAGTCAAGGTATAAACACTACTTTTCTATCATTCAAAACGTAAGGGATGACATTTTCGTGCGTAAAAATACACCACGTGTTCAACTGTCATCCCATGCACTTAGAGTTAGTAGAAAAACGTTAGTAGCGTTTACGTCTTGGCTAGGCCAACTGTTTACCTACTTATTTAATAAAACTACGAGTCTATGGAAAAAATATCAATTAAGCGATCATCTCTAGACGATTCGTGGTGAATAATGCTTCCTTATAATTAAATTATCAATTCATCACATATCGTGACGACGATAGGAAAAGTCGTAGATCGTGCAACATCTGACCCCGATAGCTGAAGTATGACGTCTAGCCGTGGAAAATAAATACATTCTTAACACCAGATCATACGACATGACGGACATGAGTTGTTATTTACTACCTTCGTTTAGGTTTCAGATCTGTTCAAAAACCATTATACCTATTAGCTTCCGTAGTCAAACGTCTTCAAGGCAGAAAGAGCTGCTGCCCCCTTTTGCATCTGGATTGTCCCCTTCGAAACTAATTCGGATGAAAGAGGCCATATAGTAATTTGAATCTAGATTTTCAACGTGGTCTTTCGTCTACCTCAGTTGTATCTTGCATGTAGTATATGCCCGGTTTAAGTCCCCCCCCTCTTAATCTGTTGACCAATTAATAACAAGCGGGTTGTTTTGAATTTGAAACGATAAGATAGCGTAGAGTCAGAGGGCAGAGATAATAAGTTAATTACAATATAGAAAGGTTACCCATAGAGACCAGCATTTGGTGCCGCTGCTGCGCCAGAGACGAGGGTCTGCACGCTACATCGAGGTACTTTTTGTATTTTTTTCTGGTAATTGCTGATTAAATTATTGTTTCGTACATTGCGTTTTATCTTAAAGAGTTTTGAAAAACTAGCTGGAATTCGTAATTTTGACATCCCAAGGGAACCATATATTATTCTGGGATAAAAAGTAGCTAAGCCGTGTGGTTGCCGGCTTAGAATTGTGCCACTCCATGTCTTCCCGTGGAAGTCGTAAGAGGCGACTAAGGGAATAAAGGCTTGTAGTACTGTTAGGCGATGGGCTTGCTACCTGTCACTAATATATGTACAATGTTAAACATCTTAGCCTAATTATGCAAATTGTGGTTACAGAGTTATCAACAAGTTTTTAGAGTGTTGGTAATTCTGTAGCTCTGCCTACCCCACTCTGGGAATGAAGGCGTGAAGGTATGTATGTATGTATGTAAAAAGTAGCTATTCCAGACTATAATCTATGTCAGTACCAAACTTCATCCAAATCCGTTCAGCCGTGCTGGCGTGATTGGGCAAGAAACATCCGAACTTTCGCATTTATAATATTAGTAAGATAATAATAGTTGGCAATATCCTCGGATTTAAGAAGAAAGAAAGTGAAATATTTCCCGGAAATTATGAGTGCTTCATATTTTTAAGTGCCTATTTGGCATAGCTGGGCATTAACTCGTTAATCCGTTAATCGTTAATTAACGAAGTTAACATTTTGATTAACGGATTAACTTTTAAGTTAACTTTTTAAAATGTTAACGGACACGTTAACTTCCGTTAATATGCAGAAGTCCCTTAATCGTTAATCCAATGCCTACTATTTACCGAACGGCACCGCGGCGCGGCAAGAAAAACAGGTTCAGACAAGTATGAAACGACAAGTGCCGGGCGGCGCGTAGCAGCGAGTGTTTAGTGTGAGAAACAACGATGATGACAAGGAAGACTTTTTCAATTCTGTCACTCAGTCTATAGAAAAACCAAAGAGCTCCAACTCTTTAAAGAGTAAAGCGCAAAGTCTCGTTAAAATGTGGCTGGACATGAAATCAAGACTCGTTCAAAGATGCTGCATTCCTCGGGGAACAGATATTCATAAATCTATTCATTAAATACAATACTGCTATACCCTCAAGCGCTGCAATTAAACGTCTGTTTTCCACGGGTAAAGACATTTTAACTCCAAAACGAGCCTCGCTTTCAGACGAGAACTTCAACATGTTAATGTTCATGAAAGGGAATATGCACCTTATGCCCTTTTATATTTTGTTTTGTTCCTATCCTGTTAACTTCCAGAACCTAAACCAACAGGTTTTATAAGTTCACTAACGCAACGATATAAAAATGCATTTTTTTTACACATATTAACGGATTAACGATTAACGTTAACTTGCGTTAATTCTTCCGAAATGTAACGCTTTAACGTTTAACGAAGCTAACTTTTTTTGTAGCGGATTAACGATTAACGAAGTTAACTCTTTGATTAACGGTGCCCAGCTATGCTATTTGGGTAATCCATGCAACGCAGTCCGTAGGTGTCCTTAGGTGTATTAAAGACGCGATTACATAGTATTGAGCAAATATGGCAGAATTGTATCTTTGTGGAACGTTAGGAAAATAAGAGTTGTAAAATACAAAAAAGAACTTAATTATTCTTATGAACTGCTTTCTTCATAGAGACCTTGTTTACTTTACTAGCATGTAAGACTAAATTCGACGAATCAGCATTTAGAGGTAGGTACTAAATTCCTTCTCTCAATTTTCCAGAAAAATGGTGAAGTTAACACCAGAGCAGAAAAAGTTCTACAAGGACAATGGCTTCATCAAGCTGTCCGGCATATTCACAGAGGAGGAGATGGACATGTACTCTAAGGAGTATGACCGCCTGTTCTTCCTCAAGAACAACCCTGGCATGGAGGCGGCGTGGCTCGGCTCCGCCATGAGTAAGGCCGCTGACAACCAGTCTTATTCTGTAAGTAGGGTTTGGGAAATAAATACAGTTGAGGATTAGTGGCGGCCACGCGGTCGTGACCTCTCCGAATTGAGTTCTAGAGCCACCACTGATTGCGATAGGGTCCTACAGTGGTGTTTATATACACTCAGGGGCGAAAATAAGTAATGGGTCAAAGTGCGTTTTTCATACAAACGAGGCTATTTTGAAGCCTTGGTTCCTCGCCAGGGGTTGTTTTGAGTGAGGTTTAATGGTGGATACTACGAGGTTCAATAGAGGAGGTCAAAAGTTCTTACAATACCTAACTTATCGCACAATCAGTTAACACCACAGCGAGAGAGTTTGGGTAAGCATTTCGATTTCCATACATTTTAGATGTTTTTCTGAACATGCACAATTCCGGCGTTATCGCTGATTCAATCAGTTGGCTCTCCTGGAAGTCCTGTATTGATGCTCGGGGTATCCATCATCAGATTTCACTAGAAGCATCCCCTGGCGAGGAACCAAGGTTTCGAAATAGCCGCTTTAGTATGAATAACGCATTCTGTTCTGACTGACCCGTCTTTTTTGCCCTTGAGTGTAGTACTTACAGAAAATGACCTTATTCGTTTCCTTGACTGTGCTGTCGAGTAATGGCTGTCCAAGAAGTAGAGACAAATTTCAATTTTCGAACTGGTTAAAAATATTTTTATTTTTTTTAAGATTACATCCTATCATGGCCGCCGTGGGCATTTCAGATTAAGCGGGAATTACGAAAGTATTTTTAAAGTTATACCTATAGGTATAATAGAGAGAGCTGTAATAGAGAGTGGTCGTCTAAAACATATATTTGCACAGGCTCTATGAAGGCACGCATTTACCTGAGAGAATGAATAATGAAGGGAAGGGCAGAAATTATACTCGTATTCTGACCAGATAGGGCGTCATGTCATGCCACTACGCAACGGAAGTCACCCAATATTGAGAGGCTGCGGAGATATATTTGATACGAAAATATAATAACGCCCCAAATGTTCCCCAAGCTAGTGGTATTGAAACTTTTTGGTCTTTATGCAAACGAGAATATATAAAAGAAACGGAAAAACCCACTCAAACATCGATGGACTACATTGGCTAAAATTGTGGCCACTACGAGGGCTGTTTGATAAGTCGTTTTAAAAAGTATAAAAGATTTTTATTTTTTAAACAATTTACATTTATTTCTCAACATAGTCTCCTTTGAGGGCCAAACACTTGTTCCAGCGAGTTTCCAATTTTTTTATCCCCTCCAAAAAATACGTTTTGTCAAGGTCTTCAAAATAGGCATTTACACCTGCGATGCTGTCCTCATTTGTCAAAATTTTTTGCCCTCCAAGCCATCTTTTCAGATTTGGGAATAGGTAATAATCGCACGGAGCTAGATCCGGCGAATACGGAGCATGCGGAACCAGCTCGAAGCCCAACTCGTGGATTTTGGCCATTGCAATAGTTGACGTGTGCACTGGGGCATTGTCTTGATGAAAGAGGACTTTCGTGCAGACAGCTTTGTCATACCCAAATCTTCATGCAGGATTTTATGTACTCGCTCAGTGGAGATGCCTGTGTTCTCAGCTATTTCACGCACCTTCACTCGGCGGTCGTCGAGTACAATATTATGGACCTTTTCAACAACATCCTCAGTAGTGACTTCAATTGGGCGACCAGAGCGTGGAGCATCAGATGTGCTTGACCGACCACGTTTAAAATCATTTATCCAGTTATAAACAGTCTGCAACGTTGGTGCGTTAGTGCCATGAACAGAATCAAGTTCAGTTTTTATTGTAGCAGCACTGCAACCCTTCATAAAAAAATGTTTTATAACGGCACGAAATTCAGATTTTTCCAGTTGTTGAAAATTGACGAGTGATCACAGTTAAACAATGGTTATACTGACAAAAACTTGTTTTTTGCTGAATTTTTGACAGTCTTCATTTGAAAGATTGTGCCTGCCAGTGTTAATGCCATTTACCAGAAAAAAGGTTTTACAAATAGTTTTTAAAAGGACTTATCAAACAGCCCTCGTAGTTCAGGAAAAGCTGTAATGAGGCGAACAGCCATAAACCTTACAAAAATTAGCTACAAAAGGCATTGCACAAGGAAATGTAATATAATATAGCAAATATGACTTTATTCTTAATTGGACAGTATACATTTTGTATACTTAATATAACTTAATCATATTTTTTCGTTAAATATTTTCATTTCAATCTTGTCTCTTTACTTATGGGACAGCCCAGTATAAAGATATTTATACATTCATACAGTATATATTTGCACTCGATTGTACACGTTACAAAGATCTTGGTTGTCCCAGTTAGCCCTCGAAAGGTTCTCCCAGAATAGTATACTTTGGTATGTTGTATTCCAATCTGAGTCTTCATTAAATAGTACTCTTAAGCATCTGGAGCTACAATCTAGAAAACATTTTTTTTTGGAGCAGAGGAAAAACTCATTTCGTCGTTATATTACCTCTTTCCCAAGGTACACTCCATCCACAACCTGCAGTACCACAGCGCCACGTTCTCCCGCCTGCTCCACAACGAGAATCTCCTGGACGCACTGGAGGGCGTCATGGGCACGCCGGATATCCTCCTTCACCACACCAAGGCGCACTACAAGCCTCCCAAAATTGGAGCCCCCTACCTTATGCACCAGGTAACGTCATTTAAAGACGAACCTATTGTTTGAGTAATGCTAAATGACACATTCATTTTTCACAAGACCAACATCTGATGATCTGACACATCGCAATATCACCGCTGCGCTGATCCCCGTCGTAACGTGATATCTCAGCATGATATCGAACCATAAGTAGTTCGATCAGGACGTGCTCCTAAAAATTCTTATTTGAAAGAAAGAAAGAAAGAAAAACATTTATTCACGACATACATAACAACCGAACCGACCGATTAAAAAATACAAAAAGAAAGTAGCCACGAAAAGGTCCCAACTCAGCGTAATGCTGGCATTAAAGTCAGCGCTGGACTTCCGTTGGAACCATCAGGTGAAAATCACGCCATCTCATCTGACACTGATACGTACCATAAACGTTCATTGGGAAACATTACGCGAATGCAACCGTATCTAACCGTTATTTAGAGTGTAACCATAGAGTACATATTGTTTCCTATCACTTTACAGGACTACCACTACTTCCCGTTCAAGAAAGACTCCATGGTGGCGGCGTTCGTTCACATAGACAAAGCGGACCCTGAGAACGGCGGTCTGTGCATCTACCCCGGCTCGCACAAGCTCGGTCCGCTGGAAGACTTCGGCTCCGTCGAGAAGGGAGCTGCCTACCATTACATGAACCCGGTAAGAACGGATTTTGGTCACTGAGTCCAGGAGTTTGCAAAATTTAGGCTTTCGTTCCATGTTCAAAGTTTTTTCAGTTCACTACCAACAGAAACCATGAACTTAGTCTTTAACGTGTTCACATAAAGACCCACTTTCCAGTCACTGAAAAAAGCTTCAAGCATGCATTTTACAGGTGGTAGGACCTTGAGAAGGGTTCGTCCGGATCGCTACCACCATCCTATCCATTAACCTACTGCCAAACAGCAGTGTTCGCATTGTTGTGTTGCGGTTTGGGGATAAGACAGCCCGTGAAATGACTAGCATAGAGGCATTCCATCTTAGTCCTCGGGGTTGGCAACGCATTTGCAGTCTTAGGATTGCATTGCAGTCTTGTGAATGCGAATGTCTATGGGTCACAGTTTCCACTTACCATCAAGTGGCCTTGTTCGTTTGTCTTCTCTATGCCATAAAAAAATGGATTAGAGATCTGAAACGTTTTCAGCTATACCTTATAGTCAGTAAACCGTAATTGCAAAAGCCAAATGTCGTTTACATTACCCCAATGTCCTCCATCAAGCATCATTATATCCTCACAGCTTCGAAAAAATTAGACGCAATTTGATCAGCTTCTTATTGCAATCCCCAGGCTGACTACCCCATCGAGAAAGCGACCCCTGTGTGCGCGGACCGCGGCGACGTCGTCATCTTCTCGTACCTGACCCTCCACGGCAGCTACCGCAACCTGTCCACGCGGCCGCGGCGCATGTTCCTGGCGCAGCTGATGGCGGCCGACGACGAGCCCATCGCCGACGTGCACAAGAGCCTGGGCCAGGGCTGGGTGCTGCGCGGGAAGAACGACAAGAAGAAGGCGGACATGGCTGAGCGGTTCCTGCATTGACAGACTTATTTTGGGTTAGGGTTAATAATTAAAAGTTTTTGTTACCTACTGTCTCTTTCTTTGTTTGTCAGTAGGTTTCAATTTCGGGCCGATGGACCCCGCTATCGAGCCTGTCCTCACCCTAATGACCGGGAAGCCGGGAAGAATCCCTTGTCTTCCATTGCCTCCGTATTCGCGGACAGCGTTAGGATTCAACAGAAAGGGGCAGCACGATGAATAGTCTCCCTGGCCAAAAACTTTTGTAATTTTCCGTGATTTTATTTCTTTGATTTATATTATTTATAGCCGAAGTTTATGGACAACAAATCAAAGAATAAAAGATAATTATTTATGTTATACCCAAAAAACAACAAGAAGTTTGTCAAATTTTAGTATTGTCATATTTTGTAAAATAAACTGTAATAAAATTTAAGCTACTTACTCAAAGTGGACTTCATCGCATAAAAAATAAAATTACTTAATAACAAAATGAATAAGACAGAGACTTTAGTGTGAACCCTGCGAGTCCGACTCGCACATGCCGGTTTTTTTTTATCTTTTTCTTCTCTTTACATAGCATCGCTTTGCGTGTCTTGCTATCTATCTGTATATTTTTAAGAAGGTTTTTATATACGAGTAGGTACTTATAAATTATAATAAATTCTGATTTACGGACAGATAATATGTTACAGAAACCTCACTAAACCGAAGCGCTGCGAGGGCAGGTCGCTAGTAAATGCACAATTCTGGGGACCTAGTGAAAAAGGGTATTCGACTTAACTCGTCATTAAAAAGGGTATATAAATAAACAAAGTATACTATAGACTTAAACCCTTTTCACTTGATCTTCAGAAGACTTATACCTTTTTTTCAATATAGGTATCTACTTATTTAACGAAGGGTAAACTATTGTCGCAGTAAATATAACAAAGGAGTTTATAGAAGTTAAATACTTTAAGTAAACTACATAACTTGACTTTTTGTTTGTGGGTTTCAAAATAAAGTACGTTAGTATTGAGTAGGGTAAAGTCACCAGTGGTCAGCCAGAGACCTGTAGTCGGCCTCTGTCTATAGTTTGTATGAGTGGGAAGAGTACAAAATATATATTTTCCACTCTTCGCACTCATATAAGGTCGACTACTGGTCTCTGGCTGACCACTGGCGACTTTACCCTAGTACGGCGACGCGTTGGCCTAGTTGGAAGTGACCCTGACTACGCAGCTAGCGGACCCAGGTTCGATTCCCGGTATGGGCGAATATTTGTCTGGTGTGCACGAGTATTTGTTTTTTTTTTTTTTTTTTTTTTTTTTTAATATGATGGCAAACGAGCACACAGGCCACCTGATGGTAAGTGGAAACTGTGACCCATAGACATTCGCATTCACAAGACCGCAATCCTAAGACTGCAAATGCGTTGCCAACCCTGAGGACTAAGATGGAATGCCTCTATGCTAGTAATTTCACCGGCTCTCTTATCCCCAAACCGGAACACAACAATGCGAACACTGCTGCTTGGCGGTAGGTTAATGGATAAGATAGTGGTACCAACCCGGACGGACCCTGCACAAGGTCCTCCCACAAGTAAATCTTATCTTATCAGTAAGTTTCTGAGTCTTGGCTGTTTTCTATTCATTTAAGTATATATGTCTCTACATAAGTATTTGTATCGTTGTCTAGTACTCATAGTACAAGCCTAGAACTTAGTTTGGGACTGGGTCAATTTGTGAGAGATTGTCCCCTAATATTTATTATCACAAACATTCTAAGCGGGCAATTTGATAAATTAATGTCATTGTTAACATTGAACTTCCAAGAACGAGCGCGACTTAATTAGTAAATGTTTGAAAAAGATTCGTGTTTAACACGAACGTCGAAAACAATCCGTAGCGTGGACATATTTATCAACCAAGTTTAACTTGACACGTCTTGATAACCCGCTTATGTAATAGACAAGTTAAGACCTTTATATTATGCTACCGGGAAGGTACTGTAGAAAGAGAGGACAATAGACAGATCTCTCTTCAGGCGGGTGTTATGCCTGGGGATCGAAGTCCATTGGGATGAAGTTGGAAGTGGTATACCTATGAGCCGACTGTAGAAACTTCATTAGCGCGATGTAGAACACTTAGTTCCGCTGTCTGACCTGTTCCTTGCTTTTAAAATACAATGTTACTTAAGCAGAGTTATTATTTTTTAGCTATTCTTTCGATTGACATCATAAAAGTAGGATGATTTTTTTTTGACATTTAAGTCGGTTCGATTCCCATACGATGCAAGTAATTTTTAGAAAATCTATGAATGCAGAATTACTAACTTTTAAAAATAACATAAAGTCTTCTTTCAGCAAAATACACTATCTACGATATTTAAGGTACTTCCTCTTCATGTTCCATAAGTTTGGGACGTCCTGTATATGAGATTGAATATTTATCTCAATTCTTGGACAGTAAGTAAACGTTTTAAAGCTTAAGTAGGTACAGTCAAGGAAATTGATTCGTAGACCATTTTGGGCTATGTCAAAGTGACACTGTGAATATAATCATAAGAAGTCACTTACGCTTTGATTGATTGGTCTAGCAATCAATTTCCTTGACTGTACGTGGTATATCTTAGAATCCCGCATTTTAATGCATAAAGCGCCTACGTTTATTATCATAACATAAACCAAGTAACAGCTAAATAAAATATAGCTATTAACTTATAAGAAACCAGTTCAAAACCTAATACCATAGATAGTATAACAGTACCGGCTAAGTTGAGATTTCAGTTCTGTTAAAAATTGGGATATTTACAATTCTGAATTGTCTGTTTACGTTCCTTATAAAGCAGACTAGTTAAAAACCTTGATTTCATACTTTTGTGTTTGGAAATTAATAATGGACAGGTTTTTAGTCTTAGCTAGCTATATCACTTTTATAGCGACTGTGGTGTCTTGGTAAAGCGCATGAGGTGCAATTTCAACAAACTTCTTGAAAGTTCTATTTAATTGTTCAAATCTTGCAAGACAAATTCTTTTTTTTTCTCGGTAAGCAAATGCAGAATGTGTAAAAAACCAGTCTCTTTTTACTTCCAGACAAGACGGCTGAAACAGACATAATACCTATGTACAGTAGTACCCAATTAGTGACGCCATGTTGACGCGCGCCCGCATGTCATTCAGTCAGCAGTGAGTGAAATGGAAAAAAAATATGCAATTTAATTTGCACCTTATTACTATTACGTACAAGTCTGATGGTGGGTTTTAATCGTCCTTCGGAAATCATCGGAATCGTTGATCGTGTCTGCGCGAACGAAGATTCACGACGCGCCATATCAGTTGGGTACTACTGTACCTATCTACTGTGTCGGCCCAAACTTTGTGGTATATATATCTATAGCACAAAAAACCAATATTTCTATTGGTACAATACATGATATTATCCACGATCATCTTAACATGTCCAAAGTTAGTGCGAGATGGGTACCACGAATGTTGACACCGTTTCAGAAGCATACGCGTGTTGCTTGTTGTTCCGACTTCATTGAGCTGTGTGGTGAAAACCCTGATGGTTTGCTCCAAAAAATTGTTACCGGAGAGGAAACTTGGGTTCATCATTATGACCCTGAGAGCAAACAAGAGTCGATGCAGTGGCACGTTAAAGGAACACCTCATCCCAAGAAATTCAAAGTCGTCCCTTCAGCTGGCAAGATCATGGCGACAATATTCTAGGATTGCGAAGGGATATTATTAATAGATTATAAAAAAAGGGTTTAAATATTACAGGAGAGTACTACGCTAACGTTTTACGCCAATTACGGGAAGCAATCAAAGAGAAGAGGAGGGGAAAATTGACCAGAGGAGTGCTGCTTCTTCATGACAACGCCCCTGTGCATACTGCTCATGTTGCCAAGGCTGCTGTTCTTGAATCTGGGTTCGAAACAATTACTCACCCGCCGTACAGTCCAGACTTGGCCCCCAGCGACTACTTTTTGTTTCCCAACCTTAAAAAGGATCTTCGTGGACATCGATTTTCTAATGATGAAGCGTTGAAGGCAGCGGTGGTGGAGCATTTTGACACCAAAGACAAAAAATATTTTGATGAAGGGTTAAAAAAACTAATTGACAGATCTTATAAGTGTATAAGCATAGGGGGGGAATATATAGAAAAATAAAAATAAAATACTAATCGTATGCTTTTGTTTTCCTTCTCATACCGAGAATTTATTGAACGCCCCTCGTACATTAAACGGAAACGGAATTTTGTTAAATACGGAAACAGATAAAGTTTATAGCCCGCTAATGGTCTGAGGATTATATTAACGTTTTTTTCCGGAAATTGGGCACCCCAGTGAATCCAATAATATATAAAATATCATTGGAGGAATTACGATAAACGACTAAAAATAGAATGAATACAAAACAAGTCCAAAAAAGCTATCCCAACGAGATTTAAAATTTAATATAATATCAAAAACACTGGCTTTCGAGTCAGCATTACAGCAAACGTCCGAATCACTCGAATTATCGAAACAATTTTCCTGCAAAAGTCACGAGCATTAACTAGTTCGTTTACTTACTCGAATAACAACTGTGATACCGGCAAGCTAACCTTCGGCCGGTCAGTGCCGCGGCGTCAGCTGAGCAAACACGACGCGACCATTTTTATATTTTTGTAACTTTTTAAATTTGAATAAGACCAAGATGTCGCAGCAAGGGCCCGCGTTCGACGTGAACGCTATGACGCTGACGCGATGGATGCTTACTCAGCAGAAGACAGCACCGACAGCCACCGGGGACCTGACGCAGCTGCTGAACTCCATACAAACAGCTGTCAAGGCTATCCAGTCAGCTGTCAGGAAAGCCGGCATCGCGAAAATGTTAGTATTTTTATTTATTTACTCATTTCTGGGTGTTGTGTACGGCGCAACGGCGTACTGTACCTCTGTACGTTAACTTAAGAGGAGTTTGAAGAGCTGCTAAAAATACGAAGCTGTCAAAAAATTCCATACAAATTTAGCTCCGGCTTTATTTCTACGATTTTTGAATGTTGTAGGTAGTTATTATAAACACCTAACTAGGTCTGTTTGTTTCTGTTTTTTGTTTTTATACTTTGTTTCATTCTAAGCAGTATTTTAGTAGAAAGGAAAACGTACAGACATAGTTTTACATGATATCTACAACATATTCAAATAGGTATCGTAAAAATCGGACTAGGTTTAAGGGTCGAGAAACGTTTTCGCATTTTGTATGGATTTTTTTAACTTCACAATCCTCTTAACAACCTTACATGAGTAAACGTTGTTGGGAGCGTTTGACTAGGTCTTATTTTATTTTTAATCATCATACAATACCATGTCCCTGCCACAGAAAGTGAATAATAGTGAAAACAAAAAGAAAATAAATATTTACGTAATTTCTTGTTACTCGCTGTCATTATGACAATATTTTCTTTCATGGACTAACAATTCAAGTTGTTCACTGTACCTCGTCCGTCATTAATCATTACATTACCTAATATCATTATCGATCCGATCCGATTTTACTGATTAGATAGACGTTTTTGATTTTATTAAGGAGATATTCGAACTCTGATGATGATGATGAAAAATAAACTAAAGCTATGTGAACAACTCATTATGACTAAGTAATAAAAGTTGAATATTTTCGATTGCTTATATCTACCTACCAGCGATAACCTATATGTGTAATGAAAAATATAATATAATATTGCACAACATACTGAAATATATAATAATGGAATTCTTTGGTTACCTATGACCCTCAACATCCGCTTGTATCATCTAGGTACCAACATGCTGATAATGATTTTTAACAACTATTAGAAGAGGTTATTTATTTACATTATATAATATAACTTAACTAACTTTCGCATGTTGCAACCAATAAGCTAACTCATTGTTCTTATGACGCACATTAATAAAAAAATATCATAATAACAAAAACGGCCAGGTGCGAGTCGGACCTGGGCACCAAGGGTTCTGTGCTTATTTATATGTTAGTCAAAACATAGCATTTGTTTTCTATTCTCCTGCTATAGGCCAAGTACCTAGATATGAACTAGATCGTTTTATAAAAGTTTAGTTTTTGCATCTGATTAGGTATATGATTAGGTAGGTTATTGTTTTAATTTTTCCTTTACGTGCGATATGCAACGAGTATAAAAATAATTGTGTCCTTTTTGCCTCGTAAACTGAGGAAATAAACGAAGAAAAGGTATTTTTTTACATCTTACATAATGCTTAAATCAAAACATTACGCGGCATAATAAAACCTCGTTTAGGAAAGGGCAAATGAAGCGCTCTCCTCAGATAAAAAAAGTGAAGATATTGTAAAATGTTCCTTGTTTTCCTTTGCCGTCTGTGTTTTGATCCAGCACGGAACCGCCTACAGTTGTTATCCTTGAAGAATATTAATTTCACGACTCATTTTGTATAATTTCTCAGCACTCAGCAGCTCGTACAGTCAACAAAATGGTTTCAAGTACCATCGTAAAACTTTGGCATAATGACAAACCACATCACCAAAAATTGAGTGATTATTATATGTGGCGCTTAATAAGTCACCTTATTGCGACCTCAGGGCTCTTCAGAGACACACAAATACATTTTGTTAACTACCTACCTAGAGGACCTACTTTTAATCTCTCAATACTATCTCTTAACACCAAAATCAGCGACTCGTCCTCTCTCCATACTTGACACGATACCTAATCACCGGTGGTGCAGCCGGTTTAGCTATGATAACGTGGTAACAGACAGACAGAGCAGAGAAACTCACTTCCGTTTCGATAATAAGGCTAATTAATTGAGTAAAGACTCTTTTTAAATTCACAAACAAACTGAAATTAGTAGAATTTAACTATTGCGGTTGATTTCGGCGCGTTTGTTATTTAAACTCGAGCTAATGTTAATTTCAGAACGTGAAATTACAACATGTTATTTCTCTTACGCACTTTTACCTAAGTACTTATTGTGATACTGAACTGTACCATTACCATGAGCTACAATTAACCTACTAGCTAGCGAGTCGAATGCTCTGTCCCTCGTAGACCTCGCAGTATTCTTACAGAGTGCGAGGGACAGAGCATTCGACTCGCGTGCCTACAACTAGCGCCTAAATCGCGCGGCTATATATATTATTTTTATGTGTTCATATAATTATGTGTGTGTAACCTTCCTTGGTTTCACCTAATGGTTCCAACGAAAGACCGCAGAGAATTACGCTGAGTTTGGAAACGCTGGGTTTGCGTGAAAGGGTGTGACTACCGAGATGACGACTATACTATCCGCAAAACTATCTGGCCGGTAGGGCAATAAACGTCGGCTACCGTTAGGGGTGTAACATGTCGATAACTTTGAAATGTTATTGATATTGTTTTTAAAGTTATCTAATGAACAATACTAAATACACTACACACATACACACCTTCACGCCTTCATTCCCAGAGTGGGGTAGGCAGAGCTACAGAATTACCAACAACTCCAAAAACTTGTTGATAACTCTGTAACCACAATTTGCACAATAAGGCTAAGATGTTTAACAGTGTATATTAGTGACAGGTAGCAAGCCCATCGCCTAACAGTACTACAAGCCTTTATTCCCTTAGTCGCCTCTTACGACTTCCACGGGAAGACATGGAGTGGCACTATTCTAACCCGGCAACCACACGGCACAATGCATGCATGGGTACATGTTTAAGATATTTCTTAAATAATTAGCTAAATACGTGATTAGGTAAGTAGATAATGAGAAATGCATTAGTAATTATAGTACGTATGATTGATAGTTCTATTTAAGTCATTAGGAATAATTGATAACAAAATATTCTATAACATAAAAGGGTAAACATATAGTAATATTAGTACTAGTATTTTCCTTGTTTAGTTATTTATTTTGTTATACCTCCTTATTATTTTATTGTAATACTTTATGTCAGTAGTTCAATATACCTATTTATATTTCGATAGTAACTATACAATACTGTTATATAAAACACCACGTAATTTATATTCTTTTCATCTCACTAGCTCGGAAAGCCCTTTTTGTTTCTTTGATATCTATTGAGGAAATCGCTTTTTATCCACAAGTGAGGGAAGAGTTTTGACATTTGAAGGCAGCTTAAGTGATATTTGACAGCTAACCAAACGTAAAACCTTACAAGTGCTGAATTTTTAACATCACAATTAATGAATTGCATCGAGTAAAAAACACTAAATACAGTCTTACTACTTTATTTTAATTCATAAATATCAGCATTCAAAATTAACCTTCATTCTTGTTTTAAAAACGGATAAAATGTTCTGACAGTCCAAATAAGTCGATGTGCAAACAAAACGCATCCGAAATAATAAAAAAAAAACTTACGTCAAAACTTTTCTATTAAGCCGTCAACGTTAAAATATTCGCATGTTTTTCTAGTTTGTTTTGTTATTAAAAATGAGTGATTAGAGTGATAAAGACGTATTAACACCCGTGGAATTACAGGAAACCGTGCAAAATGCGGGATTGAGCTTACAGTACAAAACATTTTCTTAGTTTCCTCGCTGTAGTCAACGTTAAATATTCGCATGTTTTTCTAGTTTGTTTTGTTATTATAAATGAGTGATTCGAGTGATAAAGTCGTATTAACACCCGTGGAATTACAGAAAACCGTGTAAAATGCGGAACTGAGCTTACAGTACAAACCCTTTTCTTAGTTTCCTCACTGTAGTGAGGTGATAAGTTTTGTGTTATACACGGGTGAAAAGTTATTTTACGTCTCGTGTCTTGAAACACTTGCTACGCTCAGGATTCTATTTTTGAACCACTCGCTTCGCTCGTGGTCAATCATAGAATCCTTTCGCTAGCTCGTGCTTCAAATGAACACTCGCAGGTAAAATACAACTTTCCCCACTTGTATAACAAATAACTATTGTTTCATTACTTTATCGACATTCCTTTTTATGCGTAACGCTACCTGTCCAGGGACCGGAACCGCTTAGCGCGAAAGGGGTTTTCGATATGCTTTTTGATAGACTTGTTGGTACAAACCCCAAGGATGCGCTAAGCTTATCGTCGACTTAGCTCAAAGAAAGGGCAACCCAACGATACGGTTAATTCGACTAAGCGCTAAGCCTATTCCAATACCCTATTGTCTGTCACCTTATTCAAGCTTATTCGAACGGTTTCAAGCTGGTTTAACCTCTATGCGCAAGAGTTTAGACGTATTATTGAATTACCTAACAATTGATAGGGTGGCGGCAGGCAGTAGCCGCTTAAGCGAGACGGCTAGAGTTCGCCCGAATGCGCAAAAAAGAGAGAGGCGATCGATGGGGTAATACCCAGTCAATGCTAAGCGCTTAAATATTAAACTACCGAAACCCTAATGAACCGGGTAAGCTCTTTGGATGCGGTTAATTACTTCAAAGGGGTTCGCCCTAACGTTAAGGTGACTCAATCATAGCTAAGCACATCGATTGGCTAACCGAATGATAGGCTAAGCCTATTGATAGGGTTAATCAAAAGAAGGGGTTTTCCGGTCCCTGTACCTGTCCTATTGCTGCTCGGCCCGCTCCATAAGCCGTGCAGGTGTGAAAGAGATAGCATAATTCCGATGATTTATGACCTGACCGGCCAGATAGTTTTGCGGATAGTATAATAGAGAAGTATGGAAAAAAAGACACATGGCGCCGATTCTAAATAAGTTGGAATAAGGGCAGGAAAATGATGATGATTATTGATTATTCTTGTGCGTATTTCTCTGTTATTTGTTGTTATTTGTCGCGAATAAATGTTTTTCTTTCTTTATTAACTACCAAGCAACCGTGTTTTAAAAACGCCGTTATTAGAAACCCAAAAAAAAGATCTCGAAATCCTTTTTTTTTTCGTATTTGTAGTTCTGTCTGTAGTTCTTGGGGACATGAAACTCTAGCAAAAATGACACTTTTAGAGTTCGATATTCCCTAAACTGTTCTCCAAATAAAAAAAAAAGTTATTTACATACTCCCACTACGTATTTTTAAAGGGTTATCCAATGACACAACACGCACGCACAAGCACGTACGCCAAAACCTTATTTAAAACATTTTATTTTAAGTCGCGGTCGGCGTGAATAGTAGATATGTTTAACCACGAAAAATAACAGCTTAAACCGCAGACGGATTGACGGACGGACATGGCGAAACTATAAAGGCTACTTGTTGACTACGAAACCCTAAAAATATGGAATCTGTATCTGCCTATGTAACTCGACTTCCAATCAGAAAATATTGGTATGAAAAAATGAAAAATTGTTAATTTGGCACATAAAAAAAACAGTTTACAAACGCAAAAATGTCTTAATCTAAATACATATATTTTTACTAGTTGACCCGGCAAACGTTGTTTTGCCTTATAAAGACAAATAATTTGCAATAAAATAATATTGCGACTATAAATTGAAATGTAAGCTATCCTATCTTTCAAGTTGGCTCGAATTGCACACGGTGTGCTAATCAAATTTAAAATCGGTTCAGTAGTTTAGGAGTTCATCGCGGACAAACAACGTGACACGTAATTTTTATATATATAGATTACGGCCAAATTGGTCTCCGCCCAGCTGTTATGCCTCTGAATGTCGTTGATACATTCACAGACGCTGGTTTTCAGTGAGACCAGGGAGAGGCGATAGATGGCGTTAAAAAAAAAACCTAAAATAATATCGCTACGATTTGGAGATCATACTCGTACGAGTATTAGAGAGATCAATTATACATACAATCATAATGATCCAGTATGATTCATTCTGGCTTCAGAACTTCGTCTAATTATAGTATATACACAAAATCCGCTACATTTTGTATGTGTATCGCAGGCACGGCATTTCAGGCGACACCAACGTGCAGGGCGAACAAGTAAAGAAGCTGGACGTGCTCTCCAACGACCTGTTCATCAACATGCTGACGTCATCCTTCACCACCTGCCTGCTCGTCTCAGAGGAGAACGAGAACGTTATTGAGGTACCTAATTAATATTGGGTTTTATCACACCCTTGTGTGAGCACAATTGGGACGAAGGATCGGATAACTGTCATTTCATTGATAACGGAGACATGAGCTTTTTGTACTTCCAGCTCCAGTGTCTTCGTTAGCCATTTTCATAAAACTGCCTTTCACGGTTTTTGAAGTTGTAATTCTGTAGCTCTGCCTAGCCCACTCTGGGATTACAGGCGCGAAGGTATGTAAGGTTTTCTTCAGCTTGTTTCCGGGACAGCAAAGGCAAAAAACCAACCCATTTTTGTCACAGAACAATCATTAATCATCATCATCATCCTCATCATCATGTCAGCCGAAAGACGTCCACTAATCACCTGTTCCTAACCTGCTTTTATATTTATGTATTATCTATATACCAGGATAGACGGTCAATCAGTTATTCATATATTTTCTTGGCTTCGTAGGTGGAGACTGAACGACGCGGAAAGTACATCGTGTGCTTCGACCCGCTGGACGGATCCTCTAACATCGACTGTCTCGTCTCCGTGGGCTCCATATTCTCTATCTACAAGTGAGTTTAAATTAAATCTTTTTGGGGTTCATTATTCCAGCGGTGTTTGGGCGCCCAACCTGGTGATCCTCACTCCAGCCAAATATGCTCTCTTCACTGCAAGATCTTTTCCCATTCTCTCTAATTAAGTAACCGATCCAGCATCTATTATCTTTGGCATATCCCTCAATTCTTTCAATTGCTTATTTTTCCTCTGTTTATTGCTTCCTGCCTCATCTCTTGAAGTGACGCGGAGAGAAGAATCGTGTCCTCTTGTCTCCGAGGCCAAGATTATTTTTAGGTCGCTGAGATGGTAGTACTATTGTCAGTGACTCCTTTTCTGTTCCAGGAAACAGTCCTCAGGCGCTCCGAGCGTGTCCGACGCGCTGCGGCCCGGCCGCGAGCTGGTGGCGGCGGGGTACGCGCTGTACGGCTCCGCGACCATGCTGGTGCTGGCGCTGGGCCGGGGCAAGGGGGTGCACGGGTTCATGTACGACCCTAGCATCGGGGAGTTCATTCTGACGGACCTGAACATGCGGGTACCGGAGAAGGGGAACATTTACTCCATTAATGAAGGTACGTCCTACATGGATTGAAGTATCGATATAAGAGGCGCAGTTTCGACAGGCTATGGCTTCTCAAAAATACCATTACCAACATGCATTATTAAAATGGCCTTGCAAACTTCCTCGCAGACTTCCACGTTTGGTTTAGCTATGCAGCTATCGATTGAAATACATTGCAATATAATGGTTGTGGGCTATGATAGTGGATACGGCTCACAATTCTATCAATTAATATAATTAGGTACTAATTCTATATGAAATAACAACATAGACCAAACGATTAGTAGATGTAATCTTGAATCCTGGAAAATTATTCTAATTAGCTTTAGCCCTGTATTGCAATCATATTTTAGTTGTTATTTTAGCTCTTGCACTCGTGAAAAAGACTATCATTACGTCAACAATAACACTACGAAATCGAAGTATAGTCTAAAACAAAGCAGAATCGACGCCAAATTGTAGGAATCATCTAAACACTGCTAACCACTTCCAGGTTACGCGGCAGAATGGGACGCCGGTCTCGCCGAGTACGTGCAGACCAAGAAGAGTCCAGCCAGCGGCAAGGCGTACGGAGCGCGCTACGTGGGCTCCATGGTGGCCGACGTGCACCGCACCATCAAGTACGGGGGCATCTTCATGTACCCCGCCACCAAGTCTGCGCCCAACGGGAAGGTGAGCTTTACTATACTGACCTAAGCTAATAAATAGTATCTCAGATTCAATTGCTAAACTAGATTCAATCCTATCCTCTTTGTAGTGAGGTTGTGATTGCTACAGGAGTTTTATTTGAGATGCTGCTATTTGGCTTAGCAAGGCAGTATAGGCAAGGATTTATCACGTTAACCAAAACACGTCCTCTGCTGGTTATGTACATATCGCTCATCCAATAGAATAATGACATAATTGCAAAAAATTGAGATTTTACCGTCATAAGTGTTCTAAAGGTCAGGTCTATCGCGTGGAACAATGACATAACATGCATGCTAAAAATGCAATTATGTCATTATTCTATTGGATGAGCGATATGTATGTATGTGTGTAAACTTCAAAAAATCACGTAAGACCACGGACCTAAAAAAATACGTATGTTATCTCGTCTAATCATGAGAGAAGCATGCAAAATGGCTGTCTTTGTGCGTGCACACGCACACACGTAAACTGTCGCTCGTGATGTGGCTCGGCGCGTTGTCTTACCTAGTGTATCTGTGTGCGTGCGGTAAGTCGTGTATAACGAACGAACATTACGTCTGTAGGTATTTTTTAAGATCCGTACGTAAGACCAGACTTAACTAGACGCTTGTCTATAACAGCAACAGCAGGTTAGCTGCATGATAGTAAACAGGGAATGACGTGGTTTTTGTTTTTTTTACATTTATTTTATTTTATACTTTTTAGTGATCATAATTATGCTGTTATGTAGTCCCACTTTTCAATTATGAAGACGCTATAGAACATTTCAATCCAGCCGCAAGCATCGCCGTGGGAAAGTCATAGTCATATATTTAAACCTAAATATGCTTCGTCATAGTCACTCAATTATCTAAATCGAAATATCTTATCGCCGCCCTTGTAATATATACCGTTTAGGAGTTCCGGTGGCAATCTGTGGTTTTCACTTTACCAAATAGTCCTTTCCAAGAGCAAATACACGAGTTACAACGAAAAATACCAAAATCGCTATAGGTATGCCTATAGATTTTGAAGAGTTCCATCGATTTCTCTTGGAATCTTATCATAAAGTCTTCATTTTGATAACAATGGGAGTAAACGTGAAGCACCAGCTTTTAAATAAATAAATAAAATAATAATAAAAAATCATCATCATCAAAATACAGTCGAATTGAGGACCTCCTCCTTTTTTTTGAAATCGTTTAAAAAGTTATAATAACGTGGAATAAATTGATAGATACGAGGGGCGGCTGAAAAGTTCTAAGCCTAAGGTATTTTGAGGTTGCATATGCGTTAGCGATACTGGCCACTAAAAAGACCATTTAAAAAGTTAATAAATAAAAGAAAAAAATGTCGTCTTTTGTTTATTACATCTCGAGATATCCGACGCTAAAGGTGGAGCACCGTGCAGTCATTAAGTTCCTCACGAAAAGTGACAAATCGCCGAAAAGAATTTTTGAAGAAATGTCTAGTATTTACGGTGAATCTGGCCCTTCTCATGCCACTGTTAAAAAATGGAGTCGACTTTTTAAACTTGGACGGGAGTCGATCGAAGACGATCCTCGCTCAGGAAGGCCAATATCGGTTGTGACTGAAGAAAATACTGAAAAAGTCAAAAAGTTAGTATTAGAGGATCGGAGAATTAAGGTTTGGCAAATAGCTGAAGCCTTAGGAATTAGTAAGGAAAGAGTTGGAGAGATTTTGCATCAACATTTGCATATGACAAAAGTAAGTGCTCGTTGGGTGCCGAAAATGCTCACAGCTTTCGATAGAGAACGTCGTGTTCAAACTTCTCAGGCATTTTTAGAATTATGTGAAGAAGGTTTAGATGAAGTTTGTTCCCGCATAGTAACTGTTGATGAAACATGGATCAGACAGTATGATCCAGAGTCGAAGTCTGAATCTATGCAGTGGATCGAAAAGGGTGAAAGGCCGCCAAAGAAATTCAAGGTTCAAAGATCGGCGTCTAAGCTAATGGACACCGTGTTCTGGGATTGCGATGGCATTCTTTTAATAGACTATTTGGGGAAAGGCTCTACAATAAATGCAGTTTATTATGCTGAGCTATTAAGAAAAGTGCGACAAGCCATAGTCGAGAAACGAAGGGGCAAACTGAGCAAAGGCATTTTGTTTTTGCAAGACAACGCCCCCGTTCACACCGCTCGTGTTGCCAAGCTTGCTCTGAAGGAAACTGGCTTCGAGGAAATTGATCATCCACCTTACAGTCCAGATCTGGCCCCTAGTGATTATTTTCTATTCAGCAATTTGAAGAAAGATTTAAGGGGAAAGCGATTTGGCAGTGATGAAGATATGAAGGCGGCTGTACAGGAACATTTCGACAGCCAAAATAAAACTTATTTTTTTAACGGTCTAAAAGCATTATTAAAAAAATGTAATAAATGCATTGAATAGGCTATTTGACAAGGTAAAAAAAACGAAATAATTATGTATATTCATATAAATTATGAGTTTTAAAATCGATTTAAGTTATTCTTACTTTAAAAAAATGGATCTTTTATCCAAAAAACCACGATAAAACTTGATATTTTTTTATCTGTAGCCATTTTATCGAAAACGGCGCCGAATCCATGATGACGTCAAGGGTCGGTAAATATCACAGATTATAAGATGTCTGTATATCCGGTAATCTGTGATGTCTGTAAATATTGCATCTGTCGTTCATGTCGTTGTCGTTCTGTTCTTACGTTCATTTGGTTCTTGCGGTTACCACAGACAGTTGACGTTTGTTTGTTTTTCTGGCTTTGCTATGATTAGCCAATGTCAGTTTGTTTATGTATTGACCACTGACGTCACTGATTCCTGTGCGACGCCATCTTGCCCAAGAAAGCGTTTAGCCGGCATATTTTAAAAGTGAATTTTTATTTCCTTTTTTTAGACGAAATACATAAGAGAATTTAAAATTACCACTTTTGGAGTACTCAATAAACACCAACAAATAATCTGAGATGGTTTTCAAAAACCTGTCAAATAGCCTATTAGAGGGAGATTATATTGAAAAATAAAAATAGTAAAAAAAATCTGAACATTTTTTTTCTATCTTAGGCTTGGAACTTTTCAGCCGCCCCTCGTATCTAGTCTCTCTAGTCAATAGCTAGCAAATATACAATTACAAAACCTACGATAATTTACGACCCTTGTTTCAGCTCCGTCTCCTATATGAATGCAACCCGATGTCCTTCATCGTGACGGAAGCCGGCGGCGTAGCCACCAACGGCACCATACCCATCCTGGACATCAAACCCACGTCCATCCACCAGCGCGTGCCGTGCTACCTCGGCTCCAAGAACGACGTGGAGGAACTCTTGCAGCACTTGAAGTGATCTGGGCACACTTAACCGTGTTGAAGTACAGTCGGCGTTATAAGTAGCTGCACACTTTGTTTCTTGTCCCTTTAATGCATTTGTCCCCCTTCGCCGTTGGCAAATCATCATAATTAGTAAGACATGGATTAGACAGTGCTAACGGAGCTCCGCTGTCACGGAGCTCCTATTACTTTGTTGTTTGGCCCTCCTACTGTAAATCTAACATAACCTAAACCTACCTACGACTCTATAGCCAAACCCGACTATTTGTAAATATCATGTTTTGCGAATATCGTGTTATGCGTATAATAATATGATGTTTTGCGCCCGTCCCACCGCCGGTGAGGAAGCGATTAGCTATCAAATATTTTCTCGCTCAAAAAACGGAACAAAATCTATACTTAGGACTCGTTTCAATAAAAGAGACACATATATTAATAGTTGATTTCGTTCACACTGCCGGCGGGAACTCGTACCACTAGTTTGTTGAAATAAAAGATTAAGATCCCGTGTCAATAAAAGAGACACAATTATAATAGTTGATCGCTGGCTGTTTCACACTGCCGATGAGAACTCGCTCCAGTAGTTTGTTAAACAAAAGATAGATCCCGTGTCGCTTCCAGCTCATCGTCGCCTTTGACAGCTTAGCTTAGCTTAGTGTGCCTAGTTATAAGGCCAACCGTACCTATACTTGTTAATTGGCTGAAACAAATGATTTTTGATTGTGCAACCTTAAATAAAGACTGAAAAATATACGTTTAAACGTTTGGTCTTGATTTATTTCAACAAGTGGATTGCCAGGGCAAAAACACCTTAGCAGTAAAAAAAATTTAGCAGTGCAGTTGCGCGTTACGTATCGCTGTCACTTTGTTCTAATGTGTAAAAGTTACAGCGACACCGACCGCGTGACTGCATCGCTACAAAGTCGCCCTTAGCACAGGGGACCGATTTTTGACTTTCGAGCGCTCGAAAGTTTCACTCGAAAGTGACAAAAAACAATGAAATGGTATTTTTGACTTGCGAGCGATAGAAAATATGAACACGAGTGGTCCGTGGCATTCGTCTTGAATTCTATCAATAGAAAGTATCATTTGACATCTCTCAAACCTGTTGGGTTACCCAACTTGGGTATGTATGCCGGGAAGTACACGAAGCATAAACAAACCTAGCACAATGACATAGACATCCACAGACGAAAAAGCGTTTAATTTTTCCTACATTTATAACCAGTCAAGAATTTGTAAGATAAGCGTAAAAAATCTTATTGGCACTGAAATATTAAATTGCTTGTTATTATTTCATCTTTTGTTAGCTTCACAAATTTATTCGCAATTAAAATATGAATGATAAAAACCGGTAAAACATCGACTTTCTGCGTATAATGAAACAAGTGCCAACTTAACAATTACTATTTAGTCAACACTTTCGAGTGAAAATCTCAAAAATATGGAATTTGGGACCATTCGAAAATAAATCGTGAAATATTTTCGTTTCGAATATTTTCTACCGCTCGGTTTTGAAATCGAGCGCTCGAAAGTCAAAAATCGGTCTCCTGATCAGTGCTCAATTTAATATATTAATTTTTACTCTAAGATCAATACTTTAGGAGCAACAGGATGTTTAAGTTAACAAGGAGATTGGTATACAGGATGTAAAAACGAAATAGGTTTTTTATTTATTAAAAAATAGAAAAAGCTAATCAGGTCGTCTTTATTATGTTACTCATCGTCTTCTACATCGACGAATTCGTCTTTTTCATCATTCTATATATCTCCTTGTTAACTTAAATACCCTGTAGCTCCTAAAGCATTGATCTTAGAGTAAAAATGAATATAGCAAATTTTGTACAAAATTGTATGTAGAAACTTTGTCAGAAGTATTCATAATGTAATGATATTCGTGCAGATATTCGATGTATGAGCAAATATCTCAACAAAAGGTACCTCAAACTCCTCCTCCTTTCCCTTGATATCACGGTCGGATATATCTGCACTACTGGTTCAACGACACCGAGGGATATCTCCCTCACGATTGCCAGCGCAAAATATACATAAGCGTTTATGAGACAAAGTTCATATTCGCTTTGATTTTAAGCTGGCATTGTCAAGGACAAACATAAGCCAAGAACACCACTACGAACGCTGCTGAGCTCTTTAAGGATTACAAACGGGTTATAAATAAACACAACCTTTCAAACTGAGCCTTATATTTTATTTACAAAAAGATAATGTTCCTTTAATTAATTCGAGAAATTAACACAAACATTATAACCTTATAATACCACCTTCGCAACAGAAGTGCATATACAATGTAAAATAAAACATGCGCAATAGTGATAAAGTTGAATTCCTTTTGTTTGCAAATGCCAATAGAAAATAAAAGTGCAACTGTATTGTTTACAATAGATATATAGTACATTGTGTATTAAGGTCGGTAAGTAAGGAATTACGATCGAGGCTCTAGTAGAAGCCCGAAGTCGAAGACTGAGGGCTTTCTGAGTCGAGGTTCGTAATTCCCGTACCGCCCGTGAAACATACAATGTTTTTCATCACATTTGCGAGTAAATAAATACACAAGTCAGCACAACTATTATTACGAATTACTTGAACTTTTTTAATGCGGATGGCTGGCGGACTCCACAGATTATAAATATGTTTCGTTCAGAAATGTTAAGGGCAAATACTTACGTAGTTATACACACAGCCCTGAAGGAGTGTAAAAAAAAACGACGTTTTGATACAGAAAACTATTAAAATCGGTTATTAAGAACATTAATTAAGTATTTAAGTAACATGTAGCGAGATTGCAATGAAATTCCTGTTTAAATAACATTTTAAGACAATTTTTCAATTGTGTGTAAACTCTTTGCTTGAACTTGCATGACCTGTGTACTGTGCTATAAATTAAAAAAATATTACTTACCGACCTTGGGTTTCATGGCAAAAAGAAAGGTCGAGGGTTTTATATGGGGCATTGCGGCCAAGTTAACCTGTATGTTTAGATACTGTTTACGTGCAAGTGTGATGAAAAAGTAGAATAATAATATTTTTTATGCCCCGCTGTTCCTTTGCCCGTAGAAAAGATGCTTACATACATACATAAACTCACGCCTTCATTCCCAGAGTGGGGTAGGCAGAGCTACAGAATTACCAAGCACTCTTAAATAAGTGGTTGATAATTGAAAAGATGCTTAACGCTAAGGAAAACCATTTTCGAAAACTGTAGCTAACGTCAATCCCATACATTTTTGATAACGATAACGTTCGCCCAATACATCGTGTCTAGGGCCACCACTGATCTATTTGATAATTACCAAAAGCTCGCATACTGGGGCACTATTCTACTAAGTGAAACCATATTCCTTTTGACATGTTATCGTATTGTCAACGTTACGTTAGCTCTAATAAAATTTTACAGTAATCAACCGAGTTATAAACAATACGGTTACATGTCGCAATTATTTTTAGGGAGTGGAACAGAGTCAATACGCGTTCAAGGCACTCCGGGAAGTCAGAAAAGTATACTTCAGGATGTTGTACCTATAGTTTACCCGAAATATATTCCGATTGACGGTTTTCCTTGTGCACTGGCTACAGAAATTGAATTTTATCGTCTAGTCCAATTGACAGTAGCTTGCTTGCTAATCAAACTCAATCATTGTTCTCTTTCTTACACAACTATTCAACTTACATAAATATTAACATTGGCAATTACCCATTTTACTATACACCTTTACCTACTTATAGTTTATTCGCCGACTCGTAGGTAAGTCAGTGTCAGTGTCAATCGGTGTTCATTAAAAAAAAAGGAATTAGCACCTAAAAATCACACACCTCATTATTAAATCAATGAAAAAGCATTTCGCCAGTGTAATTCGAAAATTAGATATGCGATATGTATTTAATTTAGTACGTTTTATTAATACAATCACTATAGCATAGTTATAGTTTTTCTCACACTGTTAACCCTTTCAAGGCTATTGACGGATATATTAGGCACCACAGTTACAACGCCAAACGGTTTAATCCGTCACCGTTGAACGAGTAAAATATATTTGTTTGTGTAGCCGTAAGGTGTAATTATTTATATTAAATATTATAAGGTTATTACATTTCTGACCTACTTTTCTGGCAAAACTATGTTATTAAGACCAAGTTAGCGCTATAAGTAACACATACATAGTCATAATATATCTCGCAGTATGTCTTAGTGCGTATTCTGTCAGCACAGTTGAAACATTTTTCTATTGTTCTTTTTGTTTAGATATTTTAAAATTTACTATTTAAGTTTTTGGAGTTGTTGGTAATTCTGTAGCTCTGCCTACCCCACTCTGGGAATGAAGGCGTGAAGGTATGTATGTATGTATTTATGTACTATCAAAGGTTAGTAATTGTGACCATTTGTGGTACTCTTTATTGCTGGTTTATTTAATGATACATTTTCAACAAAAGGTTTTTATTAGTTCACCATCTCTCAATCTCTAGTAGCAAAAGATTTTAAAACAGTCTTTTTGGTCTATTAAATTTAGGGCGATTATGTACCGCGTCTAACATGAATCCGTCGGTACGTGAGTAACTTAACCTTTTCAATGCCATCGACGGATATTTCCACATCACCGGTTCACAGTAATTGTATGAAATTCATCCATTCATCACAACCCCGAATAACGCTTTTGAGAATTTCAGGAGCGTTTTTCTTTACTTATTTTATATTAATAAACGCACAGTAAACCTATGTTTGTTAAAGTATTCTTTGTTTCTTTCTGGCAACTTTAAATGTCGCAATAAAGTATAAGCACAAAACATTTTAAGCACGCTTTAGCTGTCGTGCGTTTAAGAATAAGAGAGTCCATATACCAAAGACGGTTAATTGTTATTATTAAATAAGACATACGCTCCAATTCGAAACAATTAAATGCACGAAGTTGCACCCCACTACTTAAAGTTTACGATGCGTCAATGACGCAACTTGGTAACGTCAATTTGAAGGGCGGGATTCAACGATTCAAAACGCGAAACAAATGCGTTTTAGAAACTCCATTCTTGTCTAACAAGAAAAGAGGTTGACGTTTCTATATATTTTAGTGTTAACCTTTTAGTGTACATTTTTGAATTGGACCCATAACAGTATTAACAGTATTGATCAATATTACTGAATGATTCCTTAATCTTCTCAGACCGTTAGTATTTAATAAATATTCGCAATTCATCGATTCGTTTCACTTTCATTTTTGGTCACTCAAGGGTGCTGAAAGGGTTAACCAATCTCATAAGTTACAACAAATAGAATACAGTGTCGTCATAACCTTAAAATATCCATAAGTCCAACGTGGAGCTGGTTAAGCGGTGAGCGCCACGAACTGATGGAACACGTCCAGGATGTGAGGGTCCAGGTCCTGCGTGAAGAGCAGGGTCTCCAGGGTGCTGCTGTACTTCTGGACTTGCTCGTGATGCTGCAAAGGAGGGAATTACATGAGAACTAGTGCCACGACATCCACTTTTATTCAAATTATAAAAGTTGATCTCTGCTATTTGAGTGGTGACGTGGCACAGGATGATCGGTGAAATTACTAGCATAGAGGCATTCCAGCTCAGTCGAGGGGTTGGCAAATTTGCAGGTTAATGAATGCAAGTGTCTATGGATCCTAGATCCCACTTACCGTAAGGTGGCCTGCGTGCTCATTTGCCTTTACGTCGTGATAAATAACCAGACCTCGGAATATACAGGGCAAAATTAAATGACACTAAGGGATCGCCTATATCGATAAACTCAATTATCGATGCTTTTCCCATATAAATATCATAATGATCGCTCCAAGTTTTGTTTGTAAAAATAAAAGTTTATGGAATGTATGCAAATGAAAAAAGTAGCAAGAAACATAGTTCTTGTTATTCTTTATTTTAAAAGGATTTTTGAACCTTCACTCATCATCATCATATTTTTTCCTCATTGTACGAGTATATTTCAGAAATACTGTCCCATTTACTATTGTTAAAATAATCGATCAGAATTTATTCCAAATTTTCGGGATTGACTGATGAATCCATTTCAGGTGGAAGACTACAATTTCAGGGGAAGTAGTAGGGGCCAAAAAATAAAAAATACACACTTAACAATGCTGGGGGAGATCACTAATATATGGGAAAAGCATTGATAAATGGTTTTTATCGATATAGGCGATCCCTACCTGTCATTTAATTTTGCCCCGTTCCGAGGTCTGTAAAAAACTATTAAATAAATGAAAACACCTGGCATTATGGCAAATAATTATATGTCTACGAACGTACTGATTTAACAGCAGGTAGAGGATAGTGGAAAATGAAAATGAAAATGAAAATATTTATTCAGTAAATTGGCCACATGAGGGCTCTTTTACACGTCGGTAACATGGAGTGAATCTACTAGCGCTTCGGACAAGACCATCATTGCGGAGAAGAAGCGCCGCAAGAAACTCCAGCAGAAGGTCATTTTTTCAATTATTAATTAGGTACAATAATACTTAAAAGTAAGTTACATTACAAGGTAATAAAGTAATAAATAATTATTAAAAAAAAAAAAAAAAAAAAAGCAATACAAAAGAAGACATGCTGTGCGGACGGCATTTAGTGCGGGATAAGGGCGGGAGGATCATAACTCACGGCGCATTCGTGCCGCAGCGCACCAGATGCTCCAACAGGATCATGATGAAGCGCTGGAACACGGTCAGGAACAAAGTGTACTCACGGCGAGGAAGACCTGCCGCAGCCGGCCCACGGTGCTGCGGTACCAGCCGGTGGCGGGGTCGCGCGCGTCCGTGTCGCAGCGCACCAGGTGCTCCGACAGGATCATGATGAAGCGCTGGAACACGATCAGAAACAGCCGCTTCTGGTCCATGTGGGCAGCTTCCAGACGCTCTTCCATACGTTCTACGGCCTGGAATTAACCATTATTATAGCATCGGGATCCCCAAACTATGGCTTTTGAGGTAACAAATCAGGAGTGCAACTGCTACCATACCCTCCCTATAACCCTGACCTGGCTCCGTATGTTTTAATCCCCTCGGGTAAAATAACCATTACTTGGATGACAATTTTTGACGGCGGATGAAGCAGTGGAAGAATTCAGCCGACTTTTTTTGACATTCCGCGAGAACGGTTTTTTTCCTGTTTTGAAAGTTGGTTTAGTCGAATGCATAAGTGCATAGATGTAGCAGGGGAATTTTTTGTTTGATTAAAAAAAATCGGACCGGCCCTCGTATAATACATAACCTTTGTGAATTCAATATTATAAATCCTACCGATATTATAAATAAGAAAGTGGGTGTGTTTGTTTGTTTATAACTCCTTCAAACTGCAACGGCTGGACGGATTTGGATGAAATTTGAAATGGACATAGGTTATAAATGAACATAGGCTTATTGTCATCCCATCAGAGGACGATTTCACACCAATTGACCTAGTCCCAAACTAAGCTCTAGGCTTGTACTATGGGTACTAGACAACGATATAAATACTTATATAGAGAAATATATACTTCACACGTTGTTGGACAGTACTACAGTAGTATATATTATGCATCAGTACGTGCATAGACGTCTTACGTCGTACGGCGTCCTGTCACATCACAATACCCTTACCATTACACGCTGTGACACTACGTCTTTATGGCGGTTGATAATATGCACGTCGAGAGGCGTACTGTCATATCACTTTTTCGAAGGTTAACGCCTATAGGCGTTCTGTCCGTCAACGCGTTAAATACATAGAAAACATCAATGACTCGGCAACAAATATTCGCGCTCATCACACAAATACCTACCGGGATTTGAACCCAGGACCGCTAGCTTCGTAGGCAGGGTCAATACCACTAGGCTAACGCGTCGTCAATTGAAACGTATTTGGTTACCTCTTCAGTGGGCTTGTCCTGGTCCTTCTTCTTCTTGCTGGTACCCTCGTCTTCGGAGTCGGAGCTGGACGAGTCGGCCCGAGCCAGCGCCTCACGCGCTTCCTGGAGCTCTTGACCTAATGCCACAAATAACAACTCATTTTAATTTAGGAAAAGTCAAAATTGGAAGCTAAAAGTGATCGGTGAAATTAATTTTCTACGCTAGCATATAAATTAGGCTTTTTTGCGAAGATTTTGAGCGACAAATAACGCCTTATCGAGCTGGTATGGTACAAAATATGTATGTTGGCACCTTGTTTATACATTATTTATTGCACACCTAGCAAAACTTACTTAATTTAGAAACATGCTTATTCATCTTATCAATGGTAAGATGCAGGATCTCCCAGAGATGCGAGCTGGTGAAATGGGGCGCCATCTCCTTGGAGAACAGCCAGGTAGCGACGGCGCTGCACTCCACGATCTGCGTCTTGAGCATCTTGTCCACAAGGACTGAGACCATCTGAGGGTGTCGCTGCCAGAGCTCCCACACGTTGCGGAGGATGCAGATCTGGGCCTCTTCGGATTCCGCTAGGATCTGGGTAAATGAAGAATAATTTACGAGTTGGTGTAAATAATTATTTTGAAGTATATGGGCTAGGCAGAGCTACAGAATTACAACTTTAGAAAGTTGTTGATAATTCAGTAACCACATTTTGCACAAATAGGCTAAGATGTTTACCAGCATATTAGTGACAGGTTGCAAGCCCATCGCCTAACAGTACTACAAGCCTATATTCCCTTAGTCGCCTCTTACGACATCCGCGGCAAGACATGGAGTGGCACTATTCTAACCCGGCAACCACACGGATATTAAAGGGAAGTATATTTATTTATTCGTTATAGGCATATTAACCCACTGCTAGTTTTACTTGACTTTCATTGTCATCTAAAATAATCTTTCATTTCTCATTTGGAGTTAGGGTTAACTTCTGCGTCCGTCCGTTTGTCATGAAGGTTTTTTATCTTAGAGATTTGTAAATGTTTGTATCCACTGACCAAGACTACACGTTTCATCTGCAGCAGCGTACATACCTTAAAAACATAATGGAACTTAGAGATCGCAGCGAAACTGTGCGAGATGCTCTTGCTGCCCAGGTTGAGCAGGGTCTGCACGAACACGTCGATCTTGAGGGGGTTGTGCGGGCCGGCCTGCGCGGCCGAGGGCAGGTCGCCCTCGCGCAGCGGGTTGGGCAGCTCGCGGAGCACGTTCAGCGCCTCCTCGGGGGTGCACTTGTTGCGGACGCACACCACCAGCTGGTGCGCTGCTTCCGTGCCGGGGAGGGATGCTGCGAGGCGAGACAATAGTATTATTCTCATACGGAAAGGAACCTTCTTTTGAAACACGAAGACGTAGTAACTAAAGTAAACGTATGAAAACACTTTCCAACAAAGTCCATATTATCTTTAAAAGTCCTCTTTAAAACATGTAAAATCGAAAGGACCATGAAAAAATCCCGTACACCCAATATGTAAATGGGTACATTGTGGGGCGGCGGCAACGAGAATTGCATGACTCGGATTTTAGCAGGCCGAGCCTCGGCGAGGGCTTTCCTAATTTCCGAGCCTAGATAATAAAATAATGTACTATCTTTATGCAAGTGCGGAAAGTATAGGTATCATTTTAAACGAGTCAACAAGACCAGGGACCGGGAATTAGGGAATTGCCTGACGAGGTGGTGAAGAGGTGAACTGTCGTTCCGCACGTTTATCAAACGACGTTTTTAATACATTTGCGAAATTCGTCATTTAAATATAAAGGCGCAGCAACGGAGCAACGGACCGACGTAATTTACACTTTTGGGCATGTACATGTGGTGTTTACATAACTACATCTATGCACAATTACAATTTTAGTAACGATGAGGCGCGATTCATGAAAGTACAGTGATTATAGTGACAATTGTTACAAAACGAAAAAATATCATGACGATGACAATTAAACTTCATGACTAAATATTATCTCTGATTGTATTGTGATAAAATCATACGAAAATAACACTAATACGGCGTCAATTTAAAAACTCTTTAATATTCAGGCAAACATATACAAATTAAACCGTCGCATCTTAAATCAAACCACGATTCAGATAGAACAGTACAACCTATGGATTAAGTAAAAAAAAACAAAAATCAACCTTCAAAAACGCAAAAAATAACTGCTTTTAAAGTGTTAGGTACTAAAATAGGTCAGTCCAACTGAAGTCGGCGACTCATAACATTTAAAACAAGTAATTTTTTGTATTTTTGAATGCGGTTTTTTGTTTTTTTTTTAACATTTATTTTATTTTATACTTTTATTGATCGGGTAATAAGATTTTATGTAGTGCCACTTCGTAGTTGATATGAAACTTTAAGATACCTATTTCAAGTTCACCGCTAGTAACGCCGCAGGAAAGTCATATTCATATTTAAACAATAAAATACTCTACGTTATAGGTATAAATAGTTCCACTTCACCAAATGATACTTTCTGAATGCAAATGCTGGACTTGTTACTAAAAATACTGAAATTGCTATACGTATGCCTATAATATTTGAGGAGTTCCTTCAATTCAATTCCTCATCAGATTACAACTTGGTGACGATGGGACCACCTCGGAAGTATACTGAGCCATTACCCTTTTGCCCTGCTGCAGCGCACACATTCTTTTGGCAATTTGTGTGTAATATTAGTATCACTTTGCTTTTTTTTATCTTTTATTTATGTCAGTTGTGTGTGTTTTGTAGTACGCAAATAAACGTTTTATCTATCTATCTATCTATCTATACCTACCCTATCAAACAAAAAAAGAACATACAGTGGA
The DNA here is from genome assembly GCA_927399475.2 of Acleris emargana. NCBI lineage: Eukaryota > Metazoa > Arthropoda > Insecta > Lepidoptera > Tortricidae > Acleris > Acleris emargana. Next base: position 14,782,546 of record OV656853.1, on the reverse strand, counting down.
ACGTATAACCTCCTCCTTTTTTGAAGTCGGTTAATAATGGCAAATGAGATATAAGTATAACATAACGCAACGCGCGTAATTAATGTAGATGCGGCGAACGATAAGATACGCGCACAATGGATTGAGCAACGCTGGGAAACGGTATGGACCGGCGGCGGACGGGCTTATTGGTTACAGAAAACTCTATTTAGACCGAACAGCTTGTACTAAACAAAGTGATAGTAAATAATGTAATATATCAAACTGAAATGGACCCTTCTTTCAGTATTCTTACCATGAGTAACAATTACCGTACTCGCTAACGAGTCGAATGCCCTGGCCCTCACAGGATTCTTATACAGGGTTGGGCAGATTAAGTGTCCTAGTTAAAAAGAGCTACAAAATTAAAACAAGACAGACTTTTTTAAATTTATCTCGTTTTTATTTTTAGCGTACTCTATACTTAAAAAAACTAATTCATAAGTTCAAATCGCGCGCCATCAGCTTTAATAACTTGACGCATTCTTCCATAGAATGCATTGCACGCGGCACGCACTACCTTGTCTGGTATTTCATCCCATATCTTGACTAATCGATGCTTGAATGAGTTTAGATTCATGCCCTGTGTGCTCCCAATCTTGCTCAGCATGTAACCCATATCGAAAAGTCCAAAGCATTCAAATCCGGCGATGATACAGGCCATTCTTGCCAAGGTATAAAATCTGTCAAATTTGTTCTACACCAATCTTGAGTGCGTTTAGCTTTGTGAGATGGGGCACTATCTTGTTGGAAGCAGTAATAGTCGTTTCCATATAATTTTTGAGCATTTTCTAGCAAATGACCATGTAACACGTTCTGGATGTAATAGTCTTGGTTAATTTTGACACCTCGATCAATAAACAGCAGCGGTAACTTGCCTCTAGGCGATATCGCACCCCATACCATGACAGCTGATGCACTCTGGAACCCGTTGTACGGCTAATTTGTCCACAGGAATATCCTTCAATGAAGCACCATAGACACGATCGTTTTGTTGGTTGTGACTGTCTTGTAACTGGAACATCTTTTCATCGGAAAAAATAATATCATCGCCATCGTGCCAAGCTAGCTATTCCCTACATTTTTTCACTCTAGCTTTTTTCTGGGCATCTGTTAAGCCATGATTTTTTTGTTTTTTGTAAGCCTTTAGCCCAAGATCATATTTTAAAATACGACTCATTGTTCGACGGGATATTTTCATATCTTTAGCAAGTTTGCTTGCACTTCGAGCTGGATTTCGTCTAACACGCTCACGAATATTTTTAATGATGTTTTTGGTGCGAACAGATGGCTTTCTCCCAGGTTTGGGCCTGATTTGTGAAGATCCCGTTTCTTTGAATCGCTTGACGGTCCGCGATATAAACCTTATATTGATATTTAAATGTTTCAGCGTCTTCAATATCTCACACGAGTCACACGGTCGGTATTTTTTCTGGTACAAATCGCACACGAGCTGGCGTTTCGCGTCCATTGTTGAAAACAATATAAAAACAAAATATATCAAGCTGACGTGTAGAAATCATAAAGAAGACTAAATTGTCAACAAAAAAAAAAATACGAAGTGAATAAGAAGTTAAGTTATATTTAAGTAAAAAAGCCATACACAACTAGGACACTTAATCTGCCCAACCCTGTACACCGTGTTTTTTTGATCTACGATAACTTTAAGGGAACGTTCTTTAGGTCAAATAAAGTTAATTTCCCGAAGACAGACAAATGATAACTCTTACGGTTTTAAAGATATTTAATTTTTAAATATAATCAGCTAATCTCGTGGAACTGGTGTAAAAGGCTCTTAATTGTGTGTGTATGTCACGCCAACATTGAAGTATTTACATACATACATTAAATCACGCCAGTTTCCCAGAGGGGTAGGCAGAGACCACTTCTTTCCACTTGCTACGATCTTGACAAATTTCTTTCGCTTCTTCAACATATTTGACATTCACGTATCTGACACTGACTATTAGTTAACTCTAAAGGCCCTTTTAGAATGACCAAAGATACAACATTTAATTACTTTGTTCTAAACAGTTTTTTTTTGCAATATTTAAAAATCGAATCTACCACTTAGTTTCTAGGGATGTACCTAGTAATATGCCGAAGTTATCGTAAATAAAAAAAAACACGGTAGAGTGCGCGGGATAGAGCATTCGACTTCGTATTCGCTAGCGAGTACGGTAAAATAACCTATTTTCACCACACCTAGCTAAGAATCACCTAAGTCAAACTAGGTTTATATTTAACAAAAATCCGGTCCGAATTGACAACAATTCATTTGTGCTAAGGTAGTAAAATAAAATACCGTTTCTAGATTTTACACTGCTGATTACAGTAAAAATATCTTTCGATTTTTTTATGCAGTAGTTTTTTTATATTTAGGAAAAACAGTAAAAAAGTTGGATTGTGAATGTTAGGAATACACTTATAGTGCCCTTAGTCCATTTATTACCAAAGGAATTCAAAAAAAATATACAACTGTCATGTTCTTTTTTTATCTGTCTGACGGATTACTTGATTCTAATGACACGCTTTCGATTCTACGCAAAATAGTTAATTTATTTTAATGGCGTCTACAAATTACGTAATTAATTAAATTACGCAGAATAACAAATTTGTGAACGAACGGCAGCGAATGATTGACAAGTGAGTGACAAGACATGGTGTTTCTGTTTATATAGTTACTTTTTTTATTTTATATCAGGCTAAAATCACGACATCAGTATTCCTAACTTTGTTTATACGGTCTTTTTAATGACTATTTCTTTAATAAATTATTAACGACGAATTTAAGTTGAATAAAGAAAAACCAAGAAATACGGGTAGTCTAATTTTTAACCAGCTATTATAAACGCGAAAAAACAATAATGCTTTTTTTTTTTGAAATGTTGTCAATTGGATCATCCGCTGCTGGAGCTACGATTCCACAGACATACACAGATACATTACATACCTTAAAACTATAACACCCCTTTTTGCTCACATCGGGAGTAAAGAAGATGAAAAATTGTATTCACAATACAAAAACAGGAACATTTCTGTAAGTGGCAATTTGCATCTACAAGCAAGGAAATAAAGTTCAATTCGTTTTGCTCCAGAATGCCATTTTAAATTTTTAAGCAAAGAAAAATGAACTATACGATTGCATTGCAATGTAGTTTAAATTGAATAGCCTTGATTATACCTACATCCTATTGCACACCGGGCCTTACTAGAATAGCGTCTCACTCATAAAATATGATTAGTGATTCTGATTAGATATGGAAGCTGATTAGGTATTCTATTTTCTTTTTAAATATAACTTACTATTAGAAGCGGACGTTAAGATATACGAAAGTTATTTTAGAAACTTTTTCAAGTCGCAAAAACATATTGTCTAAAATAATTAGAAAAAATAAGTTATTATAATTATATGTTATTAGAAGTATTTATTTAACCCATAACGTTCTGAATAAGAATATGAAATACTCCTTTTTATCGTAGCTCAAAATTCCCAACCCAATTGTACATTTTTGTATTATTTATTTATTTATTATTAATTATAGTTAGGTATGTCCATTAATGTATTATTCCATTAAGGAAAGCGGATAAATTGCCTGTCCATGCATAGCATCCTACGCATGATATACATGCATCTATACAATTACATATTCACGAATAATTCTTATTTATTACTCCAAACGTTGACGTTTTAGCGACTATGAGTCTAATTACTGAACATTTCGGTATAATTTTGTTTGTATCATTAACGTTCCGCGTGTGACAGGGGTACGGTAGGAAAAGACGGGCAAGAGTAAATGTGCCTTCTCGTAAAGGTTCCGTAGTAAAATGCATAACTTTCCACATGTCTCCCAACGGGGTAGGCGGAGACTGAACCGCCATGTGCACCATATGTCCAAACACACTGATATAGTGAATAATATGTTTCCATCGGTAAAACTCGGATCTCAATCGGAAGACGGCAGCCGAAGTGTCAATTCATTATTGTATTAAATGAGTGACGTGTTTATATTTATTAATATGAAACTTTATTATTTAGTGTCAAATGTCAAAATGAAAAATGACTGCATTTGGCACTGTATAATATAGAGATGTTATAACCACCCTAAGATACTTAGAAATACGCTCATAGGTAAGTAGTACTTCTATGGTCATTCCTAAACGAAACACTCTCCTTACGTTAACATAAAATGCGGCAAAACAATGCATACGTATTTTGAAATATTTACAATAATAAAACTCAGGATCAGGATGCACTTAAAGCATTACCTACCTACTTATTAATAGTACATTGTGTATTAAGGTCGGTAAGTAAGGAATTACGATCGAGGCTCTAGTAGAAGCCCGAAGTCGAAGACTGAGGGCTTTCTGAGTCGAGGTTCGTAATTCCCGTACCGCCCGTGAAACATACAATGTTTTTCATCACATTTGCGAGTAAATAAATACACAAGTCAGCACAACTATTTACGAATTACTTGAACTTTTTTTAAGCGGATGGCTGGCGGACTCCACAGATTATACAAATGTTTCGTTCAGAAACGTTAAGGGCAAATACTTACGTAGTTATACATACAGCCCTCAAGGAGTGTAAAAAAAAACGACGTTTTGGTACAGATAACTATTAAAATCGGTTATTAAGAACATTAATTGAGTATTTAAGTAACATGTAGCGAGATTGCAATGAAATTCCTGTTTAAATAACATTTTAAGACAATTTTTCAATTGCGTGTAAACTCTTTGCTTGAACTTGACCTGTGTGCTGTGCCATAAATTAAAAAAAAATTACTTACCGACCTTGGGTTTCATTTCATGGTAAAAAGAAAGGTCGAGGGTTTTATATGGGGCATTGCGGCCAATTTAACCTTTATGTTTAGATACTGTTTACGTGCAAGTGTGATGAAAAATATTAATATTACCTCCTATTGAATATTTGGATTCATATTTTCAAAATTTTCCATTTCACAATCTGAGTTACACGCAGACGTGTCATCGTCAGTATTTTTATTGACTTGAATGACAATACTATCAATGTGATCATCCGTCGAGTGATTTTATCAACGATATTCACATTTGATGGCATGGTTACAAACTTTCTTCCATTCATCCGGGCCAATCATATTATTTTTTTCTTCAATCAATTTCTTTACTGTAGTCATATTCATGCCTATGTTTCTTTTTGATACGTAACCTTTTATCTGGGACCATATGTTTTCAATTGGGTTGAAGTCGGGATGGTATGGTACGACTGTGTCTGTGGTGTCCATGTTGATGTAAAATCTTGTCTATTGAATATTCTACACAGATGGATCAAACGGAATATTATATTTTTCTAACCAGTTTATCATAAGCGGCTTTGCTGTTTTAGATTTGGGTGGGCGTTTCACATATTTATCCACTACTAATACAGACTTTGGAGACAAGTTGGGAGTCGATTTTGTATGCATTTTTCATAATTTACATTTTTCATGGCATCGTGATAATCACCGGTCTTATCAGTAGACTTGTGCATAAGCGGAGCACCCGGAACAAATCCTTTGGCACTACCTGCATGTACTATAATAAGATTTGTATGTTTCTTAATGTAAAATCACAGCATTTAATATTCACCGTCCATCAATTTGGACTTTAGGGCCTGGAACGTAGGAACTAGTTTATGAATTAGATGGTAATTATAAATCATAAGTCGTATTACTGCGTAATCAAAATCATCAAGATCTAGACAGAAAATTTTGCGCGGTGTACCTAACTTAACATTACCTATTTGGATTTGAATTTTTACTTTTCATCTCACTAGCTCGGAAAGCCCTTTTTGTTTCTTTGATATCTATTGAGGAAATCGCTTTTTATCCACAAGTGAGGGAAGAGTTTTGACATTTGAAGGCAGCTTAAGTGATATTTGACAGCTAACCAAACGTAAAACCTTACAAGTGCTGAATTTTTAACATCACAATTAATGAATTGCATCGAGTAAAAAACCACTAAATACAGTCTTACTACTTTATTTTAATTCATAAATATCAGCATTCAAAATTAACCTTCATACATACATACATACATACATACCTTCACGCCTTCATTCCCAGAGTGGGGTAGGCAGAGCTACAGAATTACCAACAACTCCAAAAACTTGTTGATAACTCTGTAACCACAATTTGCACAATTAGGCTAAGATGTTTAACAGTGTATATTAGTGACAGGTAGCAAGCCCATCGCCTAACAGTACTACAAGCCTTTATTCCCTTAGTCGCCTCTTACGACTTCCACGGGAAGACATGGAGTGGGACAATTCTAAGCCGGCCACCACACGGCACCTTAACCTTCATTCTTGTTTTAAAAACGGATAAAATGTTCTGACAGTCCAAATAAGTCGATGTGCAAACAAAACGCATCCGAAATAATAAAAAAAAACTTACGTCAAAACTTTTCTATTAAGCCGTCAACGTTAAAATATTCGCATGTTTTTCTAGTTTGTTTTGTTATTAAAAATGAGTGATTCGAGTGATAGACGTATTAACACCCGTGGAATTACAGGAAACCGTGCAAAATGCGGAATTGAGCTTACAGTACAAACCATTTTCTTAGTTTCCTCGCTGTAGTCAACGTTAAATATTCGCATGTTTTTCTAGTTTATTTTGTTATTATAAATGAGTGATTCTAGTGATAAAGTCGTATTAAAACCTGTGGAATTACAGAAAACCGTGCAAAATGCGGAACTGAGCTTACAGTACAAACCCTTTTCTTAGTTTCCTCGCTGTAGTGAGGTGAAAAGTTTTGTGTTATACACGGGTGAAAAGTTATTTTACGTCTCGTGTCTTGCTTGAAACACTTGCTACGCTCAGGATTCTATTTTTGAACCACTCGCTTCGCTCGTGGTCAATCATAGAATTCTTTCACTAGCTCGTGTTTCAAATGAACACTCGCAGGTAAAATACAACTTTCACCACTTGTATAACAAATAACTATTTCTTGTTATCTTCTTCCTTGTTTATTAGTTTCCTTATTGTTTGTCCGAGAAATGCCCGTTGCATCTGAAATTCGTTGTTGAACTTTGCCAAAATATTGAGAATCATTGCTATTTCAGAATTTGCTATTGTCTGATAAAAATACAGGTATATGTTAAATATAATTTCCTAAACTGGAGGACCTAAGCGTTTTCTTCTATTTTGAGGTTTCGGCATGATAATACAAACGTTTGGTATATAAACGTAAACCGTAAATATAATCTGGTCAATCAATCATATATATATACATTGGCTGCTGAATGCGACCTACCCCTACGGTGGTATGATGGGTACTGAAGCTAATTGAGAGAACACGATAAATACGAACTTTTCCGATAAAACACGATGGAAACTAATTATGCACTACATCTGTACCTCTTTCACTCGGTCTATATTCATCAACCTCTTCACGCACGTACAGTTATTTATGCAAGTGTCACATAATGAAGCCTCTGAAGATACTAGTGACGAATTTAGGACAGAAGCTTAGTGAGTTTTTTTATGATAGGATAACTCGGAATCATCTTTGCTTAAAAATAGAAACCGAACTATACCAGATGGTATTGAGATTACCAGTTATTAGATTATCATATCATCATCATCAACAATCGATGGTATCTAGTGGTGGCCATGATTATGGCGGTCGAAAAATTACCTATTGTTATAGCATGAAGGCTTCCCGCTCTTTTTTAGGCCAAACTGCCACTTCTATAAATCATTAGCAATAAACCGAACAGGACATTTTCGGAAAAATCTTTCTGAATGTACCTCTAGGGTACCCAAACCATATTCCCGCCAAATGTAAAGTCCCTATTCACCGTGCGATTTCTGTCAGTCAGTCGGTCAGGCACAAAAAAGTTGTATGTGTAGATTTCCCTAACGTGTGACAACTAAACGAAATAAAACACACAAGGAATCCTAAACGCAAAAACGGCGAAAAACGCGCGAGATGGAAAGTGCGCACGCGACGTTTTCACTCCCCCCCACGCCCCCCACGGCTCGCGTGGTCTCCGCTACTATTTCAGTTGGACTGAACATACGCATTTTTCAACCGTTTACAGTATTCCCAGCTTCTTAATAGCTTTTGGCTGGCTATCGCTATCACGCTTGCACTCGCTACTGACAGTATATTTGTCACTCCTGCATGTGTCATGCACTCATGAAAAAGTAAAACGCCGATAGCTATTAGGAAACTGGTAGCTCTATATTTTTTTCAAATATATTTAGTAGGTATTATTTAATACCAAATACGTTGGTAAAAGATAATTTAATTAAGTTTCTCTACGGTACTTTAATACTATTCTGAGATAACTTGTTCATATAAAGTAATCTCTGCTATTACTGTTTGATTCATTAGGTCAGCCACACGTGGGTGAATCAACTTTTAAGGTACTCCCCATTTTTCGACATGTTTTACCAATTATATGTTTTTAGAAAAACTATATTTTTGTTAATGACGTGGCTTACACGCTTATTAAATCAGACAAATAGGCTCACATTTGAAGTTATTTTATTTAAAATAATACAGTTTTAAATAATAATATAGTTGGTAACGCAGGGGACAATGTTGTCCCTAGGTTTTGTATGGAAAAAGTGCATTTTCCCCTGAGTTACCAGGTTTTTTCGCGGATTAAAAAATATTTGAGCTGTTTAACGTGTAAGGTCTGTAAATTTGGTGGTCTGATTTTAATATTCATAGATCATTATTAACCATAAGTCACCAGGTAAGTTTTAAAACCGCAAAAGAAAAGGAGTACCTTAAAAGTTGATTCACCCACGTGTTTTTGTTTCCTTCTTTAATTATTTTTTTGCAGTCTGAAAGAATCTTCGTCTTCTTTGTTATCTTTCAAAACTTTCCATTTTGAACAATTTACTCTATGAAAAACAAAACATAAACAGGAGAAAAAGAAAAGCATTGTTTCGATATCTCTTGAACAATAAAAACAAGAACGCTATTTACCAAACATTGCTTAACGAATATACGTTTACTTTAAAGGGAAATTAATTACACCGTGTTACAATAAATTTTAACAATAACACCAACAAATCTCTATTGCAACACTAGACCATCGACACAGGAAGCCAACGACATTATCTTCGAAACAAAGTAGCAAACGCAACTACATGTTTTTGATACTGTCATCGAGATGCGGACAACGATAGGCGGCCATTACGGTGAATTACAGGTGGTTTGCACTTACATGACGAAACGTAACCGATGGTTGGTCGTGTCCGCCATACAATGTAATGGGCAACAGGCTACCGGGGCTGCTGAGATCTTTTACCGCAAGGCTAACAGTATAACCCTTATGCATCATATATTACAAAGCTTCCGGATTCAAATCCCGGTTAGGACAGATATTTGTATGATGAGCAGGAGTGTTGCTGAGTCTTGGATGATTTCTATGTATTTTCATCACACTTGCATGTAAACAGTATCTAAACATACAGGTTAACTTGGCCGCAATGCCCCATATAAAACCCTCGACCTTTCTTCTTACCATGAAACCCAAGGTCGGTAAGTATTTTTTTTTTAATTTATAGCACAGCACACAGGTCATGCAAGTTCAAGCAAAGAGTTTACACGCAATTGAAAAATTGTCATAAAATGTTATTTAAACAGGAATTTTATTGCAATCTCGCTACATGGTACTTAAATACTTACTCAATTAATATTCTTAATAATCGATTTTAATAGTTATCTGTAACAAAACGTCGTTTTTTTTTTTACACTCCTTCAGGGCTGTATGTATACCTACGTAAGTATTTGCCCTTAACGTTTCTAAACGAAACATTTGTATAATCTGTGGAGTCCGCCCGCCATCCGCTTAAAAAAAGTTCAAGTAATTCGTAATAATAGTTGTGCTGACTTGTGTATTTATTTACTCGCAAATGTGATGAAAAACATTGTATGTTTCACGGGCGGTACTGGAATTACGTACCTCGAGTCAGAAAGCCCTCAGTCTTCGACTTCGGGCTTCTACTAGAGCCTCGGTCGTAATTTCTTACTTACCGACCTTAATACACAATATACTATTTAGTATGTATGTCTATACGGACGACGCATTAGCCTAGTTGGTAGTGAGTAGTGACCCTCCTACGAAGCGGTCCTGGGTTCAAATTCCGGTAAGGGCAGATATTTGTTTGTGATGAGCGCGAATATTTGTCCCGAGTCATGGATGTTTTCTCTGTATTTAAGTATATATTTATCTATACAAGTATTTATATCGTTGTCTAGTACCATAGTACAAGCCTAGAGCTTAGTTTGGGACTAGGTCAATTGGTGTGACATTGTCCCATGATATTTATTATTATTTATATAAGTGAAGTGAGGTTATCGTTGTTTAGTACCCATATACTTAGTACAAGCCTAGAGCATACATGAAAAATAGCGACCCGGAGTTTAGACTTCTGAAAATTGACACAACTAATACTTGTTTTTTAATGATAAAAATACATTCTACATAAATACACATACCTACTCGTACATAAACTCACGCCTTCATTCCGGAGTGGGGTAGGCAGACCTACAGAATATACCAAAAAACTCTAAAAACTTGTTGATAATTCTGTAACCACATTTTGCACAATCGGGCTAAATGTTTACCAGTGTATCAGTGACAGGTTGCAAGCTCATCGCCTAACAGTACCTACTACAAGCCTACTACATTCTCTATTTCAGCATGTAGAGTTTCGAGTTGCATATTGTTAAACCGTGATAGATAATAATTAAATCGCACCAAGGCACATGCAGTAAAGATGCATATCATCTTAATGCATTATTATTAAAACTACTCGCATGGGCATTGATATCGGTATAATTGTGTCAACTTCTGTAATTTACAATCTAATAGTCAGATCCGTAACTCGTTATAGACGTAAGTATTACTTGTTTACTTATCTAATCATAATAATTAAACTTAATAATTTTCTTATAATTCAAAATTCAAAAATTCAAAATTCAAAATATTTATTCAGTAATTTGGCCACATGAGGGCTCTTTTACACGTCAGTAACATGGGAGTGAATCTACTAGCGCTTCGGAAAAGACCATCATTGCGGAGAAGAAGCGCCGCAAGAAACTCCAGCAGAAGGTCATTTTTTCAATTATTAAATACAATAATACTTAAAAGTAAGTTACTTTACAAGGTATAATAGTAATAAAATATTATTATTTTAAACTAACACAAATAAAATCATTACAAATGTAAGGTCAATAAAAATAAAAGGTAAAATGACTAGGAGAACAACATGACGAGGTCTCTACGTCAAGAACGATAATTAAAAAAACTAAATTGGAAAATAGGTCCTTGCAAGCGTGAACAGACCGGACTCCACAGACAGCACCCGTTCACGAGTATGACGCGTATCTCAGCCATCGCCTCCCTCAACCATGTGTTCGGGAAGGTGGCGACCCGATCAACGACGCCGCCGTAAGCAAAGACCTTAAAGTGAGCATGACATGCTCATGCTGCCGGACAAAGATAACAGTAAAAAAGTATCTGTCCGGTGAGAAACATCATAATGTGTTCTCAATTCTAGAATGTCTTGTGCACACAAGAATCAATAACAAAAAATACGAAAAAGACACAAGGTAAATTTAAATTTTAAAGTGTACATCATTGTCTTAAAGGCATTTTGCAATAAGCGCTGCCCAGTTCTCAGCAATAATTACAAAAAAAAAAAAAGACAATAACCCTAATTTAAGTAAGCTAGTAGTAACTACTTAAAAACGTCTTTATCATTTAGGAAGTCAGTAACAGTATAATATGCTTTGCCCAGCAAGCAGCACTTACTGCGAGACTTGAATTTATTGAACGGCATATTGACAATATCAGTAGGTATCTTATTGTAGAAGCGTATACAGTTCCCCGCGAACGAAGTGCTTACTTTACGAAGACGGTGACATGGGACTACGAGTTTATCTTTATTTCGCGTGTTGAACTTGTGAACGTCACGGTTATGTCGGAAGTCATGTATGTGTTTGCGTGCATACAAGATATTTTCAAAGATATACTGCGACGCGACGGTAAGAATATCAATTTCTTTAAATTTATCTCTGAGTGAGACCCGAGAACCCAGTTTATAAATAAAACGTATAGCCCGCTTTTGTAGAACAAAGACGGCCTGAATGTCAGCCGCTTTTCCCCATAACAAAATCCCATCGCTCATAACACTATGAAAATAACTAAAATACACCAGTCTCGCCGTCTCGACGTCTGTAAGTTGTCGGATTCGCTTTACTGCATACGCTGCAGAACTAAGTTTTCCCGCAAGGGTGGATATATGCGCATTCCATTGCAGTTTCGAGTCCAAAGTAATACCTAAAAATACTATTTTATCTTCGAATGACAGCGTCTCCTCCTTTAGTCTAATACTAGCCCCATTCACTCCTTTCACATTTGACAGAGAAAATTTCATGAACTTGGTTTTCTTGGTATTTAAAAGTAAGTTGTTGTTGTTGTTGTTGTTGTTGTTGTTGGTTGTTGGTATCAACAGTTGTAGACAACAACGTATCATTAATGTCATTGAAATTTTCCTGTTTCCTATCTACCTTGAATAAATGTGAAGTGTCATCGGCAAACAGGACTATTTCATGTTTATCGCGCACAACGTAAGGGAGATCGTTGATATAAATCAAAAACAAGAATGGGCCCAGAATTGAGCCTTGGGACACTCCCATAGCAACAGCTGATCCAGGGGATTGCGTTCTGTTTATGTCCACCCGCTGAGTTCGGTGAGCAAGGTAAGATTTGATTAGATCAAGGGCACTGTTTTTGATTCCATAATAGCCTAGCTTCCGCACTAACGTCGCGTGATCAACACAATCAAACGCCTTGGATAAATCACAAAAAACTCCAATTACGTCTAGTGATTCTTCCCAGGCATCAAATACATGTTTAATTAAGGTTGAACCGGCATCTGTAGTAGACCGTCCCTTGGTAAACCCAAATTGACTACTGTGAAGCAACTTATTCCTATTAAAATGTGAGGATATTTGGTTTAGAATGATTTTCTCAAAAACTTTACTCAGTGCTGGCAGTATCGAAATTGGTCTAAAATTTGTGGGGTCTGTTTTTGTCCCTGACTTAAACAAGGAATAGATAATAGGAAATCAATGAACAAAGGTTTTTATATATCGGGCTTACATCGCCGGGCGAGGATATTGTATGGGCTGGATTGAGTGCATTCGCATACGAATTACACGATAGAAATGGAAGCATAGAGCAGGGCTGACCTTCTTCACGGTTAAAGCACAGTATTAAGAAAACCTACCAGTATTCCGACTACTTTGTTGTTGAATGCATGCCGCCACTGCGTATACCTACGCACAGAAGCTCAGTTAAGGGTGAGGGTTGTCACATCCAAAACGACTTAAATGTTTTATCTTAAATACTTTTTTCTGTGAATGTTAGAAATAGATACATTAAAAAAAAAGATTATCCCAGTAATTATACATACATACCGTGACGCCTTCATCCCAAGTGGGGTGGCAGATGGCCGAGCAACAGAATTACCAATCACTCCATTAAGTAACGACTTCTTGTTAATTCTATACCCACATTTTGCACAAACAGGCTACTATGTTTACAATCTGTATTTTAGTGACAGGTTGCAAGACCATCGCCTCACAATACTACAAGCCTTTAATTCCTTAGTCGCCTCTTACGACTTCCACGGGAAGATATGGAGTGGCACTATTCTAAGCCGGCCATCACACGGTCAACTAATTATATGTATTTTTATTTCATATAACTCTTTTTTTTACAAAGCGTCATTAAATACTAACTATAAATAATCTAGCCCTTGCAGTTCACCAGCTTGTGCCATGGTCCCTAAAATACTGGCCTCGTCCCCCTTTGCACAGCCAGACTGAGCACGGTCAGCCGCGGACCTAGGCTCCCTCGACGTGAGACAGAAAGTGCAGTCTTTTGCCATCCGAGGCAGAAAGACCTGAGGGCTCCAGGGTTGCCGGAATATTGGCTGTGCCGAGGGAACGTTTGACAACAACATTTAAGGAAGGAACTGTGCCTAAAAAAGCCAGCACTTAGGTGGCAACAGAGACCATGCCGCTCCAGTGAGTTGACGTGTTGACCACAGAGGCAACAAGGGCACGGTTCACAAATAGGTAAGCCAAGACGCAGGCAAACCGCCACCCGAAGAGTAGGGAACCAATAAAAAAACAAATAGAAACACACAAACCTAGTATTTTACAAAAACTACTACTACCGGTTGCCGGGTTAGAATAGTGCCACTCCATGTCTTCTCGTGGATGTCGTAAGAGGCGACTAAGGGAATAATAAAGGCTTCTAGTACTCTTAGGCGATGGGCTTGCAACCTGTCACTAATACACTGGTAAACATCTTAGCCTGATTGTGCAAAACGTGGTTGCAGAATTATCAACCACTTATTTAAGAGTGCTTGGTAATTCTGTAGCTCTGCCTACCCCACTCTGGGAATGAAGGCGTGAGTTTATGTATGTATGTATGTATGTACTATTTTTACTAAAAATCGTGATAATCGGACTGGATTTTGGGGGTGTAAACGTTACGTTCGGAGCTAAATTTGTATGGTTTTTTTTTCGACAGTTACGCGATTTAAGCGTCACTTCACATTCGTCTTGAACTTTGTTTATGAGGTAGTAGGTACATAGACGTTACATTAGTAGGCATTGACTTAATCTCAGGCGTGGTAATTGAAAATTGTTAACCTGTTTATGTAACGTGTTAATTAAGTTGAAATTCTGGTGCGTCTGCCATAGAAAACGTTTAAATTGTCACATTCTCGTGTAACATTTATTGAATAGGGGGATGACCGCGGCAGTTCGTTGGCTTGTTAATTCGTTGCACTACCAGAAGTGCCGACATAATAAATATTACGTGAATTACGTCTATTACGCAACTCGCATGCTACCGACTGACGGAAATTATTCACGAATAGAAAAACTATTAACTTTTTGTTAATCGTTAATAGGTAAAAACTCGAGAAATTAAGCAGTTGTGGAGTTACGTCAAAACTTCAAGTATAATATCAAGAATATTTTTACTGGCCAATTGTTGCAGTAGATAAAGCTTTGAAAACATGAGTGCCGTGTTCGGAATGAAATTGGCAACATGATCCAATTTTCGCTCAATAATAAAAGGTGCCGAAATGGTTGTTTTTCGCAAGTTATAACGAGCTTTTTAATTGATTTGACTCTTGAAAAAAAACTAGGTTTTTCTTATTAAAAGGAAACAATAACAGTTGCCATAAACAATACCTATTAAATGAATAAAAACCCCCGATGTAAGGGTGAAAAACAAAACCAGTAAACATGTCAATAATACAACTGACAAAATACTGGCAGGCAGACATGAACGCTAAACCAACACTATAATCAATCGAATTTCCAATTGACGTTTCCTAGCGCCCCCACCTGCGCGCGGGCAGCTCGGCGCAGCGCCAGTCCGCGCAGCCCGGGACGACGGCGCGCGCGTCTTTCCATGTGTGTGAATCAGTGACCAAAGATGCGGTCCGGGGTCGAGTGCGTTTTGTTTTTTATACTCGTGAGTATTATTGTGCTTGTATCTGAGATAGATTTAAAAAAAAGTGAGGTGACAGTTAAAGCTTATTAAATGTAGTAAAAAAAAAAACTCTGAGTGAACCTTTACAATTTGTATTTTAATTTTAATATCAGAGCCCTTAGAGTCCTTTTAGTATTTTTTATTGTTATTTTGGCGCGACTAGAATTTAGTTATTTATTTACGTTCAAAGGTTTATTAATTCAATATTTCGGAAAAAATACATTAAAATTTACTAGTGCAAGTATTAACGTTTAATTGTCACCCGACCATTTGTATATAATAATATGTATAATATAATAATGTAGCTGTTTAAATAAAAAGCGTCCTATCAACGGTAAACGGTTACGCGGGTGTTGTCATTGATATAACACAATTGATATTGCATCATTAATCAAAATAACATCAACGAATGTATGCAACTTTTTTTTTTAATCCTTTCTAATATTATAAATGCAAGAATATGTTTGTTTGCTTGCTTGTTCCGTCTTTAAGGCTTGACGCCTAAACCGATCGATGCTAAATTTAATTTTGAAGTTTATAGCCCGGTTTCGGAAAGGGTATTTTAAGGTTGGATGCAGTCTGGCGGTGTTTCAGCTGCGGTCGCTTCGCTACGTGCACTTAAGTTCGTTTGTAGTGCGCGTGCCGCGGTGTATTGCTGGGGACCTTCGAGTGTCCAGACTTCGGCACTGGTCAAACCAAGGGCGAAGAAGCGACTAGTTATCACTATTTTCTCGCTCAACGAACAAAAGATATAGATCCCGTGTCAATAAAAGAGACACGTATATTAATAGTTGATCGCTGGCTGTTCACACTGCTGGTGGCAGCGAACAGTTAACATATAATTCAGCTAGTAATTAACTAGCAATTTGCTTTAACAAAACTCTGTACAGAACTTAAAGGTTTTGATCACTTTTTAGTACTTTGGAGGACAATTTCTCCGAATAGATTGAGTTAGGGCAGCTAAAAAAAATACGTTATTTTAGACTACGCTCTAATATATATAAAAATAAATCAAATCAGAGCAGGACAGTTGGGTACCTTTCCTTGTCAGTAAAAATAAGTATTAGGGTACAACAATTCGTGCTAAAGATTATTTATGACTTGATAATTTTTTATTTTATTTTTATTTTTTTTAGTCGATTTTGATATAAAAACAATGAATATAGCCAAACCATATTATCACGCGACGATGTATACCTATGCCAAATTACAGCTAAGTAAAACCGCAGACAAGCGGACAGACGGACATGGCGAAACTATACAAGGGTTTCTGGTATACTATGGAACTCTAAAAACGAGTGTAAAATAAATAAAATTATATTTAAAAAAAACAACTACAATAAAAAATTAAATTAATGGGAAAAACCAGCTAATTTAATCGATAGAAAATTGTAAGAGTAATGTATTTATTCAATTCATATTTATACTAGCTGTTGTCCGCTACTCCGTCCGCGCAGAAAAATTATACTTAGCTTATGTTACTCAAGGATAATGAAGCATTCTAATGGTGAAAGAATTTTTGAAATCGGTCCAGTACTTTTTGAGTTTATTTGTTACAAACATACAAAAATAAAATTGTATTATTTGTTAACGACGGGTCGAACAAAAAAACATTGCACACATGTATAAGAACATCGCTCTTACAATTTTCTATAGATTAAAGAGATTTTTCGCTTTTCAGGTGATATTTTCACTGCAAAGGGGTTTCTTTTTTTAAATGTCGTATAATGATTTAGGCGAGTTTAAATTATAGATGGTTTTATTTTCTAAAAATTTAGTTGAAGCAACAGCATTATTATTTTTTCAAAAGTTCTTTACTCTACCATCGACATCAAAGAAAATAGGGTCGCTTCGGGCGCTAATGCCAACCTTATGTATGTTTACAGTTATCGTAGGACAAGATTCCTTTACTTGTAATAATCTTACATAGTCACTCACCGTAAATAGTTACCTATCGTAGAATGCAACTTGCGTAGGCCTGCTGGCTGACTTCAGAATGACGGAATCAATTATCAGTGATCGCAACATTTAGTGTTCGTAACGTATCTGGTATTATCTCACACGTCGTTACAATAACAATAACATCACACATATTCAAATTAAGAAATACGAGTGAACCTGCCCTCCCTCATAGCTCCCTCTCCGTATCGTCATCGTCTTTGAGGTAATCAGTAAGCCAATGCCCCAAGTATACCCTTTTTAAGGAGACACAATGTCACTTAGGCAAAGCCACGCTGGTAAAATTAATTGTCAGTAGTTAATCATAAAAATTAAAAAAACGAAGAGTTTTATGCAACTCTCCAGCATGAGACGAATCCAATGACATATCATTTATCAAAATCATAAATATGCGACAATGAGTTCGTATATCAACTTTTTTAAAATAAAAAGACAACATTGGCATGAAAGAAAAGTAAATTAAAAATTGACACAATGCGTCTGTCATTCATGTAAACATTGTCAATAAACGGTTTATTTCGTATTTTGTTAATTTTCTTGGTGTTGCGGTTATAAGTAGCCGACTCAAAACTTATTTTTTATTTCATTGCATATGTTTGAGAAAAGCACTATACATACCTCGCCGTGAAAAGGGGTTGCCAGCCTCGTAACTATACGGCCTCGCTTCGCTCGGCCGGCAACCCCCTACTTCCCGGCCTCTGTAGTAATGTACTATTATACCGCACCGTACAAGTTAAGCTGTTAACGGCTCCTCAAGTTAATAGAATAAGTAAACAATTTCCCATATGACAGACAATGCCCTCGGTTACCTCGTCTATTGTGGAATGCGATTTTCCCAGCTAAGTAGAGCGGCGGCGTAGCGCACGCGTCGCAGCGAGCCACCAATATTGTCCTCCTTAGTAAAAAGGCTTAAGTCTCATAGAGCCGCCTATGTATTAGTGACCTTATTTCTTAAGTAAGGAGGTTAATGTTTCTTTGTCTATCAAATTGAGCTTGTGTCATTTTTATTTAGAAGGGTAGAATATCGCTCATCTCCGTGTTAGACGAGATACAGGGATTTATTTGAGCGATTAAAGTTGAACCCAGGACTTGGGAACGGTTAATTATGGATCTTAACGTGGAATCCATTGGCGAGGGTTGATCGCTGTTTAACCTAATTTTTTTTGTTTATGATTTATCCTACACTTGAATGGTGACTATTGGTGTTTTAAAATGAAGACTTCTTTGACTTCAAGCTAAGCAAGTGAAAATGCAACTAAAGGGGTAAGAGATAAGGGTTGGGCGTTGAGAACCAATTAGTGAGTGAAATTAACCGTTATTTCGAGCAGGAACAGTTTTATTACCCTCTCTGATCGAAACCGAAATAATAGCGATTTTGTTGTCCGGCAGATGTCACCCTCTGCCGTCTTACTCTAATTTGGTGTAATAGAGTGAGGCTTCCGAACTGTTGACTGGCAATTAATTGCTCAATTAATTTCTCGTGTAAGTGCACCGTTATAACCAGCAATCTATGAAAGTCTTATTCTATTACACGAAATTAGAGTAACACAGCTACTGTTGCCGGGTATGAATTTCAGTAAAAAGTTGCTCGTGTAAGTGCATCTTTACTGCTAGTTGCTAAGTTATACAGGGTGAGGTCCGACTATAGTTGGTAGCATGTCCAATTTTCAATCGGAAAATCTTTATCGTTACTTAATAATATTTCAAATAGAGTGTTCGTTTCCTCTTCTTGGTTCGACGCCTCACTGATCGATATTAAATTGGTATAAAGATATTTTATAACCCGAAGTTGGATACTTTTTACAGAGCTTTATACGTTAGACAGTTCAATAGGGAACAGCGATGGTCTACTTCTGTGCTGACAGAGTCAAAATCTAGTGCAGAACAAGGATAACTATAGAACAACAACTTCTTTAATGCAATAGTTATCTTGCATACTAAACACAAATTGATCTACATAGTTTTGTCATAATACCGAAAACACACACATTTGAGCTCATACCAAAGGATGGAAACACGAATTATAGCTGCTGGATAAAATTAAAAACTCTATCTAAACAAAAACATTTTCTTTCGCTGCATCATTCGGAAGTTTAACCTTGTGAGGAATTTCAACTTAATACCTACAAAATATTTTTTACTTTAAGAATTTGATTACTCGATGTGTTTTTTAACCCTCTCGTTGGATATACGCAAAACATGATATTCCGAAAAATATCATAAAAGCAAAACATCATATTCGCAAAACATGACATTCGCAAATCATCATAGTAGCAAAACATCACATTAGCAAAACATAACTATTATTGGGACATGAATTTAGACAGTGTCGACACTGCGGAGCTCCTATTTCTGGGTGGTTTGGTCCTCCGGACCACCTGCAAAACTAACATAACCTAAACCTACCTACGATTTTATAACAAAACCCGACTATTTTTAAATATAATATTTTGCGAATATCGTGTTTTGCTACTATGATGTTATGCGTATATGATGTCATGCGTATATGTATGATGTTTTGCAAGTATGATCTTTTGCGAATGTGATAGTCACATATGAAAGGGTGTTTTTTAATAGTTGTGTCAAAAGAAACCATGATATTATTCTCATTATCACACTCTTTAAAACACATTATAGAGTTTTATAATTATCTGCTGGTGCCTAGGAACCTATTAGCATTTCATCGTTTATGTTATGCCACTCCTGTGTATATCGTTACCGCTTTAGAAAAAACTCGTATCTAATATTTCGAGATGTATGAGTTTCAACTTAATTATATTCACGTTTAAGTTTAAAATCGTATACGTCATGTAATGTGAGGCACTACACCTGGGGCCTTATTCTACTTTATCTTTCGTATTGTTATCGAATCGATTTTAACTCGGCCGCCATTACTATCCAGTAAATAAAAACTATGATAATGTCATCAATACGATAAAAATGGACCACAGCTTTTTTTGAAAAGGAGTTTTAGTAAAAATCATGCATAATAGACATTTGTCTCAAAAGCTTGCAATTTGGGTCAAATCTTGCAAGTTAAATTTCTATTTCACTTCCGGGTTTCCGATGAAGCTGAAAATTGAATGCTTTAGTTCAGATGACAATACAATAATATAGTACCATCGAGCTGGTCTGATGATGGAGACTCATGGTGGCCATAGGAACTCCTAAATTACACATGATAAACCCGTCGTGTTAGCATCGTCTCGACGAGTAGATGACGACTGCGCAAAAAAAGTAGGTACAGTCGGCATCAAAAGCTTGTCCCAAAAATGAAATTATTGACAAAAACTTTTTTTTTATTTACTGAGTAAAATATTAATAGAATATCATCAGTATTTGTTACGCCCACTTTGGACTAGTGGTCGGAGTGACGTCATTTTATTTGTAACCGCGTTTTGATGTTTTAAGTCTAGCACAAGATGTGACGTTGAAATAACCACGTGGCGTGTAAGCTTTTTAACCATTAGCATAAAATTTATTTATTTTCTCTGTAAATCATCATCATTCTCCCGCCCTAATCCCAACTTACTTGGGATCGGCGCAACATGTAGTTTTCTTCCAAACTTCTCTACAGGGTGTCTGGAAAACCTTCGGAGAAATTTGGGGGGGTAATCGTTCGCACGATTCTGATCACGGGGGTATGGTTCATTTTTGTTTCTGTTAATGTAAAAAAAAAAGAAGGATTAATTATATTCATTTTGTTACTTGATGTATCGCAGCCGATATCTCGACCTTGACATTTTGACGTTGATAGTATACTACTCCAACAGTTCGTAGTATCTTACGTCAAAATTCAATGTCCGAGGTCAATGACCTGAGACCATACGTTGTCACATGGTATGTAAACAAACAGTTCGCTCCATGTAAACAAACAGTTCGCTCCATGTAAACAAAAATCAAGGTAGCATTATAATAAAAATAAATGAGTAATTTTAGTGCAACTTACTGTATTTTCGTTTTTGCAATTTGAACACTAATTGGTTTTAAATGTGAAATCACTAGGTCTCTTGTTCATGTTTTGCCGAGACTGATCATATCGTCCGTCTTTTACTGTCGAGATCTAACCATTTACCATTGTTTTCTGCTCTAAAGTAGCCCATATAACTGATTTACAGCAAAAATATTGAAGACGTGAATATTGAAAATAACATAATTTAACACTGACATCTAATGACAGCCATAAATTCATAGACTTCTCAAAGTTCAAATAGACGGATTGAACGATCCGATTATTGCTCTCCGTATTGAAGAAAAAAAAGGAGAAAAAGAAAATCGTTTATTGGTGCAAACCACAGAAAAATAATAATCAAATTAAATACAGTGAGAAAATAATTTAAAACAAAACCTTAAAACTATTTTATAAAATAATAATGCACCAAATTGGGTGCTACTCAGCATCATAGTGTCAGACATGCCGTGACGCTGCACGCGCTGATTTTCAGGGCAACCAGACGGGGAGAAAGCGCTGCTGGCTGCTGGTTCTTTCCTTTTGATCCGCATGGTATTTGTGGCAGTAGCCAAAAGTCCAAGTGCAAAACATTTTGTCGATGGATATAAAGGTCGTCGCATAATTGATTATAATAGGCTATTTGACAACATTGAAAATATACTACAAATTGTGGTCATCCTATCTGATACTAGCGTAAAATAACGTATTTCACTTTATTTCACATTAAATTATGTCTATTTTTTTGGAAATTACACGAAATAATAAGGATTTTTTTTGAAATTTTATCTGTGGCAAAAACGCTATGTGATGTTAGAAATACTTTATAACCTGTGAGTGTGATGTGAAGTCACATCACATGCAAGTAAACAAAACAAACCCCAAACTAAACATCGCTTCGCTTGTGACATCGCTTCCTTGACTGATTGTGATTGTAGTCCACGTTTTATATTTTCTGGGTGTTCCTTAAGCCGGCTACTCACACACCTGCTGCAGGGGCAATACCGGTCGCACGGCGGTTGGACCAATTTTAGGCTGTTCTCTACACACTAGCCTGCCGTTCAGTGTGTAACTGATAGTCCCGCTGAACGCACGTCCACGAGAAAGCCTCCTGTATTGTCGAAACACCAGAGGATTGGTATCGCCTTGGCACTTTCTGTGGTGCTACCAAAAAAAAAAGGAAGAGAAGATATTGGGTGAAGAATTGGTTGCAGAAACGAAGCAAATTGTGCCACATGAATATTATGAAAGAATTGGAAGTAGATGATCTTTGAAACTTTTTGCGAATGGATATTGATTCTTTTGAAGAGCTCCTGGCTATGGTAACACCATTTTTTCCATTTTTGTCCACTCCTCTCGGTTGTCACCAATGAACTGACTGGAATTGCCCCAATCCTACTACACACGCAGCAACCTTGCAGGGCGGTAGACACAATCTAGGGAGCTAGGAAGGTCTTGCGCCCCTGCCGCCCTGCCGCAGGCCCAATCTAAAAATTGCTCCTGCTTGCCTACACACATCACAATTAAGGAGGCAATCAAGGGTCCAATTCCCATATTGCCCCTGCAGCAGGTGTGTGAGTAGCCGGCTTTAGTGGCCTTTTTCTTTTAAGGGTTTTTACCACAGAGTGTAATCACGTCGACCTCTTCTTACAAAGCGATCCTATTTTTCTCTTTCTTCTATGATACGAATATCTAGCAACAACATTATGATGCCAGCTTTAAATGTAATTTTGATAAAACGTAACGTGTAGGTAGGATTTTTTGTTTACAAATGAAACCTAAAACTCTTTTCATAAAGAGTTTTAATGGTCCAAGATTTAAAAAGATAATATGTCAAATTGTCAATAATTAATTATTGTGTTTTTTATTCGTCGGAAGCCCTGATAGTGGTACAAATCAATGAAATACAGCCATGATTCATGATCTCGTAAAAGAAGTAATGTGCCTACGAGTGCAAGTGCTATTTTAGCCGTGTGAGTGTGAGAAAAGTGTGAGTAAAAATCATAATCGTAAGTTTCAGTTTTAGATTATTTCACATAATAGCCCTTATCAGACACCGTCTTTTCATTCACATTACAGGATAATGTGTCAGTTTTCTAAACTCCATGGAGCTTTTGACCATGATTGGAAACATTGTTCATAAGGAACAACTTGTTTATTTACATTACGTTGTGACACATATCGTCGGTGAAACTGCAAAACCGCGTAAGTGACATTTTAAATAAGGAGCAAAATGCACCTTTTTAATAAGACCGTAAGGTTTATTTTGCTCTATCATAAATTTGTTACTTACGCGGTTTTGCAGTTTCACCGACGATATTATGAATGAATCAGTTAAGATGGGGCTCACTGAGAGCATCGTCAGGAAAGTCGATGATAAATCTGTCTGTAACTCAGTCAAATATTAACTTAAACAAAAGTTACCAATATAGGGATGATCCAAATCATCCACCCTATCTACAGTTAAAATTTCTCCGAAGGTTTTCCAGACACCCTGTATACACCGTGTTTTTTTTTTATTTACGATAACTTCGGCATATTACTAGGTACAGCCATAGAAACTAAGCGGTAGATTAGATTTTTAAATATTAACAAAAAAAAAAATGATTTGTTGTTTACAACAAAGTAATTAAATGTTGTATCTTTGGTCTTTCTAAAAGGACCTTTAGAGTTTACTCATAGTCAGTGTCAAATACGTCAATGTTGGCGGGTCATACACAGACAGTTAAGAGCCTTGTAGACCAGTTCAACGTGATTAACTAATTAAATTTAAAAATTAAATATCTTTAAAACCGTTACAGTTATCATTTGTCTGCCTTCGGGAAATTAACTTTATTTGACCTAAAGAACGTTCCTTTAAAGTTATCGTAAATCAAAAAAAACACGGTGTATTAGTCGTCATCCCATTGTAACCAAATTGTCTTTTTTCAGTAAATAATGCACATATTATTTTTTTTACAACACCTTTTATAAAGTTCATTTTGTCAATTACGTGTAAAATGAATATAGAATAAGGCCCCTGATAAGGCCCGTGATACGCGGTGACGACACAAGGCTTACAAATAGAGCATTTATAACAATCCGTACTTTCTTGTTTACAAAATAAATTGACTAACGATAAACAATAATGCACACCGTTACCCAAGCAAGGAAGCCAAGGGCCCGGATTTGTAATTTATGAAATACCTTTAAACACGGAATAATATTGACAACGTATGTTGCTTTTGTTGGTACCTACACTGCTAAACATCTTAGTCTGGTTGGGTAAAATGTGGTTTCAGAATTAACAACAATTTTTTTGAGTTGTTGGCAATTGACATCACATTGGCATTGACATTTTTGTGACACCTGCAAATTGCTATAGGTATCGAAAAGATTTTTCCTCCTGAACACGGACAAATGGGCATTTAAATTTATTTTGTTTAATTAAAAAAATACGATAAAGTGAAAAAAGTAACCTCATTTTACCGATACTACGGCCGAAAAACAAACTGCCAAAATTCTAAAATTGACATCGACGTTCGATACTTATCCTATAAAATAATATAGAGAACCACACGCACAAGTCGCACAACATTTTTTTTTAATGGACGAGACTAACGTAATGTTATCTAATGTGACGTAGAATTCGAGTAACGCCCTTTTAGAATAAGTACCTTCCTTCACGCCTGTAATCCCAGAGTGGGCTAGGCAGAGCTACAGAATTACAACTTGAAAAAAGTTGTTGATAATTCAGTAACCACAATTTGCACAAATAGGCTAAGATGTTTACCAGCATATTAGTGACAGGTTGCAAGTCCATCGCCTAACAGTACTACAAGCGTATATTCCCTTAGTCGCCTCTTACGACATCCACGGGAAGACATGGAGTGG
Organism: Acleris emargana; assembly: GCA_927399475.2. Taxonomy (NCBI): domain Eukaryota; kingdom Metazoa; phylum Arthropoda; class Insecta; order Lepidoptera; family Tortricidae; genus Acleris; species Acleris emargana. Next base: position 14,757,182 of record OV656853.1, on the reverse strand, counting down.
CACTATTCTAACCCGGCAACCACACTATTGTTGTCTTCCTTCCTTTCGAATAGTGTACGTACAGAGAACTAATAAAATTATCATCATCATCATCTCAGCCGAAAGACGTCCACTGCTGGACATAGGCCTAAAATAAAAATATAATAAAATTATAATATAATTATAATCTTAGAAAATCTTGTCAATTCTGTAGCTCTGCATACCCCACTCTGAGAACGAAGGCTTGAAGTTATGTATGTTATGTACGTATATGTTGTTGAAAAAGTGTTTTGTTAAAAAAAATGATTCAAAAACATTTTATTTTTTTATTATTGTAGCACATAATAATAAAAAAGGGAAACAAAAAAAAATATTATCAGTGCCCGCCCGATTTAAAATAGTAGTCCGAATTACATCATTTTGTTATTTTTATTCTAGCACTAGCCGTGCCTAAATAAAATATCTACGTTAAATAATATATCGAATCATTCGAATAACCCATTAAATGGATTTTACTTTGAAATTGAAGTGTTTAATTGAAAAAGGATAATATGGATTTTAAAATTATTTGTTAAAAGTCATCGGTTCAAACTGTTGTCAATTATTATGAAAAAAAAACAGATTCACCTTTTGTATTTTTGTGCAATAAAGATTAAATAAATACATAAATCAATATTGTACAGATCATAAGTTTGAAAGATTTTCTAAGTAGGATATATTAAAAAATATCTCACCTTGAAATCACCCTAACGTATGAGAGATTTAATGGAAGTATAAAATATTACGATACATTGACACGGTCCATGCGCAAGTAGGTCTAGATCACACCTCGATACAAGATAATCAATGGCGTAATAAGTTCGTAAAAAGAAATCCGCTTGCCCCAATCTAACTTTACGCAATTTAACAATTTAAAGCCAATTTGAAACTTTGGGCACTAAATAAAGATGATTGTTGGAGTATGCTCCCTAAAGTTTTTTGCTTTCACGCGAATTGTCTAGTCGCCTTTTTTCCTGATTTTTGCATTTTTTTTGACTTGTAATTTGAAATAAGTTAGGTAAGTAGGTTTTCGGTTATATTTATATCATTGAGCAGCAGACCCGAAAGGCCAAAGCGCTTAGAAGACGGAGCTCCGTAGACTGCCAAATTGATTTCTGGAATAGGAATAATGTGACAGGGAAAAAACACGATTGTAAAAAGTAAAAAAAAACCGGGCAAGACCATGTTTGACGATGCTCAGTGTAGGGTTCCGAAGGCGTTACGACGCAAAAACTATCTCAACTGAAAAAGTGCACCAGCAAAAGAGCGTATCTTAATGGCACTTACATCTTTTTTTTGAGAAGTGCAGCTATTCGGCAATAAATCTAAAACGGTAAATCCGATGTTGAAAATAATTTTAATAATTTACATTTTCATTGAAAGTATTTATTTTAAGCGTTACCTTTCTAATTTTTTTCGGGTGTCGGCACCCCTGTTTGCCCCCGACATCCGACCAATGTGAGCAGCGTCATACTTACGAGTACTCATAGGTGAGCGAGACCCGACACGATTTTTTCCGAAAGAGAGGGCTGGCAGAACATCAGATTTTTCTTGTGAATATAGTATAAAATGTTCTGCCACTGGAACATCCGATTAAAATCCGGGCCCGACATCCGACAAGTGGGAACCGACTTTTATTGGTATTTTTTTAAAGTAGAAATTGTTCGAACTAAACTTATCACTTTATTTTTATCCACTCTACACTATAACGTTACAATATGTATGTAGTACTCTTTGATAGCAAGTTAACATTGACGTTGACTTTGTATCGTCATCGAATAGTAAGTTTACGAGTTCGATTGATTTTCGAGTTCGCATAACGGATAGGTTCAGAACACGTTTTCGAATAGTAAAGGCGATTCGAAAACGTGACGATGATAGAAATGTTCGTGCTCCAGCTACATAAAACTACCAACAATGTACCACCAATTATTACTGTCAAGAATGCATTTATATCTATGATCCTATTATTCAGCTAACCTTCGTTCATGACAGTCGAAAAATAAAGACTGTGGGAGAATTTCGCAACTGAGGTTTACACGCTACTTTGCACCCAATTATTGTTTATTGAGTGAGATTAGACCATTGTTAACGCAGATTTTTCGAAAAACCCACATTTCAACAGAATGCGTTAAAAATCAGTCGTTAATTAGAGACGAGATGGTTTACAGACAAACAGAATGTTATTGTAATCAGCCGATTGGAAATTGGCGAGCGGAGCACGCGAGCGCGGCACGCCAGCGCACTTTCCCGCAAGCGCCATTTTACTTTCAAACGCACGCTGAAATATCCACATTTTTTCAAGCGACTATAATTCTAATAATAGACTGCGTAGTTGACCGTTTACTCTTCAAATATTTTAGTATTCAAAGTCGTAATATGGTTTTCCAGATACCAAGAGGCGGAAGCGGAGCTACCGATGACTACTTTAGGCCGACACCAATTCCGCTCAACGATTGGCGCGAGGTGCGGAGCGCGCGGGGAGACCGCGCCAGCAGTCTGCAGGACTCGCTGTTCCCTGTCGACAACGGCCCGGCCCGGTACTGGGAGGACGCCTTGCGGCACAGCGTCTACCTCACTCTCGTCAGAGACAAGATAGACAGACTCATAGCGAGAGGAGAAAAATACTCCGACGAATCAAAAGAAGTCGACGAACGTGACCTCTGGGACAAAGTCAAACGAGCCCCCTTCGTAAGGATAGATACCGAAGATCCAATACAATTCGCCGACGTCGCAACAATAGGGAAAGGACGCCTAATGGAAGAATTCGGTGGCTTCCGGTTTACTGACGATGACCAATTTAAAGAGAACTGCACGCACAGCAAGTGCATGGACGGCGTGAAAGCGCTATGGGCCGTGAAGCGGGTGCGGCAGAGGAATGTGGATTCGTTGCCGGGTCAGTACTACGAGCTGACGTTCTCTGTGACCTCTATGCAGAAAAAGCACAAGAAGCGCTACGAAAAACCTGCCAGGACCTTTACAGTACGTGAGAGCGTCCCGGAAAGAATACTGGAGGCCCCGCAGGAGCATCGGTTCTATGAGCCACTGGCCGTTTCCGTACACACGCCGCGCCCTGACCGCACGCTATGGTACCACAAGAACATAATTCCACCACTGCGGAGCCAAGCTCGGCAACACCACAACGGTCTAGACCGATTATTCTCGTCACTATTCTTAGACGACGAAGACGGTGTACGCGTTCAGCGTCACAAACCTAAACAGGTCATATCGCACGTTTACCAACAGCACTCTAAAGTGGGGTACGTGGGCGCGCAGAGTGAACAACAGCAAAAAAAACTGACTCCGTATGGACCCAAGCTGCAGGGTTACAAGCACGCCCGGCCTTTGCCTCCTCCCCTACAGCACATGCCCGTCCAACACCACTATCTGGATATCGACGCGATCGGAGTCGTCAGTAATCCCTACATTCAAGACCACAGGTACGGGCCACCGAACAAGGGTAAAACACCGCGACCGGCGGTACTACCGACCCCCCCTAACCCTGCTCAGCCTCAAAAGAATTTTACTATAGAAACCACAACTAAATTGAGACCAAATAGGACTGAAGAAACGACGCCTCAACCTGAACACGTGAACACGTACAAACCTTACAACAAGCATAAGCCGGCTCCGGTTAAAATAAGTTACGTCACGGATCACGTGAGGCCGCCGGTGTACAACGCGCCGCCGGGGGTGTTCGTGACGATGGACAAAAAGCCTTTCAAACCGATGCCACCGCTCAGACTGGTTCATTCGGCAAAGCACCACAAACCGGCTCGCCCGATCGACTTCCGACCGAGCCCACCAGTCCTCGACTACCAGTTCTCCGATCCGGACCCATTATTTGACAACGCATTCAGACCGATCACCATGAACTACCCGTCCACCAACACGACCGACAGAGCCGTGACCGCCGCGAGCGAAAATCACACCCGAAGATCCAACACGACTAAAAAGCCACCGAAAAAACACGAAAATATAAAGGCGTACCCGGTCACGACAACCGTTCCTGAGATCATAACCGTGCACAGTACGAGTAAGGACGCCGACGAGGATTGGACAAACGTACTGGGCGCCTTCGCCAAAACTACTCCGATGGCCGCCGAGCGAGAGACAGAGACATCTAAAGCGCCGGAAACCACCACTCCCCGAGCGAGCTCAACAACAACGTCATCCACATACGCGCCCGTGATCACGACCAGGAAGAGAACCACGACAACTACAGAAGCGCCGACTACGCCGAAGTCCAAAAAACGCACGCGCCCGCCGCATAAATTTGTGAAGCCAGAAAAAGTAAAGAAACACAAACGCATCACAACCACGACTACGGAAGCTCCTGCGAGAACTAAAAAGCAACCAGACTTGACTCCTCAGGCGAGCTCCGCCGCTGCCACCGCGGAGTTGCCCTCCAGCTCCTTGACCAGCACGACCAGCACGACCACCCCTACCAGCACGGCCAGCACGGCCAGCACGGCCAGCACGACCAGCACGGCCAGCACGGCCGGCCCCAGCAGCCCCGCGGGCCCGGCGGCCGATAGCGAGCCCGCGGCGCCGACCACGCCGCCGCCCCACACGACGTCGACCATCACGACGGTGACAGCCCCGGTTGCGATAAAAGACGACCAAACAAAAAGAAAAAACCGTTACAGGCAATCCACTCTCAAATACAGGAGTACCTCTGAAAAACTTGACAAAAAGGAGGTGGCGAGAACGGTCCTCCCTCCGACCGGTAAATTTCCTGCGAGGAGAAAGGGTTCCAAATTCCACGGCCACGTCCCGGTATCTACGCCCCGGTACACGGATAAACAGTTCGACGAGGAAGGTCGCGAGGATCACGTCGTCAGTCCGTATAAATCTAAAACCGAGATCACCACTGAAACCGTGACCGCGAAACTGGAGACCTCGAGCCTGCCGACCGCGGCGGCTCACGAACTAGCAGATCAGGTTTACTTCACTAGTGGATCACCGGAATACATGCAGAGCCGGGATGAGAACGACGAAAATCAAGACAAAAGCGAAGAGGAACAGGAGTGGAGAGAAGATTTGGAGTATGCTCCCTCGACTGTAGAATTACTACCACTGAGTGAGGACACTAATGAAATCATCGAAGTTGACCATGAACAGATCGAAGACACCGTGGTGGCCTCGGCCGTCGCGACGGCGAATAATAAGACAAAGTGTAAAAAGAAAAAAAATCACAATCTTTCCAATACGACAGAGGAAACGAAGCCAGAGATTGCTAAGCCAGAAATCGCAGAAGTGGATACTAGCAGAAACACTTCTTCCACCACGACTACTGCAATATCTACGACCCCTGACATATTCGAAGAAATTTTTAGTGGCTTCACCTTTGATGAGTCGCCGAATGAATCAAAAATCAATGAAGCTACATCAAACCCTGATTTGGAACAGCTGGAGACGACTAATGATGAACAATATATTAAACCTGAAGAGGATTTTGCAGATTTCTTTGAAGCTTTCGACGATAAGGAGAGGCATCCTGTCGACAAGTTTGAGAACCAATACGAGTATGATGACAAGGAGCCTTCAATAGATGAAGAGGAATCGCTGCCTCAAGGGGATGATGACACGCAATCACCGCGAGGTTCGCACGACGAAGAATCTTACGAAGACTACGAGGAGCGCCCCTACAGTTTACTAGAACTAATGGCCATGGAATAGACTGAATCTCTTGAATAAGCCTCTTAACACGTTGAACGCCAGACCAAAAACCATGTGTAGCCCAGTGGGCCGCGGCGGACACCTTGTGACCGCCAATATGTCGGCATTTACGGTCAGGCCCCGGAGGAAAGTATGCTGTCAGACACATGGTGTCCGTCATGGCGTTCAACGTGTTAATACTCAAAATGCAAGCTTTAACTTTGTTCCCCACGCTGATCTCAGAACAACAGATCAAGGTTTTAAGCAAACGTAGGATAATAATAGGTGTAATATTACAAAATATTCAGAAGCATTTATTTGTAAACGCTTAGTTTCTATACAGTCAAATCGCACTTCTGTCCATAGTTCGCGTTACCGATGTGTAAATATTTCAACATTCTAGATAAGTTTAGAATAAGATGAAATAAATTATTTTTATATGAAAAGTAAATTATTAAATTTTGACTTTGTTTTCTTACCGGCACCCTCGATGGAGTATTTGTAGATGGGCTCTGGTTTGAGCGGCACGAAAGAGGCAAATGCTTCTGGCATCATATCTTTCAGTCTTTGGTGGTATGACAACCTGCGAACAAATAGTGGGTATTAACCAATGATAACGTGCGCATCGGATAGAGCTAACCGGCGTTCTTCTGGACGCCTATGTCCTAAACTGGATATCATATTTTATGGGGAACGAGCTCACAGGTCACCAAATGGTAAATAAATATAGTTCGGAAGTTAAACTGACAAAATGATCCATTTTCACCACAGACCATGTAGACGTCGCAAACGCGCTCAATAGTATGGAAACCGAGCGTTTATATTTTTATATGCCTACTATGACGTCACTTAAGCAATTTAGTGATATCCAATACTACCGCCGCGTTAATCCGATTCAATCCGATTCAAAGGCGCCGCCGACCGACTAGTACTCAGTAGGCCTACGCAGTTTAAGGACGTACGCAGCCCGCCCGCCTTAGTTTACGTTCTGCATCTTACTTTAAATTCAAGTAAAGTCAATTTTAAGCATACAAAATGTCCCGTAATAATAAATCAATATTTTTAAGATTGATTTTTTATCGATTATATTTCGAATTTATAGACAGACGATGAGAAAGCGATTCAAAGATTACAAGTTAGAGATTGATTTTTTACGCGAACAACAACCTTTTAACGATGCAAAACTATAGTTCATTTCAGATAGGAATAGACATAAGGAAAATAGATATTTTATAGTGCATTTTTTTGGTAAGCATAAAATACGTGAAATAATGTAATAAATAAGTGCTTGGTGGTTATTAAATAAATTCAAATTAATGATTGTAGCTTTATACGTCCAGCACTTCAAACTTTTTTTTTACATACATGCATACACTCACGCCTTCACTCCCAGAGTGGGGTAGGCAGAGCTACAGAATTACCAAAAACTCTAAAAACTTGTTGTTAATTCTGTAACCTCATCTTGCACAAACAATTCAAGTTGCAAGCCTAACTCCTAACAATACTACAAGCCTTTATTCTATTAGTCGGCTTTTACGACTTCCACAAGAAGACATGGAGTGGCACTATTCTAAGCCGGGGACCACCTGACCTAATCGGCAACCACAACTTTGCAATTTGGATTTGGGAATATTTGTGTAACAAATAAGCAATCCATACCAAGACTGGGCCTATTTGGATTGTGTTCTCTAACTTTAAATATCTAACCTTTTATAAACGTCAATCTCTATTGTTCTAATTCTAATTTTAATTAATGGCTTTCACTCCAGGTGTGTTTCGCCAATGAGATTTATTTATAGACACTCCCATGGACTTTAGAGTAATAAGTCCATCACACGTAAAGACAATTGTTCGGTGAAAGAGTATTTTTCTAATGGACTAAACAGAAGCACATGGGGTTATCTCCACGCGCTTCTGTAAAGTCGTCACTATTGTTGAAAGTTAGAATCGAGTTTGACATTTATAAATTCAGGTTCGGATCTACACATGCAACCACTATTTTTGAAAATGCTATCCGATGACACCCCACATTTAAATAGACGAATAAAAAACAACCCCGCGATACATTAGAGGTACCCGATTACCCGAACCAAATATCCATTCAAATTACATCGTTTTATTAAGATTCTACGAGTACATACGCCCATAACGAAACTTGACGACTCACGGACTGGGCGACTCATTGACTAGGGAACCCTAAAATGGACTTACCTGAGGCACTTGCCGAGCACCTCGCGCACGAACCGCGGCTTAGGGTGGTCGGGGTCCAGCTGCGTGCAGCCCTCCCAGTCGTCCCAGGACCACCGGAACTGGAAGTTGCTCAGGTGGTACGAGAACCAGTTCGCGAACCTGAGACAAATGAACAAGTTTAGGTATAATAAGAACATGGTAAGTACCGAAACGCTTTCCATCAACCCACGTGGTCTTTCAAGCAACACCGGATTTTGCAGGGCCTTGAGTAAAACAAATGTTAGAGGCTTTAACAGAAGTAATAGAAAGCAAAAATAGAAAGGGACTTTAGACAGGCAAATTCGAAAACAGGCCAGATTACGAGCAAGTCGGTTACAACGGCGTCAATCAAACATTGCGTCAAAGAGCTGACGCCGGCCGCTACAACGCCTCAGCTAGATCCCATATTTTTCTACTATTGTAGGGCCATTACCAACTGAGCGTCAGGGCAATAAATCATCTTATCGGAGTCTCTCGCTCGTACTCGCGGAGCATATGGCGAGCGTAAGGGATGCGTGTAGTACCAGCGTTATCTTGTATCCCTTACGCTCGCCATAAGCCCCACGAGTACGAGCGAGTCCGAAGAAAATATTTATTGCCCCGACGCTCAGTTCGTAATGGCCCTACAATAGTTTATTTGTATGATTCATCAAACAAATACATAGCAGCCATAAGAACAAAACAAAATACAATGTTTTATTAGTCTATCAGAGGAATCGCAGAATTTACCTGTCAAAACATGCCACATTCAATGTATCAATCCTCAGGAACAAGATTTCAGTAGCCTGAGCGAGCACCTGAGGCATAGTCGAGGGTTGGAGCTTGCACAACTCGATCAGAATAGCCCCGTAGCACACCTCCAAGTACCTCGGACGCGGTAGATTAAACAGCTCTGCAAATACCACTTCCACAATACAGTATTCCAGCGGTATCTTCCCTTTGTAGGGGAAACAGAGTAGTTGTGCAGCGCACTCTTTGCGTTCCAAGTGGTATGCTTCGATGATGTTGTGGAGGTGTTCTTCGATTAGGAACCGCTCGATGGAGTGCGCTCCGGGGAGCACGGGGCCGTCCGGGCAGTCCGTGTAGTCGAACATGCGGAATACTACGCGGGGCATCGGGTACGAGTCGCCGTCATTGTGTGGTGGCGGCTGAAAAAACATGTTCAATTTATTTAGGTTTTTGTTTTTATCGACTGTGTGTTGTGTCTTATCGACTTATGAGCGCCTGCCCTGCTCAGAGACTGTTCCAATTTGTGCAACTTGGACCAAGACTTAGGGCCACATTATAAAACTATTCTTTAGTAGCATTCCTGTTACAAAACATGTTAAAGATTTCACGGCCAGTGACATGTCATCTCGAAATGGGCATCTTACAATTAATATCGATTGAGCGTCTTTTAAGCACTGCCGTAAAAACTGACAAAGTGCGGCTTGGGACTAACTAAAACAAGTAAACCAGTATCAAGAACTCAATATCTATTCAACCTATGTACTAAAGAATGACAATTATTATAATCACATAGTTGATTGATTCACAGTTTAAGTGTACTGAAAATGTGGCAAGTAAGTGAAGCCGTCAACTGTGTTCCTTGCAGACTATTATCAGATGGGTCAGAGCCACAACCTTATTGTTTTTTTTTATGCTACAGATAAGGCTTGGCTGTGTGGTTCTATGGCTAAATTCTTACTTATTTTATAATACCATGATGCATCATCTTTCAAAAGGTATTAGGTAAAATAAGTCCAACAATGATATCAAGCTAGGTATATGCTAGGTATACTAGCAATGAAAATTGCAGAAGTTCACTATATTAGACAAGTAAGAATGAACATGGTATAGAACCAATGTTAAAATGGGACAGCAATCAACTTCTGCAATTTTTATTGCCAGTCTAATTCACCCTTCAGAATGCAGCCTACCATCTTTTACACTTGGTCTATATCCTATCAAAAAAGATTGTAGGCAGCATAATTAATTATACTCTCAACTCAACTTAACGGATAATGTTTGGGTGCAATAGCTATGCCAATTAACAAAAAAAAACAATTATTTCAAACAACATTGTTCCCAAAACAACAGTGCATCTTTGATTCAAGGAACCAAGTTCTGAATGTGTTAAAATTGCACATGGCAAACAGTACAATACTGCATACCTAACAAATGCAATAAGGTGTAAAAATAACAACTCTCCTAAGTCAAGTCATGCAGTACAAAACCATCAATTATGATTTGTGTGCACAAAAAAGTCAACAACTGCACTTTACCTGAATTGCTGGCAGAGTATGTTGCAATGCTTCACACAAAATTGAATCAAAGGCTAGGTAAGGCCGGGGAATGTGTTTCTCAGACCAATTATCCTGACGCAGCTTCTTGACCTGAGCCCACAGACAATCCAAATACTCTTCCTGCAAATGGGGTGTATCTGCCGTCCAAACTTTAAGTGCAGGCCAATGTTTCTTATTGCGCTTGTTCAAAAACACCTCAATGGTGACGAGTAGGTGGTCCAGCTGAGACTCCTTCTTCTCATAAAGCTCACGGCCAACCCAGGGCAAGATTGAGAGCACCGCAAACACAAACCAGTCTCGACGGACTTGTGGTACACCATCTTCATTAGCACTATCAACTAATGTCTCCAGCAGAGTTAGCAAAGACGATGCAGCTAACACGTGACAGTTGACCAGGTCTGATATAAATCTAAGACAATATCTAGCAGCATTCCACTTTGCTGCTTTCAAATTCTCTTTGAAAGTTTTAACTATGTAATCTACAAATTCACCACCAAAGTTATAGTTCTTAGCATTGAGAAGTCCAACAAGAGTAGCGTAAATAGTGCATTTCTCCGGCATACGGATGGCACATTCGGTTAAGATACGCAAGATTTTGACGCGGAAAGTGTTCAGGTCAGCTTCCAAAACGCTAGCCAAACCTTCTAGATTACTTTCTAAACTTGAGCTACTCTTCTCACCAACCCTCAAAATAAGAGACTCTAATCTATCTTCGATTTCTTGGTTTTCCGAAACACGGCGTCTCTTGCGGTGTAAACGTTCTGAAAGTAAAGAAAATAATTTTGTTGTATCAGTCACAGCGTAAACAATTATAACCTAAAAATCCAATCAGACAATACAATACTAACCGTAACCGTCCCCCTCTTCATCGGCGTGACCTCTCCTACGATTCATGATATCTGTTGGATAAGTTCAAGACAAAACCTCTAACTAATATTATTAAATACAGCGAAAAAACACGCAGAGAAACTGCAACGTCAAATTATGCGGTTGACAGCCGACTGCAAGCGTAAGTTGAAATGAAGCCAACTAAAAACCGCCTAAATTATATTTCATTTGTTTTGAAATTCAATCGTAATATGTTTCTAAAATAAACTAAATTTTACTTAAACTATATTTGACTTGGGGTGCTATCATTTTCCAAGATATGAAATAAAATGTTGAGCGTTTTTAACACTATCTTCCATGTACTACAAAACCAGTTAAAAAAGTAGAAAAATAACAACAAAAACTACACCTGCGAATTTTTTTGGCTTATTTTATTCGTGAATAGAGCTTATACCCTGCCTGCCTGTTTACGGCTTAAAATCATTGGTTTTCTAAAATATAAAACATTGCTGACGATTCAAACGTAAATGTGACTTGAAAATGTCTTGTAACTACGCTCAGGGTCTATCACCGTATGAACATAAAGGTGTTTTAGGCATACCCGAGGTCTGAGTCTTTTATACATCCGACTATAATAGTTTACGATTCGGTATCATGTGTATTTCAATAAATTCAATAAATTGAAACCTTATAATGTATGGAATTATGGTTTGTGTTTTCAGAAATTTGATCCCATAGATAAATTTAACAAGAAATGTGATCTTTTGGCTCAACTGATAAACCAAAGTGAGCATGTAGTGGTCCACACTGGTGCGGGTATAAGCACTTCGGCTGGTATACCGGATTTCAGGTAACATTTTTTTAAGCCTTAAGTTAGAACTTAACACAAAACTGTTGTGTTGACCATTAGGAATGCATAAATGAAAAGAAGAAAAGAAATACATACTGACACACAACAAGCCAAAGTGGATCTTGCTTGGCTTAAGATAGTGGATTATGCATGAAACAGTTCTGTACCAGATCCTGCCATTCTCCAGAGCCAAGGCCCTGTAGGCAATTTTGTATTGTCATCTCCTACAGCGCCTAAGGCTATTAATAAAAATGATTTATTTTTTCAGAGGCCCTAATGGTGTTTGGACCCTGGAAAAAGAAGGCAAGAGCCCCACAACTAATGTGTCATTTGCAGATGCAAAGCCTACTAAAACCCACCTGATATTAAAGAAGCTGGTAGAATGCAACAAAGTACATTACATTGTAAGCCAGAATATTGATGGCTTGCACCTCAAGTCAGGGTTGAGGAGGAAGTACCTCTCTGAACTGCATGGAAACATGTTTGTTGATGAATGCAACTTATGCAAAAGGTAAATTGTAACTTCTTTTATACTTATTTAGTACACTTTTGCTGTTTCTTAATTGCACATTACGACAAACCATCCAATTTTTGTACATTTATACAAGATATTGTCTATTGTTGTGCAAATAACTGCCTTGACCAGCTATTAAAGTGTACTCTGCTGAGCCTTGATGCTCTGTCATACCTATTAATTGTAAGATCTGTGGTAAAATCAACCTAATGAACAATATGATATCAAGTACCAATTTTTTTATCCTTATTAAAAGTAGGTTTTCCTTAAAATATTTAACTATTACAAAGAACTGCAGGGATAGACAAACTCTTAATATGACTATAATTTTAGCTAAGATTGTATCCACAACAAAATTGCACCTTTCAGGCAGTTTGTCCGAAGTGCTCCTGTGGAGACTGTTGGCAAGAAGTGCAGTGGCGTGCCATGCGCCGCAGGAATCGTGTCCGGTCGACCGTGCCGCGGCCGCCTGTACGATGGGGTGCTGGACTGGGAGCACAGCCTTCCGGAGAGCGACCTGCTCATGGCAGAGTGGCATTCTAGGTTAGAATGTGCTTTAATTATAGTTGAAACTCAGATCCATAGTAGAATTTGTTAGAGTTAGTATGATCAAGAAATCAAGAAATAAAACTGTATGGAGTGCATTTATTATTAAGATGAAAAAAGGTTTTATTACCATGTAATTAATAACATTGTAATAAATTATTCATCAGTATTCATGTTTAGCTATTAAGTAGACTGCCATTCCCTTACTGGGTTGTACTTATGGATAGCAATAAATAAAAAATAAAAAAATAACTGCATGTTAACTGACAGAAAAGCCACAGTTATTAATAAATGATGTGACCAAGGCTAACTTAATTAAATAAGTTCACAATGTTTGTGTTTCAGTATTGCGGACCTAAGCATCTGCTTAGGAACGACACTTCAAATCATTCCAAGTGGCAATCTGCCACTAGAGACTGTCAAGTATGGGGGGAAACTAGTCATCTGCAACTTGCAACCTACTAAACATGTAAGTATTAAATTAATGTCAAGTACAAGCATGACCTTCGAGTTAAATAACAACTAAGTGCTGTATTAAGGAACCCATCTGGGCTGAGATGCCCATCTCAACATGACAAAGTAAAAATCAAGGCACAGAAAACTTTTTCCTCTGTATTTTTTTTATATCCCTGATAGGGATACCTGATAGGAAGTATTCACCAACACCCAAAATTAGGGAGAGGTAGGCTCTTTTCTTGAAGGCACCCAAGTCATAACTGGTGAAAACTAGCCGCTGAAGGGAATTTGTTCCACAGTTTCCACAGTTTGTTGCACAGTTTGAGATCTGTTTATTATTATGGCCCTAAATATTTCTGGTAACATGGTGAATGTTCATTGGCTGAGAATTTCTGCAGAATTAACGAAGAAGAAAATGGCAACAATGTGTCGTTTAAATAGTATTAAATATTGTTGTATTTTTACATAACAAATATAAATATTTTTCAGGACAACAAAGCAGACCTAGTGATCAATTACTATGTAGATGAAGTATTAGAGAAAGTAATGAGCATCCTTGGTATAGAAATACCGGAATACTCTGAGGATGACAGTCCTATAGCCTTGGCAGCGTCGTCTATCATTGACTGGACTATAGACAGGAAAGACGTGTCGGCTCTAGAGAAGATATTCAAAGCAAAGTGCAGAGGTGTAAAGAAGAAAAGGATACTTATTAAGAAAAGGAACAGTGATGGTGTAGGCAGTAGAACAAAATGTGATGTTGAAACAAAGATAGTCAAATTAGAAGTCAAAGAAGAAGTTGTTGATGAAAATCTGACTGCAAATGGAATTGTACAAATTAAAGTGGATCATAATGTTATCAATGAACAATCAGTGCCATTAGTTTCGTAAAGTTAAGTGTACCCTTAAGCCTGTATAATAATGCAACAAACACGAGATGGACACTATCCAAAATATAGCACTGCCAATTAGAGATCGGCGATTGCAGATAATATTTCCAGTAGGTAATATTTCAGGAAATATTTCAAAGGAAAAGTAATGTAATGCAGTGTTTGATGCAGTGTAGTTTAATCAATTTTTAAATATTTTCTCGGTTCGTTTCCGTTTCGTGTTGGTTGCAGTATGCTATAATATTAAAAAAAATAGTGTTAAGAAAACCATGCATCTCAGAATAACTGTTGAAAAATAATTAAGTTAGTTATTAATTAATTAAGTTTGTGCTCACTGCTCCCATTTCTCTAGTTTTTCTTGAGGACAAAGTTAGACTAATAGTGTAAACGTGCCGAGGGTTGGCCGCCATTTGTGAACATTAGCCGTTTGTGAAAATGTCAGTAAGAAAACCAGGCACAGAAATAATCAAGTTACAAATTAATTACTTCAAACAACACTGATATTTGAAATGATGACACTTTTCTTTGTAGAATATTTTAATCGTATTTAAATCAAAGCAAAACATCATTTTGAAGCATATGTTAAATTGTGTGTGGATTATGCTGATAAGTAAGATTTAAGTTTAGATTTTTCAAATAGCCCCTGTATCAATTTTAATGTAATTAGTAAGAAGCAATTGCTGAAAATAATTCCAATGTAGAAAATGTTTCAATGAAAATGTTTACTAAATTGGAAACATTTCAATGGAAAAGTTGCCTAAATTGGAAATCTTTCAGAGTAATTTCCCAATTTGCGCATCACTAAACACTATACTCAAATGTACTGACTGAAGGAACAAATCAATTCAAACTGCATTTTATAATTAAACAATTTTAATAAAAAAATATTTTATTTACATCTTTGGTTTTATGGAATGTATAAAAGTATAAAAACTGGGCCGTTCAAATCAAAAGGGACCTTATGGCAGGTGCCTTTGACGCTCTTTTGATTGGTCTAAGCATGTTATAGGCTATAATCGGATTAGGTAGTTCAAGAAGAGGTTAACAACATTATAAAAAAGTTTGGGAAATTCGGGATGTTTGAATATATTTTCAAATCTTCTGATTTATCCTTCTAATACGAGACCCACATATTTTAAACCTTAAGCAGGCCCCACCAATCTAGGCATTATAACTACAAACAAAATAAATTACCAAGTTAGTAGAGTTTACTGGAGAGTAGTTTAAAACAAACTGAATTTTCAAGTATCTAAATGAAATCTTTCTTAAACTTTATGTCAACATACTAAGTCTGATATTTCAACCAAACGTATGTGGTCAATAAAAAGCCTCTGCCGTGATAAAGTTTCATAAATTAACCCTTTCAACGTGATTGACGGATATATCCGTATCACCAAATCACGACCTGACGTGTAAGTATCAATAACGTAAGGTTAAAATTTTCTCTACTTTTTAAACAATACCGGCGTGTGAGTGACGATTTTTGTCAAGGTATGGTAATCGACGTCCGCAAAATTGCACTATATCCTGATAATTTTGGTTATTTGTATAATAGAAAGAGCAATGCAGTCGTAAGGTCCCTTTCGATGTAGACCGGTACTAATGTTGACTATTAGCGTCGATACTATTAGCTATCAGGTTTCGCTCTATAAAAAAACTACCTAATACCAATATCAGTACTTTAAACATCACTAATTCGATAAGCTAGTTCATATTTATAGTCCTTAATAAACAAAACTATGGCCGTGATATTAACACAAATAATCATCTATCATCGTCCCCACCTATGCCTTAGGAAAAACTCTTTAAGTAAAACTCAAAATCGCATTATAGTACACATTTATGGCCGTACCCAAAATTCAGTCTCAAAATATGACAAAGAACGCAAATAATACATAAACGTGTCAAATTCATATTTGCCACATACAAAATGTATGAAATGTTCACTCGGTGAAACCCAATCTATTCACGGTTTGAATATTAGGAGTAGATATTATTTATAGTGGTTTTAACTGATCAGAATGTCATTTTCATGGCCATTATACGAATGTAAAAGATGGAATCACGTCAGTTTTGATATACTTATGCATTATTTACATCCATTTTCATAATTACCTACTAGATCTAAGCTAAAACATGAAATTATAATAATGGGTTCAGCTTACCGGTTTAACCTTTAAAGTATATTGTGACCCTTGAATCTCGTGTATAAAATATTGTCAGGAGGTCCCCAGTTCTTGCTACCAAAAGTACTGTCTACGAGAGGCATGAGGTAATAATTTAGAACATCAAGTTTCTTGCTCGCCTGCGTAAGCAAGGTAATATTTTTCGCGTGTATGTTTGCATGTGTATATGCATCCGTGTCTGCTTTTTGTGACTCCCTGTAGACTAAACGGTAAATAACAGAGGTAGATACTGCCGCGAATCTTGGTCCTTAACCATGGAGGGTTATAGCCAGGGATCGGAAATTCGGATCGATATTTACCTATACTTCCGCACCGGCTTTGTTGTTCAGTTGTATGGAGGCGGACTCAATCATAGAAATCAGTACTAAACATTCTGAGATTTTAAAATAAATAAATTGCACCGGCATTAATTCATAATCAATTATTTATATTAACTGTTTGAAGTTATTTTACATGTATAGATTTACCAAATGTTATTTAATTTACCTGTAACTCATTAACCTAACGAGTTTATAGCAGTAAAAATGAATGTTTTATCTTACATGTAAAGTAATTATTATATTAACATTTTGTAGAATCCCAGAATCCCGGAACTTATATTATTAAAATAATATTTTTAAGAAGCCGACGCCATGTTTGCCTATCTTTTTCCGGGATTTTGCCAACTTTAGGTAAATATCGATCCGAATTTCCGATCCCTGGTTATAGCCAATAGGTTTTTTTTTAAAGTACTGCCAAAAACTCGCGGTCGTTCGATTTTAAGTTAATATTCCACTAAATGTTTAGTTTCATCACCTCGGTCCTGATGCTGCAGAGGTAGTATAACTTGCTTTACCCCAATATCTATTTTTAGTAAAATTGCAATTGCCAACTTGTTGATTAGACTATAGGATGCCTTTTATGTTTGGTAATATGTTCTCAAGCAAAAACCTGGGGATTCGGGAGGCTATAGAATTTGACACTAGTGTGTCATTTTAAGATTAAATGGGTGGACTGAAACGCTAGTAGGCTGATGAGCGGCAGCACGAGGTTGTCGACCTGCTCCGTGCGCGCCTCCACCAGCGCGTTGGCCGCGGCCGCCAGCGCCGCGCGCGCCAGCGCGGACCTCTCCTGCATTAAGTCTGGAAACAACAAAACGTTGTAATAGAAGGGAACTTGTATAACTAAACCAATCACCAAAAACCAAGTAATGCGTGTGCATTACATTTGTGTGAGTATTCGGTCCTGACTGAGCCTTATATGTTTTCTAAAATTTAAGTATCTATTTTATTTTCGCTGCGGATAAATCCATTAATGATGTTGAAAAGGTTAACTATATAAGTAGGTCTTAGTAGGTAATCGTATCTTTGTTGTAACCATGGGGCATGAAATCAAAATTTAGCACTCAATTAAAGTGTGAATTTATTCAATATATTGTTATCCCTTACCGAATATAATCAGCGCGTAAACGAACATTATTTGTGATAAGATGCTGAATAACGTGCCCTCATATGTCCTGTTGTTACCTGAAAATAAAATAAAATAAAGCCACGTATGCAAGTCAAAATACTAAAACCGCATATCGTCCCCGTAGAGCGAAAAGTCACTAAGTCGTATTTATCTGATTTGAGATACGGAGGTTCAAAGTTATAAAATTAAAAAAAAAATCTAACGTTTCTTTGGGATGACATATTTATCTTATTATAGTCTCATCGCAAGGATATTAATGTTTCGGTATAAGCTCCAACTGCCAAATCGAAGCAAGTAGCTTATTTTGCAAGTGATAAGCGATAATTACTATTATCTTTTAAATTATGGACCTAAATCTCAGTTAGTGATTTTTAGACTAGAGTTAGTGAATTGTCATTCATTTTTAAAGTATTAATTAAGAAAATAAGATGATCGAAAGTTCACTAAAAATACTTAGTTAATTTTCGCTTTCATATTTTGTAGCAAGGTTTGCAATTGTCAGATAACTAAGTTGTTTTAGTGAATTTGGGAATAAAATTGTGCTCGGTCAGAAGCATAACTAAATAAGGCAAAAATAACTAAAATGACTTAAGTAACCACTTTGGCCGATTTTATTTTGTAATTTAATTAATTAATATAAATTCATTAAGTAATTTAATTAATTTTAACTTCAATTCATGCGCAAAAACAAAAAATTAATGAATTTACCAACTTTCTAAAATTGGATCTATGACTGCTATTCACATAGCAATAAGACTGAAATTTGCAGAAAAAAAATGCAATATCGGTGGCATTAAAAAGTCGATTTCGACATTTTGGGACTTGGTGACTTTTCGCTCTACGGGGACGATATGTGCGTTCAACGCGCTGAAGTTAGCAAAACGCTTATATGCGTTGTCGGCAATGAATAAGTTGATATACTCCAAAGAAAATGATAAGCACTTTAATGCCCTGTTAGGTATAACTAACTTTGAACTAAATACGATCCAGTCAATGACTTCCACACATAGTGTGACTGACCGGCCCACTCGATGTATAATGTAACTGACTGGGTTTTCGATGTAAAGTGTAGTTCCCAGAGCCAATAGATGTATAGTCTATAGTGTGACTGACAGGGCCACGTGATGTTAAGTGTGATTGACCGTGCCACTTGATGTATGGAGTAGCTGACTGGGCTACTCGATGGTTAGTGTGACTGACCATGCCACTTTTGAGAGCCGTAGCGCGAGCCGAACCAGCTGGCAGCGGAGTCGCCGATGCCGATGGACAGCACGCCGGCCAGCCGCTCCAGCGTCGGCCCTTGCGACGGCACCAGCCAGATCGGCGCCGCCAAACCAGTGAACAGGTACAACGGGGTCATCGCGAACGAGCCACAGTCCTGTTGAGTTATTCTCTATTCTCTTAAGACTGCACGAGCACGAGCAAACGCCGACCTTCAAGTGCCACCCTTATTACTAGAGCCCAGAAAAGAGCTGTTTATCGATGTTATCGAAAAGTGGATTTTTTAAAATTTGTCTTCATTAAATTAAACCTTAAATTTTGTACGTTCTCGTTTCAGCGGTCGATGATGAAAAAAGTTCGTTTTAATATTAACCGCGAGGCGAGGCGGTGCGGGTCGGGTGCCGGATGATTGTAATGAGCTGTGACCTTAAATTAGCCATGATGGATTTTATGACCACAAAATCCTATAACACGCAGAACATTGAGAGGAAGCTAACGACACCATTATTTGACAAAACATGACTGATATTCCGGGAGCTACGAGAGAACAGATAAACATACTACTTGTCATGTATTCTATAATTTTCTTATTCATTTGTATAATCAAAACTCCTCGATATACGAACGCTCGTTTATTGGTAAACACAGTTGTAGTAATGAGGACGCCACTGTACATCCGTATGCTCAGCATAGTATTAATTAAGCCGCAAATGCCTATAGAATTAGTGCGTGGTATAAATATCTGACCGTGCCAAATAGTCGCCCGCTTATTCCAAATTTTTAGAACTACCTACTATTAGGCTCAAATCATAGATGCAGTCGTTGTCATGTTGCAATCATTGGCCATTAAATAGGCAAATTACAATTACCTTCTCGTCTTTATAAGCGTCGAACGCGGCTTGGAGTGGCGTTGAAACACATTCTATGTTAGACTTTCTCAGTGCCTGCAAAAAATACTTAAATTTACTTCCTTTTTTACTATTTTGGTACGGAACCCTGAAAATGACAGGTAGTGAGTGAGTAATGTATTTATACAGTTTTCGCGGTCGCACATCGCATGTGCAAGCACGACGGGAATATTTATGTACGAGAAAGAGACAGGTGATGCGGTTCATTGTACCTACGATATTTTCAGGGTTCCGAAATTAAGGTATAACCAGGGACCGGAACCGCTCACCATTTAAAGCGTAAATACCCTAACCATGCGGTGAGCATATCTCGCCGATAAACGTAACAGTTTGGCGAGTAATATTAGAATATGCTACTGTAATCTTTATTATATTATAAAATAAAATAAAAATTATCATCGATTTGATATCATACAATTTGGTCGACTACACACTTACCAATTCCTTAAAACCGACGTAAAGCTTTCCCTATGAAGTGTTTATTGAACGGCTTCAAGCTATTTTAATCTCTACGCGACCCAGACAACATGATTTTCAGTGAGTCTTGAAACCAACCAATCACACAAATCTGCGTAATAAAGGCTACAGAGACGGAGAATCCATAGGGTAACACAAACGTAATTCCAAGTGCCTAACTCCGAAACCCTTACGGAACTCGTAACTTCAATGGTAGTAGTTAACTAGTTCGAAGCAGTTTCAGTATCATTAAGGTAAACCTATCGATAGGGACAGGTAGAGTTGGGTGAGCATAATGATGTAGTTACCCGATCGATAGACTTAATCAAATAGAGGGGTGTAGGAAGAGAGGACAATTAATAGAGATCTCTCTCCAGGCGGGTGTTATGCCTGGGGACCGAAGTCTGTTGGGATGAAGTTGGAAGTGGTATATATTTCAACCGACTTTAGAAACTTCGTTAGCACGTTGTAGAAAACTTAGTTCCGCTGTCTGACGCTGGTGGCGCTAGCGAGTTGGTTGATACAAGTTGACGTTAGATGTCACTAGGTCGCCACAGGGGTTTTCCGGTCCCTGGGTATAGCAAAGAATAAAGCATTCATACCTCGAGTAGTATAACCAATCCAAAGCCGCAACCCGCAGCCAGTTTTATAAGACTCAGATCTATGAGAATACCCGAGGTGAACACTAGGGCAGCCAATAAGTGAAACGATTTACGCATCGCCGTCGTCACCCTGGAGCATCCTCGTTTCCTCGCACGGAGAACCAGCAACACGACAGCACCGAGGACGAGGAACAGCCATGACGTTATTAATTGTATCTGAAACAGAATTCAGCCTTAACATTAATCAACTAAAGACCCGTTCGGGCGTTGCTCTCCTATTTTAAACACGAGAGCCCAAAAAGGGGTGTTTTTTTCAGGGTTACTTTATAAAGTAACTAAGAAAACTATAGTTCTCAAAATATTGTTCATACTTTTTTTTAGTTCCCGTTAAAAAATCGTCGGTGTAAAGGTAAAACTCACTAAGTACAGTACACTAGACAGAGATGTATCCGCTTTTTCACCTTGTTGCATTGTAATAAGGTTCAAAAGTGGATACAGTGTCGACAGGGCGATGTGTGCGTAGGTTTTTTTTGACATTTGACATGACGGATAAATCCGTCGATGGCGTTGGGATATATCCGTTAATGGAGGTAAACAGGTCAAACATTGGAATATTAACAGAAAATACTTACTCTTCTCACATTTAATATAAAAGCGATTAGCATTGGAATACAGGAAACTCCAAGAAAGAGCAGTTGAGCCAACTCAACAAGTACTCCCATCGTAAAAATGCTTATTAAACCAGATACATTTTCATGTTCGCTCTTCAAATTACTTAGAGCTGTAACAATCAATCCCACGGTTGATAACACTGTCTGAAAACATGCAATTAATAATACTCAGTACTTGAAACGAATTGAATCCTTTTTAAGAATAAGAATACTTTATTGCAATAAACGGGTTATTCCCACCTGTTACCACCAATTTGTTACCACTGGTAACAGCTAGGATTTTTTTCCCACCTGTTACCACTAAAGTACTCGGTGGTAACAAGTGGGAATATTTTTCCCATTTGTTACCACTAAAATATTTGGTGATAACTACACTTAAAACATTTGGTGGTAACAAGTAAGGGACACAAGTATAGCAAGACACAATTAATATGGCGTGCGTCAAAGGTCAAAGCTCTTACGCCGTTGACCAATAGTCTATTATTGCTTAATCCGCGCGCACACACATACACACACCCAACCCAACTGGGGCTCTATTCTACTCTGTAAAACAACATTGATTTTGGCTTGTTATCCTATTTTTAACTCGGCCGCCGTTTCTGTCAAGTAAATAATAGCGATCGTTTCATCAAATTGATTTGTTAATAATAATAACAATGCATGGCAAAGTTATTTAAAAATAAAACTTATTATTACTAGCATAGGTTCAAGTTTAGATAATAAGATATGTAATTATTAGACCTAGAGATTTTCCTAGCACGAACGACGTTTTGTTAGTGCTTGACACAATAAAAACATCGAACGTCTTGTTATCGATAAGTCCACTTCAATGTCATCGAGCTATTTTCATTGAAGTATGTGCCTAAAATATTAATAAATTGAAAGTTTTGTTATTAACTTATTATTATTATCTTACTTTTTAAAACACACATTGTTATATATAATATGACATAATGATTGTATTTTTTTCCTTATTGAAATGATTTTACTATTTTCTTATTAGGCACTTCAATGAGTTTTAATTTTGATTATTTTCTTAATAACTATGTTATAATGATGTACAATTATTTCCTCTATGACGTTGAAGTAATGGTTATCGATAGCAGGATTGTCGATGTTTTTACTGTGTCAAGCACTAACAACACGTCGTTCGTGCTAGGAAAATCTCTAGGTCTAGTAATTATACACACTCGCGGGCAAAACAATTGCATCACTTTGCATGGTTTCATGTCCACCCATTATCATTGTAAACCGGCTTTAGTTTCTGAAAAATTCAAATGAAAAATTGTAACCAAACATGCCGGCGCAGCATTTTTCAAACTATAATTTTTAAATACAAAGTGATGCAATTGTTTTGTTTGTGAGTGTATTTCATTTAAAACTAGGAATATCTACGAGTATGTATGTAATCGGCGAAGACACTCCCTGCTTCTTCATTTCCAATACATTATGTTTAAGCAACTGAGCAACAAAAAAAAAGGAGCATCTTTGTGGATTGAAAATACTCTATAATATAGTTCAACTTACAATGATAATTCTATCAACAAACTCAGGTACTTCAGACAACGAAACGATAGAGCAAGCTGACACGACTACCAGTATCACAAAGCCCTCTGACACAACCATGGCTTCGCCTATGGTAAACGTCTTGGGATAAGACAGTAACCAACGAAGCATATAACTTAGAAGATACATGGCCGGCAATGTAAACACCGTTGAGAATAATATAGCTGAAAGACAAAAATAGTACATTACTACAGAGGCCGGGAAGTAGGGGGTTGCCGGGCGAGTTATATAGACGGCCGAGCGAAGCGAGGCCTGATAGTTACGAGGCTGGCAACCCCTTTTCACGGCGAGGTATGTATAGTACTTTTCTCAAACATATGCAATGAAATAAAAAAAAACATGAGTGTAAATAGGCATTAGCGCGGATATTTTTGGTCCGATAACCATAAAGCTTATCGTCGGTGAAACTGCAAAACCGCGTCACATTTTAAATAAGGAGCAAAATGCACCTTTTTAACAATAAGGTAAGGTTTATGTTGCTCTATCATAAATTTGTTAGTTACGCGGTTTTGCAGTACCTATCACCGACGTTATATTGAAGCTGTGAAAAAAAACTCATGAATATTCCCTATTTTCATAATGTAGAAAACGAGATTTTTCATATTTTTTTCAATATCTAGTAGGGTTAGGTTTCATTTATAAATATCCTGAAAAAGCAACAGTACACATTACGACTACAAATTATTACGGCAGATGGTATCCCCTCGAAAACTATACTATTTTCTTAAATAAAGTCTCCTATGGCCTACTCTGGCGCTCAAGTTATAAATACCATATTTAATTCACGCGTTTCAATTTAAATTAATCCTTACCAACATAAATTTGAAGTTGTTTTTCTATTCATAAATAGAAATATGATTAATGGTATGCATCGCCCTTCCCACTAAAGAGCCTTGATTGATTTCAATGTTTGGTATGGTAATAACTTGAGCCCCAGTAGGACATAGGAAACTAATTATTCCAGAAAATAGTATAGTTTCCGAGGCAAGCGCAACAAATCTATTATATTATTATTTACATAAGTAGGAAGACATTAATAATGTTGCCATTTACTTTGCTCCATAAAAGAATACACCAGAAAACATGCCACCATTCCCGACTGCAGGCAACCGCCCCAATGATTTGCAGTTAGCACCATACAAGATATTGTCAAAAACAGGATGAACAACAAGCAATAGCATGCTAGGCCGACGCTTGTGAACGCAGCTAGCTCGTATGCCGTAGATACATCATACAGTATGGTATACACTGTCAAAATTGTGGGTAGGAGGATAAAACACCATAGTCCTTGTGATTTTGCTGGCCTGAAAATAAACAGAAATTCACAGTTTATTATGATAAATGATAAGCTGTAGATAAACTGTGCTGTATTTGCCACATTTTAATTTTAATATTTTTTTTCAGGGGAATGGCCAATTAAGAGAATGTGATGCTTAAATTGCATAGCTGTAAAACAAAACATATAAGCTCTGGGAGATGACATTTCTCACCCCCTAATTCAAGTCCAATTCCAATGTTGAAGCTATTATGAAAAACTAGGTCTGTATGTTTGAATTATTAAAAAAAAAAAAACTGTAAAGGAAAACATACAGACCTAGTTCATAATACCCACAACATATTTAAAACAGGTTTAAGCGTGGCTTCACATTCTTTTGCGCAAGAAACAAATAAAAATAATGGAAATGAACATACGCAATTTTAAATTTTCCTACAATTAATAAATTATTAATACCTACAAAATATTTTAAACAAACTGGGCATGTGCAAGTTGTTCTCGTACAACGAGGGTTCTATACCGCCGCATAGTATGTATTAATTATATTCAGATTTTAATTCAATTTCCAATTGAATCAGCGCAATAGCAAATCACACTTGCCCATTTTTAGTATGATACAGCTGTTTAAAGTTAGGACTGACAGACAGACAGCGAAGGCATAATAAGGGTCACGTTGAGCTCTCTTTGGACACGGAATCCTATTTTTTTTTTAACCAATGAATTAGGGGATGAGAAATGTTATCACCTGAAACTAAATGTGTATAGAATTTTTTTGACAGCTAAGCGATGCCATGCGGCGGTTTATAATCTTCTTAACAATCGTAATTTTTTTAATGAAATAGAGGAAGACTGTTGTGTCTGGTACTGCATTACAGAGATAATTTAATGTATAATGGTCGAGACTTCGGTGTAAAGGTGCATCGATTCAGTTAGGAATATATCCTTGGAATGAAACACTTATCGCTTATCACGCGTTGACCACTGGACAAGATCATTATTATAAATATTACCATGTATACACAACACTTACCTTGTTAGAAAGCCCCCTCCAATTAAGTTTGACGTTATATGGGTATCTATTTGTATTAAATCAGATGAAAATTTATCTCTGTTCTCATAAAAATATGAAAAAAAAGGAATGGAATTCATTTTGTTTAACAAGATAAAAGTGTCGCACTTCAAAGTAAAGATTCGTTTTAGCACGATCTATCTGTAACCAAACCAAGACGTCCACTAATTACAAAATTTACATTACAAACTTGATTTGACACTTGCTTGACTGACGTGCGTCCAGGGTAGCCAATTGGTACAACTCATTTAGTGCCAAAATTATCAGAAAATGTTTTTTTTTTATATACTTTTGTTAACGTTCTTGTCGGGTGGCTAGAAGTATAATTCATAAAAGAGTTTTACGTGATCACATATTATGATTATTTTAAGGACATAAAAGTATTTGAAAACGTCACTAATGTCTGTTTCAACTGAACCTAGCGACGCCGTACAAGAATTTAAATAAATAATCGCCTTTTTTTAAATACCTCGTCTGTGAGTAAAGCACTGAATTGGTCCAATCCCTGAAAAGTTAAATGTGACTAGGCTTGCACCAGGGATCAGCTTAAAGCCCTTATCTGATTCTCCTGATTATGGACATTTATGGATGCCCTGAAATCGAACAGGAGGAGGTACCATGGTGTTCACCGACGATTTTGTATAGGAAAAGTGGCGGGAAAGACTGAAGAATGTTGTTGGACTGAAAATCAGTGTTCCGACTTTCAGTATCTTGGATCGTCGATCTAACATAACAGGGATATTGACCAGGACTACGTACGTCAGGAATATAATAAATGCGGGGTCATTTAAATGACGACAGGTCTTTGAGGCCATACACATGTGATCCGCAAATGCTCAAGCTCAGGGGTAAGACTTATAAGACCATTGTGAGACCAACCGTCATAAATGGGTCTATGGCCCACGGAATTGATAAAATGTTTTTTCTCTTTGTATCGGCCTATCAAGGAGAACGATGAAAGGAGACTGCATGTGGCGGAGATGCAGATGTTACGCTGGATGTGTGGCGTAACTAGAATAGACAAGATTAGGAATTAATACAGTAGATGAAGCCTGAAAGTAGCACCAATAATGAAAAAGTTGAAGAGTAGGTAATAGATTGGCGTGGTATAGTATAGACATGTCATGAAGACTATTGAAACATAACTAGAACAGTGTTATGTATGAATATAAATGGATATAAGGGTTAAATAAGACCGAAAAATGTTTGGGTGGAATTTATGTGTATGAAAAGTATAATTAACAGCGCAAGATGAAAATATGTTGTTCTGACACCACTTACGAAGCAGGAGTAAGATAACTAAAAGAAGAAAAACACTATTTGAGGGCATAAGTACTGAGCGACAAAGGTTGCTTTGTAAAGAATCAAATCATTCTGTTTTACAAATTTCTGGTACTCTAAATCATTCGAAAAGGTACAAAATTTGTTCTATAGGTGAATGGCAGGCAACACTGACAAAGTCCATGTGGTGGAGATCCTAGTCACACCTAAAGCGTTTTGGTGACTATTGCGTTGGACACAAGGCCGGTTCAGATCCCTAGCTTGATAAGAAGTGGAAACATAGTATAATACTTAGGTTTTGGATCGAGTTATATACTTTTATGTAAAAATATGTTTTTATTTTAATCTACAGATAAGCGTAGTTCGTAATTGTAAGGGTACTCTAGCGTGCCACGAAGCGCAATGTCAGCAAGTGTCAAATGCTAATGTCTAATCAAACTTCATTTTACGCACATTTAATTTAGTCCATGTGCCCTGTGGTTTGGTTTTGCTTTGGATTTGTCTTGGTTTTGTTTTGCGTGCAATATCAGGCGAGACGTGCGTGAATCGCGATAGTAAAATTGTTATCACATCACAATTCACAGTTCGGTAGGAAAAGGGAAAATCAGTAGCCGGCCGGCATTACTACGCAGAGTGTCGTATTATTCAGCTCAAAATGCTGCGGAATATTGGAAAAGTTGTTACGCAAAAGGCGAGATTCGCTACTGCCGCCGCGCCGGCACCTCAAACCAACCCAGACATTCTATACACTGGCGTAAGTATATAAATTTGATTACGCATAGAAGTGGAGGTCGTCTAGTTTGTTTTTTTTTGTTTATCCGCTTATAAATCTAATTTTATACGAATGTGTTTGTTTGTTACATTAGTTAGTTTTAAATAAAACACCGGGAAACAGGCGCGATTTAATGTATGTATGTAAATAGAACACTGAGACGGTATGTAAAATTGTAAATATAATGTGATTTAGGTATGAAATATGTTTGACCTTGAATTAATAATAATATTGTTTACAGTATAATCTTAGATTATAAAGTTGTGATGTAAGTTGTGGTATCAATGGTGGTAATAATACTGAGTAATTTTTTGCAAGTTTCCATAACCAATTTCTTAATTCTTTACATCCCTTTGTTTTAATATTACAATCTCGCTTTATAACTCTGCTCTATTGGGTTTACTCAATTTCTTAAAAATATTAGAACTATAATTACACTACACCAATCCAGTGTGCGATAGGATATACTCAAGGCAATTTAAACTATATTCTGTTGAGCATAAAGTTATTTTTTATTTGTTTCAAAATTGATAATTAATAGCATTTAGGAGCAAAGGAACTTTTTTTTTGCAAATAGACTAATATTTCGTAAATAAATGTTTCTAAAGTGTGAAAGAATTTTTGGATTATAAACCTGTCTAGATTTTAATTATTATTATTATTATTAATGAATAATGACTAACTGAAATGGACTGAATGTAAATTTTATTTAATATATAATTTTCTATACTTAATTATTAGGACTAATGTAAGTACTATATTCGTTTTGCTTATTTGGTCTTATGAGTAAGTGAATTGTGTATACATCTGTAAGGATAGAACTTGGTGATACAAATAATTAAATGTTTGTGACAACCCATAATACCCAAATTCCATACACAATAAAGATGTATGATGATTTTTTATTTGTTAGACTTATTGGTCAATTTCTATGAGATTGTTATTCAATATTTAACGTTTTATTTAAATTCGAAAAAATCTCTCTGTTTGTACTCTGGTAAATATCACAAAAAAATTAAATAAATAGTAACCAAATCAATCAGTAGCCACTACTAGCCAGGTATAATATAACTTGCCAATAACATCCCTTGTTTTCAGTTGTTCATCAACAATGAATGGCTGAAGTCTTCAGACGGCAAGACTTTCCAGACTATCAATCCGGCTAACGGCAAGGTCATTGCTGACATTCAGCAATCCACCACTTCTGATGTGGACCAAGCTGTCCAAGCTGCTAACGATGCATTCAAGTATGTACTTTGTATATGCTTTGGCTACAAATAACACTGACATTTGTGTAATTGTATCATTCCCTCATTCTCCTGAGTCATTGAAGATCATGAAGATTGTTTTTTTTTTTTTTTCGATGTATGATTTTGCAAAGAATTTTTGTTTTGTTAAATTATAACTAGGCTTGGGACTTTTGGATGCTCGCTATGGTTTTAGATTCCACGGAGTCGCCATTATGTTAAAATATTATTTTTCGAAGTCAAAGTCAAAGTGTAAAAATAAAACATGTTAGATTTACGCTGTTATATCGATCGGTAATAACCACGTTATTATGACTGCAATTAATTTTATCATTAATTTATTAGTTAAAATATAGAAAAAATAATAGTGATCCATTCTTAGTACCATTTTAATGATGAACATGAAATAGTAATAGATGATGATTATGATGCACTGATTCAA
Source organism: Acleris emargana (assembly GCA_927399475.2). NCBI lineage: Eukaryota > Metazoa > Arthropoda > Insecta > Lepidoptera > Tortricidae > Acleris > Acleris emargana. Next base: position 14,727,759 of record OV656853.1, on the reverse strand, counting down.
AAAGCCTGTACCTCATCAAAAATTTAGAAGTGGCGACTAATATTAGATTGAAAAAGGCATTTTTGTTATTGTTACTTAAAGTATTTGTTTTAGTTTATTTTGTTTACTAGCAATAGAGTATTTTATTATTGGTAATTATTATACATACAAGTTGTATGTACTTATCCACTTTGACTTTGACTTCTAAAAAAATATTTTAATATAATGGCGACTCCGTGGATTCTAGAACCATAGCGAGCATCCAAAAGTCCCAAGCCTAATTATAACACAAAATGAAGTAATTTTACAGCCAACAAAATGAATATGTATCAAAATTTTGTAGACTTAATAAAAACGAATAATATGCGTAGGTACTAAAAAAAAGTTTTCAGCCTAGAAACTTACTTATTGTCAGCAATGTTAAGTATATATTGCTATACAGTTAACTATTAAACCAGTTTAGTTCCTACTTGCTAGTACTTTCAACATTACTTGCTAATCGGCTACATTCTGGGGAGATCAAGTTTATTTACATATTTCCTTGCTTTGTTGGCTTACGGCGATTTCTAGCCGTAACACATTCAGTAATTTAGTACATAATTGCATCTAGGGTTACCAAATTCCTGATGAAATAGTAGATTTAATTTTTTTTCCTGACAACATTGCACTGCTTGATCAAGACAGCATCAACTCAAAATCATTGTTACTTTTGTTTCAAGCTCATAGACGTTGTATTAAAGTTAAAATACAGTTGTATTTTGAGTTACTACACTTTTGATCAGCCAGTGCAACATGTGGATCATTAAATTGTGTTTTGAAAATATATATTATTAAATTTTTAATATTAAAAATGTCGTGTTTGATTTTCAAACAAATAAAACAAATCGTGGGTAAAACTGCAAAACCGCGTTAGTGACATTTTAAATAAGGAGCAAAATGCACCTTTTTGATAAGACGGTAAGGTTTAATTTGCTCTATCATAAATTTGTTAGTTACGGTTTTGCAATATCACCGACGAAATATTATTTGTGGCGTGTGTGGTCACCAAAAGTAGTTACTCAAAAAACATTTCTTTCAAATTCATGTCATTTGGTAACCCTGGCCGCAGTAAATTTCTTGTGTAATTTGAACGAAGAGTGATCCCTGGTCATCCTGTGAACAGGCTCGGCTCGAAGTGGCGCACGATGGACGCGTCCCAGCGCGGCGAGCTTATCAACAAGCTGGCCAACCTAGTGGAGAGAGATGCTGCCTACATGGCTGTGAGTCCTTGATGATCCACTCCTTTTCGTTATTGGGTAACGAACTGCAAACGGCCGCGAACATAAATCTAGGACCCTTTTCAAAAAAATGTTTTTGAAGTCGTCAATGTTATTAGAGATGCCAAATCATATGTAAGTTATAGGAAACTCAACCTTATTGCTGTAGAATGTCAGATTGACTTTGGACCTAAGGTGGGTCACAAATATAAATATTTGACTGTAGATAAATTCACACACTATAAAAAGTAGGTACAGTAAAGGAAATTGATTCCTAAACCATTTTGGACTATGTCAGAGTGACGTAATCAATTAAAACGTAAGAGACTTCTTATGATTTTATTTACAGTGTCACTCTGACATAGTTCAAAATGGTCTAGGAATCAATTTCCTTGACTGTACAGTCACGAACTTGGATTGTTGAGCCACTTGCGATTGTTCGTAATTTAGCCGTTTATTCAATAACCGATGTCAACGACTGGCTGACAGCTATTCGATTTGCATTACATAGCCAAATTAGAAACATGGGTAAGTGGCTCAACAATCCCGGTTCGCGACTGTACCTGGATGACCTGTATTTCTTTTGTAAGTTTTCCAAAAATGAAACCTAGCTAGATCGATTTGTCGCCCCCGAATACTAAACATTGATAAATTATGTACCTCTTCGCTGCCGCTGCTGTCATTTTCCGTACGCACACCCTGTTCACCTAGCATATTAAGAAACGAGGTACCCTTCCTCAAATTTGGGCACATCTTTAAATGGCCTTCCCGGCAACAAACTCTGCAAACATCATTTTTAAACTTGCTTGTTCCATGTCTCGTGCTTTTCCCCACATGCTGAACAGCGTTTGTCACTCACTTCTTTGCTATTAGGAACACTTTTTAAAAGTGTTTGTTTGCAATCCGCTCCGCTTATGTTCCTTGGCCCACAGGCTGGAGCGCGGTATGGAATGCGCGTGACGTCACGGCCTGCGCTGGCGCGGCGCAAAATCATAGTTTTTATACGCGCGTATCGTTATTACTCTTCGCCACTGAAGAATATTGTAATTCCGTTTATAATAGCTACCGATCTCGAAGAACGCCAATAAAACACGTCCGCTCCTTATTACACTTTATTGAAAGAGTAAGATGACAATTACGTTTTTGAGTATGACATGAAACAAACAAACCTTTTTATATTCATACATTACAATATATACACATATGTAGAATTGCTCGTTTAAAGATATTACATACATATTAATATTCAAGCCAAAGCGGCATTAACTTAAAGTTGAATGAATATGTAACACTTGCTCAGGGTTTACTTTACTGTAATTTCGCTGCAAATCAACTGCTATTAACTACTACAAACTCCGTCCGTACACGGATTGTGTACACTAATAACTGAACCGCTTCAAAAAGGTACAGGTGCGATATTTTACTACTGTCCGCGAATTAAATTTTCAAGGTCAAATGCGTGAGGCAAGATTATAATCAAACTTACATTTGTTTTTCAATTTATCACGCTTGTGTTGGTGATCAGTCGAATGGAAATAAATATGTACGTACGATTTCAACGTACCTCGTAGTTTGATGTAGATACTGTTTTATTTAATTTATATATTTAGAGTTAGTCTTATTTAATTTTAGTTTTATTTTTCAGTTATTGTGTTATGGTTGATGTATTATTTTATGTCGTTTTATGTAGATACTATGCTATTTTGAGGCGTTATCAAAATGAGTAGGTATAGGCTAGCGGTCACCAATTAGTTTCGCTCGGGGTCCGTTTTAAGAAATGAAATGACCATCGCTGCCCGCCCAACATTTTATAGAAAATATATTTATTAAACAAATGTAATTACGGAAATAACAAAGGTATATTTACATCTTCGAAGTTCATCTTCGAAAATGCTGCTTCACAAATGTATGTAGACCCAAAGAAAGTAAAATTTTTGAAGTAAATTTTTGTAGTTCTGGATATTTATTTTGTTTCGCACTTTCGCAATCCGCGAACTCTTTCTCGCTTGTTAGCTCATTACTTCGCCCGGCCCATTTTTGTATTGACGTCAACGAAGATAATGCGGGGGAATCGGGGGATACATTTTTCTTAAATTACGTACTCTGTAGTGCAAGTTGCTGTTCTCGCGGTCCGCACAAAAAAAGGGTGACCCCTGGTATAAGCCATAGGCATTCCTTAATGGCTAATACTAAGATTAGTAAGCACATCACGTAGAGTTTGAACTCGTTTGACTTGTTTTATAATAGCAAGTTAGTGAAACAAGAAACCTAGAGTCAGCTGGAATTTAAGTGTATAGATATAAAATTCCACGACAACATTTTATGGTGGCTTGACTGGTCAGGTGTAGGTAACTAAATCTTAGAAAAACAAGTTGATGGAACTACAGTTAGTGCACGAGAGTTTGCTCTTGCGGTGTCCCCTCAGTTATTTTGGCCATAAAAGGATGAAAAAACTGGTGGAGAAAAGTTGTAATTACTCAATTAACAAGACTTTGTAGAACCTGCTGTTGCTGGGAGGAGGCGCTTCAAATTAGTAGCCAATACTACGAGTATAGTTGAAATTAATAAATATGGTATTTGCTACTCAATATAATATTAAATATACTAGTTGACTAGACAGTAGTGGCTACAGTGTAGGGCGGTGAGTGACTGCGTTCCCATCGCCTCTATAAACTAGGTTCCCTGCGTTTCCCACCTCGGAGAAACAATTCACAGCAATAGCACGCACCGGCATCGCTCTTTGTCAACAGGAATGCAGGTGCGACTGTGTACCCCCAAATTCACAAGTTAAACGATGATATTGAAACTATTCAGTAGGTCCCTTCCATTGATTCATCTCCTGTCCCAACCAGAGTCTCGAAACGCTGGACAACGGCAAGCCGTACCAGAACAGCTACTTCCACGACGTGCAAGGCGTCATCAAGAACCTTCGATACTACGCCGGCTGGGCCGACAAGAACCATGGATTCACGCTGCCCGCTGACGGGAACTACTTCGCGTACACCCGCCCGGAGCCAGTCGGTAAGTGACAAGAGCGAATAGGGTGCTGTTGAACCAGTGAACTGTATCGTCATTTACGATCAGGTGAGATCGCTGGTCAGTCTTATCAAAAAAGTTTCCGACGTCTTCCCATTGGAAAGAATCTGGGTCTCTATTCTACAGGGTAAAAACCATATTGTCTTTGACGTGTTATCGTATTGTTAACGTTACAATAGCTCTTATTTCCTTGACAGTAATGACAAAACAAAAGCGATATTGTGTTACCGTGTAAACCTTGAGCAAGGTCCGCCCGGATCGCTCCCACCATCCTGACCCCTAACCTGACGCCAAGAAGCGATTGCACGCTGTCTGGAAGTAAGGCAGCCGGTGACATGACTAGCATAGAGGCATTCCATCTTTGTCTTCAGGGTTATCAACGCATTTCTAATATCTGTAGGCCTTGGAGGCTGGTTGGGTTGTTTGCTTGTGATACTTAAATCTTGTGCATGATCCAGCTCGCTTCCATCATTTTACTTGGTAATCTGTCGCGAAGCGGTCTTGGTACTGTTATTTCCGGAGTGGGTTTAAAACAACTGGTGAAATTACAAGCATTGATGCTATTGTTTCTGTCGGTGTCGTATAACAATATCTTGCTCCCGTATTTGTTTTTCGGCTGATTACATAAATCCCCTGATAAGAAAAGCTAGCAAGATTAAGATGTGTACGGTCTTAGTGTTGATTCGCCAACGCATCAGTTTGTACTTTAATTTACTGAATAAATATATTGAAATTTTTGTTGCGGAGTTTAAAAGATTTTAGCGCACAGACAGCAAGAGCGACTTTGTTTTATTTATTTTATACTATGTAAAGATAAAGAAGTTAAAGAAAAGACATGTTTTTTTTTTTACTTTGTCTAAATTACCGTTTTATAGAACCGATCGGTGTACCAGTTAAGGTTGGCGCAGACATAACCGCTCGGCACCGGATTAGCTCAAAGTGAGACATTGAAAAGTGAGTTAAATTGAGCGGTTATGTCTGCGCCAAAAAATATCAGTACCAGTTCAATATCATACTCATCTATTATCACAATATCAAGGTTTTTCGTTGCCACTAACAGTCCTATCAAGAATCAAATCAAATAATTCAAATATTATCAAGCAAATATTACAAAGGGTATCTAGCTAAATCTATTGCGCAGACGTCACTGGTTATTATCATTTTTTGTTTTTGTCAATTGTATGTGTGTTTTGAATTGCGCAAATAAACGTTTTATCTATCTATCTATCTATCTGTATTAGCTTGTATGGAAACAATTGCTGGTTATTTTTTATTTGTTTCTATAATTTCGCCGGTCATGGTTTTGATAAATACGTATTCTGCCTAAAACTTGGCTTCCAACTTCGCCTTTCTCAAGCGATATTCTATAAATGTCAACGATATAAACAGAGCTCGTATTTAAACAAACACACAGGCGCCAAGGGCGAGTCATTCATTTAACGCCCTAGTTTTATATCATAATTTGAAAAGTATATTATAACCATAGCGGTGCCCCTTAAGCAACGCCTCCCTGGGCGACCTCCCTGGTCGACCGGGCAACCCCCCCTAAAATCCCCCTGCATATAAATGATGGTGAAAACCATATCAAAATCCACCCAGTCGTTTCTAAAATTAGCAGGATAGTGTTTATTTTGTCTATGGCATCGACTAAGGTCAAACAATAAGAGGTTATCTCTGTACAATGTGCTTGTCATGGTTATGTAATTTATTTTGATCGGCCGTCGCGATACGTTTGTTTATAAGCAGGGGCCACTTTTGGTGCCGATGATGTCAAATGCTCTGCTTTCATTTAGTAGATTTTCACGTATTAACTGGTATAAAAAAATAATGTAAAATAAAAGGCGGTAAAATTATTAGAGTTAAATACAGATCAAGCCAGCTGTATAGGTAAGTATATTTTTTACGATTTATAGCAAAAATGGCAAATTGAGACAATTATCTTTTATGAATGAATGTCAATGCCAGAATAGTATTTACGCTTGCTTAATAATACAATAATAAATAAATATCAGGGGACAATCTCACCAATTGACCTAGTCCCTAACTAAAATCTAGCCTTGTACTACGGGTTGGTACCCATAAGTAAACATCCAAGACTCAGACTAGGCTAACGCGTCGTCATAACTTAATCATACTGATTTTTATTATTAAAGGTTTTTAATGACAATGTTACTCGACGATTTTTCCTACCGTCCTTCTCAATATCAGTAGATATCGATGAACTCAGGAAGTACTCTAGCTAAATTACAACCTTTCAATACTACGAGTAGTCTTTCATTTTTAATCGCCTGTATACAAATCGACGTCATCGGCACCAAAATCGCGACCTCTGTTGATAAGATACTGCAAAGTGGCACGATACCGATAATTTTGCAACCATTTAAACCTTCATATTCATATTTATGCATTGCTTTACACGGGCATACAGGGTGCCTCTGACCTTGGGGCTTTAAATGCATAGATCAATTCTACTCCTGAAACTAAACTTCTTTTGTTCTGTAAGTTGTTAAAAATATGTTCTGTTTAAATTTATTTTTTATCATACAAGTTAAATCTAATTTTCAATGTACGCGATCCAATTCTCCATTTTCCTTTAGCCCTCGTACCAAGGTAATGTCGCCCCCGTACCATGAGATAGTGATTACATGGCCAGTATGTAATACACTGATTTTACAATTAGACTTTAACTTAAAATTTAGATAACTAATTGATATTAGTTATCTAAATTTAAGTTATTTTTTCATGTTGCAGAACAAAAGTAGTTCAGTTTAGCGAGTAGAATCGATCGTTGAAATTAAAGCCCCAAGGTCAGAGACACACTGTATAGTAAAGGGAGTTGTTATTCTGATAACCTTATCTTTACTTATCAAAAGTAGACTGCTTATTTTCGTGTGCATTTGATATCTAAATATAGTGAATCGAATCATATTTTCGTGTGCATTTTGCACTACAATATAGCAAAGTTGATATTTATTTTGAGTTTGAGTTTAACCCTTTTCCAGGCATTGCTAAAGTAAGGATACAAGCAAGAAATGGAATAGAGCCACGAATTCGTAACTACCTGAAGGATACTGATCCATGAAGTCATATTTCAGGAAAGTTCAATTAAATTGGTGTCATAAATGTAGTAAGTTCAATTTTGAGCGACATTAATGTGGTCGATGAAATGTACTATGCCTGGAAAAGGGTTAAGTAAGGACAGCCAAGATTATCTTATACGAATTGATTTGTCCCAAACTGAGCTGAACCTAAAAAAAAATTACTCAAGGTCATCACGTCCAATCTATTTTTTACTAAGCTTTACACCACCACCGATGATAGCAAGAAGGTGGTAGGGCATAGTTAAGGTTGTTTTTTTGTGGCAAGGACAATGCAAGACGAGAGAAGACCGATAGACATTTACATTGTCAAGGCTACAACCAATGCCTGCAATCCTAAGTCTGCAAATGCGTTGCCAACCCTGAGGACTTATTTGGAATGACACAATGCTAGTTACATGGGTTGTCTTATCCCCACAAAGGAACGCAAGTTACATAGGTGCTCGTTTTGGCGTTATAGCAGTCCCGGAACAACGCCCCGGGGGTTTTAATCCGTGCAAGACGGGCGTAAAGGCTCAAGTTTAATTTTCGATAGCAATGCATTAACAATGCTTGTAGAAAAGCGTGCGGGTTATGACGCAATGAATCTGAACCTTAGCTAGGTTAAAACTTAGGTTACATTTATACAGCTAAATAGATGGTAAAGTAATGGTTGGTGGTGGTCGGCAGGCGTGTGCGGGCAGATCGTCCCGTGGAACTTCCCGCTGCTGATGGCGGCGTGGAAGCTGGGCCCCGCGCTGGCGGCGGGCTGCACGCTCGTGCTCAAGCCGGCCGAGCAGACGCCGCTCACCGCGCTCTTCCTCGCGCAGCTGGCCAAGGTGCGCCCGGGGGACGGCCATGTCACGTCCAACACTTGTTGTTCAGAGACAAGATGCTTAACGCTATCGAAAGACATTTTCTAAAACTATCATCGATTTATAAGTTTTGGTACTTACTAACATTTTCATGAATAATAAAACCTAATTAAAATATCAGTATCTCCGTCCGCTTGTCAAAAATCCGCAACATTCCTGGACTATAAGTGTGCATTGTACTTTTATTAATCTTAAGTACCCGAAACCGACGTGCGTGCATGACTGTATGAATGTGGAAGAAGCGAAATAAATTTGTCAAGATCGTAGCAAGTGGAAAGAAGTGGTCTCTGCCTACCCCTCTGGAACAAAGGCGCTAGGCGTGATTTAAAGTATGTATGTATGTATTTTATATTTATTCAGGAACACATTCGAACTTCGTCCGTGGAGTTTCCATTATCGTTATTTCTGCAGGAACTTTTAAAATTAATATACACAGCTGACGTGTTGTTCTAAATGTTGCAGGAGGCCGGATTCCCGGCGGGCGTGATCAACGTGGTCCCGGGCTATGGCGACGTGGGCGCCGCGCTCGTCGCGCACCCCAATGTCGACAAGATCGCGTTCACTGGTAACGTTGCACTTTTTAATTTGGTTAGCGGGTGGGATACAAATGACGCTGCGGTGCAGATATCGTTACTAAACGTACAACATTGTTTTTGATTGGAGTAGTTCATATTTATCTACTTCCTCAGCTTTAAACCTCTACACGGTCGGAACAAACAACTCAGCCAAGGTCAAGTTGTTTTCTCAGCTTCAAATCATTCACACACATCATTTACACGATGAACTTTTTGTTCAACTCGACCGAGAGACGCGCGCAGAAGCGCGTGGAGCTCACCCCATGTGCTTCTGTTTAGTCCATTAGAGCAAATACTTTTTTACCGAACAATTGTCTTGGCTTGGGATATCCAAGGACTTATGTATGTATGTAAACACTTTATTGTACAAAAGAACGAACACAACAATACAATTAATATAAAAATATGTACAAAGGCGAACTTATCCCTTTAAGGGATCTCTTCCAGCTAACCCTTGAGAGATTGAGAAGAGTGAAAGGTTGTGCAACGAGTAAACAAGTGTACAAGAACAAGAATATAACACATTAACCCTTAGGTGCATACGGTATCAAAAATGATACCAAGGCTTTTTTTCGTCTTTTTAACAAAATTCAGATAATTTAATTCCTTGTATTCTTAGACTATATTGTTGTTTTTCCTTTTTGTGAGAAGAAGATAATTTTTACTACTTTTTGCATGGAGTATCAAAAATGATACCATTTATGTGTAAAATAATAAAATAAAATATAAAATGAGTATGATTTTTTTAATTATTTTTCCCGTAATCTAAATGCATTTTTCTATTACATATCTGTTTTTCAAACGAAAATATTAAATCATGCAGCTAAGGGTTAAGTAACCAATACAACTAATATAAATAAAATTAAAATAAAACTACATTCAAATACCTACATAAATAGATACAGAAATATATACTAATAGTTAAATGTACATACATAAACTACATTTTACGTACCTAGAGGATAATTGATATTTAGGAGCTAGAGTCAAGCCAGAACTTCTTTAATTTGCCTTTTAGGGAATCTACCGTTTGTGATTGCCTAATGCCAGTCGGTAGCCGGTTCCACAATCTGACAGAATGCACCGAGAAGGATTTGGAATAGGATTTGGAATTGTGGGATGGGAATGCGAGGGTTAGATTGGCCTTTGAGCGCAACCGGTTTTGGGAGCCGGTGGCCATGAACCTAAATCGCTCAGAAAGGTAGAAGGGAGCACGAGGATTAAAAATAGTTTTAAAAAGCAGCGACAAGATGTGAACGTTTCGGCGAAAACGAATAGGTAACCAGTTTAGCTGTGCACGGTAGTGGGAGACGTGATCGTATTTACGTAGGCCGAAAATGTATCTAATGCACACGTTTTGGAGTCCATAGTCCACTTATAATAAGTCCATAGGAGTGTCTATAAATGACATTGTCGAAATACCATCAAGAACCCCTTAACATTGGTTGAGTTGGGTGGTTGTTCCGACCATGCAGAAGGGGTATTAGCAGGACCCATCGATAGCTAATTGAGGAAGCAAGTCTAATACGAACTTATCCGACAAAATACTACGTTGTATGTTTTGCACTACATCTGTTCCCCCCTATCTGTCGTTAGAGGCGACTGGAAGCCTTGGAGCCAAGGAGTGGGGGCACAAAGATCATCATTATTTCAGCCCACTGCTGGTATAGCCTTCTTTCAAGGCGGGCCACAATACTTTATCATCTAGTTTGATTTGATTATTGCATTGTGTAGAAAGTGCCGGTCCTATGAAGGTGTCGCAACCTTCAATTTAAGATGCTGCCTTTATTCAGCACGGTAAAAATCATATTGTGTTAGAGCTGTTATCGTATTGTCACCGTTTTGATAGCTCTTATTTACTTGACAGTAATGGCAGCTCACGTCAAAACAATACCATAACAGGTCAAATACGATATTGTTGTTATTGTTGTAAAAACGATACGATATGATACGATATTGTTTTCCAAAAAACGTGCTCATAGTTAAGGACTAAAATTAACAAATGTAACTTTTCCATTACGTAACTGCTATAAGACTAATAGTGGCGTCACAGAGAAAACTTCTGTTGCTACTGCAACCGTTTTACTAACGGGTGAGGATTGAAACTGCTTCGGTTACCGAATGTGAGATACCGCCTATTGGCGTATGAAGGCAGGATTTAAATGCATGACTGTTTTTAGTCCTTAACTACGTGCACTTTTTTTTGGAAAAGGCCCTGATGTTCCAAGAGGCCTGATTTGAGAGCTGTCAACGCGGTACAAAATATAACCTCAAACATCTCGCACATATTTTGAACTCAATTGACAGCTGTCCAATGGGGCCTTTTAAAATGGCGCGACTATAGTTCGTTCTTCTATTACCGAGTAGGTACTACTGGTACTAGTTTTATAATGTGCTTTAATGTAAATGGGTGGATCAACTTTTTTTTGTTGTTATTCTGTCTCGTAGCCAGGAGACAACAGTGATAGAGTTTCTTAGGAAAAATGTTATAATATATCGCACTGCCAGATCAATAGTCTAGTAACTCAAAATACAACTGTATTTTAAAATCAACTTTAATACAACGGCTATGAGTTTGAAACATAACTAACATGATTTTGAGTTGATACAGTCTTGATCTAGCAGTGCGATATACTTCCAGCACACTCAGGAGAAAGGCCATAAAAGAATGGGTGTGTAATTGCCAATAAAACAGTTTTTTAGTGGACTTATATCCTTTGAAATTATAGTGACCCAGGAGACGTCACCATGGCAACGAGCTACAAAGAAAAGTAGATTGACCCAAATCTCATTGAACAGGGTCGACGGAGGTGGGCAAGCTGATCCAGCGCGGCGCGGCGGACTCCCTGAAGCGCATAACGCTGGAGCTGGGCGGCAAGTCGCCCAACATCATCTTCGCCGACGCCGACGTGGGCGCCGCCGTGGAGCAGGCGCACCACGCGCTCTTCTACAACATGGGCCAGTGCTGCACCGCCGGTACACACTGCTTCACTATGTCCTGGACAATATACTGTGGTTTTTTTACAGGGACAGAACGAGTTCATCACCCCCAGAAAAAAATCTTAGAATTAGGAAACATTAGGTTTATTGTTGTGAAAACAAATTAGTAATAGTTATTCGGGCAACGAGAGACCACAATCGTTGCAACACGACCGAAACGTAGAGGTATATACAGGGTGTATTGCAAGTCGTGTGCCAAATGAATAGGGTGGGTAGCTAAGGTCACTTGCAACACGTTTTGGGCCTATTAACACTCATCCTACCCACGGTGTTTTTATAATATATATTTTTTTTAAATCTCGGAATCTTCCAAAGTTAACCATTTTGTTCACCCATCTTTTTTTTAAAATGTGACATCACAAAAGTATTTGTAGTTTTTTTATCTCTAATGTTTGCGCATTCTAATGATATGTTATTTTTATTCATATAGTAAACAAATAAAAAAATATTAGCCAACAAAGTGTGAGACAGAAAATAAAAAATCGTCACGGTCAACTTTACGGCACAATTAAAAAAAATGTAGAAGCTCCTCAGATCTTCCAACATCATACACTATACACGACTTGCAATACACCCTGTATAATGTTTTTACGCGATTAAGTGCCGTTTTAGATTTATAACAGCATGAGAGTCCAAAGTTATTTTTTGCTACGAGTGCCTGTTTTGCATCCTGAGATTGCGAAGGATTCTATAATTGAATCACGAGCGTAGAGTGATTTCAGTTTAGAATCCCAAGCGCAACATAGTATTGAAAGTCCACGAGATGCAAATGAATTTGATCTCGTGTGTACAGTCAGCTGCAGAGAAAAGGATACCCCCCCCTCCTTTTTTTTCGAAAATCTGTGGTTAGATTTAAATGATTTTGAGTTTATGTGTAGACAATAGTAAAATCTTCAATTCACCGAAAAATCATAAATTTAACCACAGGTTTTTGAAGAAAATCGATCCTTACCAGGAGGCCCGGGGGGTATCCTTTTCTCTGTAGCTGACTGTACATACTTTTCTACTTTTCACCTCAGCTGTGAGAACCTAAAGGTAAAAAATATAGTATGACAGGTAAAAGTTAAACTTCATGTTTATTTCCCACCTAGCGAGCCACGCACTACCGCTATCACCACTCATTTATATTGTTAAAAACAACACAACCTGCCTTTTTTGAGGTGCTCAAGTGAAACAGTATTTTTTTTATTAGTGCATGTTTTTCCTGTATCTCCTCTGGTTTCGGATTTACCCATGCCATCCCGATTAGAAAATATATTATTATAATCTATTTAAAAGGTGTGTATGCCAATAGTTCGGTCATGCTCATAAACATTTTAGAGGAAATTAATTCATCACTTTGATTGCGGCCGTAAAAACGATATAAACCAACAAATTCGCAGAATAATGAATCTTTATTCAATGTAATTGCTGTTAAAACTCATTTGAGCAGAATAAAACGAAAACAAAACGTACCGCAATTAAATTATTTCAATATCACTAACTACATCAACCCAATTTCGTCAAGAATATTACATTCAGAATTTGCACACCTGTTTTGTACATCTATTCAAACAACGACGTTGGACATCTTTGTGTTTTTCGTCCGCAGGTTCCAGAACGTTCGTGCAGGATAAAATCTACGACCAATTTGTAGAATTGTCCGCAAAACGCGCTCAGAAACGTGTCGTCGGAGACCCCTTCCACGCCAGCACCGACCACGGACCACAGGTGCTTGTCGTACTCTCTCTTACTTTCATGATATTTAACGATACTTGTGTAAATGCAGTTGAAATGCGCTCTTTGCGTAGTATGTGTGGTGTGAAACTGATTGATACAGTTAGAAATGAAAAAATCAGAGAGAAATATGGTATAAAAGAAGATGTAGTGACTAAGATTGAAAAGGGCATGCTTCGATGGTTCGGTCATTTGGAAAGGATGGATGAAAGAAGATTGACGAAAGAGATAAACAGATCGAAAGTGAGTGGAAGGCTCGGAAGGGGCCGCCCTAGGCGTACTTTTTCGAATCAAATCGAGAAATACTGGAAAAGGGCCGAATCTTAAGTACCCGAAACCGATGGGCGTGCATGACTCGATGTATGAATGTTGAAGAAGCGAAAGAAATTTGTCAAGATCGTAGCAAGTGGAAAGAAGTGGTCTCTGCCTACCCCTCTGGGAAACAGGCGTGATATAATGTATGTATGTATGTAACGATACTTTTACACTGGCAAACTTGAAATTAGAATACCAAACTCTTTAATTTTCTTTTACGCATCTTCCGTGGAAATGATATGGATGTGAGAGACGAGAACTAAAATATTTGTTTGATGCCCTTAATAATAAACGTGGAGTAACCTGGAGAAAATGCTTTGTCCCTCTTAACTGAAAACGATTTGTGGATCGACAGACAGATAGGGACAAATCATGGCTTAGCTACTACGGGGTTATTTGACGTTTATTATGAAAAGGCATGAGATTTTAATAACTGGAACATAAGTTCATCGATGACTTGTGAGCTCCTGCAAACTCTAGATGACAAATTCTGGTGGAATGAGGCAGGCATGATATGAATCCTCGTCTTAAACGAGATTCTTTCGCTGTTACATAAATTAAAGAAACGTTATTGGTTTCCAGATCGACGGCGAGCAGCAGAACAAGATCCTGAGCCTGATCGAGAGCGGCAAGCAGCAGGGCGCCAAGCTGGAGACAGGCGGCGCGCGCGCCGGCGACCAGGGGTACTTCGTGCAGCCCACCGTCTTCAGCGAGGTCCAGGACCACATGGACATCGCCACCACTGAGGTAAGTCGTCAGTCTCCAGGAAAACGGCAGCAGAACAAGATGAGAGACAGCGCGTAGACAGAGCATTATATTTAGAGGAGCGGCTCGCGTATACTCTTTCGTAAGGCTTAAGCCAATCAATCGTAACTTTTGATACTCCTGGTGCCGGGGGTGAATTGCGTTTTTCCCGATCTCTTAAAGTCGGTATTACTTTTCACCTCACCGGATTCATTTTTACCGACGCTCAACTACTTAGTTAAAATCGAGGCATAAGTTGTCAAACTGGTCCGACCAGTTGTGGAGTATACAGGCGTGTAAGTATGGTTTAACGAATGCGTGGTCGGCAGATCTTCGGGCCGGTGCAGCAGGTGCTGCGCTTCTCGGAGCTGGAGGAGGTGGTGGCGCGCGCCAACAGCAGCGCGTACGGGCTGGCCGCCGCCGTCTACACGAGGGACCTGGACCGCGCCAACCACGTCGTGCAGGTATGCCCGCTTTGCTCTGACACTACTTACGGACCACATTGTATTTTCTCGCTTTTCGCTGAGAAAGCTAGGTGTTATGTTTTTAACATATTGTGTGGACGTGGATGGACTGATGTGGTACCGTTTTAAATAAATGAAAGTTGATTCGGGATGCTTCTTAACTAGGTTTCATGGAAATCGTTTGGGGTGAGCAGATATCAGCTCTAAAAGGGTCACACTTATATCGGAAGTTTTGATCTATTTCATGTTAAATGAGTAGATAAATATTACCAAGTATCAAGCAAATCGCGGACAAGATGTGCTTAACACCCGAAGTCGTATTGAGAACAATAAAAAACTGCCGAGATCCTGTTAGTAAAACTGATTGAGCTCCAGAAGGCATTTAACGCATTTCCCCGACATGACAGGATGAAAGAGCGAGAAATACGCACACGATGATAAATCTATTGCCAGATTTATTTTCTGTATGTTCTCAATTCTTCTGTATGTATTTCTTGTGTTTGTTACTCGATTTCTCTGCAAATTATCGACAGAATTTAATGTTTTTTCTTGACTAGGGTATATCCGTGGGGTGTTCCATTAAAATTTCTTCAAGAACATGAAAACTATGAAATGTCAACCCTTTTTAAACGCTATTTCAAATACAAAAGCCACGCCAATGACACCTTAAACCCAGAGCAAATATCATTATAAGTCTATTTTGCCTTGAAAACCATGACGAAAATAGGCACCAGTAAAAATGTATAAATATCAGGGGAACTGCTACCGTACTGTACGTTTGATTCGATCTGCCGAGTTCGGAAGACCACGCCTGAACATACTTCGGCCGACAGACGGTGAGGTGGAAACGTACCGTTTCAGATGTCAGTCAGAGCCGAGTTTCATAAGGTTAGTTATGTTATTGATGGATGAGTGATGAGTGATGTTTCTATTGCAGAGCCTCCGCGCCGGCACGGTGTGGGTGAACGACTACAACGTGTTCTGCAACCAGGTGCCCTTCGGCGGCTTCAAGCAGTCGGGCCTGGGCCGCGAGAACGGGCCCTACGGCATCAGGAACTACGTCGAGAACAAGTCGGTGCTCGTCAAACTGACCACCAAGAACTCTTAGACGTCTTGTTATGATTAACTAAAATATAGTTCACATTTCGTGCGTTTATCCGTGAGGTGACAGACGCCGTCTACACCTACTTAAATTGTTTAAGAATTAACCAACGCCACGTGATATACTCGTAATTCGTCAGCCGCTAAAAGCAGAATACTGCGGGCTTAGTATGGTTATTATCGCGTGACAAAATAAGGATAATGCAAGCGTCACTCTCGTACTTATATACGGTACGGTACGTGTCAGAAAGTGACGGACGTTTTAACCACATTTTGTCACGCGATAAACGCAGCCATATAGCCCGTAATACGTCAAAGGTCGATATATCAATACGTAAAACCGTTATGATTGGCTGTTCAAAAGAGCCACGTGGTTTGATTTGTTAACATTTATTTAACCCTGAAATACAAGATGTAAGATGCATCCTATTTAACGAACAATAATAATCGTCCATGGAAATGCACCATGCACTTAAACAAATGGAGTACAGGCAGGAGCCAGCGTGCGAGCGAGCAAACGTGCGTGCTGTACTTCCGTCTCACCTCCATAATAGTCTGTCACCCGCGGGACTGTCGCGCACGAAGTTGACCTATAGCAACTTATACAGTTCATTCCGGTGCAATTACTGTCCGAAGCAAGAATTATAGTGTGATGGTTGATGCCAGTTTTTTTCATCTTGCTGCTTATCTAATGCGGTCACCCAAGTGATCTTATGGATATCACGCCAAACGATACGCACAGCTCAATACATTTTCAACAATAATGACCGAGTCACAAAATGACCTAATGTTATGAAACTTACTAACCGGGCGATTGAAATATGCGTTTTTAATTTGTCATAGGCTCTTGACTTTTTGGACATTCTCTCGTGACTTAACCAGGCTGTACATACTTAATACATTATAACCTTATCCCCTCGTATGCGGGAGCAAAAATTGATGGCCCAGTGCGGCGACGCGCTGACGTGACCGGTGACGTGACATAAAACCCACAGGAATGGCGGCTATACTGGATATTTTTATGTACGGAGCGATTTTTTGTAAAATTGAATACTTTATTGGCTTTACCTACAATCGATTTTAAACCTACGTTGCTATGTAAAAAGATTCAAAATAAAATGCAGGTAGGCACGCAGGGGATTGGAACGGATACGTGCTTACGCAGTTCATGAATTGGCACAGAATACGACGCGCTTAAGCATAAGAGGGATTAATTTGTTTATTCGGTTTCGAGGAAAAGGGGAAGAGCCGCCACTGCCATTGACGTTAAAAAGGTTAAGTTTAGTTAATTTAAAGGTTAAGCTTAATGTTTAAAGTCGATAGGTCACACGGTTCTCCTTGGTGTTGTGGAAATTGTATCGGCCTTTCACTTAATCAATTAAGGACTACATTATGTAGCCTGAATGCGTAGAGCCAGAATATTTCGAGAACGTGCGGTTTAACTGTACCATCGTAAATTTTAAAACTGAACGCCTATACACTAATCGGCCTCTGAAATATGCATACCGTAGACATTGTAGGGGCGTTCAGTTTGGACAATCTCTACCAAGAACTGGGCCGGTATTCTAGGCGTTAAAAACGATATCGTAGTTGAATTGTTACGGTATTGTTATGACGTCAGCCGCCATTACTGTCAAATAAATAAAACCTATCAAAACTGTGACAATACGATAACAGCTCAAACACGATATGGTTTTTACCGTGTTGAATAGAGGCCCTGTAATGCTTGTTGTTGTAGTATGCACAACATGCATACGTAAAAGTAAAACAAAGAGAAAATAACCAGTTATATTTTTTGCGCATTACACTGAAACACAGCGTCGTGGGTCTGGTCCGCCACGCCACGTCATCATGCTGAGTGGTACCATATTTGTCACTATTTGATACTCGAAACTTTCTATTTCAATGTAATGACCAGAAATTTTGTTAATACTGATTAAAATTGTGATAGATCTTCAGATCAACAGTCTTCCAACCAGTGTATGTTTTTTATTGTAAGTATTTTCTACAGTGCCATTATGGTGCCATTTCCGTTATTATGTGTCTATGGGTAAATGTAATTTGACCTATTTTTCATAAATAAAAGCCTTATAAATCTCACTTTTTTATTTTAATAACAATTTATTTTTTTCATGTAAAATGGAACTTTAAAAATAGCCTAAACTTTTGTAAAATCAACCTACAATACGAACTATGATAAAACTTCTCTATATAGTAACAAAATAGTATATAAGTAAGAGTAGATCTAATAAACCTTTGGCCCGTCCAGAGTGCTGGCGCGATTAGTAGAATCAAGATACAGAATCTAAAATCGAGTGAAGATATTATTGATTTAAAAAGACGTCTAATGGTGCGTTCCTATATTCAAAACCGTTGGTAGAATTGTGACGTCTCGTTAAAATTTGACACATTTTGTACGTAGCAAATGTCATAACGCTACTGCCCGTAAGGAAAACGATTCGTTTCTTGAATATAGGAACCGGGCATTAGACGAGCAAAACAGAGTTGAATCCAAACCAATTGAACTTTCAAAGAAGTCAACACTGGACTATTCTATAATCACAACAGTGGAATGTACCGTGCCACTTAATCAAAAAATCACATAGCCTTGCACTATAAAACTATTTAAAAAAACTTAAAAATATATCGTATTTACACTGCAAATTGCGATAAAATTTCAACCTTAGGCATTTTTAAATGTCCGATTCAGTCTGTTTCCACTCAAGCACCGCAAGGCAGCTAAGCCAAGGATAACGGTTTTTGCAGTATAAGCACGATATGCTCGTGAAAGGTAAGAAAACCTACCTTATCTTTGGGCCCTGAAAATGATTGTGTAAATACAAAACAAATAAAAACTGAAGTACGAAAAAAGTGACTAACGACGGTCTCTACGCGACTCGAGTTAAACTTTCAAGCGAGATTGTACGTCAAAATACACCATCTTTATTTGCCTATGATATTGTAAAATTAAGTAGTTTATTCCAGTGATTCAACAATACAAAACGCGTGATCGCGTAAATAATAGTCAAGACAAATAAATAGATAACTTTAGAACACATCTAGCATTCAATACTTGTCAATAATTAAGTACTAAGTGATGTGTCAGCGTTCCCCCGACGCACCAACTTTGGAACATGATATAAGTCTGCAGATCTTAACGTATAAATAAATATTATTCTATCATTTAACCGAATTTGCACTCGTCAATGTATCATTTGTACGAACGTTAGTTAAGTACTCATAATTGTACTGTTAGTTCTGTCCATGTTAGTGAACTATAATTCGACGCCTGGCTCCGACGAGGTATCTTTCTCCGTGGTCTCTTCGTTGAGCGCTTCGCTAAGGTTCTCCTCGGAGATCTTCTTCAGAGCGCCCCCGGTCAGCGAGGGCCGGGTACTCGCGTGAGTAGCGGCCAAGGCCTCTTCAATTTTCCGCTCAATATACTCGAAATCGTCGTTCTCCGCTTGGCATTTCAAACATTCCTCAGAAGACGAATCTTGGTACGATAGCACGTTTTCTATATTCAATTCAATCGCGTCATCCGCGTGAACGAGCGATGGGCTGCTATTGCTCAAGAACTTGTTTTCGTTCAAATTCTTGACGAAAACTTCTGACTTGGGTCGGATTCGAGACTCCCGGCGCTTCTTGCGGGCGGCGGGAGACAGTTTTTTTTCGTTGGGGAAGATGCGTTGAATTCGCTCTTCAATGAGTGAAATGCTTCTTTTGAATACCACTGTGTCTTGCAAGTCTTTGACGCAGCCGTCGATGGCATCCCTGGTTTCTTGTTCGGGGTGGTCACATCTGAAGTAGATGGTGTCGCAGCCATTCTCCTGCTTGACCTTTAGAGTTTAAAGTTTTAATGTTTAATGGTTTTAAGTACCAAGTTCACAAGAAACATTAGCCGAATTAAAGGTAGACCAAAAATAAGGTGGCAGGATGATTGTGAAAAAATCAATCCAGGCTGGCGGAAATTGGCTAAAATGGGAAGCGAGTGGAGAAATTAGGAGGTAGATAATTATAGGCTTTTTAGATAAGATTCATTGAATTGTTTAATTCTGGTTACTGTATTATATCAAGTTTCATGTTGTAATTATTAGCTAGACCACAGTTTCTGCTGAAAGACAGGTTCCGAAGGTTTTATTGTTGTTTTTACCTTGATAAGGCAGCAGTCGTCTTCCTTCTCGCAGAGGATCTCATGCAAGGACCCGTGCAGCGGGATGAGCCGCATCTTGCCGAAGTTGTCGTGCATCTGAGTTGATAACTCGTCGTCTATGTACAGGTCTTCGGTGCTGCGGGCTTCCTGTTGGTAAAATAAATCAATCAGGGGATCCTCATTATTATTGCCGATACAATGATGAGGCAAACACAATACATATGCCACTGATGTGCTCCAACCATACACGGTTCTAATTAGTAGTAGTCTAACCTGTATTATTAAATTAACCCTGGAGAAAAACAAAAAGCCAACGGCACTTGGTGTTCCCAGGCGGTCACCCATCCAAGTACTGACCGCACCCGACGTTGCTTAACTTCGGTGATCGGACGAGAACCCGTGTGTACAACGTGGTATGGACGTTGGCAACAGTACAACTGAATCTCTTGATAACAATGAGATTTTGTGACGCCATTTTGTTACCAGACATCGCCTTTTCTTTTCAACGGAAGACCAGCGCTGGCTTTACGACTAGCTAATGCTGATTTGGGACCGTTTCGCAACAATTTCTCCGTCTTGTTCTTTTTGTATCTATGTAATGTGATTTTGTCCCGAATAAATGTCTCTTTATCTCATTATCCTCTCTTATCTTTTTTAGCCAAACAATAAAGCAACTGTTTTCCATTTTCCCACGGAGCTAAGTTAATTAAACCCAACACCCTACATGAGCAATAAGAAAAATTAGGTCGAGTTACCACCCGAGGTTATTGACCACAAAACAATGGTATTCCTGACTTGTTGATATTTATTTCATAGCAAAGAAATAAGTTCCAACGCCAATCGCGATGGCTTAAGTTTTTACTACAGCGAGGCATGAAGTGCGCTATCGAAACAGGGACAGAGATTTCATTCCTACTGCTCTATCCATTTTAAGTTCATAACTTCAGCTCTAAGTGTTCTCAATCCACAAACGCACCCTGTACTTTATATTTGGCTACAGGTGACTACACTGGCCAATGTCAATTCAGAAAGGGCGCACCCTCGAGGATATAAAACACTATAGTTAGCATTACATTGCATTAATATCGCATTATATTTACATGTTTAAAAAAATTACAGCCAATGTTGATAGTGAAAAGTTGCAAAATCGACCGACACTTACAGATGTAAATAAAGGCGTAACGCACAGGTGGCAACTATAAATTGAATTAAAAAGGATGGCAGACGTTTTCTTAGTACTACACCGCGCTGCCTCTGTACTCAGTGCGTTAGCATCTTAACACGTTCATGGACGCGGATGCTATAGCAGTCGTGTATCATAGCGGCTATAGCATGGGCGTCATAAATACGGGGGTCAAATTAAAATGGTTTTTTATTACTGTCCGTGAACGTGTTAAACAATAGTAAGAAAACGAATAGTAATTACCTGTAAAGTATTAAAAGTCTGGCACCGTTTCAGCGCGTTGAAATGCACCTCCTCCGTCAAAGTTTCTTCCAGCGACTGGTTCTTATCCTTCCCGGGACTAGGGCTATCGCAAATGGTCACATTAACACAGTTATCGAGAACCTGCAAACTATTCTCACCGTATCTACTAAAAGTTATTTGCAGTAGCGGTTTATTATTGCCACTAATCTTAACCCTAGAAAAAGCCTTCACCGGTTCTTTCTTTTCTTCATTATTATTTAAATTCTCTATAATATTAGCGATCCCCTTGGTTATTATGTCGTCAGTTCTGTTTGAAGTTGTCGATACGTCGTCTTGCATCTCGTGGAAAATGTGCTGGAATTCTTTTCGTATTAACTCCCGGATGAATTCCTCGATTCCCCGTGTGTCTGTGGCCTGGTCGATCTTTGGGCCGCTCTTGCGAAAGTCTTCGTCATTTGTGGTGGTCCTGTAAAAGAAATAGAAGTAGCAAAAAGCCAACGGCACGTGGTGTTCCCAGGCGGTCACCCATCCAAGTACTGACCGCGCCCGACGTTGCCTAACTTCGGTGATCGGACGAGAACCGGTGTGTTCAACGTGGTATGGACGTTGGCGATAGCGTACCCAAATTTAAACAACATATTTAACATATTATGACGTCACCTTACCCCTTATCGACGTCTTTTCGCCAAGAGTGTATCCGTTCCGGATCTCGAGCAGGAAAGTTCATTTTCTTTGCGATTGTATCGCGCGCCTTGCAAAATTGTTCCCACTGGCCGCCTGGAAGTATTTCAAGATAACTTGTTTAGTTATCAGATTACAAAGCAAAGAACAAGGATAACCAGGATTAATTCATTTGCAAGTAACTTATTTACTTAATTATAGCTACTTTATAATTCATTCTTACCTGCATATGTTGTGATTTTGAATTTGGAATTTGTGGTTAGTATCGTTAAAGGCGCATAAACAAACAGAGCCGATTACGTGGTTGTTTATGCGTTTATAACAAATATATAATACGGGGATACTGCCCTATTGTTAGCACCCTACCATTTTCATGTCTTGAAGTTTTCTTTTCAAGTTAATATAGGCGGTGATACTATAACGGCGTGATAATTTTGGATGCCAACAATTGGGTGTTTTACCCTTGTTCAAGGATCTTTCAAATTCTTGGATTTTTCGTTAGATTCACTGTGCAATCAAATGTGTGAAAGAAATCTTTAGTTACCGTAATAAATGATTATCGAATGACATTTACAAATATATAACTAATTTACTTTAATATTTTTCAAACATTTGCTTAATAGATCAAAATGTAACAGAGACTAGCGCTGTAATAAAAGAAATCCCGCGTCCCCACCGAGACGTGATGCCCTGAGAATATGCTTATTTTGCTTAAGGGCTAATCCGGAATACCTATACATTCCATAGCACATAGAATCTTACGAGAGTAAGGGAGCGTAAACTCGTGCCAGTTTAATCTAATTTTACAGCTTAAATGATCTCAAGTAGGTAAGCTCAAGGACAAACATGGCAAAGGACAAAGGTGATTATGTATGCGCCATTATATTGTCAAGACGGGATAGAAGCTTTCCGCCTACATCTCGATATGGCTAGGTAGCTGATACGACCAGATCGCTTTGTGACTACATCTCGATCTGACTACATCGCTTTGTGCCTAGATCGCAATACGACCAGATCGCTTTGCGACTACATCTCTAAAAGTCCGAGTTGCAAAATGACTACTTCGTTTGCGTTACTAGGTAGGTTAGGTTCGATAGGTAACTTCAAATGCCCGAAGGGCAAATAACCCAGGAATAGGAGCCCCGCCAATATTGCTGAGACAGACATAAGGTGGAAAAAAACAATGTGGTCATTTAGCGACTCGGACTTTTAGAGATGTAGTCGCAAAGCGATCTGGTCGTATTGCGATCTAGGCACAAAGCGATGTAGTCAGATCGAGATGTAGTCACAAAGCGATCTGGTCGTATCAGCTACCTAGCCATATCGAGATGTAGGCGGAAAGCTTCTATCCCGTCAAGACCTGTATAAATATGCTGTATAAATATTTTCTAGAACGGGCATCTTTGTTTTTCCTCGAACACGAGTGACACATATACCATCACCATCAGTCGCAAGTGTAAGTGTGAGGGCGCTAGCCAGTTGAACGCTATAAAGAATCTGGGAGTACAAGACCTTTATTCTGCACAGTGAAACGATATTGCCTGGGGCATGTTATCGCAGTGTCAACGTAACTAGCTTTAATTTACTTGACAGTAACGGCAGCAGAGTTAAAAGTTAAAAGCAAAACATGTCAAAAGCATGTTTTACCTAGTCGATATTAGATATTATAGAGATCCTGCACTTATATGTATCTAAGGCATGAGTATACGCATCCCTTTAATAATGTTAAAAGGAAGATATATATAAAACCTTTATTATGTGTCTAAATAAAAAGCCAAATATAAAATCTGAAACTTTATTAGCGAGACAGTCACATTAAAGCTACATCCGTGCAATTAATAAAAACAAACGAACACCTCTAGCACACATGCAAGTAAGTACATGATCCGATGATAGTTATACCAAAAACAATACCAGTGCCATATGAAACCAATCAACCAAGGTCTGTATATGTTATTGGGGGTTTGCTTATTTGATCAAAATGTTTTCTAAATTACATTCTGAATAAACGGATTTGTACTTTGACCGTTACATATTTATATGGGTTGCAAAGGCTCATTAAATTGGTACAGCTAGTTTTAATAGAGCTCCGATGGAACGAACGAAGTTATTGTCATATTCCATTGTGTGGCTGCCGTCCTAATAAACATAGTTCAGAAATCAAATCAGAAACCTATATGTATGTACCACACATGTATAATTTTGGCCATCCATTGTAAAACGACCTATAAAGTAACGTTATGGCAGCCCTTTACTTGGCCATGTTAGCGAAATATTGGTCTTACATGTGTTACATTGACATACTAATTGAAAGATATGCGACTCAAATAGCAACTAAGTACTCAAATTCAATAGTCATTTGGTAAAATATAAGAGAACATTGTTACGGACCCAGATAGAAAAAAAACAAAATAAAGAAGTAATTTAATCAATCGACCATCACCCTGGCGCCCAATGCAATAATGGTCAAAATAAAGTGGAACGTACCTAAAGCGCCTCAAAAAGAGCACACGATTAACTATTACAAATAGAGTCCAAAATACTACAGTTCATGAGCAGGGATCGGAAATTCGGATCGATATTTACCTATACTTTCGCGCCGGCTTTGTTGTTTAGTTGTATGGAGGTGGACTCAATCATATAATTCATAATAAAATTTCCGGGATTTCAAAATAATATATTACACCGGCATTAATTCATAATTATTTTTTTATATTAACTGTTTGAAGTTATTTTCAATGTATATGTTTAACCAAATGTTATTTAATTTACATGTAATGAACGAATTTATAGGAGCAAAACAGAATGTTCTGAAATGAATCCTACATGTAAAGTAATTATTATATAAACGTTTTGTAAAATCCCAGAATCCCAGAGATTAAATTATTAAAATAATATTTTTAAGAAGCCGACGCCATGTTTGCCTATCTTTTTCCGGGATTTTGCCAACTTTAGGTAAATATCGATCCGAATTTCCGATCCCTGTTCATGAGTCAACTAAGGAATACTAAAAACCCATTTGACAAGTGCAGGATGTGTAATAAGAAATTCTTGAACTTTGAACCTTATGGGTGCTATCAATAAAAAACCGCTTATATTCTACCAACCGTATTAATTTGGATACTACGGTGTCCTAGGGCTTCCAAGTGGTCGCTGAATAAACAATAATTATAATCAATACAAATTTCGTTTAAAGATTTTCCGAATTTGAAACAAGTGGAGATCGTCTAATTAAAAACTGAACGCCCTATATAAACCAAATCGATACATTCAAAACGCGTCCTCAAGTGAGAGAAACCCATTGTTAATTTTGAAATTAGTCGATCTCTACTATAGCTATGCTAGATGTTCGTATTTTTAATAAGATCAAGTAAACTTGCGTTTTCTAGGTTGTCAGTGTAAGGTACCGTTGTTGGGACAAAAGAATTTTCATGAACTGTTAACTGAACTCAGTTCCATGAGGATAGATTTTATCTTTTTAATATGATAGCGCACTAATATATGTATTTACACAGAGCCTATGTTGTTTATTTATTATTATGAATTTTATGCTATTATTGTGTTTCAGTGCCGTTTTATGATCAGTTTTCTTAGTTTTATTAAAAATACGATTTTTATAGTATGTTTCATAAGAAGTAAAAACAAATGCCATAAACCGTTATGTTAGTAGCCTCTAGAATCAAACAGGTTTGAGAAAAAGGACTCTTAGAATTAAGAATAAGGGAGTATATAAATATGTTATTCCTTTTCTCCCGCCACACGAGCAATATCAAGAGACATTATATTATATAAGCGTGCAATAGAACTTGTTACAGGTGTGCTCGATAGTTTGAATTGGCACTGACCATGTTCGCTGGTTGGCGACGACGGTCGACTCTTGAAACTCGGCCTCTTTGAGTACAGTTGGGGTAGCGACGACTGCAAGGTATCCACGAAGTGTGAAGCCGGTTTTAAGGCAGCCATTGGATTTCTGTAAAAAACAATGATTAAGTTAAAAGCGAAAAGAAGGTGTGTTGTGAACGAAGAAGCAAAAAGCCAACGGCACGTGGTGTTCCCAGGCGGTCACCCATCCAAGTACTGACCGCGCCCGACGTTGCTTAACTTCGGTGATCGGACGAGAACCGGTGTGTTCAACGTGGTATGGACGTTGGCAACAATACAACAAAATCTTGTGATAGCTATAAGATTGTTTGACGTCATTTTGATGTCAACGAGTATAATGTAAACTAAAATGTATCCATTCAATTTATAGCGAAATACTTTAATCACAATAGGTTGTGATGTCAACGAGGATGATATACAAGGTGCAGGTGAACTTATTTGCAGCTTGAACTGTAGTAACAATTGAAAACCAAAAATAGTTTAAAGTATGCATGTAAACTAAGAAAAACTTGCAATGTTTTTTTTGCATAAATAAAGCAAAAGGCCAACGGCACGTGGTGTTCCCAGGCGGTCACCCATCCAAGTACTGACCGCGCCCGACGTTGCTTAACTTCGGTGATCGGACGAGAACCGGTGTGTTCAACGTGGTATGGACGTTGGCGACAACACGACGAAATAATTTGATAACAACAAGGTCTATTGATTGTATTGTCATCATGGGTTCATACTTCAAATCATAGGTAATTAAATTACGTCATCTTAAGCCATGCAGACCGGTCTGAATGTAGAGCCTTGGGGGAGGCCTATGTCCAGCAGTGGACGTCTTTTGGCTGACATGATGAAACAAACCATGCGTGTTTACTACCGTAACTGCCGCTATCAAAATCTATTTCAGCGTAAACAACGTTAGTGCTGATACCAATTTATAATGTTAAATACTTACCGATTGTTTTCCGGCAATGACATAGACCGTCCAGTCTTCCTATTAGCTTCGAATATCCATTTCTCGTGTATAGCGACCAGCGGTTTAATATTCACATTTGCTAGCACATCCTCTTCCTTGTATCTGAATTTATCTGGGACTGTGGACTTGTAAGACCACGAGTTGGTACGAACTCGAGTAGTTTCAGAAATATCCGGTGATTGGAAGTCTTCTGGGGGCTCAACGCTGGAAAAATAAAATTTGAAATGGTTTTTTTAACATTAGCGCCATCTAGTAAATGTTGCAGCAATCACTCGGCTGCGCGAAAGATGCGGGTACTTCCCATTTGTTCTATGGAACTGTGACGTCATAGAACTGTTAACATTTTTCTTTCCCACCAGTTCCATGGTAGAACTATTGAAACAAAAAATGTGCTATTTGTTCTATAGAACTAGAAGCACTTCAAGTTTCCCATCAGTCCCATGGAACTGTGACGTCATAGAACTGTTGCGATATTTTTTTTCCCACCAGTTCCATGGTAGAACTATTGAGACAAAAAATGTGCTATTTGTTCTATAAGTACCCAAAGATGCGGCTAAGTTAGGGTAGTAAACAAAAGACGGGGCCATAGTAACAACATGGCGCCGTTTTTGACCCACCATAATTTACGCCCCGTTAAGCCGCGGTGCGGCAGCACCTTAAGATATTTATTACATCAAAATTAATGCAGTGTTCTTAATTGTTTAAGCAATAAAATTCCTGACTATACAACGACTGAAAAAAGTTAAAACAATTCGTCAATGTATTTCAACAAGCGTGCGGGCTATAGACCAATGAAACAGAGCCTTAAAGGTCGAGTCGAGTTAAGGTAGAGTCTAAGGATCGACTTAAGTGACAATTTAACTTCATACGAAGTTGTGTTGAAATTACATGACAACTTGTTTGGCAGACTGTGTGTATTGCTATTTTGTGTTATCTTCGCGTTTACGGAAATGTGCGACAAAAAATCTCCAGCATTGAATTTTCAACGAGTTTTAAAATTAAAGAAAGCTGGAAATATTTTTCAACAAAATCCATTCATAGATTGTAGACTACAATCTACTACAAAAATAATTATAGATACTTGTAGTGGGAAACCCAATATTAATAACAAAATGGACGCTCTCACGTCTCGGCGCGTGTTTAAGATTGAATGTTAATTGAGTCTCTTTCTTTTTAAATTAACAAATGTAAGGTCGAACCGATACCGTACCTTCCTGGTGTTGTATAAGTAGCATAACTGTTCCTCAGATTATCCACACTGTCAGGTGATTGTCTCTCCGTACGATCCGGAAAGTAATCTGGAGTTGAGGGATTTTCTTCTATAAAAAGATTAATGTCCGGTGTTGACTTTTTAGGCTCGCTTACTAAAAAAAAAAGGAACATTAAAAAAAGGATAAAAGATGTGATTTTTTAAAGATGCAAAAGGCCAACGGCACGTGGTGTTCCCAGGCGGTCACCCATCCAAGTACTGACCGCACGTTGCTTAACTTCGGTGATCGGACGAGAACCGGTGTGTTCAACGTGGTATGGACGTTGGCGACATAACAACTAAATCTTGAGATAATATAATGATATGGTGACGTTATGTCTTTTGGAAAATTTCCAATCTGCCTTCACTACGATGCGGCATCCAGTAAATTTTATGACATCAGGTCCAGTAATTTGCGGGTGGTAGGACCTTGTGCTGGGTCCGTCCGGATTGCTGCCACCATCTTATCGATTAACCTACCGCCAAACAGCAGTGTTCGCATTGTGTTCCGATTTGGGGATAAGACAGCTGGTGAAATGACTAGCATAGAGGCATTCCATCTTAGTCATCAGGATTGGTAATGCATTTGCAGTCTTAGGATTGCAGTCTTGTGAATGCGAATGTCTATGGGTCACAGTTTCCACTCACCATCAGGTGACGACTTTGTGTCATGGTGCCTTTTTTTCTTAAAACACCCTATATTGACTAAAATTCTTAACAACTTTATCCCACAAGGTTTGCAATCCAAAATTACGTAATCCCAAAACACCAGAAATTATAAGAAGTTGTTTATTTAACCTTTTGCCACGACTGCTTCACTATCCTGTCATTCGTAACTTATTTGATATTTTAAGACAGACCTTTTGCCTTTCTGATGTTTAGGATTTAAGGCCGGATGTACAGTGCCGCCCTCATTACTATTATTGAGTTTTCTAATAAACTAATGTATTTTCTTGAAATCGGACGGTACATTTTTGTACTACAAATGAAATCACAACTTATAGGATATATCACATAGTTTAATAACAATTGACCTTCGAGTTATAAACTTAACGGAAAAAAGTGGCCACCTTTTCCCGTTAAGCTGACTTCTCAAAGGGTAACTGTTATTAAAGTTTGTTACGTTTTCCATAACCTGTGTATATTGACACAGGTGTATTTGAAATTTTAAGCATTACGGAACTAAGTCAATTTGAAATTAAGGTCAACGAAATGTCTAGGCATTATGAAATTCAGTCGGTATAAAACCTACCCACAATAAGGTTTTGTTTCAGAAGGGCATTACCCGGCGAGGTAATGCCCTTCATAATATGCTAATCATTGAATTAAGTGACGCCTATGGTTAGTTATATCTGAACAAAAAAAAAACTTACGTTCTTTATCAGCAAGCCTATTCATAGTTTCTTTTAACGCATCAGCATTCTTTTCAGCGACACTCTCCCCTGACAACCAAGCATTCTTCCTTAACTTGTTACTCCGCGCTATAGGCGTTGTTGGCAAGCTATAATTTCTAATATCAAAATTGTACGACGATGCACCTCCTTTCTTCTCCTTAGGAAGAGACCTTATGCAGTTTAAATTGTATTCAGGGACTTTAATGTGTAGGGGTTTGTAGGATTTAGGGGTGAAACTTCTGCTTAGTTTAGTAGTAAGTCGTTCTACGCTACTTATTTCTTTAACACTATCGTCAGTGTTGGGGAAGTTTCGTGCACGATTATCAGGGCTGAAGATGCTGCAGTATTCCGTGGAATCACTCCTATACATTTTTCCCGGTGTATCTTTGATGCGCGCTCGTAATTTCGCTATTGGGGTAGAGCAGGCGCTTGAATAGTCCTTTTCAGGAAAGCGATCATATTTCTCGGCTGGCACTGAGTCGATATCTTCGTCTGAAACGTAGCATTTTTCTGGGATAGCGAATTGCGCGTATGTTTTCTGCCGTGGTATGCTTTCATATACGGGGCTATCGGGTTTACTGCAGTCCTTCTCGCTCTCAGTCGAGCTGTCTTTGGCGTGGACGACCGCCTTATGTTTGATGTTTTCTGGACTCAAGCATTCAGAGTCAGTAGGAGTCGTGTCCCATGCCGTGTTACTGAAATCGGATTTCTTCTTGGCAAGCCGTGCTGGGATAATTATGTAGTCTATTTCATCTAGGTCGCGCTGCGGACAAATAGGATTAATATTTTTTCATCTGTTGTTGCTCATTCTAACAAAAAAAAAGTTTATACGCTTGGCGGGATTGGCCCGAGTTTTTAAATCAAAAAGCCAACGGCACGTGGTGTTCCCAGGCGGTCACCCATCCAAGTACTGACCGCGCCCGACGTTGCTTAACTTCGGTGATCGGACGAGAACCGGTGTGTTCAACGTGGTATGGACGTTGGCGACAACACGACAAAATATTTTTATTACAATGCGGTTCCGTGAGGTCATCAAAATTACAACCAGTTTGATAATAATAGTTAAGTCGAGCACTATTCCTCGAAGTTGTTGTAGTCATTGGGACTTATATCAAAACTTATTTTATAACATAGTATTTTGCTAACAATAAGTTTTTGTGATGTCTACAGTCATGTGAACGAGTTTGATATTTAAGATGCAGATTCTTTACAGTTTTGACTTTAATAACAAAAAATAAATAATACTAGGCGTCATAATATATTTTTAAGGATGCATCAAAACTTTTAAAAAACTAGCAAAAGGCCAACGGCACGCGGTGTTCCCAGGCGGTCACCCATCCAAGTACTGACCGCGCCCGTCGTTGCTTAACTTCGGTGATCGGACGAGAACCGGTGTGTTCAACGTGGTATGGACGTTGGCGACGATGAGCTCCAAATAAACTGTCAAGTCACTTAACTTACCTTAGCAGCTTGCAGAGTACTCTGTAACTTTTCCATATCAATCCTTTCAGTCCGATCCAGCTTTAACCCATCCTGCAACAAAGCCAACAGGCAGCCAGGATACGTGCCGTCTTGTGGTAGTGGTATACCGGCCTTCCATAGCAAGTACTGTTCCTTGAGCTGGTCGTATGATAGGGTACTCCAGGGCAGTTTGGCTGGAAGAGTTTTGTTTAGTTAGTGCAAGTTGTTTTATGTATGAGGGGGAAAGTTGGTATGTATGCGTTAGTCGGATAGTCTTACAACGATGCCATACGAGCGTTGCCGGTGCATTGCGACGTGGCAACGCTGAGATTTAAACATAAGGCGACGCACGTTTACAAAAGCATCATGTTGCATGTCATTCTAATTTATTTATATGTAGAACAACGCAGCGGCGAAGCGAAACGCAAAGCCCGTGTAGCACCGCCCTTAGTCGTCTTACGGTGCATTTACACGGGCAAGTTTTTGATAAACAATTGCCCGTCAACAGTACGTCTATTTCTATTACACCAAATTAGTGTAAGAAAGCTATTGCTGCCGGGCAATTATTGCTCAAATTGGCCGTGTACATACATCTTTACTTTATTTACTTATTTCAGGAAGAACCAGAAGAGTTTCGACTATAGGTAGAAATTTCTTGACGAATGTCTCTTACGTTTTATGAATATTTAGCATGCAGGGAAAACCGTAACTATTTTTGAACATTGCATGTTGAAATCAATGTAAAAGTGCAGTTTATGTCCAATAGTGGGGCAACAATACATTTGTCTTGCTTCATTTCTATCGAACTGAATCGCTTGCGGTTTAAATCCCTCCATAATTCTGGGGACCCAGCGAAAAAGGGTACAAGTCGACTTAACTCGTAATAAAAAAGGGTATATACATGAACGGAGTATACTAGACTTTTTCACTTGATCTACAGAAGACTTATACTTACCCTTTTTTTACTAGGACCCCAGAATTGTTTTCACAGCTAAAAGACAAACGACCGCAGCGGCCACCTGATGTTTAGGGGGTTCTGAGACCTATACACAAACCCTAAGACTGCAAATGCTCTATGCCTCCGGTTGTCTTATCACCTAGGAACAATGCGAACACTGCTGTTTGGCGGTACGAAGGTCCATATTATAATGGTATTAAGGTCGGTATTATAATCGCTCACCGTTACAACACTCCCATAACACCAGACATAGCGAATATACGTCACTTTTCCCGCAAGGATACACCAAGTTGTCTTCAGGCTCGAACAACTCCGGCGCATGCCAATAGTATTGCTCAGAGTCTAGATACAACTTGAAATCTTTGGCCACGGAGTTAGTATTCATATAGGCTTCGGACGCATGCTGAGATATTAGAGGCTCGCACTCTTGTGTGTTGTCGCGAGTGTCTGCAAAAATAAAGATTTTGTGGCATAAAAATGCAAAAAGCCAACGGCACGTGGTGTTCCCAGGCGGTCACCCGCGTACGTACTGACCGCGCCCGACGTTGCTTAACTTCGGTGATCGGACGAGAACCGGTGTGTTCAACGTGGTATGGACGTTGGCAACAACTCAACCGAATCTCACCACCACCACTTAAAGAAATACCATTAAACACTTTTCCTTAACCCTAGGTTCGACTTAAGTATAAATAATAAATAAATATCAAGGGACTCTCACACAAATTGACCGTGTCGTAAAATAAGCTCGTACTATGGGTACTAGACAACGATGTACATACTTATATAGATAAATATACAGGGTGTCCCAGAAACCGACGTCAACCCGCCTAGGGCTGATAGAGCAGCTCATAAGCTATCGATTTAACCCCCGTGTATGTTCAGCAATTGTTATTAGTTTCCGAGATATTGATCATTTTAATCGGAATTTTTGTAATTTTTCCTTATGTCCATGTACTAGTTTGATAAACTTGTGAATCACTGATTGATTTCCGAAATATTTTAAGATTAAGTTTAACTTGCTAATTAATTGTATAAAATTCTCTATTTCATGTTCCTTGATTGATGTTGTTGTTTTTGCGCTCAGGCACAGATTATAGGATATGCGCTCAGGCAGGCAACCACAGATTGTAAACGTGCATGGCAGTTGGCACAAAAGTGTAGCGAAGCTAATAAGCTAGTTCCTCTGGTTGCCACCTGAGCGCT
Source organism: Acleris emargana (assembly GCA_927399475.2). Taxonomy (NCBI): domain Eukaryota; kingdom Metazoa; phylum Arthropoda; class Insecta; order Lepidoptera; family Tortricidae; genus Acleris; species Acleris emargana. Next base: position 14,694,250 of record OV656853.1, on the reverse strand, counting down.
GCCTGTTCTAGTGACTGTTTATTAATTTAATATTTATAATGTATGTGTCACCTTCCGTGTTTTCACCGAGCGGCCCCAACGGAAGACCAGCGTTGGCTTCACAGCCAGCACATGCTGAGTTGGGACCGTTTCGCAACATTAGCACATCTGTTCTCTTCTCTTTTTCTTCTTTTTTATTGCTACTTTTATTTTTTGTTGTGTTATTGTTGTGAATAAATATTTTACTTACTTACTTACTTACTTACTACGAAAAATCCCTAAATTCATGTATTAATTCACATTTTTTTCAGTGTTTTCTTGCATGATTAGAATCACTGTAAAACAAGGAAGTTTTTAAAGCTACATGCCAATTTTTTTTTCATTACAACTTTTTGAGAAAACACACAAAGTTGGTTTTTCCATACTTGGTGAAAAACAGACGCGGGGTTCTCTTAGTATGGAGAAAGTAACTCTGTGCGTTTACTCAAACATTTGTAATAAAAAATAAATTGGCATGTAGCTTTAAAAACTTCCTTATTTCACAGAGATTCTAATCATGCAAGAAAACACTGAAAAAAATGTGAATTAATACATGAATTTAGGGATTTTTCGTAGTAAGTAAGTAAGTAAGTAAGTAAAATATTTATTCACAACAATAACACAACAAAAAATAAAAGTAGCAATAAAAAAGAAGAAAAAGAGAAGAGAACAGATGTGCTAATGTTGCGAAACGGTCCCAACTCAGCATGTGCTGGCTGTGAAGCCAACGCTGGTCTTCCGTTGGGGCCGCTCGGTGAAAACACGGAAGGTGACACATACATTATAAATATTAACACAAAAAAAAAACATATATTATATAAAAATATGAATTTAGGGTTTTTTCGTACCACGGACATAAGGAAAAATGGCAAAAACTCTGATTTAAATGATCAATATCTCGGAAACTAATAACAATTGCTGAACATACATGGGGGTTAAATCGATAGCTTATGAGCTGCTCTATCAGCCCTAGGCGGGTTGACGTCGGTTTCTTTGACATCCTGTATACTTAAATTCATAGAAAACATCCAAGACTCAGAAACTAATTCTTGCACATCACACAAATATCTGCCCATAGCGGGAATCGAACCCGGGACCGCTAGCTGCGTAGGCAGGGTCACTACTAACTAGGCTATCGCGTCATCAAAACAAATCTCTTGAAAGTCTTTCAAAAAGTACATATTTAACATATTTTTCAATATACACCTACCTTCAATATTAACATACTGTGGTTCCGGCGAATATTCAGCATAGTCCTTCCTCTCCTTCTTCTGTTCCTTATGCAGGGCCACACAAGGCCCCAGGTCCGACAACTTGGCGGAGTCGTGGCGGGTTACCATGACGCTCTTGCTGTTCAGTGCGGTGTGGATGTAGCCTTGCATGCGGAGGAACACGAGAGCGTTGGCGACGTCGAGGGCGTATTGTACTGACGTTTGGACGGTGATGATGCGGCCCTGGAATAATAAATATTGGATTTGGTGTTATTGTGTGAGTGGAAGGGTCGGTCGCCGTAGGCGAATTTTTGAAATACTGGAAAAGGGCTGAATGCATGACTCGAGGAATGAATGTGTAAGATGCAAAATAATTTTCTCAGGATCGTAGCAGGTGGACAGAAGTGGTATCTGCTTACACCACTGGGAAACAGGCGTGATTTAATGTACGAATATGTATTATAATGGAATGCTGAAGTGGTTTGGTCATGTGGAGAATCGATGAAGTGATAAATCAGATATCAGAAACAGAGGCAAGACTAAATGGGAATTTTGGAAGGGGAAGACCAAGGCGAACGTTCCACGGTCCAGAAAGGGCCAGGTCAGGAGACTCTTAACCGACGCATGTGTATGAAGAGACTTTATGAGTGTGGAAAGGCGAAGTTTGTCTGGGTCGTAGCAAGTGGAAAGAAGTGGTCACTGCCTACCACTACGGGAAAGAGGAGTGATTGTACAGTCAGATACTTATGACCCACCTTAGGTCCAAAGTTAATCTCACATTCTCCAACAAGGTTGAGTTTTAAAGTTACAAATGAATTGTCATCTTCAATGACATTGACGACTTCAAGCATATTTTTTATGTAATCTTTTTAGGTTGCAGGATATTGAAGCGATTCAAAAAAAATAGCATGGAGTAAAATTAAGTTTATTATAAAATTTGTGCAGAATGTGGTTACAGCATTATCAACAAGTTTTTAAAGTTGTAGGTAATTCTGTAGCTCTGCCTACCCCACTCTGGGATTACAGGCGTGAAGGTATGTATGTATGTATGTATGTACTATAATAAAAGGAATGAGTGCAGTTTATTAAAACTGTCTATTTTAATAGCTGTATTAAAAAAGATTGATAAGTATACATATTTAGATACTAATATTACACATCGAAAAAAAACTCCATTGCACAAAAGAGAGAGATTAATGACCCTCGCCGATACGATGGCTTAAATTGTCAAAGGCTACAATTGAAATTTAGCAGGGAAAAATATTACTCACAAAATAAAAACGTACACGCAGAGAAAACTAGAACATAATTTAAACAGAAAGATAAATGAATATGGCTTATTCCATTAATGGAAAGCCAAAATTTAAGTCACAACCTGTATAAATCGGATCCCTATCGAGGACCCCCATTTTCCTTTCATGGACCGCCATTAATTTTTACCGCTCACAGGGAACCCTTGCAGGTCGACGTTGACCCCTAGGGGTCGATATAGACCACTTTAGGACTCACTGGGCTAAACTATAGTCTATAACAGAACCTATATTAAACTTGGTAAAAGTGATAAAACCACGTTGACTTTGACATTTATTATGTTTTTAACTCAGCCTCGTATTTATTTACTATTAAGTAAATAAATAAGTGTTATTAAAACACTACTCTACTCGTATAGAAGAAACGATAGTAAAATAAGACATAACAATAACTCCCCGGGTCGATTGACTTCCAGACAATTAAAATGATCAGTTATGGAATGTGTTTTTTGCTAGCAGAAATAATACAGTTGTGTAAATTCAATTTTAAATACAAGCCAATAAAGTCTTATATTTATAAGTAGGCGCAGTTACATTGTGAGCAAAAAAACAATAGAAGGCCAGTTAAATCTAGATATGATGAACGTAAAATCGTAAATGGTAAGTTGTAAAGTCATCGCCAAACTGGTTTGAAGCTACCTGTAGAAATTGTTGCAAAATTGAATTAAGTACTTACTGTGAGTCTCCACTGTCGAAAATAAAATTGTATTGTTACTATTATTGTGCATTTTAAGATCAATAACGTAATCGTTTTAAATCAGCTGTTTAGACTTACCCCCGTATAAACGTTATATAAACCTATTTTCGTTAAAGTATGCCGTCACTTTCTGTGTCACAATGGCAGATAAGGACAAAGCAATATTTTAGCTATTGTGCCTTTATGGTCTTTGTAAAACATTTAAATAAACTGTATACTGGTAGTTCATGTGTTTGGCGTGGGTTTTTGCAAAAAAAAGCAAAAGGTCAACGGCACGCGGTGTTCCCAGGCGGTCACCCATCCAAGTACTGACCGCGCCCGACGTTGCTTAACTTCGGTGATCGGACGAGAACCGGTGTATTCAACGTGGTATGGACGTTGCGTTGGCGACATATCTACCGAAAGATACAGTGGCATAGTGTTTCCACAAAGGCAAGCCCTTGCCAGTAAAATTTAAAACGTCAAACATTGGATGGCTGCGTTCGATGTATAAACAACAAAGTAGTAGGGCGAGACGTAATTCAACAACAGGTTATTTTTTAAAAGATTTTCTGATAAAAATCATGCTTGCAGAGCGTGTCTCAAGAGCACACTTTTTTTTTGTTTATTTATTTATTTATTAAGGATATCAACAGCACATTACAATTCATAAAAGCAGTAAATTAACAAGAGAATAGTGGGAAAAAAAAACTGTTTGCTAATGGCTGCATTTGACTAGTGATCGTCGGAATGACATCATTTTATTTGAAACCGCGTTTGCTTTTAGCAGAAATTTGTTTATTTATTTTCTCATTAAATAAAAAACAAAAAGAAATTAAAAAAAAAAGATTTTGAGACAAACCTCTATACGCATGATTTTTTTAAGAACACCTTGTAAAAAAACCCTGTTGCTAAATAATAAACGGCAAGTAAACAATCTTTTGTAGAACTGCTAATGGTGAATATAATATCATTCACTAGCGACCCGCCCTCGCTTAGCTTCGGTTTATGTGAGTTTTGTGTAACAACCGTACATAAAACTAAAACATATACTTATTTGAACCCCAAAAATATTTTCAAGCATGCATCAAGATATAAGAACTTCTTGCAAATAAATAGCAAAAGGCCAACGGCACGTGGTGTTCCCAGGCGGTCACCCATCCAAGTACTGACCGCGCCCGACGTTGCTTAACTTCGGTGATCGGACGAGAACCGGTGTATTCAACGTGGTATGGACGTTGGCAATAATATTACTGAATCTCATAATCATACTCTCTAAACCAGTTTTAGAATACACATTTAACGTAAATATTGTGAACTAATAAATAAGCGATACCATTTTAAAGCATAGCGCTATGAAGACGTTTCAACTCGCATTCAAGTGCGAGATCGATCTCATGTGTGAGATACGACACTTGTAACAGACGGTCATGCAGTCACAGAACTCTGTTAGTTCCCATTGGATACGGCACTTTAATTCTCAAGTAACATGCAAGTGCTCAGGTATTTATGTAAACGATATTTCGTCGGTGATACTGCTGTCAGTGAGCTGTAGGTAGGTCTCCAACAAGATGGAGTGACGACCTTGTAAGGATCGCGGGAACGCGGTGGATGTGAAAAGCATAAGACCGATCTGAGTGGAGAGCCTCGGGGGAGGCCTATGTCCAGCAGTGGACGTCTTTCGGCTGACATGATGATGATGATGATGAATGCTAAACCGCATAAAAACCAATGCACCTTAGGCACATTTTGCTCCTTAATAAATTCGTTAGTTATAGTTACGGTTTAGGCGTATCACCGACGATTTGTGACGTGTCAAAGTCAGCATGATTAGCGGATCTCGCAGTTTCTGTTTAATGTTTCGTATCTTATTTTACCTAACAGATGGGCACTTTCGGTTACATTTAGTACCTTTTAGGATATTCTGTGCAAGTTTTACGCACTCACCTGTTTTTCTTTGACCGTAACAGCATTAACTTTTACGTGAGTATATGTCTGTCTGTGGCATGTGGCTTGTGGAGTCTGTTTTTTTATTTATAGAAAGCTAGTTCAATGGTTCTTAGCTAGGCTTTACGAAATTCGTTTTAGATTTATCAGATCCGAACTAAGGGATTATTCTCTATAGCACTAAAATTAAATTGTTAAAGACTTCAGCAGGTCGTACAAGATCGATTGATTCTCGGTTTTTTGTCGTCATTCCATAATTTTCACACTAGTCATAGAAGTAATAGTAGAGGGGCGTACGGCGACAAATCGAGAAAGCGATCTATGGGAATTAGACTGACGTCATTTTGCTTATTTTATAAGTGTTTAGTTAATCAACGAATTTGTTTTTAACTCCTATGTCTGTATTTCGCATCGGATTACCCAAATGGATGGACGGGGAAGTTTAAGGACGGTTTTTCTAGAAGCAAGCCAGTAGGTATGAAAATAGGCATGTAATAAATAACTGTTACGAAAACTTGAAAACAGAATTTCAGTTTTTAGGAGAAACATCGTTTATCGGAGTGTGCATTGCCAAAGAAGCAGGCTATAACAAAATAATTAATATATTTGGGTGGTTCTTACCTTGTTTTGATAAAAATCGGTTAAGGCCTTTTGTGAGTTACTATTTAATAGTTAATTATACGAGGGGAGGTCCAAAAGTTCGCGGAATGGAGGACTAAATAATTAAATAAAAAGACGTTACTATTTTTCCTTTTCAATATAATCTCCCTTAAGGTTAATACATTTGTTAGATCGTGATATTAATTTTTCTAAACCCACATAAAAATAATTTTCTTCTTTGCTGTCAAAATGAGCCAAAATTGCGTCCTTTACTTCATCATCGGTGTGAAATTTTCTTCCCCGCAACTCTTTCTTCAAATTTGGGAATAAATAATAATCACTGGGGGCCAGGTTCGGGCTGTAGGGGGGATGAACCAATTCTTCGAAGCCACATTTGTTCAGGGCAGCCATCGCAATACGACTCTTGTGAACTGGAGCATTATCCTGAAGTAACAGCACACCCTTAGCCAGCTTTCCTCGCCTTTTTTCTTTGATAGCTTCCCGCAACTGCTCCAGTAGTCTAGAGTAGTACTCTCCAGTAATTGTGACATCTTTGCTTTTGTAATCGATCATCAAAATTCCTTGGCAGTCCCAGAAAATCGTAGCCATCAACTTTCCGGCCGATTCTGACACCTTAAATTTCTTAGGTGGGGGGGTACCCTTCTTGTGCCATTGCATCGACTCCTGTTTAGAGTCAGGTTCAAAATGATGAACCCAAGTTTCATCTCCAGTAACAATCCGCTTCAAAATCGACGTACTTTCTTCTCCACACCGTTCTAAAAAACTGCTACACGCGTCGATTCGCTGCTGTCGCTGATGCGGCGTAAGCATTCTCGGCACCCATCTTGCACTCACTTTAATCATGCCGAGGTGTTCATGTAGAATCCGCAAAATAGTGGTTTCAGATACTCCAACTAATGCAGAAATCTGTTTCTTCTTCAGGCGAGCATCTTCTAATACTAATTTTTCAACTTTTCCGTCGGTATCTGATGTGGTGACCTCGACAGGCCGTCCTGGGCGAGGGTCGTCTTCAATGGACTCTCTGCCAATTTTAAAAAGACCGTGCCATTTGTAAATCATTGTTTTTCCAGGGCAATGATCACAGTAAACTACTGACATCTCACTCATGATGGTCTGAGGAGTTTTTCCTTGCTTAGTCAGGAACTTGATGATGGCTCGATACTCAATTTGCTCCATACTTCCAGGATTTTTCCAGATTGACTTGCTTGCTCGACGATATTTTGTAAAGTAATGAGCTCTTCAGGCTGAAAGTTGGTAAATATACTCTTAATGAGTTGGCCATTAGTACTATACTAAAAAATATAGTCATCCCCACCCCCATCCCCTCCATTCCGCGAACTTTTGGACCTCCCCTCGTACTGTAAAATAGAGCTGGATTGCAGTAGACAAGTAAACATAAAGATAAAGACATTTATTCAGTAAGTAGGCCGCACGGACACTTTTACACATCAAGAATCTACCAGCGCTTCACAAGAGGAGACCAATGCTGAGAAGAAACGCCGCAAGAAACTCGGCAGTCAGTCATTTCATTTAATATACAGTGTGTCTCTGACCTTGGGGCTTTAATTTCAACGATCGATTCTACTCGCTAAACTGAACTACTTTTGTTCTGCAACATGAAAAAATAACTTAAATTTAGATAACTAATTGATGTTAAAGTGTAATTGTAAAATCAGTGTATTACATACTGGCCATGTAATCACATCTCATGGTACGGGGGCGACATTACCTTGGTACGAGGGCTAAAGGAAAATGGAGAATTGGATCGCGTACATTGAAAATTAGATTTAACTTGTATGATAAAAAATAAATTTAAACTGAACATATTTTTAACAACTTACAGAACAAAAGAAGTTTAGTTTCAGGAGTAGAATTGATCGTTGCATTTAAAGCCCCAAGGTCAGAGGCACCCTGTATTTAATATTACAATGGTATACTTACTTAGTCTATTTAAAAAATATATCAAAAAACTTGCGTAGTTTAGTTAGTTAGTATTAGTAGTAATTGAGTAGTGGATTCTTTAGTTAAATAATAATTCACTCTACATTTGACAATAACATCAATGTCACTGCAAAATTATAAACTAAATCAACCTAAAAAGTCGTGCTACTAGCATAAAAAGTACAACAATGCTCAATTAATCGCATCTAAATACTTCAAAGTTAAAGTTACCTGGGTCCGTATTACGGTCTTCATCGCGGTGAATAAATCATCCGTTAGGTACCTACTCTCACACTTACATAGTGGTCAGAAAGTGACACGATGTTTTATCCATCGATCAAGAGAGCCATATCAGACTGGCTGAAACAATTTAGGCACTGGTCCCACCGCCGACGACGAGCGGGAAGCGAGTACAGCCAGCGATCAACTATTAATATTTGTGTCTCTTTTATTGACACGAGATCTATACAGGGTGTCTGGAAAACCTTCGGAGAAATTTGGGGGGGTAATAGTTGGCACGATTCTGATCACGGGGGTATGGTTCATTTTTGTTTCTGTTAATGTAAAAAAAAAGAAGGATTAATTATATTCATTTTGTTACTTGATGTATCGCAGCCGATATCTCGACCTTGACATTTTGACGTTGATAGTATACTACTCCAACAGTTCGTAGTATCTTACGTCAAAATTCAATGTCCGAGGTCAATGACCTGAGACCATACGTTGTCACATGGTATGTAAACAAACAGTTCGCTCCATGTAAACAAACAGTTCGCTCCATGTAAACAAAAATCAAGGTAGCATTATAATAAAAATAAATGAGTAATTTTAGTGCAACTTACTGTATTTTCGTTTTTGCAATTTGAACACTAATTGGTTTTAAATGTGAAATCACTAGGTCTCTTGTTCATGTTTTGCCGAGACTGATCATATCGTCCGTCTTTTACTGTCGAGATCTAACCATTTACCATTGTTTTCTGCTCTAAAGTAGCCCATATAACTGATTTACAGCAAAAATATTGAAGACGTGAATATTGAAAATAACATAATTTAACACTGACATCTAATGACAGCCATAAATTCATAGACTTCTCAAAGTTCAAATAGACGGATTGAACGATCCGATTATTGCTCTCTGTATTGAAGAAAAAAAAGGAGAAAAAGATAATCGTTTAAATACAGTGAGAAAATAATTTAAAACAAAACCTTAAAACTATTTTATAAAATAATAATGCACCAAATTGGGTGCTACTCAGCATCATAGTGTCAGACATGCCGTGACGCTGCACGCGCTGATTTTCAGGGCAACCAGACGGGGAGAAAGCGCTGCTGGCTGCTGGTTCTTTCCTTTTGATCCGCATGGTATTTGTGGCAGTAGCCAAAAGTCCAAGTGCAAAACATTTTGTCGATGGATATAAAGGTCGTCGCATAATTGATTATAATAGGCTATTTGACAACATTGAAAATATACTACAAATTGTGGTCATCCTATCTGATACTAGCGTAAAATAACGTATTTCACTTTATTTCACATTAAATTATGTCTATTTTTTTTGGAAATTACACGAAATAATAAGGATTTTTTTTGAAATTTAATCTGTGGCAAAAACGCTATGTGATGTTAGAAATACTTTATAACCTGTGAGTGTGATGTGAAGTCACATCACATGCAAGTAAACAAAACAAACCCCAAACCAAACATCGCTTCGCTTGTGACATCGCTTCCTTGACTGATTGTGATTGTAGTCCACGTTTTATATTTTCTGGGTGTTCCTTAAGCCGGCTACTCACACACCTGCTGCAGGGGCAATACCGGTCGCACGGCGGTTGGACCAATTTTAGGCTGTTCTCTACACACTAGCCTGCCGTTCAGTGTGTAACCGATAGTCCCGCTGAACGCACGTCCACGAGAAAGCCTCCTGTATTGTCGAAACACCAGAGGATTGGTATCGCCTTGGCACTTTCTGTGGTGCTACCAAAAAAAAAGGAAGAGAAGATATTGGGTGAAGAATTGGTTGCAGAAACGAAGCAAATTGTGCCACATGAATATTATGAAAGAATTGGAAGTAGATGATCTTAGAAACTTTTTGCGAATGGATATTGATTCTTTTGAAGAGCTCCTGGCTATGGTAACACCATTTTTTCCATTTTTGTCCACTCCGCTCGGTTGTCATCAATGAACTGACTGGAATTGCCCCAATCCTACTACACACGCAGCAACCTTGCAGGGCGGTAGACACAATCTAGGGAGCTAGGAAGGTCTTGCGCCCCTGCCGCCCTGCCGCAGGCCCAATCTAAAAATTGCTCCTGCTTGCCTACACACATCACAATTAAGGAGGCAATCAAGGGTCCAATTCCCATATTGCCCCTGCAGCAGGTGTGTGAGTAGCCGGCTTTAGTGGCCTTTTTCTTTTAAGGGTTTTTACCACAGAGTGTAATCACGTCGACCTCTTCTTACAAAGCGATCCTATTTTTCTCTTTCTTCTATGATACGAATATCTAGCAACAACATGTATGATGCCAGCTTTAAATGTAATTTTGATAAAACGTAACGTGTAGGTAGGATTTTTTGTTTACAAATGAAACCTAAAACTCTTTTCATAAAGAGTTTTAATGGTCCAAGATTTAAAAATATAATATGTCAAATTGTCAATGATTAATTATTGTGTTTTTTATTCGTCGGAAGCCCTGATAGTGGTACAAATCAATGAAATACAGCCATGATTCATGATCTCGAAAAAGAAGTAATGTGCCTACGAGTGCAAGTGCTATTTTAGCCGTGTGAGTGTGAGAAAAGTGTGAGTAAAAATCATAATCGTAAGTTTCAGTTTTAGATTATTTCACATAATAGCCCTTATGAGACACCGTCTTTTCATTCACATTACAGGATAATGTGTCAGTTTTCTAAACTCCATGTAGCTTTTGACCATGATTGGAAACATTGTTCATAAGGAACAACTTGTTTATTTACATTACGTTGTGACACATATCGTCAGTGAAACTGCAAAACCGCGTAAGTGACATTTTAAATAAGGAGCAAAATGCACCTTTTTAATAAGACCGTAAGGTTTATTTTGCTCTATCATAAATTTGTTACTTACGCGGTTTTGCAGTATCACCGACGATATTATGAATGAATCAGTTAAGATGGGGCACACTGAGAGCATCGTCAGGAAAGTCGATGATAAATCTGTCTGTAACTCAGTCAAATATTAACTTAAACAAAAGTTACCAATATAGGGATGATCCAAATCATCCACCCTATCTACAGTTAAAATTTCTCCGAAGGTTTTCCAGACACCCTGTATATTTTGTTCGATTCATGAGCGAGAAAATAGTCGATAGCTAATCGCTTCCTCGCCCTTGGTGGGACCAGTGCCCTATTTTATTCGAAAAAAAATATGTTCACGTGCTAATTTCTCATAATTCCGAACAAAATCGACCCTTAATCGACTCCTTGGTATTGATCAAAACGAGCTAACTACTACGATGACAGATGCCTGCAGAAACGTCTACCCTACATTCTCAATAGCTTGCTTGGCCACACATATTAGGTTAGAGGCCAATACCACCCTCCTAAGCCAATAGGCAGTATCTCAGATAAAACTCCTGTACAAATATCAACCTTATTACTTATAATCGAGGGTTAAAACTGCTTTGGTTCTTAAATTTGAGATACTGCTTTATTGGCTTAGGAGGGCAGAATAAGGCAAAGTTTAAAAGAAGAATGTTCAATACTAAGTAAAGTTATATCTTATATCCTAGTATTGAGACTCAATGATCCCGCAGTCAAACTGTGTAAACAGTTTTGTGGGACAATGTTCTATTGATATATTGTTACTAAATAAATAATAATAATTTTGTATTTTGATCTTACCTGAACATGAAGTATGCCGTGTAGGGTGTCCACACATTGTTCGCAGATAATATTAATGTTACTGTGACTATCTGGATAGATGCCCATCAGAAGTATTATATTAGGGTGACGACATTTTCTAAAACAAATAACATACACAGCTTTTAACACTGTTAACTGAAATTACATTTTAAAAATGAAATAACATTGAACTTAATGAAAATGTGTTAAGTGCATAAAGTAATAAAAATGTTCATGTTAGTTCAGTTTACTAGCCTCGTAAGACCCAATATCTATTTTCGTAACATTGCAATTGCAACCTTATATAAATATACATAGAGTACCTTTTATATTAGGCATTATGTCCTTAAGAGAAAACCTGGGGATTCAAACAATATTTGTAATTTTTTTCCGTATTACCTTACCTCAATATATTAATCTCGGTGTTCTTTCTCTTCCTGATGTGGTCCACGGTGACACGGGTCAAGGCCTTGATCTGCACCGGGACCACACCCCACTTGCCCTGGCTCCAAACCTTTGTCTTGTCCAGATTGACGTCTAGGTTGCTCGCGCTGGCCAGGGATAGACCGTGCGTGCTTGAGTAACTCTGACAATTAGTTAAAAAATCAGGTTTTTGACAACGTCATGGAGTAGCCTAGAAATGCCTCAATAGAGACACAACACTAGAAATATTCAATAATGCCAGAACTCGGAAGCGGTTTTTTCCTCAAAACGTTTTTTTTAGGAAAACGGGATTTAATTACGTCTTTTGAAAAATAATTTCTGATCACAACTAAATAATTACGAGTTTATACTGGAGCTAGTTGCTATTTAAGCAAGTTTTCCACGGTAAAATAAAACACTATAATCGAATGGAAATTGAAGAATTTAGCGATCCCATCGCGTTGATATTGATTAAGTAGATTGTACGTCCTTCACAGACAAGAAACAAAGGAGTAGAAAGACCAACATCAAATTTATTGTACCTTCCCATTTTACTTAAAATAATATTTAAAACTCGATGTAAAATTAGACAGCAATATTAACGCGTGCACAAACAAAAAACGAATCGCGATCAAATAAATAATTTCATTTCAATTATTAACAGTTATGTCACTAAATATAAAACAATCCATCCATCAATCGTTCTACTGAAGGATATTAGATTCCGTGCGATGCGTACCGTCATACCGTGCTACTAGTACCGTGTCGAATCACCGGCCAAATTTCAGCCGTGCAACTCTTAAACGATAACTTTTAGTTACCTAAGTTTTCGAATTACGTAATACAAGTCTACAAAATAAAGTACTTACTTTATTGTCCTCAGTTTTACTGACGTTCATAGACCGGACTTGCAGCTGCTCGTCGGCCCATTGGTCAAAGTTTTTGAGCTCACTCATGACCTCCCATAACTTATCATTTTCGTCCCTACTTGTACCGCAAGAATCAAGACTAGAAACATTCACGTCACCCGCTACTTTCGATCCGTCTACCTCTTCGAACACACTTTTACTATGTTGGGAAGACTCGTCATCCTCTTTTAACCCATCAACCTCCTCACGAGCAGAATCTAGAAACGCCTTTTCGTCGTACGGCAAAGAGTTATTCTTATAAAAGAATGGAGGCGAATTCATCTGTTGCTCATCTTCTTTAAAATCTATGTGCTTCTGGGCGAAATTTTCTGGAGACCTCAGGGGCGGTCTGCGCGAGTATCTTTTAGGTTTTGAAGGCTCAGAGAAGGTGGTTGGGAAGTTTCCTGGCATAAATACCTGGTTCTGAAATAGGAACTGGATGCTTGGCAGGGGTGCTATTTCCTCGGGGTTGGCGCTACGGGCCCGTTTCTGTGTATTCTTCTTGTATTTGGCGGCGGATTTCTTTTCATAGGTGAAGTTTCTGTCTGTGTCGGTAGCGCAGTCAGTGCAGGATATTGGAAGAGAGTGTCTTCCGCATTTCTTCTTGACTGGGGTTTCTGGGAGTTCTTTGGCCCCGGAAGAGCGTCTCGCTTGGAACTCTGCAAGGTCTCGTTTATACTCCTCTGTGCGGATGGTGCCGATCTCCACGGGACTATCAGGGTGGTCCTCTGTGGGCGTGAGCGCAGGAGTGGAGTGGTGCGTGGTGACCGTCACTCGCTCCCTGCAATGAAATTGGTAATATGGGCCACCGTAGATTAACAATCTTAAAACTAGGGAATGGCGAATAGTATACACGCGTTGCTGATGATCGGTATTTCTTGATAAAATATAAGAATCATAAAGCCAGCAACAACTGGCTAAAATCAAGATAACAAGGATGTCACTGACGAAGGGCGGTGTCAATCAAAATGTTGAAAGTCTAAAATGTTTATTTCGTGTTTTAGCCTTGTAAAACTCAAAAGTAGCTCTTATATCACTTGGTGCGACTGTAGCAATTATGTCAGGTGTTAACCGTATCAAATTCAATCCGTGAGACCCAAACAAAACTAAAATCAACAATTCCTTTATTGATAAAGATAATGATGAATTCCAAGATGTTTTCGATTGATCGAATTCTCGACAAAAACCCCAGTAAACGGAACCGTTCTGCGGCAAAACCGTGGGATTGGGTTACGGGTCAGTGGGTACGACTTGCTGTGCATTTAGAAATTCCCCGAACAGCCATTCATGTAGATCGAAACACGAGTTAAATCTGACGTTACCATTATAATCGATTATGATTAAGTTAATATACTGAAGCAAAATAGCGCAATGACCGTCAATTTTCATGTTTTGACAGTGATGGCGGTAGAAGGAATCCTTAAAAAAAATTGTAAGTTATTGAGGATCAATTTGTTTTTTTTTTTTTCACAATCTATACCCAAAGTTTGTCCCGCGGAGCTTGTCTGTAAGGCCTATGAAAAGGCTGCGTCGAAAAATCGACATTAGGTACCTATCTAATGTGAAGTAACTTTTTTATTATCGTAAAAAAAACGAATTTAACTTTGGTTTCGCTTGTTATGCTTATGAGGCTCCTTAAAATATTAAGTAAAGGTTTCGTCGCTAAGAAGTCGAATAGCCGCCGAGCTACTGGCTACTGCAACCGTTCTACAATTAGTCATTGCCATATTTTGGTAGGGTTCAAAATAGGCGCTAGTTTAGAGTCATTAGTCACTCGTAAGCTATCTCTATCTACAGATGTAGATTAGGGAGCACAACATAACCACATCTTTAGGGTCGTTTAATATGGCCCGATAAACGAGAAACTGCTAATTGTGCCAGACCAGGGCCACTAAAGACTGTACACGATAAAATCCGGGCATGCATGCTCTGGTGTATTTTTTGAATGAATGCTAATTTTCAAGCAGCACTTTTTTGTAATAGTCAGTGGTTATGAAACGACATAATTAAAATACAATCATAATAAAATGTTAGAGCGTCTGTGACTTAGACCATTATATAATCCGCAGTACCAATATTTTTTTGTACACGGTCTTCTGACAGTCTTTACTAAATTCTCGTGTTAAAAACATTTTATTATTTTTAATTATACAAGCCAAATTATACCTTATTACATTATCTTTTCACAGTAGTTAAAACTTTTCTAATTGTGTTGAGATTGAGATAGTTCTGATTTTGTCCTTTGTCGAATTTGACTTTTTGACAAATAAATGCCTCCCATACAAAAACAACCTTCAGTGCTTGAAGTAAAAAGTCTTCCTGCCTACTACAAATAGAAATGAGTTAGAAAAAGTATTTTTTTGGTAAGACGACATTCTAATGTAAGTAAAACAGCTTGTAAAAATATAAATACAGTTGTGACATTGTAGCAGGAAGCGAGTGAAGATTGTCAAAAAACGCTGGACAGAAGTGGAAAGGTATGATAGAATATATTCGACGAAAACTCACACATACCCATACATTATGTGATATGATTTTATTTTATTATATAGTAATATAACTATACAAGCTATGAAAAAAAAACTGCTTGAAAATATGCATTCGTTGCAAAGATACACCAGAGCATGCATGCCCGGATTTTATCGCGTACAGTCTTTATTCTAGGCGGTAAAAATCATATCATCTTTGACCTGTTATCGTATTATTTTAACTCGACCGCCATATAAATAAGATCTATCAAAACGTTGACCAATTTGACAATACGATAACAGGGCCTCTATTAAACACGGTAAAAACCATATCATTTTAGACCTGTTATCGTATTGTGGTTTTAATAGCTCTTATTTACTTGACAGTAATGGCTAGAATATGTTTTGTCTTTATTTTTACAAAGAAAACGTAAGAGATAATGCCATAGAATAAATTCTTGTTCGTTCGCTTGGTCTAAACCAGTCCACCGCAACAGGTCAAATGGGTGAATCAACTTCTAAGGTACTCCCCATTTTTCGACATGTTTCACAAATTATATGTTTTTAGAAAAACTATATATTTGCCAACGACGTAGCTTACACGCTTATTAAATCAGACAATTAGGCTAGCATTTGAAATGATTTGATTTAAAAATAGTACAGTTTGAAATAATAATATAGTTGGTAACGCAGCGGACGATGTTGTCCCTAGGTTTTGTATGGAAAATGTGCATTTTCCCTGAGTTACCAGGTTTTTTCGAAGATTAAATAATATTTGAGGTGTTTAACGTGTAAGGTTTGTAAATTTGGTGGTCTGATATTAATATTCATACATTATTATTAATGATAAGTCACCAGGGCCCTATCTAATAAAAGTTACAATTTACAATTTGTAATTACAATTCACTTTTTACAATTCTACATATTTCTGTTCAATAGAAATTACAAATTACAAAATTGTTATTGCAAAAAAATACAAAATTGTAGAATTGTAGCTACAATTTTACATTATCCTGTTCAATAAAGGTTTTTACTTGACAGGCATTTATTTACAAATTTGTCAGAAAAAGTGGTTTATTAAACGCAGTATTGTAGTTACAAGTTTACAATATTGTAGAATTGTAATATAATTCTTACAGGCGAGCGCACTCTGTGTAAAACCCGTTGGTGAGTTTTACTTGTTGTTAAAATAATACTTTTTGAGCAATGGTGTTAACGTCATCATCTAGTGAGAGCAGTGACGAACAATATTCTCCAATAATTGTGCGACGGAGGCGAATATTAAAAAAAAAAACACGTTTAATTTGACTTACTACACATTTAATGAGAAGTTTAGTTTAGGGTAAGCAAGAATACCATTGAATACTTGGTAAACAAAATAGGCAACGAGCTTGAACACAAAACCAACAGAAACGCATCTCTTACACCTACTGAACAAATTTTGTGCGCTTTATATTGGATGGGCTGTGGGTCACAACACCATATAATAGCAGATGCGCACGGTATACCCATGTAAGGGGACTGTACATAAAGTAAGCATCGCATTTATTGAAATAATAATTTTACGAAACGGTTAGTCTAAAGTCTTACTTTTTATTCGGTGAAGTAAACTGATGAGTTGATGACAATAAGTTCATGGTGGTTCGTTTGTGGTTCATTCCAATAATAGCAGTTTATAATGACTACATTTTCTGGTAACTTTTACCTAAAGAACGACTCATGAACTGTTAATTTATATCGCCTGATAAAAAAAACTGTAGTGGGTTAGTGACCCTGCCAACGAAACCAGCGCAGCGGTCCTGGGTCCGAATCCCGGTAATGTCCAAAGCTCTTAGTTGTTCCGTTATTTATTTCCTAAATTTACAAAATAACACATGTTTATTTTCATATATGAGCGTTAAAATTGTAATTTTGTTGTTCTAGACGTTCTAGTCCAATTTGTAAAAAACGTTGAATGATAGTAATAAAATAGATTACACAGCGACTAAATTATGTTCTACCGTAGTTTCATTATTCTTCAATAAAAAACATTACACTTATATGTGAATTGTATCTTACCATGACTTATTTGTAAAACAAAATTGTAATCGAAAACTACAGGCATTTTTTACAATTTTAAAGTTTTATTAAACAGAGTATAAACGCGTTACAATTTACAAATATTTAGCAGTGCTACTTTTACAATTTTGTAGTTTTATTAAACAGACTTTTACCATACAATTCTAAAAATATGTCACTATTTTACAAATTTGTCGGATTGTAACGTTTATTAGATAGGGCCCAGGAAAGTTTTGATACCGCAAAAGAAAAGGAGTACCTTAAAAGTTGATTCACCCAAATACGATTTTGATTTTACCGCCTAGAATAGAGGCGCAGGTCTATTACAGATGATATCGTTTTTACCGCCTATTAGAATCTCGGCCTAGACGTTTAGAACATGATACAATCATACTTCAATACATTGTAACAATTTTTCAGCTAAACTTAGTCAACCAATCAGAAACCTAGCTCAAACTAATCTATTTGAAAATAAAATAAGTAGTCGTTCTAATTTCTTATGCATTGGCGACCGTTGACGTCCGAATATTATAATGAACACCAGCCAAAAACGAAAGTAATGTTTAAAAAGTCAACTCAAAGAGCAGATTCAGATTATAATAGCGACTAAGGGCCCGTTTACACGACGTCCGGTTTTGTAGGATCTTTATCGGATCCTGCAATACCGGAAAGTGTATTCACATGGCCGCCTGGTTTTGTAGGATCTTCCGGTCCTGTAAATCGGGAGTCCCTTTGAACACACTATCTGTTTTTTAAGCGCCAGCCCGCTTCTGATTTATTGAATATGGTTTTTGCGGGATTCTTGTTACAAGCTTGTGTGAATGCAAGTACATACTGTTGCCACTGAATCGGATCCGGCATTTTATTGGACGACCGGACTGATTTGTATACCGTTGCCACTGAATCGGATCCGGCATTTTATTGGACGACCGGACTGATTTGTATACCGTTGCCACTGAATCGGCTCCGGCATTTTATTGGACGACCGGACTGATTTGTATATCGTTGCCACTGAATCGGATCCGGCATTTTATTGGACGACCGGACTGATTTGTATACCGTTGCCACTGAATCGGATCCGGCATTTTATTGGACGACCGGACTGATTTGTATACCGTTGCCACTGAATCGGATCTGGCATTTTATTGGACGACCGGACTGATTTGTATACTGTTGCCACTGAATCGGATCCAGCATTTTATTGGACGACCGGACCGATTTGTATACTGTTGCCACTGAATCGGATCCGGCATTTTATTGGACGACTGGAGCGATTTGCAGTCGCAAAATCGGATGACACATTATGCAGGCTCCGTTTAATTGCCGGAGCCTGGAACCGTACGCTTGTGTGAACGCGTGCATTGAAATCCTATTGCCACTAAATCGGATCCCGCAAAGAATCGGATGTCTCCGTGTGAACGGGCTCTAACGCCACGACAACCGATACACCTTTACCGAAATATAGATTGATATGACAATGGGTATTGTACTTAGTAAAGATAGATTTATGTACTTACATAAGTTTGTTAAAATGTATAAATACTTATTTACTTATTTATTTAGTGACAGCACTAAGGTTATAAGTTATTAAACTTTGTCACGTAATAATATGGTTAACAGGTGTTTTTTAAACATTTAATATTTGATATCCCGTGTGGTTGCCGGGTTAGAATAGTGCCACTTCATGTCTTCCCGTGGATGTCGTAAGAGGCGACTAAGGGAATAAAGGCTTGTAGTACTGTTAGGCGATGGGCTTGCCACCTGTCACTAATACACTGGGAAACATCTTAGCCTACTTGTGCAAAATGTGGTTACAGAATTATCAAGAAGTTTTAAGACTTGTTGGTAATTCTTTAGCTCTGCCTACCCCACTCCGGGAATGAAGGCGTGAGTTTATGTATGTATGTATGTAATATTTGATAAGGTGAGGGAGGACGGAAAGGCATTTAAATTTAAGTCAAGGTAACATTAAAGTCGAAAAGTGCGGGTTGTCCATGATAGAGCATATTAACGCGGTACGAATTTATTTCAAGGCTAACTCCACATAAAAATATACCTTTTTTCGTTTAAATTTTAAAGCCCCGTCAAGTAACTTAAAAACTTGGCCTAGGTATTTGTAGACAAAAGCTAAATATGTGATTGAAATTGGTGTTGGTAAAGAAAAATAAATAAGAAAGGAAAATAATACGGGAAATATTCGGGTTGAAATATGTTTCAGCCCTTTAATTCAGTTAAATAAGATTATGTTTGTTTCTTACAAGAACTTACCAAGGTACCGTAAAACGGGGTGAATAGAATTCAAGGGGTGAATAGAGTCACAACCTAAAATGAAACATTATGTTACTAATTATAAGACTGAAATTATTTCCAATAGACGTAACGTTATTGTCCATTTAATACTTGTTCTTATTTGTAACAAGTTATGACTTTTTTTAGGTTGTGACTCTATTCACCCCTTGATTTCTATTCACCCCGTTTTACTCGGTACCTAATAAAGTAACTAAATTAAGAGAATTGTAAACCGCCGCTAAAATCGCGTAGCTGTCATAAAATTCCATACAAATTTAGCTCCGGCCGTTAACGTTTCTCACCCCAAAAATCAGGTCCGATTTCCACGATTTTTGAACGTTGTAGTTATTATAAAGAACTAGGTCTTTACGTTTCTGTTTTATTTATTTATTATTGTTTCATTCTAAAAGATAAAGATACATTTTTTGATTAATCAAGCACAGTAATATACAAGAAAATATCCAGTGGACCCCAAACTAGGCTGAGCCTGTATCTTCTAAGAAGTATTTTCGTGGAAAGGAAAACGTACAGACATAGTTTTTCATGATATCTACAACATATTAAAAAATAGTAAAAATCGGACTAGGTTTAAGTAGAAAAACTTTCCTATGGAAATTTTAAGCTTAATAATCCTTTTGTAAAATAAATAAGGCAAATCATTGGACCCTTCATATCATAGGGACCATTTTTTATTCAAATTTGTGGAATGTCTATTCAGAATCGATTTACGATTAGTACGCATAATATGGGTACGCGATGTTACATAACTATAATTAAAATAGAAAGCATTCCGGATCAGAAGTCATTGTTTGAGAGACAAGATAATGCTTACATAAATAAGCTATCTGCCCATCAATTTCGGCTACGACGAAGCAATAAAAACTATTTACCGCGGACAAATAGTTCGGTGAAAGTGTTTCAATAATGCTGTTTTAGAGAACTCAATGGTTATTTGGCTGAATGGAATAATTAAGGTAGGTATCTATCTATCGATCACGATTGCGATGATTTCAACACTAGGAATGGTGCAGGTTGGTAGGTCTGTATGATGGTTTAGAACTTTATTTATGCCAAATGAGATGTTTCGTAGTTAACTTTAAACTTCTTAAAAAATTAATTCGATGACGATATGACAAAACATGACAGAATACCTATAATAAATGACTATCGACAAAATAGGTACAGTCAAGGTCTTTAATATCTATACAGCCATCGCGTAAATATATATACAGTGTGGAAATTAAACTCAGGCCCTGGAGGGAAACTACTTTAAATCCTTAAGCTAGCTCATTTTACTTAAAGGAGACATTCCTTTATTTTTGAAAAGAAACAAATCTGCATTAAAAGATTTTTTTAAACTCGCTTGCTTCGCCCGGGACTCGAACCAACTAAAATTTAAAAAAATAAACACTCTTTATTTTATTATACTAATCGGTAGTAGGTATTAATATTCAGGATAAAGTTTCTCTAACAAACATTTGGTCTTAAAAATAAAAATAATCGTTAAATCTAACATCAACTTTATTTTACTATCAATTTTGTAACACTTAAATTATTTAACTGATAAATTGTTCGAAATGAGCCCCGTCGTTCCGGCTACACAACATTAGTCGCCGTTGTAATTCATTTCTTGTAGCCTAAATACCACTGCAGAGCTAAATCGTAGCTCTTGTTGCAAACAAAGTAAGCTTCTAATAACTCGAATTGTTCTTGATACGCCGTTATGAGATAATTTAATTACGTAAGGGAAGCAACATTACTTAAATAAAATCTGTTGATAAAAATCGTTCGAATTTTAAAATTATTGTCCCGCATTGCAAACAAAGTCAAACGTTCCATTTTTAAACTTCTCCACTGAACGCCTCGGATCATGTAAGAAGGAAATGTGCATAGAGGTATTACCACCATTGAACAATTTTCTTAACAAGATATTTAACGATAAATTAGCAAGCGTGTACTTCATACGAAGTCTTTGAGTGTTGGAGAGATAACAGAACTGTTACGTGTCTTTTACATGTTAAAAGTGAACAGTAACCAAATATTTTTTAGAGAAACTTTATCCTGAATATTAATACTACCGATTAGTATAATAAAATAGTGTTTATTTTTTTTAATTTTAGCTGGTTCGAGTCCCGGGCGAAGCAAGCGAGTTTTAAAAAATCTTTTAATGCAGATTTGTTTCTTTTCAAAAATAAAGGAATGTCTCCTTTAACCCCTCAGGTGTCCTACGCACAACATGTGTGCGTAGATTTTTTGACATTACGTGACTTATTCATTTGACATAAAGTTTAATTTTGATGTACATCAATTTTGACATATCGCTCGACGGGTTAAGTAAAATGAGCTAGCTTAAGGATTTAAAGTAGTTTTCCTCCAGGGCCTGAGTTTAATTTCCACACTGTATACAAGGACCTTATTGCCAGTGGCATAAAGGTGTATAGATTTGATCAGGCCTTTGACTGTACTTATCAGCCAAATGGCTCCGTGCCGCCCGACTCACTCTTGGCCTGTTGTAGGGTTCCGTACCCAGGTTAAGACGGTACCCTATTAGGTACTAAGACTCAACTGTCTGTCTGTATATCTGTCACCAGGCTGTATTTCATAAACCGTGACAGCTAGACTGTTGAATTTTTTACAGATGATGTACGGTCAGCGTCATAAATATATATACGTTAACCAGGTTTCAGAAAAATATATACACCCTGGCAGCAGAGTCGTGTTTACATGTTTTTGAAAGTTTTACTGTGTCTATATTTTTGATGCTGACTGTAGGTACCTATTTCTGTTGACGCTATAACAGCAAATACCAGAAGCAGAATAAAATAAATATTTAAGTGGGGCTCCCATACAACAACCTGTTTTTTTGCTACTGGTAGTTTCTTATGGTACGGAACCCGTCGTGCGCGAGCCCGACTCACTCCTGGCTTGTTTTTATCATGTTGTTTATACCTATTCGTGGTTCGCACTATAAATAGGTCGTAAAAACGTTTTATTTAGGGGGACCCCCTGTACCCTTATCATGAGTAACAATTAGGTACTTATACCGAATACCGAACTTGTTCGCGAGTCGAATGCTCTGTCCCTTGCACTCTATAAGAATACTGTGAGGGACAGAGCATTCGACTCGTTAGCGAATGAATACGGTAATTGTAACTCATGGTAAGGGGAATGTCTGGAATTCGGGATGAGACAAACCTGACTGACATTCACAGGCAAGAAGTGACATCTCAATATACGTACCTACCTGCCTGAATTGCAACATACTATCTGACTTGTCTTATTATTAGTAAACACTTTTATAAACTCAAAATGTTCCCTATTAATTAACCAAGAATTACATTTTTCACATACAAAAAAATCCATCTATAATGTAAAATCAGGAAAATAGTTTGCATAGTGTGGTCTTTACTTGCTTTATTCCACAGAAAACGGCCGTTTTAGCCAAAACGATTCATTTTGAATTTTTAAAACTAAGTGTTTACTAAATAAGTCAAGTTAGTTGGTATGGTACGGACTTTAGGCTTCATAATGAACTAGCTAGGTATAACCTGCGCAGTCAACACTGGGACTGTCGGGGCTGGGAAGTCCCACTAGTTCGCACTCGATGTGAGGGTTTTTGAAAAATAAATCCTATCTGTTCTGTGTGGACAAGTCGAAATAGCAATTGTTCCTATATTAGGTACCTAAATTAACATAATTGTAAGTAGAAATTACACAACTGCACTCAACTCCTGGTCTACCTACCGAAGTTCTTTGTGTCATGCCGCGCGGCGCGTGCTGCCAAAGCTCAAAGGAAGCCGCCTTGCGCGAAAGCGGCGTCATCAAAAGATGTCGAAAACGAATTTAAATATCACAATTATCATATACCTACCTATAATCACATTATTTAGTGTCAACAGTTAACCAATAGGTATGCAAGTTAAATAATTTAAATTAAGTAGGTAGGTAGTTACTTACTTACCGAGCAGGTTTGTGTAATTTATAAAAATACCTACTATGATTATAAATCATAGATCAAAGTATGACCAAGTACCTACATACTGCCCTCCTACGGAGAAAAGGCGTAGGCGTGATAATTCATAGAAGCATTATTAACTCTCAAAGGTTACAATAAGGTTGGACGTAGGTCACGTAGGGGGCAGCATAGGTGACTAAAATAGAAGAACAAGTTTGGACAACCCTATGCCCCTTAGCGGTATAGGTTAGGTAGGTATCGGAATCTCCTAAGACCCGAACACGAACTACCTACACAGGTACAGGGCTCTTTTTATCTTAAAATTTTATTAGAGCTTTCCTGTGACTTCGTCTGCATAACTTGTCTGACGTTTTTGCCTATCAAACTTTCGGGGGCCAGCCAGGGACTACCTGTACCAATTTAAAATGAATACGATAGGTATGTACTACCTACGTATTGTAAAATATATGTATTTGTCAAAACATGTCGAGCACCCATCCGCATGTAAACATGATGAAAGCTTAATGCTTGAGAAATTATTTAGTAACTGCTTTGTTCACTTACTGTGACCATTGTGATTGAACACAAGGACCTGAGAATGTTTTAATAGTTTTTATTAAACACAAAAGGCGGCATTATGAAACCCTATCATCAATATCATCATGCACTTAATTTATTAGTGATTGGTATTTGAGTTCTTATAAACAATTAAAATAAATTGTGCAAGCTCATACTGTAAAATAATGAATTATGTGTCCAACTACCTGCAGTACCTACACATATTTTAAAACCAAAAATGTGTATTAAATGAATTAATCTATTTCACAATAAAAATTAACAATGTTCTGAACCTTTGGTCACCTTTTCTTTTATTAAAATTCTAACAAGAATCTTAATGGATTAAAAAATATATAAACATATTTTACATCAACACAGAGTAACAGATTATCATTTATTTTGCATCGGTACTTAGTTTCTAATTTTCCTGGACAACCAATTTTCCAATTTATTTCCAATGTTTTTTTTATTTCTCTACAGCGTCAGGCTTACTTTCCAAAAATAAATATAAGTATTTCAACATCAAGATCATTACACATTTTAAATACTTACAAAATAAATTCAAAGCGAAACCTACATTTATTTTAATATTTTTTTTTTGTCATATAATTTTTTTTTATTTTTTTACTGTAGGTATCTGATAAGATCCTGTTTACTTAAGTAGGTACACAAACTTGAAAATCCATACCTCCTTGATATCTTTTATTCAACACACTTGTATAGATAGGTACCCCTTTCTTGATAGTTTTAAGTGTACTGCATGAGATCATGTTACAAACTAAACTAAACATAACATTTAAGTAGTGCAATTAAAGTGCACAAAATGCGACAATGTGGCCAATCCAGTCCACAATGTGTGGCCTCTAAGCTTTGTAAGGAAAAGGCATTGTGCAGCACACAATTAAATAATTCAAACGTTCCTGGAGGCTTGGTGAATTGGGCAGGCCTAAACACAACACACATTCATTGTACATACATATGTTGTTAGGATGGTAAATAAAGAATTACTAGTTATATAGAAAAACAAATTACTTATCAGATACCTAATCAACATTCTGCAATAATTGAATTAGGTACTTTTCGGTGATTAAATGAAAAGGAACCAATGACAACAAAATGATTTATCAAATCGAGAAAATATACCTACGACCTACCGAAAATTATACGAAAAAAATTATTTAAAAGTGAAATTTTAATAAACGCCATCTATGACTCAAAGGCACTAACTTAATTAACAAGTAACCCGTATGCCGCCTTTGAGTCCGTAGTAGTAAAAAACAAGTTTTTAAATTCAAATCAGGAGGCAAAAGAAAGAACTTAAAAGTTAAAAAAGCACGTAGGTACTTACCGGCGCAACCACTTGAAAACTCCCATGTCGTGTAACGAAGCCACTTTTTTGTTGAATTGTAAACTATACAGTATTGAAACAACACTACATGCGCGCCGAACGTAATTAGCAACTAATAAAGTAACTTTTCAACGAAAGTCTAAGCAGGAGCACGCGGAGCATTACCGGCGCATTAGAGGTCCGATGCCCATAAAAAACGTCTAGCAACAATGACCACATACATATTGTGCGGTCAGACAAAACATCACGAACAACACGGCATTCGCAATGAACTGAATTTAGTTTTTTGTACAAATTACTTTTCGTCGCGCTCCGGTGATCCACTTCATCCGCCGGTCGGGCCTCGCTCGCTCGTCGTTCTAGTCTACCGCAGTCACAGACGGCTCGGCCGAAAATTGTATGAGCCAACGATCAGCAGCCATCAAAAAATAACACGGCAATTTCTAAATAAATTAGAAGGTACTTGAGGATGGCATGCGGCTCTACGCGCCTAAAGAAATATATTATGATTGTTTACCTCTCATTCTCGTTTGACGTTTCCGTTTCTGATTTGGACTTGGGTTTCAGAATCTTTACTGTACTACATTTATACTCAAACAAGAACTTCTTCATTGTAAATTGTTTAACGCAAGCTTTCTTTTGCTAATAAATTGTTGTACATTTCAAGTTTACTGTAAAAACATAATAATGAACCAACCTTTGGTAATCAAAATGAATGACGGACAATATGATTATGATGGGGATGGATGTCGAATAACAACAAATCCAAAATTAAGCGACTTTTTATCTGAATAGTCGTAATTTAGGTAAGGATTGGTTCAGTAAAAGTATAGCAATTATTTTTAAACGATTTCATGTTACTTAAATATAAAAATATTGAAACTGTTGCATAGTTTTAAATACGAACTTGCTTATTGACTACGATCACGCGTTTCCATACAGTTTCCCTTTTTCCCGCCATGAAATATGTTGCCCTATTCAAAATCCACCTTGAATTTTCGAATCGATTCATTTGAAACGAATTATAAATCAGATACATAGAATAGAGTTCCCTCATTCAAATCAAATTGTGAGCTTTGCAACCCTTTGAAGTCACCGACAACGCTTTGAACCCTTTTTCGGCGGCACATCGAAGCATGCAAACTATTTGAACGAACGAACTATAAAAAATATTGCGGCAGACATATTGTGATGGCGTTTATGCCACTTTGCAACAGTACCTGATATTTCAACTATGCTGAAGTAACTTTGAAAATATTTAATATCTTGTTTCTGGGAATCAATATTGGCTAAAACTACACACTTATTTGAAGGGACGCTAAATCTTAATACCTCCTGAGTGTAATTTAATACAAGTACTCATACTCATTTATTGATAATATTATGAAATATTACATGTCAAAATGAATTAAAAACAATTCAATAGAAGTGTACAAAACAAAAATATTTGGTAATTTAAGTAGCAAGTGACATTATAAGTAAGTAAAAGTAATTAGTTAAACATAATAGAAAAAAACATTATTTGTCTATAAGAAAATCATTAAAATCATAGAAATAATTGACGATGAGCCATTTTTGTAATTCATTCTGGAAAGTTATATTTGATGTGATTTTTTTTAGGTATAAAGGAAATAAGATGTGGATCAACGACAGAACTTAAAAGACAACCCTCGTACACGCTACAAATCTACCATCGCTTTCCAGGTGGAGAAATTTAACTGCTGAGAAGAAGCGTCGCAAGAAGCTCAACCGTCAATCATTACTAATGGGGGTGCAAATAACGTCAAACGATATCCATAATGCGGTTAGGTACACGTCAGGATTATTAAAAAATTAAAACATTTCACAAGATTTTTCTCCATATTATATGGTTTCAGTCCGTTGCTTCTATAATTCACTTTACTTTTGTATAAAGATAAAGACATTTCTACATCTACTATTATTCGAAGCTTTATCAGTGTCACTAAAGCTTCAAAATATATATATTTTTTTTTATATTTAACTGACTTAATTTTATTATAAATATAATTTCAAGACGCTAGCATTATCATTATCACGGGCACAATCTCACATCATCAAGTAATTGGAATGTTTTACTTATAGTAATAAATACAATAAGTACTGATATGTCAAATAAGTAACAGAATCCGCTTACATTTTAATACATAAATCGTACTCGAAATGAAATCCAAGTCTTATCCACCCTAAGCCATCATTACCAAATTGGGTCCGTCAGGCGCCCATTAATGATTACATTATTAATTTTAGAGAGCTTAGCATAAACTTTTTTATACTCGCATACTATAAACTGCTACTATTGATATCGTTAACGGTATCAAAAAACCACCTACAGCGTAACCGAAGCGGGAAAACCATTCTATAATGAGCGTTGCCATGGTAATATCTGATCTATAATCAGAAGTTAGCATTAAACAATAAAATTCACAAACTATTAATGCCAATCGGAATATGAAAATGGCTTTGCTGACAAGTAATTTGTCAGCAGAAATATCGAGTAAAGTATACGAGAAAAGTTAATGATTGTTAACTTTTGTCATTATCATTTTAAGCTTGTAGAAAAAGTTATGTATGCAACGGTACATTATTAGCTCTTAAGGTAGTCGTGCCTGTAATTAGAGCGTTCGCAAGCTCGCTCTCTAACCTGAGCTCTCCTACCTTAAGATGCTTCATTATGTACCAGTTACATAAATAATAATATTCGCTTAACTGATGTATTTTTATCTGTCGCAGCATTAAACTCTCTTTTGCCAAGTTATATCGACTATTGATTAAAAATATTGCTCAATTTTTGGCTTGAGAGACCATGATTTCATATTTTTTACATAGCAACATCTTTAAGAATTGTCATATTGTTACTGTCAAAGTGTCAAGTTATGTTCAATTTTCGAAGGGATTGTTTACGTTGACTTTGATTTGAATTTTATTTTATCCCTTTTTACTCAATAAATATACATGGATGAACTTAAAGGACCTACGATTCAGATAGTTCTTCATGTTAAAGAAGGTGAAGAGAATTTTCTTCACTTATCTCGTATCGTAAATTTAAGTTTCAGATTCTAGATAAATAACCCAGCGCGGCATAATGTTTTCAGGTTTAGGGTTTGGCTTTTTGCGAACTCCATTTATAGTAATCGGCTCCTTAAATGGCTATATGTTGGAAACTGATCCTGTGGTTCCGACACACGGCCCAAGTTTCGACGCTGAGCTAGTTTGGGAAGCAGATAAACGAAGGTTTCGAAGGTATGTTTGAACTAAAATTCTTTACTTCTTAAACAAAATAAAGCTTTCTATACTAGGGTTTTATTTTGCAACTAAGAAAATTAGACGAAAGTTAGTATAGTATTATGATTTTTATATTGCCTGAAAAGTTATGGCAAAACTTTTTTTTTGTAGCTATATAATGCAACATTTGTAATATCTACTTGTATGTATAAGTGATCACTTTTAAACCTTGTCACTTTAGTCACAAGTTTGAACAGCCACATATAATTGTCTATCAAGTATAAGCAAGGTAAAACAGTTATAATGTTCCTTTATTTTTCATCCGCATCTTATTTATTTCAGCCTCCGTCTTCAGAATGTACCAATCAAGGTGGAAGTATACACGATGGCCACACAGGGCCGCAAAGATAAAGTTGGATACTTGCTGCTTAGCTTGCTAGGGGCACAGCCTTGCCCCGCTACAAAATTAGTTGAAGTAAGTATCAAGTAATTAATAAATTTTAACCTCATTAGAGTATTCCTCATCTACATGCAATCATTACAGATCAATATAGATACAATAATAAATGCAATGTGTATCTTTGTCTGTTAAGTTTGTTTGTTAAAATAGTGTGCATGGAAACCCTTTAAAGTCGCAGACACCGCTTCTTTGTACCTGTTGTAGGGGCATATCAAAGAATGCAAACTATTTGAACACCAGAACTATAAACACTTTATTGTACAAACAAAAGAGATAACAATTGAAATTCATGTATTAGTAAATGCAAACTGTTCTTAAAGCTAAGAACTTCTGAAAATAATATATTAAGAATAAACTTGAAATGATTTTAAAAGTATCAGTAGATTGCCTTGACTAACAATAAATGGAAGGCTATTTGGAATGTAATATCATCAGTGAAGTCAAGTAATATACTCAAATATGACATCAATTATTTTGTGGCTCTTTTGAGCAAGTCTCAACTGTCCTGCGGATCTCAATCGGTAGCCATTTTGGCACAATGACTCTTATATTTTTTGTACTTTTGATTGATTGGCACGTGTTTATTGGACCATGAACTAAACATTACTCCTGTGTATACCTAGGTGCGTCACATATGGCACCGCCTGCTGGGAGTGAAGTCCGAGGGCAAGTGCTGCCATCCGCAGCTGCTGCTGTCTCTTTCCATCGAGGACCGCGTCAATACTCCTACTCCTGTAACTATTTCTGTACATAATAATAAAGACTTATGTGACTGACTGATTCATAATGCGCAGGATAGACCTTGAATAGTTTCTACCTTAATACGTAAAATGTAAAGGGGATATTCCTATAGTACCTTAGGATGCACTAAGAAGAGATTCTTGTAAATGTAATATTAGTGTTTTGCATTTGGAAGGTATGGCGAAGGCGGTGTTAGTACTGGATGGTGCCAAATAGCTACTGTACTTTGCAGCCTTATGCATCTGCACATAACCCCTTTGACTCCTCAAAAAGCACACTAGACTCCTCGCTTGAAGGCAGAGGAATCCGGAGCCCACATTACCATAGATTGTCCCGAGGGCCCGCTATACCGGACCCAACACTGAGGAAGATGCTACAAGAAGTCGTCGCCAACATATTTTTTTGCTGTAGAAAATTTTCCTGTTTATAACTAGGTCTAAATAAGAAGGTAGGTTTAGGGTGTGTTAGTATTACAGCAGCACCCAGAAATAAGAGCTCCGTCAAAACTATTAAATTTATTTGTGGCATGGGAAATCAACGAAAACGCGTCAGGGACAAAATACGGCAGTGAAAATGTTATTAGTGAAAAAAATCGAATAGAAATTCTGCCACTGAGAAATAACGATTATTAAAAATTGGTCTTACGGAATGTTATTTAAAAGCCGTTTATTTATTTAAAAAAATAAAATATATTATAATATATTTGCTATTACTTATGGTGTAATTTCAGAGGAACGAGTTACGGATGTTCCACAGCAACGATGTGGCTTATCCAACGAAAAAAGACTCTACTCCTTCTGTGGGCCGCGCTATGTTGTTGACGATGCGTAAGTATGAATAATCTAGTATGAGAAAACACTGCCTCCAGTGTGTACATAGGCAACTTTTTAATCCGGAAAATTGGATAGTTCCACGAGGAATAGCAATAAGCGACTTCTTCCGGGAGTAAGTCACGCTCAAAAGCTAGTAAACATACAGATGTATTATTAACAAATCCTTCCAGAAGAGATTCTCTTAGTTTGGCGAAGTTTGTAATTAGATATTAAGTTTTTAGTTGTTACTAAGCTTTTAATAAAATAAAATAAATGGTAATACCGCGTTGTGCACATATGAAACATACCAACGGAAATTGCGACTTTTATACTATTTAAAGTAATAAATATAACAAGACAATGTCAGACAAATTGACCTAGTCCCAAACTGAGCTTTAGGATTATACGTTCGGGGGCAAGAAAGTGGCCTACCGGTTTTGAAAAAAGTTTCCGTGAGATCTAATTATCGCTAAGTTTGACACTAGTCACTGTCATAATATTATTGCAAGAGAAAATCGAACTTGTTGTATTATGTTATGACCTGCAAATGAACTTCAACCTTAGGGTGGTAGACCACATTTTTGGACGACTACATACGAGTATAAAGAAATACATAGGTACTTCAATACAAAGAAAACACCCAAGACTCAGGAACAAATACTCAGGCTCATTACACAAATATGTGCCCTTGATGTGATTTGAATCCGGGAACGCTCGCTTCGAAGGCAGGGTCACTACGAACTAGGCTAATGTGTCGTTAAATTTATATATTTCATCCTTAATTCTAGATGAGTACTTAGCAGAGAGCAAGAAGACCGCCTCCTCGCCCGAGCTACAACCCAAATTGTTGTGCGATGAGGGCCTTATACAAATTGGAACCGGGAGGCAACAGTTTGTCCTCAGTTTCCTAATTGGCTCCGTAGAAAATCTAGATCTGGCAAGTATTTTTCTCTTTAGAATTAGTTTCATTGGTCGATAGCCATACATTGCATCGCTGCAATAGCCCGTGGCTTGAACAAAATAAAACAACCAGTCAATGGATTGCTACAAGCTTGCGGTCAATGAAACTGAGCCTTTATACAATTAAAGCCGAGTGTTTTTTACTATCATAGCGGGCTTAAAAAGTACACGGAAGCATCAGGTCGCCCTGATGGATCGTGGGGTCTGTGACATTTGCATTCTCAAGACAACAGTCTGAACACTGCAATCCTAAGTCCGCAGAACATTTGCAACATAGGGTTATTTTAGACCCCAAAATTAAATACCTACGACACCTACGTCTAAATGCTCAGCAGTTTTGTGTTTTGTTAATTGTCCTTAAAGGCTTAAAAAGACGAAGAGTAGTGAAATAATGACAACTTGAAATCATCATTGGGAAGGCTTTCCAGCTAGGATAAAATATTTTTATGCTAGTCATAACACCAGTTCTCTAACCCTTCACTGGACCACAGCAGAGCTAACACTGCTGCTTGGCTACGGCTATGGCTTGGTTAGCAGGATGATGATGATGATGATGTTGGACGGCCACTGCACGAAGTCCTACCACCTACGGAGTAATACTACTGTCTAACTGTCTACACATAGTAAGATCTGCATCAAATTTCGTTTGGTAAAGTTGGATTGAAACCTGTCCAATGATTAAAATTAAGACAAAATTAAGTTAAGAGGACAAATTATACCTAGTAAAATATAAAAGTTTGAGCAGATAATCTTCCGTGGCTATAAACAAAGTAGTTTTAAGTTCATACTCGTAATTCTATGATTTCCAAGAAGCTCAAAAGATGGCGTTGGTAACCTACTTTTTGTCATAAAAAAACAATTATTTTAAGGATTTCATACTAAATTCGTATCCTAATAGTAAAATAAATAAAACTTAACTAAACGGAAGTTTTGTAAAGTATATTTCTTGCATTTCTGTTCTATTTATTTATTATTTTCTTAACACTTGGGGCAAGGTGAGGTTAGTTAGTACATTTAAGCATAGATGGCGCTAGTGGTACAGAATTGTTATAGATAAAAGTATAATATGATGAGAGCTTCAAAGTTATTTTGTTGTTAAGAGTTAGTTACTTTACCGTTGTAAACGCGTGTGTTGAGTTACCTAGGTATATACAAATAAAGCTGTTGCTGAGCTAGTGTATGTTTTTTTTTCTTTGTAGAAATAGTTTATTACTTTATTAAAAGCTAATTAGTTGTTTTTCTTGTCTTCTAGCTGCTTCCTGATTTCGAGTCTAACAATAATGTTGACTGTTACGTTTCATATTCCGTGTTTACACATGATATTACAACCGACAGGTAAGTTTATTTAAAACTCTGTATCAATCTGTAATAGATTTGATTCTAATGTTGCATGCTTATTTGGTGATAATATTCGACTATAATGTTGCCAACGTCCATACCACGTTGAACACACCGGTTCTCGTTCGATCACCGAAGTTAAGCAACGTCGGGCGCGGTCAGTACTTGGATGGGTGACCGCCTGGGAACACCACGTGCCGTTGGCTTTTTGTCCTTTAAACTTCCTTATTATTTTAGTTCATGTACAAGTATATTTCTCCTTTTTGTCCAATTTCGTAATAAATATATATTTTTAGGGAGTTCTCTAAGAATGCCTATCCAGAAACTTAAATCGGTTTGTTCCAAGAACAGCATTGTCTGAAAATTTACTTCCTTTTAGGGTTCCGTCGTCATACTACGAATTACATTACTTTCGCCTTGTCTGTCTCTCTATATGTATGAGATGTACACAGTTAATCCGTACTAATATTATTAATGTGAAAGTGTGTATTTTGCTCCGTTTTTCAGATCCCGTACACATTCGTCACTTTTCGACTAAGTTCCTAAAAACGCGTTTATGTATTTTTAGTGCACTTTCGTCAGCAGTGACGAATCTGTACTTAAGTTTAATTTCTGTATGTTTTTGACACTAGTGACCAAAAAGAACTTACAATAAATTTGGGTACATTTTCGTGTGCAACAGACAAAGTCGCTTTATAAAGTGACGAATCTGTACTTAAGTTTTCATTTCTGTTGGTTTTTGACACTATGACCAAAACGAACTTAGAATAAAATTCATTAGGTATTTTTACAATTTATTTATTTAACCCTTCAATTTATTTTGATTTAGTGACTTGATATCAAGTAGTAGCGTGTGGGTACGAAATGCTGTGACTTAATATCAAGCCATTGGCGGCGAAAGGGTTAAAGTATTTTAGGTAGGTAGATACTAGTAAATGTGGTTATTGCAATAAAACACTTTTAAAATTAACCCTTATTATATAATTAATAAAAATAAACATTACTTTTCATTAAACTAAATTACTTCAAACTCTGTCATAAATTTATAGGTAGGCAAGGAGTATAAAAATATAACAATCATTTTGCTCCACGCCACACCATAGCCGGCTTAATAAAAAGATGCCAAGAAAAGCAAGTTTATTAAGACTTATGCATGGCATAAATAACGAAGCAAAATGATTGTTATATTTTTATACTCCTTGCCTACCTATAAATTTATGACAGAGTTTGAAGTAATTTAGTTTAATGAAAAGTAATGTTTATTTTTATTAATTATATAATAAGGGTTAATTTTAAAAGTGTTTTATTGCAATAACCACATTTACTAGTATCTACCTACCTAAAATACTTTAACCCTTTCGCCGCCAATGGCTTGATATTAAGTCACAGCATTTCGTACCCACACGCTACTACTTGATATCAAGTCACTAAATCAAAATAAATTGAAGGGTTAAATAAATAAATTGTAAAAATACCTAATGAATTTTATTCTAAGTTCGTTTTGGTCATAGTGTCAAAAACCAACAGAAATGAAAACTTAAGTACAGATTCGTCACTTTATAAAGCGACTTTGTCTGTTGCACACGAAAATGTACCCAAATTTATTGTAAGTTCGTTTTGGTCACTAGTGTCAAAAACATACAGAAATTAAACTTAAGTACAGATTCGTCACTGCTGACGAAAGTGCACTAAAAATACATAAACGCGTTTTTAGGAACTTAGTCGAAAAGTGACGAATGTGTACGGGATCGTTTTTCACGCTTCAACCACTGAACGAGATGAAACTTGGCACACATATTGGTTAGGTCCTGGAATAGGACATAGGATAGTTTTATCCCGAAAAATTTGACAGTTCCTGAGGGAACATCGATAAACGACTTCTAAGTGGATGGATTCGCGGTCGAAAGCTAGTAAAATATATCTATATTACAGTTAAAAAGCAGTTTTTTTCGAGTTTAAGGCCTACTAAATGTTGTTGATTGGATTTTGAAACAGTCCATTTTCCCCAGGGTGGGAGTGGTGATATCTGGCGGCAGCACATCCGCCCTGTTCAACCAGCGCACTTCACTGCGGCTGCGCAGCGACATGGCCACGCTCGGCCGCTACCTCGCCGAGTGCCCGCACCTCGTCACCTCGGTGCGCGCGGCCGACAGAGACGTCGGTATGTTTGTCTGTGCCTCTATACACTATTGTACCTTGTCGCTTTAACCCCTTTGACAGACTCGTGCAGCGGTTCAAATATGACGATAAAATGACAAAGTACTAAAGTGTGCAGCTAATTATATGACCGAGTTTACTAGCAGCCATGGGGCTGGGCTAGCTATACTCAAACTGTTTAGGTACTTCAATAAATGTAAACAAACCAAACCACGTGACTCTGATCATCAGCCAATCAAAACTGTTCCATCGAGCTTTGACGCATCAATGTTAGGCTCCTATTAGCCGACCAACGTGATTTTTTTGTTTACATTTATTTAAGTACCTAAACAGTTTGAGTATAGACTAGGGTTAATTTGACGTTCCTCGGTTGCGTCAAAGTTCTTCGAATAAAATTGATCATAGCATTCATAGCCATTCTCTTTCACCGTAAATTGAAGCTTATCATCCTTGCTTATTTTATGTTTTAGGTATCTGCAGTATGGATCTAAGGAAACTGGTGCCAACGGATGATATACACCATTTCCTAGGTAATTTCTGCAACGAGCACCAAGCTCTGAGCATCCACGAGCGCTGCTTCATACTGCGGTGCGATGGGCCGGTCAAAGATGATGCCCGACGGCCGTACGTCGATGTGGATATGAGCCTTAAGTATATTGGAATAAGGACTGAAAATGTAGTAAGTAATGTGTAATATGATTTTAGTTTTTGGTTACGATGTTACCAACGTCCATACCACGTTGAACACACCGGTTCTCGTCCGATCACCGAAGTTAAGCAACGTCGGGCGCGGTCAGTACTTAGATGGGTGACCGCCTGGGAACACCTCGTGAGTCGTACCTCCTGCATGAGTAAAATCTGTACTGTACAAAAAAATACTGTTATAAATATTGTAAACTTACTTAATATGTATCACGTAAACTTTTTTTTAAGAATTTGTTCCTTGCCGAGTTTCTTACGCCGCCGGTTCTTCTCGGAGCAAAGGTTTTATATTTCGAACCGGTGGTAAATGCTTTTTGACATTCATAGGAAATAAATTGTATAAGTATTTATTTAAATTATTTAAAAAAAGTAAATGTCGCCGTCATCGAAATCGATGAGGATGCCTAAATTGAAGAATAAAGAATTTTGACTTTCAAAATTCAAATTAAAAAATTCAATTTATTTGGTTGAGAAGCGGTTGACTTTGATTTTTTGCGTCTATTTAATGTAATATATATTTTCAGAAACCTAATATATTAACAGCTCGGAGTGCGACTCAGTTAGATAGTGGGAAAAAGGTTGAAACTATTCAGAATGTGGAGATTTTGGACTTCAAAAGGAGCGAAAGCTGTTCTAATTTAGACCAAGATGTCGGTGGTGTTTCTTATACTAATAACACAGCAAGGAACACATCAAGGTTGGTCTATTTACACGACTGCCAAGGAAGGAGGGTAATGTGTTTGTCAGCCTATATTATGTATGTTTGTTCCTTTGTGGCGCTCTAGAAATTAAACGTGTGGACCGATTTTGATTATTCTTATGGCAATCGATTTGTCATAATTTTGTGAGTGTCACCAAAGATATGGCAATGATTAAAATTCAATATGGCGGCAACCAGACAATTAAAAAATAAGTCGATCGTTCATAATTTGAATTTGAATGATCATTAAGGATTTATAACGATTTAAAGTTGGTTAGCAACAGTCTGGTTTTTAAAAGCTTGCTTCTTGTTAGACGTGTTTGCCAAGTGGTTAAATTGAAACGTGAGGCGAAAGCTTGTTAGTACACCCAAGGAGGATCATATTATTCCAAGGTTATAGCGGTGACAATTGATAACAGGTTTTTTTAAGGTGTTATGATTAAAAGCATGGTGATGACGACGACGACGACGATGATGATGATGATTATGATTGATGATAATGGTGTTGATGGCGACGGCGACGACGACGACGATGATGATGATTGTGACGACGACGACGATGATGATAATGGTGATGATGGTGACGATGACGACGACGACGATGATGATGATAATGGTGATGATGGTGATGGCGACGACGACGACGACGATGATGATGATGATGATTGTGACGACGGCGACGATGACGATGATTATGATTTTGACGACGACGACGATGATGATATTGATGATGATGATAATGGTGACGATGACGATGATGATGATGATGATGATTGATACCTATTTAATCGTCATCCAGATACAAAGACGCGTCCGGCACCGAGGTCCTCCAAACCAACGAGATCACGGAGCTGATCCGCAAGATGTGCGTGTCGTTCACGCTGAGCCAGGAGAAGCTGCTGGCGGCGCGGCTGCGGCCCGACACCGCCGACATGCAGGTGCAGTGCGAGCCGCCCGCGCCGCCCGCGCCGACGGCAGGCGACCAGGCGGAAGACAGGTGACACTCACACTCAAATGTTCTCTATGTTTTCTGTCTTTCTATTTCTGTGCAGTTGTGTTGGTTTCTGAGTGTTTTTTGGTTGACTGGTAGAGAATGCCATTAAGCCATTAGGCATTAAAACTACGCCGAGCGTGTTTTCTAATAAACCAAAGTGTTGTCTTGAAATTTAAGGTTGGTAGATAGTTGAATTTTTTACAGTGTGTATTTGCATTGCCGCTATAACAACAAATAATAAAAAATAACTTAAATTAAAAAATAAGGGTAGTCTTTCATATAAGAATATAGTACGGAACCCTTTGCGTGAGAGTTGGACTTGCACTTGGTTGATACTACAGCTACTCCAAAATAAATGACTTATTCTAATTTGTGTCAATCCACTTGTTCTCAGTCCGCCAACGCCAGTCAAGTTAGAAACGAGTAAAAGTGACACGTGTATTCAAAGCGAAAAGGGTAAGTTTTCCTCATTTATAATTATGACTATTAAACAGAAGCTGACTGTTTACGGAAATGTTATTGTTCGAACCATTTTTCAGCTTTATATTACCCGAAAGACTATTTGTAATATTTTTGTTATGTTTCCGGGATACTAAAACCGCTAAAACATCGGTATTATTATGTTAGATAGTTCCGATATGAAATAGCTTTTGCGGCAAAATAAAATAAACAAAATCTTATTAGCCTGATCAAATTGAGCCAAATATGGGCAAATAGGGGTAATAATTCGTGTAGTTTTGAAAATTGGTACATTTATACCTTGCGGTATCCAGATGAACATACTAAAAGTCCTCATGGGTAGGGGGTGTGCTGAGGGTGTAGGGGGGGGGGGGGGTTAAAGGTACCTTTTTTCAGATTTTTGCTCATATCTCTAATACCTGTACGAATAGCATTATGATTACTTCTGACAAAAGTTTCTACATAAAATTTCCTACAAATTTTGTCATATTTATTGTTGCTGTACGATCAGTATTTTAGGAGCTACAGGATGTTTAAGTTAACACGGAGCTAAAATATAGACGATTTAAGAAGTAAAAACGAAATAAGTGTTAAATTGTTTATTAAAAATAGAAAAAGCAAATCAGTTTCTCTTAATTATGTCACTCATAATCTTCTAAATCGACATCTTTGTCTTCTCCATCGATGATATCTACAGGTACACCGTTAAAAGATAAAAAAAGATAAAAGATGTTTATTCAGTAAGTAGGCCGCACGGGCACTTTTACACGTCAAAAATCTACCAGCGCTTCGGAAGAGACCACTGCTGAGAAGAAACGCCGCAAGAAACTCAACAGTAAGTCGTTTTTTAAATATTGCTAATGATATTATACAATAATAAACTTAACCTAGCATTATATAAAATAATGAATCTCACATAACACCAAAAATGTATTCATGCGTAGTTGAGCAGGAAAACGTGTCAAAACTCAGAATTGTCACAAAACTAATAAGCAACAGTAATATAAAAAAAATATATATATAGAAAGTATACAAGTTATACTTACCTGTGACGGTGCAAGACCACATGCATAAAAGTTTCGATACATTCTCCTACAGAAACCGTGTCCCCTAGACAATAATACAATATTTACATATTTTTTAAGACTAATTTAAATTATTAAATTATTTAGGTGTTGGCCAAGCATTTTTATCTGTTAGATAGTCTTCGACCCTATAGTAAGCTTTAGACATCAACGACTTTTTCAAGTAAGTTTTAAGTATTGGAAATGGTAACTTTAAAACAACGTCAGGTAATTTATTAAAGAAAAGGATGCATTGACCTACAAATGATTTATAAACCTTACGGACACGAAATTTTTTAATAGCAATTTTATTTTTATTTCTCGTATTCAAATTATGTACATCACAATTCTTAACAAAAGAGTCTTGATTTTTAATGACATAAATAATATTCTCATAAATAAATTGTGATGCTACTGTCAAAATATTAATTTCTTTAAATAGAATCACGGGAGTTTAGATTATATATAGAACGAATGGCTCTTTTTTGCAACACGAATATAGTCTGTATGTCAGCAGCTTTTCCCCAAACCAGAATACCGTACGACATAACACTATGAAAATAACTATAATAAACTAAGCGAGCTGTCTCAACATTAGTAAGTTGCCTGATTTTCCTAACAGCATAAGCTGCCGAACTTAATTTACCTGCTAGTACTGCTATATGGGGACTCCATTGCAAGTTTTTATCTATTGTTATCCCTAAGAAAAGCGCCTTATCTACCATTTCCAATCTCTCATTATTAAGAAATATACTAGATTCTACCGGTCTAACATTAGGCAAAGCGAACCTAACACATTTAGTTTTCTTAGCATTGAGTAGCAAATTGTTACTAGTAAACCAATTAAGTACTTTACCTAGTATGGTATTTATCCTACTGTAATCGACGGATTTTCGGTCTACCTTGAAAATTAATGATGTATCATCAGCGAATAGCACAATATCACAAAGATTATCTACTGTGCGTGGTAAGTCATTAATATAAACCAAAAATAAGAAAGGACCTAATATAGAGCCCTGAGGCACACCTAACTTAACAGCGGCTCCAATAGACTGTGTTTGGTTTACAACAACCGTTTGTGTTCTATCACTAAGATATGAAGACATAAGATTTAGAGAATTATTTGACAGACCATAATGTTCTAATTTTAATATAAGAGTCGCATGATCTACGCAATCGAAAGCTTTGGAAAGGTCACAAAAAATTCCTATAGCATCACAAGATTTCTCCCAAATATTGTATATATATTTAATGAGCACAGATGCTGCATCAGTAGTGCATCGTCCTCTGGTGAAGCCAAACTGATTACTGTTAAGCAGTTTATTTCTATTGAAGTGACCTACCATATCTTTTAACATTAACTTCTCAAAAACTTTACTTAAAACAGGTAGAATAGAAATGGGACGGAAATTCGTTAAATCACTCATATCGCCCGATTTAAAAAGTGGTATGACTTTACTATATTTCATAAGATTTGGAAAGACCCCCTCTGAAATGCAATTATTGTAGATTAAAGCTAAGTGCGGTGCAATTATATCTATGACATGATGGATGACTTTAACTGATGTTCCCCATAAATCCTCAGTTTTTTTAAAACTAAGCGATTTGAATACCTTAACGATTAAAACTGAATCTACGTGGCTAAAATCAAAGCTTTCGTTACATTTAGTAACATTAGCACAAAGTAATTTTTGAGCTTCAATCGCAGATGATTGAAGACATTTCGTGGTATTAACGGCTATTGTCGAGAAATAATCTTCGAACGCTAAGGCCACGTCTTTGTTTGACTTGATTTGTTTGTCACCCTTGTTAATGGTTACTTGATTATCACGAGTTTTAGATTTACCCGTTTCTCTATTTATTATTTTCCACACGGTTTTAACCTTATTGTCAGAAGCTTTGAGCTTAAGACTTAAAAAGTTTGACTTAGCAGTCAAGCAAACTTGCTTGAAAGTCCTTGAATATTTCTTAACATAAACTAAGAAGTCTGCGTTCTTGTTCTCCTCCCTCTCTCTATATAGTTCATAAAGCCTACTCCTACTTCTATGAATGCCTACAGTAGCCCATTCACTAAACTTAGTTTTTGACCCAGTAATAGTTTTCATTTTAAAATTATTATTAAATTGATGATGAATTATTCCAAACAAATCTTTATAATTACTATTAGAATCATTATGTGAAAAGGATAACCCACAGAGATTACTCTGAACTTTATTTTTGAATAATTCCAAACGATTGCTAGTTATGGGTCTGTATGTTATTGTCTGTGGTACTTGATGAAAATAATTTGAAAAAGAAGCCTTTTGACCACTATGATCAGAATTAAAGCAGTTAAATATTGCTTTATCCAAACATTCGCAATTACAAAAAATGTTGTCTAAACAGGTAGCACTTGAAACACCTATCCGTGTAGGTTCAAAGAACAAATTACCTAAATTAAAAGATTTAAATAAACTTAAGATCTTAATAGTATTAATTGACGATTCCAGTAAGTTAACATTAAAGTCTCCATAGACAATAACATGCCTTTGAGTTTTGCAGGCTAATTTTAACACATTTTCCATAGTAGATTCAAATGTGTTAAAATCGGCTGATGGTGGTCTGTAAACGCAAATAATTGTGTAATTTTCTACTTCTATGCAAGAGATTTCTACAAGCCTCTCTAGAGATAGCCTAACAATATCTTTCCTTTCTTTGGTTTTTAAGGTATTTTTCGCAATTATTAAAGAACCACCATGAAGGCGGATTTCCTGGCAAAAAAACTAACTAATTTAAAATTAACAAAATCAAAAATGAATTGATCTGGTCTAAGCCAATGTTCAGTAACACACATAATGTGTACACTTTCCGTATCTAAAAATAATCGTACTTCTAATTCTTTGCTGGAAAACCCTTGAATATTTTGGTGAATTATATTTATATTCAATGGTGTTTCCGCTGTCCTATACTTTAGTTTAAATTATTAGGTTTGGCATTTGTGCCACTATTGTATCCCTTTGGTTCTATGTTCTACCAAAGTCAATATATATTTCTTTGGCAAATGAATTTTTTCAGCTGTTAGCGTGAGGCGCTTTATAAATTTATTTATGTCGAAGAAATGATATCTGCCATTATAGTCTAAGATCCGAACCTAAATCGACCTTCACCGAGCTGATAATAGAACGAAACATATTTTATCATGAATTTAGTATATTAGAAAACATATTAAAAGTGGGTTCGCTAAAAAAATCCTGGGCAGACTATTTTTAATTATTTTTCAAAAAATTATTTTTAATTAAATGTTGCAACATCAGGATAATAAAAAAAAAAATGTCCTGACTGAAAGTATAAAACATATAGAATGTGCAGCCGTTGGGTTGTCCACTATTTACCTGGGCGAACTACTGGGTTGTCAGGTATAAACAGGTATATCGATGCCAGTTACTTTCACTGGATTGGATAATTAAAAAAAAATTATATCATCATAAGCGCTGTTTTATTGCGAACACGTTGATATAGGGTTGTCTGTGAAAATTCCGGTCCTATTAGGGGTTTGCGAATTTTAAAGATTTGAGGAGGAATCTAATGAATCAGACGAATTCGAGAGTCAAAATGATACTTCTGATGAATCAGATATTGAATAGAAAATGTTTATTAGAATATATTTTTCATTAATGTTATTTTTGTATTTATACTGTTTTGTAATAAAATTTTAAAGCGTATATATAAGATGTCTAGTCTATCTTTTTTGTTATTTTTTAATTTGAATTTTCGGCTGTCTACTGTTTCTATTTCCAGAAAGAGCAAAAATACTTCAAAGTAAGTAATTGATATTTTTATTGTCTATTATAGATTATAGATTATAGATATATTATTATGGTTATAACTCAATATATTGATATTATATTGTTTTATATTAAATATATTTAATTATTATGTAATTAATTAATTATTTTTTTTGCAACTGAAATATCAGTTGCTCCGAAATAAAACGCACTGTTTACTATATGAAGGGTAGTAGAGGTACTTCTACCCTCCATAGTTTACACACCGAGCATGCGCACT
The DNA here is from genome assembly GCA_927399475.2 of Acleris emargana. Taxonomy (NCBI): domain Eukaryota; kingdom Metazoa; phylum Arthropoda; class Insecta; order Lepidoptera; family Tortricidae; genus Acleris; species Acleris emargana. Next base: position 14,650,968 of record OV656853.1, on the reverse strand, counting down.
TTCTACTATTCAAGGTCCCATCACAAGCGACTGCGATGTTGGGTCCTTTATTATTACACAGTATACTTACCTCGGATCTCTCTGTCACACATTTCCACGCGCGTTGAAATTAAAATCTTTAAAATTCGCAAACCCCTAATAGGACCGGAATTTTCGCAGACAACCCTATATCAACGTGTTCGCAATAAAACAGCGCTTATGATGATATAATTTTTTTTTAATTATCCAATCCAGTGAAAGTAACTGGCATCGATGTACCTGTTTATACCTGACAACCCAGTAGTTCGCCCAGGTAAATAGTGGACAACCCAACGGCTGCACATTCTATATGTTTTATACTTTCAGTCAGGACTTTTTTTTTTTATTATCCTGATGTTGCAACATTTAATTAAAAATCATTTTTTGAAAAATAATTAAAAATAGTCTGCCCAGGATTTTTTTAGCGAACCCACTTTTAATATGTTTTCTAATATACTAAATTCATGATAAAATATGTTTCGTTCTATTATCAGCTCGGTGAAGGTCGATTTAGGTTCGGATCTTCCACTATTATAACATGTAGCATTATACATTAAAGAATTTAATTGAGCTATTTTACTATTATAATTATATGGCATATTTTGTGAATATGGTAAAGCACAAAGTATAATTTTACCTATTCCTTCCTGTTCAACAAGGTTTAATGTGGATATTAATCTGTGTATACTTGACTTATCTATACCTAGACTGTTTCCTACTACAATCACTACAGTAGTAGAACTGTCATAACTACCCTTTGCTATTAAATTGCATAATTGCATGAGGCTCGCATTATGATAACAATAATTTGTCACATTTTGTGTCAATTTATTTCTAAGCATGGAACCCATTCCAGACCCTATCTGATCTGAATAAATAATTGTTTTATTATAACTAATTTGTCCCCACCCATCTAAAACTACTTTAGGGGCAGATGGCTCAGAAATATCAAGAGCCACATCTGGATGAACCACAGTAGTTGGTGAAGTTCCTAAACAATTACAATTGGCAATGCCATTATTAACCAAAGAATTAAATCGCTCCTCATTATCTTTACTACTTTCCAGCAATTGTGTGAATGCCAGCATGTGCTCCTTGATTTCACTTTGAGCCGTTGAGTATTTTAATGACATATCCTCAAGTTTATTTCTAAATCTACTTATCTCAGCATTTAATTTGTTAACACTCAAAGCATGTGCAGTCATATCTGAATCTAATTTGTCATTACATTTTTGCACCCTATTTTTCATAACTGATAACTCTAATTTCATTTTAGAATAATTTTTGATACAATCCCTACTTTTAATTAGCTTCTGAGTACGTCTTATGTACTTGTTTATATTAACATATTTCTTTAACTTATTATTACTATTAAAAAATACTAAGTTCTTGATGTTACTGTCCTTAATATCCTTATTAGCTATCATCTCCTGATACAAGTTTTGTGTAATAGAACTGTCATAACACTCACGTTCTTTCCGTAGGTAATTTAACTCTTCATTAGCAGCACCGAGTTCTTCTTCAAGGTTAATTATACGGTTTAATGCAACTTCATGGGTAGAAGCACACTGGTTGAAGTTATCTACTAGGGTCTGCAGCTGATCCACCTTATCTTGACGTTGTCGTTTGTACATGAACCCATTCAGCCGAAGCATACTCGACTGCATGAAATACCGGCTTTTCGACATCCGCATTTTCCAGTGCAACCACTTTTGCAGCGACAAAAAATTGAAGTCAGCACGGTGTCAGGAGCTGGAGGATCAGTGGTAGTAATTGGTTCGAGGGTTCCATCAGCTCCTCGCTTCCAACCCCACATTTCAGGAGGCATTTCGTTACCCAGCCACTCTTGTACTTGGTGGAATACTCGTAATGCGTGATATTTTGCTGACCCTTTAGTAGAGGGGAGAGAGGAGAGATCAGCTTTGGACTTGGTGCTGGATTTAACAAAAAGCGAGTATCTGTGGATGTTAAGATCAAGCTGAGTAGTGGGCGCACGATATATCGTCAAAAACATCGTTTCTCTTGATTTTGTCATGGCTTCCGATGTTGATGTTGGGTCATAGAAAATGGCTGATATATCCTTGATTATTGGTTTCTTCTCAAACAGCTTTACAATTGACAGTTTGCCTATCCTGTAAATTGCTGAGGTTGTGTCGCAGCCGCTAAAACTATGTAGGAAAAGAACAGCACAACAAAAGGAGAGTTTTTGGAGTTTTTGTGACGAAAATATCTTGGTTTCCACTTTTCCTTTTCCTGGCTTGACAAAAAATATTTGTTTCTCTGGTGGTGATAGAGTCATTAGAAGAACTACTAAATCCACATCTTCCCCAACAACAGCAACTACGGGATGGTTTGCTGCTTTCTCAATGGCAGTTCTTATAATTATACAGTCAGCATCTCTAGGAGCCACTCGTGTTTCGATTCCCTCAGCCTGCATTTTTTCTGTGAGAAGTTCAATGAGTCGGGACTTGTTTTTCGCATTTGATAGGAAATGCTCTTGTTGCTCTTGTTGTTGTTTTATTTTTAGAATTTTCAATAGATCGACTTGGAGCTTTTTATATTGGGTCGCAGATGACTAAGCTGGCTTATTCTAAACTAAAAATGAAAGTGATGATGAACAATGACGAAAAAATGACGCCGTTTTCTTAAATCCTCTATTTTTCTCTCTGTTAAAACTTACACAACCTGTAGCTCCTAAAGTATTGGTCGTAGAGCAAAAATAAATATGACCAAATTTGTAGGAAATTTTATGTAGAAACTTTTGTCAGAAGTAATCATAATGCTATTCGTACAGGTATTAGAGATATAAGCAAAAATCTGAAAAAAGGTACCTTCAACCCCCCCCTACACCCTCAGCACACCCCCTACACATGAGGACTTTTATTATGTTCATCTGGATACTGCAAGGTATAAATGTACCAATTTTCAAAACTACACGAATTATTTCCCCTATTTTAATTAATTTTCTTGAGCTATATCAGTATTTGGTAATTCTGTAGCTCTGCCTACCCCACTCTGGGAATGAAGGCGTGAAGGTATGTATGTATGTATTTGCAAATCGTCGATGATATTGCAAAAACGCGTAACTAATAAATGTATGATAGAGCAAAGTAAACCTTACAATCTTATTAAAAAGGTGCATTTTTCTCCTTATTTAAAACGTTACTTACGCGGTTTTGCAGTTTCACCGACGAAATTCAATTATTGGCATGCCATAACTATCGACATCAAGTGATCGTAGAATTAACACAATATGGCTTAAAATAAAGTGAATCTTATATTTTGTGATATAGAATTGGTGAAGCAAACGATACCGTTTTCGGATCGCGAGGAGTTGATGCAGAAGGTAGTGGGCGAGCTCGAGGACTGGAAGGAGAAACAGCAGCACCTCTTCAAGATACAGGTCAGTAAACAATATAAGTACATATAAAAACGTAATTCTAAGGAAAGTAGCATCATTTTTTGTTTTTTTTTTGGTCTGTCTGAACGTCAAAGCTATGTAATCAACTAATCACAGACATGACTGAAATATTACAGAGTATTTTGTGAATGGCTTTACTATTTCAGTAAATTCTCCCGTGTATCATCCTAAATGTGATGGTCATAATCCTTTAACGTCACAAAGTTTTCTTGAAACTTGTTTATGCAAATGTACGTTCTAACGATGAGCTGGAAACTTGAAAATTATTTTTTTTTCGAACAGCTTCCCCCATTTGTCTTATCTTAAGAGGATTGTGGAGTTATAAGTTTCCATACAAAATGCGATAACGTGTCTCTCCCCATAAACCTATTCCGAAGTTTACGATTTTTGGATATGTTGTTGATATTATGACAAAGTATGTCTTACGTTTTTCTGTAAAAACAATATGTTGTAAAAAAAACAAATTTAAAAACAGAGAACAGAAACATACACAAAAAATCGAGCAAATCTGACTTGATTTAGGTGGTGAAGAACGTAATCTCCACTAATCGCCAAAATCGGAGCAAAATTTGTAAGTATAGTTTTTAATGACAGCTTCGCTGTTCAAGCTGCTCTTCGCAATTTAAGAAGCAAGAGAAAGATTACAGTGTTATCGATGTTTATATCATAGTTGAAGCGCAAGGAAGAGTACCACTTGGAACTGCTAGACACCGAATGGGGCAAGCGGCGGCTAGAGCTGGAGACCAGGCTGGCGCGCGGCGTGGAGCAGTGCCGCTCGCTGGCCGCGGACCTCAGCCGCGCCACCGAGGACTTCCGGCTGCGCGGGTACCGGAACACCGAGCGGGAGAAGAAGGTGCCGGTGATCATCATTATCATCATCTCCACCATCTTACCATCGTGACCATAACGTCACCATCTTCATCGTAATTAGATCCATTAGTAGCATTAATATCACGACTATATTCGTCATATAGTTTTATTCATGATAAGGGTATGTCTCTTCAAATGAACTTGTTTGTTTACTTGCGTGTGACGTCACACTTGTCATATGGCCAACGCCATGATAGAAACAGCGTTTTGGCGCGGTATTGAAAGTTAAAGGTGTGGCCCCACCACTACTTAACGATGCGTCATATCATAAACTGCGCCATGTTGTTAATATGACCCCGTCTTCTGTTTATGCAACGACACCGTATTTTACGCAGCAGTGGGGTCACGCCTTTAAATTTTAACTTAGATTTTTATTGATAATACAGTAGAATGTAAATGTGCGTGCTTGTTATGTAATAATCATTTAAAAAGGTTTTTTAAAATTTGTCGAAATAGCATATTATAAAAGTTATAATATTATAACTAATCCTATGTCATTAGTAAAAGCCCAAAAAAATGTGTTACCTTAGACATCTATCGGCTGGTAGCAAAATTATTTCCGATAGTGCTCGCATAAGACAATGCTAGCACTCTCTAAATAATCGCGAGGTAAATTTAACTAACAATGACTGGTCGCGCCTCCCGTAGAAACGTATAGATCGAAATAATTAATGTTTCATTTTATTTAAATAAACAACGTAACAGGGACGACGTGACTGATGCAATGAGACAATTTAAGTTACAGCGCCATCTTCAATGGAGCAGCTGAACTATTCCGGGATGGTATATTGTACCTATTTTCAAAGTTTTCAGTTAGATGTCTATAGTAACACATTTTGTCGAGGTCTTTTTATTAATTAAGTACATTACCTGGATGACCAAGCATTTCTCGTTTTTTTTTTGGTAAGTTTTCCAAAAATGAAACCTAGCTAAATCGATTTATCGCCTTCGAATCCCCCCGCATTCCGAGATTTAGATTCTTGAATAAATGTATAATTATACATTTATGCAAGAATTACTCGTTCAAAGGTATTAGATTGAAATTATTATTAGTATAATAACTATTACAACTTGTTTCTTTTCTTTGTGCAGTCGGCTTTTAGTTTTTAAAAATATTTTTTATCTATAAATTATTTAAAACACGAAGAGAAATCACGGTAACACATTTAAGCCGTATATTGTAACTGCTAGGAGTATTTCTAAATACATCTTACTTGTCACCAAAATTATTCCACACACTTTGATATAAACATTTTTTTGGCAGCTGTTAGACGCAAAGAAGGCTCTCGAAACTCACTACACAGCCAAATACCAGGAGTTGAGGGAAGCTTCGCAGAAGATGGAGGATGACATGAACCACAGACTGAAGCTCAAGGACATGAGGGTCGAGGAGCTGGAGGCCAAGGTCAAGCAGCTCGAGAGGCAGATCGAAGGGCTTAAGGTGAGTGAGGAGGTTGCTTAAGACAAATGGATAAGGAGGGATAGAGAGGAATCTTAGATGCTTTAAAAAAGAGGGACGCTATTAACGTGTGTGCGATAGGTCTTAGAAGGCGGTTCTGGTTTGTACTTGTCTCTCACTCGCTCTCATAAGCTCATATTAAGAGCGAGTTAGAGAGAAGATACCTAAGTGCTCACAGAATGTATCTGTGTATGTATGTGCCGGATGGACCGATTTGGGCGTTTTTTTTTTTTTTAAAGCTGCTGTTTTTTGGTTAGGTTTCATGATAATCGGTTTTGTTTATGAGAAATCAGCCTGAAAAAAGGGGTCGCGCCGTTATATAGAGAGTGAAGACAACCGGTCTAATTACCAGCATTAAGGCATTCCATTTTAATCCTCAGGGTTGGCAACACATTTGATGTCTTGATATTGTAGTCTTGGGAATTCAAATGTCTATGAGAGATTCCACATCATCAGGTGGCCTGAGTACTATTTTGCCTTCTCTGTACACTTTAGTATCTTGTCTGTTTAATGTCATGTTGAAACTGCCATATATTCATTGTCACAACGATTAAAGCGACAATGTACCAAAGTACTGTATTGTACCGTAAAAAACATGTATCTGTGTGTTTGTCTGTGGGCTGTGGCACGTAGCATTTCGTGGCGTTGTGCGGGGGAAATTAAGAAGGGCTTAAGTAACAAAAACAGCCGCAAAATACTCTGAAGTGATTCGGCCCTGATTCTGTTAGCAAATTGAAGTCTGGAGATATCATATTTATTTATGGCTTGTTTCATTTTCAGACCGATATGAAGAAAAATGAAAAGGAATCAGAGACCAAATATTCAGGACTAACTAAGGATCAGACAGCGAGTTTGATACAAGAGTTGGTAAGTTTATTGATCATATCCAGCGGTTAACGACGGCACACGGTGGGCTGGAAATGGGCTTTCATAGAAATAGAAACAGAAGTCGTAAATGTTATTTTCTCTCTTTTGAAATAGCGTTTGCTTGCCATCCTCATCTTAGAAAATGTGCCTGAGATAATTTGCATCGGTAAATAATTAATAAAACTTAAAAAAACTTGTATGGAGAATGTAAGAAAACAAGTATTTCTCTGAAAGTACTCGTCAAACCGTAATACCCTCGCACATGGTTATAGTTAATATTTTTTCAGATTTTTTGACATATTCAAAATTTCTCCAACAATTGTTTTGTTAAATTAAGGTATTATTCGGATATTTATTTAATTTTCCGTACATTAGGGTTTTTTATAATAAATATTCAAACTAGGGATGGCGATCTGAAATCGATTAATCGAAGAATCGATTTTTGGAGGCAACAAGATCGATTTTTTAAATCGATATGTAGTACTGAATCAATTCGGTGAATCGATATTTCACCCTTGAAAATCGACATTCGTTTTTTTTTGGTATAAACCATAAAACTATTTACAATTAATTGAATGTATCCGTATATATTAACTTTGTAAACGATTTTTCTTAACCATTTTCTTAACTCTGTAAAATTTCTAAATGTAGAAAATAAATGTCTTATTTTATACGTTATCTGTTAGTTTGACATGGTAATGAAAATATTTTTTATTATCGAATTACCTGATTTTACTGATTTGAGATCGTTAAATTATAATATGTACCTTGTTTTTAATAAAATATTACATTATAAACGAAAACTTGAAAAAAAGATCGATTTTTCGGAAATCGATCTTATAGACCTCGATTTTTTTGTGAATCGATTCATTAGGTCACGATTTGAATCGATTTAAAAATCGATCTTTTTCGAAAAGAATCGCCATCCCTAATTCAAACATAAAAGTAAAATAACAATACTAAAATACTATATTACTAAAAAAAAATATCTAATTAATAATTTTTTGGAAGTGCCCCGCCCCCGCCCCGCCTGCCTGAATATTGCATAATCTCTCATTTTTATATTCAATCAAGAGTTCCCCCATCTTAGTTAAAAGGTGAGAACTCGCTCAAAAAATCTAATCATTACACGATTTACATCGTGAGGAAACCTAAATAGCCAAACTTCACGTAACACCTTATAGTATCTCGGGGGAACTATCGTTAGCGGGTTTTTCTACGTAACAGCGACATCTGTCGGGAATATTTAGCAACAGTAACGAGGCCAGGCGAACATTGTGTTATAGGATATTTTCATGTTTTTTTTATCATGCAAAAACCAAATATAACTAATTCTATAATACGATAATTCATAAATTGTATATTGCCGACTATCCATCCATACTAATATTATACGCGTGTAAGTAACTCTGTGTGTTTGTTTGTTACGCTTTCGAACTTGGTACTGTACTGAGACAGCTTGAACCCCAAAGAAGGACAAAGAGTAATTTATATTGGGCAGTTCCCGAGGGAATAGCGATAAACACGTTCTGCGCGGACGGAACCAAATCGGTCAAGTACAACTTGGATTCGAGAATTGAGGGTTCTATTCCGTACGATTCTATTTCTCGCTAAGTAATTTTCTTTCAAAATCTTTTATTACCCATTCGAATTTTAACTTAATAACTTGATAGCGTTATCTTACCACTGTTACAAGTTTTTTTTCCCTCAATTAGGTTTATGGGTACTTATCTGTGTGTGTATGTATGTGATCAAAACTCGGATGTTTCACTCTAGCTCCTGAACAATAGTCGATTAGGTTCATATTACGTGATTCATCAAGCACGTGTATCGAAGGCAATAAAAATGTAAGAAACTTGTGGGAGGCTTGTGGGAGGCTTGCGGGAGGACCTTGTGCAGGGTCCGTCCGGGTTGGTACCACCATCTTATCCATTAACCTACCGCCAAGCAGCAGTGTTCGCATTGTTGTGTTCCGGTTTGGGGATAAGACAGCCGGTGAAATTACTAGCATAGAGGCATTCCATCTTAGTCCTCAGGGTTGGCAACGCAATTTGCAGTCTTGTGAATGCAAATGTCTATGGGTCACAGTTTCCACTTACCATCAGGTGGCCTGTGTGCTCGTTTGCTTTCCCATGCCATAAAAAAAAAAACTCAATTTTACCTTGGTATTTTATATGATTTATACCAAATATTTATGTGATATGTGTAAATGTCACATTATTACTTGGCTCTGCCAAACATGTGGATAGGTAACCGCATCTGTGTTTTTATTATCAACTAATTCTGTAAAATGCCATGATTAAAGATGTGGGTAGCTAACGCCATCTATGACCACATTTACCAACTAATCATAAGCGTTGGCGCAATTCTTTTATTGTTCTGGTCAATGTCATATTATTACTCCTTGGCTCTGCCAAACATGTAGATAGGTAACGCCAGCAATTTTCTTATTTATCTACTAATTATGTGCAATGCTATACATAAACATGTGGTTAGCTAACGCCATCTATGACCACATTTACAAACAAATCATGAGCGTTAGAGCAATTATTTTATTGTTCTGGTCAATGACACATTATTACTCCTTGGCTCTGCCAAACATGTGGATAGGTAACGCCATCAATTTTCTTATTTATCTACTAATTATTTACGATGCCGTACATAAACATGTGGGTAGCTAACGCCATCTATGACCACATTTACCAACTAATCATAAGCTTTAGAGCAATTCTTTTATTGTTCTGGTCAATGTCACATTATTACTCCTTGACTCTGCCAAACATGTCGATAGGTAACGCCAGCAATTTTCTTATTTATCTACTAATTATCTACGATGCCATACATAAACGTCTGTAAGTGCGAGAGTGACGGAAGCTTTATCCCCCGCGATAAAGGCGACCATAATACGGGCCCTGGTAGATATGTCTTTAATAAGATTGCCCAGGAACCGTGCAAAATCATATTGGGTAACTTGTTTTTTTTGGGATTGATGAAAGAAGATTGACGAAAGAGATATACAGATCGAAAGTGAGTGGAAGGGTCGGAAGGGGCCGCCCTTGGCGTACTTTTTCGAATCAAATAGAGAAATACTGGAAAAGGGCCGAATCTTAAGTACCCGAAACCGACGTGCGTGTGTGACTCGGTGTATGAATGTGGTGTGCGAAAGAAATGGTTCACTAATGTTTGACCAAAAAATTATTGACAAATGGTCATTTGACAAACAACGTTTCACCAAATGATCATTTGGCAAACGAGACATTTGACAAAAGTATCATCTTACAAAAACTCACTTAGCAATTGATCATTTAGCAATTAGTTTACCTATTTCTGGGCAGAAAAAAAAACAACCTCGAAGGCCAAGGCGGGAGCCAAGCTCCCGCCTTTGCCTTCTAACCTAACCTATCCGAGTCGGTTATGACCTGATTCGTCTTACTCGTAAAATGTAAAATTAACTGTTGATCATTTGGAAAAGTAAGTCATTTGTAAAATGACTAGTAGTAAAATGATGCAAGACGTTGTTTGTCAAGTGTAATTTTTCCAAATGACTTTTGGTCAAACGGCAGGACACCAAAGAAATTTGTGAAGATAGTAGCAAGTGGAAAAAAGTGGTCTCTGTCTACCCCTCTGGGGAATAGGCGTGATTTAATGTATGTATGTTTTTTTTTGAAAGTCAAAATCGATTCTAGTCTAGAACAAGAATAATTTGACGTTATTTAGGCTTTTAGATATTTAAAATAAGAAAACACTGACCTGAAATGGCCCCAATAAGCACTTAAATTTATAGTTATTTAAAAATACAGTACCTTTTCATATAATTTTGTTTGAATTCTAATGTTAATATTCGGTTGTAATGTCGCCAACGTCCATACCACGTTGAACACACCGGTTCTCGTCCGATCACCGAAGTTAAGCAACGTCGGGCGCGGTCAGTACTTGGATGGGTGACCGCCTGGGAACACCACGTGCCGTTGGCTTTTTGCTAATTTTGTGCAAATGAACTTTTTACCTCTTCTCCCGCGGGAAGTCTATTTGCCCTATATTTTTTTGGCTACATTATTTACTTTTCACCTAAACCTTTTCATGTTTTTTATGACTTCGCTAGGGGCGCCTGTCGTATCGCATAACGTTTTTTGTCCTAAAATTGTTTGGCCGAGAATGTTTGGCATACTTGTCCTAATAATTTTTGCGCATACTCATTTAACGTCCTAAAGCATGTTTGTCCTAATATTGATAACTCTAAAGTCTAATTACCTAAAGCATAATATTCCTAACATGAATTGTCCTATAATTATTTTGCCTATTATTAAACTGGCTACAATTACAGCACCTAAACTAAACTATGGTAGGCGTGAAGTCAGAATTGTTACGTATTCTACCTTCAGGCAGGTCAGATTTCGGTTAGGTTAGGTACGACGACGAGCGAAGCGCGGAGGAGTGTTAGGTAGAACTGTGACCCTAACGAGCGAGCGAAACGCCAGAACCAACAAGTTTAGCACATTAAATATTAGGAATATTACAATTATGCACATCAATCATTCGACAGTTGAATCTTAGCCACATCAAACGATAGGACAAATAATATTTAGGACAAACGATAATAGGAGCAACAATTTCGGACAATCAAAAATATGCGGAACAAAGTGTATGCCACACGTTATTAAGACAAGACGTTATGCGACACAACGATAGGAGTTAATAATTGTATTCCATTCGATATAGACCCCTTCGCTAGACCTAATATCTAGACCATCCTTATTATTGTACGGAACACGAGATGGAAATATGTTTGAACCTTAAGTCAAGGCTTCAGCAAACTAATCGCGTGTCCCGCTCGTGTTGACTGTTCATGGAACGCATTGAACATGGCCAACCAAAAAGTAGCATGTCGCTCGTTGAAACTACGCCACGTCCTGAACTCCTGACAGGCGTTTCGGTGTGCCGTTACTATAGTATACTGAAGGCTATTCCTTCAGTATACCATAGTAATATTAATAATATACAAATGTAGCTCTGGATGGATGGATGGTGGATGCGAAAAGCACAAGACCGGTCTGAGTTGAGAGCCTTGGGGGAAGCTTTGATGATGATGATGATGATGATGATGATGATGATGAAATGTAGCTCCATGCTATAACGTTTCTTACCCCTTAAATCAAGTCCGATATCCATGATTTTTGAATATGTTCAGTACGAATTTGGTATTTTTTTGTAGCGTTGCTTGGAAGAGAAGCTGGACGGTGCGGTCCAGTCGAAGGCGTTCTTCAAGGAGCAGTGGGGCCGCGCCGTGCGCGAGCTGCACCTCCACAAGCTGCACACGCGGCGGCAGATGCTGGCGCAGCTGCGGCAGGACCGGCGCGACCTCAACCAGTGCGGGTCACATACTCGGTTTTTTTTTTTTCGATTCTTTCCTGGCTCCCTAAACAATTCCTGCCGCTCTGCAGCGTTGCCGCTTCTGTAGCGAGATTGTGGACTGAATCAGTTCGTGTGTGTCACTTACAATCCTACTAATATTATGAATGTGAAAGTTTGTGTGTGTGTGTGCGTGCGTGCGTGCGTGCGTGCGTGCGTGCGTGCGTGCGTGCGTGCGCGCGTGCAGCAACGGCTGGATGAAATTTGGAATGAAGATAGCTTATACCCAGGATTAACACATAATCTACTTTTCATCTCGGAATAATGAAAAGTTAATCAAAATTTACGCGGACGAAGTCGCGGGCAGAAGCTAGTGTATGATAAAGAACTTGAATGGCGGGCATGTTTGTAGAGAGAACTCCTAAATAGTTCCGGCCGCCGCGCACCTGTTTTTGCCCCTGGTGTGTCGCTTAACATGACTAATATTGATAACAGTTGGTACCATAGCATGCAACGCCAGTCAACCTTATAGCTGCAAACTTTTGTACCTTGTCGCTGTAACGCCTTTGACATATTAATGCAGCAGTTCAAACATGACTTTAAAGTAATACAGGACTAAAGGGTGCAGCTACTTATAACGGCTATGGGACTGAATAATGAACGTGTTCCCCCAGGCTGGACACGATCCAGGACACGGAGCCGGGCGCGGCGCGGCTCAGGGAGGACCTGTACGTGGACCTGCTCGCCAGCATGCCCGCGCTCGACTCCAGCGAGATCATCAGTGAGCCTGAACATTTCCTGTTTTTTTTAAATCCAAAATGTGGTTGCGTTAGAACTGTCTTACCTGATGTTAAGTGACAACAAGGTCGAGGGTGGTACTCGCTTACCCAGAAAATAGCCTATTCACTATTTCCTTGACAAATCCAAGGTTATTCGATTCCGGGAATACAGACTCAGGGAAAACATTCTACTCCTTGGCAGTGCGAATAAAAAATAACGCAGCTAACCGCCGGAATTTTGACTCGAGCGGATGGATGGAAGCCCTTCCGGCGTCTGGACGACCGATGGGACGAAGTGGTGGGTGGTACGAGGTCATGCAGTTCCTGGGCTTACTCACCATAATGCAACTTGTAGAAAACCAATAGATGACCGACTCTTTTGCTCTCATGACGGTGTATTTAGCACACCATCTCCCAAGCCTTCATTAATGAGCGTGTTTGGGAGCACAGCTTCTGAGCCTCCGTTTATGAGGGGCTTTAAGGGTACAGCCTCTTCAGCCTGCAGCTAGTATACATTTGAGGGCACAGTCTCACGATCACGAACCTCATTAATGAAGGCCTCATGATGAAGGCTTTAGAATGCATAGCTACTAGCCTCATTTATAACGACCTCCTGGGGCACTGGACACCTCTGCCCTGTTTGGAGCAGGTTTCCTTTCCCCAGGTCATGAACTCCTTAATAATCTCTGGGCCTTCTCTATGACTTCTGACAGTGAGAAGTCAGTTGTAATAGATACAAGAAGTGTATCGACAGGAATGCTAGTGGTTTGATAAAATAACATGTTATTTGTTGTTTAAGGCTCAGCTGGACCAGATGGCCTGGAAATGTTTGATGCCATGAAGTAAGTTGCTAAAAAGTTCATAAGCTTTATTTTAAGTTAGTGCTTATTTTTTAAAAATACACCCGTATTAATCAAGTTTTCTGGCGGATCGATTTTCAGTATTTTCCCCAAAAATATGTCCCACAATGGACCACGAAACTCTGAATTTGATACTTCAAAAGCCTCCCAACTTTAACCCTACTTTGAAATTCAAAATTCGAAATAACGTAATCCGATTTCAATGAAATCACCATATTTTACTACCACATTACATTAGTCTTGATTATCCGTAGCTTCAAATTGTGTGTTTCGTGTAAACCATTCTGGTGGATTGATTGATTGGCTTGATCGATCAAGGCGATTCCAGAGGAACATGCGAGTTCATATTGGACCTCTAAACTTCCTAATTTTATTTATAGTCGAGTCCGGAATTAGGCGAACTAACTTGACAGCCGAAAATGTTGCCAGACATAGGAAAAAATAAATAGTGATAGGTTTATGTCGACACAAATATGTCGATATAACCTTGTGCCTTCTATAAATCTGATTATATTTATATTTTATCAAGTAATTGTCGTCGAAACTTTCTCACTCATACATACTTGCCAAATAGGGAAAAACTACAGCAATTTTTACTATATAATATGATCTGAAGGATGTACGGTTTAAAGCGGATATTTACGATACTTACTCCTCAAATTAGGAATAAAATACAAAAATAACAACAGGCCATTGTGATCCTTTTAGGTGGCTTCCGTCGGGCTAGTACGGTACATTTCATGTACCATCAGTACCATACATATAGCATTCATTCCTTTCTTGCTGGCAAATATGAAAATGCGATAGAGACAAACGCTATATATCGTCGATGATAATTCCAAATCCGTTATGTGTTCGATTTATAGTACATTGTTGCCTAGGCGCGGAAAGTAAGGGTTTTCCTGACGAGGTGGTTAGCAGGCCGAGCAACAGCGAGGCCTGCTAAAATACGAGTCAGGAAATCCTTGTTTCCGCCGAGGCATACATAATGCTTTTCTCAAACATGTGAGGAAATAATACAAATACATTTCTAAAAAGCAAGTAATTTAATTTACATTTTTGTTTGCCCTCCACAGCATAAATTGGTCATAAGTTCGGTTATAATTTTCCTTAGAATTAGCGGGAAGCAGGTTTTGCCTAACCGAGGCAGCTTCAGATTTTAATATAGGCGGTGTGGTACCTATTTCATCGCTTGAGCTCATTTTTTATAGTAAGTATTTCACACAACAAATAGTTTAATATTCGGTTTCACAATTATATTATGCAGAATGAACGAATGTTACCGACTGTCAATTGTTTTTAAATACTAACCATAGACATTGGAACGCAAATTCAAAAAGAAACACACGCACTGTGCTAAAAAAACCTTGGCGGTTTGGAATTTTTGTCTTGGTCCTTTTGATTTTGTATGCAAATTGACAGCATTTTTAAGAAATATATGGACATGGACGGAAAGTGTTTTCATATGGTTTTTTTACTCCTAGGAGTAAAATGAGGCTCTTTCCGTCCTTGTGTTTCAATCGGAAAACCGTTTTTTCCGAGCATGTTTTAGAAAATTAATTTTATACGCTAATAAGTATTGTTGCTAGGTTACAATCTGACCAAAAAAATCAATCATAGGATGACAGAAAGCCGAATAGCTTGCTTGCTTGGTTTGTTAGGCATGGTCCGAACTGTCAACAAAACAAAATGGCGGACTGTGTCGTTAACGATGTCTAAAACGATGTTCGATGTATTTTTAAATCCAACCAATTTTTATTATTATTATTTTGCTTAGTAAAATTATTAGTTAGATTCCAAACACAATAATAATGATAAACTAGACTTTTTAAATATCGATATTAACAGCACTAGCCAAACTGTGGCAACATTAGTGTACAATGAACTGTCAAGTTAGTTCGCCTAATTCCGGACTCGACTATAGGTGTCGCTAAAACACTTTGCTATTCTATGAGCAGCTGTCATAATCAAATGACAGCGCCATGACAGCGCGCTAATTTGAATCTGACGCTTCTTATTTTAGTCGGTCTAATATGTCAGCTTGAAATTCTGGAATAGCACTGGTTAAATGTGCCGTCTAAACTAAGATTTAAAATTAGACAATTTAGTTTTAGGCTATTTAAGCGATGTCCACGTAGAATCGGGTCCATTGTCCAGCAGTGAAAGCCGGGAATATTCCTTTTTTTTTAGACTAAATTTTGTAATTAACTCTTCTTAGCTCCATACAACCTTAATTCCATAAAAAAGGGACATATGCGCTATGATGATGATTTTTCCAGGAGTGCTCCAAATAACCCCCTGAACGATCGTCTAAACGAGCTGATAGCTCAGCGGGACCTGCTCATCCAGCAGGACAGCCCTGATGAAGCTACTCTTCAGCAGCTCAACCAGGACATCAGGAGCATCCTTCTCAACTGCGGGACTTGACCTTGACCAGGGATCTTCAGTCTTAATAGAGCACCTTACCAACGGTTCCAAAATCATCGCAATTATTGCCTATGTACATAATTTTTGTCTGGACTTTTTTTTTCTTAGAGGAAGGCCAACAAGGCATACCTGATGGGAATTACCAGTTGTAACCTCCTAGGGTTGTTGATCCGATTTGTTCCACAGTTGGACCTGAAGAACGGGTCCCACCGCCGACGACGAGCGGGAAGCGAGTAAAGCCAGCGATCAACTATTAATATTTGTGTCTCTTTTATTGACACGCGATCTATATCCTTTGTTCGTTTCTTGAGCGAGAAAATAGTCGATAGCTAATCGCTTCCTCGCCCTTGGTAGGACCAGTGCCTAAGACTGCGGTCCCTTCAGGCGAACAGTTTGCAGCTTACTGTATGGGCATATACATACACTTTGGGGCGTTTATACAACGTGTACTATAGGATAACGTCACCAGTGGTCAGCCAGAGACCAGTAGTCGACCTTATATGAGTGCAACGAGTGGGAAATATATATTTCGTACTCTTCCCACTCCTAAAAAGTATAGGCAGAGGCCTACTACAGGTCTGGCTGACCACAGGTGACTTTACCCTACTCATTGCGGCGTTTTGGATAAAGTTACCCAACTACCGCGAACTGTTTCCCTAATGGATCGCAGAATTATTCAAAATATTCAAGGCAAACTAGGTATTTTTTTTAAAACTTTGCATGTATGGAAAACATTAAGTAGTGCCATTGAAGAAATCCCATACATATCCATATCGAACGGCGTGTCTTAGGGCCGTATTAATAAACTCATCTTGGCTGAGATGCCCGTCACAAGATACGTCAAAGTAAACGTCAAACCATAGAAAACGGTAATTTTTGACGCATTAGAGACGAGATCAGCTTGTTAATACGGGCCGGCAGTGGACATCTCATCCGAGATCAGATTTAGTCGGAACAAGTGCAGTGGCATATGATATGAGTATGACATTGCGGATTCCAAACGAGACCTGCCATAGCATTCGCAATCACGGTTAATACGCGATGTGCTCAGATCTTTGTATTGTCGTTTGTAATATTTTGTAAATAGTATTATAATTATGATCAATCAAACGAATAGATCCAATCCATTCGTAGGAAATTATTTGTTTTATCTCGCTCAATTTATTGTTTTATTTAATAAATAATGTTACTATAGTTTGGACTTTAATTTGACGAGTCACAAAGTGCCATCAATGGATGTCTACTTCGAACATCAACGTTATTAAGTTTATTAACGCCCACGCAGACTACTTATACGTGAGCATCGCATTCATGTACAAGAAAACTATCTAGTCTATCGCTTTCTCACTCTTCTTCTTTTTGGGGTCCGTAGTGATTACGCCAATGTCAAGTGAGTAAGAGCATCACGAAACCTATGGAGAAAAGCTAACAATATCAAACTATCGAAACTAGAAAAAAATACCTTGAATTACGCCAGGTATGTTTATGCTCCAGGAAAGAAGAAAAAAAATAACATCTTCATAAGATTAAAAATGAAAATAAAAAAAAAATGATTCAAGGTAGGTACCTACCTACTTTCTAGCTTCACTCCAAAGTTGGCTCTGCATTTTCCATAGTATGTAAGCTTCTTGAAGATATAATCCGTAAATAAAATAAAAGTAAAAGCCGGACATTTTTTCAACCTTCATATCTTCCCTCACTGACGGTTTCCTGGCATTGCGTTAGCTCCATCCCTTTCTCTCGATTTAGCCTCAAATGACGATTGAGAGGGCCTAACGTAGCCGAACTTCGACTTTCAAAGAAGGGAAGGATTTCGGTTTAAAATTCGAACTACGTGTAAAAGTTTCATCTGTTCCATTCATCTCAGGCCTTGTGAAACGATAAATTCTCAAATAGTTACTTATCGGTGCAAAAAGCGGATAACTGCACCCAACCGCAGACCCTGTAGTGACGCCGACCGCAGACGACAACGGCAGGTGTCGCTGACACCCGACCGTAGCTACCCAGTAGTGACGCCGACGCACGTCTGACGCCTGCTGCTGCTTGCGGTCGGATCGGATGCGGAATCACGACCGCAGACGGCAGTAGCAGACGTCGGGCGGTTGCCGTTGCCGTCTGCGTTCGGATGCGGAATGACACCTTTAGTAACAGAGTCCCGTTGGCACCCTTACGGTAAAGTACGGAACACTTAAAAGAACCTATAATAATAAATAACCTATCCGCGTTAGATCGCGCAACAAATTTAATTTTGGTTTATTTGGACAGACGTCTTTAACAGTACCTCAAACTGCACAAATCATAAATATCGACTAATGCTGTGAAGTGAAATCTTTTTCGTTTGTAATCGATGAGCAAACATTCAATTTTTATTTTTATTTCTAACATAAGTTACTATTTCTCACTTAAGAAGTTTAGTTTCATATTAATTATGTCTATGTTCTAACGTATTTTCTTAGTTATTTGTTTACAATTTTTATACCAATTTGTCGATGACAGGGCCGACCTAATGTTTACAGCACTCATGATGATCGTCGATTCGTCGAATTCGACATTTAGGATTTAGGTACTAGTGGTGTGACGTTTACTTGACGTGACGGATCCGTGATACAATAGATTGCGCATAAAAGTAAATTATAAATACTTCCATGTTTATCTCTTAATTGAGAAGAAAGCATGGCTAAAACCAAGGTGACCGGAGCTACTAGTAGACTAAAGCAGGATTATCTGCGGTTGAAGAATGATCCTGTGCCGTATGTGACAGCAGAGCCCGTTCCGTCGAACATCCTAGAGTGGCACTACGTGGTGCGGGGGCCGGAGAAGAGTCCGTATGAGGGAGGCTACTACCACGGCAAGATAATCTTCCCGCGCGAGTTCCCCTTCAAGCCGCCGTCCATCTACATGATCACGCCCAACGGCCGGTTCAAGACCAATACGCGGCTGTGCCTCAGCATAACCGACTTCCACCCGGACACCTGGAACCCCGCCTGGTCGATCTCTACCATCCTCACCGGCCTGCTCAGCTTCATGCTCGAGAAAACGCCCACATGGGGCTCTATCGAGACTTCGGACTACCAAAAGCGCTGCTTGGCGGCGGAATCTCTCGAAATCAACGTGAAAAACAAAATGTTCTGCGAGCTATTCCCGGACTTTGTGCAGGAGATCGAGCAGCAGCTCAAGGAGAGGCAGGAGGCCATGTTGCATGCAGATGAACCTGCTGGCGACAGTGAAGTGCTGACAGAGCAACAGTCTAACATGTACTATATTATGACTAACTTATTTGTGCTAGTGGGCTTCATCTTCCTCGCGTACATGGTCAAATACGTCCTAGTCTCTATATCCAATGACTAGACAATTAAAGTGTTGCTAAATTTTACTGTAAATATTGTAATTTATTTTTTATATAGGTACTTATTCCATTGGAAGTGTACATTAAATCGGTTCACTGCACTATGGTTTGTGCTAATGATATGCCAGCATGTTCATGTCATCATGAAATTGCCAGTTAGATAACTGCACATTGTGTGCTTCCTATTATTTTCTGCCTTCTCTGTTTGTTCTGACTTTTTAATTATTTTAGCATAAGGCTGCTGCTAGCTCGAATAATTGTGTTTGTGTAGGAATATATTTAATTACATGCATTCATTTATTTAAAACCCAAACCCTAAATAACATGTATTTTAGCTTCAAATTTTAAGATGCAAACTCACATGGTCAGTCAATGAGGAGCTACTTTTAATCTACTTATCTTTATGCTACTTTATACTTGTTACTTGACTTAAGATGGTTTTGTTGATTTGTGGTTTTAAAGATCTAGTTGTTGGTTTTCATGGGATGGGATTCATTTATATTTTTAAGTGAAAGACTACCATGCAATTCCGTCTTGATCAACATTCTTAATTTACTGTTTTGGCACAAAACTATACAACTATTTTCTATGTTACTATTTCATACACAATTATTAGAGATTAGCAACGGACTTATACATTGTCTTCTAAGCTAATACGACTGTATGTTACCCATTACTTGCTTTCATAGTCGTTTAGATGCTATCATTTATTGTCTAAGATAATCTGTCTCTAGTATCGAAATTGCATTTACTGTTTTAACTGAATTCTTTATGAACTTACTACTATATATTTCTTTGTGGAAAGGAAGCTGGTCCTACCCGTAGGCTTTATTGTATGTACCTGGTAGTAAAGATTTGGCTTTGTATTAGCCTCGGCCTCATAATACATTCATAGATCTTATTGATAAAGCAAGGACCTGGTTTTTTACTTGATTGTGTACTTTGTATTTGATGCAAAGCTTTGATGCGACATAAATATATCAATATATTTATAAATTTTTTTAGTTGTACTGATTATGTTAATATTAATACTTAATTGTTTTTGTCCTGACCATCTTAACTTGGTGGCGAAGGGTTGGACCCTGTGATACTACAGGCTACTGTGTTTTAAATCCACAAAGATATGCCTCACTATGTAATTTTCATGATTGTGTTGATGTAGTCACTATAAAATAATGTCCACATAAGTATCTAAACTCTACTATTGTTGAAGGCGTTAGAATGAGTTCAGATTATTTTTGAGAGCCTTGTATGGTCTTTATTCAATAGTGACTATACACAAAATGTAGGAGGACACTGCGGTACATTTTCGTGGATTGAAAACACAATACCTGCCTTAAAAATTATTAGTAGAATGTTCCAATAAGTGCTTTAGGAAAGGCCTTTCATACGCAGATCTCACCCTGACTTATTCTTATTTAGAGTTATTGTAGATGACACAGTTAGTGCGCTTTCTCAAGCAGATCAGGACAGAGAGAAGAGGAAATGATTAGTCAGACTTATTTAACAGTTTGTGTACGACGCTGTGAGTGTTGTACGACCAAATTGATTATCTTCACTTCTCCGCACCCCTTAAGTGTGAACACATACCACAACTGCTAAATTGCAATCCAGATGTAGTTTAAAGGGGATCGGCATAACTAACAGCAAGCTTGCTTTGTATAAATGAGCAAAACTGCAGATACAGGACCTGGGAAAAGTTCTTGGATGATCTAGGAAAAGGGACGGCAGCAAATGCTTTTACGAAATGCTACCAGTTTAAACTGCCGTTTTAGAAGCCGAATGGCAGCCACCTGTAGATTCCTTGCTTGTCCGAGATGGCTACTATGAGGATAAGACTTATTTGTGTAGACTGTATTAACACTTTTATGATTAGGAACACCAAGCAAAAGCTAATTATTTAGAACTACTCGTACTTTGATAGCCCTAAAAGTGTGATATGCTTTAGAAACTGAGTATGCACCCAAGGCTGTATCAGAACCTTGTTGAGGATGTTTCTTGAGTACTGTATTTTAATTTAATACTAGCATTAATTGTAGTAAATATAATGAATGAAATGATTATTGTGTTGAGTATTATATATTAGCCTGTCGATACCACATTTTATGAGTAAATATGAATCAATACAATTTACCCGTGTAATTAATTTTCAGTCAAAAATTTGTAGATAAAACGATTCAATAAAGCATTGAGTAAAGTGTTGATATTTTTCAATTTTAATGATGTTTTATTTTAGACTACAGGGCCTCTATATCGCGGACTTCACAATATCACATTATTGCCACATTGCATTATCCTATTCCAGATTGTTTGCTCTTATTAACTTGCAAATAAAAAACAGGTACTGTATAAATAGTAATAATAGTTTAAGGCTAAGGACGAAAAAGTTGGCTACGCTAACTCAATTAAATTTTCAATTAGTGACACGAAAATTAGCCATACAATTGTAGGGATAATTTCCGTCGCACAACGGATCTTTTTTCGACTTCGTTGTTCGTATGGTTAACTATGGTCCAACTTTTTGGTCCTTACCCTTCAGTAGAGTGGAAAAGAGGTCCCGGAAACATGATACTATGTACCCAGGGTTTTAATCAATGAAAAGCCAAAATATCTTTCATAGGATTTATTTTACACACATTTTAATTGGCAAAGAGGTAAGTTGCGGGGAAAGAAAGGGTCTTGAAAGAGTTGAAAGCATTTAAATTATGTATCACCCTCTCTACTTTATAATATCACCTAAACTTGTCATAATAAAGTAGTGTAATTATGTCGTCAGAATTACAAGACAATTAGAAAAAGTTCTACATTTACAAACCATTCATACTACATAGCGACAATAATCACTAACATTGATAAATATAAAATACTGTACTTAAAAAAAACATTATTGCAGAAATTACAATATAATAATTATATTACATAGTACATTATGTATTCCATCTTGTTATTGAATGCAATAAGTGGTAAATATACCACAAGATTTATTTATATTTAATTTGGTCTTTACATTCTAAACCGTTAAAAATGTGTATAGTTCGGTGCATGTTAAGTACACATTGCTGTTAATAAATATCTCCTTAATTTTGGGACTTCTAATCTATGTAAAATACATGCGAATTCACTAACACACAAAATATGTCGCATACTAAGTAGGGTTCACTTCGCTTCCGGTCAGCAAACGTTCACTACAAATAAAAGATACAAAGGTATAAGTTATATCCTACTAGCAATCTTTACACAAACATCGAACAAAGGCAGTATTATTCACTACTATTTATTTATATAATATTTTGAGTTACAATCCCTTTACCATCCACATTTGTAAGTATCTATAAGATAAGATGTGAATAACACAAACTTACGCTTTATGACTTGCCTTAATATTACTCTCATTTAAATTACCCATAAAAAAATAATTATTCCTAAATCTTTACGCCGTGGACCAGTATTTGAAATAGGTCGCGGCCACGTCAGCCGGCTGCGGGCGGCGGCGCACGAGCGATGCGCTCCACAGGCACCCCGCGCCGCTGACTTCGTAACCGCGGCCTTCTTTGTGCAATAAGAGAGCCAAGTTGGTTTTTGCTGCGAGTGGTGATTTTAAATCCCGAGTAAGGGAAGGATTTTTTAATAGGATCACAGGCGTAGCGAGCGATTCTAGGTTAGAATCCTGAGCGCAGAGAGGCCAGCGAGAGATTCAAAGAAGAGATGCAAATAACTTTGGTCTCGTGTTGCACATACAACTTTTCACCTCAGCAGCGAGAACATTATAATTGGTACCTAAAGGTAATAAAATACAATGAGGCAAAAATAAACCACATGTATATTTACACACCCAGCAACTTTTATCTTGACCCATTCATGTATTGTTCTTGGAAAAAAAAATAATAATAAAAATGTTACTTTTAGGGGACACATACAAATTAATACAAGGCTTATTATTGTATCTATTCCCGTTAAGAGGTTATAGTTGGTAAAAACTTAAAAATAAGAGAATCATATTGAAAATGTTTCTCTTTTGCATAAAGCATTAAAGGGTCAAAATAATTGCAAATGATCTCCACTATACTTGATGCAATAACCAATAACCCTGGATAACATCTCCAGGAGCTAAGTATTTTCACATAGTCTTGTTCAACCTTATGCCCGCCCTCCTCTTCAGGCATTATTGATGATACCATACCCTTCGCAATGCCTTGGCCTGCCTCTCGATAGGGTGTGTCAGGAAGTTAGTCGCCAGGGCATGCATGTGGGTCTTTCTGTAAAGTAAAATGGTAATGTTGAGTGCATAAGTTAAATACCTAAGGACCCAGAGTTAGGAGCTAGGTGCTTATAAAATTAAAAGGAGCTGGCAGCATGGGAATTTCGGGTTCAGCTTGCTGAAAAAAATCATAGAATTCTATTGTTGTTTCGAAAAATAAATAACTTCCCTTTACTTACAATAATAAGATCACTTATCAATCGATCAAAGAAATCAAGGGGTTAATAGAGACACAACCTAAAAAAAGTCATAACTTGTTACAAATAAGAACAAGTATTAAATGGACAATAACGTTACGTCTATTGGAAATAATTTCAGTCTTATAATTAGTAACATATGTTTCATTTTAGGTTGTGTCTCTATTCACCCCTTGATTTCTATTCACCCCGTTTTACTGTATATAAGTTTTTGGCAGACTTGATTTTACAAAGACTATAATAATAATGATTATATTATGCATTATAATGATAGTGATTGACAGTACAGCAAAATAAGGTCCTTCTACTCCTGGTACATCTAACAAATAAAATACAAGGCAACAAAGAATATTGCACCTATCTAATTGAAAACTCACCTCATTTTCTCGTTCCGTCTTCATCTTCATCATCCCAGTCGCTGACTAGTCTCTTAATTTTATCATCCTTCTTAGGGGCCTTTTTACCATCTGTTGTATATTCATTGTCTGCTCCAGTACTAATTCCAACATTTTCAGTAGTTACTGTTATCTCTGCATTTTCAGTTAGATTTTTTTCCTGAGAATCATTTTCATCCCAGTCATTAAGTAAAGATGAAATTTTTTCAGGGCATGTATGGGCTTCATTCTTAACATCTTCGACAAGTTCTTGAGCAGTATGCATGTCTTCATGTGTAGGACTCGTACTGTCTTCTACAGGATCAATAGATACTATTCGGGTCATTTGCTTGTTTACTTCAAGTTGGATATTTTCTACAGATTCTTCCAACTCAACAGAGTTATTATCACCATTATCTGCTTCAGTAACAGTGTTCGGGTTATTTTTTTCGTTATTAACATTTTCTTCGTCATCTGACCATTCAGATGCTAAGTGTTCAATCTGTTCTTTGATAACAGGTGCATAAGAGGAATCGCCATTCGCTTCAAGAGGTGTCATGTCTTGTACAGAAATTTCTTGTATTTCACTTACTCCTGCACTAGGCTCCCTCAAATTTGGAATGATTTCCTCTTGAGTTACTGGCCCTTCTAGTTGTTCCACCATGTGTTCAACATCATACTTTTCTTCAACAGAAACTTGTTCTGGAATGTTTTGCTCTTGATGGTTTTGAATAGAAGCATCATTTTCTGTTTGCACAGTTACTTTACTTGTGATAGCTATAACTTCCGTATCTACAATAGCTTGCACATGTTCATGTTCCATAGGTATTGAAGTGCCATCTCCCATTCCTTCTATAACAGTATTGTCAGCAGCAGGGATTTCAGAATGTTCATTGTGCTGTGACATAGGATCATCAATTTGACCTATTTCTTGTAGTGGTGACTCTTTTTCTTCTTTCTGTTCAACGGGTAACATATGTACCTCAGGAAGCTCTTCTAATTTACTCTCGATTTCATTTTCTGGAGCAGACATATCAACCTCTTCTACATTGGTTAAAACTTGAAGTTCTGTATCCTGTACCACTTGATTTTGTTGCCCTACCATATTATGATCAAGATTGTTGTGCCAGTTGTTATGGTTATGTATTATC
The DNA here is from genome assembly GCA_927399475.2 of Acleris emargana. Taxonomy (NCBI): domain Eukaryota; kingdom Metazoa; phylum Arthropoda; class Insecta; order Lepidoptera; family Tortricidae; genus Acleris; species Acleris emargana. The sequence continues at coordinate 14,625,592 of OV656853.1, read as the reverse complement.
TGATTGTTTACAACAGCTGCAGATGTTGTGACAGTCTCAAAGTTTCGTGTGAGAACAGCAGATGTGGATACAAATTGAGCACCACCTAAAGCTTGTGATGTTATTAGTTGATATGGTTTAGCTTGATCACCCACTGGATGACTGTAAACTACAACAATGTTAGAATTATTTGGTGCAACAGCCTCAGAGTCATTCAGTGGGAAATCATCTTGAATTATCATCATCTCATTTGTTTGTGTGCTTTCCAGGTCTATGGTAGTACCATCAAGTTCAGAATCGTGAGGAGCACTTAACACTGTTAACCTTTTTCTAGTATCTGCGTCATCAAATATGATTGAATGATTGGAAGACATCAAGGCTTTATATTCTTCTTCATTAGATACAACAATTTGGATGGGTTGGTTCATCACTTGTTTTTTATGTACTTTCATCTCAGGTTCAACTATTTCGTCATTATCATGCATGTTTGAGAACTCTAATGATGTGTCTGATCCCAATGAGTGCAAATGCTGATTTACATTGGAATGTAACATATCAGACAAAATAAATTCGTCATTATCACCCAATTTTGAATTTTTAGGTATGAGTTGATTATTCCTCATAATGTACTCAGTATCACCTATCATGATAATTTCATCTTGACTTGAGTTATCTAGTGCTATACTTTCATCTTTAAGAAATGGTTTCTGCACTGTTTGAACTTTGGGGTTCTTTTGAAGAGTTGGTGCTGGTTTTAATATTGGTGCACTAAACCCAGAATTTAGAATCTTTTGCCTAGGTGTTGAAGTAACTACTCTGTGCTTCTTTGGTCCTAGGTTACCCAGTGGTTTTTGTGGAGTTTGGAATGGAATTTCCTCTTCTGACTCTTGGTCATAGGAAACAGGTACTTCATATTTGATGGACTTACGCTCAACTTTTACTCGAGGTTCTTCCTCTTGCTTTTCATCATCTGAATCATCAATAATACAATCAATTTTTGCTTCCTGTTTATGGTGAGTTTTGAGATGAGCGTAAAGGTTAGATTCACGTAGGAATACTTTAAGGCAATAGACACACTGCAAATTGGTTTTTCTTTCAGCACTGTATTTATGCCCTGTGTTTTGTATGTGAAGAAGCAATAAAGATGAAGAGTTGAAGGCTGCAGCACACACATTGCAACGGAAGTTTCTTGATTCTGCGTGTGTCATCTTGTGTTTGACAAGGTATCCTTCATTAAGTGCTATGTAATTACAAAAGTTACATTTAGGGAAATGGTATGAAGGTGGAGGCTTTTTACCATGTTTGGTGTATAAGTGATGCAGGAGATAATTTCGTTTCAGTGATCGAAGACCACAGTATTCACACATATTGGAAACAGGTTTTTCATTGTGTACTTCAACTAAGTGGCGTCGGAATTTGTAGTATGAAGTAAAATGCAGGGCCCTGCCAGGTGTCCCGCATATAAGACAAATCCAGGGGCCTTTGATGTTCTCTGCTCCCAACGCTATAAGCTTTGCTGCTTTTGCAGAATCCAAAACCTCAGTCTCATAAGTAAAATCTGGCTCAGATTTTAACTTTACCTCATCTTTTACTGGCTGAGGTGTAACAACCTTCTTTTTAATAGGTTTAGCAGGAGTATCTAATAGTTTGAGCTTAATTTTTTTGTTGCTGTTCACTAAGTGGGGATATTTTTTAAGCACTTCACTTATTATCTTAGCATGGTCCAATTTGCTTGCTTGCTTACTGTTCTTAGCTTCAATTGTGACTTTTGGGCCCGGATTGTCCAGTATCTGATCAAAGAGTTGGTTTGAAGTTTTAACAGGACGTTCAGGCTGTTCTGCCGGTAAAAGGCCTCTCACAAACATATCAGTGTCTTCTATAATGGAGTCATCTTCAAATAAATTTTCGTCCTGAGAAACTTTTCTACTTTCTACTATTTCTACTGTAGAAGGACCTTGGCCATATCTTTTGGAACTGGTTGGAGCATTAAATTGTCCACGTTTAGTAAATGAATAGCGTTTTGTTGTTTCTGGATGCACCATCAAAGGTGCTGATGCGTAAGATATATCAGAAAATGAGTTTTCATAAATATTATCAGTATCTAACTCTTCCGGCAGTTCATATCTTGTTGGCCGAGGATCTGTCTTAGGAAACTTTTTAACAGGCACATGATTCTCTGGTTGTTCATCAGGGGGTGGTACATGTGACATACTGTTATTACTCTTACTAGTCGAGCCAGCATTGCTAACATGTTTATCTTGAGTTGCATCCATATCAAAGGATTTAGTATATGTCCGTTTGGAGGTACTTGTTGAAGGCACAGGGCCCTTCTGTTTAACAGAGACACTTTTATTGTAGTGTTTGATACCACTGTAGCTGTGCGTCGGAGGTGGTTTAGGTAGTTTAGGTAGTTGTTGTCGCTGCGCGTCGAGTAACTTTGACAACACAGGCATGTTCATAATTTGTGATGTCTGATGAAGCTTTTCAAGTAGTTCTATTTTGAATTCGAGTTGACCCGTGTACATGAAGTTAACGATGGGCACAACCACGTCGGCCTGCAGGTCGTCCGGCATCACTAGGCAGTCCTCGTACATTTCGCATGTCCGTTCTAGTAGTTCGAAGTATTCCGTACACGCACTCAGCACCAACCGGTGCACTTTCAGCTGGGCATTGTCCTGGAACTGCAGCGTTAAGTCGCAGTAGTCAGTTCGGTTGAAAAAATGCTTCAAACGCTGCAGGAAATAAATTCCCCAGTTGTCCACTTTCACTTGCTTTAAATCGGACATTTTGCCGTTCCGATTTATAACTGTTTTCTAGGTTATCGCAGTGGCATTTTGAATGCTGAAACAAGTTTGATAATATTTATGAGTAAACAATCGTCGCAAATTGGATAAACACCGGTTTTAAGGTCGCGATCGATGATGATAGACATAAAAAACATTTCTGAGGGATCGAGGGACGCTTTCGCACTTTCGTTTCAGAGATCTTATAACTGGCTTCATATTATCAAATTAATTGAGTTTTGCGCCACACTATATTCGTTTGGTGAACTTACCAATAAGCCTAGGTCTATTGAATCCTATGCAGCGTTGAATTTAGCATCACAACTCACAAAATTACTCCACTTATTACGACTGAAGTTGACAGTTTAAACGCAAGATGGCGGTGTTTAGTTACGCGGTTCGTATCAATGAACTGACGCCTCGCCCGCCTCGACGGCGTTGAGGGCGTGGGGTCAATGACAGAACTAATTTTATAGTATTCTTGTTACACTGTTTTCTTAATTCGTTTTGTCATATAAAATTAATTAAACTAACAAAGTAAGACTAAATAGACTAATAAATTATACCATAATGCCGGGTTAAAATAAATAAAAATGATTAATTCGTGCCATGACTGAGGTGGAGAATGGTGTCGCCATCTGCATCGAGTTTACTTTAACTATTGATTGTCTGCGTTCTAATTTTACGCCGATGGGCGGAGCAAGGGCATACTAGGGCAAGGTGACGCATCGAACAAAACGGAATTTGAGGTGCCAAAGCGAGTCCGTCATAGCGTGTAGTTGATGCAGTCTGTACGATAACAGATGGCTCTACAGCAATGTATAACATTTTAAAGTCTCATAACGTATTTTTTTTTGACCCGCTACCGCCGCGGATACCGTAGACCTTAGTATGGTTTTGGATTGTCTTGTGCCGTTTGTGAGTGTGTGTAAAATTTATGTTGGGAATGTAAGAATTAACATAGATGTATCATAACATAAATGCATTATTATTTTGGTATTAGTAATGATTACGGGGCGGTTAAATTTAGCTAAAAAATTATAAAAAGAAGTTTGCCAAATAAAGCCGACTTAATCATAAAGATGTATGGCTTATAATATAAAATAAATGATTTAAATGAAAAAAAAAGGTAGCCAAAGAATACCTAGTTTTGCAGTCAGGTTATATCTTGGTAGCTTTCTTCCATGACTTCGTTCGCGTAGGTAAAGAAACATTGATTGTCGCTACTCCCCCTGGAATTGTAAAATGTACTAACTACAAAACCGGTCCGGTGAGTGCCGAGCACGCATTCGTAGGAGTTAAGTGCATCAAAAACTATATTTTAAATTAACTAGGTATAATCTTAAACTAACTAGGAACAGGATGTAGATGAAGGTAGGTATATAGGTGGTTGGTATGATATAAACTTTTTGCCTCCGGTTTTCATTGAAAGCGTCTGCTAAGTAAGTGCTGCTAGTTTCTTTTCGATTTATTAACCTTACCCTTTAACTTTTTAACTTAAAAACTTACCAGAAAGTTAGGGGGGGGGGGGGGAGTGATATTTTAGTCAAATGTATGATGAATTTGCTAAGCGTATATTTTCTATTTAAATATTTGCCGAAAAAAATATTATCCCTTCATAAAATGCATCTACTTGCTACCTATTACCTTTCAGCCGAGGCGAGGAAGATTTTTTTTACCCACGACTTCTACGCGGACGGAGTCGCGGGCAACAGCTAGTAAAAACACAAGTTGATAATTTTGATAAGAGATACATCTACCATTTCTTAGAGGAGGAGGTTCTTCAAAGAGCTACTCTAACAACAACGAATTTGTAGATGGCGCTGACATTCCGAAGCACATTCCCCGTTTATTAAAAAACCTAATAAATGGTAGCTAGTTTATAAATATTAAACATAGATGGCGTTATATATTATGGAAGACACAACACAAGTAAATATTTTCAGTAGGATGTATGACTGGACAGCCTATCTTCACCATACTATAAGAGATTTTACATAAATAGAGCCTGATCTGCCTGATAGATTACTCAAAAACTTTGCTAAAATAATCTTAGATGTCAGTAGTAACAATTATTAACAAGGTTAAAAAAACAACGAGCGAATCATGGGCAATTGTGATCCGGTCTATACGATCGTCTAAACAAAGATAAAAAAAGATAAAAAGAGAACATTATTTTGTACCAGGTTTTTCAAACAAGCGACACCTAGCGAGTCTACCTTTGATTAATGAACGGCGAACTAAATACTTTTTAAACTATTGTCAAATACAAATGATAGATGGCGCTCTCACTATGAGCAGGGGCACTAGCTCTATCTTGCTTCTATATCGTTATCATATCATTTTGTTGACCTCATCCAGTAGTTTTAAATTTATATCTATCAAAATCGTCAGTCTCAAATCGATAACGTCATGACGAGATAGTAAAAGCGAATAGTATTTTTAACAATAAGTTAAGAGTATAAATAGGTACCTTTAACAATATAAAGCAAAAACAAGATGAAATAGACGCCATAAATATAGTGTAGAGCTCCACCCCTTAGGGATCCATTATACCCCAAAGGGGGTAAAATAGGAGTTGAAAATTCGTATAAACTCCGTCAGTTTTGAAGTTGGACTCTTCAAATTTTGTGTTTAGGTAAGCGATTAAAAATTAATGTATATGACTGTGTCTCAGGGTTTTTGAAAATTTCACCCCCGAAATGATGGAAAGGGGTAAAACTGACACAATATGATCGGTCAACGCACTGCCTAAACCGCTGGACCTAGGTACTTTTGAAAGGAATATTCCTTACGTTCGTCCTCTTAGCAGTTAAAATAGGGCGTGGAAGTTTGTATGGAACTATACTCATTTTTGTAGTTGGAAACGTGGTAATTAGTATTAAAGCTACTGTTTATAAATAAAAATAAGAAATACAACATTCAGAGATTTTGGAAAAACTGCCCCTAAGGCGATAAATTGGGTGTAGAACTGTTTATGAGACATAATTAATTTTAGGATAAAGCAACTTGGAAATAGGTATGTAGGCTACTGTTTATTAATTGTGTGGTTGCCGGGTTAGAATAGTGCCACTCCATGTCTTCCCGTGGATGTCGTAAGAGGCGACAGGGAATAAAGGCTTGTAGTACTGTTAGGCGATGGGCTTGCCACCTGTCACTAATAAACTGGGAAACATCTTAGCCTACTTGTGCAAAATATGGTTACAGAATTATCAAGAAGTTTTAAAACTTGTTGGTAATTCTTTAGCTCTGCCTACCCCACTCTGGGAATGAAGGCGTGAGTTTATGTATGTATGTTAATACAACTTTCAACGATTTAGGGACTAGAAACTAAAAACCACTTTTAAACCACTTTTTTTTTTAAAACGGTTTTTAGTTTGTTAATCCTTCACGCTGCAACGGCTAGACGGATTTGGATGAAATTTATCAATAATAATGATAATGGATGGGAGGATGATGGGTTTGATGTTGAAAAAGTCATCGTGGGTGTCATTTTCTTAGGTAACGGTGACGCAGATTTCGAAAATGATATCAAATTTGGAATTCAAGATGGCAGCCATGATGTATTTTGAAAAAGTGGACATGAGTGTCATTTTCTTCTCTTCATTTCGAAAATGATGTCAAACTATAACATTCAAGACGGCGCCCTTTTTAAAAAACATGACATGGGTATCATTTTCTTTCTTTTTGGGGACGTAGATTTTAAAAATGATGTCAAATTTTGACAAATTATTACTAATATAGAATATAGATTATACCTAATTATTTGACACAATCGTAAATTAGATTAATTTATTTCTCCTGTGGCTTCTGCCACCAGTGTGACAACATGGGACAGGCTTTGTACATTCTGTTTTTTTAGTCTATACCCAGACTTCAAGACTTATTCAACTCTTATTGTTTCTACGGCTGTTATTTAATATTTTGGCGGTGATCACTCGATTTTTTTTACGGGAAAATTGGTCGGTTATTATATTCTAAAATGTCAGATCAAACAATACTCAAGGAGTAAAATATCTATACATCGATACATATAAGGTTAATGTAGAAAGAAAATCCATACTAATATTATAATTACGAAAGAAATTCTGTCCGTCTGTCGTCTGTCTGTTTGTTCCGTTTTCACGGATAAACCTTTTAACCGAATTAGATTAAATTTATAAATACGAGTAGTATCTCAAAAATCATACTCTAAGGGAGATTTGGGATTGTAGTTTGTATGAGAATTTGGTAATTTATATTTGGGAGCTCATCCATTTATAATGGTAGATACATTAAAATTGGTATTAAGACTATAATATAATATCTGCCTACCTGTCCGGGACGTGATTTAATTTATGTATGTAGACTATATAATATCGAACTATGATGGACATTAAGAGCAACCAAACTATCATGGGAGACATGGTGCTTTCAGATGGCGAATTCAGTCAGATTCTCATCTACCGTTGATATCTTTACATATATGTATACAGGGTGTGTGGTAGCTGGGTGCGAAGCTTTAAGGGGGTGATAGAGCAGCTTATAAGTTATCGATGTGTGTTCAGCACTTGTTATTAGTTTCCGAGATATTGATCATTTTAATCGCAATTTTCGTCATTTTCTCTTATGACCGTGTTACAAAAAGCCCCTAAATTGACACTTGCACGGATGTGCAAGTAAATTAATATGAAAGGCGTCATGAAGTCATGATATGTGACCTACTCGTATTAGAATAAAATTTTTTTTACTCAAATCTGTCCATTTTCTTGCTAATTGTACGGTACATTTAAACAACATTAGATAAAATGTCCAATGACGCAAACTGACCAAAAAGCGAAATGTCAGGCATCACCTGTCTATCTCTCCTCCTGTTCTTTGATACTTGACTAGTTAAGAGGCCTGATTATTTTATATTTTTTATTCCACCTGTGAACACTGTTTGTCAATGAACCATTTTCTTTTTATTCTAATAAGATCTATGTAAATGACTGTTTGTGTTCCAATTAAATAAATAAATAAATCATATTAGCATTTTGCCCAATTAAAATAACGTCCACAACGCAGAACATCAAAATGTATTAAATTTATGACTACAAATGTGAAAAATAGACAAACTACTGTAACTATAAAAAATGATAGATTAGACCTAGTTAATGATACAGTATTTCTTGGAATAACGTTAGACTCCAAACTCCAATGGGGTCCTCATCTGGCTAAATTAGCGAATAGACTAAGTTCTGCAGTTTTTGCAGTTAGTAAAATTCGGAATATAATAGACTTGAAAACCGCTCGATTAGTTTATTTTAGTTACTTCCATAGTATTATGTCATATGGTATTTTACTATGGGGTAGTGGTGCTGACGTAAACAGCATCTTTGTTCTACAGAAGAGGGCTATTCGTGCTGTTTACAAGATGGGTCATAGAGACTCGCTTAGAGATAAGTTCAAAGAAACGAATATATTAACCGTATACAGTCAATATATTTATGAAAATATTATGCATGTTCATAAACACATCGGTAGTTTTAGAAAGAACTGTGACATACATAATGTTAATACCAGGAATAAACATAAGCTCGCAGTGCCCTTTACACGGCTTCACAAAATAAAAAACTCTTTCATGGGTAATTGTATAAGGTTCTATAATAAGCTCCCAAGTAGTGTTACTCATTTATCAGTAAATAAATTTAAGAGTTACGTTAAACGTCAACTAATTTCTAAAGCGTATTATAGTATTAAAGATTATATAAATGATGACAATGCTTGGGACTGAATTATTTGTATTACAATTATTAATGACCGTGGAGACTATATACATCTCCTTGTATGCTTATTATTTTAATTTGACATCTGGAGACTCTTTACATCTCCAAAATTGACCGTGGAGACTTTCTACATCTCCCTTGTTTTTTTTTTTTTTTTTTTTTTTTTGTTTTTTTGTTTAATTACCTACTTACCTATATTTAATTTTAATTTGACATTTGGAGACTCTTTACATCTCCGGAATTGTGTTATTATTTTAACCTGTCATTTTTACTAATTTAATTATTATTACTACTGGGACCTGTACATCCCTGTGACATTTAAATTAGATAGCTTAAGTTTAGTATTGTAATAAGTTATTTATTTAAAAAAATGGCTTACTGTTGAGTTTCTTGCGGTGCTTCTTCTCAACAATGGTCTCTTGAAGCGCTGGTAGATGGTAGATTCAGACTTGTAAAAGTGCCTACAGGGCCTACTTACAGAATAAATGATTTTGATTTTGATTTAAAATAGCAAAAAGTCGGTGTAGCATAATGTCCAAATTACATAATGTCAAAAAAGCTGATACAATAGCACATTGTCAAATCTTTGCGTTTTGCTCTTTAAGTGTTCAGTTTTGTTGTGGTCGACATTACATAATTTGAGTTTTGGACTTTTTGAATATTTAACTGACTATATCACTTTATGGACTATATGGTAATAGCGTATTTTACGATTCAGGCATCTTCACTAAATGATAAATTTACATAATGGATAGGTATATCGCTTCTTGGTCAATTTGCATCACTGGACATTTTGCTACATAGACGATTCGATACTGAGCCCTCGTGCCTATCCGGCTCTAAATCAATTTCAACGCCTAAAATCTCCATTCAAAATCAAAATCCGTCCAGTCTTTTAAGTGTGAAGGAGTAACAAAGATGCCAACTCACAAACACAATTTACAAAATTTTACTCTTCACTCTCATTTCCGCTAAAAGATGTCCACTGCTGGACTGACTTTTATCTTTACTCTGGGATATTTCTTTTACTCATAGGTATTACGTGGGCCCACGGGGACCCAAGGGACTCACCAAACGATAGTGCCCGAGATGCCCACTAAAATCCCATGCAGCGATTGTCCCTCCACGCCATTGATGGTGAGGATCGCAAGTTCCTTACGCATTCGACCGAGCTAGACAAAGATCCTTAACGCTACAAAAACCTGTCCCGTGCCACTTACAACCAGATCGATTTCTGTAACCTTAGGGTATCCCCAGATCTAAAAACGCCGAATCGGCTTGAGCCGGTAAGAAAAAGTTTTATGTCCATGCAATAAGAGCGAAAACGACGTCATTCCGTTCGCAAAGCCGAATCGAGGCGAGCCGAGCTGAGCGACGTCGTTTTCGCTCATATTGCATGGACATAAAACTTTTTCTTACCGATAGGTCTGGGGAGACCCTTAGACGTTACATGTGTCATGTGTGTCTATCCACGCAGCATCTTCCGATACGCGGACGTCATTTGAGAACTCTTTAACCAAGTCGGCTATCTGTTCTGCGAGCGATGTCTCCCGCCCACTGCCACTTAATTCTAAAAATTCTTAGGGCTATGACGTTCACAAACTTTTGTATTTATTTACATTATTCGGGTATGGCCGTATACTGCTGGCTGTAAAAACACAGAAAAATAAAATTGGTCGCTTCTAACAAGATTGTGATTGTTGTGCATAAGCGTATTGATTCCATACGAGGCTGACAGCACCATACATACATCAACTGAAACGTTAGATACATCAACTAAGATGTTAGTTAAATCACTAAATAATTGCTGTTGTTACTTTCACTTTTGCTTGATATAACTAATATCTTAACTATTGTATTCATTTTTGTCAACTAAGAGAAAATCTCTCTTAGATGGGTCTCATTTTTTTGATTGTAGCCAAGTTGCAAAAGCTGTTAACATTTCTGTTTTGAATGGAGTTGCATTAGCGGTCGACGCAATCTGTAATGAGCGAGGCGTCCTGGTTACTATTATTGTGTTTTCTAATTAACTGAATAATTTCCTTGCTATCGGATGATGCTTTTTTGTAGCGCAAGTAAAAACAAAATTTATGGGATACGTAACAAACTTTCATAACAATTACCCTCTGAGTAGTCAGCTTAACGGGAAAAGGTGGCCACTTTTTTCAGTTAAGTTGATAAGGAGTGGTTCATCAAAAAAGTAGCAAGGAATTATCAGATTTTTATTTTTATTGTTTGCTTATTATGAAGCAGTTTATTCTTTTTAGTAATGTGTAGATATCTTACTATCAAATAAAATACAATAATATTGAAATGTGTAAGATTCCTTGAGTTTTCTCAATATTTATTGCAATGTACTTTATAACTTTTTGTACCACACAATTTGACAATCTTCGCTTGCCGTTTTCTACAATACCACAATTGAATTTCCATTTTCAGAACTTGTTTTATGCTTTTTTTAGAATATTATTATACGAATAAGTTATACCAATAAACTAGATTTCACGTTGGGTAGTAAGGAAGTTTCTCCAATCTAACCTCTGACAAGGGTTTTTCTATGGGAGACAAATTTCCGTAAAAATGGCAAATACACAATTTTTGAAAATCCATGTAACTACCTCAAACTAAAGTCAAATCAAAAATATTAAATAATGATCAAAAGACAATTCAATAAGGTATAAACTAGCCCATCAAACTTAAAAAAAAAACTATTTTTATGACAAACACCTCATAAATTCTCTCAAAAGACACTGTTCAAAAAGTTTTAGGTGAGATTTAATGTAAAAGGCGAAAACTTGAAATCCCTCTTTAATTTTTACCATTCTTATTGTTTATTTTATTTAATAGTATTTACAGATTACTATTAAAAATGCACTGCTTAGAAATTAGCACAAAATAAAAATAAATTCCATATTATGTACTGCTAATTTTTATCGGGACCACTCTTTATTTCGAAGTTCAATTGTTATTAAACATACACATACACATACATACCTTCACGCCTGTAATCCCAGAGTGGGGTAGGCAGAGCTACAGAATTACCTACAACTTTAAAAACTTGTTGATAATTCTGTGACCACATTTTGCACAAATAGGCTATAAGATGTTTACCAGCGTATTAGTGACAGGTTGCAAGCCCATCGCCTAACAGTACTACAAGATTGTTATTAAACTATGTGATATATCCTATAAGTTGTGTTATAATTTGTAGTATAAAGAAGCACCGTCCGATTTCAAGAAAATACTAATATAAGACACCATTGACCCGTTTCACGAAGCTACAAGTTACAATTTTACAAGTGTAAACTGGCAACATTGGTGAAAAAAGGTACTACAAGCGTTTCACGAAGCTACTTTTCTACAATTTGTAAAATTCCAGTTACAAGTGTAAAATTTGAACCATAGACATTTTTTTTAATTTTATTGTTAGAAATTGCTTCAATCGAACTAACGTTTCTCGAAAATTTTGTTACATTGTCAACTTGTACTTGTCACTTAGTAAAAAAAACTACCTAGCTTCCGAGCTAAGTAAACTTGTAATTTGTTAGAGTCGCTGTCAAATCATTCATACTATAGTACAGTCAACATCATAAATAAGTGATCATTTATGTACCTTGTCACTTTAACGTTGTGTTTGAAATATTATACAAAATTGTGAAACGATTGAAACATTGGATTGGTACATAAATGGTCACTTATTTATGCTGTTGACTGTACCTACCTCGTTTGTTTTAAAACGTCACTCTCATGTCGTACCGTCGTTGAGTTTAATTTTCTGTTGAAGTTTGTTGTTATTGTTATTTTGTCAGTAAATATTAAGTGAACTTCCATAAGCTTGTGGAATGTGGAATTCGTGGGAGTCTGATTCGGAAGACGAAGATGATGCCCGAGGTAGCCAGCGGTTACCATGAATATTCCGAATGAGAATAAATACACAGTTTCGAACGGACTACGAATTTAACGAAAGGTTTCGGATGACCACTTCTTTTAAAAACTAAATTATTTAAATAAAAACAAAAAACCCGACTGCAGTAAAAAAAACAACTGAAAGCGAGAAACAAGCTATATAATCGATAGGTAAATACTTATAATGTACCATGCAATGATTTTTTGTTTGATACCTCGTTAACAAGTAATGCAATTTATACCAATATACATACAACTTGAATAGTGGAAAAGGTTTTCCAGGCGGGGACAAGCTATAAATCCAAATGTTTTTTGTTTCAAGAAAATACTTAAATTTTATAATTCATTGCTTGTCCCCGCCTGCAATACCTTTTCCACTATTCAAGTTGTATGTATATTGGTATAAATTGCATTACTTGTTAACGAGGTATCAAACAAAAAATCATTGCATGGTACATTATAAGTATTTACCTATCGATTATATAGCTTGTTTCTCGCTTTCAGTTGTTTTTTTTACTGCATTCGGGTTTTTTGTTTTTATTTAAATAATTTAGTTTATTTCACATTTTTTAGATTTTATTAATAAAATAGTGGTTTTATTAATATAACCAAACGTTAAATGAGCTCTGGAGCTCGATTTTTTAATGTCACGAAGTTATAAGTAACAAATTACAAGCGGAACTGTCCTTTTAGCAAAAGAAGCATCGTGCATTCAAAAATCGATCCCCAGTAGTAACGTAAGATTAGTTCATTTGGTTAGATGGAGGCCGATCGAACAGATTGTAGATACCTACTTAGACCGAGAAATTTGAAGTAGGTATAAATCAACTAAACTTCTCTTCATCTCTAACCCCCTTACTAATAAACGTTGAGTAACGGTGGTATAGCTATACAATGTTTTGTCCTTATCTGTCAAATTTAAATGTCACAATGACAGATAAGGGCAAAACATTGTATAGCTATACCACCGTTACTCAACGTTTATTAGTAAGGGGGTTACAATTTAGTTCCTCAACGGTCAGTACGTCATACGTGTACCTGGGTACTAGACTAAGTACCTACATTGAGGTTACCTATTCCGTGTATCTTTACTTAAATAAACTGTCCATGCATAGGCAGGATGGCGCATTAGGTAGGTATTAGCCAGCAATTTATACTATAACATCAATGTGCATTAATCAAGTATGTAGTAGGTATTCGTGAATTATTAATTATTACACTACTTTCTTAATGGTTTATATTGTAGGCGTTTACAGCTCAACAAGAAATATTTATTACTTAACATTTAACGTCCTTTTCGATTTCCCTGTCTAAATGGTAGCATCAAAGTATTATAATCAGGGATCGGAAATTCGGATCGATATTTACCTATACTTTCGCACCGGCTTTGTTGTTCAGTTGTATGGAGGCGGACTCAATCATGGAATTCATTACTAAATTTTCTGGGATTTCAAAATAAATAAATTGCACCGGCATTAATTCATAATCAATTATTTATATTAACTGTTTGAAGTTATTTTTCATGTATAGATTTACCAAATGTTATATAATTTACCTGTAACTCATTAACCTAACGAATTTATAGGAGCAAAAATGAATGGTTTATCCTACATTTTTAAAACAACATGATGATGTTATATTAACATTTTGTAGAATCCCAGAATCCCGGAACTTATATTATTACAATAATATATTTAAGAAGCCGGCGCCATGTTTGCCTATCTTTTTCTGGGATTTTGCCAACTTTAGGTAAATATCGATCCGAATTTCCGATCCCTGATTATAATGTATATATATTTGGAATGGGCTATTTACTAGCTTTCATTTGAGACCCATATTGCTATAATAAACAATTTTATTTTTTTTAAACCCCCTCTTTTTTTTTGCAGACGCCATTTTGAAATATTATATACCCTATGTCACTTCAGCAATTAAGACGAATCGAATGACACCTAGTATGTTAAAATCGGTCAAGCCGTTTAGGCTGCAGAGCGTGCCCAGAAATAGACATACATACATACATACATACATACATACATACATACATACATACATACATACATACATACGCTCGAAAAACATAACCCTCCTTCTGACGCAGTCGGGTAAAAACCTTTGCCTTCAAAAATTTCCGGTTGCTTTCCATAATAACTAAAATAACTCCCGTACCTACTTTCAAATTTTAACGATAACGAGAGACAACCCCGAAGACTCCACTAGACTGGAGTGGAGACATCATCGGATTTACAGATTATAAATAAATATTTCAAGATTTGACATTTAGAAACGTTAAAACATCAACAAACTTTTTTTTAATAGGGACTTGTTAAATCGAGATGTCATTCACTTGTAATCGAGATTACCATACGATCCTATTATTCTACCATGGAAGGCCGCGTTCGAGAAACACTTGTACTTGTAAATTGTAACTTTTTGCTCTTGTTACTTGTGAACTTGTAATTTGTAACTTGTAGCTTCGTGAAACGGGCCACATATCATCGTTTTTAATTCTACAACGATTATATGTGTAGCGGGAAACCTCAAATAACTGGGAGAAATATTAAAAAAATCTGGAACATCGGGACGCCTACATAGACGACGTTAGCATAATTACTTTGAAGCACCGCTGTCTTTGCATGGCGATAACTTTTTTCACACAAAGATTTCGAAATAACTGCCATAGTAATAGTTTTACAACTTAGAATTACCTATCCGGTGACATACCGCTTGTCCTCATTGGTCATATAGGCCAATAAGCCAACCCTCCTTTATCATCGACCGTATATTAACGATTGTATCAAGCGCTTATGTCGTCGGTTCCATACACTGTGATAGTTTACGAAAATCGTTTTCGATAGCGTTAAGCATCTTTCCTAGCCTTACAGATATATACCTACTTGAACGCTGTACTTTAAATATCAAACATCTTTATGTAAACATTTACAGATCGATCTGAGGTTTTACACTGGTGACTGTTTTTTCGAGTTTCTGTGTTAGTCTCCTAACTTATGTGATACGCCTTAAGCTGCCTTACGACTTGACCGATCTAAGAAAGAATCAGCTGATTTGCTGGCAAGGCTCCGCCCAGTCGAGACCCCGCCCACCGCGGCTGGGCCGGCCCTCAGTGAGGACTCGGCAGCCGTGAGGAGAGGACGTTGCCAGTGCCGCTAAGGCTCGGAGTTACGATAAAGGTACGTGGGATCTTTATAGTTTGACCTAGAGGCAAAAATAATGAAGACACGAGGGCAAGCCTATTTTGTTTAGAATTGAATTAGCATAAAATATGACCTCTCTCTTTTTAATGTCACATATCATATACGTAGAGTTGACTGGATTGCTAAAACTTTATTATTGTTGGTGGACGACCCGATTAGCCTAGGTAGGTACCTAACTTTTATGGTGTCATTGTATTTTCCTATCTATCTTTCTGTTCGTCTGTCTCCGGCGGTATAACTAACTTATAATGCAATCGGTAAGAAAATTTGCAATTGTTTCGAACAGGGTGTCTGCCCCCCTTGGAGAGACAAGTTAAGTGGGGTATCATTGTTATGAAAGGGCATCATTTGCACTTTTTCATATAGGTTTTTACTGTGTGTTTTTAGACATTTGAACAAAATGGTCAAATAAGACCGCTCGCTCGCTTATCTTAGAGGATTTTGAGCAAAAACGTGATAATTCAAATTAATAGGTAAATGGTCTAAGTATCAGTTTTTTACAATATAATAAAAATAAAGTATTTGAAATAAGTGACCTAGTTACGTTGGAAATCGGCTTTAAATAGTAAATTGTAGTAAGTATAAGTTTGGAACCCACTCCAAACCCTTAACGGTTTTTTTAAAGTTTCGTTCAGTTTATTTTGCATGCATGACTTGATATTGGTGGTGATGGTAGTGGTCTCTGCCTACCCCTATGGGAAACGGGCGTGATTTAATGTATGTTCAGTTTATTTTTGATTTTAGATCATTCCCTTATTCGTTCAATGACCTAACATATCCTATAAAGCCTAAGCACTTAGAAGGTAGGTACTTCGGGTTTGTACTTTTCTCTCACTGGCTCTTAATAAGAGCGTATGAGAGCGAGTGTGAGACAAGTACAAGCCTGAAGCATCTTATAAACGCTATCGCACTGTACTTAGCTATGACAACGAAAAAAAAGCTCTCGGAAAATCTTCGCAGCGGATAATGTATCTGTGATCTGTTATAGGCGCTGCTTACAAATCTCATATTTTGTTTTGTTTGATAATGTATACGGTGATTCAAATATCCAGCCAAGTGTGAGCCGGACTCGCACACCCCTAAACAAACCCTGTGAAACCAAACGCCACTTTACCTATTACATTAGTTCAAGAGACTATGCAGCCTGCGGACAGACAGACGAACGGACCAACAGCGGAGGCTCATATTAGTAATGGATTCCATTGGCACCATTATGGGACCCTAAAAACCTTTTTGAAAACTACAGTTTCTGATGCACATTTTACAGAAACACAAATGATTTCCTCGATTATGTTACGCTCTACTAAAATCTCAGTTTTCAAGCTCATCCAACTCATTAAACATTAAAAACCCCATTTCAAAAAATGCAGCGCTATTTATAGAGACCATAGATCACTTATAGAGTTGTCAGCGCTGTGGTTTCCCGCGCAGTGCCGTGAAAAAGGGAGGGAAATGCACAATTAAATTATTAAGCGACAGCTGCGCTGCGGTCTGTGGCTCGAACGGCGCGCGTGATACTTCACACATGCTTTTAAAAGGCGGGAAACGTCTTAAGGTAAATTCACAATGCGGCATCGCGCGAGCTGAAATAGCTACTACAAAATCGAGAAAAATACGAGTAGGTAGATAGATAGTTAAAATTTTATTCATACAACACAACAAAGATACATCCTATAGCTACTTTTGATTGGTGGAGACGATCGATTGGTAGCAGCTATTTCATTGTGAATTTAGCAGGTACTTTTTTATGTAGGCATTGATAAAAATTAAAAAGAAATGGAAAAAATATATAACAAGGGGCGAGCCTAATCACAAAGCAATAGAGTATGGACAAACATATAGGACTCTACCTAAGAAAGCTTAAGGGCCGTATTAATAAACTGATCTGGTCTCTAATTCTCGTCTCAAGATGCGCCAAAATTGACAGTTTTCTATGTTTGACGTTTACTTTGATGTATCTTGTGACGGGCATCTGTGTGTAAATACATATTTTGAAAGTAAGTTTAAGGTTTTACTATAATATATTATGCTGTTGCCTTTAGCGGCTTTAATAAGCTTAATCTGACTGAATTTAAAATGCAATAAGAATAAGTAATAAGCTACCGCTGACATAAATTTATTTACGGTAAAATAGATCCCATGTTTATTATTACATCAGGAAAAATGGCCGCCACTCAGCGATTCACTTTGCACTCGTTTTAAAAGTGCCTTCATCACTTCATATTTTTTGTCCGTCAACGCCGCCGCGCCGCATCTCATAAATTTACAATTTCCTTTCTGCACAGTTTTCTTTTGTTTTTGTTCCACCAGTCGTATCATCATTTTTCGTTGTTAAATGTTCAATAAATATATTCGTATTTAATTAAGTACTAGCCACTTCAGATCTTGCTAAAAAAACACGAATAACAGTTAATTTACAGGAAACTAGCTTTTCCCGCGATTTCGACCGCGTGCAAATCATGTCACTATTCTCTCGGACACAACCAAAAAGAAGGCATGGACTATCTCAGTCTATTTTTTTATTTTTTTAAAACCATTTATACCATCTAAACATCTGACCTATTTAAGCTCATTAAAGGTACATAATTGTTACTTTATTTTACTCTCTACATTGACAGATTACTTCCCAAAAACGTCTACAACAATGATGAAAATTAGACGGCGGTATGCAAATGAAGCCAAAATGCTAATTCTCGTGCGAAACTTTTTAATCTCACGTGACAGGCTTGCGCCGGATGATTGAGGGGCTCATTTGTGTTTTTATTACTTTTTAATTTTTTTCATTTTCTAGAGTGGCCGGAACTTCACTAGGATAAACCTAATGGCAGTATTCTGAGTATTCCTTGTAAAAGAAAAATCGTTCGAAGTTTCGGCTTAAGAATATTGAGAATTGGGATTGTTCGTATTCTTAAAATTACTCTAATTCGAAAACGATTTCGGAGAATAGGGTTTTAAAGCCGTTCTGCATTATTAAGTTTTATAATATTTATTTATTTCGGATATTTTAACAAAAGTATATATTTAACCTTAGTTTGAGTTTCTTTTTCGGCTTGAAGCCCTCGTAGGTGTATCTTACGGGATCGGCGAAAACCGCTTGAAATTGTCCGTTTTAATTTAATACACTATTATAATCACTTTTTAACATTAGATATAATTTAAATAAAATAATCATATCATCCATAAAATATCTACATACATACCTTCACGCCTTCATTCCCAGAGTGGGGTAGGCAGAGCTACAGAATTACTAACAACTCTAAAAACTTGTTGATAACTCTGTAACCATAACATAAAATTATATAAAATATCTGCTAATAAATAATTATATTAAAACAAAACTATTGGCTAAAATACAAAATTAATTATATTGGTATTTTAAAATTAACCTATTCTTTCGAATTAGAATGTTAAAACCGTGATTTATTTTTCTTGGTCTATCCCAATTAGGTATGAGATAAAATAAATCTTACACCCATACATTAGTACCCGTATTCGAGTTAAGAATAGTAAATTGTTGCAAGTTCTAAAAACTGTGTTGTATTGTGTATAATTTCGAAATTTGCAATTTACTGCGGCTATTAGATACACAGCGGGTCCATGCGTATTTTTATCTGTGAAATCTTAGGATCCTCTTTAGCATTTTTTAAGGTTTCGTCACTTCAACGTTTTAGGTCCCTCATAAACTGGAAAATTTGCATTTAAAAACGTAATGAAATAAAACAAAGGAGAAACGGACGGACGGACTATCAGTGACACCAAAAAGGTTTTCGATAAGCCCCAGGGATTATCCTTTAACCATTTGTTTCCGTTTTCAACCTTCAGATATTTGGTTGCTGAACAAATTACTACCGTTTGCTGTTAAAATACTTTATCAAAATCACGTATCCATTGCTAGAAACTGTCGGTTCTCGCCCGTGCATTCACTTGTGTGTGCCCTGCGGCGTGGATGCACGCAGGGGTGATCCAGGGGTTTCGGGATATAGATCACAGGAAGTGAATCATCAATAAGAGAAGAAAGAGAATAGAGAATAGTTTTTATTGTTAGGTACTTTTAATACCAAATTGAATTTAAAAATATAGTTTTTTATGTCATAGAGTGGGTAAGCGAACCCACAGAGGGATCTGAGACTCACAGACGTAACCATTTTCGTTGTTGAGATTGCATATGTGTTGCCGTCCCTGAGGAGCAGATTAATTTGTTATGTACTTTAATGACTCTATTTATCTTTTGAAGTAAATAATTCGCAAGGTGTACAGGGTTAGATTTTCTTTGTAATTTTTTCCTGCGTTTTCCTGTGGCTTCATCTGCAAGGAACTTGCTTTCGACGATCACGCGGAAACTTTACGATTTGCAGTGATGAAAAGGTTTTGATGTCAAAATAGGTACGATAGGTGTAATATGATTATTTCAGTGCGGTAACACTGAAATAATCTTATTAAGTTTGCAAAAAGTTGCATAGGTACATTGATATATAACCTTATTTGTAAACTCTATGACTGAAATAAATGATTTTTGTAACTGGCCACTTTTTGTCAATTATAATATCTGTGTAATTTACATATCATAGGGTGATGAGGAGGTTTTGCGAAGGGGGCAGGGGGTCCTGTCAATCATCGGTAACATTATATCTGCGTGACGCTCTGATAACGTTGCGTCGCGATTCAATTTACATTTAGCTTTGGGGTTTATGAGGTTTTGAATGGGTTGAGGCGATTGTCCTGGGATTTGTGTCCATGTGTCCCATAGACCCAGATATACGTAATTATATCTAAGGACGGGCATGTTTTTGCGAAACTCAGAGCTATATATATTATTATTTTTTCTTCTCGTTTTAGTTACTATTCATGTTTTGTGTTCAATTAATTATGTGTGTGCAACCTTCCGTGGTTTCACCTGATGGTTCCATCGGAAGACCAGCGCTGACTTTAATGCCAGCATTACGCTGAGTTGGGACCATTTCGTGGCTACTTTCTTCTTGTATTTGTTAATCTGTTCTTTGTTATGCATGTCACGAATAAATGATTTTCTTTCTTTTCTTTTTCTTTCTTTTCTTTTTCTTTCTTATTAATGAAATGTCATGTCAAATGGCTATCCTTTTGTTTAATGGATTCGTCTTTATCGCTTAACCGATTGATATGAAATTGGATAACTACAGAGACAGTTTACAGACCAGGGCCTCTATTTTACAGGGTTTAGACATATTGCCTTTGGCCGTTTGGCGTGTAATCGATTGTCAACTTTACGATAGTTGTTATTTACTTTACATTCCTTTTATCCCAGAAAATTGTACAGTTCTCGGAGAACAAAGCGATAAACCCTGCGCAGACGGGTTCGCAAGCAGAAGCACGTTTTAATCTAATTTCGGGCTTATTTCTTTTTCACGAGGGCCACATAGACCGTATAAAACATTGCAGACCAGGGTGCATTTTCTGCAAGGGGTGCACCTATTGTTTTTTTTTAACTTGGTTCGGTTTGGTGAATAAAATTCCATCCTGGTGCCGATAGCATATCGGAGCCAAACAATTCCAATTTAAGAAAGTAATAGAAACGACTGCACCCGGCCGTCGTAATCGTAACGGCTTTATTATGGCGTCACCAATATTAAAACAAAATAGTAGAGTGTAATATCTATGGTACGAGTTGACATATCCGGCGCGGCATTTGTCGCCGCCGGAACGAATGCGCGCGTTATGGCGACATTACGGTGCAGTGACATTTGTACACCCTGATAATTTGTGGTAATTTGCTTAACTGCAGGAGAGAAGAAGTCTTAAATAGGGTCCATGTTATTGTAGTTTTGCGTAAATATTACGCACAAAAAAAAGACTTAACTATTCATATTATTTTTACTATTTATAGCTATAAATAAAATAAACTACGTAGCTACGTAGGTAATAATTATTTGAGATGGTAAATAAGGAACGACTCGAATGACAAATGCAAATGTTCTTTTTTTAAATTAAATTCTTTAAGCGTTTTTTTTTAAACCAAATAATATTTTACTTTGTAAAAGAGTAGGTACTTGGATATTTTTGGCAGATTTAGCTTGTATTTTGTTTTAATTATCACTAGTTTATTATGTTAATATGTAGGTATTTACATACAACAGTAAATATACCTTAAACACATAATTTTCTTTTACAAGTCGCACTCATTCGCAATGCTCTGTACATTGTGCATTAACCCTCTTTCATTACTGCTAAACAAGGTTCATTTATTTATTTATTTATTTATTTATTCCTTGATAAAACAGAGTTTTACATGTCAAAAGTTCTAAACATAGTAATTCTACACTGAATTCTATAAATATTAAATTGGTGGAGCTAGCCATAGACAAATGTGAATATAGTCGTTTGATTATCTGTGGTAATACAATACGATGCAGCTTGCGCCCTTACCGCTTGCCGCCCAAAGTTATCAGATCTAGAGGCCAAAATTGTTATTAATTTTCTAGTAGCGCCGGATATATCCGGTATAATAAAGTGCAGTGACGCTAAAAAAACGGTAAAGTCTATTCTGTATAAATGTTTTATAATGACCTTCAAATTGTCATATCATATATATTTTATTTAACGACTCTTGTGTACGTATCTTGTTTTCAGTAAGGTAATTTCATATTATTTTTACCGAGAAAACCAACTTATTTCAAACGTAGCTATTAGTGTCTTTATTCTTCTGTGCTTTAAAGCATAATATACTTATTATCAAAATCAAAATATTTATTTGCTAAAAAAATGCTTATTTGCTAAATTTCATGATCGTGTCGTTATGGTTTAAGATAAAGTAGAACGGATGCCCTGATTTTACACTAATAATTTCACACCTCATACTTCTATGTAATCCGAGATTATAATGACGTCTATTTTAAAGAGCACACAGAATCATTACTCTTGCTCCCCGCCCTGTTAACAGACTAGCCTTGAGCCAAAACAATAAAGTAATCCATATTCTATGGTCTAGGAAGGGTATCGTTTAGGGGCCGCGGAGCCCCGCGTAATAAGAGGTTACGAACTAATGTCATTACGAGGGTTGCGGTCACCCTACACGCTTTTTACCGTTTCATGGTTCCGTACGGCATGTTAATTTAGTGTTCTGTATTGCAGTCTAAATATCTAACTTTTGTGATGTTAACATTTATTATCGAAAGATTTTCACAATTTTACACCTTTTGACTAAAACTCAGGATCAAGCGAGCTTACTCAGGAGGTATCTAATAATCTTAATTTTGAAGGACATCGAGTCGTTCAAGCTTCCATAATTATGCCAATCGGAGGCACTAAGGAAAGACATAATAATAAAGTAGTTCCTAGTAACCACATTTCGCACAGGTAGGCTAAGATGTTTCCCAGTGTATACATCAGTTGCCGGGTTAGAATAGTGCCACTCCATGTCTTCACGTGGATGTCGTAAGAGGCGACTAAGGGAATAAAAGCTTGTAGTACTGTTAGGCGATGGGCTTGCCACCTGTCACTAATACACTGGGAAACGTCTTAGCCTACTTGTGCAAAACGTGGTTACAGAATTATCAAGAAGTTTTAAAAGACTTGTTGGTAATTCTTTAGCTCTGGCTACCCCACTCTGGGAATGAAGGCGTGAGTTTATGTATCTATGTATTTAGTTCTTAGTGTAAAATTGAGTATCTATGAACATCTTTACATTATTGGAGACCAAGAGGAAACTAAAATTGATTCCACAATCTCTCTCTATCCTTTTATTATTTTCCATGAGGCAACGCTCCTGCGATTCCTTTGTTATTGCAAGTATCCATGGATAAGAGTGAGTTAGGTGCATGGCATAGCTAACACAAAGCTCCAATTTTAGCGCTTTACTAATACGGAACCCACGGTTACTTCGCCACGAGCCGATCGGTTTCGCCGTTTTGTTCGTAAATCCGCGTCCAATGCGTGTCGGCTGCGACAATCCAATTACAGCCCTAGGTGTTGCGTTGTTAAAAATTCACCGAGGTGTCGCCTAAAGCTGGCAACATACGCGCCGATGTGTCTGGCGAGGGACGCGTGCGGTAAGCGTTGCACGCGATTTATGTAGCTTTAGAGCATGCTCTATGGTTAGCGTAATTATAGTTTATAACCAACTGCGATTTACTTTAGTTATTCTTTTATTGTTACTTATAAAAGCATTATTTTAATTTAAACATGTAAAACTTTTTCATAACTGAATAAGAAACAACGCACGACCTTAACCGCTGAACCTAAGGACTTTAAATTCGGAGGAAATATTTGTTAGGAACCAGGGGTGCACCAAAAAATTACTTCTGGAAAATTGACCCCCAACGGGAAGAAATAGTAGCGGGAAACTAATTCTACGCTTACGATTTCGCAGGTGTCCTCTAGTTTGTTTTAATAATAACTCATAATAAGTATAATAAACAGCTTTTTTATTATGCGATTTTGAATTCACCATTCATCTTTAATCTTAACAAAGGCTTGCCAAAAGCATCACATTCACCCGTCACCAGTAATTAATATACCTACTTAATTACTACTCAACCTCGTCTACATACTCGTATAAAAAATATGAAACAACCATTTACCGAAAAGATAATTCATCGACTATAAATGTAGACTTTATTTTAAATCATTTAAAAACTTGAACAGAATCGAAAGTAAGAACCCTTAAAGTAAGTAGATTTAAAACAAATGAAAGAAAGCCTACAGAATATAAAGTAGCATCGTCAAAACTTGTATTATAAACAATTACGTTGTAATAAAAGCGGGTTCCGTGGCTGACAAGCGTTAATTAGCATTGGCTGCGGATCTCTAAGGGGTTAATTGGGGAAGCCACATTGCTATCGATATTGCCGTCGCTTGATATCTCTATGCTGTCATGTAGCATGTATACATGGATGACATACACGATGCTTGCTCATAGAATTCCTAATTATAAGTAGAAACATAACCTAAAAGAGAAATACAAAGATTCTATGTAGAATTGCGTAGGTACATAATAGAGATGGTAACGTCACTTTGAACTTCGATCTTAGGACTGACCTGAGTGACTTTTGAACAAGACAACAACAAAAAGTTTTATTAAGTGCCTCCGTTATTACATGCGTAGTTGCACGCCTGTGTGTCTGTATTGAAAAATAGCATAAGTAGCGATTAAAGGCGCGGATGCTGAAACTACCTGAGAAAGCGAAATAAATACAAATGTATCCCAGGAAATACGACACTGTTTGATTATTTACTACAACTGTAATAACTTTAGGATGTCACAATTGTCCCATATATTTACATACATATATACATACCTTCACGCCTTCATTCCCAGAGTGGGGTAGGCAGAGCTACAGAATTACCAACAACATATATTTCAGAGACTCAATTCCACGTTAAACAATCAGCCATCTTTAATGCCATGGCCATAACAATAACGACATATAATAACGCCCTCTCCCCCTGATCGCTAATTCCCCCTCGGCTTAAATGTCTTTTCAAACAAATAAAACTGGGATTTGCGGTGGTTAAGGCTTAAGACGGAGCGACGTTTTATTGTACCTGTTAAATTGTAATAAAATTTAATATTGGATAGGTAACATTCGAAGCGGAATGGCGGACTGTTACAATTTGTTTTGATCTTTCTGGATGTTGCTTATTTTTAACCTCCGACAAAAAAGAGATAGATAGATAAATAAAAAGTTTATTTGCGTTTATTTGCGTACTACAAATCTCACTTACAGTTGAAAAAGTAAAAATAAACAGTGACACTAACATAAGTGGCCAAAATAATTATGGAATTGTTTCCTTGGTGAGGTCAAAGTTACTGGGTGGTTAAGCGATTTTCCCTAAACAGCGCAATTATAAGCTTTATAATTTTGTTCCCGGTTAATAATGAGAGCCCGTGATAAGGCCTTTTCCCGATAATGATGAGATCGTTTTCTCTAAAGTAAAAACGAATATAGAATATCTCCTGGATATACTGACGATTACAGTATCGTTGAAATATTGCAAACTCGCACAATAGTTCAAAAGGGTAATAACTCGTTTCAAGAAACTTTGCTAAATTGAAATTTGAGAAATATTAAGTAAAATCTAACAAAATTGTCCGAACGGCAGAGACACAATTTTAGTTTTTATGTAAATGTACGTCATAAAGCCCAAACTTTGTCTTTGAAAACCGATGCAAAAACAAAAGAGAGTTGTCCAGTGATGTCACAAGTGTGATCGCCTGGCTTGGATTGTAGGTACCTTTGTTTGGTATCAGAAAGTTTGGAATAAAAAATAAAACCGACACAAACATTTAAAACCAGACAAAACATAGAGCTACTTATTTTTTATCTTTATAAAAAGGGTTTACAAACCGTAAATAATCTAATTAATTAGCCGAAAAAATAAAGCGTCCCTCAAGCAACCGGATATGTCTCAATACTGGCGGCCATATTGCGGGGATTAATGGCGGCTCTTCCTGTCTGTCTTGGGAAAGAATGGCGCTAATTAATCAAAGAGCCAAGAATTATGACTGGATGGTTCACTTACAAGAAAGATGGACTGAAAATCATGGACTTTAAAAAAAAGTTGTGACGAAGATATTAGGGACCTGAAAGGGCCTCGAGTTTTATTTAATGCAATTGAGAAGGAAAACGAGTTCGCTCATAATACAACTTGATGGTCAGTGAGGTCCACGAGAGTGAAAGACAAGGCGTCTACGTAAAGTGCTACCTATTTTTTTTACGATCGAATTGTGCTTGCATTGATTTATTTATCTATTTATTAATTTTGTCTTTGTCTTATGTTTTGCATGATGACTAATGAAACAGCTATAGCGGTATTATTTAGTTTTAATATCCCACTCTTGCTGACATTATAGGTTAGCTAGAAGAGATCCCTTAAAGAGATAAGTTTGCTTTTGTACATATTTTTATATTAATTGTATTGTTCTGGTTTTTTTTGTATAATAAAGTGTTAAAATACAAACATACATATACATAATTAATTATTACTTACCGTCAACATGTCAACTTTCCAAATCGATGGTTCACCATAAAAATTCCATCATCAACCCTGCGGACCTTCTAGTATGCTGCCAAAATGAAAATAAAACTTGTTCTCCGTTCAAAAGTCTGATTTCCATAGAGACTTTTCATTTTTTAGACCGCCCGTGACGTAATAGCTTCTATTGTAATACGACAATTATTACGAGATTGAATTTTTGTTTGCGGCCAGCACTTTTTATTAGGGTGGTCTCGGTAATCCCTAGTGATTAATACTTTTTAATACTGCCCTTTATGTATTTTGTAGGTTGCTTTTACTTTTGATAATATTCCTAAGTTTCTTTGCCTACAATATACCATAGACTTATACGTATAAGTATTTGATTATTCATCGGGCATGCATTTCATTTATTGTTAAACTCCGATAGAAGTACTACAAATTAAAACTAAAAATAAAAATGAAGTTAAAAATTCGGAAGTGAGACCAACCGGACTACAAAGCCAAATATTTCATGTGATCCAGTACTTTTTACTGTAGGTGCAGAAAGTTGTATTTTCCGCACTAGTTTTTGTTACCCTAAATTATTTAAATTGCACAAAGAATTAAGTAAAATTGTCTCTTTTAATTACTGTTTTATTTGGGTTTTGTTGACATTTTTTCGCAAATGTATTGAAAAACGTCTGTGGTGACTGATACAGGAGAGGAACTGTCATTTTCGCTCATCCCGAGTTATATTTTCACTTACAGTTCGGGCCAAGACACCTCGGACTCGAGTTTGATGAAGTACCTTCCGCATTTGCATCAAAATTCTATTACAAAACGATTTACGTACTTATTCTGCCGTCTTAAAAACAAGTTATCTGCGCTGGTAATATTAATATGGGTACACTAACGTTTAAATTTCACATAAACGCAATATCGCATGAGTTCCACAAGTCAATAACAATATGGCGTGATGTCTTACCTCTTTGGCGCAGACTCCTTTATTATTAAAACCAGAGATTTATGCGCTCAACTTTTTAATATTTATGGGCTTGCAATAAATTCTTGGCGACGAGTTTCGGTAGGGGTGCAATGGTGTCTTGGGGTTGGGAATCAACAAGTAAGTTATTGCCTTTCTAAATAGCGGAGTATTGAGCTGAAATGTAACAAATATTTTGAGTTATGACAACATTCAAGAGTTTTAAGAATTGAAATCGGTACAGCGCAGCGTATTTTTCATTGATATGTGTAATAGGTTCCGAAAGCATGTTGGGGTGGTAAGGATCTTCTATTTAGGGTTACCTATCATAAGGTCGACTTTTCACACCCAATTACACTCTCGGTCAAATAATACGGGTCAGAGTGCGTTTTTCATACAAACGAGGCTATTTTGAAGCCTTGGTTCCTTACCAGGGGTTGTTTTGAGAGAAGTTTAATGGTGGATTCTCCGAGGTTCAATAGAGGAGGTCAAATAACTTATCGCACAATCAGTTAACACCACAGCGAGAGAGTTTGGGTTAGCAATTGGATTTCCTTACATTTTATTGCCATTTTAGATGTTTTTCTGAACATGCACAATTCCGGCGTTAACCGCAGATTCAATGAGTTGGGTATCCGAGGCACTCTGGAAGTCCTGTATTGATGCTCGGGGTACCCATCATCAGATTTCACTAAAAGCATCCCCTGGCGAGGAACCAAGGCTTCGAAATAGCCTCTTTAGTATGAAAAACGCACTCTGACCCGTATTATTTGACCGCGAGTGTACTTCATTTGCCCGAATTTTAATAATTTAGTTTTATTTTCTGAAGCCGTTTTCCAGGATATAAATATAAATCAAACCTAACCTAACCTATAGGTTCTAAGGGTTCTTTAAACATTGTCCCTGAAAAGATAATGGTCATTTTTTTTGTTGGGCCAAATGAAACAAGTTGGAAGCGAAACGTTGTGATAGATTACCTCTATTTAGACATGTGTATATTGAGTCACTAGTTCTAGCCAAAGTGTAAACCACAATCAATAGCGAATTGAAACCACTGGGATTAATGAAATGTCTGCACTCACGTGGCAAAGCATGAAACGTGATATCGTCGGTGTTACTGCAAAACCGCGTAAGTAACAAATTTATGATAGAGCAAAATAAACCTTACTGTGTTATTAAAAAGGTGCATTTTGCTCCTTATATAAAATGTTACTTACTCGGTTTTGCAGTTTCACCGACGATATCTCATTGAATTTCACTTCAATAGTAGATTGGAATTGGAGTTTGATTTCTGATTATAACATACGTACAGTGCAACCATTTTCTTAATGACGATCGGCAATCTTCGTTTTTCTATGACACACGAGTGACAAATATACTGTTAGTTGCGAGTGCAAGCGTGACAGAGATAGCCAGCCGAAAGCTTCTAAGAAGCTGGGAATACTGTACTCTACAATTAATTTGACGATTTATGTTGATCATGTTGTAATAAAAAGATTGAAAACTGGGTTTTTCGATCTCAATAGAGATAGGCAAATGAATGAATATTTCCTATTTAGAAAATATGACACAGAGATAAATTCCCAAACCAGAAATATTTAAATACCTAATTTAACCATCGCTAGATGTAAGGCATCTCTGACTTGCAAATTCACCACACTTCTCATAACTTGGTTATTAAAGTAACACTCAAAAGTAATATTATTACCAAGATAAAAAATCTTTACAGTAAAAAGTGAGCTTAATACATCCATAACGTGTGAAAATAAGTAAGCAGTAAGTTTAGCCGTTAGGTTTTTTTTTGTATAATTCTAACATCATCAAAGCAAAAATACATCTAACAGAACGATATTCATCACCAAATTCCAAATTCAAAACGTAACGGAATTAGCTTTGATTGTCCTTGTTGAATAGCCATACCTAACAGTCCTCGGGTATAGGTACCTGTATGCCGTCTTGGGTAGATCTATCTCCCCTTTGTCAAACGATTGTAAGTCAGTCGCAGACGCCGGGAAATTAATGTAATGGGCTCTTAAGACAATTGGGCCGCGGGCGACGCCGAGATGTGGTTTAAATTGAAATATGTCGGATTACTTGGATGTAGAGCTGAGGAGTATGTTTAGTTTATGATCTTTAGTCTACTACGGCATAGGGAAAAAAGGAGTGGGAAAACTTTCAACTTCAGTTGTTAATTGTAATGGGCAAAGATCTGATTCTGTTTGACACATAACCTCCATTTTTATCGACTTCCTATGTTTTTATTTATAAAAACGTTACCTAATCATGAGTTATTTGATCTTAAACTTTATACGAACCTAATGTGTGTAGAAATACACTTTAGTGGGTAAATCATTAAAAAGCTCCTTCTGACTTCATCTTCAAAAGTACGTGATTATGGAGGAATAATGTTAAATTGGTTTGCTTAGTTTTGTTTACATCTTTGCCCGTTTCAATTGTTACCGACTATAGTATACAAAGTACATGCCTTTTGCCTTTTAGCAAATTTTAACGTGACCTCCGAACTGATTTTGGGTACTATTATATCGGAACAAGCCTCCAATGCAATACAATACAAACACTATTGTATAAAAAAGAATTATCTACTGTTGTTCTGTATTTTGTTTTTTTAGTCGATAAAGAGTATTTGTATTGTATTGTATTGTCACTCTCAAAATAACACTGTTTCCGTTGGATGAATACTATAAATTCAGGGTAAATAAGAATCTCCATTTCAAAAAAAAAACAAAACCATCGAATTACGAGTAGTAAAAATCATACTTACTCACACATTCAAAGTTTCGCATTTATAATATTGGTGTAATAATGCCGCCTCCACACCCTCTTTGCACCCTCGAGCACAGTATGAATATCGCTACTCCTGAGTAAATATCGCGTCACTCCAAATCTGCGCTGAATTCCGAGTAGCATAAACCGTTATTTAAGGTTGACGGTGATGGAACAGCAGGCGTGATTCACGCCGCGTGAGTACCGACTAGAGTATTCTGGGTCCTCTATTTTAGGTGGTAACAACCATAATTTATCGTCTTTGACGTGTTATGGTATTGTTTTTAACTTCGGCTGTCATTACTGTCAATTAAAGAAGAGCTGTTACAATGTTAACAATGAGTACTATATCAGGCCAAAGCCGATATGGTTTTTAGTTTTTTCAATGTGCGTGATTTACGCCGCGTGAATATGGTTGTATCGAGAGTAGTCGGTAGAGTTGTATGGTACTACTAGATGTATATGAAACTAGATACGCTGCGGTAAATATATACAGTATGATAAAAATAAAAACAAAATTCAAATCATTATTAACATTTGTAAGTTACAATTTCAGAAGTGGACTCTTGCTAAGTACTTGGCTTTTATGACTGGGGCTTATTAAAAGTTAACCAACCAAAGCAACTGCTCAAACATAATCGGGATTCAAAGGATGTAGACGGTTTTTTTTAATTATTTTAAATTTAGTTTGACGGATATTTTGTTTATTTACTTCATCATAGTATTTATACTACATCAAAAATCATATGAAAGAGGCCTAACTTTTCATGTTATATTATAATGGAGTAAGTAATGTAAAAAATAATGTATTACATTTTCATAATGCTGTGTCTTGCTCATTGCTTTAGAAATGACAGTGATAGATGTACAAAGTTAGCATGAATAGTAGCTTGGGCATAAAGGCGGCTTTCCTCTGCCACTCACTGTATATTGTTTGACGAGGCTTTTGTACAAAGGTACCTACGCAAAGTATACAAAAAAAATGTTGAAATATGACAGTGTTTTACAGGTGGCATGCCTTTATTCTCTAATATGATCGCATTGAATATAAAATGCGTATTTTCATGGAGCAAATAGGAAATCAGAGCTTGGAAAAATAGAGTTTGACGTAGTGGCACGTAGAACTACGATGTACGCATTGGTTACGCATCAGACATTTTATAAAAATTGGATCATATTGTTAATTTTAATCAGAACGCACCCTTAACTTTTTCAAATTATTTTTGATAATAATGATTATTTACACTGGAATATTTAGATTTACATGGTCACTTATAGACCCTTATAAGATTTAAGGACTTTAGACATGCACAACAAAATACGTATACAACTATGGGGTACTTCCCATTTGTTCTATGGAACTGTGACGTCATAGAACTGTTAACATTTTTCTTTCCCAGCAGTTCCATGGTAGAACTATTGAGACAAAAAATGTGCTATTTGTTCTATAGAACTAGAAGCACCTCAAGTTTCCCATTCATATGACGTCATAGAACTGTTGCGATTTTTTTTTCCCACCAGTTCCATGGTAGAAACTATTGAGACAAAAAATGTGCTATTTGTTCTATAGAACTAGAAGCACCTCAAGTTTCCCATTCATATGACGTCATAGAACTGTTGCGATTTTTTTTTCCCACCAGTTCCATGGTAGAACTATTGAGACAAAAAATGTGCTATTTGTTCTATAGAACTAGAAGCATCTCAAGTTTCCCATTCATATGACGTCATAGAACTGTTGCGATATTTTTTTTCCCAGCAGTTCCATAGTAGAACTGTTGAAACAAAAAAAATTTTTTTAGTTCTATAGAATAGTCGCTCTTGACCTAAATTTCAATTAAAAATAAAAACTGTAAACTCAAATGATCTTTAGAACTTAATTTAATGTGAACTTATAGAACTAAAAAAATATTTTTTGTTTCAACAGTTCTACTATGGAACTGCTGGGAAAAAAATAATCGCAACAGTTCTATGACGTCATAGTTCCATGGGACTGATGGGAAACTTGAGGTGCTTCTAGTTCTATAGAACAAATAGCACATTTTTTGTCTCAATAGTTCTACCATGGAACTGGTGGGAAAAAAAATATCGCAACAGTTCTATGACGTCACAGTTCCATGGGACTGATGGGAAACTTGAAGTGCTTCTAGTTCTATAGAACAAATAGCACATTTTTTGTTTCAATAGTTCTACCATGGAACTGGTGGGAAAGAAAAATGTTAACAGTTCTATGACGTCACAGTTCCATAGAACAAATGGGAAGTACCCCAACTATGATACTAGTAGAAACGTATAGACAATTTATTTTTTAATCACTCCTCCCTATATTGACGTATTCAAATGAAGCAAAAAGATTATATCGCAATCCGCATATACTCGTCACTGTAAAGGGATGTCCACATCGTCCCGGCACAATGCTCTTCCGCACTATTGTCTCTGGGCCATTGTGCACTTGCCTTTTAGGGTTGCCAGCGTGAAACTCTGGAAAATGGCGGGTGTTGAGAGAAAAGCTGGTTTCATATGGAAAATTTATAGAAATTACCGATACGGTGTTTTAGTGAAGTTATAAAGCAAGCACAAAAATTATTCATACTAATTTAAAAAAAAAACGAATAGAAGTGATATATTTCAAACGGTTTTCAATACACTTTTGAGATAGCACGAAACATTAAGAAGAGGCAATATTCCTTGTGTAGGAGCTGGGAAAGGATTTTTCGAAAATTCACCCATTACCGAAAGAAATAGGGGGACTAGGTAGGACACTAAATTCTACGCGTGCAAATTCACTGGCGTCCTTTACCACCGATTTTACCAAACTGGAACTCTTACTTACTCTTACTGGACTTACTCCGAGATTGGTCAATTCAAAGCCGACGTTTAATCTAAGTATAAGATCTCATTCTCGTTTCGTCGAATCCGCCCTTAGTCCAATATCGTCATTGCTTTGAAAAAACCTCGTATCTCACATTTTGTGACGTACGATTTAAAACTTAAACCTAAAAAGAATTAAGTTCAAATTCATACATCTCGAAATATCAGATACGAGTTTTTTATTCAAAGTAGTAACAATATATTTCCTTTGATTTAGGCACTCTTTAACACCTTGTCTAGGCCCATTATTGTAATCATGTTTCGACATCGAAATCTTATTGTTTTATTGTAAGAGCTACTGTAACGTGAAAATTGTGTTATTGATATGGAAGGAATGCACTTACGTCTGTTTCGGGTACTTTTGATTTGGCCCTTATTCAGTATGTCACGAATCTGATCACCGTACGTTCATCTAGGACGTCCCCTACCGACATCTCCGCACACTCTCGCTCGCCATAGGTATATATTTGGTAACCCTTCTTTCATCCATCCTTTCTAAATGACCAAACCATCTTA
The DNA here is from genome assembly GCA_927399475.2 of Acleris emargana. Lineage (NCBI taxonomy): Eukaryota > Metazoa > Arthropoda > Insecta > Lepidoptera > Tortricidae > Acleris > Acleris emargana. Next base: position 14,591,883 of record OV656853.1, on the reverse strand, counting down.
GCATACCCTTTTTGATTTTAGTCACTACATCTTCTTTCAATCCACGTCGTTCTCGGATCTTGCTATTTCTTACTCCTAACCATCCATCCATAGAGTATATTTCTTATTTTGTTGCATTGGTAGTTTTGTTTTATCTGTGCGTCTTTTGTTTAGTTAATACATTTCTCCGTTTCTTTTCCTATTTTTCCTATTCCACAGTGAATAGTTGCTTTATATTCAAGTCGGTGAATAATCCTAGCCCTGGTTCGGTCTCTCGGGGCCGTTGTGGCCGCTTACTCCTCATTGTTTCAGCCTACGGGGTGTTTGCAAACCTTACACTGTGCATTGGGAATATGCCTGATGTTTGAGTGTTTTTTAAATTATAGTCAGTAGTGGCTTTCAAGATGATTATCTTTAAAGCTTGAAGCAAGTATAAGTGTGAACAACGCTTAATTAAACGTAAATATTTCCAAATTTAAAAATAGCGTATGTTAGATTTTTACAACGTGCCAGTATTAAGAAACCGAATAATTAAATCGAATTTTATAATACCGCCTCGGATAAAGTGTACTATCAGCCCAATGGAATTCTGACCCACCATAGAACGGTGTCACAGTGACGTTATAGAACAATTGATTGACACTTCTTACGACTTGAATCATAATGTCACTGTGACATTATTTATTTATTTATTTATTTATTTATTCATAAAATTTGCAACATAACAGTAACATAACCAAATCGTTACAAACACAGTCATTAATATTAACTATAGTTCACTATCACCAACATAGTTCTATTGTGGATCAGGGTTCCATTGGGCTGATAGTACTGCGGTACCTAAAGTTAAACAATAGTTATCTTCCTTAAACTGAAATCCGGTAAGGGGACGGTTGGGATGGGACTTTTAAATTTCGAGTTCTTAATATTCGAAAACATTGTGAGATAAATGATAATAACTCTTGAATCAGATAGATAACAATGTGCCTATGTAATTTAATAGTGTTTGTTTGTTTGTCTCTCTGCCGCGTAGTTGCCGGGTTGGAATAGTGCCACTCCACTCCGCTCTGCCTACCCCGCTCTGGGTATGAAGGCGTGAGTTTGTATTTGTATGTATGTATGTTTATTTGTTCCAAGCCTCAATCAACCGTTGTTAAATTTGGTACAGAGATAGTTTATAGCCCGTAGACAGCTATAAGGTTCTTGTTATCCCAGCAAATCTAACAATTCGTGAAGGAATAGCGATAAATGTCTCCGTCGACGGAGTTATAGGAAAGCTAGTACGTATATAAAACAAAATCCCATTTTACCTCGGAGCTGAAGGGCCGTCTGCGACGCGCGGGAATCTAATGAACAAACAGACGGAATTGAGTCTTGTGTTTACTTTACTTGCACGTGTGGACGATTTAAATTTGTAGCGAAATCTGCGTATACTCGTACGTTGTTCGCGGGATAGAAGATTTTAAAATAAGTACCTAGCACCAATTTTACGTCGAGCGTCCAGTGGCGCCCTCATTACTATTTATGACTATTCTAATTAACTAAACAATTTCCTTGGAATCTGACGATGCTTTTTTGTAGCACAAGTAAGTACAGGTTATGGAAAACGTAAACATTAATAACAGTTACCCTTTGAGAAGTCAGCTTAACGGGGAAAAGGTGGCTACTTTTTTCCGTCAAGTTGATAACTCGAAGGTCAATTGTTAGTAAAGTATGTGATATATCCTGTAAGTTGTGTTTTCATTTGTAGTACAAAATAGCATCGTCAGATTTCAAGAAAATACTTTAGTTTATCAATAACAGTAATGAGGGCTCCACTGTACAGTCACGGAAGTTAATTTGCTACCCTTTTCAAAGAAAATCTGATTGAAGACGTCATTGTCATTAGAGATGCCAAGTCATTTGTAATTGATAGGAAACTCAACCTTATTGCTGTAGAATGTCAGATTGACTTTGGACCTAAGGTGGGTAGCAAATTTAATTCCTTGACTGTACATCCGGCATATGCTCGGCGCAGTCTTAAACGGTCCGCGCAATTAACTTTTCGGCTGTGACATGAAAATAAGCCATACAATTGTAGGGATACTTTCCGCGGAACTTTTTTCGACTTCGTTGTTTTGTATGGTTAACTATGGTCCACCTTTTATGTCCTTATCCACACCTTATTTTATCGTTTCGCTCCGGTTTATGTGAGTTTTCTGTAACACACGTACATAATCCAGAATTAATTAATAAATACCTTCATTTTGGATCACTTTACCCATTGATGAAAATTGTATCAAAATCCTCATGAAGATCTAAGCGTACAGGCGGCGGAAGCGTCTTTGTTTTATACATACACACAACATCACACCTAACTAACCATTAAAGACAGAGCAGAGAGAAAAAGAAAGAGATGTATATATGTTTATTATGTCAACTTCTATGCATTCTAGAGCGACTCTCTTTCATGCAATATTTCAGATTTCTGAAGTGTATAGCTAGATGTGTTGCTGTGTGTACTCTCACGTCGACGACGCGACAGCCTAGTTAGTAGTGACCCTGCCTACGAAGCTAGCGGTCCTGGGTTCAAATCCCGGTAAGGTCAGATATTTTTGTGATGAGTGCGAATATTTGTTCCTGAGTCATGGATGTTTACTATGTATTTAACTATTTATATCATTGTCTAGTACCCATAATAAAAGCCTAGAGCTTAAATTGGGACTAGGTCAATTGATGTGACATTGTCCCCTGATATTTATTTATTTACTCACGCCTTAATTCCCAGAGTGGGGCAGGCAGAGCTACAGGATAACCAAGAACTCCAAATACAGACTCTGAAAAAAAACCTGTCTACTTATAACGCTTTATGAGATACAGATACAGCCCACTAAACTAACAGACTCTATTACTTATTAGTTTTGTGACAATTCTGAGTTTTGACACATTTTCCTGCTCAACCACGCATGAATATATTAATTTTTGGTTTTATGTGCGATTCATTGTTTTATATAATGCTAGGTTAAGTTTATTATTGTATAATATTAGCAATATTTAAAAAACGACTGACTGCGGCGTTTCTTCTCAGCAGTGGTCTCTTGCGTTGCGAAGCGCTGGTAGATTTTTGACGTGTAAAAGTGCCGCACGCGGCCTACTTACTGAATAGACATCTTTTATCTTTATCTTTTAGACAGACGGGCAGCGGTAGCTTAGTAATAGAGTCCGTTGACACTGTCTAAGTACGGAACCTTAAAAACAGTATTATACCTAGTACATACATTTTCACTCCTCCAAGCGTCTCTCGTCTCCCTTGTAATCTGATATCCGAAGTAACATTAAGTACTCCGATACTCGACAAGCAACAAGCCAAAAACATCGACTACTTTCACCCTGTTTTTTACCGACTGAACGCCATCCAATTTACAACTTTATTCTAACAACTTAAGCTTCAAAATAAAATGTAGCTAACTAAGCAGTTACGCCTTTTTACTTGTATTCTTATACTGTATTTTGCTAAAAATGATTTTCAATCTTGGGTTTTTGGGATAAGGTTGAAGTTTCTTTGTTATAGAAATGTGTGTTAGGTTGATGTTTAGTTGTGTGCGCGAGTGAATGTTACACATAAACTCACTCTATCGTTCGATATTCAAATATGGCGAGATTCGAGATATGTTTGCGATTTTTCCGATTTAGTAAAATATTTCGTATTTTCGATATTTAATGTGACGTTATCAAGTTAATGGAACCTGCCAGGGATTTTTATCATTAATTTAAATGGAGTTATTTCTAGTAAGGTGCTTGAGTTACAAAGATTTAACTAGTAAAACATAAGCATGATTTTAAAACTTGCATGGGTAAGGACCAAGAAGTTGGCCAAGGTAACTCACTCAATTAAATTAGCCATACAATTGTAGGGATACTTTTCGTCGCACAAACGGAACTTTTTTCGACTTCGTTGATTGTATGGTTAACTGCGCTTAACTATGGTTCAACTTTTAGGTAGATATTATTTTTATCTAAGGGCCCGTTGGCAACTAATTGAAAAAGGAATCGAAAATTTGATACATTTCTTTGAGTTTAACTACAGATAAACAACAGTCCCTAAATGTCTATACAAGTGTTACAAAATTACCCCAAAAAGAAACTTATGCCAACCCTAGGTAAGCAGTCATCTCAGTAATAAAACTGATTGAAATGACAGCTTTATAGGGTTGGCCTTTCTGTAAAAGAGGGAGGCAAAGGAGAACTTACCTAGACCAATTAAAAAGAAAAAGTAGCCGTCTTGTCGTATCAGTCTGTTTAAGAGAAAGCTCGGTATATGAAGGAATGGAAAGCATAACTCGTAAGTAAATGATGTGAACGTTGTATAACGGGTGGACAATGAAAGCTTAGTGATAGGGTTCGGTAGGGCAGCAGTATTGGGACGGAACCCTAAATAGTAATCTAAGAAAATAAATATCTGTCAGATATTGGACATCCGCAAATAAATACAATTAATCAGAGTTTCCAGTAGTATTTAATTTTTGTATATTTTTTGATAGCAATCATAAATAATATATTTTGTACTATTACATACATACATACCTTCACACCTTCATTCCCAGAGTGGGATAGGCAGAGCTACAAAATTACCAACAACGCTAAAAACTTGTTGATAACTCTGTAACCACAATTTGCACAATTAGGCTAAGATGTTTAACAGTGTATATTAGTGACAGGTAGCAAGCCCGTCGCCTAACAGTAAAACAAGCCTTTATTCCCTTAGTCGCCTCTTACGACCTCCACTGGAAGACATGGAGTGGCACAATTCTAAGCCAGCAACCACACGGCAACTGAAACTGTTGTCGTTGAAACTTAACGATGCATAATTACAGTCGTAGCCACATAATTAGGGACGCTTACAAAGTCATAGCTGGCTATCTTTTTCTTTCCTCGTTTCTTAACAAAACTAGATTATTTAAAACAAAGGTTAAAGATATAAAAAACAATCGATTTTATAGCTTAGGCAAGGTCTTTACTTTAATAAGGTCTTTTTTACACAAGGTCTGACGTTTTCCTTATTTTCTATAAAAAAGGTAATGTACATAAACCGAAACAAAATTACCTCCTTTAAAAAGCTTTGATGCTATTCAAAGTGCACGCTGTCTACGGCGTAGCGGCGTAGCGCCGCGGTGTAGCGGTGTAGCGACGAAGCATACCTTTATTGCCTACACAAAGAAGCTGCGACGCGATATCACTATAGAAACATGGAGTGATAAAGGGATTTTTATATTTTTGATGCGGTGTTTTTTTTGCGTGACAAATAAATGTCTATCGTTTTTTAATTTAATGTTCCAAAGTATAATTTATTTTTAATGATTAAAAAACGCATGATGTGCCTTATAAACTTTCACGTTAAATTTCTAATGTTTTCGCAGATTTAATGATTTTGGCTGATTTTTAAACATTACTTTATTAAAGTTAACGCTTATTTAAATGTATGCGTGTGTAAATGTGCTACAGCAGTATGATGACAAAATTTTGGGCTTCCGATACCTTCTGCTGCATAATTACTGAGTCGTGCTTATGAAAAAAAAGTTAATAGTAACCAAAAAAAAAAAGATTTTACTAATTCAATACCACATCCACCGGTGTTACTACCTCGCAGCCCCCGCGTTGACGGAATGTAAAGACATTTCGGCATTGTGTCGCGATACCGCTTTATTACGCGATAAGACGTCCCGAATGTACCGGTATTGTCAAATGTACCGGTTTTGGAAAAAGGTACTTTTGATATTATCGTGTTTTGCGAAAAATAATTTATGCTCGTGAATTTGTCTGTATAGAATTTATTTTTTCATGCATGAAAAGAGAAAAAATATTTTCTGATAATCATCTGTCTGTAATTTAGGGAGATTTTAAAACACTAGTTTATTCGCAATCGCTCTAAGCTACTTACGTTTAGATGTTTTTAGAGCATACGTTGGTTTATTTATATACAATACACCTACAAAGGAACATATAAAAAAATACCTGTACATACTCAATCAGGGGCTCTATTCTGTCCAATCATGTCAGCCGAAAGACGTCCACTGCTGGACATAGGCCTCCCCAAGGCTCTCCACTCAGACCGGTCTTGTGCTTTTATTCCATTCCATCCATCTATTCTGTTCGTTAAAGCCTAAATGCTTTTGACCTGCTATCGTATTGTTATCGTTACGATAGCTCTTACTTACTTGACAATAATGGCAGCCCAGTTACAAACAATACTAATAACATGTCAAAAGCAATTAGGTTTGACCGAGTAGAATAGTGTTTCTACGTCCTTATTCCTGCTACGACAGCTTTTAATAACTTGACAGTAATGCCTAACTACACGTGTAGAATAAGGCTTGTACTTACAAGTTACTTGTCCATGCGTCGCTCATTAATTCGCCTTTGGTAATATAAGTCGTAACTTCATCTCTCGAGTTGACGGCAAACTACTTCCACCATACAAGATAGCAAGCATTATGCAAAAAAAAACCAAATAAATTATTATTATTTTAACTGAAGTGGCAGTGGGCGGGGCACATCGCTCGCAGGACTGATGGCCGATGGGGCCAGAAGGTTCTTGAGTGGCGTCCGCGGATCGGGAGACGAGCTGTAGGTAGGGCTCCAACAAGATGGAGCGATGACCTTGTAAGGATCGCGGAAACGCGGTGGATGAGAAAAGCACAAGACCGGTCTGAGTGGAGAGCCTTGGGGGAGGCGTATGTCTAGCAGTGAAGATATTAGAGAGATTAGATATTGCTTGTTGTTTGTTTTGTTTTTATTTTGTTGTGTAGTATTGAGAATACAAATGTCTATGGATCCCACTTCACATAGTAAAATCCAAATCGTTTCTGACCTGTTATCGTATTGTCAACTTTTTGACAGCTCTTATTTATATGACAGTAATGGCGACCGAGTTCAAAACAATACTTCAAAAGAGTATCCCCTTGTTTTATTGACAATCATTTCATAGAACGTATCACTTCGCTGATTTTTTTTTCATAGAAAGCTATTTTCGGTTGGACCCGTGTTGATTTCAAGTTATCTTAAATATGATTCACGTAGCTTAGGTTATGTGAGACTTGTAACCATCACAAGATAACCGGAAATCAACACGGGCTTAACACAAAATAGCTTTCTATAAAACGAAATTTCTGCGAAGTGAAACGCTTTATGAAATGAGTGTCTACAAAACAAGGGTCCCTTTGTCTATGACCAATGACGACGGCAGGGTGAGATCCGTGGGACGCGGGCGTTTTTCTGGTCCATAATCGCATAAACTCTTTAAAATAAATATGTTTTTTACCCAGTAGAATTCCCAGGTTTAGGTGGCCTGCGTGCCCGTTGCGTTCTCCATGCCATTTTTTTTATTTTATTGACTCTTTCAGCAAAATTATTTCAGTATTTAATTTAATTTTAACCTTGGTTCTGTCTCGTACGAAACACTCCTCGTCGCGATGACAGACGCTAACAAGCGAGCTCGACGTAATTAACGTTTACACACGTCATTAATTAATTATCGTTCACTCGCTTCAGCAATCGGACAGCTACAGCGACATAATATTTAATAGAACTACTACTTGCTACCAAGGTTTTCCTTTAAACTAGCGTTTTCGGGTTAAATTTTAGGTAAGGACGGGTAGACCTTTGTTTTGAACTATGTTTATTTGTGCTCCCTGATATTTGTTTATCTTTTTAATTTTTAACTGTGATGCGATATCGTTTCTCACCCCCTAAATCAGGTCCAATTTCCACGACAATATTTTACAGATACCTATTATGTAAGACTGGGTCTATTTTTTTACAGTCTAGAATAGCACCAGCACATTGGCGCTAAAATAGATTAATCTACGCTATTTTCAATATTAGCTATTTAACTTGACATTTTGCACTATGTCTGTGTCAAATGTTCTCTCTAATTTAATCAACTGTTATTAAATTCTCCCGGATATCATTCATTTAGTTCATTCAATCGTCGCAATATCCCTTTATGGTGTTATCTGTGGTGCGGGAATTGGCTCCGCTTGGCTTGTCAGGCGGTAACCAAATTGATTAGCTTCTCTGTACGGGTACAAACTAGACATTCGATTTTTTAAATTTCTTTGTAATAATACGACCACCTACTTTATAAAATACCGCATGAAGTAATTCTTACTTTCAGTTGCTTTTTTTTCTATACAAAATTATCAAAAATGCAATTAATGTTATTTAAAAAAAACACCGAGGTTTAAAAAAAAACTTACTCTTAACAATACCAACGTTCCAATTAAAGGTTTATTCACGATTAAAATAATCAGGAAACGTTTTTTATACCACTAAAGTATCCTGTGTCCGTTTAAGCTAATCAACTGACATTAAAACCCGCTATCGTTCATTTCGTTCACTCACTCGCTCAGGATATCCCTTTGTGCTATCTGTGGATCTGCGGGAATTGGCTGCGCTCGGCTTGCCGGTCGGTTGGCTCCATTACTGTTCAAGTAGCGGAATGGAAATTGATTTTTAAATGAATAATTTAATCTTAGAATTTTTCATGACTTGCAGTTATACATTTTCCACGTGTCATTACTCATTAGTAGTATCACGTCAGTAAATCTACGGCTAAATTACGGATTGCGACAAAATACAAAAAAAAAATCCTTGATGGTACCTATTTAAAAAAATATGTGAGCTTAATTTCACGAAGTGTTGTTGTCAACGCGTTTGCTTTTTGAGGTTTTTTTTATTAAAATATTTCAATAATTCTGCCGCTATGAAACTATAGGGCAGTGATTAGAATAGGCAGAGCTGATTTGCCTTTGAATCACCGATTTTAATTTTAAGTATATTTCATTTGCGGTCTTGTGAATGCGAATGTCTGTGGGTCACAGTTTCCACTTACCATCTTGGCCTGTGTGCTCGTTTGCCTTCCTACTACGCCATAAAAAAACCCAAATGTTCATGTTTATCGACAGGCGTTATACGTGCCGGAGTTATAATGTTTTGGTGGTCACAGTTCTAACCTAACCAAAGTAACCCATGATTAAGATAACCTAAAAACAATAAGGTTTCAGCAGAAATTAAGTTTCTATGAAATGATACATTCGAACAAATGAGTATCTGTGATTCAAGAGGATCCCCGGGAGAGCTACTTTACCAGAGAAGTGCTGGCCGTTTTTCCAGACACGCCGCACTAAACGACATCATTCGTCGGTCTCTTGCCTCAATAAAGGTCCCGGCTCTATTAGAGCCGACCGGCATTTCTAGAAATGATGGCAAGAGACCTGACGGAATGACCTTGGTCCCGTGGAATATGGGACGGGTGCTAGTGTGGGATGCAACCTGTGTAGACACGCTAGCCCCATCACATCTCCATCGGACCTCTAATAGGGCTGGTGCGGCAGCTGAAGCGGCCGAAAGCATGAAGGTAGGAAAATATAATGGTCTCGGCCCAGAATATATGTTTATTCCATTCGGCGTCGAGACCCTTGGTCCGTGGGGTCCTAGCGCTCGAAGCCTCTTCAAAGAAATTTCGAAGAGGCTCATTGACGTCACGGGAGACCGAAGAGCTGGCAGTTTCCTCGCTCAACGTATAAGTTTAACCATCCAGCGAGGAAATGCTGCCAGCATCTTTGGTACAATGCCGCAGGGGCCATTCTTAGATTTAATGTTTTAGTTAATTTATATATTTAGAGTTAGTCTTATTTAATTTTAGTCTTATTTAGTTATGGTTGTATTATTTTATGTCGTTTTACAATAAAGTATTAACTAAAATGTCATAAGTTGCGTCAATAACAACATATTATTATTATTATTATTTTATGGCATAGGAAGGCAAACGAGGACACAGGCCACCTGATGGTAAGTGGAAACTGTGACCCATAGACAATCCGAAGACTGCAAATGCGTTGCGAACCCTGAGGACTAAGATGGAATGCCTCTATGCTAGTCATTTCACCGGCTGTCTTATCCCCAAACCGGAACACAACAATGCAAACACTGCTGCTTGGCGGTATGTTAATGGATAAGATGGTTGTACCCGTGTGGTTGCCGGGTTAGAATAGGGCCGCTCCATGTCTTCCCGTGGATGTCGTAAGAGGCGATTAAGGGAATAAAGGCTTGTAGTACTGTTAGGCGATAGGCTTGCAACCTGTCACTAATACGCTGGTAAACATCTTAGCCTAATTGTGCAAAATGTGGTTACAGAATTATCAACAAGTTTTTAGAGTTGTAGTTAATTCTGTAGCTCTGCCTACCCCTCCCCGGGAACGAAGGCGTGAGTTTATGTATGTATGTATGAGTGTATGGTTGTACCAACCCGGATGGACCCTGCACAAGGTCCTCCCACAAGTAAAATATTACATATTATAATATGATTGTTCCTGCCTTTCCGTTCATTCCATTCATTTCTTAAACCTCTCTACAAGATTGCGTCTCAACGATATGACCTCCGATTGTTCAACCATTTCTTTTGTATTTTCATTGCTGTTGTAATTATTCCGTATTTGTATTGTATAATCATTACCCAGGCACGTCATTCGCTTTACCGAAAATCGGAAATAATTGTAAAGCGATACCTGTTCAAAGCCAGTCTCATTAAATTATCCAGGAAATGGCAAAATACAGTAACAAATCACGCCGATAATTTTAAATGTAGCATGTACTTAATTATAAAATCAAAATCAAATCAAATAAAAATAATGATTGTATTACTAACTATTTTAGTATGTGAGTTAACTCCGCTACAGCCTGCCATAAATAATGTATAATACTTGTCTTACATATTAATTGTAGCAAAATGTCTAAATTATTTATATCTAATTAAAAATCAGTATAATCATTACTAAACTTGCTCTTCACAAGAATTGCCATTCAATGAATAAAACGAACGAAAATTATGTCACGTGCTATTTTTTTTTATAATAACGGGCACACAATGGCCTTACTCCACTTTCTTGAAAAACGATATAATACCTAATACATGAAGTAGTACTGACAACTAAAACTAAATCTAAGATATAAACGTAAACTAAAACATTAACAATAAATTAAATTAACTTTAACTTTAAATGATTTTTGTCTTTAGTTACAACCATTGCCATTGTGTTCTTTTAAACTCAGCCGTCATTACTGTTAAGTTAAAAAGAGCTATCATAGCTTTGGCAATACGATAACAATAGGTGTAAATTCAAAGTAGAATTAGGCTGGCTACCTGATGTTGTCGTGTCGTGAATACGGTCTGTATTATATTATGGGCAACACGAACGACTAACAGACCGCCCCAATTTTAGCCTGTCAGTATATCGTATTTTAACAGACGTGTAAATTTATCTCATTCTAACTGATAGCAGCGTCCCGCTCAGCCGGCCAGTCCGACTGCTAAGCACCCCGGAGAAGATCAATTGCGATGGTCAATTTTACGTGATCGTCAATTGCTATTGGACTTATACAAATATAATTGAAGCAATTGTCAATCGCAACGACGTGATTGAAAGCAATGGATGGTCATTGACGGGTGTCAGTGAAGCAGGCAATTGACCGTTTTCATTGACAATCATTTCGAACACTGCGAACATAAACACGTCGGAACTCTTTGATGACCGAGGGTGAAAATGTTGAACCGTCGATTGACACTACATCAAGTGCATTTCAATTGGCATTATCAATAACGAACTTCATACACATACATACCTTCACGCCTGTAATCCCAGAGTGGGGTAGGCAGAGCTTCAGAATTACCTACAACTTTAAAAACTTGTTGATAATTCTGTAACCACATTCTGCACAAAAAGGCTAAGATGTTTAACCTCCTGAGGTTCCTTGTACTAATATTAGTACATAATACGACCATTGAAATAAAGATCTAGTGCAAAGTAGGTAAGGTGGTATTTCTTTTGTTTCAATGATTAATGATCAATTCAGAAAATTTACTTTATGATCATCCATAAAAGATTCATATTCCATTGACAAATTTCATTGTATGGTGGGTCTTAGGAGGTCAGCGTATTAGTGACATCCCCTAATAGTACTACAAGCCTTTATTCCCTTAGTCGCCTCTTACGATATCCACGGGATGACATGGAGTGGCACTATTCTATCCCGGCAACCACACGGTAACGAACTTCACTGGGTGCAAAATTACAAATTCAAAATTTAAAATATTTATTCAGTAAATTGGCCACATGGGGGCCTTTTACAAGTCGGTAATGTACAGTGAATCTACCAGCTTTACTGCTTTAGACTGCTTTAGTCAGGGGCGTCCATTTTATATAGTTATTACATACATACATACCTTCACGCCTGTCTCCTAATGGGGTAGGCAGAGACTATGGAACGCCAGGTGCTCCGGTCTAAACACAACTTTCGCTTCCTCTACATTCATCAATCTCTTCATGCACGTACGTCGGTTTCGGGTGCTTTTTATTTAGCCCTTATACAGTACACCGCGAATCTGATCACCGTGCGTCAACTCTCGTCCCCTATCGACATTGTATAGATATTGTACAGACCTATGTATTTAAAGTGGGACCACGTTGAAACGCATATTTTTTTTACATATAATGTATCATTTCGCATAAAATCGTTTGGCATAACACCCTTTTAGGGTGACAATGCAGAATTTAATAAACGTCTATTGTGTAGATTAGGTTAAGTTAGTTTAATTTAGTTTTTAATAATAATTAAAATAAAACCCTTTCTATTGTATTAACAGTTTTAGGACAAACGATTTTATACGTAATGATACATTATGCGTAAAAAAGTTAATTATGCTAGACGATATGGATGGACCTATATAAAGTAAGTAATATTGACGAAGCCTGTGGTTGATTATATTGTGTCAGTATCTAATAAGATTATTTGGAAAAAATAATAAATGTGGTTACAGAATTATCAAGAACTTTTAAGACTTGTTGGTAATTCTTTAGCTCTGCCTACCCCACTCTGGGAATGAAGGCGTGAGTTTATGTATGTATGTAATAATAATACATGTTTAAAGTAACGTTTCTCACACTATGCTGCATAAAATCCTTACGGCCGCACTTACAGTCAGTTAATGACGTCTTCGCTCCGTCGGATTTTCATAAACAAGTTTGAAAAAAGAACGAGTTAACCGTTTCAAAAATGTCTCTGAGCACGGCCGTTAGACTCTAGATAACTCTTATGCACAAGTGGACCCAGTATTTAAGCTCCTTGCGATTTAAAAACACCTCCACAGATAATGGGGTAGGTTTTAAAGCCGGGCTTAGCGCCCCCCTGCCTCCCACGTCTGCCCCCTCCCCCCCCCCCCCCCGGCACTTCACGTGCGTTTTGACGCGATTATCATAGCCGACGGTATCTCTCGCAATATTGTTTGCGAGTTGCATGTCGGAACGGGTTGATGCGGCAGTTGAACGGGGTATTATGTTTTTTTATGGTGTTGAGAAGATACTATTGTAAGATTTGTAAGGCCATTGCCAACTGACCATCGGGGCAATAAGTAAATCATTTTATCGGAGTCTCTCGCTCGTGCTCGTGAAGCTTATGGCGAGCGTAAGGGATGCGTGTAGTACCAGCGTTATCTTGTATCCCTTACGCTCGCCATAAGCCCCACGAGTACGAGCGAGAGAGTCCGATAAAAATGATTTATTGCCCCGATGGTCAGTTGGTAATGGCCCTACAATAGTCACCTGTGTACTACTTATTATTACGTCTGTATCTTCATTCCTAAAATTAATCAAATGTTATGTGTCACTTTGACAATGTTCTATCAAAGCCTATGGATCTAATTTGCTTACGTAAATCACGGTAAGTTTAATGCCATTAAAATTATCATTATTTTTATGTGAAAAAGGAGGCAGACGAGAAGTGAGCCACGTGATGGTAAACATTTGTACTTTGTTTAGTTTTCCATTAGAATAACAACGGTCAAATTCCCTATTATCTTTAATAACGAACACAATTCTAAAATTTAAGTGTCTAAATATTATAATTATTGTTTCAAAAATATACAGTCGTATTAAACTACTGAATTTATTTTTGTTTGAGACGAATACATGTCAAAACCGACATTTATTCTTATCGGTCGTTGTAATTACTATGTATTTTTACCCGACTGCGCTGAAGTCCAATAAGAAGATTATGTGTTTGACCTGTATGTATGTATGAATGTCCGTTCCTATGTCCCCTCGTAACTGCTCAACGGATCAACTGATTTTGATAAATGACACGTCATTATCATTAGATTTGTTTTGAAGGCGCGAGTGCCACAAATAAATTCTAAAAATAATAATAATGATTTTATGTATTTTAATGTATTTATATATATCGATGACAATATTCAAAAACACAGTTAAAATTAAAATAGCTTTTATTATTCTGTTGAAATCAAAATGTCCAGGTACCACATCCACGTTTTCTACACTCCAGCTCCCGCCAGTTTTTGAATCCGTTCCTTTGTGACGGTTTTAATATGGAAATTAACGTTCTACCGTGTGACGTTTATACCAGCTTATCAAAAACCGTCGAAACCACCATCTACCACAACAATGACCCTTACTACAAAGAGATAAGGTTGCGGGTTGGATCTGTGAAGTTGTGTAATGATAAAGTTATGTTTGTATTGCACAAAGAATTTGCCGCAAAAATCTGTGGAGCCTAATTATTCTTTGTGTGGGTTTTAACCGTATTTTTTGGAATAAAAGGTGTTTAAATAAAATAAACGGATGGTACCTAGATCATTTTAAGCATGTAGACGGGAAGCCAACGGAACTAAAATGTATTTTTGTATAAAGGTATTTTCTCCTTGTATCCTGTGACCACCTTCCAGCTTCATCATCAGATCAGCTCTTTACGCCATATATGTACATGCGTATCTCCTCAGTCCATTCCGATCTTACTAGGGTGCTAAGTATCATTATCATTACTTTAACGGAAGAAATCGTCTTTGTGATTTTTTTACGTTTCGTTATAAATTGTACCATCTACAGTAATCAAAAACTTTAAAATTGATGGCAATTGGTAATCATCTTTTATCTTGTCAATAAAAGGCCTAATAAGTCTATTTCCCGGCATGACAACAAACCCTCGCCATATTTCCAACAAAAAATAACATCGCTGTCGGTACAATCTCAGAAAAAACACTAATAAAAGATATCCATCTCTCGTTACGTTCATTTCCCGTTTCGTTCCATTTCCAATTCCACGTTGTTTCGTTGGGATTTTTACTTTTTCATTTTTCGGTCGGTAGTTAAAAGCAGATACGGGAAATGGGTATTATTTAACTGTGCTACGGCGTAGCACTTGTAGCTGTATAGCTCGTAGACTCGAATTTCGTGGTTAGTTTTTTGTTTTGGATTCGTGTTGTAAATATATCATCAATTTGTTAAAAAAATATTAAGATTTTAAGTCCTCTTTTTTAATATTTGTAATATATTAAGTCTTGCATCTTTAGAATCCTTTGTATATTTTAATTTCAGTTTTTTTTGTATTGATACGAGTAATTATAAATATTACGCTCGGCATAATTTACTAACAACGACGATGTTAAAAACAAAAATGCAGCACTGCCAGCACGATTCCCAAAACCCTCCGAAATATAAATACGAAATTGAATACTGGCTGGTTACAGCATTAAGCTATCGCGTTCCAAAATTAAAAACCGAGACGCCAGGAGGGGGTCTATTCCTACGCCATTCTAAAGATTCATTCCGTTCCACGCTCACATCAACTGTTTGAATAGAGACACGCAGCGATGAATTTATTGTGCTGCGTTAGCGAATTAAAAAGACGTATGTCCTGCGAAATTTACATCGATTTGAGCTGTTTTAGATTGGATCGGTTGCCTCCCCGGGTGCTATTGTCACGCAAATCCGATGTATCGCTTTCACTTCAAACTCGTGTGATATGGTAATGCGACATTTAATTCCTATCATTGAGGGATGCTTTGTTATATTTCAATATATCTGTTCCTTGTGGTTTATGATTTATGATTAATTAGTAATTAAAATCTGCGTAATTGGATGGGCTCCGTCAAAGTTAAAGTAGTTTTTAGTACTATTCTATCTCTTCATCTTCTGTATATGTGAGTCTTATGGTTGGTGAATAAATGTATTTCTTCTTCTTCTTCTCTTCTGAATGATTCTATTTTATTCTATTCTATTCTATTCTGAAACTGTGGGTTTTTTAGCGTAATATCAGAGTTTTGATTGAAGAATAATTAAACTAATCATTTCTTAGTTAGGTGATGAAGTGATGATTTACCATAATTATGTAAATTTAACCATTCATTGCATTAGAGATACATATAATTGCTTAACATGATATTGTGCAGGTAGGTAGAGTCATATTTAAAAATGAAAAAGCTGCGAAATTAGTTTGTTTTCGTCATAGCCAACGAAAATTGCAGCTCTGCCTTTAAAAAACCAACGCAATCCCAAATTCCACCGACTAGATAACGAATCCGTCAGATTTGCCTTTCGTTTTTGCGTGTCAAAGGGATTCGTATCCGCGTCCAAATATTCCGGTATTAAAAAAACAACGTCGTCCGCAATGCGAATGTACGCGTCATTCGAAATTCGAATATTGCCAATAAAACAGCGGTGAGCTGAAAAATCGATGTCGACAGACGAGCTCTAGTGACGCGACTCTATGTATAGATAACGTTTCGTTTTGCAATTTTGAATTAAGAACTGAAGAATTTGAAGTTAAGCTTGTTGATCGAAGAGTTAAACAATTTTATGAGCAAAATATGCGTCTCATTCTATTGCACCAAATTAGAATAAGACAGTTATAATTGTTGATTGGCAACTATTGCTCGAAAATTGTCCGTGTAACGTACACTTTAAAATGAATTTTGTACAGTTGAGTTCATAACCATGTTTACGTTTTAGTACCTTGTCACTTTAATTGCTGTGACAATTCATATATGTAAATAGACAAGGTACACATATGTATGAACTCAATTGTACAGTCAGCAAAATGTATTTGTGTGGAACCTAGGTAAGTAACCATTCTGCGTTCGGTCCTGGGAAGGGCTGGTATTTGTGCTGTGAATGCAAGTATTTGTTTTTGGGTCTTGGATTTGGCGGCACTTCTCCGCAATGATTATCGTGGTGGAAAAGAGCCCTCTGTGGCCGATTGACTGAATAAATATTTACATTTTTTTTTTGGTGTATTTAAGTATGTAAAGCTTAGCTAGTTATTAAAAAAAACTATTTTATAGTTATACTTAATTCAGTAGCTTTTGTTTTGTTTGCTTTTGTTATGAGCTTGCCTAATTTTGCAAAGAGAAGAAAATACGTTTTTTTTTCTTCAACCAATTTGGAACAAGAATTTGGTTGATATATCAAACCGCCCTTTTTCTGCGAAACAAACCTGAAGTTGATCCCTTTTAAATAAAAAACACATATATCTCAATATCATCCGACATTCCAATTTAGCTAAAACCACTATCAATATTGCCAGTGGCAATAAATAAAATTCTTCTGGCGAGCCGTGCGTTTAGGCGTGATTGAAACACAAACATCCAAACACCTTGACAAAACTTTCAAATTTTTAATATGGCGAGGTTTCGACATCTATAGGACTACAATACGATAACGTCACGTCAAAAGCAATATTGTTTTACCGCGTAGAATGGAGGCCAAAAAAAAAAAAAAAATGAATGATGAGGTTAAAAATCTAGGTCTAACTTGAACCATTGCGTACCTTAATAGAAAAGGTACTCATTGCGTTGACGACTCAATTTCTGTTGAGTTAAAGGCGTATTTAGATTAAAAATTGAACGCCTCCAGCATCTACAAATAGCGGATAACTTTGCAGCGGAAAAGCGCTAAGTATAGCTGCGATCTATAGACGCCTGTCGCTAGGTGCGGGGCGTATTGTTCGCGATAATCACCGAGATCTCTGCTACACCTAGCGGCAGCCGCGTGTTCCTTCATCTCGTTAAACATGGGTGAATTGTGCGCTGTCGTTATGAAAAATACCATTAATAATATAAATGTGACAGTAATGGTCTGTCTGTCTGTTATGCTGTCACGGCTAAACCACTAAATAGAAAAAAAAAACTTACTTTTTACCCGCGATAAAATTAAATGACCTCTATACGAACGGAGTCGCGGGCAACAGCTAGTATATTATACAAATATCAAAGGACAGTCTTACATAAATTGAACTCGTCTTAAATCTTAATTGCATGTCTACTTATAGATGGGTACCTACATCAGGTCAGCTGAAAGACGTCCACTGCTGGAAATAGGCCTCCCCCAAGGCTCTCCACTCAGATCGGTCTTGTGCTTTTCGCATCCACCGTGTTCCCGCGATTCTTACAAGGTCGTCACTCCATCTAGTTGGAGGCCTACCTAAATAAATAAAAATAATATTAATATTTAATTAATTGCAGAGACCAAATATTCGTGCATATCTCGAAAGCACCTATTTCGTCTGATCGGGAATGGAATGCGACTGCTAGCGTCATAGAATGGGTCGCACTACTAACTAGGCTAACCGCACCGACTATTTTAAAAGATAATATTTCGGCATTATTCATTATAAAAACTTTATTGAAAGGACGATGGGCAAAATTTTCCCATCACAGGGATAAAACACGTCCCAGTTTATCTTCATCAGATCTTGGCAACATGATGTATTTTAACCATGGCGACGATCGCCTTATTTCTTGGTAAATCATAATCATATCGTATGGAATTTGTTCAAAAATTAACACATTATCGCCTTGCTTGGCTTTAGAAAGGTTTTTTCATTAAAAAAATCCCATCGATTTTGCTACTAAGTAAATTAGGTATTTTGTCTTTTATTAAATCCTAATGAGCATATAGACATACATCCCGTGACTGTTGGAGGGTGGGGACGGGGTCCATACAAAATTGCCCATCCCCCTTTGTTGAAAACCTACCGCCAAACAGCAGTATTCGCATTGTTGTGTTCCGGTTTGGGGATAAGACAGCCGGTGAAATGACTAGCATAGAGGCATTCCGTCTTAGTCCTCAGGGTTGGCAACGCATTTGCAGTCTTAGGATTGCATTGCAGTCTTGTGAATGCGAATGAAAATGGGTCACAGTTTCCACTTACCATCAGGTGGCTTGTGTGCTCGTTTATCTTCTCTATGCCATAAAAAAATATAAAAATAAAATGTAAAGTTAGACTAGTTAAGAAGTATCAAAGAACGGTGAATGCGAACGATTAATTTGGAATCTGGGACAATCATGTATTATTTACTATTACTAACTAAAATTAACTGTCGTTCTTAATAAAACTCACGTACCTTTAATGCAGGTCGTCTCGCTGGAATCTTTGTTTCCTGTTACCCTAATGACGTAAAGCAGCTAACAGTCAGATCTCGAGCTATAACGGGGCGGCCTCCCTCACTAGTACTTATGCTTGAGTACTAGAGTATCTGATTTGAGTGGACACGGAGTGCTGTCACACTAGAGGTGATATTACTGGCACTTTTATGCACTATCTCGAATTCAAAGACGAAATGACGATGGCATGGTTAACCTAGAAATCTTTTTATAGCATTAATGAGTTCCCAAATGAGTAAATTTAACTTTGTGTTTCTTGTGAAGTTTATTGTAAAATTGTTCTAGATAATGTAATTTATATGATTAGATTTCTTATTACTACTACTTATTAGTTCTTGTGAGTTTTGACACATTTTCCTGCTCAACTGCGCATGAATGTATTTATTTTTTGTTTTATGTGAGATTCATTGTTTTATATAATGCTAGATTAAGTTTATTATTATATGAGCAATATTTGAAAAACGGCTGACTGTTGAGTTTCTTGCGGCATTCTTTCTTCTCAGCAGTGGTCTCTTGTGAAGCGCTGGTAGATTTTTGACGTGTAAAAGTGCCCGTGCGGCCTACTTACTGAATAAACATCTTTTATCTTTTATCTTTTTTAAAATTTGTACGCCAGTCCATTGGCAAATTGTGGAGAGCCTATGTTATATAACTTAAGACCATGATGTACACCCACTTTTGACAAATAAACTTATTCATTCATTCATTCAATTCTGAATGAATAGGTAAGTTAGTTCGTGCAATGAAGTTAACGTAATATTTGCACAAGAAACGAAACTATAGTGTAGGGTTCCGAAAGCCGTTACGACAAACACAAAAAATAACATGTATGTTTTTTTTTATATTTCATATTATTTGGTGCTGCCTTAGAAGATTTTTAGTAGGTATAAACATTTTAGTTGTCTGTATCTCAAGAACTAATTAAGTATTTTTAGTCGTGATAAATTTCCTATCAAGTTCGTTATATGTGCTTTCATATACAATAATTTTCATATTTTAACCCTTTCGTTCCGGCAAAGTCATACACAACGTCTACCCAGTTTTCCAGATCCAGTGAAATGATACCTGCTCCACAGTCCTGTAGGCGAGTTAACTCGTCAACAGAAATGATGCTCTTACGTCCGGAAGACGACTTAACTCGGCTACGTAAAACGCTTTTCAGAGCCGGTAGACGAGATAACTCGTTAGCTAATATTGTCGAAATTTTAGTACTTACAGTTATTTTTGTCCATGTTGTTTGTGCAAAACGAAACTATTTAGATACAAATGCGAAACGAATATTCTTGGGGTAATAAGTGTATTTACTTGTTGGTAACATCACAATAACTGCAGCAAATAGATATGGGTCAAGGTCAAGAGTACAGGACGCAACGTGTCCGGTTGTGCAAGTGACTGTCGATTGCCCTAACCCAGGACGTAATGTCATTTTTTTTTAAACGAGTATACTCGTCTACCGGATCTGAGAGCACATTGCACAAGACGAGTTAACTCGCCATCCGGGCTGACTTGTGGTTTTGGCTGTTGAAGGGAGAGGGGGGGACGTAATTAACAAAACTTACCTATACTTTTCGAGTTCAATATTTGCTAAACGGTCCCCCAAATCTAAAATGTATAAGAACACTAGTGGACCCGACAGACGTTGTCCTGCATGATATCTGCCATGCAGGACAATGCCATCTGCCGGGTTTATTTGTAAATCTAAACCTTCCTCGTATCCACTTGAACACACACAAAAAATTCATTCAAATCGGTCCAGCCGTTTAGGAGGAGTTCACTGTCAACACACGGACAGAAGAATTATATATATAAAGAAGATGTACGTAATGATTTTTAGATATCACACTATGTCATAATGTAAAAAAAACCGGACAAGTGCGACTCGCATGCATTCGCCCACCTAGGGTTATGTTATAACTAGGGTTAGGACTTTTGGTGGCATATCGAGGTTCTAGAATCCATGGAGTCGCTTTTTCCTAATTATTATAATACATGACACTTTGATTTTGACCTTCAGTATGATCATATTTCAAAATGAACTAAATACATTTTTAGTTCGGTTATTCCAAATCTACTAATATTTGCTTGTAATTGTAACGCTTTCACATCAGAGACATCCTCCATACCAAAATTAATTTAAATTGGTTTAGCGGTATAAATAAGTAAATGAATTTTGAAGTATTAAAATACTGGAGGCCAAAATCAAAGTGTCATGTATTATAATAATTAGGAAATAGCGACTCCATGATTTGCCACAAAAAGTCCTAACTCTAGTTATAACGTATCATGTAACGTACCATGGGTGTTAAGGTATCTATAATAGACGACAATATCATACTCGTAGATATAAATTCAGGGTTTAAAAGTTTGCTTTTTGTTAAACTTATAACAGGTCAAAGACATAGTCTTAACCGCCTGGAATACAGGCCCTGGATTTCTTGTATCAGTCGTATAGCCAGTTGTCACTACTCCATATTACTTATGTCCTCTCGCGATCTATAAGTAAATAAGCTATTATCCGATCTCTAGTTTACATTATGAGTAGTCTACAAAAAAGAAAAACCGTTAAATTTCAAGTTTTTTTCCAAAGCCATTTTGTTTCAGAAAATGAGTTCAATCCAAGAAGAAAAGCCTCCCGAAGTGGCGAAGAACGTCCGCGAGCTGCGCAACGCCGAGCTGGTCTCCCGACTCCTCGCCGCCACCCCCCCGTACTTGTACAGTTCCCCCCTCCAGCCGCACGCCTTCTTCTTCAGCGAGATGCTGAGGTCTTTCGTGAATGCGCGCCATGGATGCCGGCCGTCGCACTATCACCGGTAATCCCGAATCCATTATATTACCATCTTATCCTTCAACCTGTGGCGACCTAGCGACATCTAACGACAACCGTATCAACCAACTCGCTAAATAACGCCACCAACGCCAGACAGCGGAACTGAGGGCGCTAACGAAGTTTCTACAGCCGGTTGGTGTCCCAAAAATAGCACGTCACAGTGACACTGGAAATTCCCCAGCCTTAGACGAACCAAACCAGCCTAACATGACCTCAGTAAAAGTTGCACCGTTTTCGAGTTATACCAATTTAAAGATTTTTCCAAATTTTCACCTCTTTTGACATTGTAAGTGCTCGCATTTACTGGGATAGCTTTATAATTTAGTTTTTATTATTTGTGCGCGTTTATGAATAGTTGATTAAGATGAAAGAAGCATTATTATGTCAATAACTAATGTAAAAGTTGGAAAAATACTGTAATGAACTTGACTTAAATTATCATCACATAGTAATTTAAACTTTGAACACCTGCCAATTTTATTTTTTTACTACAAACTAAATGAGCAAATCACTTTAAAAACATGCGTATTTTATGCCAATTCTAAAATGGTATGACACATGATATCTTAATGCATAAAAGTAGGAATTCGTATGACATTTGCCAATATGGATTTATGGATCCTCGGAAATCAATGGTAATCATCTAAAAAATTATCTTGTACTCTACGATATCTCATTTGTTTGTGCTCCTTTGAAGAATACGATTGAGTTTTGGTTGACCTTGGTTCAAAGATAATAAAAAACGGGTTTAATGTTCATTAGTTTGTACAGTAAATGTTCGAATTGTTTCCGTCCGACTCTAAGGCACAAATGGCATCTTCGAATAAAATTTCGGTTTAATTTTCGTAAACTGGTGTCCGATATGTCTCGGGCTACATTGAAGACACGTCGCCGTAGTTCCTCTTCGTTACTTATTGGTTTTGAATAAATATTGTCTTTCAAACATCACCAAAAAAAAAACATTTTACAAAGCGAAATCAACTTCCGTTAAGAGTGCCGAGTAGTCGTTTCAGTTCCACAAACAAAATCAGAGTGACCCATGATATCTTAATGCAAAAAAGTAGGAATTCGTATCACATTTGCCAAGAAGGATCCCGGCAACCAAACTAACAAATGAAACGCGATTAGCCGCTTTGCAAGTTTATCATGTAAAGAGTTGTAGGATAGTAATTAATTTATTGCAGTTGTAGCCCTGTGACCCAAACTACTTATAGTTCGTTACCTTGCGTTTCATGACTCTGATTTTGTTTGTGGAACTGAAACGACTACTCGGCACTCTTAACGGAAATTGATTTCGCTTTGTAGAATGTTTTTTTTTGGTGATGTTTGAAAGACAATATTTATTCAAAACCAATAAGTAACGAAGAGAAACTACGGCGACGTGTCTTCAATGCAGCCCGAGACATATCGGACACCAGTTTACGAAAATTAAACCGAAATTTTATTCGAAGATGCCATTTGTGCCTTAGAGTCGGAGGGAAACAATTCGAACATTTACTGTACAAACTAATGAAAATTAAACCCGTTTTTTATTATCTTTGAACCAAGGTCAACCAAAAATCAATCATATTCTTCAAAGATGCACAAACAAATGAGATATCGTAGAGTACAAGATAATTTTTTAGATGATTACCATTGATTTCCGAGGATCCATATTGGCAAATGTCATACGAATTCCTACTTTTATGCATTAAGATATCATGTGTCATACCATTTTAGAATTGGCATAAAATACGCATGTTTTTAAAGTTATTTGCTCATTTGGTTTGTAGTAAAAAAATAAAATTGGCAGGTGTTCAAAGTTTAAATTACTATGTTGATGATAATTTAAGTCAAGTTCATTACAGTATTTTTCCAACTTTTACATTAGTTATTGACATAATAATGCTTCTTTCATCTTAATCAACTATTCATAAACGCGCACAAATAAAAAAAACTAAATTCTAAAGCTATCCCAGTAAATGCGAGCACTTACAATGTCAAAAGAGGTGAAAATTCGGAAAAATCTTTAAATTGGTATAACTCGAAAACGGTGCAACTTTTACTGAGGTCATGTTAGGCTGGTTTGGTTCGTCTGAGGCTGGGAAATCTCCAGTGTCACTGTGACGTGCTATTTTTGGGACACCCTGTATAACACTTCCAACTTCATCCCAATGGACTTCGGTCCCCAGGCATAACACCCGCCTGGAGAGATCTCTCTATTGTCCTCTCTTCCTACAAACCTATCTCCAAGCAGTAGTGTTTGCATTGTTGTGATCTGTTGTGGGGATATGACAACCAGTAAATTACTAGGATATAGGCTTATATCTTAGTCCGCAGTAAATTCACCTTAACTTCACCCAGTTCAAATTAAGCCGAATATTTGCAATCAGGGAAAATAATTCGTGTAGTTTTGTTAATTCGTACAGTCATACCTTGCGGTATCCAGATGAACATACTTAGTCTTCAAGGGTGGGGGATCTGCTGATAGTGTAAGGGGGTGTTGAAGTTACCCATCTTTCTGATTTTTGCTCATATCTCGAATATCTGTACACACAATTACACACATATTTGTTTATAAAATTTGCTATATTCATTTTTACTCTAAGATCAATACTTTAGGGGCTACAGGGTGTTTAAGTTAATAAGTTATAGAATTGATCTTAGAATAGAAATGTAGAAAATTGTATCTAGAAACGTTCTAATTGGGATTGTTCATATTGTTACAATTACTCTTATTCGAAAACCATTTCGAGGAATAGGGTTTTAAAGCCATTCTGCATTATTCAGTTTTTAAATATTTATCTATTTCGGATATTTCGACAAAAGTATACCTATTAAACCATTGCTTGACATTCGTTTTTGGCTTGCAGCCCTCCTAGGTGTATCTTATGGGTTAGGCGGAAACCGCTTGAAATAGTATGTTTTAATACACTAACTGCGTTACGTCACGGTTCTATATTAAAACCAAATCTAAGATCTTCAGCGATTAATTCCCACAATGTATCATTTCAGGAGATTCAAGAGACGATCGCACAAGTACTTCGCCGAAAACGAGGATTGGCGACGGGAGTGGCCAAAACAAGAAGAAGAAAAGAAGGAGCCGGAGACCAGACCTGAGGTTCCTCTGGAGCTGACGGTGGAGAAGCTTCCTCGCATGCGTGAACCATCTCCAAGGAGGTCGTCGCCACGGGAACAGAAACCTAGCAGCCCAGGCCCTGGCCGGCAGTCATCCTTCGTCGACGTTGGCACAGAAGAACTGCCAAAACCTTCACCTTGTGTCAGAACTGACCTACCTTCAAACCTAATTCTACCCCCTCCTCCGCCAATGTGGTATCCTCCACTCTACAACCCTCAATTTGGAGTGGATCCTTTAAACTTCTTCATAGATCTACGCGTTTCTGGACACATTTATGACAGAAAACGGGCCATGGCTGAAGAAGAAGCTGCCGCCACTCAAGAAGCAAGACCTGATGACGTTGATAAGAGTCTGGGCAGGGATTTCGGGATGAAACCACGTCACGTCTCAGCATTTTCCGTTCCTGTCAAAGGAAATGACATTCCAGCGAAGTACTTTGACCACAGTTCAAGGATTGCTAGCGGGAAAATTAATGGGACATCGTACATTATGAAGAATTTGAAGAACGTTTATGATAATATGAAAACCTCTCAGGATGTCAAGGAGGTGTCGAAAGTGGATATAGAGGAGGAGAAGGTGGAGTCGGACCTGGAGGACGATATTATAGACTAGTTAGAAATGTAATTCATTAATCCATTAGTAAAAAATATTATATTCGCCAGTCGTGAAAGACATGAGAAGCAGCATAGATTTGATTCCCAGGTCAGCAGGCAAGCCCTTAAGAGTAATGGACTCCTTGAAGTTGTTTTCTATGTTTTCAAATGATTGAAATAGTAAAAACCACTTTGCGCCTAATAATGCCCTCATTTATTATAGCGCCATCTCACGACAAGTCATTATGCTAGTGAAAACATGTTCCTTTAAATAGCGAAGGTAGTGTAGGCCAGATCTCACAGATGGCGCTAATCACAATATTGTAAGGCTATAATATTTAAACTTATTATTTAAAAGCGATATTATATTATTTTATTATATTCATACCTACGAACTTTTTACCCCATAAATAAGACGAGCTTCTAGTCTAAATAACTTGATGTTGTGATCTCAATTTATAATAATTAGCTTAAGCAATCCTATCTAGTCCATGCTGTAAATATTGTACTTAACTAATTAATAATTCAAATGATATAACTATTTAAATTAACTTATCAGAAATTGTCAGTATTAATCATGTTCTTACTTAAATATCGAATGTAACCAATAAAGTCAAATAGTTGATAAATAAAGTTCATGTAAAACAGTGTATTTATTAACTTCCTATAATGCTGGGGTTCTAATGAATAAGGGTATAAGGTCAATTTGTCTAATTCCGTCTACGGGGTAATACCGTACACAAGCGTTTATGGCCAATCTAAGAACGGTACGCCGTTGCTACCTCTGTTGATAAAGCAGGGGAACTTTTTGGTTCAATCTCTTTAAAAGAGATGGCGCTACGTTGTCTACGATTGAAGAAAACAGTGTTTGAAATTTAGTTGCGCTCCGAACTCGAAACGCGAGTGTTGTGTGATGGTGTTTTCCCAAAGGTATGTTTCAAACCGAACAAGTTATGACTTTGTGAGTGTGCTTAATATGTTCTTTAAGATGTGCGCCAACGGCTTCTTTTTCAAGTGTCAAGTGGGAAAAACCGTCTAAAATTGAAGGGGCAACACCGTCATATGCCGGTAATTCCCCATTCCAGATATAGTCAACCTTTTTGATCAGCTGTTAAATTACTTAGCACTATGTTAGTTTACAGTTTATTTACTTAGTTATATTCTGCTGATTATAATAAGTTATATATGAAAGAATCGTGTGTAGCAAGGAGAGTTTTTGGATTATGTCTTAACCAATCCCGTAGATTACGTGACTCGTCTACCAGTGACGCGATTAGTTTAAAAACGAAACGAATAGAAACGCTAGTTAGCGAAAAGCATCTTGGCTAGAGCCTCTGAAGTGGTTCTGGCCATGCAAAATATTTGTTAACAAGTATAGTATTATCTTTGAAGGATAAGAGTAGGTACTTTATTTGTTAAGTTTTTAGTGTTTTTTTTTTAACTTTAGCCTTGTGTCTTTGAGTTCAGTACATATATACCTATAATTATGTAAGTGTTGACGACAGCCACCGCCGAACTCTAGCCGACAGCGACGTACTTAGACGTGACCCTAGTATATAAGGATACTGTAAATAGTTAAGTTAGTATATAAGTGTTTTATATAGTATTAGGTAGATTTTAGGTATTTAATAAAGATTTTCATAGTTAGTTAATACTCGGATTTGTATACTCGGATGAATACTCGGTTTCGCAGTGAATACTCGGTTTCGCAGTGAATACTCGTTTAGTTTCGTTTAGTACTCGTTACAAGCTCTTAGTATTCGTAGTGTTTCGTACTGCACTCGTCGTATACGGTGCATGCGTGTTTGTTAGTCTCTCTGCCCTAAAGTAAAATCGTTTTTGTTTATATTGTTTAAAGTCTATAGTGTTTAAGTAAATGTAATATCAAAGTGTTTGTCTGTTTTAATAATTTAAATTCATTTAACGTTTTTATCTAGTTTCATTTTATTTCCTCTCCTAATAGTCGCGTTTTGTTTAGTGTTTTTGGAACTCTGAGCTATCGGGGTTAGTCAACTGTTAGCGCGTATCGTCAACAGTTTTATGGTCCTTCGAACCGGATCCGCGAACCAGGATTTGTGATTGTGTTGTGAACCCACGTAAAACCATTAAATATGGTTGTTACGAGGAGCCAGGCGGGCGATAACCTCGAGGACGAGGAAAATCGTCGTCTGATGGAGCAGCGCTTAGAAGAGGAAAGGCAGAGATTACTTGAACAAACTCCGCTACGAGGAGGTAACGTCGAGGGAGCACCCGCGGAACGAGCGGGCCCCCTCAGAACCGGGACGGAAAACCCAACCCTTCGGCGGATGAACCCGATGGGCGACTCACCAGTCTCACCCCCGAACCAGGACAGGGGGGAGTTTAGTCGCAATGTCGGATGGGGTGCGCAGCCGCGGGACACCTACGGAGTGTCACCGCTCGCGCCACCCGCGATCCGAGTACCCGAGCAGCGTATGGAGGAGAGGCTCGCGCAAGGAGCGCAACGACCGGCGGATCGTGACCGCGTTGCGTTTGCGTCGAGGCCTGCATCCGTGGCTTCTACCACGGATCTTAAGGTAAGAAGGCGGAGAGCAGAACTGGAGGCGGCAGAGCAGCTCGCCGAGTTGCACCGTCGTGAGCTGGCGATTCAAGAGGAATTGATCCAGAAACGACTCGCCGCAACCATCGAACAAATCGAGGTAGAAGGGTCCCGGGCTGGAGGGTCGGTCGCAGATCCCGCGAACCGGGTGGGCGACTGGCTCGACAACGTGCAGCCCGAGAGAGCAGCGCCGATACCACGCAGGTCACGTGAAGACTCGCCATCGCCGAGGAGAACACGTGACGACCTAAGAACCCCGCACAGTCAGCGGGAACGATCAGAAGGTAGGAGCCGCGCCATTGATCGACTGACGGATCATCTCGAGACGATGATGAGGCCGCCACCAAGGCAAGTATATGAGTTGCCTATATTTGCCGGAGATCCGAGCGAATGGCTCACATTTTTAAATAGTTACGAACAGTCGTCGCAGCGGTACAAGTTCTCGCCGTACGAGAACGTTGCGAGGCTACGACACGCGTTGAAAGGTGAGGCGCGACAGTGTGTACATCATATGCTCGCGTCATCGACATCACCAGAACTAATTGTCAGAGTGTTGAAAAAGAACTTCGGTAGAACCGATTTGCTGATTGATCGAGCTATCGAGGAACTGAAGAGGATGCCTATAATTGGTCCGAGCGCAACGGATCTAAATGCGTTCGCGACGAAAATCATGAACATAGCATCGACTTTAGTGAACTTAGACAAACGGAGTTACGGAGCTAACCCGTTACTAATAAGGGAGATAACAGAGAGGTTGAGTCCGCATTTGCGCTCGCGATGGTGTGCATATGCGAAAGAAAGATATACTCTAGAACAGAGTGAGTTAATGCTGATGGCTAACTTTTTACTCGATGAGAGCGACGCCGAGTTGGAGTTCTCGCACGCACGGGCGCCGTCAAAGAGGACGACACCCGCGCCACCGATCCAGCGAGACACTCGACGCGCACCGATCCCGGCCGGCGGAGGAGCTTTCCGTCGCCCACAACCACCTAGAGTCAACAGAACCTACACGACAGAAACAGTGAGTAGTTGTTTGTTTTGCGGAGGCGGTCACAATACGCCTGACTGTCGCCGACTTCTTAACATGCCAGTTGGAGCCCGCTGGGACTGGGCCCGACAGAACCGGGTATGCTTTAAATGTGTCAATCGAAAACATCGTCGGGAGCAATGCCCGGCGAGAGGGTGCGGTGTGGACGGATGCCCGCGACCCCACCATCCCGTGCTGCACGAACCCCTGAACCAGCAGCATACATACCAGATGCCACCTGTGCAGGCGCCACCTGTGCAAGCGCCGCTAGCGCCGGCGCCACGCTTTGCTAGGCCGCTAGCGCCGCCCCGCGCATCGTCGGCACGCGCTGTGACGTCACGAGAAAGGACGCAGCGCGCCGCGGCGTGCGCAACGAACAACGAACCGACGGAGCTCTATGATCCAGAGCGGAGCTTCGCGGCGACCTACACGAACCCCCACATGGTCGCAAACATAGTGTTGTTAAAGGTAGTACCTATAATTATTTCGGGACCGCGATGCGAGGTCAAGACACACGCGTTGCTCGACGAGGGAAGCACCGTTAGCCTTGTGGATGAAAGGTTGGCGGAGGCGATCGGAGCAACCGGACCCGAGACACCGTTACACATTCAAGGTGTGGGAAACATGACTTCGAGCCAACGGAGCCGAAGGGTGACAACGCAGGTACGAGGAATCCGAGATGGACCTGTACACGAAATGACGCTGCGGACCGTACCGAACCTAGGCCTACGAACGCAGCGCCTAAATAAAACAGAACTAGGTAAGTACAAGCACCTCGCCGGCCTGAACGAAGCGGCATTTGAGGAAGGAGTGCCGTATGTGCTTATCGGTGCCGATCACTGGCACATAATGATCCCTCACGAACTGAGGACAGGGCGCATGAACGAGCCCGCAGCCCTACGAACCGACCTAGGATGGGTCGTGTACGGTACGGTACCGCGGCTCATCCGAACCGAACATGCCGAGACGTCGCTACACTTAGCGGCGCGTGAACCAGAGCTGGACGAAGCTCTGAAAAGGTATTTTGATATAGACTCGTTGGGGATCAAGTTGATCAACAAGAAACGCCCCCTCGAGGAACGAGCTGAGAGGATTTTCGCACAAACCGTGACGAAAATAGACGGACCCCGCTACGAGGTAGGACAACTGTGGCGGGACGATGAACCCCGAATGCCACCGACGTATGCAATGGCGTTTCGGCGGCTACAGGGGATTGAAAGGAAGATGGACCATGATCCGACCTTTGCGACGGAGTATGCCGCACAGGTCGATAACCTGCTGGTCAAGGGTTACGCCGAACCAGTGGAAGACCACGAACTCACCCAGAACGGGAAAATAGAGTGGTATTTACCTCATTTTGGGGTCACTAACCCCAATAAACCAGGAAAACTAAGGTTGGTATTTGATGCTGCGTCAACAGTCCAAGGACGCAGCCTGAACAATTACGTATTGGAGGGACCAGACATGCTACAGTCTCTACTAGGGATCCTGTTCCGTTTCCGCGAGGGCCGATATGCGTTGACTGCCGATATTCAGGAAATGTTTCTACAGGTGAAGATACGTAAGGAGGATCAGCCCTCACAGATGTTTCTGTGGAGGGGCACCGATCGAGAGGGCCCGCCGAGACGGTACAAGATGACGTCTATGATATTCGGCGCCGCCAGCTCTCCATTCTTAGCGCATAGCGTGCGCATAAGAAACGCGCAAGAAAACGAGGTACGTTACCCTCTGGCGGTTGAGGACATAGTGAACAACCACTACATGGACGATTACGTCGCCAGTTACGGGAACGAGAACGAGGCTATAGAACGAGCCGAACAGGTAGCTGCTTCACACGCGCAAGCAAGCTTTAAGTTGAGAAATTGGAGCACCAACTCAAGTAAGTTGCGACAACGAATACCACCGGAGCTGCGAGCCGAGGCGCCCGCGCAGTTCGGCGGTAAGGCGCAGAAGATACTTGGGATGATCTGGCGCCCCGAGACCGACGAGTTGGCATTCAATACAACGATGATGCGGGTCCCAGCCGAGGTGAGGACGTGCGCTAGAGGGCCGACGAAAAGAGAAATATTAAGTGCAGTAATGAGTGTCTATGATCCGATAGGTCTACTGTCACAGTACGTAATTACGGCCAAGATACAACTGCAAAGATTATGGCAGATTAAACTCGGCTGGGACGAAGAGCCACCAATGGAGGAACGCCGTGAATTCGAACACTGGCTGAGAGCGCTCGACAGTGTGGCTGCACTGCGGGTGCCGCGGTGTTATTTTGACACGGGGGGATCGCCGCGTGAGTTACATATTTTTGTAGACGCGAGCGCCCAGGCTTACGCTGCGGTAGCCTACTGGCGAACCGACGCCGAGGTGAGTCTCGTCGCGGCGAAGGCGAAGGTCGCGCCGACAAAGGCGCTGAGCATCCCGCGACTGGAGCTACAGGCGGCGCTTATCGGGGCACGGCTAGCCCGCGCTATAGCGTCGCATCACAGAACAAAGGTGAGCAGAGTAGTGCTGTGGTCAGACAGCCGCACAGTACTGCAGTGGGTGCGGGACGACGCGCGCCGCTACAGCGTGTACGTATCACATCGGCTGGGCGAGATCGCCGAGCTGACGAACGAGGAGCAGTGGCGCTGGGTGCCCACCCGGGACAACCCGGCTGACGACGCGACCCGCGCGGACAGCGCGCGGCAGGTGCGAGTCAACGACCGGTGGTACACCGGCCCACCTTTTCTGCGGCGGCCCGAGGCGGAGTGGCCGTAGGAAGTTTCGACGACCCACAAAGACGACCACGAAGAGGAGGTGACTTCGTGCCACACAGTCCGACGGGAGAGCGCGCCGCTACCAGACATAGCGCGCTTCTCTAACTATGACCGGCTGATCGGCGCGACGGCACGAGTGCTGCAGTTCATCGAGATGATGAAGAATAAGAACCGCATACCGTTGGAACTCCGGCATATTAAAGGCGCGGAGCACCTCTGGTATCAGAACGCGCAACGGCGAGATTTTGCGGAAGAGCTGCGCAGTCTATCGAAAGGGGAGCCTATCCCGAAGAAGAGCCGGCTGTATGGGCTCGACCCAAGACTGGACGAGGATGGGGTAATGCGCATGCGCGGCCGGATCGACGCCGCGCCAGTGCGTACGTATGATAAGCGCCCAGTTTTGTTGGATGGACGCAACCCATATGTGAGGTTGCTCATACTGCGAGCACATCAACGAGCCGCACACGCCAACAATGAAAGGTTGGTAAATGATCTAAGGCAGCAGTTCTGGATACTGCACTTAAGACCTACAGTACGAGCGGTAGCGAACGCGTGCCAGGTGTGCATCCTGCGCCGGGCGCGACCTCAGGTGCCCGCGCTGGGAGATCTGCCACTGGCACGGATCGAGCCATTCCACCGACCGTTCACAAACGCGGCGGTGGATTACTTCGGACCACTGATGGTGACCGTCGGGCGACGGCACGAAAAGCGCTGGGTGGCGCTATTCACGTGCCTCACAACCCGCGCAGTCCATTTGGAGCTGGCGCACTCGCTGTCCACCGGCTCGGCCATCATGGCGCTAAGGCGCATGGCCGCGCGACGGGGGTGGCCGCGGGTCATCTACAGTGACAACGGAACCAACTTCCGGGGTGCGGACGCGGAGCTGCGCGCCGCCTACCTCGAGTGGCTGCCAGCAATGCAGCAGTACGGGCAGCGGAACGCGATGGAGTGGCGCTTTATACCGCCGGGAGCTCCGAACCAGGGAGGCGCCTGGGAGCGCATGGTGCGCTCCGTGAAGACGGCGCTGACGGCGACACTGACGTCCAGGGCGCCCAAGGAAGAGGTGCTATGGACGCTGCTCGCCGAGGCCGAGCACACTGTGAATGCTCGGCCCCTCACTCACGTATCGGTTGAGGCAGCCGACGAAGAAGCCTTAACACCGAACCATTTTCTACTGGGAGGCTCCACGGGGGTCCCTCTCACTGGCCCTTGTGTGGAAGCCGATCGCCGAACCTGGCGAGCCAGCCAGGCGCTCGCCGACCATTTCTGGGCCCGCTGGGTCCGGGAATACCTGCCGACGCTTGCCCCGCGACGCTCATCCGCGGCGGGCGAGCGACAACTGCAAGTTGGGGACTACGTGATCGTGGTCGACCCCACCCTGCCACGGAACGTGTGGCCACGAGGAGTCGTCGAGACGACCTACCCTGGACCAGATGGCGGCGTGCGGAGCGCGGACGTCCGAACGAGAGGCGGTGTGTTCCGGAGACCGACGACGAAGCTGGCTGTCGTACCGTTGCACCCGGGTCAACATGGCATGTTGACGGGGGGATAGTGTTGACGACAGCCACCGCCGAACTCTAGCCGACAGCGACGTACTTAGACGTGACCCTAGTATATAAGGATACTGTAAATAGTTAAGTTAGTATATAAGTGTTTTATATAGTATTAGGTAGATTTTAGGTATTTAATAAAGATTTTCATAGTTAGTTAATACTCGGATTTGTATACTCGGATGAATACTCGGTTTCGCAGTGAATACTCGGTTTCGCAGTGAATACTCGTTTAGTTTCGTTTAGTACTCGTTACAAGCTCTTAGTATTCGTAGTGTTTCGTACTGCACTCGTCGTATACGGTGCATGCGTGTTTGTTAGTCTCTCTGCCCTAAAGTAAAATCGTTTTTGTTTATATTGTTTAAAGTCTATAGTGTTTAAGTAAATGTAATATCAAAGTGTTTGTCTGTTTTAATAATTTAAATTCATTTAACGTTTTTATCTAGTTTCATTTTATTTCCTCTCCTAATAGTCGCGTTTTGTTTAGTGTTTTTGGAACTCTGAGCTATCGGGGTTAGTCAACTGTTAGCGCGTATCGTCAACAGTAAGTATCGAAAATGTTTATTAACAGTTTTGGATTATCTTAAGAGTTTGATTTACAATAAATACTTAAAAAATGAAACCATTGATTTTTAGTATTAATTAATTTTACATCATTTTATGAGATAATATTTATAAACAATGTTTATATACATCAAAATTAAATTATTATATTTAATAATTGATCGCACTTGCATAAATAAGTAAATCGTATAATTTACACTCATACTTACATAAAAAAGTAAAAAAAAACATTATTTTAAAGCCTTAGTAAAAAAAGTTTAACACCTCTGATTTTAAGAATATGCCGGAATAGCCCCGAAAAACGTTTTTCGCCGATAAAAGCTAAACTCAACTGTATATTTTACCCGTTACAGAACAGATTTGATTAAAATCCTCTATATTTCTTTCCAAATTGGATATCATTTGAAACAACCGTCTGATAATCGAGATATTGCTACTAGCCGGATTTACCCCAAAACCTCGGGAAAATCCGTCTACTGACCATGTTTTAAAAAAATATTTTTAATTAAATATACAAGGTAGTTATGCTTTTTCTTAAATATGGTTTCAATAGCCAACTAAATTCTTAGTCAATTCCATACACAAATTCTAATAATAGTTTAAAAAGACAGCAGTTTTCATCAATCAAAGTCAAACAAAAATAAACTATGCCGGTATTAGACACATTGACCTTAAGTCGAATCACTCGTAATAAAAACGTCTATATGCATAACGTCGGGGATAGTACAACACCGCGTAACTAACAAATTAAATAAGGTGTAAAATACACCTAAGCAAGCAAGTCCGTAAGGTACGTTTTGCAACTTGATGAATTTATTAGTTACGCGGTATTGCAGTATCCCCGACGATAAGCGGAATATACCAGACTTATACCCTTTTTCAATTGATTTTCGGAACACTTATACCCTTTTCAATAGGACCTAGAATTTGGTCTGAGAGTTGGCCACGGAAAAAGGGTTTATAGAGCAGTGAATTAGGTACCTTTATAGGTAGGTAATCAGGATTCTGTACTCGTACCAACATTGTTCATTGTGCCAGAATCGGGGAGCTGCACATAGGCGTAGTAATAATAAAAAAAACTAAATATCATATCTCCAAAATTGCTTTCACGATTCATGTTGAAATATTTGGGTAGGTAGGTACCTATATTATATACAGGGTGTAAGGGACGGCTCACCGAAAACTGAAACCATAGCTTCAGACCATTGTACTGAACTGAAATCCAGTGGAAATTTTCCCGGGAAAACGAAAATTTTCTCGTTGGTTTCAGTTTTCGGTGAGCCGTCCCTTACACCCTGTATAGGTATATATACAGGGTGTAAGGAACGGCTCACCGAAAACTGAAACCATAGCTTCAGACAATTGCACTGAACTGAAATCCAGTGGAAATGTTCCCGGGAAAACGAAAATTTTCTCGTTTTTTCGTGAAAATGCCGTTTTCACCATTTTTTTTACATAATGAGCTTCAGTATGTCATAATATGTTGTCCTAGATCGGTTTATATGCAAAAACATGGAAAAAAAAAACGAGAAAATTTTCGTTTTCCCGGGAAAATTTCCACTGAATTTCAGTTCAGTACAATGGCCTGAAGCTACGGTTTCAGTTTTCGGTGAGCCGTCCCTTACACCCTGTATTACCTGATATTACGCATTTGTATAAACCTCGTAAGGCCCACCATACTGAAAAAGGGGAGATTTTTGTAACTGGGACTGAATCTACAATCAAGGGAATAAAGTTCAATTGCGATTGTTCGAAAATGCCATTTTCAGTTAATGAACATAGGAAAATAAACCTTATTCTCATTGAAACAGAGTTCAAAGTAAATTGCCTTGATTATGTAATTCCTATTGCACACTGGGCCGTACGAGACGATGAATTTGGCGTATTTTTACCAAAGTTTTCTAGTTTTATTAACGTGAAAAGTCCAAGCTTGGTGTTGTAAAGGGGTTTGTTAATTTTTAGAAAACGACTGGCAGAAATGTGATTATGAGTTAACCTTTCGAAACCCGATACATATAGCGAAAAAACAAAACAGTCATTAATGTCTTAAGGGCCGTATTAATAAACTGATCTCAATTGTAATGTTCGTCTCAAGATGTGTCAAAAATGACAGTTCTCTATGGGTTGACGTTTACTTTGACGTAACTTGTGACGGGCATCTCACCCGAGATGAGTTTATTAATACGGCCCTAAATTAGAATTCAAATACTTTTTGTTACTGGCTCCTTTGGGAGCCGGCGGGCACCGAAAGGTTAAGAGGATTATAAACCCAGAACTGACCCGACGCTTAAATCGCGTGGCAGTGAAACAACCATACAAATTCAGCTCCGGGCGATAACGTTTCTTACCCCTTAAATTAAGTCCTGATTTCCACAATTTTTGAATATTTTGTATTTGTTATAAAAATCTAGGTGTGTTCGTTTCCAAAGAATCTTTTCTTAGTAAGGAGACATACAGACCTTAGTTTCTCATAATAATCTACGACGTAAAAAATTGGGCTAGGTTTAGATTTTCAGCTTCACAAACCTCTTAAGTAAGAAGGTACATTTGAAGAGTCAGCTCATAAATCCAGTTTAACTGGCACAAACCTCCAAAAATAGCAAATTGAAAGAAGTGGAAAATAGGTAGTCTAACAAAAATCTATAGATACAGTATAAAATATGCAGTACCTACACAGTCGACTACAATCGACTTTTGAACCTTATTAACCATTACAATGCAATGAGGTGAAGAAGGGGATGCTATACACACTTGTCGACACACCCCGAGACAGGCCAAAAGCGTGTGTGCAAATATTATCGTCGGTGAAACTGCTAAACCGCGTAACTGACAAATTTATGATAGAGCCAAATAAAAGTCTGTCTTATTAAAAGGTGCATTTTGCTCGTTATTTAAAATGTTACTTACGCGGTTTTGCAGTTTCACCGACGTTATAATATAATACATTACTTCAGAGACCGGGAAATTGGCTGTTGCGGGACGAGTAGAGTTAGCGTGGCCGAGACTCAGTGGAGGTCGCGCTACATCCGAGTCCAGCAACCGCCCTTCACTGCTAAGGCTTGTATACACTCGCGAGCAAAAAAATCGACTCAAGCTGCACGTTTGGGTTCTCCGCCCAGTATCTCTTGACCTATTCAGAATATCTTTAAAAAAATGATACCAAACGAAAGCTGATAATGTAACGATTTAAAAAAAACAAGAACTCTGGGAATCCGCCCAGGACTTTCCAAGTTATGTCTCATTTCCCGATATGTGGATCATTTACTCGTTCCGAAACGTACAAGGTGTGCCCCTTTTGACCCCTATAAATATGGGTAGGAGGGGGAAATGTCATCAGTCACTTATCAGAAGTTGACCGGTACCTACACATCTCTACTAACGACCTTACTCGGAAACCCTGAAGAAAATGGATACCACCATGACTGAAGCCGCCCAAGTCGTGGCCTTGCTGGAAGAGGGACACAACCAACGCTTCGTGCCTGACCAGCTGAATTTAAGCCAGTTAGCAGTAACCCGAGTTTACCGACGGTTTCGGGAGACTGGGGCCTTGACACGAAGACCAGGTTCTGGCCGCCGGAGGTGCACATCTGAGAGGGATGACCGCTTTATCGTCACTTCCTCTCTCAGAAATCGGCACCAGACCGCCGTTACTGTCAATCAGCATCTTCGGCATGTACGAGGGGTTACTGCCAGTGAGTGGATAGTAAGACGAAGACTCGAGGATGCTAACCTGACCCGAAATCGGCCCGCCACGGGCCCCAGACTGCTCCCGCGTCACCGCCAAGCACGCCTGGAATTTGCTCGTCAACACGAAAATTGGACCATTGAGCAATGGACCAGAGTTCTTTTTTGTGATGAGTCCAGGGTGTGCTTGAATGGCTGTGACAGACGAGGAAGAGTCTACAGGAGGCCAGGAAAACGGTATGCACAATGCTGTTTCAAGGAAACAGTTGCCTATGCTATGGCGGAGGTTTCGTCAGTGTGTGGGCGGGCATTTCCATCGAAGGGCGTACAGAGCTCGTTTTCGTACCTGGTGGGGGCCGTGGCGGTGGTTTGACCGCTGCCAGGTACATCACTGACATCCTTGAGGAGCATGTTGTTCCTTACGCCCATTTTTATGACGAGGGGTTCGTCCTGGTGCAGGATAATGCCACTTGTCATACCGCAAGGATCACTCGGGCCTACCTTGCCGAGGTCGGCATTCCCACCATGAACTGGCCAGCCGTCAGCCCGGACCTGAATCCCATTGAACATCTCTGGGACTACCTGAAAAGGCAGATTCGGAAGAGGGATCCAGCTCCTTCAAATGTTACGGAGCTGAGGACAGCTCTGCAGGAGGTGTGGGATGCCATCCCCCAGGAGCTTATCAAGCTGATAAGATCCATGAAAAACCGCCTGAATGCTGTGATAAGGGCCAGGGGTGGAAAAACGAAGTATTAATGAATAAATAAAACCTTATTTTCCTTAAAATGCCTTTTATTTTACGATTTCCCTTTTCTTTCTTTTTGTTTTTTTCATGCATCTCTGTAAAACCTGGCTCCTGTCACTTGTGGAAAATGGCATGACTGAAAATTATTATTTTTTAAATCGTTACATTATCAGCTTTCATTTGATACCATTTTTTTTAAGATATTCTGAATAGGTCAAGATATACTGGGCGGAGAACCCAAACGTGCAGCTTGAGTCGATTTGTTTGCTCGTGAGTGTAGTGCTTTTCCCAACAATGCGAGAAAATTTAACACAATTTTTAATAATATTAAACACAGTCCCAAAATTTCCTTGATAAAAAAAAACAGAAACAGGTGTACGATTTAGTATGACACTAAACATAAAACATTAAATAAAATTACACACTTAAACGTAATAAATTCAATTTGTATAAAATACAGTTTAAGTTATAATATTTAGTACGCATTTATGTTATTTCGGCGATTTATTTTGTTTATGAACGCAATTTCTGTAAAAAAAATCAAACTATTTGATACACTTTTAAATACGCTTTAGAACCTTCTACGCTGGACGCAGCTTTACAACATTAAGGTTAACATTTCCGAGCATGTGGGAGAAAAATATAATATAATAATAATATACATCAGGCGTGTGTGTACATACTGCTCTAGTCTAGTCACACTCACTTTTTGTCACGCTTGCTCTCGTCGGTCTCGCCATGTCCTGTGGCCTGTTTTATAAAGCTAAAAATTACAATTTACAGGTTACAAGTTTCCATTTGACACAACCTCGACCAATGACGACCAGTGGCCCGTTTCACGAAGCTACAAGTTACAAATTACAAGTTCACAAGTAACAAGAGCAAAAAGTTACAATTTACAAGTACAAGTGTTTCTGGAACGCGGCCTTCCATGGTAGAATAATAGGATCGTATGGTAATCTCGATTACAAGTGAATGACATCTCGATTTAACAAGTCCCTATTAAAAAAAAGTTTGTTGATGTTTTGACGTTTCTAAATGTCAAATCTTGAAATATTTATATTTATAATCTGTAAATCCGATGATGTCTCCACTCCAGTCTCGCGGAGTCTTCGGAGTTGTCTCTCGTTATCGTTAAAATTTGAAAGTAGGTACGGGAGTTATTTTAGTTATGTAAAGCAACCGGAAATTTTTGAAGGCAACACTTCTAAAAGGAGTGTTGCTTAAGAAAAAAGAATTTTTTGAAGCATTTTCGGCAACCAAGACCGATGCGTGGAAAGTCATACACGCAAAGGCACAGGCTTTAGGATTTGTGCCAAATTCAAGGGATTTTTCATATACCCGTGATGTACTTTCACATTCCACAAGCTTATGAAACTTCACTTAATATTTACAGACAAAATAACAATAACAACAAAAAGCAGAGAATTAAACTCAACAACTAACAATAACAAAATATACAATAACAATAACAACAAACTTTTTTAACAGAAAATTAAACTCAACGACGGTACGACATGAGAGTGACGTTTAAAATCAAACGAGGTAGGTATAAATGATTTGACAGCGACTCTAACAAATTACAAGTTTACTTAGCTCGGAAGCTAGGTAGTTTTTTTTACTAATTGACAAGTACAAGTTGACAATGTAACAAAATTTCCGAGAAACGTTAGTTCGATTGAAGCAATTTCTAACAATAAAATAAAAAAAATGTCTATGGTTCAAATTTTACACTTGTAACTTGAATTTTACAAATTGTAGAAAAGTAGCTTCGTGAAACGCTTGTAGTACCTTTTTTGACCAATGTGGCCAGTTTACACTTGTAAAATTGTAACTTGTAGCTTCGTGAAACGGGCCACAGCCATTTGAGTAGTGTTGCCAGTTTAGACCTGTTAAATTGTTAGAGGCCCTACTTTGAAAATAGAAGTTTGAAGTTACGTTAGATCCATCCCTGTCACTTGTCATTCGGGACTATATCGAGAAAAAGAGATGGAGCTAACGTAACTTCTAAATTCGATTTTTTAAGTACGGCCTCTGGTCGCGTTTGGTTTGGTTGGTTGTGGCGCACAATAATTAAATAACGTAGGAATGCTAGGATGGAATATAAAGTTGTTTCAATGTTTTTTTATGTTTTGTCAAGAAATTGGATGTTCATCTCAATTGGCGGCAAAAGGCTAACATATGGCTCAATTGCCCAGTATTCTGTAGCAAAGGACCTATATTTAAAAACAAAATATGACATATTAAAATGTTACCAGTACAATTAAAATTATTCCGTTTTGTTTTAATGAAAATAAAAATAATTTTTAAGTTCACTTCTTAAAACTAATATAATTAATTATTATTATGTTAGCTTCCTATGATTCAAGCCATGGAATAAGTAGGATTGTAAAGTTTTGACATATTTCTTAATATTTTAAATTATGCACCTAGCAACATTAGTCACCACGCGATTTTCTTTCTGGATTTGCTTGAACTTCTTCTGTTCGATTTCAAAGGATTTTCACGTTTTATTTCATCAAAGTTTTATCAAAATGTTTGGACAACAGCCCATTTTAGTTTTGAGTAAGTTTTGTCTTGACTAAACATATTTTTTTGATTAAAACTTGTAATATCATTCATTGTTGAATCACCATTTCAGGTCAAAATACAAAACGTGAGTCCGGCCGGAAGGTTCAGCTAGAAAATATCAATGCTGGGAAGGTGAATATGACTTATTAACAGATTATACTTCAAATTTCCGTGATGTAGATTGTATTTCAGTGCTTATTCTGTCCATTTTGTGTTTATTTCAGACTATAGCGGACGTTATTCGAACATGCCTCGGGCCCCAGGCTATGTTAAAAATGTTGATGGATCCCATGGGAGGCATCGTGATGACCAACGATGGCAACGCTATCCTCCGTGAGATCACAGTACAGCATCCGGCCGCCAAATCCATGATAGAAATCGCAAGAACACAAGATGAAGAGGTTAGAATTTTGATTATCATTATTTGGTATTAGAAGCAATTTGCATTGGTTCTTAACTGTCAAAATAGTTAGCCAAATGCCTTTGGCATTATATTTTAATTTTGCTCATATAATAATATAGCTTTAAGATTTTATTTCTACTTATATTGTAACAAAGGAATCATAGATGAATTTAAAAATACTGTGAAATTTGGGTATTTGGAAATGCTGTGTATATTTGTAATTGGCTTGTACACTATACATAATACCCTAACCTGTTACTATGATATAAATGATTTCTGTATTTGCTGTAAGTGTACCTTTATATTAATAATTAAAAAACATTCCTTAGATTATTACATACTTCAAATGTATGCAGGAAGTTCAATATACAGTACTATAGTCCCTTTGTTGTTGGATTTGAGGAATATGCAAAATAAAAATAGTCCAAACATAAAAAATAACATGCTGTCTCTGTCTTATCAAAGATGGAACAGGGGGGACTGAGTAAGTTTTCCCAAAGATTACAACTTTACAGATCCATTTCTTGTCTTGAAAATCCCTAGTGCACAACTTTCATCCACATTGTTAATGGTTGTTTTTCCAGTATGGGATTACAAATAAATGAATATTATGGTACATTTAGTGACTTTTTGAGATGTAGTTGTAAAGCGATCTGGTTGTATTGCAATCTAGGCACAAAGCAATGTAGCCAGATTGTGATGTAGTCACAAAGCGATCTGTTGATATTAGCTACCCAAGATGTGGATAGAAAGTTTCTATAACAAATATATAAATATTGCTGGCAATAGAGGATAGAGGATATTATAGTATATGATAGGATAGTATATCCCCTATCCCCATAGTGCCCTTTGTTTGTCTCAGAAATCAATAACTTTTAATAGCATGTTGCCCAGATATATTTTTTCCATATTTAGATGTATGGCCCTATGTTCCTGTGTAGTAACAAAATTCTTTCTTCCATACCTTTAATTGTAACATTAAAACGTTGCTTTATCATGTTGGTATAAACTGTCAGTCTCTAAAAAATAAATGGTGTTTTTTTCTTGCAAAAGCAGTTGTATACACCATGTTTTTTTTGATTTACAATAACTTTAAGGGAACATTCTCAAGGTCAAATAAAGTTAATTTCCTGAAGACGGACAAATGATAACTATTACGGTTTTAAAGACATTTAAT
Organism: Acleris emargana; assembly: GCA_927399475.2. Classification (NCBI taxonomy): domain Eukaryota; kingdom Metazoa; phylum Arthropoda; class Insecta; order Lepidoptera; family Tortricidae; genus Acleris; species Acleris emargana. The sequence continues at coordinate 14,549,046 of OV656853.1, read as the reverse complement.
TTTTAAATTTAATCAGTTAATCACGTTGAACTGGTGTAAAAGACTTAATTGTGTGTGTATACAATATGTCACGCCAACATTGATGTATTTAAATATGTCAATGTTGGTGCTGACTATTAGTTAATTCTAAATGCCCTTTTAGAATGACCAAAGATACATTTAATTACTTAGTTCTAATTTTTTTTTTTTTTTTGCAATATTTAAAAATCTAATTTACCACTTAGTTTCCGTGAATGTACCTATAGTCTATCTGTTTAGGTACTTAAATAAATGTAACCAAAAAAATCACGTGACATAGTTGGTCAGCCAATAGGAGGCGAACATTGATACGTCAACGCTCGACGGAACAGTTTTGATTGGCTAATATCCAGAACCGTGATTTTTTTGTTTACATTTATTTAAGTACCTAAACAGATAGACGGTAGTAATATGCCGAAGTTATTGTATATCAAAAAAAACACAGTGTATAATGCCTACACTCCTTAAAAAGTTTGGTTGCATTGCTGTAAATTAAGGTTTTGAATCATGCAATAGTCCCCTTGGGAGTTTAGTACGAGTTTATTTTGGTTCTTGCTAAAGAACACTGGGTCGCAAGCTATGTATAGAAAACCTTTACCTTGGTTGCTAGGAGGCTATGTTAAGTTAGTAATTTAGTATGAGTAATTGCAAAAAGCTTGTATTATATTTGTAGATTATACGAATTGCTAATATTTAGTCATATTTGTGCCTTGTACAGTCAGTACAAAGAGATGTATCTATCCACTTTTTAACCTTATTGCATTGTAATAAGGTCCAAATGGGTATCTCTTTGTAGCCGACTGTATCTCAATAACTAAAGTTGTAATGTTTCTTTATATGACAATAATGATAAATGTAAAATTTAAATCCATTCTTCAGGTTGGCGATGGCACCACATCAGTAATCATCCTGGCTGGCGAGATGCTAGCAGTGGCAGAGCAATTCCTCACCCAGAACATCCACCCCACAGTGATCATCCGGGAGTACCGCCAGGCCCTGGAGGACGCCGTCAAACTGCTACAGGACAAGATCTCCATCCCCATTGACATGAATGACAAGGAGAAGATGAAGGATGTTGTGAGTATTTATAAATATTATGCAATATTTATGATTTTGGTTAAAAATAAGACTATACTTTAATAATACGGAATTTTATGCTTAAACAATACTTATATTATAAATGAGAAAGAAACTTTATGTTCTCTCAGTGAACTCATTGCTCTGATTTTAATTATTTAATTATTTATTTATTAAAGTAAAAATCAAACAAACTTTTACAAAATATCAAAAACTGCACCGTTAAACCACAGTTTGGTTTGACATTTGGCATGGAGATAACTTAAACCCATAAAGGTCAAGGGCATGTTTTAAATATAAGAAAGTTCAAGTTTCTAAGAGAATGCTGCGCGGTTTAAAGGGAGGTCACGTTACCATAGCGATCCCATAGTTACCTGCGTGGTAACCGCCATATTGGTTCATTTTATGTGATGCTGATTATAAACAAATACAGATGAAGCATTACTCATTTTTTGTACTTGAATGATTAACTGCGTCAGTGGTGTGAACCCTCTTGATAAAGAGGTCGTAAAAGATTTTGGATGACTTGTTTATGCAAATAAAATTATTTAAATTTGATTTGAATTTGACTAGATTGATTTTTGCTTTTTAGTAAAATCATAGCTAAAAACACTGCGGATTCCAATAGTGTATTTACAGCGCGAATGCTTTTAAAGTAGTGTCTTGTTAATATTTATTATTTAGATCCGTTCTTGTGTGGGCACTAAGTACGTCGGCCGCTGGGCCGACCTTGCCGTTGACATTGCGCTGGAAGCTGTCAACACTGTCATGATTAATGAAAATGGCCGTGTGGAGGTTGACATCAAAAAGTAAGTGTTTTCCTTTTCTATTATTTTCCCCTCCTATGTTTGTTTAGTTTAACATAAATTCTAGATTTGTGAAACATACAGTCGCCACATAGGTGCATGATGGATTAACATTGCTTTTATAGTTACTTTCATTTAAAATTAGCTAAAGCCAGTGACTTTGCCTTGCCTGCTTACATTTCATTGTCATAGGGAACTTAAATTTTTGCTAAGTACTAAAAGTACTGTTTGTGTTAATCCTGGACATGGAATTCCTTTGACATTGCAAACTTCATACAAATCCACTAAAAATCTGCACGAAAATAGTAAAACAGGAATCCTTTTGATTTCTGTCTATTTTTGGCTATCTTAAAATAATAAAACAGTAAATTTTTAGCACAAATCTGTGCGTAAACATATGAGGGGTTAATCATGATGAAACTTGATTTGTAGCTACGCGAAGGTAGAAAAGATCCCCGGCGGCACCGTGGAGGAGTCCCGCGTCCTGAACGGCGTCATGTTCAACAAGGACGTGACGCACCCCAAGATGCGGCGCCACATCGACAACCCGCGCATCATCCTGCTGGACTGCCCGCTCGAGTACAAGAAGGGGGAGAGCCAGACCAACATCGAGATTGTTGGCGAACAGGTATGGATGACATTTATGGAAGGATCGTGTGCAGGGTCTGTCTATGTTGCTACCAACATCGTACAATTTAACCTGTCTACTAACATCAATGGTAGAGTCGCTAGGCTAGGCTTAAATCGCGTAGATATAAAAAAAAAACATACAGTTTTTTCTCCAAACAATAACGTTTCTCACCCCCTAAATCAAGTCTGATTTCCACGATTTTTGAATGTGTTGTAGTTATAGTAGTTATATATAAATATTTCTTTAACAAATTGAATCTTTTAAAACTAGATTTTCAAGTTCAATTTGTTAAAGAAATATTTTCTTGGAAAGAAAAACGCATAGACCCTAGTTTTACATATATCTACAAAATATTTTAAAATTGTAAAAATTAGACTAAGTTAAAGGGGAGAGCATTTTCTCTTAAGCGTCTGTTCACTATTCTCTTAACTAATGGATGTGTGTAGCCCAAAACCGACCACCGTAATGAGCCTTGGTACAAGCCTTTGTCCAGCATGGGTCTTTTGGATTATACAATAATAACGGTCCTTTGAAGGCATCGTGAATTGTCTCAACCTACGTTACCTAACCTTAGAATATCTCCTCAGGACTTCACGAAGCTGCTGCAGCTGGAGGAGGAGCACGTGCAGCGACAGTGCGCCGAGATCATCGCGCTGAAGCCCGACGTGATCTTCACGGAGAAGGGGGTCTCGGACTTGGCGCAGCACTACCTCGTCAAGGCCGGCATCACCGCTATTCGAAGGTATATTCATAAACTACATTCCGATGATTGTTGTCCCCTGGTTGATACAAAGTAATTTATTTATTTATTTTACAAATAATTGTTTCTTGGAGCCGTTTATAAAAAGGCTTACATACTATTGCTTAAAATTAGACCTGGAGTTTCCTTTAAGAAAAAAAAATACAGTCTGTGACCAATGAAAGTACACGAAAGGAAATAAATAAATTTTGATTTTGGGTAGATAAATTAGTACATGTTGTGCCGATCCCAAACAAGTTGGGATAAAGGCAAGAGAATGATGATGGTGGTAGATAAAATTAGTACAGAATATAAAAACATATAAAAGAAAAATTGTTATCGAAAAGCATTTTTAAGAGAAATGATAGTGCAGTTAAAATGACAATGCTTTCAAGTTTCTTATTGTCGTTAAACAGCTTGCAGGCACGCCTAATGAACATATTTTGTGCGTAACGCGTTCTCCGACGGGAAATCGAGAACAATTCTTTTTTACGACATTGGCGCTGACGTCTACTTGGGACTCTAAAATGGATTTGATGAAGTAGTGAGGGGACATTTAATTTATTATTTCAATATATGGGGGGGGCGGTGTTCCAGGCTGCGCAAGACAGACAACAACCGGCTGGCGCGCGCGTGCGGCGCCGTGATCGTGAACCGCACCGAGGAGCTGCGCGAGGCCGACGTCGGCACGCTGGCGGGCCGCTTCGAGGTGCGCAAGATCGGGGACGAGTACTTCACCTTCGTCACCGACTGCAAGAACCCCAAGGTACCACCCCTGCTGCTGCCTGTACACTAGCTGCTCGTGCTTGAGGACGAACTAATAAAAGATCAAAGTTAATAAAGTAACTCCTGCAAAACGTATTCAATGAATGGCGCCAAAACTTAGCACATCACCGCGCATGCGTTAAAGCGGGCGCTGTCACAGACGAGTAAAAATTGGACTGAAAACTTTTTGTAATGCTGTAAAAATGACGCGAACCGCATGTGCGTTCCATTATAAAAAAAAAATGATATGGAACCTCGTTGGTGACATTAACTTTTCGGATTAACTCGTATCGTAATGGTAAAAAAATTACTTTATTACATTATTTTGTTAGACAAATAATGTTATTAAGTGTTTTTTTTTTAATTTCGGTATTGTGTTTATAAAGTATGCCAATATAAATTCGTTTTGAAGATTATAATTCGAACTTTACGATATGAGAGTAGATAAATATTGGTTATAGTTTGGCTATTATTTACCTGTTTATTTTTCCCCAGGCGTGCACGATCCTGTTGCGCGGCGCGTCGAAGGACGTGCTCAACGAGATCGAGCGCAACCTGCAGGACGCCCTGCACGTCGCCAAGAACCTGGTAAACACACGTTCAATCCACCTGCTCTACTTGATTTTACTTTAAAAAAATGACATTTATTCGTGACAAACAACAACTGGTGCCCTGCTAAGGTAAAAGGCAGTTTTTACACAGAATTACTGTAATAATTACTACCTCATAACTGGGTACTAAGGTTGCCATTGTTATGGTGGTTTTGGATGGAAAACTGCCTTTTACCTTAGAACCCCTCTCGTCGTACTTATACTCGTCCCGCGACGGCATGTTTCCCGGAGTCTGCGGTATGTGGTACAGTGGTTGACCGTGCCGCAGGTGCTGAGCCCGCGGCTGGTGTGCGGCGGCGGCGCGGTGGAGATGGCGGTGGCGCACGCGCTGGCGGCCAACTCCGCGCACAACACGCCCTACCGCGCAGTCGCGCAGGCGCTCGGTTAGTACTACCACGACCAGTACAGTGCATTACTAAAATTCGCAGTCATTAGTTTCCTGCGATCCTTACCTACTTACTTTTTGGATGTTTTACTTTTAACCTTTAATCCAATATTGGGAAACTATTTTCCACTTCATTTGTATTTTCCACTTAAAAAAAATACTTGTTTGATTAAGTGTTAAAGGTAGCAGCTTATTAGACTCACCCGGCCCCGGACCTGGTTAGTTTTAAAAACGTTACGGAGCGTAGTCGATGTAGTGAGCGCATGCCCATACAAATCCATATAAAGAATACTGACCGCCTCGAGCGTAGGGATATTGATAGGGTCCCGTTTGACTCCCTTTGGGTATGGATTCCTAAAAACGAAATATATTTACTTTTTGCAAACGGCCGCATTTTTTTTGTAATGGAACCTTATTGTCGGTATGGCGTCCATTTAACCTGTCTCGGTATATTGCAGAGATCATCCCGCGCACGCTGGCGCAGAACTGCGGCGCCAACACGATCCGCACGCTCACGGCGCTGCGCGCGCGCCACGCCGCGGGCGACGCCACGGCCGGCATCGACGGCGAGACCGGCCAGATCGTCGACATGGCCGCCAAGGGCATCTGGGAACCCCTCGCCGTTAAACTGCAGGTCAGTGCGGCTAGTTCATTTACCCGACTTTCCTAGCGGCTCAAATTTGGGGCACCCTTATCACTTATTTTTAAAAACTACAAAAATATGTGTATTTAGATTTAGATAAGGAGTAAAACCATCAAAACCTATTGGAAAATACCCGAGGTGGTCCCGATTGGGCTAGTTTTAATTTTATTTATTTATTTCTTCACCTTGTGTAGTCACCAGCAATTATATGTTATCTAAAATTGGGCTCAATAATACATAATACTTCTTTTTTACTAGATGCTTTAGAGCGTGTCAGATATGTTCGAGTGTAATATTGAATAACTGTTCCAAACTTTTCAATGATGGAGAGACTCGTTCGGTTTTTATACTAATTTGGTCCTTTCGCTTTAACTGCAATAATGTCATCATTCAAATAGTTTTTTCATAATTTAGTGTCACTGTTGGATTTAACATACGTACTATGTTTATGCAATATATCTGAACACACGTTTTTATATCACCTGAGTTGTAACATAGTGAATCTCACCGCCCGCTTCCTGTTTGCAGGTGTACAAGACCGCCGTGGAGACCGCCATCCTGCTGCTGCGCATCGACGACATCGTGTCGGGCTCCAAGAAGCGCGGCGGCGACTCCGGCGCGCCCGCCGCGCCCGCCATGGGCGGCATGGGCGGCATGGAGTGACCGCGCTCGCGCTCGCGGGCTCACCTGGGGCGGCAGCGGAGACCGAACATGTATGCCGTAGGCTTATAGCAATCGAAATACTATAAAGATTGGGTCGCCTCGCAAAGGATTACGTAAATGGAATGAATGACTGAGTTATAGCTTACCAAAAAGAAGTTTGACCACATTGAATTGCAATAATTTGATCTTTCAATGTTTCCAAACTTTTTCTCCTAGCTAGAAATTGTGCGATGACCGACACCAGAGGTCGCTTTATTTTGTAAAGCAGTATTTCAAACTTCAATAGTGCCTTAGTTGTGCTATTCCTAAACGCAAATACAAACAATTGGTAAATCATTCCTGTGTCAGATTTTGTGGAGCGACCTTCTTTATCAAGTGATGTATTTTATCTAACCACTTTTATACCGTGTCTCCCCTGCCCCGACATTTGGGACAGTAGGCACTTTTAGATAGAACACCTCTTTGTAACAAATTTTTAAATTTACGTTGAATGAAATTCCTATAGATGTAACTAGTTTTTGTTATTTTCAATGTGTGCAAACAATGCACGAGTTCTCGTACCTGTATAAAGTGGATATAGCTTACTAGCGACATCTATCGGAGATTGAAGAAGGTGGAGCATCGGCAAACTTCGTAATTCATCCATGTCGCATACACAAAGATCGCCGGCGTTGCATTAGTTCTGGGTCTGTGGCAGTGTTTTTACGAAATTCTGGATTTCTGGAAGTTTCTGATAAACTGCTAAAGATCAAGTGCAAGATCATGACCGTTTAAATCTTCCCAAAGAGGTGTAACAAATAATTTAGGGATGTAACAAAGTAAAAATATTATTCTATTGTTCTACTTTGTTACGTTTCTTAATGTTTATTTTAATATTAAAATAATAATTAGTACCGAATTCATAGATGGATGTTTATTTGAACAATCGTGACACAACCTTATTTTGCACCGTTATAGTGATGCAATATTAATAACCATTCTAATTTAGTCATCTCTACTACTCAATTATAATATGACTAAAACGAAAACGCCTCTTAAACGCTCTTAAGAATCATTTTGATTTTTCCTGGATGGTTCCAGGAACCCTATGGGCATGTACAAGTTGTATCACCGGTGTGGGAGGGAAGCAGGCCCTCTATCATGCACGTCACTCACACCCACTTAATATTGCAGTCGTCATTACGTCCATTTATGTTCTTGACAGCGGCGATACAACTTGTGACAACATCACATATACATGAAGTATAACTTTCGCTCGTTATTCATATTTTAAATACTTGTTATAGTTAAAGGTAGGTATGAAGGCAATTTTGACATCTGTAATTCCAGTACAAATAACCTCAAACCAAATCCTTAGGGACATGTCGATGCCAGATAACAGATGCCAGATTGTGTTCTTATATTTTTTTTACTATAAGTTACTACTATCAGAGTTTACAAAAATCGCGGGGATCCATTTGCAACGTTAAAAGATGGCGGACGTGTAATTTGTTTTAGACTTTAATTTTTGGGTAATTAGGTGTTCAAAGTTCTTTTCTGATAGTGATTTGTACTTTTTATGCCTTTGTGTCGCACAGTGTTTGAAGACTTGGACTTATTTCGTGTATCTGGCATCTTTCTTCTCGTTTCAAGTGGACTCGCAGTGGTGCAGAGGTTAAAACTATCTTGACCCCTGACCTACAAATCACCGTACAACGTTGCCCCCAATCTTCCTAGAGAAGATTGGATTGTGTTTTATTGCTATATTGATTTATACTTATATATACTTGACACTGGCGAAATCACTTCACGTGGAAACGCCATATCCCGCGGTAGTAGCTGTTCAAGTCGCCGCGGGGGCAAAGAAAGAAGAAGAAGTTACTATCACTCACATGACAAGCGAAATCAGGGTGGACCGCCATTAGTATAAAAACGAAATAACGAAACGCTATAACGAAATATTTTAGTGCATAATGCACATTTTCTTACGCTTGTTTTTTTTGTCAGTGGAAAAGGCGACGTTTCTTTGTTTTATTTTAAACTTATTAAAAATTGAGTTTTGGTTGGTTAAATTACAATGTTGATTATGAATTGATATCTTTTTAAATATCCATCTAGAATTAGGTACATCGTATTTAAGTATCTTAGCTTTCACTGTAAGGCTGGAGCTACCCGTCGATTGGCCGGCGAGTGACCGGCCTAGTGCTAACGCTGCCTTAACCACAGTTCTGAAGGAACGCCCTTATTTCCTACGTATTAAACGCTAGTTTTCATATTCTGTTATTTATGGTCACACGATTTGTGAGGTTTGCATTTATGTTCGGTGCGATCTTGAAATGTTAAAGCGATAGTATTATATGTTTCTAGAATAAATATGTACTAATAATTAGTTGGTTGTTTTATTTGTGTTGCTAATGCTGCTACGAAACGCCTGAATGAATTAATAATTATGGTATTAAATATATGGAGTTAAATACGATTTTGTATGTATGTATGTATGTAAACTCTTTATTGCACAAAAATATAAATATTACAATATAAATATTAAAGTAATGTACAAAGGCGAACTTATCCCTAAATGGGATCTCTTCCAGCTAACCCTGAAGTTAATGAGTAAGGACAATGCATAGGGTTGGACACATACAAGTTTGCACAAAAAATATCAAAAACAGATGATAATACTAATAATTAGAAGAAAAAAAAAAACTAAACGAATAAACGACTCAGGTACTCAAGGTAGGTAAGTAACATAAACTTAGGTACCCACATATAAAATACACATATAATATAATATATATATATATTATATATACAGTGGTGGACATATAATTAGAAACACTTGCGACGTATTTCACATTATACAAGGCACATTGCCGTAAAACTTTTGTTTTTGTAAATAAAACAACAAAATGCATAGAATACGTTCAACAACTTATAATTAATTAAAAAACAAATAAATATCCGAGTTTACAACTACCATTTAGATATTTAGTTACGTACAAACAACTAAACGACAATTGCAGTACCATCCGTCATGGACAAGTAATTAGAAACACTAAAGAAATGAGGTAAAAATCAAAGTTTTAACGTGTCAACGTCAACAATTTCAAATTGTTTATGTAAAATAATGTTTGGTTTACTAAATTTCTTAACAATTAATATTTAGTTGCATAGCCTTTTTTATTAATGACGGCTCTGCAACGACGTGGCATTGATTCAAGTAATTTCATACATTTATCGAGTGGGATCGAGTTCCATGCTTCAACAAAGGCTTCGTAAAGTTCATTTTGACTGGAATTACGTTTAACGGAGACTTTTTTTTTAACGACGTACCACAAATTTTCAATTGGATTTAAATTGGGACTATTTGCAGGCCAGTCTAACATGGTAACACGTTGCTCACTAAGAAAGGATTTAACACTGCGGGCCGTGTTTTGGGTCGTTAATGTCGTTATCGTGCTGAAAGATCCAGGTCACAGGCAAATGGTCGTCGTCGGTGTAGGGAATCATTGTCTCTTCTAACATGTTTTTGTATTGAAATTGATCCATTATACCTTGAATCTTACGGACGGGTCCAACTCCGCAACCAGAAAAACATCCCCATACTTTAATATTACCACCGCCGTGTTTGACTATGCTCCTGGTGTATTTATAATCAAAAGCATGGTTTATTGGACGTCTAACGTAGCGTTTGACGTCTGAATTCACCATATTTATTTTTGTTTCATCCGAGAATAACACTTTTTTCCATTCTCGTACGGTCCAGTTAAGATATTTCTTTGCAAATAATAATCGCTACTCTCGGTGTTGCTTGGTAAGAAGCGGTACCTTTCGAGAAACCCTCCCGAACAATTTAGCTTCCACTAATCTGCGGCGTACCAGTTTCGAGGAAATGTTCCTTTGGTCATCAGGTGAAAAAACTTCATTTCTAATCTCGTTGGAGCCTTTGAACGGGTCTTGTTTAGCTACACGTATTATTTGCGAATCTTCCCGGGGAGATGTTTTCCTTGGACGAGCCTTTCTAACAACACTTTTAGTAGTTCCGTTAGTTTTATAATGAGCAATAGCGTTGAAAACTTTCTTCACAGAACATTCTAGATGTTTAGCAATTCTTCTATAAGTCCACTTTCGATCTAAATGTAATTTAACGATTAATTGCCTGGTTGACTCGTCACAACTCTTATTTTTACCCATTTTTAACAATACTTATTATTCACGTAATTTTCCAAATTGACGTTTAATTGCCGCCGAAACAACAGAAAAAGCGTAAAAAGAGTTTTTTTTTTAGTTTCAAAAATGGAACGAACCATGGATTCTGTTTCTAATTAGTTGTCCAAGCGGCCAGTAATAGAAATTCAACTATCATGATTTTTAAAATCTTTTAATAATTAAAGATAGAACAGATTTACTTTTTTAAATATTTTATGAGTTTTTTAACTCATTGGCTATATTCTGGCATAGTCAATAGTGATTTAATCAATATAATTTTTACTCATAACGATAGTTCATTCTGTGTTTACCTAAGTTTTATGTACTGTTTCTAATTATATGTCCACCACTGTATATATGAATATATATAACTATAATCATTATAGGAACTCGGCTTCACGACTCATTCAGCCACAACGTTTTTAAATTTCGCTTTAGAGCGACTACAGTAGGTGATTGTCTTAAGGACAACGGAAGCTCATTCCAAAGTTGGACACCACGGACTGCGAAGGATTTGGCATAGAAATGTGTTTTATTAGACGGAACCGCAAGGGAAAGATTGGCACTGGAACGCAGGCGATGACCGCTGCCGCAGGCTAAATAGCTAAATCTTTCAGAAAGATAGGGAGGAGAAGAAGAATCGAAGAGGACATTGAAAAGAAGTGAAAGTACATGTAAATCTCTACGGCGGCGGATAGGAAGCCATTTCAGCTGCGCACGAAACATCGACACATGATCGAACTTCCTCAGGCCAAAAACGTATCGGATGCAAACGTATCAAATATATTGAACCATATCAAGGTGTTCAAAATTATCTGAGTTCTATTATATTGTAAACGGCCATACATTTGCACTTTAATCGATCTTATTGAACTCCACTGTGTCTTTATGATGAGAATAAGATTTTAGCTATACGTATTTAGTTCAACATGGTAACGTTATTCCTGATCCGCACCACTGCACTGGTTCAACGCCATTGGCGGATCCATCATGGTTGCCAGCGCAAAATAGACCAAGTGTCTATGAAGCAAGGTTGACATTCGCTCTAGTTTTCACCTATCATTGGCTTGTTAGCGACTTTTGTATTTGACATAGCGATGAAAGGGTGAAAGATGTGGGAGTTATAGTTGAGTCTTTGCAAGTAACTAGTTAGCTGCCACCTTAACCTTATGCCGATAAAAACCAAATCGTTCTTGACCTGCCCCAACCACGAGTTAAATGCTCTGTCCCTCGCACTCTATACGAATACTGCGAGGTCTGCGAGCGACAGCATTAGACTCGCTAGCGAGTACGGTAATTGTAACTCATGGTAAGGGTATTGTAATATGTAGTATTGTCAATGGAGGCCGAGTTAAAAACAATACCATAACAGGTCAAATACGATTTGGATTTGACCTAGAATGTAGGCAGTGCAGTAATGTTAACATTGGGGTGCCCCGGTGCGGGGGTAAGGCAACTAGTATAATGACCAGACCTAGGAATATATGGGGCAAAATTAAATGACAGCTAGGGATTGCCTATATCGATAAACTTAACTATCGATACTTTTCCCATATACTAGTGATCGCTACAAGTTTTGCTTGTGAAAATACAAAATGTATTGACAGTATGCAAATGAAACAAAATAGCAATATAATTCTGGTTATTCTTTATTTTAAAACGATTTTTAACCTCCACTCATCATCATGTTTTTTTCCTTATTGCGTATTTCTGAGTGCCTGTCCCATTTAGGTTCTAATGTTAAAATAAACGATCAGAATTAGTTAGGAGTAAAAAAAAAATTATGATGATGATGATTGAAGGTTAAAAAAATCTTTTAAAATAAAGAATAACCAGAATTATATTGCTATTTTGTTTCATTTGCATACTGTCAATACATTTTTATTTTTACAAGCAAAACTTGTAGCGATCACTAGTATATGGGAAAAGCATCGATAGTTAAGTTTATCGATATAGGCAATCCCTAGCTGTCATTTAATTTTGCCCCGTATATTCCTAGGTCTGATAATGACTATTGTAGGGCCATTACCAACTGACCATCGGGGCAATAAATCATTTTATCGGAGTCTCTCGCTCGTACTCGCCGAGCTTATGGCGAGCGTTAAGGATGCGTGTAGTACCAGCGTTATCTTGTATCCCTTACGCTCGCCATAAGCCCCACGAGTACGAGCGAGAGTCCGATAAAAATGATTTATTGACCCGATGGTCAGTTGGTAATGGCCCTACAATAGCGCTAGAGGCATTTCATCTTTGTATGTCTGTATTTACAGGCTCGAGATTGCCATCGTAAGATTCCAACATGTCTATGACTCTTAGAGCTCACTTGTTTTGTATCCCACGTAGCCTGTGCTCGTTTGCCTTCTCCATGCCAAAAAAAAACTATGAATAATGTCATTAAGTATTGACAGACTGATGGAAGCAGATAATAGGTAATGAGCGCCGGCGCATAATTCGCGGCGCGACACGCTTGCGCGTGCCCTTTGTTGTGGCCATATTTTAAAACGACCCGTTACGTGCGGTGCGTTTCCATTGAGCTTTAGTAAATTTCCATGAGACCTATACTAGGTACTCTGTAGCGAATGCAAATAACTGGTTATTACCGGTTTTAACCGGTTATTTTCATACAAGATCGGTTAATAACCGGTTATATTGCATTCCCTAGTACTCTGTACTTGATCATTATTGCCCTCCTACGGAAAAAAGGCACATCTACTATATGAATAGTATAGCACTTCCAACCTTATTGTAACCTTTGAAAGTTTCATTTGCTTCTATGAATTAATTGCACTCGTGCCTTTTCTCTGTAGGATTGCAGTATAGGGAACTGGTGAACCTTTCAGAATAAAAAATCGTAACGATACAACTAGCCAGTATGTAGCGACACAACTTGCGATTTTAATGATCTTGACTGACTGTCGAGTTTCTTGCGGTGTTTCAATTCAGCAGTGTTCTAGGAAGCGCTTGATAGATTTTTGACGTGTTAAAGTGTCCGTGCGCTTAGGTTTCAATAAATCTAAATTGCATAATGCCTTATTCTCTAATTTGACGAAATTTCAAATTGCCATGGTCCCTGTAAAACCTTTATATCAAATTTAACTTTGATCTAAAAACTTTAATTCCCGAAATACGTAACATACATATAAAGCTTAGAGACTTACAAACTCTAAGCGGCATTATTGCAGTGTTCATCTTGACTGAGATGCTAATCTTAGGACTCGTCAGAAATGTCACTTTTTCTATGATTACACGTTTACTACGACGCGCCTTGAGATGGGTATCATAGATCAGATTATTAATAAGGTCCTAAGTGTATCTTAATTTTGTGTAGCTACGTGTGTACTTACGAACTTGTAATTGGTTTTATGTGCAATAAAGACTTTACATACATACATAATACTGGATTTCAACAGAATGAAAAGCAGGTGGCCTGTGTGCTTTACCTAAAAAAAAAATGCTAGCGGAACCGATTGCCATTTGACGGAAAGGTAGAGAAACGACCAAGGAAAGCGCAATGTTGGTAGTTCCTAAGAGGTGGACCGGCAATCTGATAGGACCCTTATCTTATCTTACTATAGGTAACAGCTGGATACGAGTAGAGTAGCAAAGTTTTTGCGGGAGGGACAGGAGTGAGAGATCTTAGGGGAGGTCATGTATGCAAGGCCGTCTTTAACTATGCTGGGGCAATTTGGCACACAAGGATTTGGGGCCCGGGTGCTCACTTTTAATCACGCCTGTTTCCCAGAGGGGTAGGCAGAGACCACTTCTTTCCACTTGCTACGATCTTGACAAATTTCTTTCGCTTCTTCCACATTCATATATTCATGTTTTGAGGATAAATGTGTGATACGTGAGATAAATTTTCGGTTCTTCGGGCCCCGTGTGCCCTATGATAAAGACGGTGTTGCATATATGCCCATAAAATAACGAAGTTAGAATTTCGTGCCTATGTGTATTGATAGTTTGGCGTCCAGTGGAACCGTGGTTGGGTGACAAAGGGTCACCAGCCGTGACGGGCGGGCCGGGCAGTCGCATTGTGGGTTCGATTCTCGGACAGGCAGCGCGCGATTATGTGAAGGTGAGTTGTTTAGTTTTATATTTCCACTATTTGAATAATTGAGAGTAAACTTAGTTACCTTTTGTTTTTTAAAACTATTCACTGCTTCAAAGTATAAGTAATAAATTCAGTTTTTTTGAAAAGGTGCGTTTGCATTTTGAATTCCTATACCAATTCAATCCATCTTGCTTACATATCGCAAACAAATTATATTTTTTTATTTGATTGTTCGTTTGCATTGAATAAGCTTCGAAACTACTAGACCGAATTGAAAAATTCTTTCACCATTAGAATGCCACATTATCCCTGAGTAACACAGGCTATGTTTTATTTTTCTGCACGGATATTATTTAATATTTTATACAGGTAAATTTAAAAAAACCATTATCTGTACAACTAATGACATTTATCATGGAAGTTTACTTACCCATTATGCACACATCTCATCAAACGTCGCAAGTACCAAGGTACTAAATAAACGACAATTATATACCAAACATCGGTCAGCCTTGCAGCCTGGGTCACCCACTGGATACTCCGTTCTGGTTAACCATTGCAATCAATGACAATTGAAATTACCATTGTTTTCACTAGCTATACTTAACAATTGACAACATTTCATTTTGGTGACACCTGCAAATTACTATACGAATCGAAAGGGTTTTGCCTCCTGAACACGGCAAAATATTTATTTAGATTTATTTTTCTTTATTGACAAAATTACAAGTAAGTTAAAAAAAAAACGAGTTTTACCAATACTATGCCTGAATAGATATAATACCATTGCCTTTTTCACGAGAAAAAAAGCTGTCATACTTCAAGTTTGACATTGACACTATTGACAGATGGATAGATACTTGAGATCGGTTGACCGCCATTATTAAAAAGAAAAACTTTTTTTTTATACAGATTGGACTAACGTAATATGTCCATTGTGTCGTAGAAATGAAGTTACGCCCTTTTAGAATAAGAACATTTTAATAAATTAATAATAAAATAAGTATACATCCTAGGGAAAAAATAAAACTATTAGTGTCTTCCTCCTTCCAAACAGTATCTATAAAACGAATAAAATTAAAGTCTTGAAAATATGAAATCTTGTCAATTGTAGGTCGTTAGCTACTCAGCTCTGATGTCAATAAACAAAACAAACATGCAAAATGTATACAAAAAAATCGCTTGAGGTTTGGGTCTTTTAATCTTTACATAGTATAAACGGGTCATACATACTCGAAAATAACAAAAGTTGTCTTTCCTGTGGTCAATAGTTAAAGGCTTGTGTGTCTAACTTATCTGTCTTATCTGATAGGATAGAAGTAGACCTGACGCCGTTTATGAGGACATGGATTCAGCCAGAAAATTAGGCCTTAAAAACATTAACTTCGGGTATGTCCACAGGAATGACGCTAACCTAAATCTGTGTATGACCCAAAACCAAGTCGCTTCTCACCATCTCTCTCTAAATGTACGGTGTATGCTTACATCTTTCGAACTATGACTTTAATGCGGTTTTATTTTCACCATCATTTGAATTATTTTTCATACATACATAAATTAAATCACGCCTGTTTCCCAGAAGGGCAGGCAGAGACCACTTCTGTCCACCTGCTTCGATCCAGACGGATCTCTTTCGCTTCTTCCACATTCATACATCGAGTCATGCATGCACGTCGGTTTCTCACGTTGGATACTTTTTTACGGAAGGTTTTTTATGTACCGACTTAATACTTAAAAATCCTTCAAAATTTGTTATAGAATAATACATTTTGATTTGTGCCGTTACCATATTTTGTAAAATTTAACGTTTTCTTTGCGTTTCACGTTACTTACACAAGGTCTTGAAAAACTTAATAGAAACTTGAGAGCTTCCGAGCGAATGGTGCCTCTCCCGGTAGAACTTTTTTTTCGGAGTGTCGATTTTCTTTGTGGCTTAAATAAATAATATAAAATTTAGAATTTCTAGTAATGACAGAACTAATGAGGCCTTGTGCGGTCACACACACACACACACACACACACACACACACAGACACACACCTTATTCCAAATTTCAACTTGATATATTTACACATTTTATAGAAAATGGCGACGTGAACGCTAAAAACGCTTGTTTATTTCAAAATAATAGGCCCTGGGTGGAAGTTCAACATAATCATTAATGGCATGCGTTTCAGTTTTCGTGATTATACCGAATTGAAATGAATGGACTATATTTCCTAATGCAAAACTGTACTCTATGCTAAAATACAATTTTAGGCAACATAGCTTCTAGTAACAATTGAGCTATGTTTGAAGGTGTTTTAAAAGCGTCTATATCGTCATAATTTCTGGGGTCCTAATGAAAAAAGCTACATACAAGTCGACTTAACTCGTAATAAAAAAGGGTATATACATGAATGGAGGAATTTCACTGGGTCTCCACATTTGTTTAAGGTCATAATTATCGCAAGTCATAACGTAGGTTTTTTTTTTCAAGAAACAGTAAACTTTACAGGATTTAAAAAATGCTAACCATACCTAGCCTTGTCTACACGTTAGGTATTTAAGAAATTCTGAAAAATAACGGTTCGAGCGATGTAAAAAAATATGGGAGACATCGGGCTCCCGTTTTAAAAACATAGTACTGGTGATTTAACTCGGTCCCTATATTACCTACTGACAAGTAAGTAAATAAGAGCTGTCGTAACGTTGATAATACGGTCAAAAGCAATATGGTTATATCGAGTTGAATAGAGGCCCAGTGCTTTAGTGATAAGCAGTAAGATTCCTATTACAGACAGACACACGGACAAAAGGGCAATGTTTATAACACCTCCTGTTTTGGTAAGGGATAAAGCCACCAAATGCTATAGAATTCTAGAACGCGGTGAGATGATGACTTTGCTAAGATTAAATACTATAAGATTTTTTTAATCAAAACTCGTTTGGAGAAATATTGAGGTTATGTGTCAAACAGTTAACAGCCCCTTAACAGCTATCGCTATCACGCTTGCACTCGCAACTAACAGTATATTTGTCACTCGAAGATGAAGATTGCTGTAAACTAGGTATTAGGAAAATGGTAGCAATGTACAAAATAAACCTCTAATAGCACTGAACGTGTGAAAAGTCTATTACCCCTCAACTGACCCGTAAAAGTTGATCTATTTCAATAGCATTGCCTTTTGAACTGCCAAAGTCCCACGGTCAGGTGCGAGTGACATATGTTCCGCTCCATATAGCCTCTACAATGTCGATCAATAGATCCCGTTATGCCATCCAAAGCCTATTCAAATAGTGCGATAGACGCGAACAGTCAGATAGACTTTGGGGGTAATGTATTCATGATTCGGTTGATGCTTGTACAAACAGCCACACACTTCACTGCCTATTAAAGAAGTGAGAAAATGTAGAAAAAGATAAATATAGATTTTACATAAGAATCTCATGTACAAGACAGAGACAGTTTCTTTCTGTTTATCTTCATTGGTCAGTCAGCTGTGTGGGCGATTGTAGGAGACCATGTACTCGTAGTTTGGAAGAACTGAACCAATATTTGGTAAGTTTTGCTACTTCTGGGATTGTTACGACAGAACACTGTATCTACAGATCTACAGTTATCGGGTGATAAAGATACGAGTTTGTTCTGACAAAGCACTGTATTTGCACGTGCTGTGGTTTATCAAATCTCAACTCTACTTTTTAAGAGATGCAGTGTACATTGCTGTGACATATCTTGATATGATTTATTAAAGAGGTATTCGATATGCTCGATTATTGACGTAAGCACAAAACACTGTAACTCTTCTGTCATGGCACGGCAGCGCTCCGTTTCGGTTAATTGAGTTTTCTTTAAAATCCATACATAATCCTGAATTTATTAGAATTTGCCAGAATTTGCTAATTTGCCTATTTGTGCAAAATGTCGTTACAGAATTATCAACAAGTTTTTAAAGTTGTAGGTAATTCTGTAGCTCTGCCTACCCCACTTTGGGATTACAGGCGTGAAGGTATGTATGTATGCCAGAATCGCTATATTGATAAAAACCGCTTATAAATCCGTTTCGTTGTTTGAAAGATCTAAGCGTACATACAGAGGGACAGACGGCGGCGGCGACTTCGTTTGATACTACTTGAAGATGTGGTATGTTAGTAATGAGGAAATACAATCGCGATTGTATTATAATAATTAATATAAAAAGCATGTAAAATGTTCATGAATTCGCATTCCGATTCGTTTAGCCTTTTTTTCCTCCGGCATGATTTTCATAATTGGGATTGTTCATATTTTTACAGTTACTCCAATTTGAAAACCATTTCGAGAAATAGGGTTTTAAAGCCGTTCTGCATCATATTTTATTGAAATTTTCATATTTTTTGGACGTTTCATCAAAAATATATTTAACCTTTGACTTTCGTTTTCGGCTTGAAGCCCTCCTAGGTGTATCTTACGGGTTCGGCGAAAACCGCTTAAAATTGAATGTTTTAATACACTATTACAATTACTTTTTATCATTAGATATCATTTAATTGTTGTAATTTATTAGAAAATGCCAACCCAAATTTAAAATAATCCTGTCATCCATAAAATATCTGCTAAATAAATAAAGATAATATTAAAACATAACTATTGGGTCAAAAACAAAATGAATGAAATTGGTCTCTTAAAATTACCTATTCTTTCGAACTAGAATGTAAAAACCGTAAGTTATTTTTTTTGGTCTATCCCAATTAATGTTAAGTGTACTTACTGCAATATTGATGATCAGTAGTTAACTCAATTTAATTGTTTAAATTTGAAAAAATAATCGAATATTTGACATGGTTTTTAACGATTAGTTAGACATTCCGTTAACCTTCGGGGAGGGAAGATGGCGGATTGAAAAATCTTCGGCTCTTACTTTTGATTTATCTATACTGATTATACTCTAACTCACTGGACATTGGCTTAGTTAGTGGGACACTGGGATTAGTTAGTTTAATTACTGATCAAACAACAGGCCCTAAGAACGCAAATGTGTCGCCAACCTCGAGGACTAAGATGGATTCCTATGTGCTAGTAATATCACCGGTTGTCTTATCCCCACACCGCGACGTGGTTTATTTCAAAGGATGGTCGTAGGATATAAACATACTAAAATATTAAACCGTTCATTTGTTATTTTAAAGTTCATTTTATGCCAGACATGTTCCTATCGTTCTAGTTACAATCAGATTGTATATGTATAATAAGTGATTATATAAAATTGAGCCCGTATTTATAATGCACCCGAATTTGCGAGGCCTTATAATATAGCCCGGCTAGATAATGGCCACGGTCCGGTGGACTTCCGTCGATTTCGTCACTTCCGGCGACACCGGCCACAATGCGCCGTTGTCAAACATCGCCATTTGCCCAGCTAAGCGTTGAGATCAATCGCACATTATTCGTGATAGTGATAATACTTTATAAAACAGACGAAATGGTGGGTTCAGCGGTCAGGTGGTTGGACTGTGTAGCCAGAGGTCGTGGGAACGATTCCCAGACAGTACTACCAGTTTCTTACTATGAAGCACTTTTTAGGGTTTCGTAGCCAAATTGCAAAAAACTGAAACCTTATGGATTCGTCATGTCTGTCTGTCCGTATGTCCATCCGTATGTCACAGACACTGTAACTATACTGTTGAAACTTGGTAAGTAGATGTATTCTGTGAACCGCATTAAGATTTTCACACAAAAATAGAAAAAAGGGGGTTTCTCATACTTAGAACTGAAACTCAATTTTCTTTTTCATCAAACCCATACGTGTTGGGTATCTATGGATAGGTCTTTAAAAATTATAATGAAGTTTCTAACATATCTTTTTTAACTGAATAGTTTGCGCGAGAGACACCTCCAAAATGGGAAAATGTGTGTCCACTGTTACCTACTTCTAAAATAAGAGAATGATAAAACTAAAAAAAATATATGATGTACATTACCATGCCAACTTCTACCGAAAATTGGTTTGAACGAGATCTGATAAGTAGTTTTTTTTAATACGACATAAATCGTAAACCGCAATGTAACCCTAACAAGAAGTTTTATATTATGTTACTTGCAGCTACGGAACCTTTCATTGGCGAATCCGAGTCGCACTTGGCCGCTTTTTATACGAAGCTCGAGTGACAGATATTCTGTCAGCAGCGAGTGCAAGTGAGAAAGCTATAGCCAGTCGAAAGCTATTGAGAAGCTGGGGCCTAGACAACTTGCAATGATAGCTATCGACTGTCAAAAACTGTCAAAATGTATTAAATCAGTCCAATGAGCGCCCGACGCGGCTCTTCAGCACCTTAGCTACCCGAAATTGAAAATGAAAAGATATTTTTTTCGATTAAACTTAGTGTAGGTAAATAATTACTAGGTGGGGACTTCCTATTAAGTATGCGTATTCCGTCCGTTCTCGCTAACATTTGCAGAATGCATCTTGTCTAGGTTCACTGACATCAAGTAGCACCTCCATAGGACAACAATCGAACAAAACTGAACATATTTATAGAACTGATCAACTGACATAAGCAAACGTATATAGACATATTTTAGTAAGCGAACACGTTAAAGATTGTTAGTTTACGGTATGACAGACAGTTTATGGAATCGTCAATTCCATACATATTTGATGTTTCAAGTTACAACCGACTTATAATTGTGTAACGGCACTGTGTTTCCTTAATTCATTCTAATAGGAATGTCTAGAAGTAAACTTATTTCACTTTGGTTTGGGGATAAGACAGCCGGTGAAATGACTACCATAGAGGCATTCCATCTTAGTCCTCAGGGTTGGCAGTGCATTAGCAGTCTTTTGAATGCGAATGTCTATGAGTCACCGTTTCCACTTACCATCAGGTGGCCTCTGTGATCGTTTGCCTTCAAATGCCATAAAAAAATCTGATTTGAAGATGATGATAATCAATTAAAAATAAATATGTTTTAATTTCAGAACGACACTAAAATGACGAATTTAAAGTTATTTTTACTTGGTTGCGCGATCTTAATACAAGGCGCCTTTACCGTGGAAGTACAACACAACTATGAAACGCATTCAGAGGTAAGTTTAGCCCTATAGATTTTTTTAATCAGATTTAATCCTCGTTCAATCAACCTTGGCAAAGAGCTCTTGGATCTTAATAGGAAGTACCTTAATAATAATAGGGTGTATCTTAATAGGGAGTAGGTTGGACGACGCATTTAGCTTTGTTGGTAGTGACCTTGCCTACGAAGCTAGCCGTCCCGGGTTCGATTCACGTTATGGGCAAATATTTGTGTGATTAGTGCGAGTATTTCACCCCGAGTCTTGGAGATTTTCTATGTATTTAAGTGTGTATTTCAATATACATATAAGCATGTCATTGTTTATTGTTGTCTAGTATCCATAGTAACAAGCCTACAGTTTTGTTTGGGACGGGGTCAATTTGTGTGAGTTTGTCCCCTGATATTTATATCCGAAAATTTATATCGTCGGTGATACTGCAAAACCGCGTAACTAACAAATTTATGATAGAGCAAAATAAACCCAACTAACTTATTAAAAGGTGCATTTTGCTCCTTATTTAAAATGTTACTTACGTGGTTTTGCAGTTTCACCGACGATATACTATTTTGTAAACAACAAAAGGAACAGGTTTTGGTCTAGATTGATT
This sequence comes from Acleris emargana, assembly GCA_927399475.2. Taxonomy (NCBI): domain Eukaryota; kingdom Metazoa; phylum Arthropoda; class Insecta; order Lepidoptera; family Tortricidae; genus Acleris; species Acleris emargana. Next base: position 14,526,828 of record OV656853.1, on the reverse strand, counting down.
CGAAGATTTTGCTACTCGCCGGTTAAATATTAACTTAAGTACTAATTTCAGGTGACGATGGAATCTGACATGACGAGAGGCCGGCGGGGGGTCATCGAAGAAGAGAAATACTACAACCTCCACACAGACAACAAAGATTCAGGCCGCAACAACCTCCATCCCTCTCCATGGCTGCCAGGGCCTCCCGAAGACCCAACTACCAAGATATCCATCGCTAACGAAGAAGTTAAAGAAGTTCTTCCATTGTTCCAAACTACTGAAAGAGTTACTGATAAACCAACTGGTAGAGGTGCTAGAGCGTCCAAAGAAAACTGGATCAAACTGCCTTATCCAGGGCAAGATGACTCGAGAGACGATATCCTCACTCCACCACAACCATCTGGAGAACTGATTAACTCTCGCATGCCACGAGTCAACTTTGTCACGCAAAATAAAGCTTTAGAAGCTTCTGAATCGAGAAACGATAAGGAATCTATACAGAGAGTGACCAGGACTGATGACATTCGGGATATCAGGACAGATTTCGTCAGACCTGGTGAGGACGACCGCGCGAAGTTATACAAGCCTGTATATCCACGGCAAGCTGTGTACTACCCTGAAGAATCCAGACGACCGTACTATAGCGATAGGTATTATCCAGTAGATGATATGTACCGACGTGACCCCTACTACGAGAACTACGACAGAAGGAGATACATCCCCGGCTACGGTCCCAAGGTCGAACGATACGATGACGTGTACGACAACTTCGTACCTCGAAAGCCTAAGCGCATAATCTACTACACCCACTTGCCTGAAGTGGTCAGGACTCCTCCAAGCGTCGACTTGAGATACAGGTACTCCATGGACCCCTACCGTCGCTTTGATGATGATATCTACGCGAGGAACGGAAGATACGACTATAGATTTAGAAATAAATACCCGTACGCACCTTTGAGGAAGGAAGAGAGGAATTATAGGGACTTGGCGAGCGCTGGGACGGCCAGTAAGGATAAGAAAATTGAGGAGAAAGTAACACCAACGCCTATTCTTCCAGAAAAAGTGGATGTCTATAAAAAACCCGGTGATTACAACAGGGAATTAAACAGGAATCTGATCAACAGCCACCAGTACCATGATGGAGTTGTGGTGAGCTACAATGAGCCTGCTTCTCATAAGGGCTTCCAGGATGTGGTTCGACCGGACGACTCGTACCTCAGATACGACGAGCCTTTGTTCCAAGGAGCTGTTGAAGACCCGTACCAAAGAAAGTACTAATTAAAGTATAATGATTTTGGTTTGTGTTAAAACTACTTACTTTGCTGTTAATTTTAATCCATTGGCGTGTATTCATTATAAAGTCTACGAGAAATAGAAATAAAGTAGGTATGTAAATGCGATGCAGATTTTACGACTATCCGCGTAAGTTGTCGGTAATAAATGTAATTAAGAACGGTTTTGTATTAATTATCCGGGGGAAGCTCGCGACAAATTGTGCGAGTAATAAATCGACCGTTTAAATTAAAACACGGAGGGTGAAGATGAATTTCATTAAGAATTAATTAATGTCATTCTTAAACCGTTTTGTTTTTCCGCGGGAATAAAAAACATCTGCCGGGATGAGCGGCGACGCGTTTTCCTAGGTAATTAAGCAATAAATTTTGTGGCTGGCAACATCCGAGGTGGGGGCCAATTACAGTGGGCGCTGAGAAAATGGATGTTCGAGACACGCGTACAAACCGCGCGGGCTAATTAGAATAGCTGCCTTAGAAAAAATCCAGCGACGTGACAGCTTGTAATCAAGGGGATAGATTCTCGCGTTTTTTGTTTTTTTTAAACGCCAGAAGTGTCGGATTAATAGGGCCGATAAATTACCCTGTAATTAAATGTTGGGGCTGGAGATTGTGGCTTTAAATCATCTCGGCTGACACAGTTCTCGCGCTGATTGATGGCGTCTTGCGAAGTGATAATGAATTGAAGAGCTTAAATAAAGTTTGTAATTGTGGTTGACGAAGTCAAAGATTTAGATCATATTTATTTAGGAGAGGTTTTGTTGAAGTTGTAGCTTCTATTTAAGATTTAGATGGCTAAGCTATGGTGAGGGCTATGCTCGGGGTTTCTCTGCGTGATAGAATCAGAAATGATGATATCCGCAGGAGAACTAAGGTTACCGACATAGCCCGAAGAATAGCTAAACTGAAGTGGCAGTGGGCGGGGCACATCGCACGCAGGACTGATGGCCGATGGGGTCAGAAGGTTCTTGAGTGGCGTCCGCGGACCGGGACAAGAGACGTGGGTAAGCCTCAAACAAGATGGAGTGACGACCTTGTAAGGATCGCGGGAAAGCGGTGGATGTGAAAAGCACAAGACCGGTCTGAGTGGAGAGCCTTGGGGGAGGCCTATGTCCAGCAGTGGACGTCTTTCGGCTGACATGATGATGATGATGTACTTAGCTTCTATTTAATTTACGGACAAAGTGGCCGCCCGTATCGAAAAAAACTAGATCACGTGCGAGTCAGGCTGGCGCAGTAAGGGTTCCGTACCATATTCTTGTTTGCCCCCTCTCCCTTATATTTTAAATGTAATTATTTTTTTATTGTTTGTTATAGCGCTGGCATTATTGGTGTGTCATTTTCAACTGTCTACCTATTACCGTTCATGAGATACAGCCTGCTGACAGACTGTGGAACGGACGGACATCGGAGGCTAAGTAGGGTAAAGTCACCAGTGGTCAGCCAGAGACCAGTAGTCGACCTTATATGAGGGCGAAGAGTGGGAAATATATCTTTCGTACTCTTCCCACTCATACAAAGTATAGGCAGAGGCCGGCTACAGGTCTCTGGCTGACTACTGGTGACTTTACCCTAATAGGGTCCCGTTGGCACCTTTTCGGTACGGATCCCCTTAAAACAATACGGAACCACAAATATGGGTTTAAATAAAGTTAAAGGCCCTGCGCGTGAAGTTATCAATTTTGTAGAACGCGCTACTCTTGCCAACTGGATTTAAAAAGGCGGATATTATGATGTGTCGAAGTTGTATGATGGCATGAGTCTAGTTTTTAGCCTTTTGACACAACTACCTACTAAGACAAAATTTAGACATTATTCTATTGCCGCTTAGTTAATGTTAAGCGCGAATTACACTAGCCATAAAAATTGCAGAAGTTAATTTCTGTCTTACTTTAACTTCAGTTCTAGAGCAAGAAGCACAATTTTGACTCTTTTTCTAACTTGAAAAATAGAGTGAGATAGCAATAAATTTCTGTAATTTGATGGCCAGTCTTAACCTCGCTTTGACGTGAGCCTCTTGTTTATCAACAAGCAAGCAAGCATGAACTTCACCGTTCACTATCGAATCTCCTGCAACTAACCCTTCCCAATCAATGCGGCCAAACACAGAGTCCCTTGACGTTTTTGCGAGCAAACACGGCGGACTGCGGCTGCATTAGTAATGTATCAGACGGACAGGCGAATTATTTATTCGTCGCAAGAGGGTGGCGTGAGATTGATTAGGATGAATAGGAATTCGCTGTCTAAGGAGCTATTGGAACTTTAGTACAAAGATTATTTTATAAATTGTAGATCGTAACGATTTAAAATATTAAATAAGTGTGCAACTTGGCTTCAATTCATATGTATGAAGCCTCATTCAGTTTTTTCATATACATACAAAGTTCGTTAAAACTATTTGAATAAAACTAAAATATAAAATTTGTACTAAAGCTAACTTATAAAATAAACCCCATTCATAAATCGAGTTAATTCTAAAAAAAAACGAGTCTTATGCTTTTTCTAATCTGAAGGGCCGGCGCACATGAGATAGGGACATATACAGTGAAGAGCAGCGAAGAGACTTTTCCACATGTTAAAATAAGATAAAATTTAATGAATACTATAACACAAATAACCTCAAGCTTCTCCTGAGCATAAGTGTTACTTAATTCCAAACTTATTTCAACACGTCCAAAGACGATGATGGTTTGGCGTTGAAAAAGTCTATTAATGTGCTGATTTTCTTCTGTAATCTGTTTGATTTGGTTTTCAATTACCTGGCACACCTATACCTAAAGGCTAAAATATCTATCCACAGTTCTACCTACACAACGAAAATTATAGTCTTCAAATAGTCCGTCTTAAAGTAGGACATAGTTCAGATACCTCTTCCTCTTCTCGCTTAATCCTTGTATCTGTTGCACCCCTCGAAGGGTTCGGAGCCCGGGGCTGTCTTCAGCGCTGCAGGACTTGGGGTGCCTAATTGGGCCCCGTTTGTGGTGAACGGATAAAGGAAGTCACGATAATGAATAATATTGTACTTGCAGGTTAAACATGATAATTTTGATTAGAAGATTTTGGTCCTTTATTTATATATTTGGTCTTCAGGCTATGTAACTCTGGAAATAACAGGAACTTTTCTGCATCTTGTCCATTTGCAGTGACATCAGCACTGTTTTAGGTCTGGGAGAAAATAAATATACCTATAACAGAGGAAAATCGTATACAAATTGATTCATACAACATTCATATATAAATAAATAAATCATTATTTGTATACAGCGACAAATATTCAAGATTGAGGAACCAACACATAGCTAAGTAAGTTCAGCGGTAAAAAAGTACACTTAACTTACTCCACTATACTTAAAAATAATGTCTATAAAAGTGATTAAAAAATCGATAAACCGCCTTCAAATATCATCCCAAATCGCTCTATAGGTGTGCGTATAACATTTGAACAGTTACCTCGATTTTTCGAGGATTCCATCATCAGATCCTGACATGAAAACAACGGCCGAAATATACCATTTCAAGTGGTTGCCGGGTTAGAATAGTGCCACTCCATGTCATCCCGTGGATGTCGTAAGAGGCGACTAAGGGAATATAGGCTTGTAGTACTATTAGGCGATGGGCTTGCAACCTGTCACTAATACGCGTGTAAACATCTTAGCCTATTTGTGCAAAATGTGGTTACAGAATTATCAACAAGTTTTTAAAGTTGTAGGTAATTCTGTAGCTCTGCCTACCCCGCTCTGGGATTACAGGCGTGAAGGTATGTATGTATGTATGTAAACAACAACAAAAAAACAAAGTTGGTAAATACATCTATAAAAATTTGCCAATCCATTGTTCCACTTTTAAACAATGTCTAAACAAAACACGTTCGCAATTACATTATTAGTAAAAGTCCGGATCATTACTATTATATTAATACAAATCCTGCTCCTGGGTATCATCCAGAGACAAGTCAAGGGTCGTCAACTATTCAGATGGGACGGTATCATGTCAAAACTTCATCCTATGCTAACATTACCCACCATCCTTAATTCAAAGACAAGTTTGCCATCGCTGAATCACTTTCACTTTGAATTTGCATACGTGTGTTAAGCGTATACAAACAAATGACTATCTCAACTGACGTTTAAACTCACACAAACGTGTACCAATTTTGTTTTGAATCATTGATGTTGTCTTTACCACTTACACGTAAACACCGAAAGGCTTTAGTGATTTACGTATACCAACTTTAAGGCATATACGACCTTGTTTTAATATGTAAAGGACATATGTACCCAGTAAATATTAATAGTTTTGGGCGTTTAATGAATAAGCGATGGAGCAAACGGCTACGGATAGGTATGACGGTAGAATTATCAATTCGCCGGACCCTTGACATCGGAATTTAAAGTCAGGGCTGCTTCTGCACGGTTAATTAAATACCGGGCTTGAGTGATGACGTGATACGTTGTTTTGTTTTGCTATTTGTTTTTGCGTTAAAATATGTTTGTTCTTACTAAACAAAACTACGTTTAAATTACGCCAATTGATTGATCTATGCCGAATATTGACCCCGAGAAATTGCTTTTTATAGATTAAATAAAATCACTTATTTGTAAAAAATGTACAATAATTAAAAAGTAAGCTTTAAGAACCCGACCGTATTGATTCTGCCGACGATATATTTTAAAATCATCAAAAAACTAACTCTGATAGTTTTTTTTTTTTTTAAGAATTTGATCCATTCAAACTCGCCATCAAGACGAATCTAATTACGTACCTCTCCATAGGTACCTAGGCATACAATAGTTTGCACTTAAATATTATGCAGCACGCGCTATAATTATAAAATCAGCAACAAAAAATTAGGTATCTTTAGTATTAACATGTCATAGATTTTCCAGAAATATAAAAGGTGAAGCTTCTATACTTTTTAACTTGTGATCCGTATCTTTCAATAGCAAATTTAGTTCGTATCATTTCCAATTTGCTATATTACCCCCATTTGTATTATAAACCCGATGTGCTTTTCTTAAGTATACCCTTTAACCGAACAAAATCGATGGACTTATTTTTCTAATAAGTCCATGGTGATTGTCTAATAATAACTCGACACTGGCGACATTCACCTTAACAGGAATTAAAGTCATTAATTCGAATTAGAATTAGAACTTGCGAGATGTAAGTTGGAATGGAATAGTACATTATTGCCTAGGCGCGGAAAGTAAGGGATTTCCTGACGAAGTGGTGAGCCTAAAATACGAGTTAGGAAATCCTCGTTTCCGCCGAGGCATATAATTATAATGCTTTTCTCAAACAATGCGAGAAAATGATACAAATACATGATTATAAGTATTTTTAAAAACCTTTGACAAATTCGGAGATAATGTTTGTTTGAAACCTACGAGTATTAGTTAAGATAGTTCCACGCACAACGAGCCGCCGCCGCACCACACGCCCCCACCCACAAGTTGGGTACGAGTATACGGGATTTATTTCATGGTCCTTTCCATTTTAAACGCCACAGAGAGCACTTATAAAAATCAATATAGACATGGACAGCAAGTGTTTTCATATGCTTTTTTTACTCCTAGAAGTTAAATGAGGCACTTTCCGTCTTTGTGTTTCAACCGGAAAACCGTTCTTTCCGAGGATGTTTGGGAAAAAGATCGTTTGTATCTTTTGCACTTTTCTATAATACTTCTTTACATACAAGTACTTCTTTATTTCAAAAATATTTTGTTGAAATAAGTTTACTCACGTTGTGTAATTTTAAATAATCGAGTGACAACCCTATGCCACCCCTTCCGTACACACATCGAGTCCATCGTAAAAGCAATTCGGCAAATTGTTATCCCCATGTTAATTTGGTCGTGATGGGTCGCGATACTTAATAATAATGTAGGTTTGTTCATAGACGGGTTAAACATTGAGAGGACCTTCGGATTAAGGCTCCCAGGATGGTATCGTTAAAGGAAGAAATAACTGGGCAAGACCATGTATGACCATGCACAGTGTAGGGTTTCGCAGCCGTTACCACACAAGAGCGTATCTTCATGGCACTTACGTCCTTTTCTTGAGAAGCGCAGTTTTTCGACAACAACTAAAAAGAAGTTTATTCGATCATGTTGAAAATTATTTTATTAATCGTTATAACGGTTTAGTTTTTGCCATTAGGGACCCTAAAAATCGTTTATTTACATAAATTTAATAGAAGATTTAGTGACAAGGATGAATATAGGAATGCTGAAGTGCTTTGGTCATGTGGAGAGGGTGGATGAAGTGAGATTTAAAAAACTGATATATGAGGCAAGCGTATGGGAATGTTGAAAGAGGGAAGACCAAAGCAAACGTTCAACGATCAGATCTAGGACGTATAAAAAAGGGCCAGGTCAGGAGAGCCTAAACCGACGCACGTGTATGAAGAGACGTCTGAGTGTGGAGGAAGCGAGGGCAGTTTGTCTGGATCTACGATCCAAGAGGAAGGAAGTGGGCTCTGCCTGCCCCTTACGGGAACGGGGCGTGATTGTATGTATGTACTTTCAACAGAGCTAAACTCTAGTTTTCTGTTCTACTGAGAGGAAAGTAATTAAAAGTGCTATTGTTACGAATTTTCTGTCTTAATTATTATTGAGGAAAAATTACGAGTGTCGATCCAAACGAATACTATATACACTACCTGCCCTCTAGCGACTTCGCCCCCTCTAAAAATTTTCGCCTTTCACGGTTGATTAAAAAAAATACAATCCTTGTCCTGACAGTAAACAACACAACTAAATAATTGATTATAAAAAGAGAAATGGTACTCTGCCTTTGGACAAAAATAAGTTTTGCGAAATGTATCGTTTTGCAACAGTTTCTTTTGCCAACCCGCTTTTTCTGTGACTGTAAATAATTCAGGATTTTGCCAAATGATTCTCGGCCAAAAGGCAGGATACCATGACAAATATAAGTGGGGGGTATATCTCAGAGTGGTCCCATTGTCGACGTGGAAAGCCAACGGAACTCCATAGTACCTAATATCGAATCAGCTTATTGTTTTATACCATTAGGTATTCTTTTAATAATCACAAAAGTGCTTTGCCATTGACGTGGAAAAATCCAGTTGTGGCCAATTTACTGGATAAATTATAAGAATTTTAATTGGAAAATTGCAAGTAGATTGTTCCGACATGAATATAATTATAATTATTTTATCATTCAACGTCGAAGCGACAAGTCGTCTGAAACAATACCCTTGGACACAAAATTATTTATAAACCTTTGAAAAAGAATGGATAAGAAGAAAGAAGAGTTCGACTTGGACTTCGAGGAATTTTACACCATCTCCATGGCAGCCCTCAGAATAACCGGAGCCCATCCTTCAGTTCCCAAAGACTTTAAATGGTTCATTCATTTCCTCTTGATGCACGGTTATTTCTCCTGGGTATCCTTTATTTACGGTTACAATATAATCTTACACGTCGCTAACAAGGATCTTCCTAATGCTTGCAGCCACGGTATTTTCGTCGTCATATTCACCGTAGTAACGTTTAAATATGTCATTTTAATAACTTTCCGGCAAAAAGTGAACGACATGATTAAAATCCAACAGCAGTTCTTTGATATGGTGCGATCACTTCCTCCTGAGGACCAGAAGGTGGTATTAGAATATGCCAAGAGGGGCAGGTGGACGTCTCGCATGTAGCTCAACTCGACCAGTCTGACCATGTTCATGTTTCCTGTCAAGGGATTGGTGGGAACCCTATATTCGATCAATCAAGGAGAGTTAAAGCTATACCCATTTAGCGAGACCCATTACCCATATCTCTCGAATTACGAGGACAGATTTGCCATGTTTGTGTTTATGTATTTCTTGAATATCCTTTTTGCTGTTTACTGTATTTCCATGTATACTGGGTTTGCACCACTGGGTCCGATTTTTATACTCAACACATGCGCTAAAGTCGAGCTGGTGCAGAAGCGATTAAATGTGCTTTTTGAGGACGACAACACTGATGACCGAGAAAGGAATCAGAAAATTAGAGAGATTATTAAAGACCTTCAAGACATATACATGTAAGTTTAAGAATACAGTACCTACTTCTAATTTATCGTTACTTATTCTATGGGGAACTGACAAATTTTAAATAATACCCTCTGTTCAGTTCTCCTGTCTTAAACTTTTATTATGGCATTAATAAGGCAAACGAGCACACAGAGGGGCTATTTACCTACGCAATCGCAATAGTTTTCATTTTGAAAATCGAAAGCTTGTCGGCATACAAAATGAAAAAAATTGTTCCATTTTCAAGCCGATTACGATTGAGAGTGCGTTAGGCAATAGTCACTTGATCGTAAGTGGAATCTGTGACCCATAGACACGCATTCTCGAGACAGCAATCTTAAGATTGCAATGTTTTGATCGCAAATGTGTTGCCAAGCATGAGGACTAACAATGAATGCCTCTATCCTAGTCATTTTACCCGTTGCTTTATGCACACACCGGAATGCAACAATACGAACACTGCTGCTTGGCGGTAGGTTAAAGGATGAGGTGGTGGTAGCCATCCGGACGGACCCTGCACAAGGTCTTTTCACCACTAAAATATCCCTGAATCAAATTTCAGGGTGATTGGTTGATGACGGAATAAATAAACACACTGACTTTCACATTTATAATATTATCTACTAGCTTCTTGCTTAGGTAGCAAAGTCTGTATTAAAACGAATTCATTTGTTATTTATTTCGTACCATTTTGCACGAATAAGTTGCAGTAGGACTTAAGAAACAATGCCATCGTTTAAAAGTTTGTCCCTCAAGTGGATTACAACATTTCCTAAAATACAATATGGCTTAATAAGTTTAGCTTTAACTTTTAATTCTTAACATCAATATGGCTTATCATTGTAAAAAAAATATTATATTTTCAGGTTCGTCGAAGACATTAATACAATATTCAAACTTTTATATGAGATTTGTTTAAAAGCATGCGCAATAATGATTCCGGTTTCAGTGTTTTTAATACTTGAGGTGAGAATATTTTCGACACTATGTAACATAGTTCTAATACTTTTTATGGTATAGGAGGCAAACGAGCAGACGAATCGCCTGATGGTATTGCCAGATGGTGGATTACCGTCACCCATAGACACCTGCAGCACCAGAGGAGCCACAACCCTAAAAACTTATTGATAATTCTGTAACAAATTTTTGCACAACCAGGCTAAGATGTTGACGTAACTCTTTATGAGTTTCTGTTACCTATTGCTGCTCGGGCGCTAGGGTTGCATCAATTCGCGTCGCTTGATACTTAATACGCACAGCCAAACGCGGCGATATCACGCCCCTGACTAAACCGGTTTGGTCCGTCCTGTTGAGTTTACTTGTGTTAGCTCGCGACGCGTACGGATGAGGCACGCACACATGCAAGCCGCGCGATTAACTTTTGTTTAAAAACGAACTACTGTTTATACTGCGTTGATATCACTCATAACTCTTATTAACGTCCACAGAATTTATACAATGGAAAAGTTGGCCTGGATTACATTATGTTCGTCTACGTCTCATTCCTTCTGTGCTTCATGCTTTGCTACTACAGCGATCTACTCATGGAAAAAGTAAGCATATTTTTGTATGTCTTTAACAATCACGGGACTATGGGATTCCCGGACCTTTGGAAGGCGTACATGGAGCCAAAGCCAACGAGCAAAGGCCAGTGATGGGACACAAACCGGCGATTCACCCTGAGTTCAAACTATAGAGTTCCTATGGACTACCACCGGTTATTGTAAGATTATTTAAGAACGATGGGAACATTAAGAATAGGTTCTATGAATGAACTGATATGGATTGGGGAACTAGGCTATTGTTAAACTGCGGCACCTGACTGGCCAATGCTAATTACTTTGGATTGTAATGGCAGGTGGTGACTCGCAAAGTCAATCGAATGGGCCTCTCAAAAAAGAGCCTGATGTATCTCACAGTTGGGCCAAGACCTCCCCTTTTTTCATGTTTCCCTGTTCTTAGTACCTAGTCTCTGACCAGTTCTCCAAAAAACAAATCCAAGCCATCCCGCCATCGCCAACGAGGTCTGCCGCGTTTTCGTCTTTAGTTATTGGGCTTCCACTCTGTTGTGAGTTTGGCCCACAGCTCTCTCGGTATGCGGCAGGCGTGACCAGCTCAGTCCAACTATAACTTTGCCGCCTTCTGAGTAATGTCTACTGTTTGAATCATGGAGCGCTACGTGATGTTCCGGATAAGGTCCGTTAGATTAGCAGCTAATATGCTGCGCTCCATAGCTCATTGGCAAACTCATATTAAATAGATTAAACCGTTGATATGGACTTGTCTAGGTTAATAGATGGCGTTGGATAGAGTGGCGATATTATTTATGATATAATATACCTAGAATTTTGTATCAGCCCTCTAAATCCACCGCTGGCCAGATAATACAATGTTTATTTCCGTATAACAGGGTGAAGAATTTCGTTTAGCCATCTATGATTGTGGCTGGGAGAGAACATTCGATGCAACCGCCCGAAAATCTCTGCTGATCATGCTGAACCGAGCGGTGCGCCCTCTGTCCATACGGACGGTGTTCCGCACAGTCTGCCTGGACGCATTTGCTGACGTAAGGATTTATCATATCGCACCTTCGGTAGAACAAGGGCACAATGTACTATATGATTATAGGGGCAGTTGTGCCCTCGTCCTACCAAAGGTGCGATATATGCCTTTTCCCGCCACTTACAGTACTAGGGAGATAGAGTGTCTTTATTTTGTTGCAATTAGGCAGGTAAGAAGTGGATTCTGACACGTTCCAACCAAGCAGTTTCTGAACATGGAACATGGTATTTCACTTGCCATGCCACTAAGTTTAGCATTGTTTTACTGCTGTCAACACTACGAGTATCAATGTTAGGATTGACTTCTTATTTGCCTAGTACCAAGGCTCTATTGAACGATTACATTTTTTTTAGTCGAGACCAAAAAGAATCCTATTCGTACATCATTGGCATGGACTGCTGACTGCTGAGTTTCATGTAAACCCAATAATTGTTAAATCTTAACATGCTCACGAACTTCGACGTGTAATATATTAATGAAATAGATTTTAACCCCTGAAAGATCTTTTCTACAAAATATGTTACCATGTTATTTAGTTATAGGTATTATGTTATTCTAGTGTGCCGTTGTTGTTAATAAATGTTCTTTCTTTTTGTCTTTTGAATATCTTTCGTCACTTACTTTCACAAGGTTTTTGCTTTATCATAGACGCATCGGATACAACATCTTCCAAGGAGTACTTGAGTTAAAAACTTATTGGTTTATGGCAGTGTCACTTAATCAGTTTTTGTGTACAATATTACTACTTTTTCATCTTTTTGTAAACTGGAGCTAAATTGTTTCTATTGTATTGCAGATTTATACAATTTTTTTTAGGCATGAATACCAACATAATGTTTTCTCGTTATAATATCCGCACTTTTTGTTTCAGTTGTGTCATGAGGCATACGCCATTTTCAATCTCATGAATGGTGCATTGTAAAAGAACAAAGAAAAAAACATATATTTTGTATACTGTCATTGTTTTATATAAAGCTTAAACCAATTCAAGCACCACTATTGAATAAATAAAACCAACCATTTGTAGGCAAAATAATTAATAACCCCATGTCATCTTACACTTACACAGATTTTCAGTTTTATTCGTAAATAATACGTTATTTATTTCTAGAAAATGTCATTTCCTTACAGTACCTATTAGGGGACACTCTCTTACAAATTAAAGTTTCTGAGGAAAGAAAATCTTCAAAAACATGCTGAAGCCAAGTTTTTAGTACACTTCTGTGCACTAATAAGATGAACAATTTTAGCTCACATTTTTTTTATTGTTGACATTAGAGATTTTGTTACTCCCGTTAAAAATGCACAATGTTGGTAATTTATAATTATTCTTTTAGTAAGTCTAGTTTGTGGTCTATTCACCATTATTTCTCATTAGATTAGGGAAACAATTAGCTTTAAAAATATTACATGTATTAATTTTTCAGCACGTGAACATTGTTAAGCCATAGTAAGTAAATAAATACATTTATGGTTAATTAAGAACTTTGTGGTGTATGTTCATTACGAAAATGTAATACCAATATTGCTTTTGACGTGTTATGGTACTACTCGTAAACTCGGCCGCGATTACTGTTAATTAAAACCAAAACCACATAATTAATGTGCCAAGTTTGATTTTGGTTCACAAATAGATGTTCTATCAAGTGCTAAGTGAACTGTACTTTTTTTTTACTTTTTCTAAGTACTCAACTTGGATTCATTGTTTTATTCTATAATCATTGACATTGTAGTTTATATTTTGTGACCTTTTGTTTTGTGGATGCCTCCGGTGCTCACAGATTTCATCTTAGAAGCATGTTCTCAATAAGTGCAATGTATAATTTCTTTTGTAAATAAAGTTCTTTAACCATAAATAAGAGTTATCAAAACGTTGACAATATGATAACAGTTCAAAGACAATAAGTTTCTGCCGAGTGGAATAGACCCAGGGTTTATCTTCGTATTTATCCACACACTATGTTATTAGTTTGAAGTGGCCTTGATCGTGGGCCTGAATTTATTCATAATTTGCATGACATCAATTGCTTTAATAGTTCACCTTGTCAGTCATTATTTTATACGCAGTTCATTATTTCATGCGAATTGCTGATGACATCCATTAAATCTAATAAGTTGTATTTTCCGCAATTAATTTCAATTTTCAATTTAATTTGTTAATATTTCATAATACTTTTAGAAAAAGTGATGGCGAATAAGCTTTTATATAATTAATATAGTTAGGGAAAAGGATCTAATCTACGAAATGGACGAGTTAAGCACGAGTTAAGCATGCCAAGTCGGTTTTTAAGGTGTATATTTTAATACATTTAGCAAAAATACTCCCAGTAAATAAAGGAGTTAGGTATACATTTTAATCGAATGGGATACCACGCAAATGGCAACATCTTTGGTGGGTTTTAAGTTCAGTAGCAAAAACAATATAGTTTTTACCATGCACAATTTATTGACCCTGGGCCCTCTATTCAAAACGGTAATAAACATTATCGTCTTTGACCAGATGGGTTATTATGACATAGCTATGCAGTTCAATTTACGGCGAGCGTAAAGGACAGAGCTATAGCAGTTATATAGCTCTGTCCTTTTCTCTCAGCGTAAAAAGAATTGCATAGCTACGTCACAATGACCCCTCTGGGGAGTTATTATGACCTAACTACTTTGCAGTTCAGTTTATTTTTGTCCCTTTCCCTCAGTGCAAAATAAACTGCATAGCTACGTCATTATAACCCCCCCAGTGCAAGTAAAATTAAAAACGTTTGTAATAGGTAACGATACTAGATTTTATTGTCTGCTACTTATTTTCTAGAAACCTCAAGGCAGATAAAATTCTCCTATTTCTGTCACCTTTTTTATGATTTCTGCCTCACATTTCCTGTTACTCATTCCTCAGCGCTATAAAACATATTTTTTTATTCCTAATCGATGTCAACCGCCATAACTCAAGCGACATTGTAAATTTCTCGGAATATCGCTTCCATATCTCATCTCGCTCATTATACTTTATGTGACACTCGGACCGGGGCGTTTGACCCCTCGACAAAGGACTTGTTTGGCTTCTAAGAAGAATTCTGTCGTCAGATCGGTATTAAAAAATAATTTGCATAGCTTACTTTGTTGGCTTTTTATTATGTTATGACACAGATGAGAGAAATTTGCATTGAGATTTAATATGTTAAAATATGAGTCATCCGGACAAAGTCGATAAATTTTCTAGGCACCATGGTATTTTGATTTTGTTTATTGTTGTACAAAATTAGCCTGTCAGGACGATGTCAAAGATCAATGCACATAAGCAATAACAAGGCATATATATGTATAAGTAATAGGGACTAATCAAATCAAATCAAATATCTTCATTCGTCTAAAAGGAGCTTGCATGCCGAATTTTGCGGTGTAAAAGACTAATGCATTGTTAATATTGTCAGTTAATATATGTGCCTCTAGCCCTTTACGAGGCGCGACTAAGTTTTTTTTTATACCCATTCGCAATAAAAAACTGCGGATAGATTAGGTTGCCTTAAAATCAAAATTTTACACATTTTGTGTGAGGCAAATATCAAATTTTAACTTGAAGTAACGATATCTATCTGCGGTTTGAATATTGAGATCGGGCATTAAAGTATTCTTACCGCAGACTTTAGCATGTTACTCCTCAAGATCCAGAAAGAACTGCGGCTAAACAGAATCAGTACCTTGTACAGGGTCCGTCCGGATCGCTACCACCCTACCAACACCCTTTCACCTAACGCCAACCAGAAGTATTCGCATTATTCTGTCCCAGTATCGATTAGACAACCGGTTAAATTACTAGCATAAAGTGAGGCCATTGAAACGAGATAAAGAATGTAAACAAGCTTTCAAAAATCGTGTCACTTCGAACGCTATCCAAACAGGAATGAACTCCACAAAATGGTGGCCCTAATGTTGACAACTTCTGCACTGACAGATTTTCTGTACCACAAATCACGCAACGACGGCCGTCTTCGTCCAACTGAAAATATTATTGCGTACGAGAAATAAGGAAAGATATAATAATCGTTCGCTATCGCGAAATAACTCAGTAACGGTAAGTTGGTTTACATTCTTTATCTCGTCTCATAGGCCAAACTTTAGAAGCATTTAATCATACTCCTCAGGGTTGGCAATCCATTTTGCAGTATTAAGGATGCAAATGTCTGTGAGTCCCAGATCCTACCTACCATCAGGTGGCGTGTACTTGCTTCTTCTCTCTAGCATAAAAATACATCCTTTACCAAGCCTTTGCCCCTGCCGCACGAGACGACGCGGCGACGACCCGACGACACGGCCGCGGCACGACTCGGCGGCGCGACAAAGAGCGCGGCCATTAACTGGTACGACACGACTATAAAGCAGCGCGCCGTGGGACGGGGACGGCGCGATCCGGCGGGATAATGACTCTACTTGATACTTTAAGTATAAGAATACACATACATACATACATAAACTCACGCCTTCATTCCCAGAGTGGGGTAGGCAGAGCTAAAGAATCACCAACAAGTCTTAAAACTTCTTGATAATTCTGTAACCACATTTTGCACAAGTAGGCTAAGATGTTTCCCAGTGTATTAGTGACAGGTGGCAAGCCCATCGCCTAATAGTAGGTACTGCAAGCCTTTATTTCCTTAGTCGCCTCTTACGACATCCACAGGAAGACATGGAGTGGTACTACTCTAACCCGGCAACCACACGGGTAAAAGAATACATTTACAAAAAAAAGGGTTTACTGAACTGACATATCAATGATACGTCTATCTTGGGTCCTGGCGAATAAGTGAACTGTTTACACGACTGCGCAAAAAAGGAGTGTAATGTTTTCAGGGTTCGTGTATGAATGTATGTACGATTCTTTATTCCTTCTTCTAAACGCCTGAGCCGATTTAGTTGTGTGTGGTATCGTTAGAATCCTTTCACCATCCCGGGTGACATAGGAAACCGAAACTGTTAAATTTTAAATTACAACAATGGCAAAATGACAATTATTGACATAGGTATATCGACGACAGTATGAAAAATGCAGTCGAGGTTTTAAAGGTTGCTTTTCATTTAGTTGATATAATTTAGATTTAATATATCATTTTTGCCTCTGGATATAAATAATGGTGTTATTTATCTAAAGCCTGTCAGACTGTCTGTATAACTGATTCCCATTTTGAAATTCGACATAAACCTCTCTTTAGAAAGCCATCTGTACTAATGTTATATATTCTGTGGTAGAGCAAGCACCCTGACAGTTCACCGGAATCGCAATAATTTTCGCCATACACACATTACAGCCGATCACTCCGCGTTACACGCTGCGCCGGAGTGGCCGTGTCGCGCGCGCACTAACCATAAACAACCGGCGCACGTATCAATTGTCTTTATGGGCATATTTTTATTATTTATCGCGGGCATTATCGATCGAGATCGTATCACCGATGGGAAAGTGTGAAAGGTTCGTAAATGATCAAGGAGGTATCGTCATTCATACTGTCGCTTAATATGACTTAAATTATTTATTTATTTTATGGCATAGGAAGGCAATCGAGCACACAGGCCACCTGATGGTAAGTGGAAACTGTGACCCATAGACATTCGCATTCACAAGACTGCAAATGCACTGCCAACCCTGAGGACTAAGATGGAATGCCTCTATGCTAGTCATTTCACAGGCTGTCTTATCCCCAAACTGGAACATAGCAATGCGAACACTGCTGAGATGTGATACCGATAAGATGGTGGTACCAACCCGGACGGACCCTGCACAAGGTCCTCAATAATCTATAATATAAAAAATGAATCGCAAAATGTGTTGGTAAGCGCATAACTCAACAACGCCTGGACCAATTTGGCCAATTCTTTTTTTGAAATGTTCGTTGAAGTTCAAGGGTGGTTTTTACGGCGAGAAAAATTGAAAAATTCACCGGGAAAGTCAGGAATTTGCCGCGGGGCGAAGCCGCTGGCGGGCCGCTAGTACACAATAATAATAATAGGTTATAATACACAATACATGATAAAAACCGGTCTAGGGGTAGAGGGTTCCGTACCGCCACACATTAGGTATTATTATATTTCAATTTGAATTCCCAGCCAAACCAGTGCGAGCCCAACTCACACTTCTCCATTTTCTATTAGGTATTTGCTGTTTTTCTTCAGGGTCTGTTATATTTTAATCATACAAAATTTAACGCTTGTGGGCCATTCCATGTGATTTCAACAAATCGAGTGTGCCGCATGACTTTTGATTTGAATAAAAAAAATTGAGGATATACTTTATGGTGACAGAAGTGCTGAACCACCACCATTTTTTTATTTTATTTTTTTATTTCCGAGTTTTACCCATTCGAAGTAAGTAGTGGGGTCAAATTCCTGCTTGTATATAATACGCTCTAACTTTTTTTTTTGAAAAGATAACGAAATAATTGTTGCTGTGTTTGATTAGGTAAGAAATGTGGATGTCATACTGTATGATAAAAGTTATCTAAATTAACTACAAAAAAAATGGTGTCCATTTGAAATGTTCCGGTAACTGGTAATTTTTTGCAATTTTAATTCATTTTTATGCAGACCCTGATGCATGTTAGGGATAACTTTTTTCAGAAATATAAAGTACTAGTTTTGTTCATTCTGTAAAATAAATATTATCGTTTTAGAATTATAATTCTAACAGAAAAATAGTAGTGAAAATTGAGAATTTCGAAAAATGCTTATGTTTGACCCCCAAAAAACCCATGTGGAAGAATAATTAAAAATTTGAATTTATTCAGAAAATATAGTCCATGTCTTTGTTAATTAGATTCAGTTTAAAAAGTTTCGTTATTTTCCCTATTTTTGGATATATGATTTTTTTAAACTGCTTATCTCGTGAATTTTCTCTCATTGTTTTTATATATGCATATGAAAATATTTTTGACTATAACTTTTAAATGTATGGTAATCAATTACCATATACTGAAAAATCAATAAATAAAAGCCAGACGGTTCAAATTTACTAAATATATTTAATAATACTTATATATAAAACGAAAAAAAACATTACTTGCAAACCTTTGCTACTTCGAAATTTTCTGAAGTAGAGTAACGTCGCACTACTAATTCATTTTGAGAAATGGGAACGAAACTATGATAAGAACGTGAATTTTTTATGGTTCTCATATTTTTAAATCGCTCTGATAAGTACAACTCAGCTACATCGACTTCTGATTTTGAGACGAAAAAGAACTTGATTCCAAGAATTTTGTTTACACAAAACTCGTACATAGCTTCAGGGGATAAAATGTTATCACTAGGTACCTGTGGTGCGTTGCAGACTAGTCTTTCTTACCAACCGCTTAATCGTGCCGCCAGCACCATCACAGGGGGATTTGCCGTGAGAGGTGGCAAAAAAGTTCCACTCTGCTTTTAGCCCGAAGTCATCATAATGATGACACAAGTTTACAAAATTATTTTTGTTCTTGTATTGTGCAGCTGCACAATCACTAAAATAATGTATAATTTCCAATTTGTCATATTCTTATTTTAGATATGTAAGGATATGACAATCTTCTCCTTCAAACTTTCCAACCGAACAAGACTCCATTGTCGAAATAACTGAATTTCGAAGATGAAAATTCAATAAAAACTCAACTTCTTATCAACCAGTGGTATATAACGAACAATAACTATACATGAAAACAGGTTAAATAACACAAGCACTTCCTACAAAGAGTTTGCACCGCTTCATTGTCTCCTAAGTACGGTCTCCTATATTTAACTTCGATAAGGATTATAGTAGCACCTAAAAAAATATATTTCATAAACGAGCAAAAATAACAAAACTTTTTAAACTGAACCTTATAAACAAAGACATGGACTATATTTTCTGAATAAATTCAAATTTTTAATTATTCTTCCACATGGGTTTTTTGGGGGACAAACATAAGCATTTTTCGAAATTCTCAATTTTCACTACTATTTTTCTGTTAGAATTATAATTCTAAAACGATAATATTTATTTTACAGAATGAACAAAACTAGTACTTTATATTTCTGAAAAAAGTTATCCCTAATATGCATCAGGGTTTGCACAAAAATGAATTAAAATTGCAAAAAATTACCAGTTACTTGAACATTTCAAATGGACACCATTTTTTTTTTTTGTTTTTTTGAATTTAGATAACTTTTATCATACAGTATGACATCCATATTTCTTACCTAATCAAACACAGCAACAATTATTTCGTTATCTTTTAAAAAAAAAAGTTAGAGCGTATTATATACAAGCAGGAATTTGACCCCACTATTTACTTCGAATGGGTAAAACTCGGAAAAAAAAAAATAAAAAAAAAAAATGGTGGTGGTAAAAAACGTCATAAGACGTTGCTAGGCCGAACGTGTTAACTGTAAATTAGGTAATATTAAAAAAGCATTTAAATTTTAGTTCATCTTACCTCAAACATTATAGGCGCTCGGCTTATGATGATCGTTTGTACCTTCAGTCGAGGACGGGAATATCTTTGCGCTTTAGTACCTTGTCCAATTAAGGGTATGTTTCTACTGCCATATAAGAAATTGCACACGGATTAAAGTGACAAGGGACTGGAGCGCAACTATGTTTGTGACTTCGACTGGACCAAATGGTCATATATTTAGTGCAAGTTTTTGTATAGTAATTATATTAGTATTCACTACACGATGTATCATATTGTAAGAATCAATATGCTCTTTTTTCCTCAACTTTTTAGTTTATGTTTGTTAAATAGTAGGCTATAGCTGTTTTATCTATAACTAATTAAGGAAACTATAGGTTTAAGTTTACTTATATTTTGTGTAACATTAAATGTATACAACCGTTTGTTTCTTAATAAACAATAAATAAATAAATAAATTATCCTGCCACCAAACATCAGTGTTTTGTATTGTTGTGTTCTGGCGGGGTAAAACAACCGGTGAAATAACTAGCATAGAAGCACTCTCTCTTCGTATCACATCATCTAACAGTGACGCGATTGCTTTAATTACGAAACGAATGGAAACACTAGTTAGTGTAATACATCTTGGCTACGGTCTTAGAGTTAGAAACGTATTAGCAGTCTTAAGATTGTCATCGAAGGATTGCCATCGAAGGATTGCCATTTGGCCAAAAGTCAGCAAAGTGGGAGTGCCTTATGCGCCATGTTAAGATGATTGTGATCGTAACGTTGACAATATAGGTCTGCGTCCGTAGACCTTTTTGTCGGGTCATAAATATCAGGCTGAAACTTTCTAGATCGCTTCATTTCAGTGAGTCGGACAAACTTTATATTTGACATAAATCTCGGTAGTGGGGACTAACTTTGCTAGAGGCCTTGAAACATGTCGATAAGTCCGGGTGCCAAAAAATTACTAATACCAAGCCAATTCTTATTGAAATTTAAAGATTAATTTATGAGAAAGTCAAAAAGTAGATTGTCCGACAAAATTAATGGGGACTATGCGCCAGTCGGACATACTGAAAATGTTGGAAATTCCAACTCAAAAAAGTGATTAATATCAGGCTAAATTTTTTTTTATGGGTTAATTATAATTAATATAATACAACCGTAACGTTGTCCGACAAAATTTATGGGGATATGCGCCAGTCCGACACTCTAAAAATGTCGAAAATACCAGCACAAAAAAGTGATTGATATCAACCTAATTTTTATTTTTTCAGTAATAAATAGTATTTTTCACAATCGTGTTATAATAGAGAGCTTTTTAGTCGAGTACCGTGTTTAGGCCACGAAGCTTGCTGAGTGGCCTAAGTAAGGTACGAGATTAAAAAGCTTAATTATGACACTATTGTGAACAATACTTTTTGTACGAGTTCATTAAAATTAATAATTTAAGTCATTAATACGAGTATATAAGAAAACTAAATATTGTAAGTGTTCTACTATCCGACTTTTTTGACACAAGATAATTGAAAAGTAGATTTTTGACAGATGACGCGACGCTGCTTACGTTCCTAAACGCCACAGATTGGCAATTTTGTATCGGATCGAGTCTCCTTAAACAAGGACACACATGGAAATCCGAAGTTCTATTTTCAAATTTTTTTCGGTTGTCTAGAGCGTATCGAAATAGTTATTTCGGTTGTTTCGGAAGGAACATCGATGAAAAGAGTGACGTTACAGTATTCTCTATGAAATCTTAATACACAGATTTTAATCGACGAGTATAAAAATAATGTTTCAAACGTGATTCTACGATTGTCCGACAAGAAATGTGGGGAATACTAATAAAAATCGATAAAATATGTATTAAAATTATTCGTTCTGTATACAGCATTTAAGTATACCTATATATATCTCCCCTCTCTCCCTGAACGCTGTCTGTGTGTTTCTGTTCTGTGTTTGGCTGCATGAGAGTGAGTGAGAAAGATGATGGGGCAGAGAGCGCACCCAACTACCCAGAGTTACAAACACAAACACTGGCCGCGTGGCGTCCATAACCTATTCACATGAACGCAGCCACGCCATCCTTTTTGTCAACCCACACCGAATTTTCTTTATTTAAATAAAAAAAAAACTTTTTTCGTTCAGCTGTTGAAGTGCTGCCCTTGTATAGAAGAAATTGTTCATCATGCAGTGTTTCTTGTGTGAATTAAAAATAAGTGGAAAAGACCATTTCAAAGAAGTGAAAGAAACTGTTAAAAAGTTCTCCAAAAATATTTTGGAAAATTGTCACAAGTTTAAGAATGCTCGAGAGTATCATCGTCATAAATATAAACAAGCAGAATTACCTGTTTAGCTTCTATTTTTTAATTTTATACGAATCCTCCTGACAAAAATCTGTAAGCTCGTATTTTGACACGTCTAATGTATGATTTAGAGGAAAAGTTTTTTTTTATCGCTTGACTCCATCAGAGAACGTATTAGCAAAAAATTGAGCGTGTGGAAACCACGCGCGGTAGAAGGCGTAGCCTTCTTTAACCATTTGTTATATATATACTACTTTGATACTTAATAGTTTTCAAAATGATCAATTAAAATTTGTAAATTTGAGAAGTAATTTATTTTTGTCAAGTTTTTTGAGTCAAGTCTTAAATATGTGATAATAAAACTAATATTTTATTCATCAAAGCAACATAAATTTATATTATTTTTCTGAGATTATCTAATTAAAAACAAAAAGGGTAGCTTAAAAAAAAGTTAATACATTAAACTTGAGCCAAGTACAGCTACATTTATTCACAAACTTCTAATTGTGGTAGAGAGGTTAAAACCTCTTGTATACTATATAGTGCGACAGATACCTACATTATTCTTGTCGGACTATCGACATGACCCATTATTTTTGTCGGACATCAGTATATTTCGGTTATAAATGATCTAATCTACAATTACTTATGTTTGTCCGACAAGTATCAATCACTTTTTTGGCTGGCGCATATCCCCATAAATTTTGTCAGACAACGTTACGGTTGTATTATATTAATTATAATTAACCCATAAAAAAAAAATTAGCCTGATATTAATCAATTTTTTGAGTTGGAATTTCCAACATTTTCAGTATGTCCGACTGGCGCATAGTCCCCATTAATTTTGTCGGACAATCTACTTTTTGACTTTCTCATAAATTAATCTTTAAATTTTAATAAGAATCGGCTTGGTATTAGTAAATTTTTGGCACCCGGACTTATCGACATGTTTCAAGGCCTCTAGCAAAGTTAGTCCCCACTACCGAGATTTTTGTCAAATATAAAGTTTGTCCGACTCACTGAAATGAAGCGATCTAGAAAGTTTCAGCCTGATATTTATGACCCGACAAAAAGGTCTACGGACGCGGACCTAATACCATGAAACGTCAGAAGCAATATCGATTTACCAATAGGATTTCTATTTGTTCAGTTTTTAAACCAATCGCGTCACTGGTAGACCACGTGACTGTTCGTATCACGTCATCTACCAGTGATGTGATTGGTTTAAAAACGAAACGAATACGAATAGAGTAATAGAGCCAGGGCCCTTGAAGTCTTATAATATATAGTTGCTCTGTAATCACAGAGCATCTCGAATCCCCGTCACCTCATGAATCAAATCACAATAAGAACTAGGCGAAAACTTTCCTTCTTTCTCACTCGCACACATCAAGTATGAGCAGGTTGTAATTACAATCAGTACGTGAGCTGTGTCCCCACTGTATGGGCTATTTATTGGAGGTAATTAAAAAGAAAACAGACGCCGGGCAAGACGTGCCGGGAACACTAACAGAGTAGGGAGGAGGCAGGGGTATCGAGTGGGAATGCCGATATCGATGCAATTTGCCATTTTGCACTTTACTAATATGGTTTTATTTATCTGTGAAAGTTTTTTTTTTAATGATTACTAGACGTATTGGATTTATATTAAATTTATTATTATAAGAAAATGTTTAAAATAACACGACTGCTAGTTTAGCGACAATGATATATTATATTAATATATTGTACCATTATTCAAAAATTCACACTCTTGCATCGTTCCCATACCTTATACATATACAACGTGTTAGAAAAAATACCCAAAAAATAAATAAATTATACAATAAAAGTCAACCCTGGTAAGCTGTCATATCCACAAGTTGTATATTGTAGGGTTGAGATTAATGTTATAATTATTTTTTTCTTTTAGTATTTTTGTAACACTTACTGCTACTACTTACTTACTTACTTTTAGTATTTTTGATAGACTTGTTATTTGTAACATCAGGACCTGAATAAAGATACCTGTGAAAAATAAAAAATACATCGGTGGGTTCTTTTAACGCCCAACACCGAAAATCTGCCTTAATAAAAATTGTTACTGTGCAAAACGCTAATGCTGCCTATTTGGGATGTTTAATAAGTACTAAAATGTGGATTTATATTGAAATTTATGACTATTTTAAACACCATATTTTTGACCATCATCGATTAATTGCCAACTTCTATCGATATGTGTAAATCTGTCTCGTACCTATCGAGATCACAAGTTGGTCGAGCGAAAGGACTTTTATCAGCGACCGATACCGAGCGGATTCCGTATATTTATTGCCACCCTCGCCACGACTCACCCAACGTAGTTTAGTTTTACTTTATCTTAACAAGTTTTTGAAGTGGATCAGGTTTTTAGTAAGTTTGGGTTAGGTTAAGACAGTTGGAACAAGTTTCACACACACCTTAACACGTAGCTGGCTGCGATCTTTGTCGGTCTTACTTCCGTCAACGCTTGTAATTTCTCTCTGTCTTTGTATGAACTTATTCTCATAAAAATAATTATGAAAATTTGAATTTAGCTCTGTAAAAATGACTACTCAGGTGCTCTATTCTAAACTTCAAATCCAAATTGCTATTGACATGTATTTCTGCGAATCTGTGAAATTAGCATTCTCAAGACTACAATATTAGGACTACCATTGCGTTATCAACTTTAATCTTTTTTTTTGTAATTTTCTCTATACATGTCACGAAATTTTTTAATTTCATAAGTGGTATTTTACATAATTCGAATCATTTATGATTTTTGTTGACATGGACATAAGGGAAAATGACAAAAATTCCGATTAAAATCAATATCTCCGACCCTAGTAAAAATCGCTGAACATTAACATCGATAAATCGATAGCTTTTTAGCTGCTCTACCAATCCTAGGCGGGTTAACATTGGTTTATGGGACACCCTGTATAATATTGCCTATATTGGTGCCTGTGCATTGTATTATTTTCATTCTTAATGAGATTGAAAAGTCAGATAAAAAAATTAATTCATTGAATCACAATATCATCGCCCTTCCAACAAAATAGCGTCGAACATTTTTTTTTTTTAAATACTTTGAACGAAACTCTCGTAAAGATCACAGAATAGTTGTAAAAGCAGCAAGAGTTAAAGTTGAGCGGGTGCTCCGAGGCAAGGATTACGAGGCACGCGGCAGCGCTCAGGCAAGAGGCAAGAAGCATGACGCATGGCCCGGGAGGGACCCGTAGCTCACAACTTTTTAGCGTTCCGTCGTCAGTTGTGGGTGGTTTAATGAGAAACATTGTGAATGGGTAAAATGTAAGACTATTTTAATTCTTAGCAATGGCAATAGCTCAATTATTTGTTACAGAGTCTTACATGTTTTCTATATATTTCCTTTTGGCGAGGTCGGTCACTTTCTAGGGATGTCAATTTAGAAGAACGACATGTTCGTTTTAAGTCCATTTCGATGAACGACATGTTCTGACTTAGTCAACTTCTTAATAGGTCCAGTAAGAGAGACGTCATTTTCTAACTTAGTCATCTTCTCAGTAGGTCTATTTCGAGGGACGTCATATTCTGGGTTGGTCATCTTCTGAGTAGGTCTGTTACGAGGGACGTCGTTTTCGGAAGTAGGCATTTTCTGAGTAGGTCTGTTACGAGGGACGTCGTTTTCGGAGTTAGACAAGTGACCGACCTCGCCAAAAGGATATATTTTAAGTTTTTATTTTTTATTTTTTTATTGCATGGGAAGGCAAACGAGCACACAGGCCACCTGATGGTAAGTGGAAACTGTGACCCATAGTCATTCGCATTCACAAGACCGCAATCCTAAGACTGCAAATGCGTTTCCAACCCTGAGGACTAAGATGGAATGCTCTATGCTAGCCATTTCACCGGCTGTCTTATCCCCAAACCGGAACACAGCAATGCAAACACTGCTGCTTGGCGGTAGGTTAATGGATAAGATGGTGGTACCAACCCGGACGGACCCTGCACAAGTTCCTTCCACAAGTAATAATATTATTACAAAGTGGAATATACTCCCTTTTTTTTGCTTTACGGAACCCTTTGCTTTTCATTCGTAAAGTTTATAACAAGCTGTATTTCAGCAGCGTGAAGTTGTGAAGCCTCCGGAGCAGGCGGTGCGGTTGCTTGCAGTGTTCTCGGAGAACTACACTCGAGAGCATTGAAAACGGGCCACAGTACTAATACTACTCGAAACATGTTCTGTTTTTAACCCGCGACAAATAAGGGGTGTTATGAATATATCGCCCCTTCAGTACAATGACCTAATTTAAAATTTCAGCTTCCAAACTTCAAGTCATAAATTTATTATTATAGAGACTTAAATCGAAATTAAATTTCTGAATTAACGTCACTATTGTTGTGAACGTGCGATATCGGGGTGTATCTTTGTGTCTGTCTGCGGCATTAGCTCTTAAACAGATGCATCGATTTGGACGCTTTTTTTTCCAAATTTATCTAATATACTTTGAGTGGTTGTTAGCTAGTTATTATATAAATCTGTTTTGTTCTTCAAGAGATAATCATTTCTTAAAGATGGGACGCCATTATATCAAGGGATTTTATCTATTTATTAGTTATTAACGCTTTAGAGGGGTGCGCTTCATCTGTCTATAAACATTTTGTATAATTTCATTTAACTAACAACGAAAAGCATAATAATCGTTTAGCATAAAAACCAATTGTATAATTTTATTTGGCATACGATCGAATAACATAAATACATAATACTCATTTAGTATAACAATCATTTTCTTGTTATTATGTTGATATTAGTTTTAAATGCAGTTAGGTTAGGTTATGATTGTGACCACATGAATAGTAATGAAAGCCGTTAGCAAAATTTATTTTTTTAATTTATAAACATTATAGATTTTAAAACTGTGCAATTTGTGTTATATGTAAAATGATCATTAGACCATTTGTTTTTATGCTAAGCATTGCACACCCGCTTTTGAGAGTAAGGTGTAAGAAAATTATGCTTTCGTGACTTTTCAGTTAATGAATTCGTACTTGGCGAATATTGTTCATAAGTATAGTTTTTCTATAGAAGCGCCGCAAGAAATTCTAGCAGAAGGTAATATTTTATCATAAAATATAAATCATACTTAAAAGTAAGTTATATTACAAGGTACTAAAGGGATAACATGGCGCATAAGGCTCTTCCACTTTGCAGACATATGGTCCAACCCTGCTTTTGCTAGCGTCATAAAGCTTTGTCGTACATTGAAACCAATGGAATGTAAGCGATTGCATAGTTACTTACCCGACTTCGTCTGAAGATGTTTTTCGAGTGTATGATATGTATGTATGACATGTATGTCTATTTTTGTGGTGTTATATTAAGTCCTATTGTTCTTTTTTGCAACGATGAGACAATGTATGGTATAGACGAAAGGCGTGTCCCTAAATATGCTCTAGGCTTGCCAATGATAGAAGTACATACAGAAAAATACATACGAAAAATATCCACGATCACACATTTGCCTATTCGCTATTTGCCTTCACGGATAGTAGCCCGGGGCAACTAGCTTTAGAGGCAGGGTCACTTCCAACTAGACTAACTGCGTATAGTGCTCGATACACATTTGTCTGAAAATATCTGACACGTCTCTATTTCATGGGACATAACAGCGTGCCCGATATGTACAGGCGTGGAAGATAGTACATTACTTATACTGACTGTACACGATAACAATCAACCTACCGCTTATTATGACATTCACTTGTTTGTACGTTTTCCTCCCCCCCCACTAAAAGCAGCTCCTCAAATCAAATAACTCTAGGTGTTGGTTAAATTTTTCACATCGGCCATTTGGGCCATTTGGGCCACTCGGGCCATTCGGCGCCATTACATGTAATAAAATAGCGACTCAATGTAAATCACATAACGCTCTTCCGCGGCTGCGGTCGGTCGTTGCAATAAAAAACGGGGCAAGAGCGAGACGGGACGAGTTCTGAGGGTTCCGTGGAAATTACCTTCCAATATGACCTATACCAAGACCGGTTTGAGTGGAGAACTGGAGAGCCTTGGGCTGACATGATGATGATGATGATGATGACCTATACTCGTATGATGAGAAGAATAAGATTTTTACTAAGATTAGCTAGCACAGTTAAAAAAAAAAACTTTCTGCTAGAGTTTCTTGCGGTGCATCTCTGCAATTATGGTCTTGTCACCCCACCCCATATTACCGACATGCCGACCTTTTACGACGCGCCCTGATGTAGCCAATTTAATAGATAAGTTATTTAGTTTTACTGTTATTTTACTTTCTCCTGACGCCACGACGTCATTGGCTATCTGACATAATTCATTTGTCGTAACAAAGTGTGATCTTACTAAGCTTGAATTGATTAATATTAATAGTACATTATTGTCTAGATTGCTCGGCCATCTAACCACCTCGTCAGGAAATCCTCTTTTCCGCCGAGGGATATATAATGCTTTTCTCAAACGATGCGAGGAAATGATACAAATACATGATGAATTGAAGTATTTTTAAAAACCTTTGACAAATTCGGAGATAATGTTTTGTTTGAAAACTATTAGTTAAGATAGTTCCACGCACGACAAGTCGCCGCCAGCACCGGAGAGCCCCGCCGCCGCGCCACACGCCCCCTCCCACAAGTTGGGTGTACGGGATTTTTTTCATGGTCCTTTCCATTTTATACGCAATAGAGACCACTCATATGGTTTTTATTGTGTTTCAATCGGGAAACCATTCTTTCCGAGCATGTTTTAGAAAAAGATTAAGTTTTGCAGCCTATTTACTGAATAAACCTCTTTTACCTTCTTTTTTTCGCCGTGTGGTTGCCGGGGTAGAATAGTGCCACTCCATGTCTTCCCGTGGATGTCGTAAGAGGCGACTAAGGGATTATAGGCTTGTAGTACTGTTAGGCGATGGGCTTGTCACCTGTCACTAATATGCTGGTAAACATCTTAGCCTATTTGTGCAAATTGTGGTTACTGAATTATCAACAACTTTTTAAAGTTGTAATTCTGTAGCTCTGCCTAGCCCACTCTGGGATTACAGGCGTGAAGGTATGTATGTATGTACCTTCTTTTTTTTAAACTGCACAGGGTTTATTGACCCATAGCGGTTCAACCGCTTCAGAATTATATATTAATACATTAAAGCCAACTCCTACGTCAGTCAACACGTCATAGATACTCAAGAACCAGCCGCTAGTGGGCGCCTAATCTAACTAATCTCGAGTTCACCGTGCGTAATAACCCCTCTGTTTCTTAATAACCGTTGGCGATCCTAAATTCTTATGGAACGCAAGAGAGTAAGATATGGTCGCCAATATATGTTAAAAATATTAAAGCGCATAAACCCGGTTTTTTCAGAACGTGTGGATACTTTCTACAACAAGACGAATCTAATGAATGACGTACCTATCATTTATAAAAATCGGCTCAGATGTTGAGTAGTTAGGAGCGGAAATAGGGACGCAAAGGCATACATTCAAGTCAAACATACCCTTTGGGATTCGTTGCAGTCGGGTAAAAATACCTACAATTGGGAGTACTGTTACTTATGAGTACCTACTTATCAGACAAGTTGTTGTTCTACTTGCGGGAGGACCTTGTGCAGGGTCTGTCCGGGTTGGTACCGCCATCTTATCCATTAACCTACCACCAAGCAGCAGTATTCGCATTGTTGTGTTCCGGTTTGAGGATAAGACAGCCGGTGAAATGACTAGCATAGAGGCATTCCATCTTAGTCCTCAGGGTTGGCAACACATTTGCAGTTTTGTGAATGCGAATGTCTATGGGTCACAGTTTCCACTTACCATGTGGCCTGTGTGCCCGGAAGCCTTCCCATGCCATAAAAAAAAAACGTTAGCAGATTTTTAGGTGCAGATTACAGTGACTGATCCCTAAAAAGCAAAGTGTCCCATGAAAATGCCAGAGCCGTATTTGGCGGTCGTTTGTAATTCCGGAGCAATCTCAACGAGTCCCAAGGCGGGGGGCGCCGGGGGGCGAGCTTGTTTTATTGATATTTTAGCGGCGGAATGATTTGGAGGCATGGAACGGCACTCCCGGGGCTCCGTTAGTATTGATAGCCAGGTTCCCGAATACCTGGGAAAATTAAAGTGACGACGGAAAAGCGCGTATAAGTTAGTCTTCTGAACCAAATAGCGGCATCTCCTAAGAAACATCTCTACCTATACATGTTGTTATGCATCCTTATAACATATAGAGCAATTGATGCCTAATGAGAGGCCCTAAAATTAGAGTGTGGTTTTATGAAACGGACGTCAGCGAGTTTCATAATAGGATGACACGAGTGTTTTAAGGCTTCATTATAATACAGTTGCATACACTATTTTATCTACACACATATCATAAGTTTAGAATTATCCTACTCTCGTAACAGCAAAAAAACAACAAACAAATGACAACAATAATGGCGGCAATTTGATCCTCCGTCAAGACGAATGTTTCTAGAAAAAAAACATAGACAAACGAATAAAGTCCCAATTCTCAAGTCACTCGCGATCAAATGTCGTGCGGTTTATATAAAAAAAACTGTTTTAATATCTATGAATACTAGAATAGAGACCCTCTTGAGTTTTGACAGCTGTTCCAAATTTAAACTCATAACGTTACAAAAATATATACTGTAATAACATAGTACAGATTTTACCTACTACCACAGGCAAGAAAGTTCTCATTACTATTTACTAAATAGGGAATATGCATGTTTTTTTTTTACAGCTTCAATTGAAGCTGATTCATGTAACAAACAGGTCACAAAAATCATTTTTTGAATAACTATAAAAATAACCAAGATATAAGCCAACAAAGATTTGTTCCTATCTCTTTCTAGAAAAACGGAATTTTACATGGAGTTTATATGGCCGCAGTGCACAATGACGTCACGGTGCACATCGGATCTCTCTGTCTAATTAGAAGATTGAAATGCTTATAACTTCCGTATTTCTTGACCGATTTTAATTTTAATTTCCGTTTTGGTGATCTCTTTTACGGTATTTTCATATTTTGATGAGAAATGCGATTTTTAAAATCCATGCATATTCCCTATTGGTTGTAACAATGCTGGTCATTTCCTTCAGGTTTTGAACGCATAATAGAGGACTAATGACATGTGTGTAGATACAATGGTTTAACCGAGTTGAACAGAGGCCCTGTTTAATTTATTTTATAAAAAATATGACTGTAGTAAAACCTGGGACAGTGTCGGTTTGCTCTTACCCGCTATGAATCATTTAGTGTAACGACTCGCCGTTTTACAGCTGCTGCTGTATAATAGATGCCGCTGTGTTTAAAAGGCTTTATAGCTTTCAGCCAGCGTTTTGATAGCTTCGGAGTTCTGTGACTTTTGCGAATGCTGCGTGACCACTGATCTCCGATAACCATCTGTGTTTTTAATCCAATACCGTCCACATCAAGCTCAGTTGTTACACTATTGTCCAGTGCGATAATTCTGCCAGTGTCTAGGTTAGAAGTTACACGTGATCGGTGAAAATATTTTTCCAAAATAGATCATCAGTAAAAATACTAAATATAAAAAGTCAATTTAAAACTTAATATTAAAATCATTAATACACTTCGCTAAAAGATATACAAACAAATTATTCACAAAAGTAAGGACATACCTAACTAAGGCTAGCTGCGCGATAAATTAAATCAGGAAAAAAGTTGTATAGAGGAACTGAAGTATTAGGACAGTTAAAAAAATGTCTGTACCCTTACCATGAGTTACAATTACCGTACTCGCTAGTGAGTTGAACCTAAAATAAAATTGGTATTAAAAAAATTCGTGTCCGTAAGGTTTATAAATCATTTGTAGATAAATGCATCCTTTTCTTTTATAAATTACCTGATGTTGTTTTAAAGTTACCATTTCCAGTACTTAAAACTTACTTGAAAAAGTC
This sequence comes from Acleris emargana, assembly GCA_927399475.2. Classification (NCBI taxonomy): domain Eukaryota; kingdom Metazoa; phylum Arthropoda; class Insecta; order Lepidoptera; family Tortricidae; genus Acleris; species Acleris emargana. The sequence continues at coordinate 14,494,334 of OV656853.1, read as the reverse complement.
GTTGATGTCTAAAGCTTACTATAGGGTCGAAGACTATCTAACAAATAAAAATGCTTGGCCAACACCTAAATAATTTAATAATAACTTAGTCTTAAAAATATGTAAATATTGTATATTGTCTAGGGGACACGGTTTCTGTAGGAGAATGTATCGAAACTTTTATGCAGGTTGTCTTGCACCGTCACAGGTAAGTATAACTTGTATACTTTCTATTATTTTTTTATTACTGTTGCTTATTAGTTTTGTGTCAATTCTGAGTTTTGACACATTTTCCTGCTCAACTACACATGAATATATAAATTTTTGGTGTTATGTGAGATTCATTGTTTTATGTAACGCTAGGTTAAGTTTATTATTGTATAATCATTAGCAATATTTAAAAAAACGACTTATACTGTTGAGTTTCTTGCGGTTTCTTCTCAATTGTGGTCTCTTGCGAAGCGCTGGTAGATTTTATAAACTCAAAACTTTTTATAAATTTTATAACTCATGGTAAGGGTACTGGGAGTTCCCTCCTCGAGACCACACTCGCGTAGATAATGAAAACACCGTCCACGTCGGTGCCCAAAATATGCTGACGCTCTTGCCGCTTGCTATGCTTGACGGTGACGTGTCTTGGTGAAGATGTCATGGACGGTAGCGCAACATATTATATTATGTGTACTGTGTTTGTCCAAATGTATAAGCGTTTTGGTGTTACTGTTAGCTTGTATATTTCTGAAATAAATAAATAAATGTGTTTAAAAAGTGACGCGTAAGTCATATTTAGAACAAGGCAGAATTATAAGAATGTAAAACATGAGTATACGTGTGGGTAAATATAACATATTTACACGACGATATCAACTATAATCCAAAAAAAACTTTTTTTTTTTACCGCTTTCTGATTGAAAATGCTTGACGAATCGCATTTTGAAAATGATTAAGACACTTTAAAAGAAAACCTATATATAAATAATACTCGCTTTAGAGACATATTATAAAAAAAATACAGGTAGCAGTCAAACGTTACTTTGTGTACTTTGCTATACCGGTGTATTGCTACTGTCCCTAAAAACTTGTCTGTCAATGGTATATTGTTGAGCTAGCGTCCGATCCGCTACCGCAAGGACAAACTCCGTGCTATTTCTCTCTCTGCTTCTTGTATACAAAAACCAAACACATAAAAACATAACTTAATTTGTTCATCTAACTATTACTCGCAACTTTCTTGCAGCTATACCCTCAATAATAAGTCACATGTTCTCGTGACATTTTTAGCGCTTCCAGAGCTCTCCATAAAGTTGGCGCCCGCGCCGCAACACAATATTTTGCAAACAATACTCGGGCAAAAAGACTGCGCAGGCGACACGCGCTTCAACTGATATCGAACACACTGTAAATCGAAATTCGATAACACTACCACTAACTTTTACATTATTGTCACATTACAACTGCTTTCAATTGACACCATCCATTGCGCGGTTGCATATGACAAGTATTTGCTTCGGGAGAAGAAAAGAAGCGATGTACGCTTTACAATGTGAAAGGGTAGACGGAAAGTTGTGTGATTAAAGTTGGAATTCGAGGATTATTTTTGCATTGTAAATTAAATTGATGTGAGTGGATTAAGTAAATGGAATAATTAAGTAAAATCGATCCGAAACAGGCTTGTTGGTGCAGTTCAGGTTTTATCAGATACTTTTCTTTAAAGAAAATAAGACTGATTAAATATTAATTTGTCATTAATCATTCGTTTATTTTTAATGTATGGATGCTTAAAATTGCATTTTATTAAACACCAAGGTGATTACTTTATGAATCGACGCCCTAAATTAATGACGACATTAAATCGCGGTTTTATTTTTTAATAAATCTTTAAACTGTGTTACAACTGCTGAGATCATGATGAGGGCTTTTTAGCTTTTGCTTGACCATCGTTGTTGAAAAGACATGAACTAAAAAAAGACGTGCAAATCGAGTTAATTTAAAACATAACACAAGTACAATTAATAAGGATTTGGTGATTTATTGATTACCTTCACATTACCTTCCGTCGGTTTTGCCTGTTGGTTGACTGGTAGATAATACTTTTCTAAAGTGCAATGAAACTTAAATAAACAAACAAAAGCAAGGACTATCGTTTATTCCTAATCGGCGCACCATAGTCGCGCGCACGGCCGCGCTCGGTATTGTCACCGCAAAGCTATCTGCACTGAGTGCGCATCCTTGTTGCGCGCGCGCCGATTTACGCGCGCCCTAGCCTGTAGATTAGCCTGATAGATGCGCTTTTGTTCTTGTTGCGATCCTGTACGATAGTCGCGATGTGATTGAAGGAAACGACTGGGGAATGTGACGTTATTGGGGTTTGATGGTAATGGACGATTTTGATGTGGTATTTAGGCCTAAAGAGGTTATGTTTAAAATTTCTAAGCGATACAAATTGGGTATCTTTAATAAGAGTGAATAGATTATATTGGTCTACTGAACACCACCTTCGCACTATACATGTAATAGGTTGACGGTACCAATGATGTACTCTTTTAGCTGACACTCTGTCAGGAACCAGTTATGGACACTTCACTCTTAATTCAAATTACATACGGTCCCAAGTTGATTGTTGCAAAACAAATGAATAACCCTTATCTTCTGTAAAATAAGAATCAAGTGTCTATTACTGGTTCCGTCACCCTAACCTTTTTTGCTTATAATTAAGGTCGATACAATTTGCACAAGTACTTACTAATGATCTCTGTACCAGCTGTTCTAGAACCGGCAGGATTGCATAGAGATGATGGCAAGCGACCAGACGGAGCTACTTTGGTGCCGTGGCAACTGGGTAGGGCACTCAACTGGTGTGGGACGCGACGTGTGTTGACACATTCGCACTTTCCCACGTCCAGTCCACCCGTAATCGGGCCGGTGCAGCAGCTGATCAGGCCTAAACCATCAAGCGCCGCAAATATTCATCATTATTAAATAATTACGAATTTGTGGCACTTGCAGTGGAGAACATGGGGGCTTGGTCAGCCGTTGTGAAAAGCTTTATTAAGGCTCTGTCATAAAAGCTCATAGACACCTCCTGAGATCCTAGAGCTGGTGCTTACCTCTCCCAAAGGATTGGACTAGCTATCCAGAGAGGTAATGTAACCCGTGTCATAGGGACCATGCCGCGAGCGGATCTGCTAGAGGGGGTGTTCTTTTAAAACTGGTGATTATTATTTACATATTTAATATTTGACTAGCTTAGTTTTATTTCAATTTAAATAAGTTTAGTTTTAACTTTTATTTGTAGTACCTATATTATATTAATACTTACTAGCTTACACACTCTTGTGGCTCTAACCCCATTTTCTTACAAATATAACCAATCCCCAACCCCTTAACAGCCCCAGTAAATATTAACCATTACGATATTCCCATATACTTTAGCACCATGGTATCCCCATCAATATGGCAAATTAGATCAGACCTGTGCCACAGAGCACCGTGTTTATGAAGGAAGGGGGTTCAATCCGGTAATGTTTACTGTTACGATTGGAAGTTATTAGGTTAACAGAAGTGGTTAGGATGTTATGCGGAAAATGGTGTGATGGTTTGAGGTGAAGGTTTGGGTTAAACTATTTCTTTATTGGGATATGTTGCAGTAGAAGATTACTTGTTGCTAGCAACTATTTTTCGACAGGACATTTATGTTATGTTACTGCCGAAAAATACATTTTATCTTTTTTTACCTTTCTCATTTATAGAATTAGTGAGATACATAGTCTTTTTAGTATAAATTATTATTTCAAGTTAAGAAAATATACATGATTAATATGTTATGCAAAGTGTTAAGTCTAGATGCCAAATATTTTGACAGTTTATAGCTATTTCTTGAGGAAAAAGCCCTGAAGTCGAGAGTGGTTTTAAATATTGGAACATATCGAAATTGGATACTTACAGTATTTGCAAACAAAAAAGGCAACTGATTTTTATCACCTTATCAGAAACTGATAAATTTGTCTTTAACGGTAGTAAAATAAACTTTCCAATAAGTAATTCAACTGCCAGAGTGTGACAAGAAATATTAGCTTAATAGGTATTAACACAGCTTTGTGCTGTTCTTGTGTTTATAAGTTTAACATAACCCTCTTTCACTTCACTCGAGTAATAATCGCGTCTCCAATAACTCTGTCCAGGGCAAAACAGAGTGTCGTAATTAGTCAATAGGGGAGGACAGGGCACTCGCAACAACTTGTCCGGGGCCATTCGCAGTGTTTATTATCCCCGCTGTCCCCAACTAATTTATTTGGCCCTTAACGCCCTTCGAGATGGATCACCTAATTTAACATTAAGGTAGACCTTCATATTTTTTGCTATGTCACAGGTTTAATGAGTTTATACGTTTACTAGCTTTGGAACGCGATTCTGCGTTAAAATCGCTTAAGCGGGAACTGTCTGATTTTTTGGGGATAAAAAGTCGGTTCGTCTCCGGGTTGTTAAACTGTCATTGTGAATTTCACGTACATCGGATGATACATTAAACGGGACAAACAAACAAACACGCTTTCATACTAATGAAATAAATAAGGAGTAGGGATATCGAATGCTTAACATTAAAGCGGGATGGAATATTAGCGATATATGCAACGCATCAGTTAACACTGAAAACAGCACAGGTGGGCAAAGGGGCCTATTTTGCGAATGTTTAAAAAAATGCAGGTATCAAAGAATTTATCCAGGATTGAAGTAAACTGGTCGTGCTTAGTCTATGGCAATTCTATAAATGTTGGTAAGTAGATAATTTTAAAGACTTTATTAGAGCGTTTGTAGCGTGCAATGGCTGGACTTGCAAAGGTTTTCTTATGGATAAGAGTTGTCAAAGCGACAGTGTGTTAATTTTACTTTAGTAGGTACGTGAACTTTGAATTTGATTGCAGTTTTTGTATTTGATGAAGCTCGTCCAAAGTGATAGAGTACTAAACTTTGTCTGGTTTGCCTATGAGCACTGGACTTCTTTAACCTCCCTGGATAATAATTTGTCAAGGAATTGTGGATTATTTAAGAGGATAACACAGGCAGTATTAGATTTATTACCAGCCTTAATGATGTACAATTTAAAAACTGCGTCGATATATCGTGTCGGCGTCGTCGCCCGCTGCGTACGCGGTAATTACAACGTTTGTCTCTCGATAAATCAACGTTTTATTTATATCGACCGGTGACAAAATATTCGCCTGTCGGTTATCGATTTATTAAGCCAGCGGGGTTATTATGGTCGTGTTTGTCGATGCGGATAAATGTCGATAAAAGTTGTCACTTTCTGTCCTTGTATGTGCGAGAGTGATGGAGATGGATAAAGGCGGTCATATTACGTTGCTGGATGCCATATTGAGTTCGATTTGCAAAGAAATTAGGAATATGGTACTGAACGGGTTAAGGTGAATGATCTTTTGGAATGCGTTTAAGGAAAAGAGGTAGTCATCATGTGGGATTCGTAAAGCGAAGTTTAGTAAAATAGGCTATATTTTAAAGGTTCTTTGAGTCATTATACCGTATCAAAATAAAGTTAAAAGGCAAAAGTGTTTGCGTCTCGTCACGTTTTGACCTAAGCTGAGATGCCATCATAGCATTAATGTATAAGTTTTTAAATACGACCCTATAAGCCTCATATTAGTCATCTCGACTCGTGAAACATTAGTTTTCACTTGGCAAGGTCCGTTCGCATCGCTACCACTGTTTTGTCCTGTAACCTACCGCCAGGCGCCAAACAGCAGTGTTCTTGTGCGGGGTTAAAGCCAAAGGTGAAATTAGGTACTCTAGCATTAAGACCGTGAATGCCTTCAGATAAGATTGCAGTTTTAAGAATGTTGCAGTTGGCCTGAGTGCTCGTTCGTCTTTAACATACCATAAAAAAAACTGTCGCGAAAATCTAGTAAACTATCTTGACAACTTGCAACCCGCTTGTTCAAGATAATTAACAAGTTGATTTAGAACGTGAATACTAAACTAATGTCTCGTAGACTAAAACTAATAACGACCCTTCGGTCTGGGGCGAGACGTATTGCCGCGTCCGAGCCCAAATAAATGTCTTGCAAGACAATAGTTGTGCTTAGGTACGGACAGACGGCTGCGGTCGCACGGGCGATGCACGGAAGGTTTACGGACGGGACCACTTACATGATTTTTCCGTAGGAGAGAAGGACGGACGATATAAGGGAATCACGCGACGTAATCGGTTTGAATGGGGAGTATTTAGAAGTTTGTTTGAATTGATTAAAAAAACATCAGAATCTTGTTTCAATTATTTTTATTTATCAATTTCATTTTATCTTGTTTTTTTTGGTCCTTGCTACACTGATGCCGCGAATCGCAGAAATCGCAGCTAAGCGCGAATTTTTTGATAAAATTCGCATCGTTTCGCCGTGATTTCGCGGATCGTGTAACAGCGTTTTAACATGTAAACGTCTTGATCCGGCGCTGTAAGTTTATGTTGTGTATAGATACATAATTTTCGGTGCCGCAACCAGGATTCTTACACGGCATGTTATCAACAAGTTACCGGTGGCCAAAGAGAACTATAGAGCGGTCAATATAAGGTAAGTAAGTAGCTTTGCGATAGAATCAGAAATACAGAAACCCGAATATAAAATAATCTGAATGAATGGCCGGTTAAAAGCAGAGGCAGTGGCAGTGAAGAAGGACTTTGCTTGAGTAAAAACCAAAAAGCGGATTATGTGTCAAAATACCTGGAATTAATTTGTTGCACTGACCAATAAGAAGCGAATGAAGTACATTGGAAGAGGTTTAGTTGTAGCAAGGGGTAGCAAGATTCTTTCTCGTCGTTATATGAAATGAATCTACTAGTGCAATGGACAGAATCATAATGTTACACCGCCACCACAATCTCTGCTTTGCCCAAAGGTTAACTGGTAGAGAATGCCTTACGGCATTAAGTTCGCCTTTTGTATACGAAGTGTATTCTTTTGTGCAATAAAGATTAAATAAATAAATAAATAATTATAAGCTAAGATTTTCATATTTTATAATACCACCCCACGATCGTCTTAACTTTTCATTTCACTGATGAGGAATAATAGTGAATCATCAGTGACTCGGATGTGTATCAAACGGCAGATAGGAACAATGAAAAAAAAACACATCGATTTTCAACATTCTGCCAAAAATCACCTGTAATCTTTATCCAGAACACTGACGCTCATCAGTAAACCGGCCGTGTGTTTGAGACTGTACCCAGAAGGGACGGGGGACCGGACACGTTGTCTTTAATTACCCCGACTGCCCGCCGAGATTCGCTTGTAATCTTTGGCAACTTTGTTTTGTTATCCACTTCTCAGTACAGAAACATCTGAGAAACGCCTTGGGTTGTATTCAAGTCAAATTATGCACTATTATAATAGTTGCTGCATATTTATACGGAGATGCCCAATAGTTGTCGCGTTGTTGGAAAACAAGCTAGAGGAAGCAGGTTTGAGTCCCGCTTATATCAGATAATATTACGGCATAATGATATATTGAATACAGGCTTGTAGAACTGTTAGGCAATGACCTTGAAACCTGTCACTAATACACTGGCAAACATCTTACCCTAATTGTGCAAAATGTGGTTACAGAATTATAAACTAGTTTTTGGACCCCCAACGGGAAGAAATAGGGGGAGTACCGGAAAAGTAGTACTAACTACTAAGTTTTCTATGATTTGTGATTTCAAAACTTGGTATCTACTCGCAATTGAATAAACCGTTATTCCAAAAAAAACTTGCTAATAAAAGCCACTAAAGCATTTTTCATGTTTCATTGAACAAATTGAACTAGGTATTCGTTTTGAAAAATACTTGCTTAAGACCAAGGTGGCATGTCAAAAGTTGGCACAGTTGAACAAGATTTCCCAAATCGTGTAACAAGTACAACTTATGGCCAAATATTTATTTAAAAAGTAATGCTTTCTTCCAAGTGAGCTAATTTCGTTGACAATTTGCTATCGTCCTAAAATGCTCAAAGTTTGAATTAAACAGTTCTGGGGGGGTAATCATGACATAGTTCAGTTTACGATGAGAAAAGGACAGATATATAACTGCTAATAACTCTTTACTTTACGCTCGCCGTTAAATAAAATGCATAGCCAATAGCCATGTCATTATAACCCTCCTGATCGATGTTAAAAGACGCAATTCGATATAATTAGACCTACACATTAAAACCTTAGGGCTGTTGACAACGACCACAATGTCAAATACAGGCTCTAAGTGCCGCTCACTAATTTTTTGATGGGCTCCTGATTTCCATAAAATAAACCAAATAAAGACGGGAATGATGACCCCTATTAAAAAACAATATTGTTTAACCTCAGCGAAGATGTCATTTTTAAAAAGTGAACATGTATATTTATCTTTTGATAAGTATTGGGAATTGTACACTCGTTTTTACGAACCTAGTTATAAAATAAGCTCCACATTAAAATTCAAGACATCACACGTGTCGAGCCGAAAGGCCTTGATACTTAATAGGTCAAAATTATACGCATTATCAGATTACAGGCGCGGTCAACGTAATTGTGCATTGTTTTATGTTGTTTTGTTGTTGTTTTGTTATTGGTGTTGATCAGGCAGTGACGGGTGGAACGAGCCCGCAGGACGCAGGACGACCAGCGATTATTCAACCAATAGGGTTGCCGGCAATTGAGATATAAAACGTCGTTATAATTCAAGTATCAATTTAAGTTTTTTTGTATATTTTGTTATGTGGTGTATTGATTATGTGGTATTAGTCAAAATGCTTTTTTTAGTCTAACTTACCTGACATTACTTTTTGTGAGATTCACGATGTTTTAGAAAAATTTGCACCTATTAATCTTTACAGCGAATTATCATTTTTTGCTATCAAGTTAGTATATACGACTGCCTTTTACATTAGTATATTTTAATTTTAGATTTCAGGTCTTAAAAATCGTTAGCGTTCTTTATTCCGTATAAAATATTCCGCAATTTTAACAGTTTTCTCATTGTTCGAATGTCAAATTCAACCAGGAAAGGAAAAACAAGAAAAAAACTTCACTTGTACATTTGTATAATTTAGACACTCCTACTTCTATTTCTAAATTATAAATACAAACCAGTAGCAACCCTAACCGGTGTCAAGAGTGACCGTACGTAAATTATTTGTTAAATTTAGAGCAGGATCGACTAAACGTTTCGGGGCATCAATAAGTAATACCCCCCAGTTCACCGTGGCCTCCCTCGTCCCCCGACCTGCACCGTTTCAAGGCGTTTGAGGGTAAAGGAGGTGTATTGCGGGGATCGATGTATACTGGTTGGTTAGTAATTATGGTGGGTGGCTATTACTTGGACGGTGGAGAGACTAATGTTTATGAGTTTGTCACTTGTTCGTGTAACAAGAGGATTTAATGCCGGTTTTGTTTTCGCCCGGGGCCAAGGCGAATTGGGCTTAATGCCAGCGAGTTGGAATGAAAAAATGAGCATGTTGATGTTTGATTGGAATTGTTTTTTAATTATTATAAATTGTGAAAGTGTTGCTGTCGGAATTCTATTCGTTTTTTTTCAGGCATACAAACAAAACACGAGGCTCTTAAACTTGTTAAGTTAGATATTTTTAATATGTAGATTTTTTTTATCTGTGTAGTACCACTGGCAACATCTGAGGTAAGTCATTTTGACAATTCAAGTCTGTAATGGCCAAAAGTTTCAAAACCTTTTTTCTATCACACAAAAAAAAGGCTTTTGAAAACACTTAATTTAAGAAAAGGCCAAGGCGCTACTGAATAGCATGATGGGAAGATGTTTAGATGTTCGAATGTATCCAATCACACATAATAATTTTAATGAAATTTCGACGCACAGGTAGTCCATGAAAAATACTTTATTTACAAAAATACTTGATAATTGTCTTAGGAATTACATTAAACAAACTCCTTGCAGACGTAGTCGCGGACAAACACAAGGGAAGTATACAAGAGAAGAAAGTAAACAAAGCTATGACAAGACATCCATAAAAACATCCAATCAAGTATGTAGCGACAACTCTAATGGTTGCCTCTTGACCACCTATTACCACCTATTTCCACCATCAAACCATTTTCAACCCTAAACGCCACAAACACAGTTCTGAATACTATACCACTAAGTATAATTGTGGAGGTAAAAAAATCAAACTGTTTGGTACCCTAATGTGTACGTAATAAGGTCGAAAGAGGATGGGAGGGGTAGGTGTGTTGGTCAGTTCGCACGAAACAACGAAATGCGTCCATAAACTAGTTGTTCTGCCGAATGACATTACTGAGGACGTGCTTCACTAGGGTCGGGCCATGAGAAAAGCGGGATAATCGTTATTAAAAATCGGAAGAAAATAGGTAAAAATAATAAAAACGTAAACAATAGATGTGGTTACAGAGTTACCAACAAGTTTTTGGAGTTGTTCGTAATTCTGTAGCTCTGCCTACCCCACTCTGGGAATGAAGGCGTGAAGGTATGTATGTAGATAGCAAAAAGAAAAGATTTATACATATTATTACATTTATTACCTAGTGTTTTATTTATTTATTTATATATATTGTGATGTTTAAATATTGATTGCATTGCAAGTGAAACAATACGAAATGAAATTGATTGAGATCGTCAATATAAATAATAATTATCCTACTAATATTTTAAATGCGAAAATTTGTGGGTGTGTGTGTGTTAGTTTGTTACTCTTTTACGCTGCGACGGCTGGACAGATTTGGGTGAAATTTGAAATGGAGATAGCGTATACCCTGGATATTGAACACATAGGCTACAATTCATCCCAAAAAATTTAAAATATAATATAATTGAAATCTACGCGGACAAAATCGCAGGAAAAACTTGTAGCAATATAAAAAGCTCAAATAACTAAAGTAACATCAACTAATAAACGGTCAATTATACAATGTCAAATAAAACAAAAATAATAATGTCGAATCAATAAATAATTATAATGATCTAGGTATAGAGATCATTATAATTATTTATTACGATTATTAAACTTTATAAAAATATGTTATATACGTAACATATTGTTATAAAGTTAAATAATCTTTTAACAATATGTTATATTAAACAATATAAATATGGCAGAAAAAATATAACTTGGGTACATAAGAAAAACTGGATCATGTTTTCGGTTGAACGACACCTAACGGATAATGGGACACTTCTGAAAAAACCGATATTTACATATATAAAATAATTCAGAAAATTCTTATATCGATCTCTTTTCTATGTATCAGCTGATTATGTAAGCATTTTTTTATAAGTGCAAATCTATCAAACCGTTTGATCGTGACAACTAAACAAAGCAATACACTTTCGCATATTAATATGAATCTCCTGGTATCTAGCGTGTTTCGTGGCCCGGCGCGTCAGAAAGCGTCGTTACGTGGCCGTCATTCGCGCCCTCTATCGTTCGTAATTAACCGTCCGTCTCCTCGATTTGTGATTAGCTACTGGAAGGGCTCTGTTTAGCCGACGACGAAGCAAAAACACGGTTAACTTATGGCGACGTTGACGTTCCCAATATTCAAACAGCTGATATTGAAATTGAAATCATTTATTTCAGACCATACCATCGATCCATAATTGTGTTAGTTATACAAAATACTTAAGAACTATAGGGTTAGTACGATACAGATTCTTACAACGAAAAAAAAAAAAAAAAAAAGGTAAAAGTAAAAGTAAAAAAAAAAAAAAAAAACAAGTTCCAGCGGAACAGCCCAGACTACCCTAAACCCCCCGCACGTGCAGGCGTATACTCGTATGAGTGGGTCGCTTTTAAAAATCGAACACTTAGGAATATCGTTCGATTTCGTTATCACGATCTTTCGCATGCGATTTATTTTCAACTTTCGAGCGCTGGTTGATCTAGGTAAAAAATACGACGTCCAAAATGTGCTTTTTTTTCCTGAAGTACTTACTTTAAATGAAGTAGAGGGGTGGAACTTCGCTGATTACATACATACACTATACTAATAACAACACAAGCTTTAGTTTAGGACTAAATCGATATGTGTAATATTAGCCTATGATATTTCGAAATAGATCTATTAGTTGACGTGTTTTCATGAAAAAGATATTTGATTCTGAGATCATTTTAATCCAGGAAAATTTAAACTATCGTACATTGACACAAGTTACATATAATTGTATATTGAACGTATTCCTTATCTTACTACAATTAATATATATTTTTGATTTAAAAAAGATTTTCCTGTAGCTACATCCCTGTACAGTCAGCCGTCAATACGGACGCTTCATTAGTTCTCGTCGTAAACGACTCGCACCGACTGTACAATTACGTAACGAGTGTTGCTAACGCTATAATTTTTATTAAATACAGCAGTACCTACCCCACTCACCCACTCACTCACTCACTCTGGGAATGAAGGCGTGAAGGTATGTGTGTGTGTGTGTGTGTTTTCTTTTTATTTTAATGCAATTTATCATACTATTCAGTAATTAGGTGATAGCTTAATTAAAAATGAAGAGACAATACGTCCAACCTTTTAATGGACATTTAAATTAACATGGCTACCATGGGCCAGGCCTTGCCTAGTGCGTGTGTCCAAATGAATACATTCAAATAATACATTGTTTACTGAATGACCAAACATTCTTATAGACGTGTTTTAAACCTTGATATTCTTGATCCGTTGGCCATCTTTACGTATAGTATGCACGACTATGTTGCTGAATATGATTAAACTTTAAATTTACTCTAATCAAACATTGATTAATTTTGTACATTAGTTACAATGTACCTTGATATTTATGTATTTAAATATTTTATTACAACGTAACGCGAACTGGTGTCAATTAAAATTACCTACCTATAACTTTATATACCACATAAAGTAAAAAGAGCTTCTTGTGTCAAAGTTTGAAACAACAGCTCAGACAAATAAACATATTAATCACAAATTTAAGTGAAAGCAAAAGCCATAGCGAAGTCGATAGCGATATGTCATTGAGGATACAGTCCAAGGGGACAGGCGTCTCTGATGGAATGGTGTCTAATTTTGTGCTCGCGGACGAGGAAATAAACAAGACATTTTGTTTAGCAGTTACCGCGCCCAGCAGCTGTTACTGCCTCGGTCAGGTTACATGCATAGGCATACATTTGTAGAATGTAGAGAGATTCTCTATTAGTTGGCATTAAGTTAAATATAATCATCTAAATATCCTTGGGAACTTACTATTCGTTCAAGGGGTTTTAATATGTATTTTTTCTTGCAACAATATTAAATTAATATCATTTATAAACTTAACTATTATTTTTATTCATGATTATTCATTATTTTACTTTATTTTACTTCGAAAAGATTTTTCTTTGCAAGTAATGACTACAATGGCCAACTTTAATCGAACTCGGCCATGACGTTGTGTCATATGCGACACTTTACGACACCCGGATGACACCACTTTGCTGCCTAGTGAATGGAGTCCTGGCAAGCCTAACATACTCCAACCCGATGACATATCGTTTGGTCACATACGCCTAGTTTCCTATCCTCCTTTGTTTTTTTAATGTATCATCCAAAATACAATAAGGTGCTTGGCAAGTGTAATTGAAATAATCATCCTATTTTTAAGTTAGATCTATTTGTCTTTTTCTCCATTTGCGACTGTGTTTTGTAGAGTTTAGTAGAAATTTAACAATTCCAAAGCAATTCCAAAAGTTATATACTTAAGTTTATACACACAAGTAAAATAAAGATAAACTCTATCTACCCACAGACAAGCGAAGCGTAGCCCAAAGACAATAAGGCCAGCCATCCGCGAGCAAATAAATCTGAAATTAGCCAGTACATTGATCGTGTGACGGGCGGAAGTGACGTCACGCCGGAAGGCGACGGTGGCGCGCGGGGGATTAAGGAACTGCGGATGGACAAATATGGAATATGTGACGGTTACAGAAAATGGCGGAGTTGTGAACAAGAAATAATGATTGAGAAAATAAATTGCCGTTAATACTATTAATGAATCAAAAAATCTGAAAAATGCCTAATTGTTATTGAGTTGTAGACTTATAATTGGAAAGCAATTCTTAGGCAATTAGTTGTAGTCATGTGGTAAAATAAATACATACATACATATCTTCACGCGTGTAATCCCAGATTGGGCTAGGCAGAGTTACAGAATTTCAACTTTAGAAAGTGGTTGATTATTCAGTTACCACAAATTGCACAAATAGGCTTCTTAGCCTATACCAGCATATTATTGACAGGTTGCAAGCCCATTGCCTAACAGTACTACAAGCCTATATTCCCTTACTCGCCTCATACGACATCCACGGGAAGACATGGAGTGGCACTATTCTAACCTGGCAACCACACGGTTTAAAAACGACGGTAAAAAAAAGAAGGAATCTCACACAAATTGACTAGTTTGAAAGTCCAGAGCTTACCTCTAGGCTTTTACTATGGGTGGTAATGATACGTATGACTATGTAGAGGAATATATAAAAAACATGCAAGACTCAGGCCCAAATTAAATTACTTACCCATACCGGGTCTCAAGCACCGTACTGCTAGCTTTGCGAGTACCATCTTGGCTAATTGCGCCGTCAAGATAGAGAGGTGAATGAAGGTCTTAATGTCATTAACACAGCACTAACAAGCGCCCTAAGTCTCTATTTCTGTCTTGCCATATTGATAACGTAATGGTAGCTCTTTATCACTTGATTGTAAAAGTGGCCGTATCGTATGGTATCTATAGATTTAACCCATTGTTTTAAAAGTTAACACTTTAATATTCTACTACAACAAAACCGTACCTTAAATCAGAAAAATGTATACATTAATGTTGCTATTACAAACTACAAAATTTCAAATTTGTGTGTCAGCTAAACAAATTTTAATCAAAGCATCTAATCCAGAATAGCTGCACAGATAACACAAATAAACAGCCCCTGTCAAAAGCGGCGACCCGCAAATGTCGTGAGTTCAAAATGGCGGCGATTCGCGCGGGAAACCTAATATTTTACCCAGGGTTGCCGACTACTTTGAGGAGTGTTCCTTAATTATTTAGGTTATTTGTATGTGGATGATGGTGGTGTTGGTACTCATTGTGGTAACCAAAAAGATTGTAGGTAATTATTACACTTATATTGATTACGTAAGGGCTGAGTGTGCTCCCTAGTAACCTACTAATGTAATGACAGCTAATGTAAGTATATTTTTATGTATGTCTGTTAGTAACATCTCCACAATTAAACCGAAAAAACAATTTTATTGAAATTGGGTATTGAGGTAGCCCTAGTTCCAGAAAAAGACATAGTATACTTTTATCCCAAACCATTTAATAAATATGCAGACGAAATCGCGCAAAAAAAGTTAAGCTTCTCTACTATCCAAATTTCACTAGAAATCCTGAAAAAAACGTATAGACGTCGAATATATTGCCACCATGATTGACAACCCTAACATCTGTAGCTAATATTGTTTAAACATCCGAAAAGTTTGCGCCGTTTTTGGGGAGGAATCTTTTGCGGCTCTTTGTAAGCATAAATTAGACAAACGCCGCCAAAGTTGACAGTTTAGATATTCTTCTGATTCTTTGATGACATTCTCGCGTTTTGTTTCTTAGGTAAATATAGTACTGTACCCTTAGGCTGAAGCCAGACGAGCGTATTTTTTGAGTTGTGAGTCGCGTAATTTCTGCTCCTCCATTCATTTTCATAACCCTGATGAATGGAGGAGCAGAAATTACGCGACTCACAACTCAAAAAATACGCTCGACTGGCTTCAGCCTTACCATGAGTTACAATTACTGTACTCTAACGGCCAAACCCTATATTCAATCCGCGGACAGATAGGCTTACTTCGGATTAAAATTTGACACATTTTGTATGGGCAAATGTCAAATTTTAACCCGAAGTAAGCCTTATCTATCCTCGGTTTGAATATAGGGTTTGGCCGTTAGCGAGTCGAATGCTCTGTCCCTCGCACTCTTTAACTATGCAGTGAAGGACAAAGTATTCGACTCGCTAGCGAGTACAGTAATTGCATCTCATGGTGAGGGTACTGGTACCATTGATAACATTCGCATACTTACTCCGTTGGCTCAGTCAAACCTAAGGTGAATTTAGTAAATTACGTTTTTTAAAAGCATAACGCAATGTTGTTTTGTTTCTAGGTTACCTAAAATTACGACACAGAGTTGAGAATTGGTAATTAAAAGTTTTTTTTACATACATAGGTAAATAAACTTACGCCTTCATTCCCAAAGTGGGGTAGGCAGAGCTAAAGAATTACCAACAACTTTTAAAACTTGTTGATAATTCTGTAACCACACTTTGCACAATCAGGCTAAGATGTTTACCAGCGTATTAGTGACAGGTTGCAAGCCCATCGCCTAACAGTACTACAAGCCTTTATTCCCTTAGTCGCCTCTTAAGTGTTTTTTAGCTTGGTAAAATTATACTTCGTTTTTAGGGTTAGTAGTTTTTGTAAGCCTGTGTTAATTGAGGTTCTGTTTTTGGATTAGGAGTGTTTTTGTAGGTTTTAAAGCATTTCTTGAGCAAAGCCATTTCCCAATTTTTTATGTTCAGCTAGTTATGTCATCTACAATTTTCCTTTTCTTATATCAATTTTCACCAAAACAATAACACCAATAAGACATTGGGGTAGATGCACGAATATTGGATATCAGCAACGAGCCCCGCTGGGAAACCGCGTAACGGACCTCCTGTCGTGAAGAAACCATAGACACCTACGGTACGTTTACCCTATAAAAAACAAACGCTCAATGCAGCTGAAAAACCAACCACAATTTCCTCCATTCTGTTATCAGCTTTATTGCAATGTGCTACGGTTGCTTTAAATAAGCTTTGTTTGTGGAACGGTAAGTATACATTTGTAAATGAGTATTTTATTTTTTTAATATGGCGGACAAAAAGTCGGATTTGTCGTAATTCGTGTTGCTCTAATAAATTTACAGGCAATTTTGAGGTGTATATTGTTTTTGGTTTAATAATATGTTTTTCAGTTATTGGGGCTTCGGTACTGTGTGGGGGATGAGGTGAGATAGAATTTAATAAAAAATAATGACGTGATGTTGACTGTACTTTCTGTGCCAAGCGATTTCTTTTGTTAAGCAAATTAAGTCTTAAATGTGGCAGTTATACAATGTTTTTGAGTGTTAATGTACAAAGGCGGATTTAGCCCTTTAAAGGATCTCGTCCAGTTAACCTTTGAGCGATTGAGGAAAATAAAGAAGAACAATTTAGTTCTCAAAAAATATTTGTCAAAACGGGCCTTGAATATTTTTTTATCCGTACCACTCCGTACTCAACTATTGAATAAAAATCAAAATTGAAAATATAATGGAAAACACAACCGAAATGAGGGTGCCTCTAGATGGTTGGCGTCGTCTTACGCCAGCATAAGGGTGCGACTCCACTGAGGCGGAGACGAGAGGAGCGGAGCGGAGCTGTGCCAATATTAACCAATGGAATCTGCGCAAGGCGCGCTTGACGTGACCGCATGCGCCTTTTATTGGTTAATATTGGCACAGCTCCGCTCCGCTCCTCTCGTCTCCGCCTCAGTGGAGCCGCACCCTTACGCTGACTGACCTCTTAGTAACTACATTCTTCTTGCACGTATTTCTCAGTTCTTTATTTGCCATTAATTAATGTTTTTCTTTATTTATTTCATAACCACACTTGCGACTCCTTAATCGCACATATTTTCTCACACCGCTGCTAAATCAACCGGACCGCCATTTTAAACCTAATCGGAATTCCTCCCTCCGTCACGTCACCCGACGTATCTTGGCCGGCGGTAATGCGGCGTGGGCCGATTGAAACCGAGGGTCGCTTAACTGATGTTCTTCGAATGGTTTACGATAGATTAGCTAGAGGGCGCCACACGCGCACGGAATTATTAGGTAAGTAGCTTTATTTTTTATTAAGACAGGATGATACTTTTCTTTAAATTTATTAGACCCGTGTGGTTGCCGGGTTAGAATAGTACCACTCGATGTCTTCCCGTGGATGTCGTAAGAGGCGACTAAGGGAATCAAGGCTTGTAGTACTGTTAGGCGATGGGCTTGCCACCTGTCACTAATACACTGGGGAACATCTTAGCCTACTTGTGCAAAATGTGGTTACAGAATTATCAAGAAGTTTTAAGACTTGTTGGTAATTTTTTAGCTCTGCCTACCCCACTCTGGGAATGAAGGCGTGAGTTTGTGTGTGTATGTATGTTTACCAAATAAATTTTATTTCGGTTTCATTCATATTTTTAAAAACAAAGGTTGACCGTTGTATGTGCGTGTGTGTGTCGGAGTCTATCTGTGGCTCCGTAGCTCTTAAAAGGGAGAGCCGATTTGGACGCATTTTTTTTTATTCGAAAGCAGGTTTTTTAAAGGTGATTTATAGCTAGATTTTATAAAAATCGGTTTAGCCGTTTAAGAGATATCAGCTCTGAAAGAAGAATCAATTTATCGGTTTTTATATATGTAATAGATAATAGTAATTTAAGATTTGTCGGCTCGTACTGTCAAGAGAATTAGTCCACCATAAACAACGATATGACAACGATATGGTTTTAAAAAGGGGTAAAGAGGCCTAGGGCTCTTGTCAGTGCAGTGCTAATGATGCTAGTGCTAGTATATCTGTCTTGGCGATTCGAATAGCCCAGTTGGTAGCAACGAGGTCGGTGACACGTGTCCTAGGCCCTGCATACAAAGTTAGCGGTAACATACTTTGCCACTTATAATAGTAGTATGTTAACCGAGGAGGCTGCATAAGCGGTAGCGAGTGAGCCTTAGTTTAGGTCGCCAGTGGAATTGATTGATTCAACTGAGTTATTTTTTATATAATTGAGAAAAAAGTACCTAAACGAGTTGGTTCTATACTTTGTCACGTCATGAATTTTCCTCGTCAGCTATTTTTTCTACAGCGCCCTACTATATTTGTGGTTAAATAATTTAAAAATATGGTTTTGCATGTCCACTAGTTATTTGAGGCAAAATTATATATTACCTATATTGTGTTTAAAAGTGCCCGTGTCAAAATCAAAAACACATCAACCCTTTTAATTAATATCATATAATTTATACGTGACATTTTATTCAATATAATATCGTCCTTTTGTAATAATGTCTAAGATTATTTTATGGTCTACTACCAAGTCAAAAACGGCTAAGACTGACCATTTTTATTAATACATTTCGTCCCTAGCGATGAAAATGCGATTTTCTGATAGATGAAAAGAACTTACTTCAATACATTCTTTATTGGTTTTAAATCGCCGTCGATTCTTTTAAACTGGCACGTCTAAGCCACCCTCGTGTAACTTCCCTCAATAAAACTATTGGGATGTGTGTCACGTCGGGTCGCGTGTTCGCGGCCCGGTGCAAACGACCGGTAAAAAACCGATACCACTTTTATTTACTTTTCTATTTCCGGAATTAAAAATGTTTGGCTAACAGACGCGCTTTGGTACTTGCCAGTTTTAGGTAAGTTTAAAAAAAAAAATGCATGAGAAGGCTTTAGAACTCAAATTATTTTGGATCTTATGTCTACATTAATAATTATACCTACAGTACAATAGTTTTTAACTCTTTATCATAAATGTATTTGAATTATATTCGAAAAATGTATTACTAAGTTACAAAATGTGGTAGCAAACAGCAACACATGGCCAAATAAAGTGTAGTTTACGATTCAGTAAGCAGAGACACTAAAAGGGACAGGAGGGAAATAATTTCGCAAAAAGGTAAAAAACATTGCCCTCTCCAATTTCAGTGAGAGCCCTCACAAAAGATCACTCACGTTAACTATGAATGGCCGAAAACAAGCTTGCCATGGACACGAATGGAAATTAAAAAGAAAATTCGAGAAACGGAAATTCAAATCGAATTTAAGTACATTTTAAATTTCGAACCCTCGCTTTGACTGGCCGAAATAAAAGAAGGCCGCTTTCGAAATGCGAATGTTTTGATCTCGTTCGTGCATCCCCTTAACGGTCGAAGCACACAAAACAAGAAGTGCATTAGAAACAGTAGGTCCGGTCTGTATAAAAAAAGGTAGGTACAATGGAAATTTGGTAAAAGTCGGAGATGAAGCTGGTTTATCCAATATTTATTTCGGTTAATTTATACTAAGGCCAAATCAGTTAAGTAAATGTGAATTATTAGTTTGACCTTTCGGTTTGACGATTATGTAAAATAGTCGTGAATTTGTAAATGATACTTGTAGGTTTCTATTTGTCTTTTTAAATGGAGTTGGGCATAACAGCCTGGTCGTTGAGAATGACGTTATTATTCATTAGTTTATAAAGTTTGTCAGTAATTGATTCCTTTTTTTGTCATAACATGAACCTTTTGTATCTTTCTATTTTGTATCCTAACGGCCAAGCATTTGCACGCCACGCGACTAAATGGATTATTTTCTTCGTGTGTTCTTTTTTCAAAAACAATTTACCTATTAGGTCTTTTTGGTGGCATGTTCTTTTGTTTCGGCGACAATTTTGTTCGGGGCTCCCTCTTTCCCGTATTTGATAGCTGGTTTATGAAAAGGGGGAACGGAATAGGGTTTGAGTGGGTTCTTTTTATGTTGGTTAGATTGGAAAAACAAAACGTTGACAAGGACGGGTGTGATTGGATTAAGGAGGGGTTGACTTTATAGTCGCGGTGCAATTTGGATATTGACTTCTCGAATCTGTTTATGCGGTTGTTTTGTTCGCATTTACGGTGTCAATTTGTCACGCTTCGTCGTGCTTCTTTTTGAGGCATTGGGGGTTTTAGTGGATTAGAATCAGGCGAATTATGTATGGTTAGAAATTTATGGAGGGGACTGTACAGACACTGAGTGCAAGTTGTAAGAATTTTTCTTCACTCTTGACATCACTACAGAAATTAAAAAATCATTCATTTTCCAAATTTATAATTATTTTATATGTTTAGCTTGTACTGTGATGGTATGAAATACACTGTCCAACCAATTTCACGCCGCTTAGCGTTTGGTCATTCGTTTGGTCGCTGATAGTGTTAATCGCTCGACAGGTCATTCGTCATTCGTCACCCGTCATCACTGCCCACGTTTGTTTCGGGGTTGCATGGTCTGGCGCGTCCAGAAATTGATTTATGGGGCTGGTGCAATTGATTTGAGTGTGATTTTGTTCACACTGTTGTATGTAGTATTTTCTTTTTTATTTACGGGGCTGTTTGTAGTGCTTAAAAGATTGTATACACAACGTCCTTGTAGTTGATTAATATATGCTACTTTTCATCCCGGAAAATATATAAGTTCCTAGAAGAATAACAATAGTAAAAATCTACGCGGACAAGGTCGCGGGCAGAAGCTAGTTTTTAACAAAGTTATTTCGTCGTGTTGTCTCCCTCTCTCTCATTATATTTTAAGCGTTCAGGATCTCCCTTAACAAATATACAAACCGTTAAAAGTCCAGTAATCAACAATCATATCCACTGTCACAATTATTGACACAATCGCAGAATCAAATTGATGTATCGCGGAAACTCGCTAACTTGCTGCCCGGCCGCTAGAGGTCGCCACATTAGCACAACAAAGCTGCTCGATCCGTCATACCATGACTACTGATATATTTTAATGGAGACTTACTTTCCATGCACGGATGCTGGGTTAGGACGCGGGATTAGACGCTCGTTGATTTAAGTTTTTATTACACGACTGCCCAAAAGACGAGTGTTATATTTTCAGGGTTCATGTATGTATGTATCTACGATTCTTTATTCCACCATAACTTCTAAACGCCTGAGCCGATTTATATGTGTGTGGTATCGTTAGAATCGTTTCACCATCCCGGGTGACATAGGATACCTAAACTGTTAAAATTGAAATAACAATGGCAAAATGTCAATCGTTTATGTTTACAAAAAAAGTTTTCCAATTATCACAATATGGGTATACTTAATTTGACAGTTCTTAATGGACCATCTCGAATATAAACGCACATAGTAGCATTAATAAACGGCTTTAATAACGGGTTGTATTTTAAACTCAGAGTGGTTTGAAATAAGATTGATACATATGTATATTACATGACGCTCCACGGGTTAATTCATTCCATAGTGTTGATTTTTCATACACAAGTTTGAAAAAGGAATGAGTTATTGTCTTTAAAATGTCTCTTGAGTATGGCGGTAAGTGTTGTAGGTTAACCCTCCTATTCATAAACGTGCAATACCTAGTGTGCTTGAAATATGCGCTGTCCTTCTGTCATTATGACATTTTAATCGGACAGAAAGCTACAATGAATACATATCGCTCATCCAATAGAATAATGACATTGTTAAATATGCATGAATCTAATTGAAATTATTATAAACATGTATGAAACATTTCATTTATTGAATAAAAGTCACAGTGACAAACTTGACAGCAGAAAAGCAAAAACCATCGCATAGACACGACACCTCCGCCACAAATCTGTGTGACGTGAGTTCTTCACGCAACTGTGGTACATAACATTTGATCTAGATGTCGTTTACAGATCTCACCTGCATCAGTCCTGACTTCGTAATGTAGTCTCCCTAGAACCTTAGTCACGGTTCCGAATTCCCATTTGATCTGTCTATTCACGTAACTTCGTATTTGTACTCTCTGTCCGATGGTGAATGTTCGGATTGAAGGGCGTACATCATTATGCGTTTCGTCGCTCGAATTTGTAGTCGCCTTGAATTTGACGCTTAAGGTGTTTCTTATGTCTCTTCCGAACATTAATTCGTAAGGACTTCGGCCCGTGCTTGTGCTTGGCGTCCTTCGCAACTGTTCTTTTATCTTTAATAGCTTGTCCTGCATACTGCCTGCTTCAGTGCTTATACTATGAAGAGCCTTTTTGATAACCTGGACAAATCTCTCCGCCTGTCCATTAGTCGCGGGATGGTATGGAGCTGATGTCTTATGTGTTACTCCATTCAACTTAAGATACATCTCAAATTCATTTGAAACAAACTGCCGGGCATTATCAGACACCAAGGTAAAAGGGAATCCAAAAGTTACGAAAAGTTCCTTTAATTGTTTGATGCACCAAGCACTTGTGGTAGTTGTAGTTGGGATTATCTCGACCCACTTAGTAAATGCATCAACCACTATAAACAGGTAGTGGCCCTTCATCGGCCCTGCGAAGTCAATGTGGATTCTCTGCCACGGCTGCGTCGGCAGTTCCCAGTGGTGTAACGTAACGGGGGCAGGTTGGTTGAGTTGTAATCGACATGTCCGACAATTCCGAACGATATCTTCTATATCCTTATCCATATTTTTCCAGTATACATATCCGCGTGCTAACATTTTCATTTTTACAATTCCAAGGTGTCCTGTGTGTAATTCGTCTAATACCTGCTGTCTTAACTCTTGCGGAATCATAACTCTAATGCCTTTAATTAAGCACCCATCCTGAATAGTCATTTCATTATCGTTATAACCATACCTTCTCATTGTTGTGCCCCACATTAAGGCGTGTAATAGGTTATTGTATTCGACATCCTTTTCAGTTTCCTCTGCGATTTTCTTACGATCAATGGAGATAGTATTCATTTGATGTAGTTGGAATGCACAATGTACGTCAATAATATTTGTTGCTATTGTATCTACAGGAAATCTCGATAAATAATCCGCATTGCTGTTCTCAATCGACGTCCTGTATTCGATAGTGTAGTCAAACCCGGAGAGAAAATGTGCATAGTGGAACAGTCGCATTGTACTCATGGCCGGCAATGTTTTGTGGGGGTGGAAAATAGTGGTAAGTGGTTTGTGATCTGTAACGAGTATAAATTTCCTGCCGTAGCAATAGTGAAAAAACTTTTTTAGGCCCCAAAATAACGATGTAGCTTCTTTATCTATCTGGCTATATTTTCTTTCACTACTTGTCAATGATCGTGACGCAAAAGCTATAGGCCTATCTGAACCATCTGGTAATCGGTGGCTGAGAATGGCCCCCAGGCCGGTCGGGGAAGCGTCTGTCGCAAGAACCAGGGTTTTAGCCGGATCGAAATGTGTCAATACTCTTTCGCTCAAAATCTCTTCTTTGATTTTATTGAAACTTTCATGGCAATCTTGCGTCCAAGTGAATTGATTACCTTTTTTGAGTAAATTGTTCAACGGATAGGCTATTGAAGCTAAATTCGGTATAAATTTATTATAATAATTAGCCATTCCTAGAAATGTACGTAATTCATTAACATTTTCTGGACATCTTGTATTTACAATTGCTTTAACCTTGTTTCCGTTTTTATGTAGGCCATTTTTATCAATAACATGACCCAGATACTCGATACTTTCTTGCATGAAATGACACTTCTCTTTATTCAATTTTAGATTATTTTCTTGTAGTTTTTGCAAAACGAGGCGTAATCTGGTCATGAGCTGATGTTCTGAGGATCCTTGAATGATTATATCATCAAAGAAACATTTAACACCGTCGATTCCTTGAAGTAAACGATCCATAAACTTCTGCCATAAATTTGGTGCAATTTTAACGCCGAACATTAGTCTGTTTACCCTGAATGTTCCTTTGTGTGTACTGAGTGTCTGCATCATAGCACTTTCATCGTCCATCAACATGTGTAAGTATGCTTGGCTGATATCTAATGTACAAAACAGCTCACCGCCATTCATTTCTACCAAAATATCTTGTATGATAGGTATCGGGTACTGTTCATCCTTAATAGCTTTATTCAAAGTGACTTTGTAATCCGCGCACAAGCGTATGCTGCCGTTAGGTTTTACAACTGGAACAACTGGTGTGCCCCACTCCGAATTGTCAACTTTGGTAATTACTCCCTGGTTACATAATCTTTCAATTTCTTCATCTACTTTTCCCTTAAGTGCATAGGGGATCCGTCTTGGTTTTACAAAAATCGGCACTGCATCGTCATATAAGGTAAAGTGGCCTTTGTAGTTTGGTATGCATCCAAGGGTACCGTCAAAGACATTAGCAAATTCAGTCAGAAGGCTATCGAGACTTGAATGTATCTTTGTATTAACTTGATTGATATTTGCCAAATCTAAATGAATTGATCGGATCCACTCTCTACCGAAGATAGCATCCACATCTTGCCTGATGATGTACAACTTTCCTCGAAACTGTTGCCCATTGTATTTACATATGACATACGCCACTCCGAGGGGTGAAAAAATCTCTCCAGTGTATGTTCTCATAGTGACGTTTGTTTTATAAATTTTACACCCTGTATTTAATTTTCTAAAATCTTTGTGTGAAATAGATGACAGCGCAGCACCCGTATCTACTTCCATCTGTATGTTGTTGTCATTGATACGCACATTTATCATGAATTTGTCGGTATTGTTGGACCGTATCAGGTTCACATCCCACGGGGTGCTGTCGTTGACCGAGTCTGCCGAGTTGGCATCGTAGCGCTCGAACTCGTTCTCTGGCTCTACCTGGTGGTGACCCAGGTGTTGGGGTGGTCGTAGACATACTCGAGCTAAATGACCCACCCGTTTGCAATTGTTACAGGTGTCCTTAATGCTTCTACAAGCATTTGCTTGATGTTCTTGACTTCCACAACGAAAACATTTTCCTTTTAAATCTTGAATCGTTAATGGTCTGTTGCTAGCTCTATATTGGTTCTGTTTGCGATGCAATTGAATTGTTTTCACCTGCGGTTGTGTAGAGCAATGTGCTGGAGACATGTAGTTACTGTCAGATTTTGCTACTTCGATTGCAGTCGCGGTGCTTAGCAGTTCCACAAATTCCGACATCTTTGTATCTTGCAGTATTTTCGTACGAATATAATTGTCATGTAGCCCTCTTATAAACTGTAATGTCAGGAAATTATCAGAAATTGATGCCTTACAGTTTTTACAGGTAAATCCGCAATCTTGAGCTAAACGCTTCAGTTCAGATGTATAGGTCAAAATTGATTCGTCTTCTCTTTGAATCCTCGTGATAAATTTATGTTGGCTAGCCCAAATGCTCGGTTTTGGATCTATATAGTCTTTTAACGTTTGTACGAGACTGTCGAAATCTTTTTCACAAGGATCATTTGGTGAGCACAAATCATAAGCTTTTTGGTGTATTTCAGGAGGTAGCGAACTAAGCAACAGCAGAGTCTGGGTACGAGCATCGTGACAGTTACTTAGCTTCATGTATGTTTCTAATCTTTTAACAAAATTGTTAAAACTCTCCCGGTCCTGTAGTGGTTGAAAATTTATTTTAGGTATGTGGATAGCCACGGGCGTATTTTCAGGTGTACCTTCATAGCTACGGGCATGCTGGGACGCCGTGACGTAAGTCGACGGTGCCTCCGATGGTAACGGGCGTAAGCTGTGTAACTTCAGTTTTAACTGTAATATGTTTTCTTCAGTAGAATGACGTTGTTCGATTTGCGTCTCAATATCTGCCGAATGCGATTCTATTTCACTTTGAATGGTATCGAATTTTCTTTCGTAATTTTCCAGGCTTGTAAGTCGTTGACTTACTTCATATTCGGTGGGGGATTGTAGCTGCATTAGTTGCTGATGCAGTTTCGTCAGTTGACCGCGTATTGAAGTGCGTAAGCGAGTAAGTCGCGTTAGTTCTTCCTCCGTCGTCGCCATTGTTAAATATGCATGAATCTAATTGAAATTATTATAAACATGTATGAAACATTTCATTTATTGAATAAAAGTCACAGTGACAAACTTGACAGCAGAAAAGCAAAAACCATCGCATAGACACGACAGACATAATTGCAAAAAATCGGGTTTTGAGATTTTACCGTCATAAGGGTTCTAAAGGTCAGGTCTATCGCGTGGAACAATGACATAACATGCATGCTAAAAATGCAATTATGTCATTATTCTATTGGATGAGCGATATACTAAAATAGGTTTTTAGTGCGTTTATGAATAAGGTGGTAAGACAGTACGAACTTGGGTTGTAAAAAGACGAGGATAACAAAAATTGGTTAGTAGGAGATAAAAGGTTTTTTTTTCTAGCCGTTGAAGTGAAAAGTCAAGTATAACTTGAAGGAGAAGTTTTGTATGTTTTTTTAAGCAGTCAAAATGACAATCAGAGGGTTTAACTCAAGGTTAAAAATCCATAATAATGTCTTTTAAACTATAGATACCCATGCTACGGCAGAGTAGCTTAATATCACAATGGTATGTTTAGTCCCTTTATGAAATGATAAAGCTAACAAATAATCATATTTTACACAAATAAAACATCATAACTCACAATAATCATTTTATACAAATCAAAATTCAACAGAATAAGTAGAATAGAATAGAAAAACGTTTATTCAACAAACACATCAACACAGGGGTACATCATAGAAAAGACAATAACGTAATACAATCACTTCTTATCCCCGAACAAGCGACACCATTAAATTAAAAAAGTACAATGAGGATGATGTGTGCCAAAATGGTCTCCACTCAGCAAAATGGTTGCCATGGGGACAGTCTCCTATTTCTTAATATCTCCAATATGACATTACGACATCATCCTTTCGGCACCTAAACCAACGACCAGACCAAGAACACCCATCGTCCTCTATCAATCACTTACAAACCTATCAGGGCACATCCATTATGCACGAGATAACTTTGTACAATAAGTTGAGAAAACTCGGCCCTCGACCCTCTTCCGAGGTACTCCACGAGACACGCCTGTGATGACGTCATGAAAATAGCACTTAAAACTTATTTTTACTACTAATTTGTCTAAAACAAATGATTGATTGATTGCTAAGCTAATATATACGTCCACTTTCCATCAGTTGGCGTGTGCCTTTCTTTAAAGGTTTCACATACTTTCCTTGCTACAATGCAAAGCAAGGACTAACTACACTTGGGAGCAAAGAAACCGAGCCACATTGTATAAAGGACGTAAGTGTTATCATGAAAATTCTAATGCCATATGATAGGTAATTTAGTATTCTATCGAATGACACAATTTTTTGTGGTGGGGATGGATATTTCCCGTCATTGTAGGCAATAACAATACCCCCCCTGTAGCTGCCGGAACCCAGACTACTGACGAGAGGATTTCCTAACAGCTTTGAAATAAAATTCTATTTAAATGTACTGTATTTTAATAGGTACTGGTTGTGCAGAAATAGTGCCTAAGCAGATCGAAGGTGGTGAGGGAAAGGTGATTTGCATAATTTTTAAGTTAACAAGACGTTAAATTTAGTGGTAGGGAGAAGCCCACATCTGCGTTTAATTATTACATTCTGTTACGTTAAGATCTGAAAGGTTATGAGTTTTATGATAGTAAAAGAATTAAATGAATTAACATGAAAATTAAATATAAAAATTATAAACCTTTTTGGAACAATTAATAAATACATTTTGAAGTTATACACAATAAATGTTGCATACGCAACACCCCCTCTAATTAACTCGTTAGTGCACATACTGACATATTTTTTATTGTTTTTCATCATTTGTTTATGATACGTCATCCTGAATATAGTATCTCTGCTCGATTCTACTGGAAAACCTTCAAGAAACATGGATACTACTCCGTCTGAAGCCGCCCAAGCAAACCTTTAACAAAATATAAGCGTCAATCCCAAAATTCTTTGTAAACTTTCGAGAAGTATACGAATCTGCCGTCCAAAAGAAAAGAGCTATAGGCATTTACCACCAGCACGAGGCGAGAGAGAGAATGTTGTAATAAAAACCACTTCCACCGGAGATGCGCGCTTTTTTTTAATACAATTTAAATTTTCGTCTCACGTCGCTTCGCTGGCTAAAAAGCACCCTAAGAGTACGAGGTCCATAAGCGTTTTTAACATTATTTTACTTTGCAAGGGAAGAAATTTTAAAGAATTTTATATGCATGTATTACCAACTTTGAGGATTTAGATAGAATGCCTGTATGCTAGTAAATTCAACGGTTGGCTTACCCCTGCACTAAAATGCAACAATGAGACTAACGAACACTGCTGCTTAGTAGCAAGTAAGACAATGAATCTGA
This sequence comes from Acleris emargana, assembly GCA_927399475.2. Lineage (NCBI taxonomy): Eukaryota > Metazoa > Arthropoda > Insecta > Lepidoptera > Tortricidae > Acleris > Acleris emargana. Next base: position 14,465,404 of record OV656853.1, on the reverse strand, counting down.
GATATAACGATTTTGGCAGACCCTATTCTGACGCTACTAAAATGGTGGATTTGTGGTCCTTGCTCGGCTACTTCAGGTACGGATACAAAATTTCTTACTCCATATTTTTTTAAGGGCGGTACAAAGTACTAACTAGTGACTAAACCCTCTAACATCTATAGACTACAAAAAAAAATGCTAGTTTCCTACTGAATTGATTATTATTTTTAAGAATATGAAAAAATAATGAGCCCGTGTTTTGTCATATCAGTTAAGTCATATTAAAAAAGATATACCCTTCTTAGTTATTAAATATTTCTCATCGAAGATACACTTTCCTTGGTATTTTTTAACAATATGCGTTGTCTGGACTCTGGATATAACAAAACATGTGCTTATTATTTTTTCATGTTCTGAAACATAATAATCAAACCAGTATGTAACTAGTTTTTTTTTATTTATTCAGTTACAGGGGTTAGTCACTTTTTCAGGTACTTTGATTGTCAATTTCTTACAAGAGGTTGAATTGGGTAGCTAAAAAAATATGTGTCTGTTATTTTAGACTACTCTATAACATACTTATATCAAAATAAACCAAATTGGAGACAGACAGTTGAGTACCTTTCCTTGTAAGCTAATACCACATCAGTAAAATCATTTAAAATTATTTTGCAAACACTAGCGATTATAGAAAGGTATTAAATCTATGGCAAAATAATTGACATACGCGACCACACGATAGCTAACGTCAATCGTTTACGAATTCTTTGACGTCGTCGTGAATCGTTCGAAGCGACGTGTCTAAACCCTTAGTTTGCAGAAGCTTTAGTGTATCTTCACTTGTGGGAGGACCTTGTGCAGGGTCCGTCCGGGTTGGTACCACCATCTTATCCATAAACCTACCGCCAAGCAGCAGTGTTCGAATTGTTGTGTTCCGGTTTGGGGATAAGACAGCCGGTAAAATGACTAGCATAGAGGTATTCAATCTTAGTCCTCAGGGTTGGCAACGCATTTGAAGTCTTGATGCGAATGTCTATGGGTCGCAGTTTCCACTTACCATCAGGTGGCCTGTGTGCTCGTTTGCCTTCCTATGCCATTAAAAAAAAAACAGATCGGGTAAATATGAGAAAACCGCGTAAGTTTAAGACAATCAAACCAAAGTGGTCCAGGAATCCGTCTTTCCCGCCGTCTCCCAATCTTCCCTTCTAAACTAGCCTGGTGGAATTCCCGCGGCACGGATCGTAGGGGTTGCCCCTCGTGGGACACACGGGGGGTGGGGATGGGAAACAGGAATATTGGGTAGGTATGATTTTGTTATTAATATTAATAAACTATGGTTTCTTACCATCGTAGCCTGTGTGCTGTAAAAAATATTGTGTGAAATGTTTAAAAATGATAAAACTCTAACTTTAAAACATACTTCAAGGTAAAGATATTTTTATAAATTGATCTGCTTTAAATTGGTCCAAATTTAAATTGGTGGCAAATATTTTTCTGTTTCAGTAAAATGTTGTAATTCTCTTGACTATTTAGATGGAGAAATGTAACCTTAGCCTCATGAAACTTAGGGCCGTATTTATAAACTGATCTTGGTTGAGAAGGCCGTCTCAAAAGACGCTAAAATGACAGATTCCTTTGACAAATCTTGAGAAAAGCGTCTTAGCCAAGATTCCACTAACGAAACCACTATTCGTAGCATACTCTAGCTACGTCATAAAAAAACTGCTACGCCTAGACTCGTAGCACGTAGCGTAGGCGATGAAAGTTATACCAAAATATTCTTAACTTATAACTATTTTAAATAATTATGGTTAAAGGTTCAGGTTTAATAAACCAATATTATTTTAAATTACGTTCAGTTTTGACTTAATTTACAATCTGTTTTGAGTAACTATCTAACATGTCGTATGTTCTTAATAATAATCCGAATCTTGTAATGACCATCATTTCATAAATGTGTTAGTAACCTACATTTAACGTAAAATTACGATAAAACCTATCTTTTTCCTGAATGTTTCATGAACATGTGTTAAAGAATGACCAGAATGGACGTCCCGATTTCAACACGTTAAATCTGTCTTAGCGTCGCGAGTGTTACGGGTACTTAACTTCAAAATGCAACAAAATGGCGGACTTAGAAATATGCATAAGGTTTTTTTTTTTTAAACAGACGTGTTTTTTATTACATTCATTTGATAGAATAGAATAGAAAAACGTTTATTCATCTAACTCATCAACACAAGGATAACAACAAAGATACAATAACATAATAAAACTAGTTCTTCTAGCAAGCAACAATATTACTTTAAAAAAATATAGAAAAAGAGAATGACGTGTGCCAAAATGGTCCCATGAGCAAGATGGCATTATTTTAATTGTAGAGTGTAATTTCTGCCGTCCGATCACTAAAAGGCCGTTAAGTAGCATTTTGCCAATTTTGAGTTTTATATACTAGTCGATAGAGAAAAATAATCTCTTTTGCGCTTTATATTAAACTCAAAATTGACAAAATGCTACTTAACGGCCTTTTAGTGATCGGACGGCAGATTTGCTCTCCATCCCACTCCCCACTGAGTCCCAGCGCTGGGGTCACGTATATGTCACACGTCATTGAGAGGCTCCCCTGGCAGTTACAGCACAAGTGCCATTATTTTTCCTTCCCATAAAGGTTATGGTAATGTTAGGGTTGTCGCACACGCGTCTGTTCGCGCCGTTGACTGGATTCTGAATGTCAATTGGCTTAAGTTGGTCTGGTTTTAAGAGTTATGGTTTTTATCTACAAGTTTAATGTTAGAATGTGTTATTGATATTTTTATGGTTATGACTAGGGCTCGAACATTAAAACTTTTGACTCTATTTGTATGACCCTTAGGTTCAAAAGTGAAGGACTGTACATTGTGTGTCTGGTACAGGGTGTTTGATAGGTGTTTAAATTGACCAACATGACAGTAAATTATTTTCACACATTTACGAAGCTAGTGGTCCAGAATTCGATTTCCGGTCAGGGCAAATACGTGTGTGATGAGCGTGAGTATTTACGAGTACCTAAATAGTTGTCTAGTACTCATAGTAGTAGCCCTAAAGCTTACTTTGGGGCTAGATCAATTTGTGTGAGATTGTGCTTCGATATTTGTTAAAATATTAGTTAATGTTTGCAATTGTAGTAAGCTCTTTTCATACATACATATATACCGTCACGTCTGTAATCCCATAATGGGCTAGGCAGAGCTACATAATTATTTACAGTTTTTAAAACTTGTTGATAATTCAATAACCACATTTTGCACAATTAGGCTAAGATGTTTACCAGTGTGTTAGTGACAGGTTGCAAGCCCATCGCCTAACAGTACTGCAAGCCTGTATTCCCTTATGTCGGGTTCCTATATTCAAACCGCGGATAGATAAAGCTTACTTCAGATTAATATTTGACACATTGTGTATTGTTAAATGTCAAATTTTAACTCGAAGTAAGCCTTATCTGTCCACAGTTTGAATATAGGAACCCTACATTAGTCGCCTTTTACGACATCCACGGGAAGACATGGAGTGGCACTATTCTAACCCGGCGACCACATGATCTTTTCAAACATTTAATACATATAATATATAATATTCAATAATTCAATTTAGTGATTTCACCATTTGCCTGCATAACCAGAGTTGTGAGTTCATTTTTGTAACGATGGTATTTGTGATCACGGAATTAAGATGACGGTTGTCTTGCACCGTCATAGGTAAGTATAATTTCTAAAATTTCTAAAAAAAAATTATTCCCTCTTCTTATTAGTTATTTTGAGTTTTGTCACATTTGCCTGCTCAACTACGCATGAATATATTATATTTTGTTTTATGTGAGATGCATCATTTTGTATAATGCTAGGTTAAGTTTATTATTATACAGGGTGTCCCAGGAAGTAGTGTCAAGCGGAAGTCCAGAGGTAGAGCACCTCAAGGGGCATCTGAATCACCCCCATGTATGTTCAGCAATTGTTATGAGTTTCCGAGATATTGATCATTTTAATCGGAATTTTTGTCATTTTTCCTTATGTCCGTGCTACGAAAAATCCCTAAATTCATGTATTAATTCACATTTTTTTCAGTGTTTTCTTGCATAATTAGAATCACTGTAAAATAAGGAAGTTTTTAAAGCTACATGCCAAATTTTTTTTCGTTACAATTTTTTGAGAAAACTCACAAAGTTTGTTTTTCCATACTAGGTGAAAAACAAACGCGGGGTTCTCTTAGTATGGAGAAAGTATCTCTGTGCGTTTACTCAAACATTTGTAATAAAAAAGAAATTGGCATGTAGCTTTAAAAATTTCCTTTTTTCACAGTGATTCTAATCATGCAAGAAAACACAAAAAAAAATATGAATTAATACATGAATTTAGGGATTTTTCGTAGCACGGACATAAGGAAAAATGACAAGAAATCCGATTAAAATGATCAATATCTCGGAAACTAATAACAATTGCTGAACATACATGGGGGTGATTCAGATGCCCCTTGAGGTGCTCTACCTCTGGACTTCCGCTTGACACTACTTCCTGGGACACCCTGTATAAGCAATATTTAAAAAACGACTGACTGTTGAGTTTCTTGCGGCGTTTCTTCTAAGCAGTGGTTTTTTGCGAAGCGCTGGTAGATTTTTGACATATAAAAGTGCCCGTGCGGCCTACTTACTGATTACTTACTGATTGATTGATTTTTTATCTTTTGATTTTTAAATAAATTTCTATGATTAAATATATTTTCCATTAATTTGAAATATCTCGGGTTGACGAACCATGAAACACCTACTATCCTCATTTGATTACAGGGTTTAAAAAAAAATAATAATGAATAATTAGGATTACGTGTATCGAATTTCAACTTCATTTTCATTTCACATTTAAACCAAAATCATGCACATTGGCTACCATTGTTCAAATTAAGGTAGGTAACGCACAGCTGCGAATTAGCATACGAAATTAGTGCTTACACACGTCTAATTAGAGTCCAATTACGCTTAACCCGCACCGAAAATCTGCAAATCGTATTATTATTCTAATGCTCCATTAATAAGAGAGTGCCATTACATGTTGAGGGCCCAGCTGGATAATTTGTATGGACAATAGGCTCCAAGTGGAGGTCTGGGTTGCGGTGTTAAGGTATGGTCTTACGCACCGGATGTCCTATTAAAATAATAGCCGTATTGAAATAAACAACCTCTATATTGTTGCTTTTAGCGGTTGGATTGGATGGTCTTGATGCTTGCTGATTTAGTTTAATTTTAAATGGATCTTTATGTCTGTGTGAGTTTTTTCTATAATTTTTTTAGGAGGGGGAACATAAAGAAAAGATAAACAAAAACCATTCTGAAACATAATAAAAAAAAAAAAATTGAACGATTTTTGTTAAATAATGGAGACGTACCAACATATATTAAAAAAAATCTTTTTTTGGCTATGTTTTTTCTTTTGCAAAAAAAAGTAACAGATCGTCTTTAAGTGACTTTCAGTGAGAGTTTAAGAACTACATTTTTACTCGTAGAAATGTGACCATTGTTCGTTATAATTATAACTTATGTTCGGAAGATAGAAGTATTAAATATTATCTTTTTCAGTTAATATTAAATAAACTGACAGATGATTGCCATTGAAGTTTGGTTCAAGTACATATTTTCGCATAAAAACGCAAAAAACCAAAACCATGCTTATTTTTAGGAATACCAAAATGCAAAAAAGCAAAAGGAAGTAAATGCCAAAGCATCAAAACGTTTTAAGCTTAGTACCTACTCACCAAGAGGAGCCGATGGCTACCTGTGTTACCCGACTTGTTTTATTTGGCGCCGTCCGCCGCCCAATTTCAGCCCGAGGGCGACCAACAACATTCGACGGCATTAATCCATCAATACAATTTTATATTTCCTGAGGAAGCGGATGCTTTTGTGAGAAAAAAAAACGAAAATGATCAAGATCGTTGTGTCTTGCTATCAAATTGTTGACATTATAAGTAGCTACAATAAGTAGTAGCAGTAAGGACTAATATAACGTTAATAATTTGTTAAGATATAGAAGCAAGAAATCTTTTATCAAATTAATATTTTGAATTTGATTTTGGAGACAGGTCGTAAGTTTTAACAGAGCCGTACGAGTTGGTAACACTTACCGCTTGTTTGACAGTCGACAAGTTAAGCATATTAGACACATAAATTTAGCCCTTTCTCTTTCTTGCACTTGAAAATAGACAAGGAGGGAGCCAACTTTAAATAGCTTGGTATTGTGAAACAGGCCCTTAGTGGTCTTAATGGTTTGGTAAATATATTGTAATTTGTAAGTCTTGTTATATTGGGAATATGCATGGATTTTTAAATCGCATTAGTCAACAAAATATGAATATCGTAAAAAGATCACCAAAAGTGAAATTAAAATTAAAATCGGCTAAGAAATCCGGATATACAAGCATTATAAATGCAGAGAAGCTTTAAGCAGAGATATCCGATATGCACTATGACGTCATGTAACACGTTGGCCATAATATAAACTCCATGTTAAATTCTGTGTTGCTAGAAAGAGATAGAAACAAAACTTTGTAGGTATACCTTGGTAATTTTTATAGCTATTCAAAAATGTTTTTTCTCAACTGTTTGTTACATGAATTAACTTTTATTGAGGCTGTGAAAAAACGTCATGACTATTCACTATTTTTAGAAGTTAAAACTAAAAATAAAACTAAGCTACTCAAATATTAAAGATGTAAATAATAATCACCACTATAAAAAGAACACCCCCTCTAGCAGGTCCGCTCGCGGCATCTCGTCCCTATGACACTGGCTACATTACCTCTCTGGATAGAGCCCAATCCTTAATTTTTAGATGACCGGCCGTTTATAAAATCTCTATATTACCTATGAATGTATTTAAAATAATCATAACTCTCTCTTTTTGTAATGTAACTCTCAAGTCCATCGCAGCTGAGATATTAAAATATCGATACCTGGGGTATTATTAGAATTACCCCCGGAGTGTCTTGTACTACGTCTGTCTATACAGGATTATTTGGATTTCGAACTTAGAGTGGGTAGTCAAAATAAGTTTGATATTGTATATGACGTGACATTCTACGGGTTAAAAACTAAAAACGTAATATTAATCCCTGATATTTTGGAACAAAGATAAGACAATAACTAAGCAAAGACTCGATAGACTAAAGCTCACTTGAAAATCGAACGTCGTCCGAGTCCCGGGGCAAACAGTCAAAGGGGTTCATTTACGGAACCCTCCGGGTCAGCGTCCCCCGGGAGCGGGGTATTCTTTATTACGGAACAACGGCGTAAACAACTCATTGCCCTGGTAATTGATGAAATATGGCGAAACGTCTTCCGAGGAAGCAATTTGGAAGTGTCCAGTTCGGTTTCGGTTACCCGAATGGTTGCCGGGTTAGAATAGTGCCACACCATGTCGTCCCGTGGATGTCGTAAGAGGCGACTATGGGAATAAAGGCTTGTAGTAATGTTAGGCGATGGGCTTGCAACCTGTCACTAATACACTGGTAAACATCTTGGCCTAATTGTGCAAGATGTGGTTACAGAATTATCTACAAGTTTTTAGAGTTGTTGGTAATTCTGTAGCTCTGCCTACCCCACTCTGGGAATAAAGGCGTGAGTTTATGTATGTATGTACGCAGTTCGGTTTGTCGAAGGTGTAAATTATAAAATAAGCGAAAGGGTGACTAAGGGACAAACTATTTTTTTACCAACTTACAGCGGCAAGATTAAAAGTGAATTCTGACTTAGTGCAGTGAAGGGAAATATACAGTACCAGCAAATAATATATTATCTTTGTACTTACATCTCACACGATTACCTACAAATGTGATTCACCAAAATTGACAACCAATCAAGAACTAGTTGATCAATCGTAATGCTATTATCCAATTCGTAAGCTGATTAAATAAGGTTCAAAATGGTATATAACAAATGATATGTACATATCGTAGTTTAAAAAAGTTTAATATTTAAGAAACTATTGCATACATATGTGTTCGTACAATGTAGATGTGATGTGAGTAAAATTTGTAGGTAATCGTATGACATGTAAGTACAAAGATGATACATCAGCTGCCGGTAGGTACTGTACGTTAGTAAGACCACCTTCAAAAAGGCCAAAACAAGCATCTTTTAAAATGGTAGTTAATAGGTCAGTCAAACTGAAGTCGACGTCCCACAATACCTGTTTAAACAAAGTTACTTTCACATTTATATTAGTATAGATATTTATATTACGCCTCGGTTAGTCTGTTTGGTGGTGGCCCTAACAATGGAGCAATCAGTCCCGGGTTCGATGCCTGGTAAGAGTAATTTTTGCTGAGCTCAGGTATTGGTTTCTTAGTTTCGAAAACAATTAAAAAGCGACACATTTTCATGGGTAGGTAGGACTATTTTAAATCATTACGTTATCAATGACAAACCTCTTTACAATTTAAACGCCAGTATTAAGTAATGAAACAAGGAAAAAGCACCCTCCTTACTTTATTTCAAGTCAACATCAATGACGTCATAACACCCTAAAACAAAAGCACATCGTTCCACAAATATTCCTCCGTTACATCCAGCCATTACAAAGCATTCCAAATTCAAATTTGAAACAAAACAAAACGCAGCGACGTCCCTCGCAATCGTCTCGAACTCGCGCTTCAAATATTAAAATTTAATCGGCACGTTGTCGCGAGCCGAATTAGCCTCTCTTGAGGGATGGGCAAAGATTAAAGGGATAGAATGAACGTTTAGACTGCGTTTTCACGAGAGCTGTGCGAGGAATAATCCACCACTAGGATAGGGAGACTGTAAAGCAAAATAATCCTATTGGTGGTTTTTTACTCGCAACCCAGCATAGCTGCCTCGCGCAGCTCTGGTAGAAATATAGCATGTGATTCGACGATTCATGAAAAGGCCTTGTCAAACACAAACAAAGCAACAGTCGCAAGTCGAAAACAATTAATTTCCTCTAATATAGTATAGTACACTTTTTTTACAAAACACTCTTTGCCAAACTGCAGTTACAGTTAACTTAAGTCTACTACAGTATCTACTTAGGTACTGCAACAATCTAATTGACGCTACCGGTATTAGACCCATTAGTGTACTAAATAAAGGACTTTCCTGTTAGAAGTTCTTGACGACTTCTTGAAACAAAACGTTATAATATAATTCGTTTCAAAAGCCACCCATTAAATGCATCTTAATTCCTACACAATTTTCAATTAAGACTTTTTCTCCTTCAAAAACCAAATGTCATATCCGTCCACCTTCTACTCTTTGGTTTAATCGCGCGCTGGTGATACGGCCAGCGTAATTGTAGAACGAACTCGTATTAATTCAGAGGCTGAATGATTCAAGACGTTCGTCCCGGGGGACGGCGGATCCGCGAGACAAGAAAATTGCCGTTTTTGACGGGATTAACAACAAATGCGACGTGAAAAACGCGGTGTTTTCGTGATAAATGAGTTTAAATTGTTGGGTGTTGAGCTGATTAATAAATAAAACCGTGATATAGTGGAGTCTTGTAATTGCAACTATCTGGTAATTGCAACTGACTTAAATAACTCCCTGTAGCATCACTGTTTTGAACAACAACAAGCTTGATGATATGGCATTTCTTAGTATAGAAGAACAATATCACGCCTGTCTTTGTTAAAAACAGTGATCATAGAGGAAGTTATTCAAATTAGTTGCAATAACCAGACAGTTGCAATTACAAGACTCCACCTTATACTTAGATATTGGGTTCGTTTTTTTTAAAAATATATACGATTTTGTATTGAACCTTCACAAACTAAACTCTAGGCTTGTAGGATACTAAACAACGATAACAGTACATTATTGTAGAGAAAACAAAATTTCTCACCCTTTATAAAGTTAGAGTTAAGATTTTTGATTTCCAAACAGTAGGTATTTAAAATGAATAAAGAATACAAACATGAAAACGATGGTCCGTCGGGTTTTTAGGTCCCTTTGGTTTTATTTGCATTGTTTTGTAACAGATGAGGAAATAAGAAAGAGGGTTTTCTTTTACAGAAAAAACAAAACGTTTTAGTATAAACGAGTTTCGGCGTGTATTTGAAAAAATAAACATAATTTCTAAGCACATTTAAACCAAATATTTTATATACATACATACATTCACGCCTTCATTCCCAGAGTGGGGTAGGCAGAGCTACAGAATTACCAACAACTCTAAAAACTTGTTGATAACTCTGTAACCACAATTAGCACAATTAGGCTAAGATGTTTAACAGTGTATTTTAGTGACAGGTAGCAAGCCCATCGCCTAACAGTACTACAAGCCTTTATTCCCTTAGTCGCCTCTTACGACTTCCACGGGAAGACATGGAGTGGCACAATTCTAAGCCGGCAATCACACGGCCTAACATTTATTATAAGAAATAAATATTTTACTTTAGATGAGTCAGAACAAAAAGACGCACACCTGTCTCAGCGCACTAAAGTGGGATAGAACCTCCACTAAAAACCATATTTAATATTTGAGATGTTATCGTATTTTCAACGTTACGATCCTAACTTGACAGTAACGATGGTCGAGTTAAAAACATTACCATACCATACATACAATCGAACAAACACAAAATTAATTTAGGTACCTCTATGTACTCAGCCCAATGGAAACCTGAACCACCATAGAACGGTGTCACAGTGACACTATAAACCAATTAGTTTGACACTTCATACGACTTGAATTTTAACGTCACTGTGACACAGTTCCTTGGTGGGTCAGGGTTCTATTAGGCTGATAGTACCTGTTCCAAAAATTCCGCTCCAAAAAAATATCGCTTGTATGCATTGCATTTGCAAATTTTTAATAAACGTAGAAATCGGTTATTCTTACACCCTGTGTTGAATGTGTTTAAATCCGTAGTTTAGTACAGTTAGGCTATTGAGTGATCGGCCATCTTCGATTTCAATAAAACACAAGTGACAGATATTATACTGTCAGTCGCAAGTGCAAGAGTGATAGTGATAGTTGGGCTGAAAGCTATTAAGAAACTGGGAGTAGGTATGTGATATATAAATTAATTTTCATACGTTTCAAAAAACCAATATAAACTCATAGGTATATAATAAAACAACCACACCGTACAAGGTAAATTTTAAGTCCTTTGTAGGAGTACCGAACAAAGCAGTGTCGACCTATTTAAACACAAAGGCAGGGAGGGCAAACATCATCCTTAGTTACTTGGTGCAGATTTTGCTATAGTAGTGGTACAAATATATCCCTAGATACGAGTATATTTATTTCTTTGTTTATTTTTTTGTGCGTCAATGAGGTTTTCATTATATTTTTCCTTAAAGCCTTACCGAAACGGCAATTAGGTAAAAAAAACAAAGGTATATTTTTAAGCTAAACAACACAACTGCATTATACATAGTCCAGTAGTTTTGGAGCCTAATGCGAACAAACAATCAAATCTTTCAATATATATTAGGGTAAAGTCACCAGTGGTCAGCCAGACACCAGTAGTCGGCCTCTGCCTATACTTTGTATGAGTGGGAAGAGTACGAAAGATATATTTCCAACTCTTGGAACTCATATAAGGTCGACTACTGGTCTCTGGCTGACTACTGGTGACTTTACCCTATATAAGTGTTGATGAACATTGACAAATTTTCAATAATTATTCGTGTTACAAAATCTAAATGTTCACTATTAGCACCTTCGCGTATAAATTATTAATGAATTGGCAAGCTTACGACTTACCACTACTAGCACCTGTCTTCTACATAGCTAGATAGCTACACAGTGTTACACATAGCTACGTCGTCTACATAGGTACGACGCTCCGCCGGTGACCCGGCCATGTCGTCGCGATCGATACAGCCTCCTGCACTACCCCCCTCGGCAGGGGAAGGGGGTGCCAAGCCATTTTTACGTACTTTATGGAAAGCTAAGTTTTTATGTTTATGGCCAGGATTAGATACTTTTTGGGAGAGAGTTTGGTTTTTCTGTGGAGGTTGGTTTTAAATATCTATGCCTCAATTTGGCTTGGAGGTTTAAAAATGGAATCATGCTGGATTGCTGCGGATATTGAACTCGCTTTGTGTTATCGTTTCGTATAAAACCTTCTTTACTTTAATTACTGGCACATTTAGAGTCAGTTAATGTCATTTAAGTTGTTCCTTTGTGATGATTTTTCGTACACAAATTTGAAAATGGAACGAGTTCATTGATCTTAAAATGTATCTGGAATGCAGCGGTTAGATTTCAATGTTTAATTATATCGTATAAGGTTCTTTAAAGTAGTCATACGGCATTATAAACTAGATTTTGGTTAGTAATTTGACTTTAAATGGAGTTAGTTGTAAAAATGTCTTTGCATAGCATGTCGCACTAACTCTGATTAAGTTCGGTGTATGTGTGCTTAATTCTCTTACGACTGTACCTATCCATACACCTATTCACGAGTATATAGGTGTAAACAGAGTTATGACACTTAAAATGTAAAAGAGGCTATTTTACCAACCACCCACGCCCATCTCTACTACGCCTAGCTCAACATTATCTTAAATGAGACCTCAATAAAAAACGTCTCCACTCCCGATTGGTAGAAAATGTCGCAAAGGGCGTGGCCTGTGATTGTCGCCAATGGGCGTGGTGAGAGTGAGACAACTTGGGTTTGTCACTGCGGGCTTAAGGCTTCGCAGGAAGGGGAGCACTCACACATGGACAGATATTTCCATAGCGGCCGGAAAAGGTTTTTTGTCTTGGGCCTTTTTTGTAGCATCTTGAATTCTTAACCCCCAGTCCGGTTCTTGGAAAAGATCTTTTGAATATTGGACATGGCGAAAGTTGTACAACGGAATGGTTTTTCTTTTAGGCAATCAAAGTGTTAAGTGTGATTCTGTATTATGTAGCATCTAGTTTAAACCTTTATCAGATGTCTGTTGTGGGGCTCTTATTGACTCTGTAATACCTAGCAATGTATAAGTAGCAGAACATTCTCAGAAGTTAAGAAATCTTCTCATGAAATTACCGTGTGTGCCGTGTGGTTGCCGGCTTAGAATTGTGCCACTCAATGTCTTCCCGTGGAAGTCGTAAGAGGCGACTAAGGGAATAAAGGCTTGTAGTACTGTTAGGCGATGGGCATGCTACCTGTCACTAATATACACTGTTAAACATCTTAGCCTACTTGTACAAATTGTGGTTACAGAGTTATCAACAAATTTTTAGAATTGTTGGTAATTCTGTAGCTCTGCCTACCCCTCTCTGGGAATGAAGGCGTGAAGGTATGTATGTATTATCGGAAACATTTGAGTGCATTGAGAATGATCTTTTTCCATACAAAATATATGAATATTCTTAGAAATTTCCGAGAATTTCGGATAAATAACTTTCACAATTTGAGAAGTTACCTACTTTTCGGTACAACGCTAGTACTCGTAATACCTAATTGCTTTTGAGTTGTTATCGTATTGGTTTTAAATCAGTTACAATTACTGTCACGTAATTAAGAGCTATTATAATGTTGACAAAACCAATGACCTAAATCAATATTATTTACGGGGCAGAATAATAGAGACCATAGAGTTCAACCTATTCTAAAGTGCAAAACTTAATGGCCTATCACATGTTATTGTGCTGATATTTTACTGTTAAGTAAATAAGAGCGTACATCGTATACAATACGATAACATGTCAAAGCAATTAGGTTTTACCGAGTAGAATAGGACCCAAGTATTTAATTATAGATTATAGGGTAAAGTCACCAGTGGTCAGTCAGAGACCCATAGTCGGGCTCTGCCTATACTTCGTATGAGTGGGAAGAGTACGAAAGATACAGGGTGAAGTCGTAGTACTCGTAGTACAAATTATCACCTCTGTGTTCTCTTCGCTTTGCTTTATATGAGTATGACACACCACAACCTTTTGGGAGAAATTCTCGTAATTAAATAGAAAACCGCATCGAAATCTATTGCTTTGTTTAGAACTCAGCTCAGACACACAGCCGCAGGTAGTGACTTTGTTTAATAGGTAGGCAGGTAGATACTAGGTACTTATAAATACTAATTAATTTAATCTATCGGACAGATATGCTCCAGTACCACGAAACCAATTGAAAAAAAACTTTTACCATTTCAAAGATACATTGTTCCGGATGGACATAGGTTTTTTTTTTTTTAGGCGGTAGTAGTTTCAAAAATCTATATCCTTACTTAATATAATAAAATTTGAAAGTAACTCTGTCTGTCTGCCTGTTTGTTATGCTTTCTCGGGTAAACTTGTATGAAAGCTTAAATCTGAGGCTGGACATAAAATACTTTAAATCTCAGATGATCATGCGTTTTTCTATAGTATGCAATTAATAAATAAATTAATTAATCCTGCTTCTTACTAATATTATAAATGCGAAAGTTTGTGTGTGTGTTTGTTACTTCTCCACGCAGCAACGGCTGGCCGGATTTGAATGAAATTTGGAATGAAGATAGTTTATATCCTGGATTAACACATAGGCTATCCTATCCCGGAAAAAATTTAAAGTTCCTGAGGGAATAACCATATTCAAAATCTACGCGGACGAAGTCGCGGGCAGAAGCTTGTTAATTAATAAATATACAAACATACATACATACCTTCATGCCTGTAATCCCAGAGTGGGGTAGGCAGAGCTACAGAATTACCTACAACTTTAAAAACTTGTTGTTAATTCTGTAACCACATTTGGCACAAATAGGCTAAGATGGTTACTAGCGTATTAGTGAAAGGTTGCAAGCCCATCGCCTAACAGTACTACAAGCCTTTATTCCCTTAGTCGCCTCTTACGACTTCCACATCAGGGGAAAATCACACACGAATTGACCTAGTCTCAAACTAAGGTCTAGGCTTGTACTATGGGTACCTACTTCACTAGACAGCGATAAACATACTGTATAGAGATATATTTACATATCTACTTAAATACTTACATAAAATTATGTTAAAATTATCTATCTTTGCCCAATATTATAACTACAAAAGTAATATTATTATTATCATAATCCTGGACTTCATTCATAGCAAGTTTATAATTAATCAATCTCAATCCTTTTCACATCTCAACCGTCAATTCATAAAAGACAAGACTACCGCAAGCACTTTCGCATTATTTATTTGGAAACATCTCAATTCACTTACCCCTCGAATACAGGCACCATTCACTCGCCTTTCAACCTACACTTAATTTGTATATTTTTTACATAATATAGACGGGTTATAAAAGCACCCATTCACTGGCGATACATTTATTAAAATGTGGATGTTGCTGGCCGGTTGAGAAATCGGGCGTTTGCTGAAATGGTGCGATTTTGAAACGAGTGACGATGACACTTTTTAAATGTGTGGAATAACGAAGGCAAATTAGCACGCCGGCTACCGGTGTCCTATCAAAAGTACGAAGTTTTGTATATCGACTGTTTTTTTACAATCCAGGAAATTGTAACGGTTACAGAAAAATACACCTTTTCTAACTTATGAACGCTCGAAAAAACGAAAAAAATGGGAACTGAAAGTAGACCTTTTTAGGTAATCCCGGCTACCTGATCATAAATGGACTCTGAAGCTTATGACCATTGCAAGCGTTGTAGAAAGGTTTTCTTGATAAATCCTAAATCAATTAGCGTAAAACCGTTTTAGCAGCCTTCGGCGGTGTTTCGCTCTCATGTGTTCTCACACTTGATGGTCTATTCCAGTTTGTATTAGCGTAACTTACAATACAATACAACACTTTATTGTACACTAAACATAGAAACATTACAGATTGTTTCTCTCACTATAAAAAAAAGGATAGGTAAACAACAGGCGGTCTTATCACTGATTAGCGATCTCTTCCAGACAACTTACTTCTATATCGTAATCATGTTACAGTACAGTTCAGACAGTACTTTATGCTTTCTTCTTTTAGATTGAATATTAACTCGACTGTAAGATTGATAACGTCAAGATTATACAACACCAAAATAAGAACTAAAAACATGTGGTTAAAATACGTACGAGCACAAACTTTACATTTTGTAAACACCCGTGACCTGTATTATGGCAAAACCTGATAGCCAGAGATAAGAAATCCCAAAGCTGAAATTTCCTAGTTTGACCAATTTACAGGTTTTCCCGCAACACAGTACCCGTTGAATACAGTCTGAGTGGTCCCTACTCTTTATTAGAGTGGGGCCGAGAACTCGAGAGGCATGAAAAGCAATAGCGGCGAAAGAGTGTCTTGGCCTGGCTCTGCTTGGCTAGTTGTTTCAAGAGCCCTTTCATTCGTTTGACGTTGCTAGTCACTGAGAAATGGCTACTGGCTAGTGCTTTGTAGGAAGTATTGAAGAAGCTAAAGAAATTTATTGAATAAAACGTGTATGAATAACCAACAATGAGGTTTTATTAGCTTTTATTTACTGAAAGGTGAACCCATTTTACTTTGATGTCGAAATAAGCTTCTGTTGCCGAGTGTATTATTTTTTGCAATGTTATTATCGGCTTATCAATCCCAAAGTAATGAGTTCCAGCACGTTGGGTCTACGTTAAGTATATTGGAGATCCTGTCGCCACCTTCCGACTTGATCATCAATTCAGCTCTCTGATACCATAATATTCCAGGTAACAGAAAGTGGTATAAAATTGACTGGCAGATTGGGATTTAAAGCATACTTATCACCAGGTGGAATGTGTGCTCGTTTGCCTTCGTCTTCATTTAGGGAAAGTTCGCCTTTGTTTAGTTTAATATAAATTTTGTAATATTTATATTTTTGTAAAATAAAGAGTTTACATACATACATACATAAAAAAAACAATGCCCTCCTTGCAGCAGCCGCAGCTTCAGAGTCTAGTTGAGTGCAGACCAATTCTTAGTCCCATAAAAGGTTTTTTTATATATGTATTTGCACAATACCAATGTAAAAAGTACAAATGGCGAACTTAATGCCTAAAGGCATTCTCTACCAGTCAACCACATGGTTGACAGAGAATATACCGGTGCAATTGGAGACCTAAACAGTGTTAAATTTCACATAATAGGTACATACACATAGGTACATAAGCTCACGCCTTCATTCCTAAAGTGTGGTAGGTAGAGCTACAGAATTACCGAAAACTCTAAAAACTTGCACATTTAGACTAAAAGTATCAAATTTTAATAAGTTCTAAAACTGCTTTTAAAACGCCTTTTACCTAATATTTAACACTAATATATGAAAAACTTGTAGTGGTATTTTTTTTTCATTCATTAACTTAACATACTTACCTAAATCACAAAAGTAACTCAACACCGACAATTCCAAAGCCGTCTTGCAAGTATCGAAGGAACATCCTCAACATCTCCCAGTAATTAGGTAGGAAAAATTAATTCCGGCAAAGGGTTCCGAACGGCCCCCTGAGGACCCCTACAGGCTACGGACCCCGGGACCCGGATAATTCAAGCAAGGAAAATATGCAAATGTCTATTCGCAATGTGAAAATTAACTTTTTCATTATGAATTATGTCCTTGATGTCTTCAAAGCGTCTTCGGGGAGTTTTTTCGAGATTTTATGACTTAAAGGGAAGGGTTATTGACTGTTTTGTTATGGCGTACTTAGAAAAGTTAATTTTAAAGGTGCTTTAGTTTTGTATAACCTATTTTTTTAGGAAAAACTACTTTATTTAATTTATTTCTTTTTCATATGGATGCCAATGATTATCATTTTGCAAAATATGATAAGAAAGGAAAGTAAATGATTCCGCGGGAGGTCGTGAATTTAACTCAATGTTACTTTACAACTGCATGTTCTTTTAATTTAGATACCTAAGTTTATTAAAAACATGGAGCCGAGCACTGCAAATTAAAAATGTATGCTCTGGTTTGTGGACTCTAACCTTCTTACTTATTCATAAACGCACAATAACTAAAGTATACTTCAAATATAGTTTGTCCTTATCTTTCATTGTGATATTTGAATATTACACAAAGAGATAAAGTATACTTTAATTGAATGAACAAGAGGGCAATTGTATTTGACGATATTTTGGTGTGTTTTCCTGCTGAAACTACGCAGCTTATTTAATATATTTTTTAATTTAATATTTATAGATTTATATAATGCTAGACTAAGTATACCATTGTAACATAAAATATATTTAAACAATTACTGACTGCCGAGTTTCTTGCGGCGTTTCTTCTCAGCAGTGGTCTCCTCTTGCGAAGCGCTGGTAGATTCTTGACGTGTAAAAGTGCCCGTGTGGCCTACTTACTGAATAAATGTCTTTTATCTTTTTTATATCTGTAGCTATATCCAAAGACAACTTCTTTTTTCTAATCCTAAAAACTCGTTCGCGCCATTTCACTAACTTTTTCATTATGAATCATGTCCTTGATGTTCCGAGACGTCTTTGGGGAGTTTTTTCGAGATTTTACGAGTTTAACCCGAAAGGGGTCGTGAAAGGGGTTATCTCGAGTTTGTGAAATTGAATATAATTTTCTTATGGCGTTAAGCGTTCTGTTATTACCTTATTGTTTAAATATGTATTATATTTTTACGGAAAAAGGGTAAATGACTAGATATAGTCAAGGAAAATCATTTGAAATAGACGAATACTTTTTCTGCTGCACCAAGCTTTTTAAAGGGCGTCATTTTTAAAACACGAACACTATGTCATCCTGACTTCTGCAAACAGTTTGTGTTCTCGTAGTTCATGCCAATTGTATTAAAAGTGCGATTCATTGGAAATATTTATTTATATATTATTTATTTAAACTTAATTGCACAATACAAATTTAAAAAGTACAAATAGCGGATTTCATTCCTAAAGGCATTCTCTACCAGTCAACCTCATGGTTAACAAAGAATACATGGTGCAAGTGGAGATCTAAACAGTGTTGAAAACTTAATTAAATACCTTCTTGATACTATAAATGTATAGAATACATAAATAACAATATGTTCATATAAAACATACATATAATACTCAAATACATACGAAAACAATGTGCGATGAAGATGATGACACTTTACTCAAGTTCTTGCTTGTATAGATGTTGTGAATATCGAACCTAATTACCATTAGACAAACGTTGACCCGTTGGACATAGAAACATACCCTACTTTTGCAAAAGTAAGGGTAGCTCAGATGCTTCTGCGAACTCTAACGACTTCAAATCTGTCATGATTTCTACAGTCACATAAATTTGACTGAGCCCCCAGTAAGCCTAGCCATGATGCAAACGCGGCTAACGTCAAGCTCACATTTCTATTTTCTATCGACTCTAAAATTATGGAGTTGACATGGGCTATGGTTTAAAGCAATCTGTCATCAGCATCCGTCAATTCTATTAATTTTGTTGGTTTTCGAAAATCAATAACTTGGCGTTATGCATCTTTACTGGACCCCTGATTACCTACCCTCCCATACCATTCCAAACAACGGTGCCACTTAGAATATTCCCGTTAAGCACAGCACACAACCTGACATTTGAATCTCGAACAACCCATAAACCAATCGTAACGACCGATCACCATTCATCCATTCACCCATTCGTTCACACGCTCTGACTCACCGGCGTCATTGTTCGGTGCAATTATGTATCGGTTGTAAATAACAATACTTGGTTTGGGTGGCTGGACGTCTTAATCTTCATGTGGGTGTTGGGACTGTCGGAGCTCTACAGTGGGCGCAGAATGGGGATCAGTGTGATAGGTAGGTAGGTAAATAAGACGGTAGGTGGGTAGGTAGATAACTACCTAGGTAAATAGGTAGATAACTACCTAGGTAGGTGTAGAAATTGGATTTAGTGGTAGAAGGACCTTATGCCAGGTGCATTTCGATCGCTTCTATCATCTTACCCTTTAATATAAAGTAAGACGACCGGTGAAATTACAGCATTGAGGCATTTCATCTTAATTATCAGTTGTTGCAGTGTTATACTTAGTTCTTTTGTCTGTCTCAGATCTCATTTACCATGGTATTGTAAGAACTTTTTAGACTGACCCTTTTTGTTAAAAACATCTTTTTGGTAATCGGGTCCCTTCATAAAATTTGTACTAACGAAGAAGCATACAGTTACAGAATTAAGTTATACGATTTTTTTTTCTATTTAGTGAAACAAAGATAATCATTTATTCGTGACATACATAACAAAGAACAGATTAACACGTACAAGAAAGTAGCCACGAAATGGTCCCAACTCAGCGTAATACTGGCATTAAAGTCAGCGCTGGTGTTCCGTTGGAACCATCAGGTGAAACCACGGGAGGTTACACACACATACATAATTGTTTGAACACAAAACATGAGTAATAAACCGAGAAAAAATTACGCAAAATTCTCTGATGATCCCAAAAAGATTTCCATGCCTGTCCTTAAAGGGCGGAAAGGGCAACAGTCCCTTCGCCTGAATGATGATAATAATTATGATATTTTTTGATACAATGCAAAAGTGACTGTAAATAACTTAATAACAACAACTTAGTGACTAAACTCATATTAGAAATCGACCATGAAAATAATAAATCCAATACATCAACACCGACACCGTGCTTGACTTATGTCGGGTTCCTATATTCAATCCGAGGATAGATAAGGCTTACCTCGGGTTAAAATTTGACATTTGCCCATACAAAATGTGTCAAATTTTAATCCGAAGTAAGCCTATCTGTCCGCGGATTGAATATAGGAACCGGACGTTAGAGAAATCCATGATTTTTGGAGTCTACAAGGTCGTCCTGACTTGGGTCTTTATATGAAAACCCCGGATAATGCATGCTGCGTGCGACAACAGATGCTATTATATTAATATTTTCGTTTCCTAGAAGATTTGAAAGTGTAAAACGTTTTACACCGGAAATATATACGAATTGTGGCGAACTGAGGTGCAACCAATACGGATCACCACCGTTTCCGTCGGAAAAAAGAAAATTAAAACAAAAGTAAGAAATTAAATATGGATGGCAATGCAGCTGGGACATTAACCATAGGTATGTATGCACTTTGCTCAAAGCTTACAAAAGCTAAGACATACCTAACGCTTTTTATTTAACTATGTATTCAAGATAAAGATTGAAATTTAGCAAACGAAACAAGAAATGAGCATAAAAGACTAATTAGATACCTATTAAGTTACATACTACAAAGAAGAAGAGTAATTTAAATAAATGTCACAGTTGGATTTAACATGCGGCATGATAAGTAACTTTCTGGTATCGGATATTTTCATTATTATAACTGCAAATAGACTTTTTTTCCGAGTCTTTAATGTAATTTTGTAATGTTATGAATAAGTGTCTCTTTATCTTTATCTAAATAAGTAAGTAAAGTGGGAGGGCCTTGTGCAGGGTCCGTCCGGGTTGGTACCACCATCTTATCCATTAACCTACCGCCAAGCAGCAGTGTTTGCATTGTTGTGTTCCGGTTTGGGGATAAGACAGCCGGTGAAATGACTAGCATAGAGGCATTCCATCTTAGTCCTCAGGGATGGCAACGCATTTGCAGTCTTAGGATTGCGGTCTTGTGAATGCGAATGTCTATGGGTCACAGTTTCCACTTACCATCAGGTGGCCTGTGTGCTGGGTAGCCTTCCTATGCCATAAAAAAAAAAAAACCCGATATACTCGTAGGTAATGGCGACCACGATTAACTAATTATCTCCTAAACGGGTCAACAGCCTTATAATGAGAGCTAGCTGCTCGAAAATCTACCCCAATTACTTAAACAAGAGCGGATATCTCTTCAACAGCTCCGATTGTTCTGAAACCCAGCTAAAAACCATCCCGCTTAAACTCGCTTCATTAAAAAAGACTGCGGCAGAATCGATCCATTTATTTGGAAGCTACGATGATATAGACAGACACACAGAACCACAAGTGAAATCCATAACACATACATACCTTCACGCCTGTAATCCCAGAATGGGCTAGGCATAGCTACAGAATTACCTCTTTAAAAAGATGTTGATAATTCAGTAACCACAATTTGCACAAATAGGCTAAGATGTTTACCAGCATATTAGTGACAGGTTGCAAGCCCATCGCCTAACAGTACTACAAGCCTTGATTCCCTTAGTCGCCTCTTACGACATCCACG
This sequence comes from Acleris emargana, assembly GCA_927399475.2. NCBI lineage: Eukaryota > Metazoa > Arthropoda > Insecta > Lepidoptera > Tortricidae > Acleris > Acleris emargana. The sequence goes on along the minus strand of OV656853.1, from coordinate 14,443,348 downwards.
GGAAGACATGGAGTGGCACTATTCTAACCCGGCAACCACACGTGAAATCCATAACATCGCATCTTATAACATCTTTTTACATCGAGGGATAAAAATATCTTACTTACCGCTATAAAACCGTTAAAACATTAACCGCTGTACGCACTCAGATAAGTTTTAAAAACAATTGACTCATTCTTTTTTCAATATTATGTATGAAAATCGCACTTAAAGCACGACTTGATCGCCATCAACTGACTCTGAGTTCGGTCGAGTGATATGATAATTGACAACATTTCAAAAAAAAAAGCATTATTGTTTTTTCGCGTTTATAATAGCTGGTTAAAAATTAGACTACCCGTATTTCTTGGTTTTTCTTTATTTAACTTAAATTCGTCGTTAATTTTTTCTTAAAGAAATAGTCATTAAAAAGACCGTATATACAAAGTTAGGAATACTAATGTCGTGATCTTTCCATGATATAAAACAAAAAAAGTAACTTTAAACATAAACACAACTGACAGTCATGTCATGTCACTCACTTGTCAATCATTCGTTCACAAATTTGTTATTTTGCGTAATTTAATTATTTACATAATTTGTAGATGCCATTAAAATAAATAAACTATTTTGCGTAGAATCGAACGCGTGTCGTTAGAATCAAGTAATCCGTCAGACAGATAAAAAATGAACATGACATTTGTATTTTTTTTTCAATTCCTTTGGTAATAAATGGACTAAGGGCAGACTAAGGGCATACGTGTATTCCTAACATTCACAATCCAACTTTTTTTACTGTTTTTGCTAAATATAAAAAAAAATACTGCATAAAAAAATCCAAAGATATTTTTACTGTAATCAGCAGTGTAAAATCTAGAAACGGTATTTTATTTTACTACCTTAGCACAAAATGAATTGTTGTCAATTTAACTCGACCTAATAAATTAATCGATATGTTCCCCCACTGTAGACAAACTCTCTGGCAACGTACGCAATTTCTCGAATGGTTCGTAATTGCGCCCCGCGACACTCCCCGTCTGAAATCGTTCATTCAATTTACAAGGAGTGAATGAATGAACGATTGAGCTGTTAGCACTTAGCGATCGGGAGATTTGTTTGTGGATGCGATTGTTGATGTTAATTATTCACTTTGATATTGTGGGTAGCAGGTTGAGTGCCCCGAAATAAATATTGTATACGTTTTGTATGGAAATTGTAAGAAATGGCATCGAGCAGGTTAAAAGCCTGTACGTTTATAAGAGGACCATGATTTTGTAATGGTGATAGATGAGAAGAAAGAAATGTTTGTTTACTTGGCATTACTTCCATCATTACATTATGGATTGCGACTAAGTAGTGTTATGTTGCATGCTGTAAGTTTATGAGTAAGTAGGTTATTTATAAACATTTGTATTTCTATAAAAAAGCACATCATCGACATACATGTCGTTTAATAAACTGGCTTTTAAGGCTATTGTTTAGAATGACATTCGTACTTAATATAAAAAGTATTAATATAATTTCCAAAAATATGACAATTGCACGTCACTTAAATGGTTTAAACCACCGATGTTCGACGCACTAGATTGTTTTTCCTTTCGTGACGATTCAGGCACCCTAGACCATATGTTTAACACTAACGTACATGATTTTAAAACAGTTTTTTTTAAAGATTGACATCAATCCTGTAGCTTCGTGAAGGCTAACGGCATAAAGGGTATTGGGTAAGTTTGTATGAACATTATTGTCATATTTTTCTTCAGCGGCCGCGGATGATTTGCTTATAATTGTTTGGAGAACCTCTAAATACACATAAATGCTTAAAATATAATGCGTTATATATAATATCGGAGCGGAGATATTAAAGATCTAGGTAATACTTTTTTGGTACTAAAAGTACGGCCAGGTATAAATATTTAATTATGACATAAAATATGTTTGTTTTGAATAGATGTTTTGTCACTTATATGAATGGCTGCTCACCTTAAAAATGTATTTTTGCAAATGAAAACACTTTTACCCAAACCCCTAACACATTTGTCAAAGCGACCTTAATCTTTAGTTGACTGATAGATTATTTATTTTGCATCTTGTCTGAGATGTGATGTGTAATCAGAGACTCTTTGACTTTGAACCTCTTATTTTGAATTATTATTTTACCAACAGCTTTAATTTGGACACTATGGTAACCGAGTACTTTTAAATAATTAGAGGTCAGAATTTTTTACTTTATAATAGGGACTATTCAACATTCTTTTCACAGTTTCAATAAAACCTGATTCATGTAATAAACAGTTGAAATAAATATTTTTATAATACCTATAAAAATAACCAAGATATAAGACAACAATAGTTATCTGTTATACAAGGGGGGAAAGTTGTATTTTACCTGCGAGTGTTTCAATACACGAGACGTAAAATAACTTTTCACCCGTGTATAACACAAAACTTTTCACCTCACTACAGCGAGCAAAATAAGAGAAAGGGTTTGTACTAGAAGCACGGTTTCCCGTAATTCCTCAGGTGTTAATACGTCTTTATCACTCGAATCACTCATTTTTAATAACAAAACTAAGTAGAAAAACGTGCGAATATTTAACGTTGACGGCTTAATCAAAAAGATTTGACTTTTGATTTTTTTTTCATTATTTCGGATGCGTGTTGTTCTCACATCGACTTACTTGGACTGCCAGAACACTTTATCCGGTTTTACGACAAGAATGAAGGTTAATGTTGAATGCTGATATTTATAAATTAAAATAAAGTTGTAAGACTGTATTTTAGTGTTATTTACTCGATGCAATTCATTCATTGTGATGTTAAAAATTCAGCACTTTTAACGTTTTACGTTTTGTTAGCTGTCAAATATCTCTTAAGCTGCCTTCAAATGTCAAAACTCTTTCTTCACATGTGGATAAAAAGCCATTTTCTCAATAGATATCAAACAAACAAAAAGGGCTTTCCGAGCTAGTGAGATGTAAAGATTGGTTCCCATCTATTTCTAGCGAAACATAATTTAACATGGAGTTTATATGCCCGCCCTGTTACATGACGTCACAATGCATATCGTATCTCTCTGTCTAAAAAATCCCTTCGTATTCCCTATGACACATTTTAAAATCATTTGTTTTTAATACATTCATATTGCATTTTTTATTATTTAGAAGGCAAACGGCTTAACAATCTAGCTGATGGTAAACCTTCCATCAGCTAGCCTAACCGTTGTGGCATTACAGGCCCATAGACATCTGCATTCTTAAGACTAAAAAGCAACATAGCAATCACTGCTGATTGGTGAAAGTTATACAATTATTAGCAATTCAATCCACAAAGAGGTCGTTATCTTCTCCATGTAGTAGTTATACATCCCGCGTGATTTTCAGTAAGTATTAAAACAGTTTTTGGCAACCACCCCGCTTATACGTCAATATTGGTCCATTTAAACTTGTTTGCGCCCCGTCGGCCACGCTTCGATGATAAGCCCACTACAACCGGCAGCTAGGAAATGGTAGTATGGTAGAAATATTAAAAAAAAAAAATGGATCTTGGCCTCAAGTCTATTTGGTAAAACCATATCTTTACTGTTTAAGTTTCGATAGCTCTTATTTACTTGACAATTACGGTTGCCGAGTTCAAACAATACCATGACATGTCAAAAGCAATATTGTAATATACTGTTACATTACTAGGCTTAGCATGTACTTAAGATTTTTCCTCCTATAGTGCCAGCAATATAACTTGGTAATAAATATAATTAAATAGAATCACTTTGGACTACGCGTTGGTCTACTTGGTAGTGACCCTGCCTACGAAGCTAGCGATCCTGGGTTCAAATCCCGGTAAGGGCAGATATTTGTGTGATGAACGCGAATATTTGTTTCTGAGTCATTAATGTGTTCTAGCAATTTAAGTATATATTTCTCTTTATAAGTATTTATATCGTTGTCTAGTACCCATAGTACAAGCCCAGAGCTCATGTTTGGGACTAGGTTAATTTATTTATTTTATTCATTTCATTCATTCATGGACAACGAGGCCCATATTAACAAATACCTGACAGAATAACATACATAATAATTAATTTAAAATGAACGTGAATACTTATAAACCTATAGGTAACAATGTGCTTTTACACTAATTCATCTAGTAAGAATTTCTAAAAAAAACAGTTCCAAATTGTATTTAAATCGATTTAAATCGAAATAGTGCGTATAAAAATAAATAATTAAAAAGTAATATAAAGAAACAACGGTTTGTATGGCATTCTTAAAATATCGTGTGTATGCATTGATCTTGTGCCTAAATATATTTAACTGTTGAATTATTAACCTATAAATACATTTCTAGCTCCTTGTTTCGCCAAAACCGGAAAATTTATAGTTAAAGCCTGACGCATACATTAGCGGAAGCTCACTGACCGGAAACGAACACCCTTCGTCGAGCGCGTCTCAGATTTTTCCGGAAACACGTGTAATACATTGACTTTCATGTTATGTGTTACGGATAGCACGTCTCACGCTTTAAAAGTAATAATGGTGCCACACCACGAGTAAAAAATTGAAACCCATAATTAATTTACAAGCTTAATGTGTTCCCGTAAACGCTATAATGAGACTGTGAAATAAAGATGCGTCTATTACCGCAAACAAGAAAACTCGGGGAATTAGGCACCGTCCTCAGATCCCTAGGGAACATACACGTTTTACATAAAACTGCCTTAAGTCGACACTAAAGCCAAGCAAATTGGAACTTTAAAGTTAGAAGGCTTAGTTTCAATGTGGTTTTGTGAAGTTTGTGAGTTAAGGTAGTTTTTATTTACAGTGTAATGTATTATGCAGGTCTCGTCGCAACCAGTGGCTGCATAGTACAGGTTCGAAAGGAACGTAGTTTTTTTAAAGTTAGAAATTGGAAAAGTCACATTATGTTTATTTGATCATACATGATTTAAGATAATTGTGAGGCGACACGATTAAAACGCGTACTTAGCTGTCCAAAAAAATCAAAATTTCGCTCCGGGCGATAGCGTTTCTCACCCTTTAAACCAAGTCGGATTTCCACGATTTTTGAATATGTCGTAGTTATAATGTAAAACTAGGTTTGTACAAAAAAAAAGGGTCTTCTCGAGTTTATTTTTTTTGGAGGGAAAACAAACAGACCTCGTTTTTCATAGTATCTAGCTACAACATATTAAGAAATCATTAAAGTCTAAAGGATTAGATTTACGGGGAGAGAAAAATTATCGCATTTAGTAACATTTTTAACCTAATAATCCTCTTAAATCCCACATGAAAATTCTGTGGGTAGATAAGTCCTGTACATAGGGTAGAAGTACCGTTTGTGGCCACTGTTCTTTTTGGCCACTTAAGTTTGAAATCAGTATCAAAAACACTAATCTTAAAAATAATATTCATAAATAGTTATAAGACTAAAGATAAAATATATATATGTTGTATAGTATATATGTTGAAATTAAAAATACACACTTCGAGACTGGCAAAATACAGTATGTACGATCAGATAGAGTCGATATCGCTGGCTCCATTCCTCAGGGTAGCGTATTAGGCTGCATCCTCTTTCTGATATACATAAACGACCTCCCAAAAGTAGTAACTGACAACTGTGTGCTCTTCGCAGACGATATTTCCATCCTTTTCTCCTGTAAATCTGTTAGCGAAGCTGTAAATAAATTAAATACTAATCTAAACACAATTACTCACTGGTTAGAGTCACATAATTTAAAACTGAATCTCAATAAAACTAAAATAATCCAATTTAAACCTTACCAAAAGCAGGCACTACCCATTTCATATTGTGATAATAACATAAAAATAGAAACAGCTAGCTCTGCGACCTTATTAGGCATATACCTGGATACTCATTTAACGTGGAAAATTCATATACAAAAACTATCAAAACAATTATCCTCCTTCATATACGCCCTCCAGCACCTTAAGCGCGTCACCGACTTCCAGACGGCCCTCTCGGCGTACTATGCGTACGCTTATTCCCGAATGCTGTATGGGCTTATATTGTGGGGAAATTGTTGTAAGGTAGATGCAGTATTTATCCTGCAAAAAAAGTGTGTCAGGATACTGGCAAATATTGATCCTATGGACTCCTGCCGCCCCCACTTTAAAATGTTTAAAATACTGACACTTACATCCATGTATATTTTAGAATCTTGTAAATTCATCAGAAAGCATTCCAGACTCTCACAGAAACAAAGAGAAATAATAGAAATCTTAATAAACTTAAACTACCGTTTACCAAATTAAAATTAGTTGCGTCCAGTCCACACCATATGATGATTAAAATATACAACCATGTACCAAATTCCATCAAATGTGAAAAAAAATACCCTTTATTTATAAGCAAGTTAAAAATATTTTTAAGTGATAACTGCTTTTATAGTCTAAGTGAATTTTTAAATACCGAATTTAGAGTTAAATGAACACAAGTAGAATTCTTTATAATGTATAAGTAATATAAATTACAAATATATAGGAAATATATATATATAAAACTATACATAATTAAAAATAAGTTATGTAAGAATTATTGATATGTGCAATATTCGTAGCTTTTATTTTATTGTAATAATTAGGTCCTAGCCCTACTGTCCTAAGTTGCTACGCCCTTGCAGGGTGTCATATGTATACCTTCCATGTAATTCCATCTATATACCTGTAATATGACTTGCAATAAACGAATTTGAATTTGAATTTGAATTTGAATAAAATATAAAAAGGTTTTTGTAATTTCATATTGCTTGACATTTGAGTTAAAATTTAAAGTAGCCAAAAACGGTGCAAAGATGGCCAAAACCGGTACTTCTACCCTACCCCAAGAACAAGCTTTTACCTTCTATCGATTTTGTTTATGGCGGAGGGAAGGCAAACGAGCACACATTTGTAACCTTGCGAGTCTTGCGATGTCAATCTCAAGACTGCAAATATACATGTACGTTACCAACACCAAGAACTTACATCGAATGCCGACCGGACCGGGGCACAACAATGCAAACACTGTTTTTTGGAGGCAAGTTGATGGTAGTAGCGATCCGGACGGACCTATACATATGGGAATTTGGGAATAGTATTTGTACGTACACATAGACCTTATTGCTACAGTAATAAGGTCTCTGTACATATTTTTACAACTTTGTGGTGAATAAATATTGGTGATCTTGATTGTACTATCAGCCCGATGTGAGCCTGACCCCCGTAGAACTGTGTCACAGTGACGTTATGATTCAAGTCGTAAGAAGTGTCAAACAAATTATGCCACACTCGTGCAGTGTGCAACTCATTTTTCTGCTGTCTGAAGGCCATAAGTCAAGGCAATTGGTGGTCATATTGAGTTAAAATAAATTAATTTTAAAATTTTGATATTTTTTTCTTAATAATGATTAAATTGTTACAACAACAAAAAAAAACGTTGCCTTTTGAATTCGGTAACACTTTATATCGGTCGCCCGCAGATAAGTTATCTATTATTTTTGGACACTGCATACAAACAAAACAGACTATCTTCCTTCAAGTTTTACAGTTCAAGTAAGTATTACTTAATTGGTTTTAAGTGATATGGTTCTCCCGAGTAGAATAATTTTACCCAGGGCTCAAACATATTTCATTCAGATGTTTGTGAACCAAATTTGTTTGTTCGTTTTTTGTTTCCTTTGAATATTTTTTTCAGGGTTTAATTTTAGATTGGAAGCTACTCGAAAATGCTGACCACAACATAATAAGCAAACCAATTTCTTAAAAATGATATCGCAATTAATTCGTGTTCCCATTAAGCTAGGTTAATATTTATTTAAGTCGGGCTGTTTGTCCGTGTCAAAGGGCAGTGTTTGGGCAGCCTGATCACTGTTTAACCCTTCGGCTACTGCAATCAGCCAAAACGGGTTCATTCACTTTAAAAAATGGAATGAGATATTTTTGGGTTGAATTGGCGTCTGTGATGGAACGTTTTTCTGCTTCTCTGTGTTATGAGGGGTTTTTATGATTAAAATGAATTATAATGTTTTCGACTTTATGTTCATGGTGGTAAGACCTTGTGCAGAGATCGTCCGAGTCGCTACAACCATCTCATCCCTTAACCCACTGCCAAGCAGCAGTGTTCGCGTTGTTGTGTTCCGTTGTAGAGTTAAGACAGCCTATAAAATAACTAACAAAGAGGCATTCCATGTTACTTATTAATGTTGGTAACACTTTTGGGATGTTAAGATAGAAGTCTTGAGTTTTTTTTTATGGATTAGAAATTCCGCTTATCTTCCGGTGGCCGGCGTGTTCGTTTAACTACTTTAACTACGCAGTGCCTTAAAAAAAACATGCATTCTTTGAATCGCTTCCACCATCGTACCCTTTAAAGGTCTTCTTCAGGGTTGGGAAAAGTTTAGATATTGCAATTGTCTATGGCCCTCAAAGCCCACTTACTATCAGGTGGCCTTCTACAAGCCATACACCAATATCATTTATTTGCAAGAACTTTTTGCAATGTGTACTTCACCTTTATACCTATTCTTCTATACGGCTAAGAAGGTATGTAAATATAATTATCCGAAACACTTAAGGTGTCAACCCTAGACAAACGGCCGCCGCACGGGACATAGATCACAGGTGTCGCCGCCAATAACGACGGAAAAATCTACGTCTCGCGTGTGGGAGGTAGCTAGGGTTGCCACTTGCAAATATTTGAATTCATAATGACTGTTGAACTGTGACAATATTTAAGGTGGACTGTAATAATGCGTTTCAAGTCAAATCTTGGGAAACATTACTTGATTGTGGTAACCAGAAGGAACTAAATTTAAATAGTAAAATCGAATTTATAATATGCTAAGCTAATTTCGCTAAACGCTTCAGAGTAAACGGTAGCTTAGTTACATAACAAACCTAAGGCTTAAAAATAAATGTCAGAAACTTATTAACAATACATTCACATAACCCCAGGACCCCACCCAGCCCTATTCTACTCGGTAAAGCTATAATGCTTTTGACATGTTACCGTATTGTTTTTAACTTGGCCGCCATTACTGTAAAGTAAACAAGATCAACATGGTTTTACCACGTCAAATAGAGCCCCTGATAACCTAAAAAAAACTGCCAGAAACTACAAATGATCAATACATGCAGTCTTTCTTGGAGCGTACTCTCATCTGAAAGGCCGGCAACGCACATGTGACTCCTCTAGCGCTGCAGGTGTCTATGGGTGACGATAATCGCTTACAATCAGGCGAATCGTTTGCCTCCTATACAATAAAAAAAAACATTCACATATCTTCAGTCAGTTTAAATCTTGTTATACTTTTTCAACTTACCAAAATCTCCGCAACGACAACCATCAAAACCTAGTCGTAAACCTTCAAAAGAATTAAAACAAAACACTACAATATCTCACCATCCATCTCTCCCAACCCTTTGCTAAAATATACGCGGGTTAAAAAGATGCCAGGGCACAAGTAACTGCCCCCAAGAGTGGCATCCCGCATAATACCCGGCTCGCCCGTCTAGCGGGTATGCCGGCCAAATCGTTCGTGAATACGTACGATTGTTCCTCACATATAAATTATATGACCTACCGCTACACGCCATGAATATATGTATGAGCCCCAAATTGATATTACGATGCCTCGTATTTTAGACTTTGGCTTTTTATGCCAGTTTTGTGGGAAATTGGTTTTTTATGCCGCCGGTGAAATGTGGACGAAATGTGTAAATTGGGACGGTAATGAATATGGTTGGACTGAAGTACGACGTGTGTGATATTGCGTATTAACTCACGTGCTCGCTAATGTCGCGTGCAGACGTGTTATTTTCTCGAACAACTCATTATTCAATTCGGTGTTGAAGTATTAAGCAGCAGACTGGGGCTCGGGTGCCGTCTATTTGGCATAATTTCGATTGTCCGAAACGTATTTGGCATAGTATTTTTTATTTATTTTATGGCATAGGAATGCCATCTAGCACACAGGCCACCTGATGGTAGATAAGTGGAAACTGTGACCCATAGACATTCGCATTCACAAGACTGCAAATGCACTGCCAACCCTGAGGACTAAGATGGAATGCCTCTATGCTAGTCATTTCACCGGCTGTCTTATCCCCAAACCGGAACACAACAATGCGAACACTGCTGCTTGGCGGTAGGTTAATGGATAAGATGGTGGTACCAACCCGGACGGACCCTGCACAAGGTCCTCCCACAACGAATGTTAACATTGCAAAAAAGTAACAGTATTTTGTTTTCTGAAATGTTTTTGGCTGTTTGCTTGCTTGCTCACATGCATGCATACCTACTACAACATCTCATCTAAGATTACGTTAAATAAGTTTATGCTTTAATAATACCTATTCTGCTTATTAATGCTTCGACAATGTTTGCGGAGGCACAAACAGACTGCTTTTTTGCGATTTTAAGAAAAAGATGTGCCTTGCTTCTCAGTCGCAGTCTCCGCAGCCCTAACAGCATCCTGAGGGTGTTGGCGCAGCGCCTGGACGCGCCGCTACTGCAGCTCTACGTGCAGCTGCATGCGCCTGTAGTCGCTGCTTTAAATATATTTTTTATTGTTTCCTATTTACTATTTTATTATGTAATAACACTAGAATAAGATATTGTTACTAACACCCATATGGATTCTGTCCGAAATCAAAATATTGAATTTGAATTTGAATTAATATTATGCGAGAAAATATATTCCTTGCAGCGACTCGGCTCATCAATGCATAACGATTGGATGCACTTTCTGCAAAGTGATTGTAAGCGAAACTAGATTATGTTTAAGAGTTTATGCCTTTAGATAATTATGATTAAAGTAATTTTGTAATACAGAATGATTACAAGTTATGCGTAAGAAGGTGCAAGCCTAGAGCTCATAGAAAACCAGCGTCTTGGGTCGTGGTCGCCACCATCATGCATCAGGCATCACGCTGATGGTCACCCTATGTGATACTCTTTTATCTACTTTGGCATATTTTTTATTTTGTTTTGTTTTTTGTATTACGTACCTACATGGTATTGTGTCAAGTTTGTCACAAAAATGAATAAGAATTCTTCTTTCTTTAGACCAAAGTTGTCAATAACCAGTGTTACTACCACTTTGAGCGAGCTGATTTGTAGAAACCGGTGACTAAATTAAAAATACACACACGCACATGACTAAATTGCTAATTATTAGTTAAGAACATAAAAACTGACTTAACACATATCTCTAAATATTAAAAAAAAATGCCGTGATTAAGTAATTCACACACGTAATTATAAAGCATTATGTGTTCGGCATCAAACTTACAATTTTTTTCCTAGTCTATATTCAATTTGTATGGAATAAAGTGACTAAAAGTTGATGTCACTTTAGTAGTGAACTCGGAAAAATAATACCATCTAAAATTAGACCCTAGTGAGATAAAAGAAAATCCATTCTAAGGTAAGGGACACTATCATAAAAATTTACTCCGAAAATACCAATTCATGTACTTACGCAAAATTTTAATAAACACCAACAAATGCGATTAAATGAGATTGTTAACAAATTAACACACATGTAAAGTAATATAAAAAAAACAAAATGACAACTTTAAATAACTATAAAAATCCACACTTTGAATTGATTTGTTAGATGTATTTCCTGATATTTTTATTTTCTTGTATATACATTTCCGAACGCCTTTTGTCCCATTCCAAAAACATAATTTGACAGAGTCGACGGGTGTTTTTGGCCCTCCCGGTCTGACATAAAAAATAAATTAACGTAACCTACCTACGTATTACGATGTAATTAGTATTGGGAAATATTCGCAATAATGACAATAATGTTTTCTGTGAAAATGATCTAACAAGACAAATACATAACAGTAAATATGTCCATAGGAAAAGAAAGCGTCGGAATTTTTTAAACAAGAAAATAATGATAACAGTAAATACGTCTGTAGGGAAAGAAGGCCATCGGATTTTTTTATACAAGAAAATAAATACATCAGAAAATACGTCTTACAAACCTTTGCATTATTTCTCAATATTTATTGGATTTAGCTTATTGGCTACAAAATATTTTCTTGACCATTTCTCCCGCCTCTTGACCTCTCTACAGAGGCAGAGGCCCCGGGAGGCAGCTAATTCGGCCAGCCCGTAAATTAGGCCTCAGTGACCACAAAACCGATAGTTTAAGAATATTCAGGGGGATAAATTGAACAGCATTCGTTGCGCAGATTTCCCTAATGGTTGGTCGAGGTGTAGTTTGCGTTAGGGGTCTTGATACTATTTAGTTGTTAGGTTAGGCTGAAGCCAGACGAGCGTATTTTTTGAGTTGTGAGTCGAGTAATTTCTGCTCCTCCATTCAGTTTCATAGTAGTAGTAGTAGTATGATGAATGGAGGAGCAGAAATTACGCGACTCACAACTCCAAAAATACGCTCGTCTGGCTTCAGCCTTAGTGAATTGGTTATGATGAAAAGGGGTTGGCTTGGCAAAAAAATCTATAGTTATTTCAAATCAAATCAAATCATTTATTTATGAACAATAGGTACACACATGCTAGATGGTGAGTAACATATAAATCGGTTCAGCTTTGTTCTGCCTCAGTGCATACAAATTTGGATCTTATAACTAACATGCTCATTGTTATGTATTACAGCTATTATTTGAGTATTCGTTGACTGAATAATAAGCAGTTTCTTTTTCCTTAATACCGGAAAGTGAGAATGTTTAATTTTACAAAGTGAGTTTTACAATAATTTATAGGCTATACATACTTTGTACTTCTTTTGTTTCACTAGTGGTATCTATATTTTAACAGATATTTAATTTTATTTTCTTAAATAAGGGCAGCGACGAGGATGGCAGGGTTTTTGTTAAATTTAAGTAAAATATTTGAATTTGTCTACAAAATTTAAAAATCTCAATATAATGATTACAGAATAAAATAAATGGTAATTCTGTCTGTAAATGTGTGTCTGTTGAAAAACATTATTTTGTAACACTATGAAAAAGAAAAATATGCACAAGAATAAAATGGAAAGACGATTGGAGCGCTTACACTGGTATTGTATTGGTGCTTATATAAATTCTTTATATTTGCTCGCAAAACAATCATTATCAGAATATTGTCAGCAATTTCTGATACCTTAGACGATTTCCATACTTCTGACAATGTTCTGCAACATGCACTTTCTTGAAAACTCTCAATCGTAAAATTAATAACCATAGTAATGCGTACCTATTAATTTCTCTGTCTTTACTGGGTACCTTATTGCTAAGAACCACAGTCACAGGCCTTAATTTTTTTGCAATCTCTTTCACTCAATCACCGGTCTGTTGGTCCTCTCACTGCAAGGCGCATATAATTTAAGTTTACATCAAGTATCAAGTAACCTCAGTCGTCGTTACGTCCGTCGGCCAGTAGACAAGACGCATGGCCGCACTACACCGCGAGCTACTCCGGGGATGCCCCGTTCCTGTTCGGACCAGCGACGGTTAATATTTAAAATAGTTGATGCTAATTTATTTATTAGGCCGCTCCTGTCTTTTGTTGTCCTTGCCTAATCCTTCATGAATGTCTCTAATACTTACTTATTTGTAGGTATAGCCGAGATACAAGCGCTACTATCAATTCTGTATTCTATTGACTCGAAATTTATGGAGCTGACATTAGCAGTAGGCATAGGCAAGATGCAAATAGAATAGAATAGAATAGTAACATTTATTTCGTTTAATTTTTACATATTTTTCATTGTATCAAAAGTAGTGCTGCGAAAATGGTATCCATGTATGTCGTACTACCTATTGGAAGTGCGACGCTGGTTTTCTGTGGACTCAAAGACTGGTTTTGCTAGACAGCATACATTGCATTCCCTTCTCCCCTCGAGTATAGGGAAAGTCTTTATATATGTATAAATTAATTCAGTACCTACACAATAGGTGCTTATTCGTAGGAAGGGTCACGACCAACCTAAGCTAACTGCGACATTTAGAAAAAAACCAAATTGATAATTAATAACGTTAATAACAGCGTGATAGCCTTAAATAAGCTAAAGTTGATTCTTCTTTCTCACTTGCTCTCAAACCCGATTATAAGAGTTCTACCAAATTTACCCGAACCCAAACTACTTTGTAAGTGCCCTTACAGTAGTGCATCACCTATCATGCAAGCAAGAGCTCAAAAAGAACCAATTGAATTCGTTTCAACCTCAGATTAAAATTCAAATGCGTACTTTATTAAAACAGAAAACATCGAGGAAACTACGAGGTCGACTGTTGAATTTCCTGCATTAAATGCATTAGAGAAAATGCATCGCGGAATAGCGAAGCAGTTTGGCGGAGGTAACAGGAAGAGCCGGCCTTCGTTCACTTGCATATGTTACTGTAGGATCTAGGCAAATGTAAACTTACTCGATTAATTAACTGAGTCTAAGGTAATTGCATGTATTTTCTGTGTTTGGGGACCGTGAAGGAGCAATTTAATTAATCATTGCGTAGTTAGTTTAGTTTTTTTACGGCTCTCCTAATTTTTGATTCAATCTCACCCTTATAAGGCTTCTACGTTAAGAATTTATTCATTTGAACGAAATCAGGAATTCGGATCATATGGGTTGATTACATTATTATTTTTATCATCTGCAATAAAATATACATTGCTCTGTTTTAAACAAACTTTAATAGAATTTATATCAAATCATATCACACTATAATAATATTATAAATGCGAAAGTTTGTACGTTTCTATGTTTGTATGTTTCCTAAGGCTGACACGGGTGTTTACCCTAAATTACCTACACGAGGCCTATCTTTTATTCCGTAATAAATCACACAAGCCACTAACTAGGCTAACGATGCTCTTAAGCACTTACTAAGTATGGTTTAATACTCGAAAGATTTATTAATGTTAGAAGATTACTTGGCACTAGGGAACGCAATCTAACCGGTTATTAACAGATTTTGTATGAAAATAACCGGTTAAAACCGGTTATAACCGGTTATTTACATTCCCTACTAGGCATCTAAGAATGCTCTGAGATATTTCCACACGATCCAACATTACCGTAACATATTCCTTCATAATTCCAACACAATTACAAAAAAGCGCCAAACGAAACAATATTATCAGCGGTTCACCCGCCGAGTTTAAACCCAAAATAATAACACGCCTTAGCCGTTACATAAATAATGATAAACGAAATTAAATCAAAGTCTCACGATATTAAAAGTTCCGAAGGCATTTTTTTAATGTTTCCTCGTTCGGGGACGCATAACTCAGTCAATTTGGTAAATGCACGAGGGCTGTCTTTGCTCGTTAAATGTTCATTAATTAGGGGACAGTTATGGTTCCTTGGATTTGTGGGGTTATTGGCTTTTTAACTAAGGTAAGAAATACAGAAGAAATAGAAATATCATTAATTATTAACAACTAAATGGTTCGAAATGAACTCAACATGCTGAGCAAATTTTCTTAAGTTGGGACCGCTCAGGGAACAAACCTGTCCCTATGACAACAGGAAGTGGTTTTGTTATGACATTTATAAGCACTGATAATAGTAGTTTATGCAACAGTTGTATAAGAGAGGTCAAAAAAGACGAGTGGTGTGGTTACGTAATCGTAAAGCAAGACGCCACGAGTATTTTTTGACTTAGTTATACACCGTTGCATACAATACTTTTTCTACGACTAGGTTTCAAATAAAATGCAAAATTAAATTAATACCTACCTAGGTTAGAATACGAACGAACGAAGCACAGAACAACAAACGAGCGAGAAACATTCGAAAACAACAAAATATGTGTCCATGGTTAACTTTGTTTTTCAATTGATGTGCACTTGCCAGGTTTCATTTTTTTTTTAAAGTTGCACAATCGATTTAACTTGTGAAATAGGGACTAAAAAACACCTAATGATTTGAGAAATGAATTATTTTACCTGATTGGTCGATTTTAATATAGCTGCGTTCTGGTTGGTTGATACCAAATAAAATGTTTTTTTTTAAAGAGTTAAATAAGTAAAAGAGTTTACATACCAAAAAGAACCTAACGTTTCGATTGACAGTCAATGTGTATTGTGATTGGTGGTTTAATTTGGTGAAGTATTTTGATTGGTCAAATTAACCTAGGTGTAAGCTTTGGCAGCTAGGCATCTCGTTTTGGCTCAAAAAAGCACAAGTGCTGTTAAGGGGAATAGACTAGATAGACTAGATAGACTTTTCTACGGAATGTTCTGCGGACATATTATCTATATTCTTATATTAGTGTTCGTGACTATATAAATGACACATAAAAGTACAGGAGTAGGAAAACTAATAAAAATTACATCCAAACTTAATCATATTACAAATATGAAAGTAACTGTCTGTCCGTCGGTTAAGTGTTCACGGCTAAGCCGCTGCACCGATTTCTATGAAACAAAGACATTGGATACTTTCCGGAAAATGGAACAGTTCTTGACAGAACAGCGATTAACGACTTCTTCGCGGACGGAGTTGCGGCAACAGCTAGTGTGGCATTAAAGCTAGTACTTAAGATAACCCTTCACTGGTTATTAACACTTCGTATCAGCAAATGTTTTCCAACCCTTCATCTCAGCCAACACGGAACCGCACGACCATTCACTTAAGATTCAATTTTCAACTCCCATTTTCCGCCGTGAAAATGTATTGTCATACAGTTTAAGGGTGACAAAGAGGGTGCATGTTACTACTGAAAATTCCAGTTCAAAACGTCGCAAGCATATTTCATATGCTTTCTCAAAATGTACCTTAAAATAGTAAAATTTCGGTTCAAATTTCAATGCGGTTTTTGGAGTTTTGGAGGTTTTTAAATTGGTTTAGTTGACTTGTTGAACACGATATCGTGTTTTTGTGTCGTTTTGTCGGCTTTTATCATATTGTCGTGGATTGGCGTGAAAAAGGGGGCCTTAATGTTAGTTTCCGGGAAATTTTAATATTATGATTGGTGTTAATTGCTAGTTGGGTGGTTATTGATACATTCAAAATGGTTATGTTGATATTTTACTGAGCAAGGTTTAGAAGCTTTTAACTACCCTCAAACTTTAATACTTAAAGTCTTTTTGACCAATCAAGAGACACTTTATGAGAAATTCTCGGTCATACTACTACTAAGTATATTATTATTTTGTATGGGAAGACAAAATTTAGAACCCTTTTCCATGTTTTTTGATAATATTCTCAGTAATTCCTTTAAAAGGTTTCCAAACCTCTGGGAATGTTCGTCAACTTTCAAATTGATACTGTAATAAATATAAAGCATTACCACCTTTATTATTTTAGTTAGCCGTACTCAATGACATTTTAAAGACTAAACTTGTTCCAATTTCAAACTTGTGTAAAAAAAATCGTTACTAAGGGACGACTTATTCGCCATTGTCATGATTACACAGAACAAAATCAAAAAAGGCTCTAAATATTGCAAAATATATTCTTTATTCATTTAACAAAAATACATTTTAAAGCAACTATAAAGTTTTCCACGCATCAATCCCCCCTCGTTAGCCGGTATCCAGTGGTTCGTTATAATGCCTTAATGGTGGCCATTAGGGAGGGGATCACCCCCGTAAAAGGGATTTGCATCTTTTTTTTAAAACATAACTGCTAAAGATACTTAGAATTATGATTAAATGTCTTCGAAAATGTTGGGAAGCGTGACTAAATGGTATTACTTAGGTGGAGGTGTTTTGGTATTATGACGTTGTGTTTGTGCATAAATTACTAACTAACGTATTATTAAAATACCATTATATTTAACTATTAAGTACTGGCTAGATACTTTACGCTTAGTGAATGATCGAGATCTCCAATTTGATCAGTATTTTATAGCTAAAAAAATCTTCCAGTATGTAGGATTTACGAAAGCAAAGAAAAATACAATATAATCCGATTCATTGTCACACGTTTTTGCTCTACTACGCTACGCATCCAGGATTCTTTGTGTGCTACGGCTACGAAATGTACAACTGCTACGCCATCCCATAGAAAACAATATTATCCTCCGTGGGACGCATGTCAGGGACTTGATAAACTAATTTTGAGGAAGACGTCTATTTCAAAACACGTTAGAGGTTACAGTTTTGGATTGGCAATAGTACATACATACCAGCTCTTGGTATGTGGGAGCTCAAACCTATAACTAGAAATTTATTTATCGAATTTATTAGTAAAACAAATAAAAACGAGTGTAGTTACAAAAAAACAATAACAAAATTTATCTTATGACTTAAGCCTTGGGGACAAATATAATGCCTCAATGCTAGTCGACGTTATTCAAATTAAATTTAGTGTAAATACGCGCGTTTAAAAAATATATTTGTATTGATTTCTGATGCTGCGAATATCTAACGAGAAGTGTCACGAGTCAACGAGTCTAAATAAATGACTGTCAGTGACTAGCTGTTTGTTGACAAATGGTCGATAAGGGGTGCGTTCCTTTGGAGCGAAAGCGATTGATGGCGGATTTAGTCGGGAAGGCAAAGCAAATTTCTGATATTTAAAAAAATTAAGTGATAATTTTAGTTTGATTTTAGAAACTGCAGCTTGAAAATGTATCCTGAACGAAGGTACAACATTTAAGTCACAACAAAAAGTAAGATCCTTACATAAACCAGAATTTATTATACATGAAAAATCCGATGAATTTATTATTCGTGAAAGTAATCTAACTGATGGTGAAAATCGCATGAAAATTCTTTAAGTACTTTTTGAGATCTTCGCGAACATACATACAGACAGACATATAACGCGGCGGAGCAGTTTGTTTAATAATATGTAATAATTAAATTCAATTGTATCTTCGGGCTTAAAAGTTTACTTACCACTTGCCACGTGCTTGTTTGCCCTCACCAGACCGTCAAAAGTTTTTTTTAAATTAAAAAAATATTATATTTACGAATGTTCACTGTAACGGGTCCCTATTCCGAGCTCATCGACTTTAACACTCTAAAACACGAGTGATAAATACTCCGTCGCACGCGTCATTGTTTTGGCCATTCGTTCCAATTGTCGCGCTCGCTAATGGCTTCCACTAAAAGCGTGCAATTAAAATGCAGTAGACTTTAAGACTTAAGAGGGATGATGTATGAGCATTAGCTTACTTTAAGAAAGGTTAAAACACCGTATTGACTTGTGTTTTTCTCCCCTTGAAAATAAAGGTTCGGAGATGTTGTGTACTTAAGATTCACAGTTGGTTTTGTGTATCTACACTTGTACAGTGACATAATAATCTGGCCTAGTGCTCAAAAATACCGACCGAAATATTTTTGAGCCCAATATAGAAAATAGACCGAACGCTGTAAAATTCGACGTTTTGTTATATTCCCCCCCTTTCTACCCGATGTGTGTATATGTATGTACCGATTCAGAACCTATTCCGTCCATATTTCATGTTCCTATGTGAAGCGGTTTGTTTAGCCTGCGCGCTTTCTTTTAATCCGTCGGTAAATTTTTACATGAGTTGATATTTTTGTTGCGAAATATGTTACAATAACGTAGTCTCGTTTTTGCGAAAAAGAAGGACAAACAGTCATGGTCGGTATATTATTCAGAATCTGATTTTTTGTGACATTTTTGGTGTTAATAATATCTAAAAAGTTCTTTTGTTTACACTGTGAAACAGTTTCTGAAGACCTCAATTAAAATTATGCGATTGAAAGCGAGTTTACATTCCGCTAAAAATTAGCATAACTATTTAATAATTGCTCGTAACGTAAATAATTAGCAACGTAATGGAAAAATACGTTATATAAACCATTCAAACTAAAACTAATTGACGGAAAACGTCGGCAAAAATGGAAAACGTTTGGAACCTTAGAATTAAATGACGACTCATCAAATACCGTTTAAAAATGGATTAATTAGCATTCTCGACTTTATCTCGTTTTCAATAAGAGCGTTGTTCAGAGGATATTCAGTAATATAACTGTAATTAAAAGTATTTAAAATTGTTTACCTACGTCTGCAGTTAAATTTCAAGATTTCAACTTTAATGACGTAGATATAAAGGCGTTTGTAGGTGAATTTGTGTTGCAGCACAGTGTTAAAATTTGTCGGACCTTGGGGTTTTGCGCATTACTTCGGTAAAAGTGATAAAACATTGGTTTGGCAAGGTTTGTTCCACTTGAGACTGCATTACAATGTAAACCTAGCTTCTGCCTGCGACTTCGTCCTCGTAGATTTCTATTATCGTAATTCCCTAGGGAACTTCAAAAAAAATCGGAATGAAAAGTAGCCTTTGTGCCATTCGAGACTATAATCTATCTACATACATGCATAAACTCACGCCTTCATTCCCAGAGTGGGGTAGGCAGAGCTAAATAATTAAAAACAAGTCTTCAAACTTCTTGATAATTCTGTAACCACATTTTGCACAAGTAGGCTAAGACGTTTCCCAGAGTATTAGTGACGTGGCAAGCCCGCCTAACAGTACCTACAAGCCCTTATTCCTCAAGTCGCCTCTTACGACATCCACGGGAAGACATGGAGTGGCACTATTCTAACCCGGCAACCACACGGTAAATAATCTATCTCTTTGTATAATTTCACCCAGAGCAGTCTTGGCGTATCCTCTCTGGCAGAACAAACCTTGAAAAGAAGCGTATTTTTGACATGCAAATTATTCACAATAATCGTTGGATGGCTAAAACGGTGATGATAATGTTAACTTCGACTGATCAACGCGCTCACTCCCAAAATACCAGAATTTTAAAATACCAGTCTACTCTCTTTTTCAAATTCCCAAAACACCAACTTTGAGATATTAGGGGATGATGATCTAAGTAAATTTTGATATTGCAGTATATTGAGAATCTGGTATTTGAACATTATTTACTATAATCAAATCAGTTTCATTTTTTAACCCCCCATTCTAGACCCCTTTTCAATTAGGAGAGAAGACCTGCTGTGACATACAGACAGAAAGACAACGAAGTCTCAACAAAAGGGTTCTTTCCGTAGTCTAACTTATAGTTTCGCCGTGTCCGACCGTCGTCCGCAGCCCAGTTTGGCATATATTTACATATTAGTCACGCCAAAAAGTGGTAAAATAAAGTCTTAATTTTTTTTTTTGTTTAACCACCTCTATGTTTACCTACATAACGTGCGGATGTATTATTTTTTTTCGTCTACCCCTTATAATGGGGAATCGTTGGATAGGTCTTTCAAAAATATTGCGGGTTTGTGCAAACAATTTTTCGATTAAGGTGTCCGTTTGTGAAATAATAAGCTTTAAAGCGCTAATTTTTGTTTAAGAGTCAAGTGCTAAAAATCAGAAAAATATTTTAAATGAAATCAAATATAATAAATTTAATTGGAAAACTATCACTACGAAGTAGAATCCAGTGAAGTCCAGTGGCTCTTGAGTTACAAACGGTTTAAATGTTTATACCTACCGGAAACTTTATTGTGGTGTTGGTAAACTAACCGCGACCTGTGTCGTTGTATGGGGATAACAGATTTCCAACGGCAAAGTTAAGTTGGTCGCGAGGTCTAATTTGTTTGTAGTAGGGCATTTCTATTTTTCCTTGTACTCAATTAAAAAATTATTAACGCAGCGTTAAATTAGTCCATTTGGTAACGCATTTTTTTAATGCTTAAATTTTATAAATATACTTCTTGTTAAAAACTTTAAGATCAATCAGAAAAATCTATTAAAAAGTTTTTAACAAGAAGTATATATTTTTAAATTTAAGCATTAAAAAATGCGTTACCAAATGGACTAATTTAACACTGCGTTAACAATTTTTTAATTGAGTACAAGGAAAAATAGAAATGCCCAGTAACGGCTTCGGAACCCTAGACTGAGTATGGTCCAACATGCTGTAGTCTGGTTTTTTACCATTTTGGTACGGAACCCTGAAAATAACTCATGCGGCGAGAAATGACTTTCGATGAAGTGAAAATTCTATGTACCTAATGATACGATCGTTGAAAGGTGTTTCGATAAAATTAAAAGTAAGGACCCTAGAGCAACAATAAAGAACTCCAAGCCAAGGTATAGATATACTTATAATGATATAAAGCATATGGTGGAGCTGCAAGATCCAAGCGCACGAGTGCTCGGGAAGTGAATCAGCGGCCCGCTTGCGCAGCGGAGCGGCGCGAAGCGCGCGCGCACGCGATCGCGATGCGAGCATGATCGAGGTTAAAGAGATAAGTTAGGGGTAAATCTTATTAGTAAATCTATTGCGTCTTGGCTCAAAGTAAGGCTAAAGATCCTGGAAGTTAGCCTAAATTCTAGTCTAACTACTAACTTTTGCCGGTGACACCGTCCGTGTTAATTTTTTATCGATTTTTCAGCACTTCTCCCACCGCCGATGATGAGCGGGAAGGAAGTAGAGCTACTCAACTATTAATATAATATGAGTATCTTTTGTTGACACAGGATCTATGTCTTTTGTTTCGACAAAATAACGGAGAGAGTTATTGCCGGCAGTCAATAGCCAGCGATCAACTTTTTATATATGTGTCTCTTTTATTGACACAGGATCTACCTATGTCTTTTGTTAGTTTCTTGAGCGAGAAAATAGTCGATAGCTAAGCACATAATATGGATTTTTTTCATTTTTGTTTTGTGGTAATTTCTAAGCAGTGCATTTGTAATAGTAATCTGTTGATACTATTAAATAAAATAAAAAATAACAAACGTAACGTATTAAAGAAGGATTTCAAGTTTTCACCTTTTACATTACATCTCACCTAAAAATTATTGAACAGTTTTTTGAGAGAAATTATGCGGTAGGTATTTGTCATAAACATAGTTTTTTCTTTAAGTTTGATAGGCTAGTTAAATACCTTAGAAAAACCTCTGTCAGAGGTTATATTATATAGGAGAGTTTATTGGTATCACTTTTTCGTAAGATGATATTCCTAAAAGCAAAAAACAAGTTGTGAAAATGAAATTCAATTGTGGTACTGTAGTAAACGGCAAGCGAAGATTGTCAAATTGTGTTGTACAAAAAGTTATAAAGTAGATTGCATTAAATATTGAGATAACTCAAGGAATCCCATACAATTCAATATGATTGTATTTTCATTTCATAGAATCTACAAATAAAAATAAAAAAACTGCTTCATAATTAGCAAAAAATAAAAATAAAAAGCCAGATAAATCATAGTTAATTTTTTACTTAACCACTCTTTAGAGAAATATCTACATAGGTATTTAAATACAAAGAAAAATCCAAGACTCCAGAAACAAATACTGGCGCTCATAAATAGTTGCTAACATTGATATGATACCCGTGTGAAGTATTAATACTTTTTTAAACAGAAACGTCGGTTACTCATGCAAGTGAAACTAGTAACCAGGATGATTCCAAGGTATCGGCGCACACGCAACGTGCGAAGGGCGTTAGTTATTGAGCCTAAAGTAACACGAATCGCTCTAATTGCACGCCAATTGTGTTACGAGGACGTTTTAATTTGTGTGAGGATTGTTGAGCAGCTATCGGTTCTGCTCGCAGAACTCGTGGCTCGTTGAAGAGTTCTCAAATCTGCCGTCCTAAAAAAAAGGTGGCTAAGTGCATAGTAATAGTATAAGCACTTTAAATTTAATTTTGCTACCAATAGAGTACAGAATGGTTCGACTACTACCTTGCAGTTAGCCGCCTTCTTTGATAGGACGGCAGAATGGCGTCCACGTAGCGGAAGACTGAGCGTGGATAGTCTTCCAAAAAGGTGCACTGACGACGAGGCAAATGTTGCGGGAGCACTGATAGATGCTAGAGGTGCAAGACCAGTCCTTGTGGCAAACCTTGAGGGAAGCTTATGTCGAGAACAGAGGATGTCTTTTGGCTGAAATGATGATCATGATGATGATTGTTGCAAATGCCATCTCGGTTCTCAATACATCACATTGGACCTGAAAGCCCACTGCATCAGGTGGCCTGTGTGCTCGTGTACCTTATAAATGTCACAAAAAATGAGTTGTGTTTTTCCAACTGTAGTTACCTAATACATAACTTGTAACCTCTATCTAATTAGTTCCACTGCAAATTTATCTCCAATGAACCCCACAAAGGAAGCAATGCATTATTGACATAGCGTGAGGCAACGCTACACCGACCCAGTGTTTTTGCGCTTCCGTCTCGGCTCGGGCGGAAAGGAACACAAAGCACGCAACGGACATCGAAAGTGATTATGTCCAGGGTATACGTAACTAGGCTTCGATCGATACTGGTTAGGCAAAAGCCGCGAGGAAACCAGATAGTACACTAATAAACGAGTATACAATGATCGCATTCTTGTGACAAGCATGGAGGCTTTCAGTCTTTTTTTTATGTCTCCTGATGTGAAGTGAACACTTGCAACACCAGGACAGGGATTGCTGCCGTGTTGCCGGCCTTTGAGAAAAGAGTTTACTCGTCTCTTTAAGGTTTCCAATTCATTAGTGGTAATACCGTCGCAGTAAGCTGATTCTATAAGACTGTCGTGCGCGGCAAAAAGTTTCTTAGTCCAAAACGATCAAATTCAAGAAAATATCGTTTATCAATTAAAATATTACAGCACAAAATGATAGCCTTCTAAACTCTTGAAAAGGGACTGAGTTAGGCTTTGATTTTGCTTTACATTGTAAGATCCAGATAGAAAGGTATTTAACCTGATAGTTCCAACGGAAGACCAGCGCTGACTTTAATGCCAGCATTACGCTGAGTTGGGACCATTTCGTGGCTACTTTCTTCTTGTATTTGTTAATCTGTTCTTTGTTATACATGCCATGAGTAGATGATTTTCTTTCTTTCTGTCTTTTTCTTTCTTAACTAACCCTTACCTTTGGAAATTTCTTCAGAGTCCTTTATTCTATCTATTGGTATAGTGCCAAATTCAAGGCTACATTGATATCGTAGTCTATGTTTTGAAAATTGTTACGGTCAATTAAATAAAAACATTAACAACTTCAACAAACATTAACGATATCGAAGCAAATAAGTTAAACCGAAGTAACATAAATGCCATTTCGCTTAAATTATCATAATTAAATATAATAATTATCAAGGTACAATCTCAAACAAATTGACCTAGTCTCAAACTAAGCTCTAGGCTTATACAGTATTCCCAGCTCCTTAGCAGATTTCAGCTGGCTATTGCTACCCCGCTTCCACTCGCAACTGATAGTACCTACCTATATTTTGTATCTCATGGCTCATACAAAATACTCATAAATCGATTATTGCCGATAGCTATTAGGAAAATGGTAGCACTGTAAACAGGTAGATAAAAATACTTTAGATCATCAGATTATTGAGTATTTCCTACTAACAAAAGGCCACCTCCGTCGTCAGAAGGCTAAGTGCATTGCAGCATGTTGCGTGACATCTTTACTGCCAACACCTAAGATCTATTTTGGAGCAGCTGGACTCATGTACTTACAGTCAGAGCGTGTCGTGTGCAAGTGTACCCAGAAATATTTTAATCCAAACAAACACGCCGCTTCGAAATAAATATGTCGGAGCGGGTTAGGGGATTTGTACACTAGATTAGAATTCAATAGCTCTAGCTCGAATTTTATTTGTAGCTGTAACATATTCGTCTATTCACGTATTTGGTGCCAAGTGGCATGAGCTCCTTACAAAACTGTCACAGAATCGACAGTTTTATAATAAGTATTGTAATCGAACATCTGGAGACACCTATTTTTTATTAGCAGCCTCATTTCATCTTAGTCCTTTGCTAAGTTTAGGATGCTAAAGTCTAATGGGCCTCAGTGACAGTTCATTTTTAATCTGTGGCCATTCCATTAGGTGGCGGTTTTTTGCTTGCTCTTTGTCTGTTTTGGAAATTGGGCTCTATAAATATTATGCTCTATGTCATTTCTAAGGTATCAAATACATTCAATGTGGTAGACATTATACATGTAGCACCTAACGTACTTAATTTTATAACTATAATGCCCCATGGTATTTTTATATTTCTAGGCAAACAAATATACAGTGTGTCTCTGACCTTGGGGCTTTAATTTCAACGATCGATTCTACTAGCTAAACTGAACTACTTTTGTTCTGCAACATGAAAAAATAACTTAAATTTAGATAACTAATTGATGTTAAAATCTAATTGTAAAATCAGTGTATTACATACTGGCCATGTAATCACTATCTCATGGTACGGGAGCGACATTACCTTGGTACGAGGGCTAAAGGAAAATGGAGAATTGGATCGCGTACATTGAAAATTAGATTTAACTTGTATGATAAAAAATAAATTTAAACTGAACATATTTTTAACAACTTACAGAACAAAAGAAGTTTAGTTTCAGGAGTAGAATTGATCTATGCATTTAAAGCCCCAAGGTCAGAGGCACCCTGTAGAAATTATTTTCTATCTTTCCGGTTAGCTAAAATATGAAACGAAGCATGTAGTTAATTGTTACTTCGTACATGTTGAAGACTAACGACGATAGATGGCGCCACGTCACATATTAGTAAATATAACTACATTATTTACTCGTTTAATTAAATTCTGAAATTACTGTCTAGCAATATGTAGTCAAGTAGGCATAGAGACTGTGGCAGTTATTTTATGTTCTATCTTTTGATATCTAGCATCTGTTACTTGACCATTACTTTTTTAATGGTTCCAAAATACCAAGTAGATTGGCATCAATACAGTTTAATTATCGACTGCCTCAGCCAGGCTTAAAGTGTTCACACCAAATACCTTTTCAATCCTTACCACACATTGACCTGATAATTATATCCGTTTTAGTGTAAACCACCCTTAAGACGATATAAAAATCAACGTTGACCAGAGCCCAATCACTTACGACAAAAAAAGAGAGCATGTTTACATTACTGACCGCGAAACGTATAGCACACTCGGTGCGCGGGCGCACGGCGCAAGTGGCAGCGGGGGCGGGTGAGGAAACGGTAGCGGGTGCGATAAGTTATTCTTGAGCCCAGTGCGGTTGAGAGTTTAATTAGTTTTTAACATTCGTTTTTTCAATTATTTGAGGACACAAATGGCTCAAAAATTTGTCAACACATGACTGACTTAAAATTATTTAAAAAAAAATGTGTTACCTATTACAATGGGATTCAGTGGGACTAAGTAACTTTTTTATTAAGCAACTATTACTGCGGACAATAATAACCTCAACCTATCGCACAAAATAAAGATTTAAATTCGGTAAATACTGGTTCGCTGTATCGCTGTTCGAAAACATTACCGCTTAACTCAGCTTAATAAGTTATATATAAAAAAAAATTAAAAGGTATTTTTTAACATCAAAATTAAATGGTCTGTCCGGACTCATTGAAATTATTCAGTAGTTTGGCGCTACGTCAATTTGCGTGATATTCACCCGTGATATTTAATACTTTGGGATGTAACATTACGTAATTATAAAAACTAAAATAAGTTTAATCCACCTTGGACCATACGCCATTCTATACACGGCTAGCCGGTAATTGTAACTGCTTCCCGGAGGAATAATACGCGAGGTGAGATCCGACGGCGTCCAGACCAAAGCCACTAACATTCCTTACATCTCAATTCAAACCCTAAATATAAAGCAATACAGTTTAAAACTCAATTAAACTCTTTATAGACTTGGGACGTTTTGTTTAGGGCAGCTTCTAGGAATTAACATTGTGCTTGTAATCCAAAATGAACGTTAAAGTTTTAAAACACAGTTGTTTCTTGATCGTTATTTTGAATAACCTTAAGACGTTTAGTTTTAAAAAGTAGCAATAGCAAACGCTTGACATGCGGCGATATAAAACGGAGTCATCTAGCGGACGTAAGGAAACATTCTTTTTAGAGGACCGTAGTGAAAAACGAAAAGTGATTTGGTTCCGTTACCCCGGAAAATGGAATTAGTAGTAAAATTAAGCAAGAGTGACTAGTATACGATTTTATTATTCATATTCTATTTTGTTTGTTTGTCAGTATGTTTGTTTAGTTACAATCATCGAACAATTTTTTCTATTCCACTTTATCATCTTGCGTATATATTGTAAACAAAATGCAAGCAAGATGGGGTAGGGTGGAGTACATCTGTGTTAACTAAGAATGAAATTATTGACAAAAAGTTATTGTTAGCTAGTTATAACATTGTTATGGAAAAAAATACTTGCTTCATAGAATCCAGTACAAAATGAGCTCGATTAATTAATTTAAAATAAGAAACAGAAAAAAAGGAAGGTCCTCTAAAGATCGCAACAATGAAAGGCCCCTTGAGTCCTGAGTTTAGCTTATTCCTGCAAGTTTAAACATGTCACTACTCAATTATTAACCTGCGAATGTAATCTATCACGTCATAGGAGCATTATCATATTAAAGCGCGTGTCTTTTTAATTTAGTTGCGGGTATCGGGTATCGGCGACCATTCAGCACGGAAAAAGTGATATTTACCTTACTCTGTATAAGGTGTCTATGTGGGCAAAGGGAAACTTTACTCTCCGGTTAATACTTAATCGATAAATGAAATTTTGAATGGTACATTGCGTGTAGACTCAAATCCAGGTACAGTACCGGCAAATAATATATCATCATTGTACATACATCTCATACGATTACCTACAAATGTGACTCACCAAAATTGACAACCCATTAAGAACTAGTCGACCACTTGTATTGTTATAATTCAATTCGGTAGCTGATTAAATAAAGTTAGGTTTATAACAAATGTTTGTACATATCGTAGTCTAAAAAAGTTTAGTTTTTAAAAAAACATTGCCCACGCGTTCATATTAAATTTAAGAGATTTGTATGAACACGTCAGCAAAATTGTAAATTTTGATGTCGTCGTCGAATTTACAATGTATACTGTATTGTCCCCTATCGCCATCATCACCAAGTTTTAAAATAGAAGGCAGATCTAGGACCCTAGACAAGGCGTGATACGCTAACGTAAACGATTATCAAAGCCGTAAAAAAATATGAAATATAATCACTAGGTATTATTACATTCGCCGATTGCCTTTTCTTTGGGTACCTATCTGTCCACTTAGTTTTTACACTATTCTGTTTCTAAATACTTTACGTCAGAACGTAACATGTTTGGATTTATTTTTAGCAACAAGTTTTCTTCAACTCAGTAGATCTTTCAAAATTGTATATCATGACATGATAGGTATCGAATGGCAACATTGGAAATCATTGGATGTTTCGAAAAACGCCCCCTGTTTTGTTTGTCAGAATTTTCATTGTTCTGAAAATCATTTTTCTCTTAACCCATTACCTTTTCAAAATGTTTATTGTGATATAGCTACAGAACCCGTAGGTTAGGTTAGGTTTGTTCTATAACAATCCAGGAAAGTAAAACGGTTTCAGAGAAAAATGGTTTACGGACAAACGAAAATTCAGACAAATGAAATAGCGGGCAAAAGTTTTTCGAATTTGAGATAGATAGACCTGAGATTTTAAACTGATTTTTATTAAAAAGATAAAAGATAAAAGATGTTTATTCAGTAAGTAGGCCGCACGGGCACTTTTACACGTCAAAAATCTACCAGCGCTTCGGAAGAGACCACTGCTGAGAAGAAACGCCGCAAGAAACTCAACAGTAAGTCGTTTTTTAAATATTGCTAATGATATTATACAATAATAAACTTAACCTAGCATTATATAAAACAATGAATCTCTCATAACACCAAAAATGTATTCATGCGTAGTTGAGCAGGAAAACGTGTCAAAACTCAGAATTGTCACAAAACTAATAAGCAACAGAAATATAAAAAAATATATATATATAGAAAGTATACAAGTTATACTTACCTGTGACGGTGCAAGAACGCATGCATAAAAGTTTCGATACATTCTCCTACAGAAACCGTGTCCCCTAGACAATAATACAATATTTACATATTTTTTAAGACTAATTTAAATTATTAAATTATTAATAAGTACTGTTTCATAAAAACTCCAAAATCCGGGGTTTTCACGCGTCTTGTTCTGGTGGCCAAATTTTAGAGATGGCAACCCTACTTATAGGTAACATTTTTTCGTTTGGCAAGTTTATCGTTAAATTACTTAAAAAGCGTCTACTGTTGCCTCCCTAACAACTTCCTTAAAGCCTCCTTTTGATAATTATAGGTAAGTGATAATTAATAAAATAAAACAAAACGTGCCTTAAACCATTACGTAAAAAAAGCAGTAAAGAAATAATATGACGAATTATTAAGGGAACAATAAACACAGCATAAAAAAATACTTCATTAAAACAAATAATAATCCATCATCCTAAACATACATTTTTTTTTTATATAATAATAAAGTTAATAATAACGGAATAACTAATATTTCAAACCTAACTATAACTTTAAGTTGTAATGCCCTTACCGCGTCATAGATGGCGTTAGGAGTGTGCAATGCACCTAGCGTGAAATTATTCTTGACCGATTCCATACGCGTTACGCGCGGCGTAAGTAGATTTAAAACCTGCATCCAAGTAACATTTTTTACCTTATTTTGTCCGTAGTAGGTTTTTGAACGTTTTTTAAACTACTAGTTGTAAGTAGTTGGTAGTTAATACCATTACGAACTAAAGCAAACAATCGACAATAACGACTAAACACTACTACTACCTATTTAGCTACCTTCTTTGCACAAATATTAAGAATGCCAAATTAACCTTTTATATGCCGAAACGGACCAAAATATAAAATATGGGTATAAATTGTAATTAATTAATTACTTATGCACATTAAACCAATCCCAAGGCACTGGCAAACAAATGGTACTTGAATCAGAAATACAGTGGTTTTACAATAGAAATATTATTATAGAAATATTATTTGTACCTACGCAGTTTGTGAATCGACTATATGGGACCATCTAAACTAAGCTCTACGCTACCTACTAGACATCGATGGACGTACTACGTATAGGTACTTTAATAGGGGGTAAGGAAGCCGAAATTCGAAATTATTAAAGGTGTTTAGATATAAACGCAATGAATTAATAAATATATTGCATGAGATTAATGTCGGTATTGCTGTAGCATGGTAAAAAGGGAAAAAGGATTAAAGTATGAAGCTGTTACAATTTTGCTTTACCTAAATCAAAGTTACGAGCAGGTATTCATATTACGCCCCGATGACCATATAAAAAATGCAGGTACCTATGGAGTATTATTATGTTATTTGGGACTTTGTCCTGTGGTAAGTAATTTAATTTAAAACAAATCGCTCCTTTTGGATTGAGCGTGAGTGTTGATGACTTGAGAAATGCAAGATAATGAAGATAACAAAAAGAAAGTAGGTAAGTATCTATACGAGGTTTATTTGAGAAAGAATAATAGGAATATCAAATTTAAAGTATTGTACCAAATATAGTACTTGAAAATAAGGACTTTTCAAGTAGGTACTATATTTTGTACAATAGTTTTTCCGAGTTTTTTCAAACCTACGAAACCGAATTTTCCAATAAATGTCAGATTGTTAACGTTTGAGTTCTCTGTGTTAAATCAAGAACTGTTGTTCAAATCGATCTCATAAATACTTTGGCTTCTTCAGAGCACTCGATACCGTTTTAGTTTATTTCTAGTGAACATAAAGCCAGCTCGGGTCGTGCTCGGCCAGTCACGTCGGCATGCTGCATCGCCGCTCTGTAAAGTCGTATGTGTGGGTTCAGTAAGTGCACATACGTCGAATAGGAGATAACACAGCGTTACGTAACATGCGATGGTTTAGTTCTGTTTACAGCGGCCGCGCCGCGCCGCGCCGCGACTGTCGTCTGTCCCCACTTCGCATCGATCCGCTCCGCCCAACGCTCGCTCCTCCCACCTGGCCCTCCGCGCCCGCACCGCGGCCTTTGTCGCGCGCCGCCCGCGCGGTCACCTGTGTCGCGCGTCCTCAGTCGCACTCGGACCGCGTCGCGCGCCGCCCGTCTCCCGCGCTATGACGCCGACGTGATGGAAGGCAAAGACTTCGCCGTCTCCGGCCTCCCGGCCGGCTTAGACTACTTTATGATGCCTCGCGTGTCCCAACCCGCACCGCATTTTGACTTCAGAAAATTGGGCGCTAGTTTCAGCGGCCGAGATGACGAGAGGAGCGAAGACCGGCGTTCGCCGGAGTACCACGAGCGCCGCGACCCCGCGCCCTGGCCACTCGGGCTCGGTGTGCAGTTCGTGAACCCCGCCACCGGCAAGAAACGCGTGCAGTGCAACGTTTGTTTGAAGACTTTTTGCGACAAGGGAGCCCTGAAAATTCATTTTTCGGCGGTGCATTTGCGTGAAATGCACAAGTGTACTGTAGAAGGATGTACGATGATGTTTAGTTCGCGGCGCTCGAGGAATCGGCACAGTGCGAACCCTAATCCGAAGTTGCATTCGCCGCATGTGAGGCGGAAGATCTCTGCGCATGATGGTAGGTCCTCACAGCCGTTCCCGCTGCTGCCGGCGCTGGCTCGACTGCCACTACCACCGCCCGGCTTGCTGCCGCCTGATTTAGCAGCCCGCCTGCCACCACAGCTGGCTGGCCCGCCCGGCCCGACGCCGCTTCCCCCGCGAGTGCCCCTCGATAACCTCCGTAACTTCAGTGAAATTGAAAAAATGTACAGAAAGTTCCCTCACCCTGAGGAACTCCCGCGTAGCGCGTTGGATCTTGTTAAGCCGCCAACTTTACACGAAGAAGAATCTTACGACAGTGACAACCACGATGACGTTTCGGACGATGAAAACAAAAATAAGTGCGAACGGCCCGGGTCGCCGGCCCCGAGCAGACTCGGACCTTACGAAGATGAACCGGAAGATTTAAGTGTTAATAAGAAGAAAAATGATACCAAACAGCCTGTCACTCCTGAACCCAGTGGCCGCAGCAAACCTACCGTCTCTGACGATAAACTATCATCACTCGTTCCTAACAAACGTAAAAGGAAGAGCGGCAACCCCACTCGGTGTTCTCAAAATAACGAATACAATGTATCAGACGAAGAGTACCACGGAGACCTGTTCAGAAACATCTCGACGCCGGGGTCAAGTCGCGCAGACGATGAGCCATTGTCGTTGAAAAAGCAGAAACCTGAAAAGTGGGAGCCCTTTCAGAACGGCGAAGAAGCAACTGTGGACTCAGAATCGATAACGCGTGTGAAGGCTGAAAGTGAGTCGGACGACGAATCTAGTGCTCCGAGCGTTGTTCGCGAGGGGCTGCGACTGCGGTCCGACTTGTATACACCGAGTGACAGCGGGAGCGACTTGCACGCGATCGAGGAGCGGCTAGCACGCGCGCGGTCGCCCTCTGCCAGCAGCGACCGCACCGACGACCGCACAGACCTCAACGACCTCGAGATCCCTATTGACGACGAGAATCCTGACCGGTGCACCGCCTGCGGCAAAGTATTTCAGAACCATTTCACGTTGCGTATGCATTACAGAAACGACCATTTAAAACTGTTGCACCCTTGCGACGTTAACGGCTGCGACGCTGCGTTCCCTTCACGACGGAGTCGCGACCGCCACAGCTCCAACGTTGATCTCCACCGACGTCTACTATCCACAGGCTCACCTGAAAGTCGCGAGCAAAGACCTGGCTTTGAAATGAACGCGGAACTCCTGAACAAGCTGTACGCAGATATAAAAGGGCTCGCATCCACGCTAGAGAGCTTGCGATACGGCAATGAAGAGTCCTCTCAGATTCCAACTTACGTATCAGAAACGATGAAATTTTACAGTAGGAATTTGAGCGCATTGCAAGCGGGTCTGTTCCCGCAGTTTGGAGAGCGTTTTTTTCCGGGGCCGTTTCTGATGAATAATGGAGTACCGGGAGCTCCTTATGGGGCGCCAGCCGGGGCCCAGGCGGCACGAGAGTCGATGTCGCCGCTGTCGGCGTCGTCACCGCCGGTGCTGTCGCCAGGGAGGCTTGACGCGGCGGCTCGACGCGAAGACGCTAAGCTGCTTTTTCGTGAGAGCTCAGAATCCTACAAAAAGATGACGTCCCTCTGCGAGCGCCAGGAACAACTCTACCAGCACCACGTCCCGGTGTCATGACGCCCTCGCCACTCCCGCACCTCCTGGTAACTCTGACCTCACTCCTCCCGAGAGGCGCGGACTATGTATAGTTAATTGTTAATAATATTATGCGTTAATTCTATTTCGTATTTCGTTTTGTATTTTCTTGTGATATTTAGACAAATATATCGTAATTATTGATCCCACGAACTGTAAGTTAAGGGCTCGCTTGTGGCGTGAAGTGAAGTGCAATATGGACGGATGTTATGAATATGTACGAACGATCGTGTAGAGTATTTGTAATCGATGTTGAAAGTAAACGTTATAATGATCAGCTTCATTTACTGTTCTGGCGCAATAAACTCACTGAGGAAAAATGGTTATTGTTTTTATTTACACTGTGTTGGTGGTAAGAGGGCGATTTTTTATGTCTTGCTCCGGGAGGCACGGATCATTAATCTTCAGTTCATTTGCATTAAAAAGGTAGTTTGAATCGATGATTTAAGCAATAATAGCCCGAGGCGACTACGTCTTTATTAATTCAACGAGAATCTAATAAGGTCCGAAATACTTGTTTGACACTTTGAACGACTAATCGGATTCACCTCTAACCGACACGAAACTGCCTCTAATAAGGAAATAAACGCAATAATCCGCTATAAAAGAACATCTGAATTCATTAATAATCAATATTGCATGTATAATGAGATACGTCTATTGATTTAGAGCATTCAATATAAAACTATGAATTTTGATCAGCTGAACTAGAATTGAGCGATATATGGAATTGAGGCACAGTAGCTGTTTACATAAATTATTGAGAATTTGTTATCTGTGAGATAATTTGAAATTAGGAGCTTTTGATCACCTCCGCGTTTAGCGCATGTTCCCGACGAGAGATGGCGCTAGTAGTTCTCAAATAGGGATGATTATAATTTGTTAGGTGGATATATTCGAAATTGGTGTAAACGTGTTAATGTGTAAACATTCGCAGAATATCTCATCGAAATAATTGAGGTGTCATTCTGGTTTTCAATTATACGTAAAACTTTTTAATGAATATTTTTGTCAACGATATTGAAACAGAAAAATTAACTAGGACATAAATATTGCTAGACTAGACAAAGGTTAGGGAATCAAAAGAAGAATAATGGGTTATAATCCCACTCCTGACAACACAGTCAATTGAAACATTGGCAACAATATCAAGTAAGTGCACTGAAACAGCTAGAGAAAAACGAATTCTACCTACGCGAATGAAGTCGTGGGCAATCTCTAACTCATTGTATTGGTATCTTTGTCGAATCTAGAATCCATAATTGGCTGGACTATTTTTGGAAATGCGAGATTCTACAAAGTTATGAAAAATATAAAATTATTAAGGTACTTAATTATAAATCCCAGTAGGTAACTAACAGGGAAATATACATGTTATGGCAAGCTGTGAATATTTTAATAGGAAACGATCAGTATGTACAACAGCGCAGCACGAATTGTCAAACCGGTCAATCGAATTAAGGATTCTATTTACTTAGTACTTAAATTAATATGTAGCAACCCATCCCTGTCCTAAAGATAATTAAGGGTGGAGACCACTTACCAGAGCAGGAAGATAGTTGATCCTTTCTTCCGTCAAACGGCCTTATCGTTGTCCCATACAAAATTTGTAGACCAATGGGTGTTCAGTATCTAAGATGCCAATATTATTACATATCTACGTGGCAGACATACAGTTTTGAACCTCAAAGACAATAAGAGCGCCATAGTTGACCTCCAACCAAATCCTTCGCGCCAAAGGCTGTAATTATCGGCCTGTCCAATGCCGTGAGAACTACTCTAATTGTTCTTCTCGTTATGATTTAATAACAGGGTGACGTCCAAAATGCTTATTCGTAACATTTTTCCCAGCTCTAAAAAACTGCCGCCATTATAGCGGCACTCACAACCAAAACTCCGTAAGCGCATACACTCAGCTCAAACTTACGTCGTTTTAGCAACAGGGAGATTGAGATTGTTGGTATCGAAAAGGTTTAAGTCTGGAGACAATGCGGGTTCGTTAGACTTTTTAGTTGTAAAAGGCATATCATCAAGGTTGTAGTGACGCCATTTTTTTCTCGTATCTTAATAACATGTTAGACTTGACAGAACGGTTCGTGGAGTTTAAGATGTCATTCGTTTGTAAAGTTGATTAGTTATTTTTGGGTTATTTGGTAGGCTGAATTTTAACTTTTATATTATTTTAGCAAAATTTTCTGGCCATCGCTTAATACGATATTTATTTAACTTTAATATCTGCAAAATTTCGAGCTTATAACCTTTTTTGTTTGGAATACCTAATAAATTAAATAGTTTATATTAATAACAACGGAGGAGGGAAAAGATCCCACGAGGGCAATACAATTTGAAATCCGAATAATGGAATCTACATTGTATCTAATGAAAAAGAAATAGCAGTTTTTGTCTTTGAAACCTACTTTCTAGGGTTCGTCTTATTTCCACATTGTAATCAAATTGTTTCAACCTTAACATTTTCAAAACCCTCATAATGTTAAGATAGAACCACAATACATCTTAACCTAACTATAAAACAGTTTAAACCACAACTAACGTAACTAGAAACTACTCCCCACCGAGCCATAACCAAAGTATAGTTAGCTACATTAAGACGCTGGAATTAATTTTAATGGGTTAGACAGTGCCCGCGGCCGACTGTACGAGGTTAGTTTATTAATTTGGGCTTGTCAAACTACGTCCCCTCACGGAAGGGATTTTTGGACTTCCGGTGTTTAGCTTAATTAATTTTGTGTTTAATTTTGAATATGTACTTACATGTTGAGCATTGGGAACTGATTAAACTAACAAACAGACAGTAAATATTAATAATAGTAGAGATATTGGTGTGCTTCTGTGTTAGTATTGTAATAGGTAGTATAGATTCGACATTATTGTTACTTCAGTGTGGGTTATAAGTTAAACACGTGTATCTGCGTGTGTGTGTGTCTGTGGCGTCGTAGCTTCCAAATGGATGGACCGATTTGGACGCGTTTTTTTAGGGAATGCTTATATCAGGGGTACTATTGTATAAGTAGTTATCTTCGGTGATACTGCAAAACCGCGTATCTAACAAATTTATGAAAGAGCAAAATAAACCTTATTTTATCATTAAAAAGGTGCATTATGCTCCTTATTTCAAATGTTACTTACGCGGTTTTGCAGTTTCACCGACGTTATGTTACTATTCAAAGTAAAACAAATCGACTTCTCATGGCGTTCATTACAGTGGATGTGACTTTTATATTTAGTAATTTTATTATATTGTTTACAAAGAAGGTACATAAAGGGGATATGTGGCTTTTTTTCAATTAACTTTAAAAAAACGAAGTACATTGATGGTATTATATTCCAGACAGATTGCACTGTAGCACTAAAAAAATATAGAGTTGTAGATTTGTGAGAAGAAGACGGCAAACGATCACACAAGCAACTTGATGGAAAGTGGAATCCGAAACCCATAGATATTTACAATTTCAAGACTACAATCCGAAGACTGCAAAAGAAATGTCAAGCCCGAGGACTAAGCTAATGCCTCAATGATTATGCTAGTAATATCATCGGTTGTCTTATCCCGAAACACAACAATGCGAACACTGCTGCTTTGCGGTAGTTTAAAGGATAAGATGGCAGTAATAATTCCTTGGTTACGCATCTGGCAAAACTTTACCTTTCGTTCATATATTTTGCCGCTATTAACGCTCGTGCATAAAAAATACATTATTTCAAATCTTTTAAAATATGCATCACAGGGGGCGCTGTTATCAAAACAACGAAAGTTTACGTTAACACATCAATTTAAATTGCAAAACTATTCGCGTCACGATTAAAACTAGGACGCGTTGGTCCATTGATGCCTACTGTCCGAGGGTTGCGGGTTCGAATCTTGCTAGGTGTCCCCTAGCAAAGGTTTGGGTAATGAGCGAAAATGTTTGTAGGTACTAGTAAAATCGAGAATGTATTCTATAATGAGTTAGTTATTTTTTTATACGTAGGTATTGCTAGCATTAATTGGTGTTTTTATTTCTTGATTTGGCGTCTCACTAATTTTGATTTACTTATATTAAATCTCATGGACCAAGTGCATTCAGAGTCCAATATGTAATGCAAAAAACGCCAAAAAAAACTAGTTTCGTGAATGTTGAAATTTAATTTTCAAAATAATTTTTCTTACATCGGCTATAATAATAACCTGTTAAATTTTCATATTTCTACCAATGAGATACAGCCCGATGACAGATAGAAGTATGGACAGCAGCGGAGGGTTAGTAATAGGGTCCCTTTGGCAAAATTTAGGTACGGAACCCTAAAAACTAGTAATTTAATTTAAAAAAAAACCATTGTTTTTTTCGCGAATCTCAATTAACTAAGATCCAAAATATTATTACTTAATTCGTAAGGCATACATATTATGCTTAAAGCTAATTAAATCTTGACAAAATATAAGACGCGTCGCGCCCTAAGGCAAGGATCATAATACCAGACCAGTATTATCCGAAAAGGGGAGCGAATACCCATAGACAACGACGACATTATTACAATTAGTAAAATTTAACATAATTTAAAATCAATACAAGCTTTAACCCGCGACTTCTGCTTAGAACTGGTTTAACGGTATTACCTTAAAAACTTTTCCCTGGGTTTAAGCTATCTTCATATCAAATTTTATTAACTTCGGTTCAGCGGTTTATCTGTGGAAGCGTAACAAACATGCAGAGTTACTCGCCCTTTTAAATTACTACGGTGGATTTTACAAGGCATTTATTCTACTTTCACCCCTTCTAGCTTCAATGTAAATCTTGCTGTAGTGACAGTAAGATTCAGATATCAAAGCAAGGAGGGCTACACTAAAGTACAATACAGAACCAGTGCCCTTAGACAAGATACATTCGGCGAACATTACCGCTATCAAAAGTTAGATTGACGTAAGCTGCCACAGACTATCGCGTCGAACGCGTATCTCAATTCCACAAATTTTGACAGTTTTCGAAAATAATTTACGTGAAGCATGATGAGAATTCTGGAGCATTTAGAGCAAAAATGACGAACAGAACATACTTACGTCACGTTGTTGTTTGTTTAAGATTGAATGTAATTTGCGATGGTCATCTACTCGTATTTGACAAATTTTAACCACAATTCCCCATGAAAATGTCACTAAAGTCAACCCTTCTAATTGTTTCATGACGTAAAAAACAAAATTCAAGTATAGGGACACCGCATGTTCGGCTAACTGTACATCCTCAAAAACATTGGCATACACGATCCAACACAATAAAACTGTGGCGTATTACAGCTAGCTTAACGTTACACTACAAAATTATTAATTATAATAACATTAAGAAAATCCTAAGGAACTTGAGCACACGGGCCCGGGGCACCGCTTTGATCTCACTGTCGCTACCACGTCTCAAGACTCGGTCTCAAACACAGTCTCAGGAGCAGCCTTAAGTGAGAATAGCTAATGATTCTTTTAATCTCTTTAAGGATTCTTAAAGAGAGTTCAAAGCACTGCATTACCGTGTGCTCCGGGCGACTGGAAATTGTTTTTTTTACCTTTTAATTAATTACGGTTTGGGGTGTATTTTTAAATAGCTTTAATATTTTATTGTTAATATTTCGGTATATTTATAACTGCAGGTGCAAAATAAATATGTGTCAAAGCAGCACATTAGTAAACGGCCGGCTTAGTTCTAGAGAAATATACTATGCTATTCTTCTGTAGCATTATAGTCTTTAACATCAGAGAAAATACTTATTTTTTCGAACATAAGTTCTCGTACCAACAAACCTTAAGTATTCCTCTAATGAGAATAAAAAAAAACCAACGTTTTTATTCGTAAATACTTAGAGGCCGCTTCAAGCATCCTTCAAACTTCTGTTTAGAAATAATTTTCATGATCGCATAATAGCGCTATAAGGGCTTGAAAAAGATATAGTTTAAAACAAAGGTCGCAATATAAGCCAGCGAAAAATACTGGCCACATAGAAACAACCTAAAATACCGAATAAAAAATAGAACGTCTATTTGAAAACTGTATTTGAAATTCGAAGTAAGCCCGCCAGACAGGCAAAAGGCTGACGGTTGGGAGGCTGACATCTTTATTGTCTTTGATCACAAACGTATGTATTATTCATAAACCTCCCCCTGTCACGTGGAGGGTGCAAAGTGGCTTATGATTGTTAGTGGTTATCGTTTGTATGGAAATGATCATTGTAAACTAGAATGCACGTTAAGTTTATGTGTGAAATCAATTTGTGATAGAGGAAACTAACTTAAGTGATTCTTTTAGCGATTCAAACGAGGAGCTCTAAATTATGACTAGAACTTTATTGAAAGATGTTTATTTTTAAGAAGTGCGTAATTATTTGTGTTCTAACCTTTCTTACTTACTATTAGATTAGATTACTATTTAGATTAGAACTATTTAGAACATTGCCTGCTTAGTAATTGCTAAAGAATGGATTTTGCTTATTACATGGCATATCCAGAAAATTAATATCTCTTATAAAAAAACCATAATATAGTAATTTTTAATAATAGATAGATATTCCTATTAGTTTGCTGCGACGCATCTCGACAATGGTTGGGGTGCGTTGTCGCTCATGCTAGTTTTCACTAACTGAACTAGGTTACTATCACTTAAAAACTTTTATGTCAAGAGCCTTGAAATAGTATTAAAAACTGACATCAGAGTTATAAAAGTAGCCAGACTTTTTTATGCGGAATTACAATTTGCGACAGCTTTATATCCCTTTATCTGCTAATCTATGGAAGCTTCTAGTTATCGAAGGACGCAGCATTGTATAGGTTTACCGTGAGTGCTAAACCCAGTCGCTTCGACGGCTTGATAACGGATAATTGACGGCTTAAGGCTGTATAGTGGTGTAAGGAACTGACCGACAACAGGACCACGAGATATACAGGTGCGGGTGAAACGGATGGGTGTTATACATTGACGACTGTAAAACCTGAGGTAACGTAAGTGATAGTGCGGAAGCTTTGATGTATGACGTATTTATAGAAAGAGTCCTATAAAGGATTAGCAATATTTGAGTACTTGTGTTGGTATCAACGTGTATTGGGCTGTAATTCGCAGTATATGTGCAACTAAGTTAAGTCAATGTAAATGTCATTAGTACACTGATCAAAGTTTTAGTCATCATAATCGGCAACTTTTTTTTTTAGTTCTATTTACTAACATAGAGTGAAATGACTAGCATAGAGGCATTCCATCTTAGTCCTCAGGGTTGGCAACGCATTTGCAGTCTTAGGATTGCATTGCAGTCTTGTGAATGCGAAGGTCTATGGGTCACAGTTTCCACTTAAAATCAGGTGGCCTGTGTGCTCGTTTGTCTTCTCTATGCCATAAAAAATGTATAAACTGTATAAACATATCTTAAATTTTTTTTTTTATCAATTTATGTTTTGTGTCTTACTAAGGGTAAACTTAGAGGGATGCCACACGCGCGTTTCCTGTTCGTTGCGTCGTTGCCGCCGAGTTTTTGTACATATAAATTAGAAATACCACACGATGTGTTGAAACACTTGTACAATTCAAGCCAATGAAGCTAATCTAAATGTAAGAAAAGTAGCTCTATCTATTTGCAAAGGATAATTTTCTAAGTCTACGTTACTTTTGTGGCGGCTCGTGCGGGCGGGCACCGGCACCGCTCGTGTGGCGTCGCTCTTAGTAGGTTGGATTTTTGTGTGAGTTTCTTGATTTTCTCAAGATATTTTTTTAATAATATTAATGGGAGTAAATAATGGGTCCTTGTTCCACTTTTTTTATGGCATAGCAAGGCAAACGGGCACACAGGCCGTCTGATGGTAAGTGGAAACTGTGACCCATAGACATTCGCATTCACAAGACTGCAAATGCACTGCCAACCCTGAGGACTAAGATGGAATGCCTCTATGCTAGTCATTTCACCGGCTGTCTTATCCCCAAACCACTTATTCTTAACATTGGTATAGTTACCGACTAAAGCAGAATGGGAACTGGTATTAAAATGATTTTGTTTTCTAGGGAAGGTAATGTGTTCCCATGTTAACCTCGAAAGTATGTGATTTTGCTCCCTTGTCACACAAAACTGCCATTATCTCCGATTCACGTCGTCAACGTAACCT
Organism: Acleris emargana; assembly: GCA_927399475.2. Taxonomy (NCBI): domain Eukaryota; kingdom Metazoa; phylum Arthropoda; class Insecta; order Lepidoptera; family Tortricidae; genus Acleris; species Acleris emargana. The sequence continues at coordinate 14,401,309 of OV656853.1, read as the reverse complement.
TAACATTACGTTTCTTTAATGGCGTTTAAAAAGCCATGCAAAGTTGAGCTAGAATCGTATAAAAACCACACTTGCCCTTAGTGGTAATAAAAACGTATCTCCAATAAAATAGGTGAGGGGTTCCCTTCTTAACAAAAAGAGTGAATATGTTATATAAAAAACTGCATATGCGACCTAACGTGACACAAAAGAGGATTTATAATGCTTTGACTATTAAAATAAAGTTGTGGCCTTTGGTCTGAAGAGGTCAGCACATTATTTTAGCATATTTGGTACCAATCTAGCTGACTCCAGTGTGAAATTGACACCGATGGGAGTTTTGGGCACTGCAAATTTGACGTTAGTAAGTCGAGAGCACGCGTGTAGCGACAAAGTGATGCAGGAATGATTTTGTTTTGAAAGTTTTAAGTTTAATATGGTATTGTTGCAGTTTGTAGTTATCAATGTTTGGATTAAGTAGCCAAACAATAAACTGTAAACATTTTAGGCAACAATAAACTGTAATACTGCAAATTTTATTATATTTAGTAGTGTAAAAAAAAAGTTATTTCCACGAATATTTTGCTCTTGCTAGCTTATACAGATTCCTTGCAAAAAAGGTAATTTCATAGTTACCTTTTGGGCATGAGATCCTTATAATGATACCATGGTATTTTTGTTTTTATATTTCTTTTTCGTTACCTAACTATTTTGCTTGCGTTGAATACATATTCATTTTGTTATGTCATTTTTGAGCTTAACTCATCCCGTTAGCATACAATTCCTAAATCATCAATAAACAAACAAGTGTCTTTTAAAAAGCGAGTCATTTTTGCTAAACCGACTCTCAAAACCCGATTCATATTCAAAGTACCCTGACACCCCTAAAACTCTCACATACAAAAACGTCCCATCAAACTACACACCCTAATAACCATTTCAACCTTACAGCGTACGCCATAAAGTCGATTCCGTTTTAGCTATACAACTGTAGATGAGTCCCTAGGGTTGTACGGATCGTACAAATACGCAAATTTGTACACAATGCTAGGGTTGTCACCTGTCACATTACCGCGCTGCGCAGTCGCATGCAAAATTCAACAGGCACGTTAGACCTGACACCCGGAACTGATACTTTTGACGGCTTCTATTGCCGTTGGAATTTAAATTTGAAATCTATTTGACATTGTGTTGAGAACTCAATATAGGGAAATTTTGAATTGGAAAAGGAAATGGTAAATGTTTGGATATGTTGATGTTAACATTACAGGAAAGTGACGTATGTTGGATTTAAACTAATACGTTTGGCAACTGTTAAGCAATAGAATCATTATTTTACGGGATATAATTTGTTTTAAAAATATTGAAAAAAAAAACATACAAAAAACTATTTTATGTAGGATTACGTTACATTACGATTGACTTAAGATTAACTTGAAAACAAACATATAAAGAAGAAAAAGCTTACTTTTGTGTGGGAACTTGAAAGCATGAGTTATTTGCTCACGTTCACACCAAAATGCCAGGAAATACCACTTTTGATTGAATATACCTCTAAAATTCAACCGATCTCACTTTGTCACACTCAAGCAAGACATTCAGCGCCTTTGCGCACAAATTTCTATACAAATATGACTCCATCAGAAGTTCTTGTCACGGCCCGTTCAAGACCACTACTAGTGATCGAGTTGTGAATCTATATTGCCGATGTAAAAAGGCACTATGCGCATGTGGACCATACTCTGATACTGCCTTTTTCTTCTGGTCGGCTGTATGATTTCTGTCACGCGGGCGCGTGACTCGGATAACATCTCTATTCGGTTGTCCAGTGACAAGTGCTGTTTTTAGAGTTCCATGGGCAATTAACAAAAACAGACCCCTTATAATTTCATCGTGTCGGTCGGTTTGTCTGTCCATATGTTACAGCTACTTTACTCAAAGTCAAGTGGGACGATGTGGCTGAAATTTAGAAGGGAGGTGAATTTTGCTTTTGGTGCTGAGGTCGAAGTGCTGAGTTATGATTAAAATATGATGCGAGATATGTGCTTCAAAGTCATTAGAACTGTGCCCCCGCCTAACATCTCAGCGGCAAGCTTAAAAAAAAGATAATATCGAGCTTGTAGCTCATAACGAAAATTGTTTTGACCGAAATACGACCACAAGTTTTCGAGATATAAGCAATGTTGACCTCTGATTTCATACGATTTCTTTAAAAAATATGTCTTATTGCGTTGTTTGTGGCACGGAACCCTTTATTAAACGTGTGCTTGGACAGTTTTAGACAAATAGATGATCACTTTTGTACTTTGTCAATTTCACTCGTTCCATAATTTTGTATGGCAATTCAATCTTGACATTAAAGTGACAGGGTACAATAAGTCCTTATGACGTTGAATCTATATAGTTTCAAGTGCCATTGACCTTAAGTTTACAATGAAGTTACTGCAGTCAATCAGTTAGACTTTTACGAGTTTTTTTTCACATCATTGGTCACGATAATGATCACAGATAGATACTTAAACCATATCGTTTTAGACACGTTATCGTGTAATTTTCAATGATATGATAGCTCTTGTTTACTCGACAGTAATGGCGGATGAGTTGAAAACAATACGATAACATGTCAAAGTCTAGACACCGCCCAGAGGGGTTATTATGACGTAACTATGCAGTTCAATTTACGCTGAGAGAAAAGGACAGAGCTATATAACTGCTATAGCTCTGTCCTTTACGGTCGCTGTAAAATGAACTGCATAGCTACCTCATAATTACCCCCCAGGTGCCCACTGGAATTGAGGCTCAAGGTTATGAACATTTTGTAACTGTCAAATTTAAACGCAAGATAATCAAATCTATACTAGGGTGGTTATCGGGAAGAGTTATAAGACAATCGATAGCTTAATAACCTATGATGATGGTAATGGTGACGAATAATGATGATTAGAAGCCCTTGCCAAGATACATTACGTGGACTGGCGTTTCTATTCGTTTCGTTTTTTAAACTAATCGCGTCACTAACGTCACGTGACTGGGCGTATCACGTCATCAACAAATGACGTGATTGGTTTAAAAACGAAACGAACAGAAACGCTAGTTAGCGTATTCCATCTTGGCTAGGGCCTCTGCATATAAATAACGATAGATGGTGTCAGCATACCCTCTGAGTATGATAAAGCAAGCGATCACTAATTTCGTAAATCTTAGGTAGGGTCTTGGTGGATTAGTGGTAATGCGCCTGCAAAGGTCAGGATTGCCAGAGAAGATGTAGGTTCAAATCCTACCTAGGGCCGACGAATTTTTTTCGCTTTAATATAGTTTAGAATTTCGTAACAGGTGTTTCTGTAAAATTAAAATGTTTACATATAGAACGTTACAAGCTAATCGAAATTGTCCTAAATGCCAAGAAAGGGCACGATTACTTTACTGAGACAAGCCAGACTTGCGCCAAATAAATTATTAAAAAAAAACTTTTTATTTCAAAAGACTTAAAGAACTAAACCGTCTTAGCTGAAATCTTTAAAAATCGAATGTTTGAAAGTGTAATGAAGTGGTAAGACTTTATTTTTAACCGACGACAAAAAAAGGTTCTTATACGTTAGACGTAGATGTATGTCTGTGTCATCATCATTTTGTAAGCAACGCTGCCACAGATAGACATCTGTGGCAGCGTTGCTTATAAAATGATGAACCAATTTTCACGCGTTTATAAAAAATTAAACCTCGTTTAATCAGAATGGTTCTTAGGATTCATATAAATTCATTGAGTCGTTTAAGATATTTAAATCAGAGCTTGCTATCTATTTACAAGAATTCAGGGAGAGTTGTGACTTATTTCAAACCGCTCGCCTGTCGTTTCGAATCGCTTCTCAAAAATGGTCCCGCAGTGGCCAGATAAGTGTTCTAGACGAGCGAGGCAAGTAATGGGGCGAGTCGAGTGGCGAGTCGCACCAGAAATAGCGGCTGACGTCGTGTGCCGGTGGCGCCTGTTCATTGTCATCTGCGCAGAGCAGTGGGGGGCAGGGGCGACAGGAATATGCATGGATTTTTAAAATCGCATTTCTCATCAAAATATGAAAATACCGTAAAAGAGATCACCAAAACGGAAATTAAAATTAAAATCGGTCAAGAAATACGGAAGTTATAAGCATTTCAAACTTCTAATTAGGCAGAGAGATCCGATGTGCACCGTGACGTCATTGTGCACTGCGGCCATATAAACTCCATGTAAAATTCCGTTTTTCTAGAAAGAGATAGGAACAAATCTTTGTTGGCTTATATCTTAAATGATTTTTGTAATCTGTTTGTTACATGAATCGGCGGAAAGCCGTTCTGCATTATTAAATGCATTGAATATTAATTTATTTCGGATATTTTGACAAAAGTATATTTGACCTTTGTTTGACTTTCGTTTTTGGCTTGAAGCCCTCGTAGGTGTATCTTACGGGTTAGGCAAAAACCGCTTGAAATAGTATGTTTTAATATACTATTACAATAACTTTATCATTAGATATCATTTAATTGTTGTAATTTATTTGAAAATGCCATCTCAATGTGAAAATATCCATGTCATCCATAAAATGTCTGCTAAATAAATAAAGATATTAAAACGAAACTATATTGGGTCAAATACAAAATTAATGAAATAGGTCTCTTAAAATTACCTATTATTTCGAATTAGAATGTAAAACCCTTGAGATATATTTTTTGGTCTATCCCAATTTGTCGATGATTTTCTGAAGGGTACGTATTATTTTATAGACCTTTCAACAAACGTATTATGGAGGTATTGTTTTCATCTAAAGGCATTTCTCGTTGCGTTCGTTTTTTTTGGTAGTCACAATTCTAATCGAATTTATAAAGTTATTAATGTTAACGATATCCTGAAAACGTCATGGTGTCAGCAGAAAATTAGAAAGAAATTAAATTCTATGAAATGAAATTAGATAAAATTATGGGTTTCGTATTATGGTTGCCTGTATCGCGGTGCATAATGCTTCTATCACTCTCGCACTTATTTAGTAGTCAGAAAGTGACAGATGTTTTATCCTCGATTATCCACGTCTATAAACACTGCCATAATAGGCCTGCTGCTCGTTTAGTTTTAAAACAACGATAACCAGCACATTTGACAACGGTGAGCAACATGTGATATGTGTTTAGTTGGTTTCTTCAAATGGATTAGATTTGGAGCCAATATCAAGCAACGATAGATAGGAAAGGTTCTTTGTCAGTTTCTGTCAAACCCAAATATCATAATGACAGATAATAACAGACCATATTTCAATCACACTCGTTATGGCGCTTCATGGAAAAGAGGGTTATTTTATAACTGAAAGCTGAAGCAAAATATTATTTAGACACTAATAACCAAAAAAGCGACCTCCGAGCTCTCTGTCCCAGCATCTACTCTGCGAGCTTAAGGAGGGCGCGGTAAAATTGAAAATAAATTCAATATCAATTTGAGCTCGAGCCAAGTATCTTCTGTGTCGATACGTGACGCCGCGCCGCTCGCACACGGTTTCTAACTAACCGCAGTGTCGCACTGTGCTACACGGTGCTTTAGTACAGTTAGACTCATATTAGTTCATAGATTTATTAATAAATGACCTTTCTATCCTGAGGCCCACATTAGGCGTGTCTAATGCTTTCGTAAACAAACTATTTTTGAGAACGGTCAAAGTGTATGGAATTACATACATACATACCTTCACGCCTTCATTCCCAGAGTGGGGTAGGCAGAACTACAGAATTGCCAACAGCTCTAAAAACTTGTTGATAATTGGGATAGACCAAAAAAAATAAACTCACGGTTTTTACATTCTAATTCGAAAGAATACGTAATTTTAAGAGACCTATTTCATTTATTTTGTATTTGACCCAATAGTTTTGTTTTAATATCTTTATTTATTTAGCAGTCATTTTATGGACGACATGATTATTTTAAATTTGGGTTGGCATTTTCTAATAAATTACAATAATTAAATGATATCTAATGATAAAAAGTGTTTGTTATAGTGTAATAAAACATACTATTTCAAGCGGTTTTGGCCTAACCCGTAAGATACACCTAGGAGGGCTTCAAGCCAGAACGAAAGTCAAACAAAGGTCAAATATACTTGTCCGAAATAGATAAATAAATCAAATAAATTATAATGTGGAACGGCTTTAAAACCCTATTCCTCAAATGGTTTTCAAACCAGAGTAATTAAAAAATATGAACAATCTCAATTGACATAAGCGCTTGACACGACCATCTGGCAATTTACATCAATCCTATACATCTTTGATACCGAGAACGATCTCGCCACGCATCTAGCGTCACTATTATGTTAGTATAGTTGAGTCAATGATGAGATGATCCTTATGACAGATCATATAAACACGAATTTCACTTACTTATTTTGACTTTTTTTTAACGTTGCAACGACGTTGGTCAGTAATTCAAATCAGCATTTTCATTTTAGTTCAGCAAATGGGTAAGGACCAAAAAGTTGGACCACTGTTAAGCGCAGTTAACCATACAAACAGCGAAGTTGAAAAAAGTTCCGTTGTGCGACGAAAATTATCCCTACAATTGTATGGCTAACTTTCGTGTCACAACGGAAAAGTTTCATAGAAAATTTTATTGAGTGAGTTAGCGTGGACAACTTTTTGGTCCTTACCCAAATAAGTATGAATAAATGGTCAAAAGTCTTTTTCTCAAACATGCTCGGAAAAAACGGTTTTCCGATTGAAACACAAGGACGGAAAGAGCCTCATTTTACTCCTAGGAGTAAAAAAACCATATGAAAACACTTTCCGTCCATGTCCATATTTTCTTAAAAATGCTGTCAATTTGCATACAAAATCAAAAGGACCAAGACAAAAATTCCAAACAGCCAAGGTAACTGCTCGCTTTTTTAGCACAGTGCGTGTGTTTCTTTTTGAATTTGCATTCCAATGTCTATGGTTAGTATTTAAAAACAATTGACAGTCGGTAACATTGGTTCATTCTGCATAATATAATTGTGAAACCGAATATTAAACTATTTGTTGTGTGAAATACTTACTATAAAAAATGAGCTCAAGCGACGAAAGCGACGAAATAGGTACCACACCGCCTATATTAAAATCTGAAGCTGCCTCGGTTAGGCAAAACCTGCTTCCCGCTAAATCTAAGGAAATTAAATTACTTGCTTTTTAGAAATGTATTTGTATTATTTCCTCACATGTTTGAGAAAAGCATTATGTATGCCTCGGCGGAAACGAGGATTTCCTGACTCGTATTTTAGCAGGCCTCGCTGTTGCTCGGCCACCCTTACTTTCCGCGCCTAGGCAACAATGTACTATTATTTGCCATTTTGGATAATATGTTCCACCGGTAAGTATTAGTAGGTAAAACGTATTTTTTTGATCTGCCTCTACAAATAATTGGTAAGGCAAATCGCTGAGGTTTTTAATATCATACAATGCAAATTAATACCGTTAGGAATGTAGTGCAATTAGTCTGAAGTGTCGTAGGTATCTCCTATAGTTTGAAGTGTTGTATCTCAGTAACTATTACTGTGCTTGTTGCTTTGTCTGCGAGTATAGTGTCATAAAGATCACCCTACGTTGACCAAACTATAGTAATCCTCACCAACTCTTTCCATACCTACTAATATTAAGGTATTATTAAGTATCTTCACAGTTTACCGTCTTAAATGATCAACGGGAAATTAGGCATGTCTTTGTGGATTACGAGTAAGATCATACTACTTGCGTAGATACATGCAAACTTTTTGTAAATATAAAATACACGAATGGAGGCATTTGAAAGTACGCTCATTTACTTTTAAGTACATTAATCTGACTGGAGGTTAATGCGGAAATTACGTAACATAATTTAAACTCATCCCCGTAATCCTAAAAGGTAAAGTCAAAGGATTTTCGCGAACAATTGTAAATATTTTAATTTATCCTTATTTCGAAAGTATACCAACGAGGAACTCCTCATTATACAATCTGCTACCTATGCTGACTATGCTAGTCATTTCAGCGGCTGTCTTATCCCAAAACCGGAACGCAACAATGCGAACACTGCTGTGTTGACGGTAGGTTAATGGATAAGATGGTGGTAGCGATCCGAACGGACCCTGCATGAGGTCCCACGTAACCCGTCATAATGACACTTGAATTGCATAGAAAAGGACAATGAATACTTTAAGTTTTACCAAGTGGGAGGACCTTGTGCAGGGTCCGTCCGGGTTGGTACCACCATCTTATCCATTAACCTACCGCCAAGCAGCAGTGTTCGCATTGTTGTGTTCCGGTTTGGGGATAAGACAGCCGGTGAAATGACTAGCATAGAGGCATTCCATCTTAGTCCTCAGGGTTGGCATTGCATTTGCAGTCTTAGGATTGCGGTCTTGTGAATGCGAATGTCTATGGGTCACAGATTCACTTACCATCAGGTGGTCTGTATGCTCGTTTGCCTTCTCTATGCAATTAAAAATTAAAAAAAAGTAAAATAGATTGTTGTGAATAAGGGGGAATTGTTTTTGTCTTGATATCGTATTGTCAACATAATAGCACTTATTTTCGTGACATTAATGGCGGCTGAGTAGTACGATAGCATGACAATAACCATAAGGTTTCACCAAATAGAATATAGTCCCCGAGTTCGTTCACTTTGTCCTTCTTGTGTTTCATATAAATTAAATATCTCACTTATTGTTAGTTTATGAATAAATCCGTTTTAGCTGGCCATGGTTCTCAAGTTATTTGTATAACAAAAAAAAGTTCCCGAGGGCAAGATAAACGAATTCTACGTGGACGGAGTCGTAGGCAATTACTAGTTCATTATAGACTAGATGTTATGTGACAATATCTAGACATTAAATTACATAACGGCGCAACAATCGGATGGAGACTATAATTATAAAGAATTCAGAAATTATTACCATGAGAAATGGAACGGAAGACGGTCAATGAGATTCAGACAAAACGTCGTAAAACGTGCTCTATCTCCGTTTTGTAACCTTTCCGCTTGAAAGAAATAGACAAAATATACTTATGTAATTTCTTTTTTTTACTGTAATATTGATGAATTATACAATATACCATTAAGTTTATCCTTCTTCGGGGTTTAAGCTGTCTCTACTCAAAATCGATTCAGTTTAGCCGTAAAAGCTTACCAAACAAACAAACGTACATAGAGTTACTCTAACATTTAAAAGTAGTATAGATATGTATACGGACGATTAAGATTTAATGAATTGATATGGAAGCCAGATGGAATGGATGGAAGAATTGTTAGTCTAACATTTATAGGAACGAAATTAAGGTAGTAAGTAACTTGTCGTCAATAAAACTGTTAAATGGACGATTCATACTTTTTTTTGTATTTGGATTTATTGTGTTGATAAGGATGGGTAAATATAATAAAATGGCTTTAAATATACTTTTCTCAAAAATGACCGGAAAAGTTGACAGTCCCCAAATTAAAAAAAAATTACATTGCGTGCTCGCTACACAAGCCCGCAATGTTGCATACAAATTTCATTGTTATCTAGTTTGTAACTTTTTAAAAAGTGAAAACGGCCATAATAAAATGAGGGCACAAGTCTTATATATCCATATTTTATTCGAAACGTAACTTTTGTATCTATGTCTGGAATAGCTTGAGTTTTTTTTTCTAAAAAAGCTTGCGTTTCTCCTTGTCATAAACATAAAGGCGGTAAAGAGTGATGTTATTTCACGTGAAGTTCTGTTTATATGCGATTTGTATCTTGCGATTTTTGAGAAAAGCACTATATATATATGCCTCGGCAGGAACGGCAATTGCGGGCCTCGTACTAAATACTTGGCCCGCAATTGCCTGCTTCACTGCCTAGGCAATAATGTACTATTAAATTACAACATCAACATAATGATTAGAATGTAGATGGGCTAAAACCAATAAAATAGCGGCCCTGATAACTTTATGGTATTTTTATTCGCTTGTCTTAAAGTTGGCTATATCCTAAAGAAGCAGTCTCAACTCATCTTGCCATCGAAAACGTTAGAAGAAATATGGGTCATGAAAAAAAAAAGCTCTCAGTGCATCTCTTTCTTATGACATACATACATATATACCTTCACGCCGGTTATCCCAGAGTGGGCTAGGCAGAGCTACAGAATTACAACTTTAAAAAGTTGTTGATAATTCAGTAACCACCATTTGCACAAATAGGCTAAGATGTTTACCAGCATATTAGTGACAGGTTGCAAGCCCATCGCCTAACAGTACTACAAGCCTATATTCCCTTAGTCGCCTCTTACGACATAATACTATATGACAATGAGTAGGTATAACACACACTGAATTGAAGGATAGGTTATTCTCGTGTCGGTCATATTAGGTTTAAATTTAAACTAATCCTCATTTTGGCAACGACTGTACCAATAACGAGTCCAACTATCGCACTTCAAGTCCTATCTATTTAAAATATCGCATTAAATGGAAATCCAAGAAAAACAAATGCTTCCCCGAATTTATCGACACATTGGTACAAGAGATATGTCCGCGGCCACGGTCAACACGACAACGGAGAAGACACATATATATCATTAGATATAATTTAATTGTTTTAATTTATTAGAAAATGCCAATCGAAATTTAAAATAATCATGTCATCCATACAACGTCTGCTAAATAAATAAAGATATTAAAACAAAACTAATGGGTCAAATACAAAATTTAAGAAATTGGTCTCTTGAAATTACCTACTTATTCTTTCGAATTAGAATGTAAAAACCGTGAGTTATATTTTTTGGTCTATCCCAATTGGATTCCTTCTAGAAGGCTAGAAGGAATCCAAATCGTCAAGCTGTTCTTATTTAACAATCATTCAGATAAGGGTTTTCGTTCATTTGCTATTACCAGGGGGGTTATTATGACGGCGAGCGTAAAGGACAGAGCTATGGCAGCTACATAGCTCTGTCCTATTCTCTCAGCGTAAACTGAACTGCATTGCTATGTCATAATAACCCCCAGGAGTCCAGAACCTGCAATGGACTACTCCAAATTGGCTGGCTTTATAGTCAAACAGAAGTTAGTAAAAACATTTTAACCCTTAATTTGGCAATGTGCGTCACAGTGAACATACTATAATGTTCACTTTTAATGTTTGGAATGTTTTTTTATTTTTTTGCTGATTCAAAATCAAAAAGGGTTTGAATTCCTGACTTTTTTTATTTTTGCCAAATTAAGGGTTAAATTAAGTGTGTGTTGATTTTAATACAAACAAGGAACTACAATTTGCAGTTATAATGGTAGTGGTTTAAAGTTGATAATTGTAATGAATAAATTAAGGCATAGCTGGCCTGCTTTGTTCTTGACAGTCGCTGCGGGTTCAGAAAAAAAAACACTGGACTTGGTATGATATTTACGAGATTACTGTGATTAGCCTAATTGTTAGTTGTTATGTGTAAGGGTCAGTATTGTTGTGATGCCAGCTGTACACACTCGTCAAGAGCCTCTCACCAAGAGTCTCGGGCCAAAAACTGACGCCCGGGGAGCTTTGAGAATGGAAATGTCTATGGGTCACAGATCCCACATTACCATCAGGTGGTCTATGTGCTGGTTTGCCTTCTCAATGCCATGAAAAAAACAGGTATGTTGTTTTAGTCTCTGCATCCCTGATACTTCAATATTAATTTATTAATTTGAAAAAGTAATGTAGTAGTTTGTAATTTTTAATTTGTTGTATATTTTTAATTTTATTGGTATAAGTAATTAAAAGTGCGAGTATTTTAAATATGTACTTATGATAAATATTGTACACCATTTTATGGTAAACTGTAGCGGAATTAACTCGCATAATATTTTTTTCTCAAACATGCAATGTAATGTTGGCGTTATCTTGGTTATTTTTGGCTTCAAAGTTGCGGGCGGAACAACTCGAGAGAACTGTAAAGGAATGTCATACAAAATTGAAGGCCTAGGCCAGGAAGTATTTTTTTTAATTTTTTATGTTGTCATGGCGGCTTTGTTTATGAACAGCCTAATAGCTTTTTTTTTTTTTTTTTTTTTTTCAGTGGTTTTATGGTTATCGGACCAAAAATATCCGCGCTAATGCCTATTACACACATGTTTCTTTTTATTTCAATGCATATGTTTGAGTAAAGCACTATACATACCTCGCCGTGAAAAGGGGTTGCCAGCCTCGTAACTATCCGGCTTCGCTCGCCGCCTATATAACTCGGCCGGCAACCTCCTACTTCCCGGCCTCTGTAGTAATGTACTATTATCATCTCTCATATGTACCTACAGTTAAACAATAAAATATTTTGATTTGATTTGATATTATTATTTTTAGCGCATGTCACCTCCGTTGGCGCATGCCCCGCGCATGTTGTTGCGCGGTATGATCGACGGTAATCGCACTCGTCCCGCTGCGCACGAGTATTTTTGGACACATCTTGTTTTTACAGCCTCGACGCTGTCGTTGTAAGTCAGTTATGAATTGTCGTGACACATTTAATGCAGCTTAATACCATCAATAAGATATTGTCTTCAGTGACTGTTTCTAAATTGGAAAAGTAAACGATGTTAAATACATCCGGGGCTTATTTGTCACTAGATTCTGCCCGCTTCGTTCGTGTAGAATTAGCTATTCGACCATCCCATGTTGCGGGAGATTTCGATTTTTTCGAAATTTCCCCGATCAAAAGTAGCCTATGTGTTAGTCCAGGGTATAAGATATCTCTCCTAATTTCACCCAAATCCGTCGAGCCATTGCCGCATGAAGGAGTAACAAACTAACACCAGGCACACAAACCTTCGCATTTATAATAATTCGTGGGATTGTCTGTGTTTTATTTCTAGCCAAGGGATCCAAGGGAAAAAAGGAAGTTTTCTTTACAAAGGCCTCTATCCTACTACGTAAAACCATATTGCCTTTGACATGTTATCGTATTGTAAACTTTAGGAAAGCTCACATGTAATCGTATTATGACTGTTAGGATGGCCCTTATGTACGCGATATTACGAGTATTTTGGACACATTTTGTTTTTACAGCCCCGGCGATGGCGTTGTGACATATTTAATGTACCTTAAGGCTGAAGCCAGACGAGCGTATTTTTTGAGTTGTGAGTCGCGTAATTTCTGCTCCTCCATTCAGTTTCATAGTAGTAGTATGATGAATGGAGGAGCAGAAATTACGCGACTCACAACTCAAAAAATACGCTCGTCTGGCTTCAGCCTTAAGGTAGGTACATTAAATATGTCACAACGCCAACGCCGGGGCTAACGCACGACATTGTCTTTAGTGACCGTTTCTAAATTGGAAAAGTATACGCTGTTAAATATCATCTGAGTTTGTTTGACATTGTCTATGTTTTATTTCTAGCCAAGGGGCCAAAAGTGTATCGCAAGGAAGTGTTCTTTACCAGGGCCTCTATTCAGTAGAATAACGTAGTAACGTAAAACCATATTGCCTTTGACATGTTATCTTAATGTAAACTTTAGGATAGCTCTTATGTACTTGACGTTACGATACGATAACATGTCGAAGGCAGTATGGTTTTACCAGGTAAACCTTATAATTCTGAAATTAGTTAACACATTACAAATTTAAATATACGTTCTGGGTCGGTATAAAAGAGGCTTCCTTAGGTTTCTATAATACACCTGAACATTTACCTCATGTTATTTTTTGTTGTCTGTATAAACAGCCAAATTAAAACACAGACAATGGAATGGGGTGTCATGAAATTATATATTTTTTCAGCCCTAATTTATTAGCAGTTTATGGTACTTATTTACTCATTTAACAACAAGCGCTATTACAATATGAAAGTAAGATGTTCTAAGCCAAAGTGAAAAATTAAAAGCCTATTATAAATACCTTCGCCAGCCCTGTAATTAAACACCTCACAATTTTGTCACGATCTCGTTTAGATGACCGAATCGGTTACGTCCTTGCGCACTCGTGTCCTACTCCCGGTGATTATAAACGTTTATATGGGAACCATTACGGTAATATTAGTCATTAGCTGGTCGTGCTGCTGTGACGGCTGAGAGGATCGGGCTGAGTAAGCTGCCGCGTTTCCATTCACACACGATACAAATAGCACAAATACTTGTTATAATAGGCTAACATACTACTGTAGCAATTTTTTTTTAATCATAGAGAAGGTAAACGAGCACACAGACCACCTGATGGTAAGTAAAACGGTGACCCATAGACATTCGCATTCACAAAACCGCAATTCTAAGACTGCAAATGCACTGCCAGCCCAGAGGACGAAGATGGAATGCCTCTATGCTAGTAATTTCACCGGCAGTTTTATCCCCAAACCGGAACACAACAATGCGAATACTGCTGCTTGGCGGTAGTTTAATGGATAAGATGGTGGTACCAACCCGGACGGACTCTGCACCAGGTCCTCCCAGAAGTAAAGTGTGCATTGCGAGATCGTTTTCGTTATCGAAAATGCATAAGATTGACGTGAGCTATCAGACAGTTACGTCGAGCGTCAAAGTCAATTCCATACATAGACAGTTTTCTAAAATCGATTACGACAGCATTAAGCATCTTGTCTCTCAACTCGATTTTAGTAAATCCGATCATGTTTAGACTAATATTATCTTCATATCTGGGGACCAAGTCAAGATGTAAACGCTACTGTAGTTTCCTTTCTATCGCTCAAAGTTTATGAGGTGACATTCTCTTGCGTTACGTTAAACCACGTGGTCAACTGTCATCTCATACATTTTTAGCGATAGATAAGTAAAACGTCAGTACCGTTTGTATCTTGACTAGGATCCCTGCCGACTCCATCCGCGTAGAGGTCGTTTGTCGTTATTATTTCGGGAACTGTTTTATTTTACGAAATGTTTCGGCTTCAAAACTTGATTGATATCTCTGTGTACCCATTTACTCTGTAACGTTGAAAGTGAGACATATTCTTACACTATACACACGGCTGCGCGCTGCCGCGTGTCTAGATATCGGGAGATAATGGAAACACGCTTTTAAAGCTTAGCACTTGTCTTAACACCTAACGAGGACGTTCGCACGGACGGATTACACATGTAATTGTTATTTACATATATATTACGATGGTTTATAGTCCGCCATTCAACAGACAACTGTTAACGTGGTAAATGATTATTATCGTTTAATTGTTACTGTGAAGCCATTAATTCTAATAGCAAAACTATCTAAATGTTACAATACAACAAAACATCAGTTCGATCACTATATTCAAATAATCTGGGACTTTATTCCTGCCGGTTAAAACCAGATTTTCTGCGACATTAACGTATTGTTAACGTTTTGATAGCCATTTTTAGGGTTCCGTACCAAAATGGTAAAAAAGGTACCCTTATGGTGAGACTTCGTTGTCCGTCTGTCGTATGTCACTGCAGGTTTTTGCATATTGCATTGTCAACGGTAGGCAAGTTTTTTTTTTTAAAGACTAAATAAATTAAGAAATCAGCCAGTAAAAGTGATAGAGCTATAGGAAGTCGTAGGTATGACTCTGTCTCTTTGACTTTATGGAACTTGGCAAGTTTTATTAGCTTATAATACAACCCAGAAAGAATGATAAGCCGTTTTTTTAATTGCAAATAAACTAGCTTGTATTTAATTAACATAAGTAAACAAAGTATAGGTATTCAATCATGCCTAATAGTGTCTCATCTCTATCCAAATCTCATCAAACTTTACCCCTTACCACCCCTATGGTCCCTACTAAATTATTCAAAGCAGTAAATAAATCAATGCTACTGTCTGTCTCTGAAATAAAACACTACAGTCCGACCAAAGACAAGAGTGACGTGGTTTCTATTAGATCCTATAAATTCCGCGATCATCTTCACTTGTTTGCGAAATATCTTGTCAGTTCTGTCAGTTCGTGACGTCATCCCTAACACCCTAAAGTATGATCATTTCACTTGACAGGCGTGACGTCCGCATTTGAATTTTATATGCTGTCAATATTTGTCATGGTAAGGGTGGAAGTATGCGTGTAACAGTAGACAGAAATAGGAATTACGATGAAAACATTCAGAGAAGAAAAGAATCATGGTATACGGTTTTAATGGTGTACGTGAAGATAACTATTTCATTTTTTGTGTTGTTTTAGTGGCATGGAGCCTTCTTCACCGGTCGACTCATTTGCCGTGACAAGCACACAAGCCAAGGCACTCATGTGGTTGTAGTACTGAGATTTCAAATAGCACGAGGCGACTCCGTGGCATAAATAATGTTATTCTACGCCGACAAATTCGATACATCAACATAAAATACATCTGTAGCTGTAATATTACAAGGCTAAACAGACACTTTACATCCAAAGTTTGTCTCTCGGATAAAACAAGTGTGAAATCTCGGGAGAGCGTGATTGCCATCGGACGGTCAGCGCGTTATTTATACATGTCTGGATAACCCCCTACCCCTAAGCATGGACCCCCGTGCATGCTGAGGAAGGTATAAATTATGGGGGCTGCATGATACGGTATCAATGGTAAGTTTTGAGAACGGTGCAAACTAAACTTGGCAGGAAATGTAAGGCTTTTCTGCATAAAAACGATTTTGTAAATTTAATTGTGATCATTTATAGGCTGTTTAGTGGGACGATATGTAAAAATTACCAATTTGTAGAAGTAAATATTTGCATACCTGATGCATTAGAAACGAATGCTAAATTCCAGTCATTTAGCTGGATCAGGCCATAGGGATACCTAATTTTTGGTTCCAAAATGGAAACTTAGGTAACTCGATCGTAAGGTATGAATAAAAGCCACTAAAACATATAAAGAGTCATCAATAGTTTCTTGTAGGTACCTGTACGCAAATGAAGATTGAATATAGTGACAACCCCATATGGGATTATAACGGAATAGAAATAAGAATTTTATTTCGGTAAAGTTTCGCTGAACTGGCACTCAGCGAGTGTCGAGCCGCAAACTTGTAGTAAAATACACAAGCTTAACGAAAGTTCCCCTTAGTTTTCGCGACGTAAATAAAATTCGACATTAAAACGCCGCAATTATTTAAAAGACCTCTGTTGTTTACAAACGCGGGCTAAATAGATATAAGTATTCGCGAATTTCGCTTTTACCGCGCGGACTTTTCGACTACCATATCCAAGTTCCGCTATAAATCAATGCATCGCTGATTTATTTGACGTTTACTATTCTTAACCGCAAACTTGTCTAGACGTTGACTTCTCCTAACGACTACATTTTAAACAAATGACCCGGCTGTAGGTTATCGAAAGTTTTCAATTATGTATCGATATTTCAAGTCAAAACAGGTTGCTAACCGATTTCATGACTTCTCGATTAAAGTGTGTTAATTTATTGGTGTTTAATCTTTGGATAGTGAGATTGTGTCGACATTTATTTGGTGTTTATGGGATATCATAATTAATCAACACGAGTAGGTACCTTTAAAGTTAATAATCTACAAAGAGGCCCGACACTTGCAAATTTTCCAATTTTACATTGAACAATAGCGTATTAGTGCTATCATTGTGTGGTTTTACGAAACAAATAAGTATACAAAATCTTTTGATTAGGTTACTAGTTGATGGATGCAGTATAAAATGGACGAAGCTGTACGTTAATTTTCGTTAATACTACTCGTTACTATCAAAATGGTAAAAAAAGGAACTCTTATAGTGAGACTTCGCTATCTGACTGTCTGTCCGTATGTCACAGCAATCTTTCTCTGCTATTAAGACTATCTTGATATAAACCTATACAGGGTGTCTGGAAAACCTTCGGAGAAATTTTAACTATAATTTTAAAATAACTAATAGGGTGGATGATTTGGATCATCCCTATATTGGTAACTTTTGTTTAAGTTAATATTTGACTGAGTTACAGACATATTTATCATCGACTTTCCTGACGATGCTCTCAGTGTGCCCCATCTTAATTGATTCATTCATAATATCGTCGGTGATACTGCAAAACCGCGTAAGTAACAAATTTATGATAGAGCAAAATAAACCTTACGGTCTTATTAAAAAGGTGCATTTTGCTCCTTATTTAAAATGTCACTTACGCGGTTTTGCAGTTTCACCGACGATATGTGTCACAACGTAATGTAAATAAACAAGTTGTTCCTTATGAACAATGTTTCCAATCATGGTCAAAAGCTCCATGGAGTTTAGAAAACTGACACATTATCCTGTAATGTGAATGAAAAGACGGTGTCTGATAAGGGCTATTATGTGAAATAATCTAAAACTGAAACTTACGATTATGATTTTTACTCACACTTTTCTCACACTCACACGGCTAAAATAGCACTTGCACTCGTAGGCACATTACTTCTTTTACGAGATCATGAATCATGGCTGTATTTCATTGATTTGTACCACTATCAGGGCTTCCGACGAATAAAAAACACAATAATTAATTATTGACAATTTGACATATTATCTTTTTAAATCTTGGACCATTAAAACTCTTTATAAAAAGAGATTTAGGTTTCATTTGTAAACAAAAAATCCTACCTACACGTTACGTTTTATCAAAATTACATTTAAAGCTGGCATCATACATGTTGTTGCTAGATATTCGTATCATAGAAGAAAGAGAAAAATAGGATTGCTTTGTAAGAAGAGGTCGACGTGATTACACTCTGTGGTAAAAACCCTTAAAAGAAAAAGGCCACTAAAGCCGGCTACTCACACACCTGCTGCAGGGGCAATATGGGAATTGGACCCTTGATTGCCTCCTTAATTGTGATGTGTGTAGGCAAGCAGGAGCAATTTTTAGATTGGGCCTGCGGCAGGGCGGCAGGGGCGCAAGACCTTCCTAGCTCCCTAGATTGTGTCTACCGCCCTGCAAGGTTGCTGCGTGTGTAGTAGGATTGGGGCAATTCCAGTCAGTTCATTGGTGACAACCGAGCGGAGTGGACAAAAATGGAAAAAATGGTGTTACCATAGCCAGGAGCTCTTCAAAAGAATCAATATCCATTCGCAAAAAGTTTCTAAGATCATCTACTTCCAATTCTTTCATAATATTCATGTGGCACAATTTGCTTCGTTTCTGCAACCAATTCTTCACCCAATATCTTCTCTTCCTTTTTTTTTGGTAGCACCACAGAAAGTGCCAAGGCGATACCAATCCTCTGGTGTTTCGACAATACAGGAGGCTTTCTCGTGGACGTGCGTTCAGCGGGACTATCAGTTACACACTGAACGGCAGGCTAGTGTGTAGAGAACAGCCTAAAATTGGTCCAACCGCCGTGCGACCGGTATTGCCCCTGCAGCAGGTGTGTGAGTAACCGGCTTAAGGAACACCCAGAAAATATAAAACTTGGACTACAATCACAATCAGTCAAGGAAGCGATGTCACAAGCGAAGCGATGTTTGGTTTGGGGTTTGTTTTGTTTACTTGCATGTGATGTGACTTCACATCACACTCACAGGTTATAAAGTATTTCTAACATCACATAGCGTTTTTGCCACAGATTAAATTTCAAAAAAAATCCTTATTATTTCGTGTAATTTCCAAAAAAATAGACATAATTTAATGTGAAATAAAGTGAAATACGTTATTTTACGCTAGTATCAGATAGGGTGACCACAATTTGTAGTATATTTTCAATGTTGTCAAATAGCCTATTATAATCAATTATGCGACGACCTTTATATCCATCGACAAAATGTTTTGCACTTGGACTTTTGGCTACTGCCACAAATACCATGCGGATCAAAAGGAAAGAACCAGCAGCCAGCAGCGCTTTCTCCCCGTCTGGTTGCCCTGAAAATCAGCGCGTGCAGCGTCACGGCATGTCTGACACTATGATGCTGAGTAGCACCCAATTTGGTGCATTATTATTTTATAAAATAGTTTTAAGGTTTTGTTTTAAATTATTTTCTCACTGTATTTAATTTGATTATTATTTTTCTGTGGTTTGCACCAATAAACGATTTTCTTTTTCTCCTTTTTTTTCTTCAATACGGAGAGCAATAATCGGATCGTTCAATCCGTCTATTTGAACTTTGAGAAGTCTATGAATTTATGGCTGTCATTAGATGTCAGTGTTAAATTATGTTATTTTCAATATTCACGTCTTCAATATTTTTGCTGTAAATCAGTTATATGGGCTACTTTAGAGCAGAAAACAATGGTAAATGGTTAGATCTCGACAGTAAAAGACGGACGATATGATCAGTCTCGGCAAAACATGAACAAGAGACCTAGTGATTTCACATTTAAAACCAATTAGTGTTCAAATTGCAAAAACGAAAATACAGTAAGTTGCACTAAAATTACTCATTTATTTTTATTATAATGCTACCTTGATTTTTGTTTACATGGAGCGAACTGTTTGTTTACATGGAGCGAACTGTTTGTTTACATACCATGTGACAACGTATGGTCTCAGGTCATTGACCTCGGACATTGAATTTTGACGTAAGATACTACGAACTGTTGGAGTAGTATACTATCAACGTCAAAATGTCAAGGTCGAGATATCGGCTGCGATACATCAAGTAACAAAATGAATATAATTAATCCTTCTTTTTTTTTTACATTAACAGAAACAAAAATGAACCATACCCCCGTGATCAGAATCGTGCCAACTATTACCCCCCCAAATTTCTCCGAAGGTTTTCCAGACACCCTGTATTGTATAAGCTGCTAGCCTGCATCTGATTTTAGTAAAAAAAAATATGTTGAAAAATGAGAGTAATTCGATTATAGCTAACGGGGTGTCTTAAAGGCCTCAATCTTGCCATTCAAAAAGTTTTTGTGTATTTAATGTATTATTGTGTACAGTTTGCGCCAGTCCCATATCACCGCCCATCTATACGACAGCATGCTCAGATTGCTCATCAGAACACTATGATCGCCTGAGAACCACGAAAGTTACATACACGAACAATGAATAATTTATCGATCCACGTTCCAATCACATATTGATCATCTAATCACCTGTCCGAGCATTGATTAACATGCGCCGGATCACACCCCCTGACCTTATACTTGACAAATGACTTTAAAAAAAATTAAGTCGCATTCAAAACCATAGAGCAAATTATCGAGGGAGTTAGGACTTTATGCCTGAGGTTTTAAAATGATTTTAGATTGCTGTTGTTGAGAACGAAGGTTCATAGGGTCATCGTCGTTGGGCTGAAGATGTTTTGTGTGTGTTTGTGTGCCATTTGATTTGTATTTCTAGGTTCAATACGTATATTTATTAATTTTACTATAAGTAAGTACATTACATTAATTATGGTATCTAAAATGTCAGTTTACTTGTTTCTTGATAATTCGGAAATTTCGGTAATTATTTTTAATTCTTAGCAACATTACCTAAAATATTTGAAATTCGGACTAACGACTCATTGGATTTATTTTGTCAATGCCCATTCGTATGGACCACGAGTATAATAATACTGTAGACAACTGGACAGTCAAAGCAACGTTAGTCCAAAAATAATCGGGAAAGGGGGCATGTTAGTGTTCAATCTAACTGGCAGGAGACTGCTAAAAATCGGCACGAATGAAAGAAGAAAAACGTGTGTGGGCTCAGGCTTTCCTTACCACAACCATGATTGATGTTTTTACATACTTGCACTATCTTTAAGGTTCAGAGACACCATAACGGCACTTTTTAACGCTCAAACGCACTAGACGCCCGTCAATCAAAAAGGTCACACTGTGATTGAGAAATTCAATCAAACGCCGTCACCTCAGCAATAGCTTTTCAATCTTCCCATAGACGAGATAAAAATCCAATACCAGAGACAATTCTCACTTAAAAGGTCCCTTATAAAAACCTAGTCCGGCGCGGGACGATAAAACAACTCGAGTATCATCTATCAATCTAACATGGAACAAACAGCAGGGGACTCTATTTAAAAAGACCTCTTCCCAACCATACAATCACCAAACACAGCGCCACACAGTGTCTTAAACGTTTCAGACATCCTACCAACTGCGCCAATACGTTCATTTTGTTTTTCTAGTTGGAAAACGAACTTCGACAAATAGAATGAGACGCCTACGACATCCTAAACGCAAAAAACAATTACGTTCATGACATCGCGTAGTTTTTGTGGTACAATCTTGATCTGCTGTTTCGACATTGAATGACAGTATTAATTTCATTTTCGATTGCATGGCGTAAGTTCATAGGATGTCTTGGAGTCACGAGTAGGTGGAAAAAATAAGTGAAGTAGTTAGAGCGGTCATGACAATCATGACTGGGTAAAAACGTTAGTGGACCTTTGGCTTATTGTGTTACTCCAGGCTGTATTGTCAGTCAGAGAAAGGGACGGAGCTAAAAACGGCACCAGATATCTCTCTCTATGTTACTTTCTGAAAGTTGACAGGTTTAGGCCGTTTGTACTAAGGTACGCTATGGGTAGACATCGGTATCAACGTTCAAATTTCATGGCAATATATGGTCGGCAGAAAAACAAATACAAACAAATACACTTAGTATTTTAAACCTTTATTTTGTATAAGTAAAAAAGAACTAAAAATGTAAATAAATATAAAATCAGGATATTGTGTTGAGTCCATTATTTCAGTCTAACACGGAGTTTGATTGGGCATTTGTCATAAAAGCTAATTTTCAGTTATGAAACTTATGAATTATGAATGTTTCGATAAACTATTATTTGACTTTACAGATTATTTTGCATGACAGTTAAATTGACATTCGTTGGGAAATTTAACATATTGTTTTATTTTTCGAATGCGAAATGAGTATTGAGGTTTTATGACGTATTTAGAATATCAACCTCTTTTAGTATATTTACAGTTTACCGCAGTGTATGAGTGTAAAAACAAAAAAAAAATGAAACGTTATTATTCAAATATTCAAAATGTATTTATTTATTTTACTACCCTTACTGAGTGCCATGAAATTTGAACGTTGATACCGATGTATAGCTATGGGTTATGTATGTTTTGCTGCCCCTGACCAGAAAGATATAAAACCTCAAATGAAAAGTCGCAGAAAAGGCTACGTGTTTACGTACCTCGTAGGTACTTCTGACACTGGCAGAGTGGTCCCACTGGGCAGTAGCCATATATCAATGAATTGAACTTGAAGTATATTCAATTTGAAAAAAAAAACTGGTAAAATTTTAATACGTCCAAAAAATAAACGCCTCAGTAAAAAAAAAATTGCAAAACAACTACGCATTAAACCTGCATTATAAATTCAAGAGTGCAAATGGAAAAACATCAACCGATGACTGTGAAAAACAATCAAACAATCATTGCACCAACTAGCGTGCGACGTGATTGATTTTAAAAGCGCGCGTCATCGTCAAACTGGCGACATCATTCCGCAGACATCTTCGATCGGTCGCTAGACGCCGAGATAGACTCACGTCCGAGGCTTGTTTCTAATTATTTCAGATATGTCAAGCTTGAGGGGTTCAAGTTATGAGCGGTAGCGGTTTTGGATAGCTGGGTTTTTTGTTCGCCAAATTACCCGTTGCAAATTCATCTGCATTTTTTTAAGGTGAGAAGAACGGGGATCCATTTGAAACACGTGAACTTTTTACGCATAATTTATCGTTTCGCATAAAATCTTTTCATATGTTATATGAAATTCCAGAATTTACCTTATAAACATCTATTGTGTAGATAAGGTTAGGCTAGGTAATTCTACTGTAGGTAATTCGATTTTATGAGTAAAAAAAATATGCGATCGAATAGGGAACCAAAAGAACGCAAACGAGGATACATGCTACTTGAAGCTAAGTGTGATAGACCCATAGACATTTACATTCTCAAGACTACAATCTCAAGATGCTTGCTGTACTCATACCTAACTCTGAGGACTAATGGAATGCCCCAATGCTAGTAATTTGTTTAGTTTTCTTATCCCCACACCGGAACAGCTTGTGAGCTACCAGCGGATATTTTGATGCTTGGTGTGATGCAACTGTAATGAAGAGACTGTAAGCCCAATAATTAAAGGTTACATTAGAATATATTTTAATAAGGTGTGTGAGTGTAAGGTAAAATTTACACACGAAGCATTTTACCCGAAAACGGCAAAGCAAGGGAAGGGTAATAATTATAACGTGAATATCTCTAAAACTAATAGGGATAACCGAAAAATGCAAAACGGACGTTCCTTTAATTCCAATGCACAAAAAACCCCCACTTCATAAGTTTTTAGACATATTGGTGACTTATGACTTTTATTCATCATAACGATATAGAGCTAATTTGGGCTGATACAAACAAGAACAGACCCCAAAATCAACGAACCCGCTATCCGCCCAAGACTTGCAGCTGGCGCCTGCACAGTTGTCACGCTGTAACGACCCAGTTCCCACCGCATGCGCATTTCAGGTCCCGTCCGACCAGTCACCAAGCGCCTGCGCATACACCGGGCAGTGACAAATGAGCCTGTCTGGTATAGATGCCGTTCGTCAATCGATTAGCGGATTTTGAATTCGTTTTACATAACACGTGGTCAAACACGTTTGTCTTAAAACAACACGAAGTGTTTTGTGTGTGTACACACAAAACTACTGCTGTTCGTCTATGTACACAAAATAGGTCATGTTAGAAATTTATTTGACCGTCAACAATAAATTGTCCAACCTTTTCAGATACAACTCAACTAAATAAAATAATGCAATTGCATAAATTAATGTATATCGAAGCTATTGTACATTTTTGTTTTTGGTGGAATCTACAATTACATATGTAAATCTTCCTATTTGGAGCATAAGAAATTTAATGCGTAATTGGGGTATAAATATGATATTAAAAAAAAAACGACGTGTATTCCATCGCGGTTACGCGAACGTTTGTTTACTTACATTCTTTATCATTACTCATAGGTTAACTAAATAATTTAGCTACTAAATTCTACAAACTCTTGAAGGAAAACGTTACGCAATCAATTTTCTTATCGTCCGATGATTACTTGCGTTATAATTCAAATTGCCAAGCAACTTCACTTTTGAAGAAGCCAGATTCTCACGAATACCACTAATGAGTCCATCAAATCCCAAACGTCCTATAACACACTAATTACCGATACTCTTATGCCTTTTGAATACCCAAAAATATAAACGCCGTCTCGTACAAGTTTGATATTAACAAATTTGTCACGGGTACCAGTCAAGACAGGTGGGACCCAAAACCACTTAATCAATACTTATGGTCAATTTAAAAAATACTCTTCCTACCTTGAGATAAGAGTGTTCATTAACGGTTTCGATGGAAACTATAAGTTGGTTTAAGTCGAGACACATGTCACTAGTGCCTTAGATGTGTGTTGTGACGGATTGTGGTAGAAATCGGTCGTTTATTACATCTAATTTGAGCGATAAAAGATAAAAACTGGCGGTAGACTTTCACTGTAGGCAGGTGTCAAATTAAAATAATGTTTATTCGCTTATTATTGGCCTTACTGATGAAGTATTTGTCTCTCTTGTTCGTTAGGGTGACGGCATTACTGGTGTCTTTCCGCTAAAAGTGTCCATCATTGGTGCAGTCACCCTAACAACAAAGAGAGAAACGGTCCTAAATTGATTGTGCCAAAACAAATGAATAACCCTTCAACAAACAAATCAAGTGTCCATTATTGGTGCCTTGTCCATTACTACATCACTACATATAAGTATGGAAATAATTGGCTGTTTAATCATGGTACAAAATCTTAATGTAGGTAAAAACCTAGAGTTTAACCTTTTTGTGTAACATAGTCCCCTTACTCGCATTCGTTCGTTTATTAGTAGGTACTTACTTGAATAGATAGATAGTAAGAATCTAGAAAATTATTGAAGAGTTTTCTTGAAGGTTCAATATTTAGGCCTTATTTCTTTTTGAAAATGTGTGACGGTTGATAAGTCTGTTTGTCATTGTTTTTCGCTATATCTTTGGATTTTATTTTAAATAAATGTGGTTGGCAATAAAGAACTGACTCGTATAGAGAATTATTAGGTATGCATTGGGTCCGCAGTTTGTACTTATTTCTGTACAGTAAAGATTAAATAAATAAATAAATACCAGGAATACACTACATATGAAAACCGGGCAAGAGCATTTTTGACCACGCTCAGTTAAGGGTTCCGACGCGGTTACTGCCAACAAAGAAAACTACATCGAAAAACAAGTATGAACGATTATTTTCTTTAAAATTGTTTGTTGCTGACTTATGTAGTTTTTAGTAGGTGTAAACACTTTGGTCGCCTGTACGAGTAGGTACCTTTCTAAGGAAATCAATCGAGTCAACTCAGTCGTGATAGTTTTTCTTTTAAAATCGTGGTATTATTAAACGTATTTTCAGATTTTTATTACCTTGTAGTTCTGGCTGTGGGGGACACGCAATTCTAGCGAAAACGATACTTGATGAAACGACGTGTCGTAGACGTTTTCTCAAATCCAAAAAAATATAATAACATGCAGGGTACAGTCACCAGTGGTCAGCCAGAACCATTAGTTGACCTTAAATGTGTGCGAAGAGTGGAAAATATATTTTTCGTACTCTTCCCACTCATATAAAGTATACGCAGAGGCCGACTACAGGTCTCAGGCTGACCACTGGTGACTTTACCCTACATTTTGTTTTTTAAGAGCTATTCAATGACACATCACTTTGATGTTTCAATGTAAAAAAAAAACACCAGTAGGTTTTATTTATTCATAATTGTGCTAAGTTGCCAGGGAATAATAAATAGGTACAGTCAAGTTCAAAAATAGGTATCAAAAGAATCCTCCCATAAATATGTTACGAAGTTCTTATTACACTGGAATCTTCTCCAATATTTTTACACTTGACTGTACTTAACCCCTTGTCTTAATTTGTTTCTAATTTGTGCAGGAAGGTTAATTGAATGTCTCTAAAAGTCACAATGTCACACGAATTGACCTAGTCCCAAACTAAGCTCTACGCTTATAGGAGAGATATCTTCGTAGGCAGGGTCACTACCACCTAGGCCAAAGCTTCGTCAATATACTCCGCTAATTTTAAGTTTCTCTTCTAAGCTTATTGTATGCTATTATTTAGTTATAATCAGTGAACCCACTATTAAGGCTTGAAGGCTGACTGCTTGACGTGGGCGTTAGCCTACGACACACAAATTACGAAAAATGACATGTCCCCTAACTATTTATAGAAACTGCGGCCGTGTCAAATCGATGATTATTAATTGCGATCATTATAGTTACAATCTTTGCGGTGACTTGAATGTCGCAAGCTTTGGGTTCTGCGGTTTCGGTTAAACGTTGGTTTGGGTTTCGGTTCCCCGTGTGGTTGCCGGGTTAGAATAGTACCACTTAGGGCATGCGGTACCGGTACCATTCCCGGAACCGGGACTAAGATTTCCGGTACTAAGTCGGAACCGGGAATTCCCGGGATTTCGGTACTTTTCGGTACTGAGTAAATTATTTGTATTTTTTTTTATTTAATGGTATTTTTTTTTAATAAGACACCAGTAATAAGACACTTGACTTTAACAAAAAATTGCACTTTAAAGCTTAATATTTCATAAACGGATGCCTTAATCAAAAAAGTGTATCCACAAAAGAACTATCCAACGACACCCAAGTTTACTATAGGGTAGACTAAAAAAAATACATCCGACGTTACGTGTAGGGGAGAAAAACTATTTTTTTTTTTATTCAAGATTATATTTTACCTCTGTGTTAACGTTACTGATATGTATATTCATGCCAAATTACAGCTTTCTAGTACCTACTAAGAATCTCTGAGCTAGGCTGCTGACATGGCGAAACTATACGGGTTCCTAGTTTGACTACGGAACCCTAAAAACGCCCAACGTAATGTGATAATGTTTCTCCCCTATAAAACCTAGTCCCATTTTTATGATTGTTAAATATCTTGTAGATATTATTATAATTAAAAACTAGGTCTTTGATTTGGGGGGTGAGAAACGATATCGACGCTTGAAAGGCGAAATCATCTAAGCGACATTTTTTAAGGACTTAGAGTTAAATATATTTTCGGAATGTGTAAACTTTACTGGTTTCGAAATATATACTAACTTAATGTCGTAAAAAATGTCGCTTAGATAATTTCACCTTTCAAGCGTCGATATGGCCTTGGGCTAAATTAGTCGGTATGGATATTTTTGTCATTTACACACACACATAAACTCACGCCTTCATTCCCAGAGTGGGGTAGGCAGAGCTAAAGAATTACCAACAAGTCCTAAAACTTCTTGATAATTCTGTAACCAAATTTTGCACAAGTAGGCTAAGATGTTTCCCAGTGTATTAGTGACAGGTGGCAAGCCCATCGCCTAACAGTACTGCAAGCCTTTATTCCCTTAGTCGCCTCTTACGACACCCACGGGAAGACATGGAGTGGTACTATTCTAACCCGGCAACCACACGGGTTAAATTTTTGTCATTTCATAATAATAATAAATGTTTTTATTCAGATAACTAGATCCAGGTGTTAGTACATACAATATTTACATCTAAGTTAGACAGTGCAAAAACAGAAAAATAATACCTACTTAACTATACTTAGCCTACCGACTACCGGTTTCTCTTCAACCAAGTATTGGTGACTATTTGGTTGAGGTGTTTGAGGATGGGAGAATCATATTTGTCCTCAAACACGTTTATAAGGGAGTGGGGACTGCCGCGCGTTCTCTGCAACAGTGAAGCGGTCTTTTTACGCACGACGGCGTGGAAGCCGTCGGTGCGCGCCTCCGCGAACATTAAGGTGGGTACAGACTGGTGAAACGTAACATGCAATGTGTCATGAATTCACCGTACACATTGCTGCAATGTATCATGAAAGGTAACACACTTTGTACGGTGAATTCTTTCATTGCATGACACATTGCATGTTACGTTTCACTAGTCTGTACCCACCTTTAGTGATGCGCTGCAGAAGCGGGGCAGGCCCGAGAACGCCCTGAAACCGTTGTTATATTGGACGCGCACGGCGCTCAGCGACTTTTGAGTATAGTTGACCCATAGGCTGCTCGTGTAAAAACTCTGACAATACGCCTTAAATAGGGTGATTTTGACAAGGTACATAAATGATCACTTATTTATGATGTTGACTGTACATAGATAAGAAACACAAATATTTGCCCTGACCGCGACCTATAGCTTCGTAGGCAGGGCAATACCAAAAAGACTAACTGTGTCATCAATAAAAATCTACATATATTTCCTAGCCCAAACACTAATTTATTTGCTAATAGCAATTTAATCTGTCGTATCTAAACGCTGTTTATTATTTGCATCGTAAACTTAAAGTGGTCCCCCAATTAATCGTTTTGACATCGTCAATTTTTTTGCGGTTAGCAGGTCAGGTCCCGTACCAAACACACGTGCAACAGTTATTTGCACGGAAAAAGGTTAATTACAATTGTAATTAACAAAACTTGCGAAATACTTTTTTGCAAATTAAATAGGCCAAGTTGGATTTGTTACAATTAAATTGAAAGATTAAAATTTAGTACGTTTTTCATGTACTTTAACCCAAATAAACTAAACTTTGACGACTGCAGTCTAGTCTAGTCTAGTCACCTACGAAGCTAGCGGTTACGGGTTCGATACCTGGTACCTATACAACTTAAAATCCCGATTTGATAACGGTTGAATACAGGTACTAAAGATAAAAGATGTTTATTCAGTAAGTAGGCCGCACGGGCACTTTTACACGTCAAAAATCTACCAGTCTAGTAATCTACTTATTTGGTATTCCCTTATTTCACTGCTACGATTAAGTATGATTTTGATTACTAATGAGAAATGATATCGAGGTACATACCCCATACATCAATGATCGCTTTAAGCTGTCAAAACTTGACAAGTTCTAGGCAATGCAAGCGTCAGAGAGATTCATAGCTAAGTTTTAAGAGATTACCAGGGGGGTTATTATGACATAGCTATGCAGTTCATTTTACGGCGAGTGTAAAGGACGGAGCTAGTTATATAGCTCTGTCCTTTTCTCTCAGCGTAAACTGAACTGCATAGTTATGTCATAACCTCTTAAGACCCAATACCTATTTTAGTAACATTATAATTTCAACCTTGTTGAATTTAACTCTAGGGTGCCTTTTATGTTTAAGCGGCTGCTACACGGTTAGCAACCGAGCCTCCAACCAAGGTGACCTTGCTGGTTTGCAGCCGTGTAGAAGGATGTTTGCAACCAAATTTCGTTTGACCTTTCTTTGCCCTTGGTTGACGGGCGTGCGCTGACAACCGCGGTTGGATGCCGCCGTTGTAAACCGTGTAGACGCTTGTTGCCAACCAACCAAGGGCAGTTGTGTCTCTGCAGGCAAAGAGTGCGCACGGCCTCACGCAACTAGCGTTGCATATGTTTACTGATTTACTGAATTTGCAAAATAAATTTAAATAATCTATTGGATTTTGTATATATCTGAATAGACTTCAAGTTTTATGTAGAAAGATCAATGTTGACTCATATTCTTTCCTTTTTTTTTCTGTCCTCACTTGCGTACAAAAGTGCTAAAGCTACGCCAACCTTCTGAAATTTTGAAAGCCATATCGTGTGCGCTGTGCAGTCGTACGATGCGTGTTTTCTCTCCGCGAGCAGTAGACAGACTGCCTGTTGGCAACCGTGTAGACGGAAACGCAACGGCGTTAGCAGCCGAGCCTCCAACCAAGGTCACCTTGGTTGGAAGCTTGGTTGCTAACCGTGTAGCAGCCGCTTTAGTATTATGCCCTCAAGTGATAACCTGGGGACTCAGGAGGCTATTAACCCCTCAGTTCAGACTAGGGAATGCAATTTAAATCAAATCAAATCAAATCAAATCAAATTTTATTTGCGAAACAAGGGTTTAAATTGGTGTTACATTTCATCGTTATCCATCCTTATTTTGCCATAGTATGGCGTACAAATGTTTCATATGTGGTTAATAAATACACACAGACAGTCGTCACATAGACTACAGTCGTCAATTAGACATGCAAATTTTAATAAATAAAGTACATCTTAAAATCTCATTGCAAATTTGTTAACTAGTATCATTTTCAATTAACTATTTCTTATACATGTTAAAATTATTAAATTACAAACATTATCTTACAATACTATGCTAGTTAATATTATTAGTGAATAAACTCATTGACAGTGTAAAAACATTTAGCCAAGAGCCATTTTGTTAACATAGTTCGGAATGTTTTACCTTGTACCAATTTCAGCTCGGGTGGCAGTTTATTGTATATTTTGACGCACATATTATAAACCGGTTATTAACCGTTTTTGTATGAAAATAACCGGTTAAAACCGGTTAAAACCGGTCATAACCGGTTATTTGCCTTCCCTAGTGCAGACATATGAAACCACGACCCTGAAAAGCACGTAACGAATCACTTAGCTTCAATAACTTCGTAACGCATAATTATTAATTAACGAAACAATTAGCGACACATGACATTGATGATGTTCACACGGCCGACATGGCCGTTTGATCAAAAAAGCCAAAGCTCTCGCAATCGGTTGACAAGCATGAAGGCTGCATCGCTGCACGATCTGATGACGTCATACATCGTGTTTGCTGATTACCCGTGATTGTCATCAGGGATTAGGGTTGCCACTATTTAGTTTTCTAGGAATTAAGGATAAGTATTTTTGCAGGTGAGGTATTTGGCAAAACAGATAGATCGAAATTGTTGAATTGATCCATTAATTTACAGAAATACAAATTAAGTATTTTTTTGTTGTTTGGGTTACATAACTTAATTATAACCTTTTTGTTTTAGTTTGGGGCAAAGATCTTATAGCCTAGTTGTGCAAAATGTTAAAAATTATCGACATATTTTTTTTGAGGTGTTGTTAAATTCTGTAGCTCTACCTACTCCACTCTGGGAATGAAGGCGAAAGTTTATGTATGTATATGTATGTATTTTGGGGTTCTTACGAACTTCCCGCAATAATTTCTGATAAATAATAACGTGACTGTAATGTTACAATCTGACAAAAATTAAAAGGTATCTAGAAATTTCACAAAAATATCTGTAAATAGGGAATCATTACTTGAAGTATATTTCTGAAAAACTTTTCTAATTTTATCAAATTACCCAGAAATAAAATTAAGTATAAAACACCCACGTCGTTAATAAATGACACTCGTTATGGAGAAAGCCGAAACACGAAAGCAGTTATTAAATTATTGAGTTAATATATTCGACGCCCACCGACGGAAATCGTCAACTTCCGTCAACAAGGCGTTTAGGGGGAATTAATAAAACGTTTATTTCTCCTTTCAGTTTTAATCGTCGGCCCACGCTAATATAAGTAATAATTATTAGTACACAATTTTTATTAATGACGTTATTTTTTTGGTGCGATTTTGTAATGGCAAAATTGAGAAAGTTTGGACGTTTTTATAGCAAATGTTGTTCAGGTTTAAAAAAAAAAGTTATTTTAGAGTACCTAATGGAGACCTTATAAACGGTATATACTGTCAGTTTTTATTTAGAAGTACAGCTTGGCAAAAAATAGTTGAACATAGTGACAGGTAATATAACAATAATCCCAAGCGGCAATTTTTTGTTAAATACAAAACGGATCATTCTGTCAATTTATTTTTTCTTAGCTTTATTTTAGCATGACTTTCTATTTTCGTTGATTTTTATCAACAAATTATATAAATCTGGAGATTTCTTATTAATTAATACTCGATTGAGACCAATTGCAACAATAAATATTTATATTGCTTTCAATTCTGATAACCCTGTGGTCGCTGATGAGCGCCGCGGCCTTGGGTACAGTCACGAGCATTGACAAAATAATAACATTGTGGATTTGTTTAATTTCGGCGGAAAACCGTCATCGTGCGCGACATATTAAAGGTCTTCTAGAGCCCCCTGCAGAGACTACCCGAGACCTCCATTAAGCTACGGCATTTAACACAAAATATTATCGCGTTACGGAGGTACCTATATAGGCTGGCGCTTGACTATTTCTTCCTCCAAAACTGTCAACAACTGGTTCAATTTGCAAGGCACGTCTCAGCCGCATTATCCATACGCTGAATCTGGTTGCCGGAAGAACGTTGTATGTATTGTCTGTTTAATGTCTAATTAATTATTTATAAATAATGTGATTGATTAAGTTAATTTAAGGCACTATTGTATACTAGAAATACTGAAATGAAACAATAAATAAATAAAATTTAAGCATATTATGTATTTTATAATCTGGCCGTGTGCCGTGTGGCGTTTTGCCGTGTGGTTGCCGGCTTAGAATTGTGCCACTCCATGTCTTCCCGTGGAAGTCGTAGGAGGCGACTAAGGGAATAAAAGCTTGTAGTACTGTTAGGCGATGGGCTTGCTACCTGTCGCTAATATACACTATTAAACATCTTAGCCTAATTGTGCAAATTGTGGTTACAGAGTTATCAACAAGTTTTTAGAGTTGTTGGTAATTCTGTAGCTCTGCCTACCCCACTCTGGGAATGAAGGCAAGAGTTTATGTATGTGTATGTGGTTTTAGGTTGCGATTTAGTTTTGATATAGTTTGGTTAAGAGGTTTGTGAAACAAAAAACCGGGCAAGAGCATGTCTGACCATGCTCAGTGTAGGGTACCGAAGGCGTTACTATACAAAAACTACTTAAGTAACACAAAAAACAAAATGAAAAATATATGAAACTTTGAGATTATTTTTGAAGCGTGAAAATAATAGCTTTACTTCTAAAGAAAAGTTGCGATAGAGTCATAAACTAGAAAGTATACAGGCGACCGCGCGCGGCTTTGTATGGAAAAAAACACTCGCATTTCTTCTTAAAACCACGCTACATGTTAAGAAGATTGTGTGGTGAGGCTTCAATCGCGTAACTGTCAAAAATTAACATACATTTATTAACTTCAGACGATAACGTTTCTCACCCCCTTAAATCAAGTGCGATTTGATTTGAACATTTTATGGTTAGGTATTATGAAAAACTAGGTTTGTACGTTTCCGCGTTTGTTCTCTTAAATTGACTTCTCCGCGAGGTTTTGTTCTCCAAGAAAACGTACAGACCTTGTTTTATACGATATCTCCAACAACTTCAATATTCGTAGTAATTGGACTAGGTTTAAGGGGAGTGAAATGTTACCGCATTTTGTATTGAAATTTTGAAGCTTAACAATCCTCTTATACTTCTGTCATTTTTGACTCGTCGTTAAACCGATCCTTGCGTTAAAAAAACTTGAATACAATAAATATTTATTTTTTACATATTTTATATTTTCTAGCGGGCACGAGAAATACACTAAACCGATAACATTATTTTTCGGTGTATGAAGTATTTTTACGTCGAATGTAATTTAAAGTATAATATTTCACTGGAAAGTGACAGCCCTGAGACATTATTATATCAAATTAGGTATAGAAAACCTCCTACATTACTT
This sequence comes from Acleris emargana, assembly GCA_927399475.2. Taxonomy (NCBI): domain Eukaryota; kingdom Metazoa; phylum Arthropoda; class Insecta; order Lepidoptera; family Tortricidae; genus Acleris; species Acleris emargana. Next base: position 14,367,016 of record OV656853.1, on the reverse strand, counting down.
CCGTCAAATAATTCCTACAGGTTAATTAAAATGTGATTTAAATTTATCAAATTTAATATCCTCAATAAGAAACCAACAAAAGTTAGTTGAGTAACTCAAACAATAATGCAATGTGTAAATTGGCCACATGAGGGTTCTTTTACACGTCGGTACACTATGTATAGATAATTTACTTAATAATTTACCTGGAGTGTTTCATGTATGACTCAACCAGAAGTACTCATGATGAAAGCTTAAATATAGGTCGACCCATACTTTTCTCAACACCTAAACTAAAAACTAGTGCACTTCTCACCCAATCAACACCCACCCATTAAAGCTTATAGCAAACAATATTCAGTTCCAAAACCACCTTATAAATATCGGCGGTCAAACTATAAACTAACGCGTCTTCATACAAATTTTACGAATAATCTTAGACACTAGCGTAAAACACAACGGTACCGATATCTTTGTGATCTATAACAAAGTTACGAAAACGCAAACGCATCCTAACAAACGACCAAAGACAATGAGCGTAGCGCCGTGAATCATAGACAAGACCAATGTAACTTTGCACCTCGTCTACTAAGATTTCTTGGTAATGAAGTTTTAAGCTATTTTGGTGGAGGTATTTGGAAATATTTTGCTAATGGTCGAGGCCCAGTTACGAAACTTAGAGATGTATCTTAAATAGACGTTATCAATCAAATGTTTCTATCGCAATAATAAATGTAAATAGCATTATCGTCGCGATCGCTATTGTTGGATGTAAGTGCGAAATACTTTAGCTAATTTTTAGGGTTCCGTAGTCAAACTTAACCCTGAACCCTTATAGTTTCGCCATGTCCGTCCGTCCGTCCGTCCACAGCCTAGCTCAGAGACTTTTAGTACTAGAAAGCTGTTATTTAGCATGAATATACATATTAATCACGCCAAGAAAGCGGTAAAACAAAACCTGGAAAAACAATATTTTTTTTGTACCTCCCCTATACGTAATTTGGGGAGGTATTTTTTTCTCGTCGACCCCATAGTTTGGGTGGTTGATAGGTAGGTCTTTTAAAAAAATGCGAGTTTGTAAAATCAATTTTTAGATTAAGGTATCCATTTATGAAATATTGAGCTTTAAAGCGCTAATTTTTGTTAGAGTCAAATGTCCTCCCGGCTCCCCCCTACAGCCAAAACAATAAATACAAAAAATCTGAAAAATATCTTAAATGAAAGCATATATAATGAATTTAATAGGAAAACTATCACTACTAAGTAGATTTCAGTGGTTCTTGATTAACAAAAGGTTTAAATGTTTATACCTACCGAAAACTTATTTGTGGTGTTTGTAAACTGACCGCGGCAATGTCGAGGTTGTCGTGAGACCTAATTTCTTTGTAGTATACGGCTTCGGAACCCTACACTGAGCATGGTCCGACACGCTCTTGCCCGGTTTTAGTTTATAGTATAGATAGGCGATCCCTGTTGATTATGACTTATCTCTGACCTGATCTGTAACTACGTAAGATACTTACTTTCGCTCACCATTATCGGTAGCCTGCGCGTTTTCGTCAAGCTAAAGTTTTCTAGGGTACACCTGCAAGAAATCTTCAGCGAGTACTGTCTGACAGTAACTTGCAAGAAACTAGTGTAAACTGCCATTAGGCACTGCTGGAAAGTACTGTCAGACCTTTCTCGCAGTAATTTCTTGCAGACGTATTAACGCTACATTTCAAAATTTTGTATAAGATCGACCGTTTCGAAATCATGGCGATGTTTGACAGAACAGACTGAAGCTGTCAAACGTTTGATAAAAAAATATAGGTCTTAAGCCGACTACAACCCAAATTTCATGCTACTTCTTAACATACAGCTTTAACATAATATTGAAAGATTGTCTTAATATTAATCTGACTATAGTAGACCACTATTTATTTGTCACATTTATAATATTATGTCAGTTATTTTTTCTCATGACAACAGATTAAACTGCTAGGTCAGTAAATCACATTATTTCGGCCTTCATCTTTATTTTTAAGGCCAAATGAAAGTAAAATGGTGTTCAACGTCATTTGAATCATTATCTTAAGTGAATAATTTGTCATCTCTCATTGTTTACGTAAGGCAACGGATCATTCGACATTATTTGAATTAACCGCTACTGTGTAATAAAGACGAGTTTATTCGTCAAATAACGAAACAGATCTTTTCAACTAAGGGCATGTTTATTATATTATTAGTAATACGCTTTGCAGTTTTTTTTGTTATTATATTTTGCAAAAAAGTTTCTGTAATTGTGACTCGTATGTCACCGATTTGTATAAAAAAACTTAATGGTATTTTAAGAAGGTACAAGCATTACGCACTAAACGACTTATTTTTTTGATTTGTTTGTACGTATCATAAAAATAACTTTTGGGCCTGTGTAAGTCGTGTAAATTTGATCCATAAAATAATATCCTAACCTATCCTTACCTTTAGGTAGTAAAGTTAATGCTTGCGTCGATGTTTTTGGAATGCATTTTTTTAATAAAATATACACCCATACATACATAAATTAAATCACGCCTGTGTCCCAGTGGGGTAGGCAGAAACCACTTCTTTCCACTTGCTTTACGATCTTGACAATTTTTTTTCGCTTCTTCCACATTCATACATCGAGTCATCGAGTCATCGAGGTCCTTTTCCAGTATTTCTCCGATTTCATTCGAAAAAGTACGCCTAGGGCGCTGTCTTCCGACCCTTCCACCCACTTTATAAAATATTCTTAACAAGAAACCAAAGTAAGTAGCCAGTGTACCAACTACCGCAATGATGTGAAGCCAATTAACAAACAAAGTTCTATTGTACAAAACCATCTTGACCTTGCGACTCTCACTGCAAATGTCAAAACTTAGCGGGCGGTATGTGGCTGGCCGCTAGTGACAAAGAAAAAACAATTGCCAGTTTCGTAATGCTGTGGTCAAATGTGCATTTATATTTAAGCAATAGACATTACTTAAATATGTTACACTTGCTCGGTACTTTAGCATCAACACAGAGTAGAAGTCTGATTGACTTACGAGAATGGATTTCTGGTGTAGATAGCAACAATATTTTCAATTGGTGATACATCGACATCAGAAATCGATCCATGTTCTCTACTATCGATTTTATATATTAAATAATTTAGAATAATCATGCAAGTTAACACGATTCTTCTTATTTAAAAGATATTTTTTGTATTCACTGCTGAATGCTTTCTTCTTGCATGGAATTTAACGAAAATAATTGCTATATAAATTTTTTTATGGCTTAGGAAGGCTAACGAGCACACAGGCCACCTAATGGTAAGTGGAAACTGTGACCCATAGACATTCGCATTCACAAGACCGCAATCCTAAGACTGCAAATGCGTTGCCAACCCTGAGGACTAAGTTGGAATGCCTCTATGCTAGTCATTTCAAACCAGAACACAACAATGCAAACACTGCTGCTTGGCGGTAGGTTCATGGATAAGATGGTGGTACCAACCCGGACGAACCCCGCACAAGGTCCTCCCAACACGTGTGATATTCGTAAGACTAAGCTTTAAAATAAGTTTCATAAATACACTTATTTCCCCTTGTTTAACTTTGCGTCTTCTCCCTATAAAGTAAATGCATGTAATTTCAAATGCTGCCCTTATTAATTATTATTGGACAATTGCTTCTAATTAACAATCACTATATATAAACAGTTGGCAAAGCAACCAATATTCCTATTCATCATGTTTCACAAGTTGCTAAATCTACATAGAACAAGTGACAGTTCATGAGTCAGTCCCAAGTAAATCATAAATGGTAAGCCGCCTAGGTGGTGAACCAGCTGGTTGGTAATTTCTCAGCGACGGTATCAAGTAATGAAGCTTGAGATAAGTTAGAATTAAGTGTAGTCCTCCAGACATTAGGAGGATATTAAAATGTATAGTCTGATTTAAATAAATAAAGATGGATGGAATTGGACGCTTTTCAAATAGCTACGAATAAAGAGGGTTTACATTTTCATCCATGTTTTATATATACTCGTAAGTAGCTCTTCTTGGATAAGGCGTTAGTCCCCAACCTTAAATACATTGCACTCTGTAAGATTTCTGTGAGGTGTCTGTATTTTGTACTGATCTCTTTTCATATTCTTAAACGACTAATCATTTTTATTTTCGCTTTGGTTTATTTAAAGCCTTAATGGCGAACGATCAGTTGTGCCATCTGATGGTAAGCAGTCACCGTCGCTCATAAACGTCAGCAATGCTAGGGGTGCAGCCAAATTGCTGCCTTTCAGTGAATACCGGTGAAATTTGTAGCATAATGGCATTCTATCTAGTTCTCACTGGGGTAATGCATTTGGCGTCTTAGGATTGCAGTCTTGAGAATGCAAATGTGGGTGTCCCTCTAACAACGTTTGTCGTTTGTCCGAATTTGCATTTGCCCTAAACTGGTTTTCAGATGAGACAGGCCACTTTTTAAGTTTTCCAATTATATCTGCGATTCGGGTAGGTTAGGGTTGTATTATACAACACTAAAAAGTTTTAAAATTTAATCGGAAATGGCTTTAGAATAAACGAAAATTCGGACAAAAGATGCATTAGGACAAATGACGATTAGGGATTCCATAGGGAACCTGCAAATGTCTATGGGTCACAGATTCCATTTATAATCAGTTGGCCTGTGTGCTTTTATGTCTTCAGGTATTAAAATAATATACTCTTTTTAAGCCTCGTTTAAAGCGTAATCATAGCGCTCAGGCTGCTGAGGAAACACCGCAAATAAAAGTCCATTCCATAGTCTCGTTAATCGCTTTCCTAGGTCAAACCAGTGACATGTTCCACGTCTGTATTTCATCCAGCCGATGCAAGAGACGATAGTCAAGCCTTTATCAATGGATTCGCACGGGGACCCCATGATGCGTGGGCGCCGACGCGTCAAGTGCTGTTACAACACGGCGTGGGCGATGACTCACGGTTGTGCAAATAGATGACACTGCGCATTGGGATCGATGTCGGTGCAATATCTTTTGTTGTTTTAAGTTAAGTTGACAGTACTATGTATTTGCGCGTCGTCTGGTGTTAGAACGCTTTTATTCGATAGTTCTGTATAAAGGTCTGACAAGATGATGATGTTTTTGACGGAACGGTTAATGGCGAGAATAGAGTGATGATGGCTTGTAAAGGCAAAGATCAAATAGGCAGGTAATGCAGGGCGCATAACTGATGACCTGGAGATTTATAAGATTGACCTTAAGTTAACGGAAGACCAGCGCTGACTTTAATGCCAGCATTACTCTGTTGGGAGAGTTGGGACCATTTCGTGGCTACTTTCTTCTTGTATTTGTCAATCGGTTATTTATTATGTATGTCACGAATAAATGTTTTTATATCTTTTTTATTTTTAAGTTGATTATTTTTTAAGGAATTTAGTTTCAAGGTGTGAAGCTTATACGATTTTGCTTACGTGATTAAGCACAATTTTCATGAGCTAGACTAGCTTTCCTAAACCAACTGTATCTATAAAGCACCTAAAGGTTTTATTCCAGATCCAAAAACTCTTCTCGTCGCTGACGTTAAAATAATTATTTGCCTTTTTCACCTGGTGGGAGTGAGATCATTAACTACCTCGAAGTTTTCATTTTTCTTGGTAAAATTCAGAAGTCCTTTTCGAAAATATAGGTATTGAAGTTCAAGACTAGAAATGATGAAGACGGAAGATGCAGACGTTCACATTAAATTCAACAGCCGACCTCATTCAAAACTGACATTAACCGTAACTTTATTTGTTCCAACCGTACTCCAATTACGGCACACGCGAATAAAAATAGGCAATTTGGGCATAAATCACGACATATGACGAAACTGCACCAAAAAACGTCTCACGAACCGAGTGACCAAGGGGCACAATCAGTGGTAATAGTCTCAATCGAGTTGCGCCTCAGGACACTATTAACATTAGAGCCAAGTCAAATAAAGCGTGTACAAGATGCGTCGTTAGATCTGATGGTAGATGCTGATTACCGTGTTGTATGCTGTCGGAGTTGGTGGACAAGGATGGCAAATAAGCTAGTTCCTGTAACCTTGACTACTAGAAGTGCAGGTGCTTCAAATAAAAATTAAAAGTCTTACGAGAATTTCATAGGTTACTCAATCTATCAATCACAAACTTGGTCTATGCAAACAAGAAGCAAGTTATACAGTAGTTCAGTTTACGCTGAGATAAAAGGACAGAGCTATATAACTGCTATAGCTCTTCCCTTTACGCTCACCGTAAAGTGAACTGCATAGCGACGTCATAATAACCCATCTGATCACAGAAGAACAAGTTTCCTTCAAATTCAGTGTTAACACTTGTAAAGCGCAACCTGATATCCTTATAGGTCACGAGGAGTATGCCTTCAATGTGACTCAATCTTGACATATTTTGGTATGAAGCGTTTATCTAAAGTTGCACCTACACGGATTTTTTTTTGAGCAATTATTGTCTGCCATCATTAGCTGCCTTACTCTAATTTGGTGTAATAAAATGAGACACACAATTAATTACCTATGTAAGTAGCCGAAACATTTGAATTATTTTGGAAATGAATAATCATCGCTTGAAAATGCAATGCAATCAATATTTTGACTTTGAAAACCAACCTTTCCAAACGATCTAACTTCTAAGACTCATGATCTTAATCTAAAATGACAATTGGGATTGTTCATATTTTTTAAATTCCTCGAATTTGAAAACCATTTCGAGGAATAGAGGTTTAAAGCCGTTCTGCATTATTAAGTTTTTGAAATATTTTGCTATTTCGGACATTTTAACAAAAGTATATTTGACCTTTGTTTGACTTTCGTTTTTGGCTTGAAGCCCTCCTAGGTGTATCTTACGGTGGCGAAAACCGCTTGAAATAGTATGTTTTATTAAATTGTTACAATCACTTTTTGTCATTAGATATCATTTCATTGTTGTAATTTATTAGAAAATGCCAACCCAAATTTAAAATAATCATGTCATCCATAAAATGTCTGCTAAATAAATAAAGATATTAAAACAAAACTATTGGGTCAAATACAAAATTAATGAAATTGGTCTCTTAAAATTACCTATTCTTTCAAATTAGAATGTAAAAACCGTGAGTTATTTTTTTTGGTCTATCCCAATTTGAATGTCGAAGTAAACTTAGTCTGAGATAACCTTTCGATTTCGTTGCCCAGATCGGTCATACGAGGGCTGCCTTTTAAGTTGTGTCGTTTGAAATAAGTATAGACAATCTAATAGATTATTACCATTTATTGTTTTTCAAAGAATTCGCCGCGATATTTAATACACTTTTGCATGCGTTCAAACCAGTTTTTAAAACATTTATTCCACTCCGAAGTGGGGGTAGTCAAAATGGCCGATTTGTATGCGTCAACAGCTTCTTCGGGTGAGCTGAAACGTTGACCACGAAGACTTTGCTTAATTTTGGGGAACGTAAAAAAATCGTTAGGGCTTAAGTCAGGACTGTAAGGCGGGTGATCTAAAATTTCCACGTTTTGGGTGTTCAAAAACATCTTTGTCTGGCGGGCGGTGTGCGAACTTGCATTGTCATGGTGCAGTATCATACGACGTTCCGAGTTGTTTTTTCGAAATTCGGTGATGACTTGTGGCAAACAAACAGTGGTATACCAGTCGGCGGTAACCGTCTTGCGATCTTCTAGTACAATAGTGGCGACGTGACCACCCTTTGCCACAAACGAGGCAACCATTTTTTTTGAAGTGCTCCGAGAGCGTATGACTTTGGTCGGTTTTGGCTCGTCCTGGAAGACCCAGACAGTTGACTGCTGTTTTGAATCTGGATCGTAAGCATATATCCAAGACTCGTCACCACTAACCACATCATAAACATGTTTTGACTCTCCTTGGCTGAATCGCTTCAGAGTTTTGCGACACCAACTTACACGGGCTGTTTTTTGGTCGTCGCTAAGCAAATGTGGTATCCAACGAGAGATCAACTTTTTTACAACAAGTTCTTCGTGCAGGATTTTTTGGACAGTGGTCCCTGAAATGCCCACGGATGCCTCTATTTCACGGTATGTCACATGACGATCTTCGAGTATTAGCTGCCGCACGGCTTCGATATTCTCTTGCGTCATGGCGGTTTTTGGACGACCTTCACGAAGCTTATCACTGAGGCTAGAGTGCCCACGTAAAAATTCTAAGTACCAGCGTTCTACAGTCCTAAGACACGGTGCTGCATCACCAAACACAGATGTGATCTCCTCAAAGCACTGAAGTCGCGATAATCCCCTTTTAAAGTTGTAGAAAATTACCGCACGCAAATTTTCCTTAGACATTTCCATTTTTACAACCGACTTGTCACCTTTGAATAGACGCTGTAATAAAACTATTCGACCAATTTGAAAACATTCTTTTGTTTTCGAGTTCTAAATTCAAAAGGATGAAAATGCCATATGTTTTTTTTTTAATAATCGCGGGAGGTTGGCAAACGACACAACTTAAAAGGCAGCCCTCGTAAAGCGACACTTCCCACAGCTCCGCTCTCCGACCTTGACCTATCGCGGTCAACGCTAATGTGGTGCGCTATTGTCCGAAAACAGCTAGGAAGTCGGGTGGGTGAAGGACTTGACCGTATTAGGAGTAGTTTGAGGCGCCTGAAGAGGTGTTTAGAATTTAGAATTGTTAGGAGAACTTTTAATATTGTGATTGTTATTTTTGGCATAGGATACCCATTTTGACAGACGGCTTATTTTTTATTTTATTTTATGGCATAGGATGGCAAACGAGCACACAGGCCACCTGATGGTAAGTGGAAACTGTGACCCATAGACATTCGCATTCACAAGACCGTAATCCTAAGACTGCAAATGCGTTGCCAACCCTGAAGACTAAGATGGAATCCCTCTATGCTAGTCATTTCACCGGCTGTCTTATCCCCAAACCGGAACACAACAATGCAAATACTGCTGCTTGGCAGTAAGTTAATGGATAAGATGGTGGTACCAACCCGGACGGATCCTGCACAAGGTCCTCCCACTAGTAAATTACGAGTATGTAAATAATTGCGTTTAAAGTTGGTATGCCCTTTATTTAGACACGTGGTAGCGTGTCCAGCCGAGTTCCAGCTAACAAAACTGGCGAACAGCACCCGGGTGTAATATTACACGAACCATTTGGAGCCCATTTTGAGTTCTTGACCCCTTATACCTAGTGTTACATCCCGTTCTTTTCAACTCTGTTTGAACTCTTGACTAGATTTACAGATTGTCGGACTATTGTTATATATGGTAGGGGATCCGAATAGGAGACGACCTTCACCTAGCTGTTATTTATTCGATTAAAAATATTTTATATCCAATTTTATATGGTAAGTTATATATGGCGAATAAGTTGGCTGAAAAAAAACAGTCCAGTATATAATTAAATTAAAAATCTTGATTGAATGTATATTAGTAAGCACTGACATATAAAACATCAATCATAAAACAATCATATAAATTAGTAAGGGCAGATATTTGTGTGATGAGCGCGAATATTTGTTCCTGAGTCATGGATGTTTTCTATGTATTTAAGTATTTATTTCTCTATATAAGTATTTATATCGTTGTCTAGTACCCATAGTACAAGCCTAGAGCTTAGTTTGGGACTAGGTCAATTGGTGTGAGATTGTCCCCTGATATTTATTTATTTATTTATTTATATAAATAGGTTAGTCACTTTGAGAACCACTTAAGAGATCCACGCTCGCTTATAACGACCATATCTGGCTATTAATAGCCGTCAACAAACAATACCCAAGCAAATCTTACCAAACTGGAGACAATTGCAATACATCCATATCTAAATATAACCGCCATAGCTGTCGTTCTTTATTTGAATAAATACGATATACTGCATTGCCGTAAACTGACAGTTATCTGACAGAATGTTGGCAAGATTGACTCTAACGGTCGGTTTGGTTGTAAAATTTTAGCACTGCGCCTACGACTAGGTAAATGGTGGCATTGGGTTGAGTTTGATTCCTTTGGATACGCTGATTGACACACATTTATGGAAAGTGATTGTTTTGATGTCTTAAAGCAGTGGTAAGCATTTCAAAGCCATTGTTGGGACAACAATTTTAATGATGATTTAAAACCTTTGGTATATTAAATTGAATAGATAAACAATGGAGACCAATGACCCCTGATACTCTGATAACTATCAAATCTCTCTCTTGGATGATATCTCTTATTATGTTCCTATCGATTTCATACTGCAGCTTTCGAAGTCGAGCTTTTGGTACCGATGACGACTAAATAACGAATTTTTGCACACAGAGTGCACTCATTTATCAAATCCTCAGTAATAAACACTATAAACAACAATTAAATAAATTTATAATAAAAAAAAATTAGGGGACAATCTCACCTAAATTAGGTCTATTCCCAGTAGTTCTACTGACAGTTCTATTATTTAAAGGACCAGATAATAGAACTAGTGGGACTGATTTTTTCCCAGCTAGTTCTACTCACAACTTCATGAACGATGTATTTTCATAGCACAAAACGATTTTACTTTTAGTATACACACACGTACCTATATGTAAAATAATAATGCAACCAATTTACGATAGGTATGTCCTTTCGCGAAAAGTAGGTAAAAATCTCTACCTTTTCCGATCTCTAATTATTATTAAATGCAATTATTTCATTAACGGTTTTAATGAGACTAAATTATTTTTTAATAAAATTCCAATAGAACTGGGAAAAAATCCATCCCACTAGTTCTATTATCTGAATTCTTTTGAATAATAGAACTAGTGGGACTGATATTTTATCAATAGAACTGTCAGTAGAACTAGTGGGAAAAGACCACAAATTGACCTAGTCCCAAACTACCTCTAGGCTTGTACTATGGGTACTAGCAACGATATAAATACTTACATAGATAAATATATACTTAAATAAAAGGAAACATCTCGCTCTTCACACAAATATCTGCCCTTACCGGGATTTGAACCCAGGACCGCTAGCTTCGTAGGCAGGGTCACTACCTACTAGGCCAGCGCGTCGTCAAGTAGTCGTCAATGATATTACGTAAAAAGTTGTAAAGTTATCAGAGTTAAATACAGCTGAATCGCAATCAATATACGGGTCACAGCAGCAGCATATTTTTTCACTATTTATTCCTAAAAGTGGAAAACTACGTAAATTATATTTTAATGATAGTGTTACTCGATGAATTTTGCTACAGTCCATCTGTGTCAGTACCTGTCAGCTAATTTCAGTACTTATCGACGAACTCAGAAAGTTTAATGTAGGTTTATGCAAAACCGGTTACAGAAAACTTGGACCAACTGTCCACGTCTACTTTTAATTACAAGTCTTTCATTTTTAATCACCTACGTACGAGTATATGCAAATTAACGTCATCTGAACCTAAAGTTCGACCCTTGCATTACACTACCTTGTTTTAATTATCCGCGTTAGAATCGCTCCACCATTCGTCAAGGAGAAACGATTCCTCAGACAAACACACAGATACCTACACATGCACACACGTTAAACTTACCTATTCCACAAATTGCGTCAGTTGTTAAAAACAATGAGGCAAGAAAATCTTGACTATTGAAGCAAGACTAACATGAGCCGCCGCCGCTAGAAAAACGCCCCTGCCGCTGTAATGTCCAATAATGTCCATAGGCGGCGTGACCACTTTCCATTAAGTCTACCGTCTCGTCTGCCAGTTTGCCGGGCTTTGGCAAAAAAACATGTTGTTCCTATCTACGTAAAGTTTTTATCTACAAGCATATCATAAGTCCTCTATTATGCGTTCATAAAATGACCAGCATTATTAAAACTTTCTGGTCTGTGGTAGTAGGTTTTGGTAAGGTTACGAGTTTAAATTTGGAACAGCTGTCAAAACTCAAGAGGGTCACTATTCTAGTATTCATAGATATTAAAACAGTTATCGACTCGAAACGTCAATTCAGTAAGTTTTTTAAATATAAACTGCAAGACATTTGATCTCGAGTGACTTGAGAATAGAGATTTGTCTATGATTTTAGAAAAAACATTCGTCTTGAAGGAGAATGGAATACGACGAAGACGAATCTAACGACCCCTTACATGTTAAAATCCGTCAAGCTATTTGGGCAGCCACAAAAATAGATTTACATACATATAAACACTAGAAAAACATAAACATCTTTCTAAATCAAAATAGTCATAGATAGAGGTCAACGTATGTTTTTTATTGGTAGGGAGCAAACGACCCTGCTTTAGCCAGCGATTGAGCGAATTGTAAATTTTTCCAACATAAACAGTCTCATCTATACCTAATTTCACATGGACCGTGTAAGGTTAATCGGGGAAGTGAAACGAACAAACAAATAAACACTTTCGCATCTATTTTTCTTCTATATTTATAAATGAATCTCCGAAATGTATGTACTAGTATAACTTCCGAAAGACGCACCAAAGTGCATAATTCTTTTTTTGTTGCATTCGTTATTGTCAGGGCAAGGTTTGAATGACATAAAAAAAACACTAGGAAAATCAGAACATTGCAGCGGGGCGAAGCCATCTCAAATTCATTTTAATATTTTTACCGTTCTATTGATTTTGTCTGTCTCAAATCATATTCCTATAACTACACAATGTAGTCAAATAATAAGTCAATACCCATAGCTAAAGCACTAATGAACAATTTGCAATTTATAATGGTTTAGTTCCGTATGACTAAAACAATTGTGGGAATATTAAGTGCCATTTGCGTTGAGGAAAACTATTATTGAGTCGATAAAAACTAAAGTTGACCTCAGGGGATTGTTGAGTTTAATGCATTTTTAAAGATTGCCCTTTTAGCTTAAGCGGTATGTCCTTGTATTTGTTTTATCTAATTTGTGAAACGGCAAAGGATAATTTATATTGTTGGTTGGTTAGTGGCCCTACCTCTATAGCTAGCGGTCCCAGGTTTGATTCCCGGGATGGGAAAATATTTGTATGATAGGGATTTGTGGAAATTAAGGGGGGAGGCCTTTGCCCAGCAGAGGGACACTCAACAGGCTGATTAAAAAAAAAAAAAAATGTACTTCTCTATATAAGCTTGTTAATCCTGGTCTGGTATTTTGTATCGAGAAGAATAGAGATACATAGATATTAACATTTAACCTTAACGCGACTCCAATGGCCGCAAGAAGAATACTTAGGTTGACAAAGTCTAACAAATATTTATTAAAGGCGCCATTAAGGGCCCGTTGTTTGACCAGTAAACTCAACTAATTGTCAAAATTTGAAAAAGGAATCGAAAGTTTGACACACATCCTTGAGATTTTTCCAGCCTTTTAACGATTAGTTAGTTAAACTACTGATCAAACAACAGGCCCTTAGTATTTCCAAAATACTGAGGCCCTAGCCAAGATGCATTACGCTATCTTGCGTTTCTACCCGTTCCATTTAACAACCAATCACCTTACTAGTTAATCACGTGATAAGGGCTAGGGCCTCAAATCTTACATCTCTTACACTTGTATGTCAAATGTAACAGACGCATCCAAAATATTTTACAACTTACAACAGTTGATCGCCGTCACACTACGGTAAAAGTTCTTAAGGCACAATTCCCACTTAGTTAAAATTTTATCAAGGAAAATAACAGTACGCAGTACAGGAAACAACGGTGCATTATATACAATTTGGCACATTATTGTCGCGATATCTTTGCGGTTCTCACACGGCGGTATCCGCAGAACGGTAACGAGAGCAATGATGGCCGTAAAATTAATTTAATTTGTGGGAACTGCAGTTGAACTGCAGAAATTGGCGATGGCATGAAACATAGTTTGACAGAAGCCAACCAAGGCTGAGATTTATCCAATAAAAACCATATCGTCTTTGATATGTAATAGTACATTACTACAGAGGCCGGGACAAAAGGGGTTGCCGGCCGAAGACATATAGACGGCCGAGCAAAGCGAGGTAGCCTAGGTAAAAAAGAGGACTTTGTATGAAATTCCATTAACGACCTCTTGTTATAGCCGTGCCTGAAACGTCATACTTTGCAGCCTATTATAAGGAAAATAACATCAATATTTCATTGCATGTTTGAGAAAAGGTATTGTTTATAACTTGGCCGTCATTACTGTCAAGTAGATAAGAGCTATCAAATTGTTGATGATACGGTACCAGATCAAAGATGATAATGGTTTTCATCGCCTTAAATTTCGGTCCTGGGGGGTTATTTTGACGTAGCTAATATGCAGTTCATTTTACGTAAGAGAAAAGGACAGAGCTATATAAATGCTATAGCTCTGCTTTACGCTCACTGTTAAATGAACTTTTCTCAAACATGCTATGTAATGTCGGCGTTATGTTAGTTATTTTAGGCTTCAAAGTGCCACGTTCCCGACGGAACAACTCGAGAGAACTGTAAAGGAATTTCATACAAAATTGAAGACCTAGGCCGGGAAGTATTTTTTTTTAAATTTTAATATGGCCATGACAGCTGGTTTTACGAACAGGCTGAATAGCTGAAAATCGTTTTTTTTGTATCTGTGTGGTTCGGACCAAAAATATCCGCGTTAATGCCTATTACACAAATGTTTTTTGAGTGATGTTTTTTTTTTATTTCATTGCATATGTTTGAGAAAAGCACTATACATACCTCGCCGTGAAAAGGGGTTGCCAGCCTCGTAACTATCCGACCTCGCTTCGCTCGGCCGTCTATATGAACTCGGCCTGCAACCACCTACTTCCCGGCGTCTGTAGTAATGTACTAATATAGCTATGTCATAATATACCCATCTGGGGGGTTATTATGACGTAGCTATGCAGTTCAGATAGAGGGATGCTATACGAGCGTTACCTGTGTCACCCATTCGTTGTCCTCCATAATATAAATTAGAACGACTTGCCACACGACGCGTTGAAATACTTGCATCTCTCTTTGTTGAAATCTCAACGAAGGCAACGCTCGTGTGATATCTTTCTTTCCCACTGGGCTTCATATAAGCTACGCCATGTATACTGAAATGACAACTTCTACCTATCGGTATCAGGATGATGATATAGGGTAGATAACGACAGGTCACCGCTGATAATTCAATATCTACATTACAAAATATTACCTTTATATTACTTTTTATATATCGGTACATATAAGATGGGTGAACAATTTTTCTACTAACGTTAAGGCTACAGTTAAATCAATCACACGAGTTGCTTGAATTTGAATTATTCTGACCATTTATATGCAACTATATTAGCAAATAAAAATAACTAATAAAACTGCACAGACTAAATAAACACCCTATGGAGTAAATTCAAAACAGCCAGATTGTAAACCGTTAGCACCGTTGCGAAAACCAAATGCAAATTCGACGTTTAAATTTGTCGCGAAAGACCTGTATCATACCGGTTATAGTGACGAGACAGTATAAATTATCGATTATCGATGTTTATGGCGATACTGTTTGTACGATTTATTGTGGTTGCGTAGTTATTGCGGGTTAATTGTTTGTTGACTGTACACCTGCATTATTATTTACGATGGGAACCAAATTTGACATTTTGCAAGTGGTTTTGAGTACTGTGTGGGTTTTAAATGTTATAAAATGCAATATGCAATTTAGAGATAAGCAACTAATAAGGGTATCCATTTTAGCTTATAAGGTACGGAGCCTCTAAAAATACCTTGAAATGTCTGTAGCTGTAAGTCTTAATGGTTTTTACCTTATTTAATGACTTATGGGGTTAAATAGGGCTTCGATCCTGAGGAAACTACTGTGGCAACTTGAATTTTTCAATAATAGGTACGTCTCATTGGGAATATTCTACGACACAACTTCAGTACTTACATCTAATATATGTTTTAGAAATATATCCAAAAATTAAGTATATCCAATAACTGCAATTCAACGATTTCTATTTCGTCAATATACATATAGTAAAATACTCGATAGCACTAATAGCAGCAGCATTTACACTCGTCAGTCTATTCTAAAGCGTGCCTGCACGGTACGGCAGTTGACAGATGAATTCCCCCACCACTGACTCTGGTATACTACAAATAAATATATTTTCAAATGCAAATTGTCATTATATCAACAAAAATTAAATAATAATACTAAGCTTCACCTAAAATCAATCTCAATCTAACTAAATTAATTAAATTGTACTCCTACCCTCTTTAATAAACCGTTGCAAAATAAAATCGATGTCACTACATTGCAACAATTTGCAACATCTCTAAAAATTCTCATCCTCAATCAAGAGTCAGACTAAGTTAGTCGATGTGACAAATTCGTAATGCAGCTTATCGCAAGCCATCAAAATGCGTGTCCTCAGGCCAACTGGATGGACATGATTTTTTAGGGTTCCAAATATTCACGCAAAAACGTTTTAGTCTTGGTTCAATATTTGTTGGTGATTCGGCCGATAAAAACAGTACTTTTTTTAAATTCGAGAGACTGCATCAGCATTATAAGCGGTCGGCGAGCTGTTGCACAATAGTTCCAATTTAAGAGATCAGTGGGCTTATTATGATCATTATATACATACATTAAATCACGCCTGTTTCCCAGAGGGGTAGGCAGAGACCACTTCTTTCCACTTGCTACGATCTTGACAAATCTCTTTCGCTTCTTCCACATTCATACATCGAGTCATGCACGCACGTCGGTTTCGAGTACTTAAGATTCGGCCCTTTTCCAGTATTTCTCCGATTTGATTCGAAAATGTACGCCTAAGGCGGCCCCTTCTGACCCTTCCACCCACTTTCGATCTGTATATCTCTTTCGTCAATCTTCAATCATTTGATCATGTATATCAATGTGAATAAACGTGGATAAAACATTGGTCACTTTCTGACTACTATATAAGAGCGAGAGTGACAGATGCTGTACCCACCGTGATAAAGGCAACCATCATACGTAGGCATAGTATGGTTGCGTTTATCGCTTGACAAAATGGATGGGTGGATGTTTTATCCACATTTTGTCACGCGATAACCGCGAAGAATTGGTGAGGAATCTAGGCTACTAAATAAAAGGGATGGTCAATATTGCTCGTAGCTCCTAATAAGTGTTATCGCATACCCGCTTCTAAAAGAGAGTTTTAGTCTGGTTTGAATTAAGGTCGTGGTACACGTCAACCGTGTGGTAAAACAGAATTGTATATTTTAGCGTTCTAATCATACTGAGCCCATTATTTAGGAGAGTAAGTGTATGTCCACTGTGCCTGTAGTCGGACTGTTTATCAAGTAGGTTTCACTACGACTTAATTAAATAATAACTTGATACCATTACGTCTAGATCTCAAAACAACTTTGTTATATCATAAATAATCATAATGCCAATCTGATATTATTTTTTATGGGACCATGTCCATTTGAGACTTAATCCAATTAAAAATTAAAGCAATGTGAAATGAAGTTATGATTCGAGGCGTAACCGAACGTACCTGTTTTAATAACAGACATGAGTAATAAAATAAAATAAATAAATATCAGGGGACAATGTCACACCAATTGACCTAGTCCCAAACTAAGCTCTAGGCTTGTACTATGGGTACTAGACAACGATATAAATACTTATATAGAGAAATATATACTTAAATACATAGAAAAACATCCATGACTCAGGAACAAATATTCGCGCTCAACACACAAATATCTGCCCTTACCGGGATTTGAACCCAGGACCGCTAGCTTCGTAGGCAGGGTCACTACCAACTAGGCCAGCGCGTCGTCACAAGAACTTAAAGAGAATTATGCATATATTTTTTAAATCACATTTCTCAACAAAATTTGAAAATACCGTAATAGAAATTAGAATTAAAATCGGCCATGAAATAAGGATGACTCAAGCATTTTAAACTGCAAATTAGACAGTGATTAGACAGGAGATCCAATATACATGTGGCGTCATGTCACAGATCGGCCATTTAAACTATGTTCAATTCTATTTTGTTAGAAAGAGATAGGAACATAACTTTAGTGGCTTATATCTTGGCTATTTTCATAGCTATTCAAAAAATGATTTGTCATTTATATTTCCTATTATATGCCTATCCCCGTGTGGTTGCCGGATTAGAATAGTGCCACTCCATGTCTTCCCGTGGAAATTGTAAGAGGCGACTAAGGGAATAAAGGCTTGTAGTACTGTTAGGCGATGGGCTTGCAACCTGTCACTTATACAATGCTAAACAACTTAGCCTAGTTGTGCAAAATGTAGTTACAGAATTATCAACATTTTTTTTTACCAGTTTGTAATTCTGTAGCTCTGCCTACCCCACTCTGGGAATGAAGGCGTGAGTTTATGTATGTATGTATGTACCGTTGCATAAAAGTTTTTCTCTAATCTGAAGAAAATAATTCCCGAGGAACCATCAACATGCACACCCGACTTGCGCGCGCGCTCGTCTTTTTCATTTTTAGTTGATGTGACAAATTCGTAATGCAACGCGCGGATCCGTCGCGCCCATGAGAGATTCGGCGCAGCCTCCAAACTGTTATTGCTGACGTTAATATTATCGCATTTGACACGAACTCGTTGCCGCGGGATTGGTTGTTATTATAGATTGCCTGAGATTTTTAAGTTATAAGAGGTTAGCGGTAATTGCGTGGTAAAAGGTGCGTATCATACCAAAAATTGCGTACTGGCAATAAAAATACACCGATAGGTTCATATATATATATACCTGAATAGATATATATGTATACTATCTTTTTTCTCTAATATATAAAATTCTCGTGTCACGGCTCGACCGATTTTCGTGAAATTTAGTGCGCATATCGGTTTGGTCTGCGAATTGGACATCTATTTTTCATCCCTCTAAATGTTAATTGTGGTCCTTTAAATGTTTTTTTTTATTAGACTAGAAATAATATACATGGCAAAACAACATTTACCGGGTCAGCTAGTAATATTATAAAGAGGTAAAGTTTGTGACTTTGTAAGGGGTAGCCAATAGAAAGCGACGTTATTTGTGTCATAGGTTTTTCACAAAGTGGGCACGGGATCTAGTAGATTTATAAACACGAAACCATGACACAATACGTGAATAAGTTTTATAATAATAGGTGGCTTGGTGTTGACGACCGACGACTATTAACATAGGTACATCCATGTATTTAGTTTGATGGTGTAATCGATGCAAGTAAACATAACTGAAATATATTGGTGCAAGGGAATTAATTAATGGTGAGAAAAGGAATGATAACATGGTCTCTTAGATATGTTTAAGTTTTTAATGAGTCTACCTATTAAAAGTAGATATTTTAAAATCCTATAACAAAGTAGATAAAACTGAATTTAAGAGTGCTATTCAATGTATTTTAATGACGTGGGTTAATTTACAAGTAGGTTTACGTTCCCTTCAGTAAAAGAAAATACAAAATATATTTCTATAATTTGACAAGCTATCGTAATGTCAACGTTATGATATGTATCTTATATATACTTGACAGTAATGACAGCCAAGTTAAAAACAATACGTTAACATGTTAAAAGCAATATGGTTTTACCGAGTAGAATAGATCCCCTGTACAGCCTCTGTATCTCGTAGTTAGTGAATTCACCAATGAAATAGCATTGCCATTTTCCGCTAACTCTCATCACGTGCACCTCGCTATAAAAATCGACTCTCCCACGGCTATTACAGCGAGTGCTTTATTCGAGTGCTAATTGCGTCGTGTTTTTGCCCATATCCACTGTTTTATGATAATGTACCTTAATTTGTATTGTTTCTTGTTGAAATTTCTTTAGCTAAATTGATCAGTTTTTACCTTATCGAATTGGGTGGGTGATTGAACGTCACTGACAAGGAAATCGATTTGTTTTAATGCGATAAAATTATTACCATTTGATTAGCAATGGGTAAAGCTGACCGTGTTTTGATAGATCGATTGTCGTTATATTGCCTACTATTATTTAACTTTGTGTTGTAAAAATCCGTTAGATCAATCATGTGATATTAAGTATGTCAAACTGATATTTTAAGAGAACTCATAAGTTAGCGAGAGGGAATACGAGATTCTAAAAGTTCTAATAGAACTTGATGATATAAAAGATCGAACTTTTTTTTTATGGCATAGGTAGGCAAACGAGCACACAGGCCACCTGATGGTAAGTGGAAACTGTGACCCATAGACATTCGCAATCACAAGACCGCAGACTGCAAATGCACTGCCAACCCTGAGGACCAAGATGGAATGCCTCTATGCTAGTCATTTCACCGGCTGTCTTATCCCCAAACCGGAACACATCAATGCAAACACTGCTGCTTGGCGGTAGGTTAATGGATAAGATGGTGGTACCAACCCGGACGGACCCTGCACAAGGTCCTCCCACAAGTAACTCAAGCGAGATATAATTTAAAAAAAAAACAGTTAGGGAAATGGTTTTGCGTAGCAGTCTGTGGTGAGCGAGAATAATTCGTTCGTTATATATTCGTTTATGGTCGATCGTTTCATCTGTCATGTTTTTATATGCAAAAAAGGTATAGGAATAATGATTGTCAGTTTTATTTTTGGTTTAAAATAGAATCCAAAAGATTAGATTTATTACTTGATTTAACAGCCTGACAGACTGATTTTAATGTCTATATTAGTAAAAAGGTTAACAATGCAAAATATAACTTAGATGATGTAATACCTCTGTAATACATATCGCACGTTAAATCCAAGAGTGACGCTATGCAAAAAACGCATTTATACAAAATTTAATTCTTTTTAACCGCAATAATGTCATTAATCTAATATGTAGTTTTATTCATAATTTAATGTCACTGTTGTATTTAACGTACGATATAAATAAATATCAGGAGACAATGTCACACCAATTGACCTAGTCCCAATTTAAGCTCTAGGCTTGTATTATGGGTACTAGACAACGATATAAATACTTATATAGAGAAATATATACTTAAATACATAGTAAACATCCATGACTCAGGAACAAATATTCGCGCTCATCACACAAATATCCGCCCTTACCGGGATATATTATGTATATCCTAAAATACTTAGAAAAAGCTATGTATAAAAAGCCCAGACGTTACGAGCGGGTCAAACCTGCTTAGTTAGCCAGTAAAACTACTATAGGAGTCATAATACGTCTTTGTCATTTTCATTGCTTAATAATACAGCCTCCAATTTGTGATCAAACGTGACATGAACACTTGAACAGTCGATCATTTAATATGTTTAGCAATAGAACTCAGTCGTTTTCAATGTAACCGGTTGTTGGTAATCATTAGAACTTTATAGTTCACATAATAGTTTGCAATTAACTAGGATAAGGTGCTAAGGCACTTCAGCCATCGCCAGCGAGGAAGCGATTAGCTATCGACTATTTTCTCGCTCAAACACGAACAAAAGATAAAGATCCAGTGTCAAAAAAGAGACACATATATTAATAGTTCATTGCTGGCTGTTTACACTGTCGCCGGCGAGAACTGTCTCTCCTTTATGTCGAACAAATCATATAGATCCCGTGTGAACAGAAGAGTCATATACTATAGTTGATCGCTGGATGTTCACGCTGCTGGCAAGTAGTCTCTCCCCACCAGTTTGTCGAACAGTACATATAGATCCCGTGTCAATAAAAGAGTCATAGTTATATTAGTAGTTGAGCGCTCCGTCTACTCGCTTCTGGCTCATCGGCGATGGGACTAGGTACTTAAACGCGATACAGAGACATTTTTCAGATAGTTAACTCGATCCTTTTTCGAACTTGTTAATGAAAAACGTCCCTTAAGCCATAAATAAACACAGTGGATGGAAGAGGAGGCGGCGCAATGAGGCGCGTTCCCATAGACTGCCAATGCACTGCCAACCCTGAAGACTAAGATGGAATGTCTCTATGCTAGTCATTTCACCGGCTGTCTTATCCCCAAACCGGAACACAACAATGCGAACACGGTTTGGCGGTAGGTTAATAGATAAGATGGTGGCAGCGATCTGGACGGACCCTGCACAAGGTCCTACCACCCGCAGGCTAGATAGGCAGGGTAAGCAGGCTTTCCTTGTATGGGAATTTCTTACGCTCTCAGTGCGTTTGCGACTTAAACGACGACTTAATCATCATTAAGTGACTCTAAATGCGATTTAAGTGCTTAACATTATCATTCATTGGTACCCGTCTCTAAAACATTGGCACAACACTGAAAACAAGCAGTATGTTTAACCGAAAAAAACATGAAAATTCACTGCACTGCATTCTATATGAGCCTAACTGTCGAAACGGTCGTTAGGTAGTTACAGGGCCGAGATCCTAGGCGGACCTTCCATAAAACATTTTACTTAAAAACAATGGCCGAATTAAAAACAATACCATAACAGATCAAAGTCGGTATGGTGTTTTAGAATGGAGTCCCTGGTCCAAAAACAGTTAGAGCTTGCGGCAACGGCATTTTACCGCCTTACATTACTTACCATTTTACAGCCAATTAGAATCTGTTTCTAATACGCTGGTAAACACCTTAGCCTATTTGTGCAAAATGTTCCCTCTCCGGGAACGAAGGCGTGAGTTTGTGTATGTATGTATGTATGTATGTCGTTACAGAATTATATTTTTTTGTAATTCTGTAGCTCTGCCTACCCCGCTCTGGGATTACAGGCGTAAAGGTATGTATGTACCTATATAGAATATGTTTATCATTGTAAATATTGTTAAAATTAAAGCGTAACGTATTTTTTTTGTATTTTACTGTTTTCCATACTTTTCGTGATCAGTTAGTTATTTTAAGTATTTTTTGCTCTACTGTGTGTAGTAGGCAATTTTTTTTTGTGAAATTTTTTACCCTCACAATAGCCCATTAACTGCTAGATAAACCAAGTTAATTTCCAAAACCTTTCCAACACAAAGGACAACTAATAAAATAGAAAAGAAACGGCCAGTCGACACTTAAGTCCCTCGGCAAAGGGCTCACTCAGTATTCTTCGCGACCCCTGGACTGAGGGAAAAGGGCAAACACTTGAGGCGGAGGACCCAAATAGGGAAAGTATTGAGTCGCGAAATAAAATAAGGGTAAAAGAGTAGGTGAATTTGTGCTGCAGTTGGGGTGTCTATAGAGTAGTTTTATTTGTTAATGTGACAAAAAAAAAATGCTGCCTTTCGATTCGGTTTTTTGCAAGGATCAAATATCTATGGGATCAACTGCGATTCGAGCATTGCAAAAGTCAGAAATGGAAGTCGAAGTTCTTACTCAGTAATTGGTAATTTCGGTAGTGAAAAACTGCATTTAAGTATAAAGTTGCCAAACGATTCATTTTGAATTTAAGTGCAGCGATTCTGAGGCCTTAGACAAGATGCATTCGGCGTTCGTTATCGTTATATGTATAGGGTTGACGCAAGCTGTCAGACGGTCGCGTTCAGCGCCTGCGACAATTTCATATATTTTGACAGTTTTCGAAAATAATTTACGTAAGCAATAAGCACCTTATCTAACCTTACAGATAATACTTACCAACGAATTTACAATTCGATGAACAAAACACTCAAAGCATCGAAATGTTGAGATCTCATAATCCTACTTACTAGGTATTATAAATGCACGCTACAACGCCTAATTTTTTTTCTACTAGGCGATATAGTAAATTTCGACTAGACTATTGTTTTAATTCAAGAAAGAGATTTAGTTTGACGCTTGTCGATAAGTATTAAAAAATATTTCTTCATAACGCATTAGTAAACAGACAACACCGGCTGCCAAGAACATACTGTTTTTATAATAAGTTCTTTAACCCATCGACTTACCACGAAGACGTAGATAAAGTTACTTTAAATGTATATAAAAAACCTAACTGTATTAGACAACTTCTTTTATAACGTTAAATACTCTCTAAGGTTAAGTTTTCCAGCTTAAAAAAGCATAATAATAGATATCCGGCGGTATTAACAGCTCTATATCTGTCCGAAAGGACACGAGGGCGACCACAGGTGCCGGACGCCGAACTTTCCAAATATTTGCTCCCGCGGCTTCTCCTGGATTTCCCCTAAACGCCACTAACGATAACCGTACAATTTATTTAACAGAGCGGATCAAGTATGCTTTGACAAAACAAAAAGGGAAAGAAGTTTGCGAACATTGAAATATTTGCGTGGGATCAAAGGTGTATTCGCTGTAGCCGGTGTGGTGGGGCGGCTCGTGTCGTTAGCGTTCTGATGAGTTTGAAATTAGAACAAGCGATGCGACGACTCAAATTTGGGGTTCATATTTACATACATACATACACATACCTTCACGCCTTCATTCCCAGAATGGGGTAGGCAGAGCAACATAATTACCAACAACTCTAAAAACTTGTTGATAACTCTGTAACCACAATTGGGATTGTTCATATTTTTTAAATAACTCTGATTTGAAAACCATTTCGAGTTATGGGGTTTTGAAGCCGTTCTGCATTATTATATTTTTGAAATATTTATCTATTTCGGACATTTTGACAAAAGTATACCTATTTGATCTTTGTTTGACTTTCGTTTTTGGCTTAACCTTTTGAACGCCGTACGTCAAATACAAAATGCGTCTCTCACACGCCAAACATGTTTGCTATGCTAAGCAAATTACAACTTAATCCATACGAAACAAAGTCTCTTTTAATCTTTTACTTGTGTCGGCTGTGGCCGTCGGTGGCGTCAGTGGCACGGCTTTCCGTTGTCGGCCACAGCCTACTGTGGCGTTCAAAAGGTTAAAGCCACCTTACGTATCTTATCTTATCGTATCTTACGGGTTAGGAAAAAACCGCTTGAAATAGTATGTTTTATTACACTATTCCAAACACTTTTTATCATTAGATTTCATTTAATTTTTGTAATTTATTAGAAAATGCTAACTCAAATTTAAAATAATCATGTCAACCATTAAATGTCTGCTGAATAAATAAAGATATTAAACCAAAAGTATTGGGTAAAATACAAAATTAATGAAATTGGTATCTTAAAATTACCTATTCTGTCGAATTTGAATGTAAAAACCGTGAGTTATTTTTTTTGGGCTATCCCAATTTGCTAAAGCAAAAGCAAAAGGCTAAGATGTTTAACAGTGTATATTAGTGACAGGTAGCATGGGTTCATTTTTAATTTAAATCAGGGCTGGTATTCTTCTTGAGTGGAGACCGCGAATCGGCAAACGTAGTGTAGGACGCCCTCAGACTAGGTGGAGTGACGATCTTCGCAAGGTGGCTGGCAAGAGCTGGATGAGAGTGGCCACGAATCGTGCTCGTTGGCGTGCAATGGGAGAGGCCTATGTCCAGCAGTGGACTAATATAGGCTGATGATGATGATGATGATGGTATTCTAGGCGGTAAAAACGATATCGTAGTACTTCTTCTCTTGAATGGCAGCCACTAGGCTTGTGCCAATGTCAGTTGCGTCAGTGATGGTCGGTTGTCAAAGATTCTGCCTAGAGTCATCAGTCAAATGAAAACAGCAAGGTAGAGAGATGAGATATCGTAGTTAACCTGTTATGGTATTGTTACGACATCAGCCGCCATTATTATTATTATTTATTATTTACTAGCCAATATAGTGTCCCACTGCTGGGCAAAGGCCTCTTCCCTTGATTTCCACACCTCTCTCTGTGGCAATCTTCGGCCAATCTTTCAGAAAAACGTCCAAGTCATCCCGCCATCTCCGCTTGGGTCTGCCTCGCCGTCTGTAGCCGTCCTGGGGGACCCACCAAGTTGCTGCATTGGCCCACCTCTGTGGGTGCATGCGACAAACATGCCCGGCCCAGGACCACTTAGCTGGGCAGTCTTTTTCCCAACATCGGCTTTGCCGCCATTACTCTGAAGTAAATAAGAGCTATCAAATCAGTGACAATACGATAACAGCTCAAACGCGATATGGTTTTTACCGTCCTGCATAAAGACCCTGATGCGTTATTTTATTATGGCATAGCTATGCAGTTCATTTTACGGTGAGCGTAAAGGACAGAGCTATAGCAGTTATATAGCTCTGTCCTTTTATCTCAGCGTAAAATGAACTGCAAATGTTTGTAATTTGTGATTAAACGATAGATAAATTTGATGGATGATTAATATCATACTGTGTGAAGCAAAAAGAAGGGTAGAATGTACCATGTATACGTTTATTTAAGTATTTTTTAGGTATATGTTTTTATTATGCTTAGGATACACATCAAAAATAATTATAGAAAGACAGCACCCTTTTTGAATTTTTTTACCTTACATAAAACATAGATAAGTAAACACCAGGTATTTGTGCGACTTATTACCAATTTTACCAAACGGTGTGAAATGCTAACCAATGTCCGCTTTCCGGTTCGGGGAACTACGGTTCCCTTCGCTCTGTTCAAGGTTCAAGATCGAGTCCTATTTGAATCGATCTGACTATCAAAGTTTAAATAATCAGTTGTTTAAACCCTCGGACGTCATACTTCATACTAAATATATAATACTCTAAAATCGCCGACGCTCCAGGTATTATTACTACTATTCCTACTTTCCAAAAAACCTCGCTATTGTATCTTTGGTTGAGATATTTTACGTGATATACAAAATTATTCTTGATTTTTGGAACGCCTCGTACTTCCTTAATTTTCATACACAAATATCTCTATTAACGTCTCATAAACTAAATAATCCCTGCATATTTCAAGTAACGAAGCATATAACTACACAGACGGTTAATTAATCTTATGATGTTAACTACAAAGCTTTCTTGGAGACGGTTGTGACCTGCCCCGGGCGATGGATTCTGCCTGGCTGCGTCACAGAGTAACGAGTCCAGAGGGGACAAAGTAGCTTTTTACCGAGAAGAAACTTTCTTAATACATTCAGTGCCAACTATCGAGTAGTCAGGTCTTCTGGGCCGAGATTCTAGACGGTAAAAACCGTATCTTTGGCCGGTTATCGTTTTGTCAACGTTTTGATAGCTCTTATTTACTTGACAGTAATGACGGCCAAGTTAAATCAATACCATGACAGATCAAAGACGATAGTTATGGTTTTTACCGCCTATAATAGAGGCCCCACTCGTAGCAGATTTACGACGGGAAAATGCTACAGCGTAGCACTCGTAGCATTGCTACCACTTAATGTGTTAAATCGTGAAAGTTTCCT
The DNA here is from genome assembly GCA_927399475.2 of Acleris emargana. NCBI lineage: Eukaryota > Metazoa > Arthropoda > Insecta > Lepidoptera > Tortricidae > Acleris > Acleris emargana. The sequence continues at coordinate 14,339,984 of OV656853.1, read as the reverse complement.
ATGGTAAATTCTTGGTAACTTCTGAGAATATTCTTAATTTTTCTTTATTACTTCTCAATGCAGTCAAATGTTTTCCAGAATATATTACATTTGAGCAATTTTCTTAATTGACAACAATTCATTTTGTGCTAAGGTAGTAAAATAAAATACCGTTTCTAGATTTTACACTGCTGATTACAGTAAAAATATCTTTGGATTTTTTTATGCAGTAGTTTTTTTATATTTAGGAAAAACAGTAAAAAAAGTTGGATTGTGAATGTTAGGAATACACTTATAGTGCCCTTAGCAGGGCTCGGAAAACGGTATTTTTTTCGAAACGGTTTCGTCTTAAATGCCTAAGGAACGATTTGTTTCGGTTTCGTTCGCAAATAACGTTATAGAAAACGTTTTTGAACAAGAACGAAATTGAAATCGTTTTTGATCCATATAACGTTTTTAACCGTTTTTTTCCCATTTGCTGGGTTCGGTAGGAATACTACAAATATCATCCAGTCAGTTAGTATTTAGCAGCCACACGACGCGGTTTTCTTTGCTTGTTTCTTTAGAGCTTAGATTATTATTGGACACATCATGTCAGCCGAAAAACGTCCACTGCTGGACATAGGCCTCCCCCAAGGCTCTCCACTCAGACCGGTCTTGTGCTTTTCGCATCCACCGCTTTCCCGTGATCCTCGATCCTCCATCTTGTTGGAGGCCTACCCACAGCTCGTGTCCCGGTCCGCGGACGCCACTCAAGAACCTTCTGACCCCATCCGCCATCAGTCCTGCGTGCGATGTGCCCCGCCCACTGCCACTTCAGTTTAGCTATTCTTCGGGCTATGTCGGTAACCTTAGTTCTCCTGCGAGAAACCCCGAGCATAGCCCTCTCCATAGCCCTCTGAGTGACCTTGAGCTTTCTTATGAGGCCCATCGTTAGCGCCCACGTCTCGGATCCGTAAGTCATCTCTGGCAACACACACTGGTCAAAGACTTTTGACTTCAAACACTGCGGTAATTTGGACGAAAAGGTGCTGCGAAGCTTCCCGAACGCTGCCCAGCCGAGTCGGATTCGACGAGTGACCTCTTTCTCAAAGTTGGACCTACCAAACTGGACCGTTTGTCCCAGGTAAATATAGTCGTCAACAACTTCGAGCGCAGAGCCTCCGACTATCACGGGAGTTGGCGCGACATGGACGTTGGACATGACTTTCGTCTTGTCCATGTTTATTCTCAAGCCAACTCGGTCGGAAACTCTACTGAGGTCAGCGAGCATTGCACTGAAGTCCTCCATGGTCTCAGCCATGACTACGATATCGTCAGCGAATCAAAGGTGAGTGATGTACTCACCATTTACGTTGATGCCTCGTCCTTTCCAGTCCAGAACCTTACAAGCATCCTCCAATGAAGCGGTGAACAGCTTCGGAGAGATCACATCTCCTTGTCTGACTCCCCGCTGCAGGGGAATAGGCTTCGTGCTCCGGTCCTGTAGTCGGACGGACATAGTGGCGTTTTCGTACAGACACTTCAACACTTCGATATATCGGTAGTCAACTTGGCACCGCTGGAGAGACTGCAGCACAGCCCATGTCTCGATCGAATCAAAGGCTTTCTCGTAGTCCACAAATGCAAGGCAAAGGGGGAGGTTATACTCTTCGGTCTTCTGTATAACCTGCCGCAACGCATGTATGTGGTGTACGGTACTATAGCCTTTTCGGAAACCGGCTTGTTCGGGAGGCTGGAAATCGTCAAACCTGCGCGCGAGACGATTTGTGATGACCCTCAAAAACAGCTTGTAAACATGGCTCAGAAGTGAGATGGGTCTATAGTTCTTCAACAAAGATTTGTCACCTTTCTTGAAGAAGAGAACCACCACACCTCTGTTCCATGCTCTCGGCGTTCTCCCTTCGTGGAGGACGGAGCTGAACAGCGTCTGAAGGCCCCTAAGGATGGGTTTACCACCCGCCTTCAGGAGTTCGGCTGTAATTCCATCCTCACCTGGGGCTTTGCCATTCTTAAGCTGTTTGAGGGCCATACTAATCTCGTACAGGCTGACGTCGGGGAGATCTTCGGTATAGTGTCGGGTTAATCTAGCCCTCGGATCTTTAGCTAGATTTTCGACGGGTGTTCGGGTTGTCGTGTACAGCTGTCCATAAAACGTCTCAACTTCCGCCAATAGCTCAGGTTTGGATGAAATGACTCTGCCGTCGTCGGTCTTCAGCTTCACCAATTGGCTTTGGCCAACAGACAGATCCCTGGCAAACACCTTAGAGCCTCTGTTGCGCTCAATAGCCTCTTCAATACTTTTAGTATTGAATCGGCGTATATCACGCTTCAGAGATTTCGAGATCTGATTGTTGAGCTCCCGATAGCGACTAGCGTCATCAGAGGACTGCAGAATCATTTCGTGCCTCACCTCCATGAGCCTAAGAGTGGAGTCCGAGAGCTTCCTGGTTTTTGTACGGCGGATCTTGAAGAACTTAGACCCGACCGTTTGGACAGCTTCCACAAATCCGTCGTTGTAATCGTCCACGTCGCTACCAAGGCACTCGAAACGGTTTTGAAGTTCGAGCTGAAAGCTCTCGGGGTTTTGGAGCTGAGCGGGTGCCGGGTGGAGCGTAGACTTCATCAGTCGAGACCTTTCAAGCTTGAACTGAATATTCAATGAGCCTCGTACCATACGGTGATCACTCCCGGTTTTAACCGCACTGATCACGGAGACATCATTGAATATGTGCTTTTTCGTCGTCATGATAAAGTCTATCTTATTCCTCGTTACACCATCAGGGCTCATCCAGGTCCACTTCCTATGCTCACGTTTTCTGAAGAAGGAGTTCATCATATAGAGTCCCTCCTTCTCCATAAAACTGGCCAGTAGGTGGCCCCGGTGATTCCTATGCCCCACTCAAAACTTCCCCACTCTCTGCTCTTCACCGTCTCGTTTGCCCAGCTTTGCGTTGAAGTCCCCCATAACAACCGTGAAGTGAAATTTGGAGCTATGCATGGCTCTGGAAATATCCTCATACTTAGCCTCCTCCTCATCGTCGGAGTGTGTCGAGGTCGGAGCATATATCGTTGGGACATTCTGAGTACAAGGCACGCTACCCTGCTCGACACGCTCTCAATCTTCACCACGTTGTTCACGAGGGACTTGTGGACGATAAACCCGACACCTCCCTGGGACTGGTGGTCGCCCTCCCGGAAATAGAGCAAGTTACCGGACTTCAGGGTTATCATGTCCTCTCCCTCTCTACGGACTTCTGACAACCCTATGATTCCCCATCGTAACCTGCTCAATTCCTCCTCCAGTTCCAGCAACTTTTCGTCGGTCCGCAATGTTCGGCAGTTGTATGTTGCCAGGGCCAAAGGTCGTCATTTCTGGTAGCCGGGTCTCTGCCGGAGATTACCTGAAGCACTCCCTGCCCCGCCGTTTCCATGGCCGCTACCGGAGCCAGGAATAGCGGGGCCGCCGGGGACGAGGGGTCTGGGCTGTTGTTGTACATTCATAATAATTGGTTTGATCTAGAACCGTTGGGGGGAAAAATGCTGTAGTCGCGACGCTTGGCAGGCGGGTTGGCGACCGCAGTTATACCATGTAGTCCGCGGAGGACGCTGCTGCCCATCCTTCCAAAAAAGGACCACCACTCACTAATTAAATAATCACTCACAATCACAAGTCGCACAAAACGACAACGACACGCATCGGGATGAAAGATGAAATGAAAATGCAATCAAAACACGGTAGGGTCGGTAGGGCAGATCTAAGGGCCGGTACAGACGGACAGCATTTCAACTGCAACCCAGCTGCTAAGTGGCAGTTCCAGGGCTGTTCTGATGCAGTTGGTGCAACTGCATCGAAACTGCAAACCCATTGTGCAGTCCGCTTGCAGGTGTCGTGCAGTTGGTTTGCAATGGGTTTGCAGTTTCGATGCAGTTGCACCAACTGCATCAGAACAGCCCTGGAACTGCCACTTAGCAGCTGGGTTGCAGTTGAAATGCTGTCCATCTGTACTGGCCCTAAGATTACTAAACAAGTTCATGCTTGTCGCCGCTCTGTAGCCGAACGCCGCGCGCGGCCGCGTCCCGTGGATTAAACCGGTTTTTGATTACGTTCTCGTTTCGTTTCCGTTCCGAACAAAATGTTGAACAAAGAACGGTTCGAAACGTTTTTAAAACGTTATTTTGAATAACGTTTCCGAGCCCTGGCCCTTAGTCCATTTATTACCAAAGGAATTCAAAAAAATATACAACTGTCATGTTCATTGTTTATCTGTCTGACGGATTACTTGATTCTGACGACACGCTTTCAATTCTACGCAAAATAGTTTATTTATTTTAATGGCGTCTACAAATTACGTAATTAATTAAATTACGCAAAATAGCAAATTTGTGAACGAACGGCAGCGAATGATTGACATGACATGACAGTCAGTTTTGTTTACTGTTTAAAGTTACTTTTTTAAATTTTATATCAGGCTAAGATCACGACATCAGTATTCCTAACTTTGTATATACGGTCTTTTTAATGACTATTTCTTTAATAAATTATTAACGACGAATTTAAGTTAAATAAAGTAAAACCAAGAAATACGGGTAGTCTAATTTTTGGTTCTCTATCGTTTGCCCGAATATCAATTGCCATAATTGTATCATTTGCCATAATGTTAATTTGCCATATATGCATTTTTTCTGAAACCGTGAACTATTCAGAATTGTTCAAAATCAAACCTAACCTAACCTAATGGGCTCTATACGATGGCATGTAAAATTTACCTGAAAGGTTTACAGTTTCAGAAAAAATGCCTATATGGCAAATGAACATTATGGCAAGTGATACTATTATGGCAAATGAAATTCGGGCAAACAAAGTGATCCCCTAATTTTTAACCAGCTATTATAAACGCGAAAAAACAATAATGCTTTTTTTTTTTAAATGTTGTCAATTTTGGGAACGTTCTGCCACTGGGAATTTTCGTGACAGTTTAAAAAAAAGGGTAGTATGAGTTGGACTCGCGCACCGGTGGTTGCGTTTCGCGCGACTCACATTTGGCTGGTTTTTATTATTTAAACGGTATTCGTACCAAATATGACGCTTGACTGTCGCTTGTAAGTATTGCTGTTCTTACCATAGAACAAAAAATCCGTTAATAAATCTATGGGCACCCCAATTTAAATTTTACGTTTCGGTTTTTCATTATTGGATAGGAAATTCGGTGTTATACGACATATTCTAAAAAAATAGATCGGTTATCTATTTTGGCTCAAACGACACAGCTTTTTAACGGACAGGGCAGTCGAGTTATCAATAGGGTTTTTAAAAGTACGACTTGTAAAGCTACCACCATCTGTTATGTTATAACCCTATCTACCATTGTATACCCGTACCTACTCTATGGCACCTCTTCATGACACCCACACGTCCGAGGCTCCAATCTTAAGGCCCGTCCGTGTCTAATGCCGAAGACAATGCCAAAATTAAGACATTGTTAATACTACAAATACAATTTGTATGACATGATCATGGACTTCTTTTCGAGTTTTCCAAAAATACCAGCGGTAAGGTTAGTGTTGTATTATAACATCATGTCTTAATTCAGTAGGAAATGGTTTTAGATCAAATGAAAATTCGGACTAATGATACATTAGGACTTAAAATATAGACTCTAGAATTACATCAGTCAATCAGTCTACTAGTATTTTGTTGTTGCCTTGTTATCCTATCTACCATTGCATACTCTATGACACCTCTTCATGACACCCACACGTCTGAGGCTCCAACCTTAAGGCTCGTCCGTGTCTAATGCCGAAGACAATGCCAGCATTTAGATATTGTTAAATACCATAATGTACTGTACTTTGGTTAAATAATATTCCACGCTTGGCCGGTAATGCGACAAGATGTGCTTATAGTGGATTTATAATGTGCAGGTACTTTGGCTAAGTATGTAAAGGATAGAGAGAGGTTGTTACAATGATATGTGCATATACAAGGGTTGTATGAGAAGATTCTTGCGTTGGACTGGGTTTTAGTGCAGTGGCTATTTATTTCCATGAAGCCAAGTTTCTTCCCCCATCGAACATGGTGACAATTTCCTCCTCAAAACAGAATGTTATTTAAGTTTATTAATTTTAACATAGTAACCTACCTGTGGTGGATGCGAAAAGCACAAGACCGGTCTGAGTGGAGTGCCTTGGGGGAGGCCTATGTCCAGCAGTGGACGTCTTTCGGCTGACATGATGATTTTGATGATGAACATAGTAACTATACAAAAGTACCATTTGATATTTTGAATAGTTAGTGTGCTTTGACTTTACTGAACTTAGACTGCATGATAATGACTCATACATTTAGCGCTCACTTTGCCACTATACATGGCACTTGTCAGGTTTTAGCTAGATTTATGGTACAGTGACCGCCGTTGCCTTTAGTGTCATCGCTTAAGTCTTAGATCTGGACCATGTAAATCTTGTATTATTAAGTATTTTTTCTACGGATTCCTGCGATCTCCTCGCGACATTACTAATAGTTAATTTTAAATTCAAAAGTTCTGTGCAAAAAATTGAAATAAGAAATCTGTTGGGGATTTCGACCAAGGGGTACTTTTAACTATTAATAATATCACTTAAATTTCCATTAAATTATTATCAATACTTAAAATAACCTCTCGACCCGATTTTAGTTAGATCACAGTTTATCTAGCAGAATTATACGTAGGAATAATTATCAGTATTATCACGTTGTAATACGTTATTTATTTTGACCTGTATTCTACTAGGTACGATAACATGTCAAAGGCAATATGGGTTTACCCAATAGAATAGAGACCCTGTTAAGTTTATGATTACCGACGTCATGCCAATAAGATTTCAGTACTTCGTACTCGCCAACTCGTTGTTGCATCGCAAAGTACGACGATGAAAAAGTACTTACAAAAGAACATACTTCAATATTTTTCAAAAATTCTGGAATATTGGGATATTGGGATTGTTCATATTTATACAATTACTCTAATTCGAAAACCATTTCGACGAATAGGGTTTTAAAGCCGTTCTGCATTATTGAGTTTTTAAAATATTTACCTAATTCGGATATTTCAACAAAAGTATATTTAACCTTTGTTTGACTTTCATTCGCGGCTTGATGCGCTCCTAGATTTATCTTACGGGTTAGGTGAAATCCGCTTGAAATAATCCGATAAAAATCACTGTTTATCTTTAGATATAATTAATTGTTGTAATTTATTAGGAAATGCCAACACAAATTTAAAATAATCATGTCATGTATAAAATGTCTACTAAATAAATAAAGATATTAAAACAAAACTATTTGGTTTCTTAAAATTACCTATTATTTCAAATTAGAATATGTAAAAACCGTGAGTTATTATTTTTGGTCTATCCCAATTATAACTACAGCTACGTTAACAAATCCAGACAAAGCCCCGCTGCGGACCTGCAAATCCTCCGGTAGATTTTAATTAGGCACCGTTGGCTATTCACTAAAAGGTTTTTACCAGGTTCATTTCAGCGAGGCAAGTGAAATGTGGCGTATGAGAATGGAGCCCCGAGGGCGTAGCGCCCACGTTCAGATGCTCTTATACGTCTCCTGTCTTGCTGGGAGTGGGGGAAGGCTGGTGGTGGCTGGGCGGGTCGAACGCGCGATCTGAACGTTGACAAGGATAGTTTAGACAGCTAATAAATTGTATTATTTAATAACATAGGTACTACAATTAAAAGTTAAAACTAAACTTATTTAAATTAAAATTAAACTAACTGCCGTACTCAGAGACGTCAATTAAACTTAAATCTCGATTAAAGTTGCTGCTGTCACTTTCTTTGCTGTAGCATTAGAATAAGACAACACGTCACTTAACAAGCATTAAATTTGATTGACGTCTCTGAGTGCGGCTGTAAGTTACTCAAATTAAAATAAAACTAAGCTACTCAAATATTAAAGATGTAAATATTAATCATCACTATAAAAAGAACACCCCCTCTAACAGGTACGCTCGCAGCATAGTCCCTATGACACTGGCTGCATTACCTCTCTGGATAGCTAGCCCAATCCTTTGGGAGAGGTAAGCACCAGCTCTAGGATATCCGGGGGTGTCTATGAGCCGGGATGACCGAGCCTTCATAAAGCTTTTCATATCAGCTGACCAAGGACCCATGGTCTCCACTACAAGTGCCAAGGACAGTTATAAGAGTCACTTGGAATTTTTGACAAGAGGAGATTTTAAGAACTATATAGTAGCCCAAAAAGGGCCAAAGGGAAAGCTTTCAGAAGATAAACTAAAGAATGAGATGATGTCCTGCCATTTTCCATCTTATTTGCTTCAACACTGCTGGTCGTAAGTACTTTTCAACTGCAATGAAACTATTTGATTTGTGTTGTTTGAGTTTCGTTTGCAGCGCTTCTTGATGTATAAAAGAACATGAAAAAACATGTTCTGTCTTTTTCTTAAGTGTTCCGTTCGAAATACTGAAAAACGGAACCCTTCTAAGATGACTTTGTTGTTTGACTCTTAGTCTTTCCGTCCGTACGACTATCCGTCTGTCTAAGCCCATTTTTCTCTAAAACGGCTTAAGTAATCGGGCTAGTAATTGGAATGTTGGTAGTATTTAGTGGTCTAAACAAAATTATTATTGGAAATTATAAACTTGGAACTATTTATTTATAGTGTGACTTACCATTTCATTATCCTTTGAAAGTTCTTAACTTAAAATAGGACTTTTAGATTTTTAACATTCATTTTTTGTAAATTGGCCGCCACGCGATGGACATAGCAGAGGTAGACCCAGAAGGAGACGGAGAGATGACCTAGATTCGGTTGCAAGAGATTGACAGGAATGCGTTCTGGATAGGGACGAGTGGCGAAAGACAGGGGAGGCCTTTGCCCAGCAGTGGGACAACAAAACAGGCTAGTTAAAAAAAAGAGCTTTTAGTATTTCATACAAATACGGCGTAGGGGTGGAATCCTCAGTGCTTGAGTCCGACTTGCATTTGACCGGATTCTTATCCTTTCCCGTTTTTTTCCATGAGTATAGCTGTGGTCATAACCCGCTCAGCTTGCAGGGGGCTTTAGAGCCCCGAGCACAGGCCCCTTACGCGGATGCAGCCCAACCTAATAATTTCTTAATGTCATGCGCTTTGAAGGGAATTATTGTTTTGTATTAGAATAATGGTGTACTCAGATTGTTAAGTATAGATTAAGCGTCCGTACCGCTGACATATTGTACGTACTATAACCGTTCAATTGCGCTGAGATAGCTTGATTTAGGTTGATGTAGAAGCTTGAACTTCGTTTACTGGGTTAGGTAGATATATCATATCATATAAGCCCCGTGTAGTTGTCGGGTTAGAATAGTGCCACTCCATGTCTTCCCGTGGATGTCGTAAGAGGCGACTAAGGGAATATAGGCTTGTAGTACTGTTAGGCGATGGGCTTGCAACCTGTCACTAATACGCTGGTAAACATCTTAGCCTATTTGTGCAAATTGTGGTTACAGAGTTATCAACAAGTTTTTTAGAGTTGTTGGTAATTCTGTAGCTCTGCCTACCCCACTCTGGGAATGAAGGCGTGAAGGTATGTATGTATGTATGTATAGATATATCATATTAGCCGTGTTTATTTTACTTACATGGAATTACCATTTTATTCCCATAGTTCCAATCATACTCTTGTTACTCCCACCTTTATTCATAAACGCACTATAAATTTAAATTATTATGTTAGTTAAAGTATTCATTGGGGATGATTCGGATTACAGTTCTCTAATTTTAAAAATCTGTAACACTTAATGTGAAAACGTCAAACTCTATTCTCGGTAGACTAGGATCGAGTTTAACGTTCATAAATTTAGGTTCATAAATTTAGGTTTATAAAATAAGAGAGCATAACCCGAATTGGACCCACTGTCCCTTTTTGTTCAATTCTAATGTCATAATGACAGATAAGGACACTTTATATACAGGGTGTCCCAGGAAGTAGTGTCAAGCGGAAGTCCAGAGGTAGAGCACCTCAAGGGGCATCTGAATCACCCCCATGTATGTTCAGCAATTGTTATTAGTTTCCGAGATATTGATCATTTTAATCGGAATTTTTGTCATTTTTCCTTATGTCCGTGCTACGAAAAATCCCTAAATTCATGAGTAGGGTAAAATTGGGGGACCTGGATACGTACCGAGGTATCCAAGCCCCCCAATCTTACCAGTGATCAAGTTTTCATCATTTCATCTATTAATTCTTCTTTTCATCAATTAATCTATTACCAGTGATCAAGTTTTTATCAATTCATCTATTAATTCTTCTTTTCATCAATTAATCTATTAATTCTACTTGTTCTTCTCTTTAAGATCAGGTATCCAAGTCCCCAATCTTACCCATGAATACTAAAATAGATCAAGTTTTCATCATTTCATCTACCTATTAATCGACGTATCCACGCCCCTATTAATTCTAATAATTAATTCACCAATCTATTAATTCTACTTTTCTTTTCTTTAAGATGTTGATCAGGGTCTGCCTATATATTCAAAGGTCGTTGATTAGAACTAATCGAAGATGTGGTACGAACTTCAATGATTACTGTTGGATGTTGATGTGATAAATATGGTATTTACTTATATAACGCGGAGGGAAAAAACAAAACGAACAAATCACTGTCATACATTTATTTAAATCACTTTAACAAACCAGTTATTTATAGTGTATAGGCCTTAGATAAGTATAAGTACACAATTTAAAACATAAATAAAAATTAAAAAGTACAAATGTTGATCGATAAATCAATAAAATATTATTGATTTATCTACCTTTCTCCATTGAAACTTTGAGTATTTAGAAACAGATAAACATGTAACAGAAAACTAATCATAATTGTCTATATTAAAAAATAAAACATTGCTATCTTTGCACCACTTTTTTAAGCAAGTAACATTTTTGTAAGCACATATATTATCATGATAAATACAAGTTTGTACATCATACGATGTTGCATACCTTTCATAAAGAGAAACAAAATTAGGACAGCTAATATCTTCTAAATTATGAACAATCTCAGTACCTAAAATTTCTTTTAACCAATTCACTTTTTCATACCCTTTTGTATGAATACATTTGTTTTTACAGTAATCAGATATTAAGAACTTATAATCGCAGTAAGGTACATAACCTTCATTCCACAGTATTCCCCTGTTCCTTTCTATCCATCCTACTTGTTTACGTTCTTTCTTAGTTAAATAATAAAACGGATATGGGGGTTTAATCAACAATACCAGGACATGTTTATCACTTAAAATAGCTATTTCTTTTGGTATAAGCTTGTTCTTTTCATCTTTAAAACCTTGGACATCGATGATAACATTCATGTCAGTTTCCGCACTATGTTACTCAACGGTTTATACTCAATAAGGCGATCGTTTATGATAAGGCAATAAGCTGTAGTATTCTCTGGGATATCTTGTGAAGACTCTACTTCTAGACGAACATCAACTGGTCCAGTTTTTAGCGTATCGTTTTGTCTTGAACAATCAATAACAAATAATGGAGCCTTTTCTCCAAATGTCTTCAAATCAAGCAACGGATCAATGTCGGCTTTGTAATACGACTGACGAAAATTAGCATACATCTCATATAATATACTGTACTTAGCTTCATCAAATTTCAAGTTTAATGAATCATATGGAAAATATTGTGAATTTAAAAACAATTTCACATTTGTTATATTACAATGATCAAACAAAGTCGAATTTTTTGTTTGATTTAATTTTCTATTTGTTTGAAATCCCAATATAACAAATCTAGGTTTCTCCAACTGAGAAGCAGTTTTAACTGACCACGAATGTTTGGTTGTTTGAGGTACTAATGGATATTCATATAAATCCCAATTTCTAAAGGCAACTTGTATAGCTCTATCTTTTTCCAAATGCTTTAGCAGTAATAACCTGTTGCGATCAGAAACTTTAATATGCGGTATACGCCACTGAACCTTTTGTACGTCTATTATGACGGTATCACCTTTATCCATACACACACTGTTTGAAACAGAACTACTTCTATGCAGTATAAGTTCATGTCTACAATTTATAAGTATTTTATTATAGTCTTCTGCGAATCCTAGGACTTTATTCAATGGGAGAATAAAAGAGAAATGAATTTTTTTGCTATGGGTTCCGCTCAGGTTCCACCCCCACAAGGCCGCATTTTTGCTTTCTCCTCCGTTCATCGAGATATAAGACTTCATAGTTGTAGTTATTCCAGCATTTTTTATATGATCTATTTCAACACCATTTAATTCGTATCTGATATTTTGAAATAAAAACAAAATCGGGTTGTTCGTCAACTTAACTTCTTTATCTATATGTTTTCCTGTTGCATCGAGAGAGGACGCAGTGATATACCCCTCAATGTAAATGGAGCTAGCAGACGGTAGTACATATACGTCTTGCTGATGAATAGGGATTCTGATTTCATCATTTTCTTTGAAGCTGTTAGTATAGGGATTGTAAGTATGAATTTCATAGCTTTCAATCGAATTATCGTGCTGTGGCAAGTCAGTGATTTGAAGCATTTTATATTTTAAATCCAAGAGAACGTAGAAATGTTTTATTAATTTTGGTAATCACTCTAGTTGATTTTAAACGTCTTCTACCTTTCGATATCGGGGGTGAAGTATTTAGTTTTCTTGTCTGAGCAGGGATTTTATTGAAAACAATCATTCTAGGTCAAGCAATCACCGACTTAAACATGTACATGCTAATAAGATCACCGATGGTGTAAGAATGTTAACTAATTAGAAGTATCTCGATATTTATTTGGTTTAATAAATCTGATTAGCGAAATGTATTTTATTTACGTACGTAGTTCCTTGTTTTCCAAAATGAACTTAAGAATTTTAAACATAAATGACCGCAATTGTATATGCTATTACCCTGTAAGTTTTGATAATTGTAATTAATTTTCGATCCCATATATTTAATAAATTCCTTTGGAGGTTTCAAGTTACCATAACTATCAAAGTATTCAATATAATCATATATTTTTGCATAGGCTACCCAATGACTACCACTAGATGATGAAGAATCTAAATTTATAATCCCACATTCGATTGGTAGTGGTGATTCTGGTAATTCATCTCTCATAAATACATTACGAAAATGAGGTATATTTTTCGCGTGATTTATAATGTCGATGTTAGTTAACGCTCTTTTAGGTAGCCGACTGATTAGTTTTTTGTGTTCGTAACATAAATCCCTACACCATTCTTGTACGGCTTAAGATGCAGTCCTCTTCCAATACACAGTCCTTTCATGTTCTCGTTTTGTTCCTTTACTTGTGCTAGTTGTTTTTTAGCCGATTTATATTCATTGACAGCTTTCGTGATTCCTGCAATGCCACCCGATAAAGTGCCGCTGGCAGACAATCCAGCAAATATAGGTATTAACGGGAGAAAGCCACCAGTTTTAGGTACAGGTATCACTCGCGGTATTTTAATAGGTAAATCTGACGCGAACTCTCTAGCTGCTTCGTATGCTAACTCTGTTAGCATTTTCTTACATTTAGGTTTTAGGTTACGAATGTGTTTTTTTGTATGTGAGACAATATTATTAAATGTTTTCTTTAAACCAGCACCAGTTTTGAACTTCAATAATGTTGGTGTTTTATTCTTCACTTTATGAATATCATGACATTGTCGTTTGCTCCTCATGATATAATAATTTAGTTTAATGTAAGGATTTCAATAAAATTTCGAGTGTAAAAGTCCGTATCGTTTAAAGATTAACTTTCAAATGAGCACAACGTGAGAAATATATCTTTAAATACATTCATTAGTGTCACTAAAATATCTACAAACAATTTTTTCTTGCCTAAAACTAAGAATGCGGTGAATTTTATTTAAAACTAGACCATGTTTCAAACAATCTTTTAAGTGGGTGTAGTGAATAATGTAGTTAAATTTATCATAAAGATTTGCTATTAGCTTTGCACATTTACCACCGGGGGGGATGAACTTTTCTGCAGCGAACGGTAAGTCATTGTGTTTACTATGCAAATGATCAGGGTATGCCAGGTCTACCTCCAAAATATAGCCGTAGTCATTGTTAGCTGGAATACTCAACACATCAATTGTTTCAATTTCATTTTGACTCAAAAATTTGAACTCTGATATAGGAAAGCGTTGCATCATAGCGTAACCATACAAGTTATTACAGTCAAGATAAATCAAATAACTAGACGGTTCAGCATCATTGAAATCGGACATATATTTATTATTTGCTTTGGCGTGTCGAAGGGAGCACTGTGCTAACCCCCCGCGTATTCCTTTTTCTAACATTTGATATATCTCTAAGTCACTTATTAACTCTAATTCAACCTGCGTATACAGAAGCATTGCATCCCAACTTAAACTTGGGGAAGTGATGTAATACGCAGGATCTAGATTATAATAATGCAAACTAGTCATCCTAAACTTTTCGAAAATGTCACATAATAATAATACGTCACTTTTTAAATATAAGTCGGTATATTCACCAAGTGATTTTATATTAAAGACATTCCATATTGTTCGCGCACGTTCGTATTCAGCTTCAGTGATATGACTATCGTTCAAACTGTTGTAGAAACAAGATTTTAGAGGAAGTTCGGTTTCGGAAAATTTGAAACAGCTATTCATGTAATCATACGGGTAGACACCTTTTTTATACAATAATTCACGTTGATTTTTATCAGGAAACTCTCGTGATAAATTAACAAAATCGTTTTCCGATAAACTTTTGCTTAACGCATCCAGACTTGAACTCATAAACTGATACGAATCAATGAATTTAATTTGAATAGAACGAGAGTTGGTATCAGTTTTTATGTATTTTGTTATAGAAAGGTACTTTTCTTTAGTTTGAGGAATAATTTTAACGGAACCTTCTTGTTTTACTAATTCCTCAATAAATAAGTGAGAATCGTAACCTGATAAGTTATGAAAAACAACAGGTATGAATGGACATACTCTATGCATTAAGTTACAATGAGAGTGCGCCGGCCCTCTGTACAAGGATGTAACATGATCATGATCTCGCACCTTGTCACCGAACAGATGTTGTTTACATATATGGCAATATGTTGCGTTTTGATAAGATGATTCTTGTTCAGCAGTTAATGGAGTCATAGGTTTAACATTAGATAATATTTTATGTAATCGTTTTACATCCTTTATTATTCTCTTGACAAAAATTTCAACACAGTCTTCACCTCGATATGTCACAAATTTATTTAATTGATCATCATACGAGCAACATATATAATAAGCAAAACATGACGGGCGGTGTTTTTTCAAAATTTTAGTGTTTTCAGATATGTTTTCGGTGTGGTTACTCAGGAGGCATTCAAAATCTGCGTAAATAATGAAGTTGAGTTTCTGTTGTCTTTCATAATGCTCGAATTTTAAAACAGAATTTATTTTAGGCAAAGTAACTAACACGTCACTACAATCATGAGATCTATATTTTGTTTCATCATTATAAAATTGTAAACATGTCTCACATAAATATATCTTACCTTTGTGGTGCGAAACTTGCCGTCGAACTAACCTTACAAGATCTTTTATTAAACAGTAATGTGCTTTTCCCCCCCTTTCAATATATAGTAAATTAATGTGATTAATTTCTCTTTTTTTTGTCTTGTATAGAGGTCCGGTAACTTTTGATTTATTATCTAACCCATATATATTAACGCTTATATTCGGGTTATTTTTTTCAAAAAGTTCAATTTGTTTAGGCGAAGGTGGGAATGACATTCCTTCTGTGTTGAGAACGGAAGAATAATGTGGATATGAACTGACTTTACATACATTCCTTGTAGAAGGAAACAAACCGGCCATAATACTCCACAAGAAACAATGATTATCGCTATTCTGTATACTTATACAACTTTTCGAACTTCTGACTGCCGGAGGTAACGGAATATAAGAACCGCCTCGCAAAGGAGAATACTTGTTCATGTTAATTTCAATATGACTTATAGATAGGTACGTCCATCCAGATTCACGAAGTTCGAATTCGGTTAGTTTTTTTTTCAGAGTGTTACTTGTATTCAATAATAATTCATTAAAATCAGTGCTCTTGTAAACAGTTTCATATTTAGTGTTGAATGACTTTAGCTCCTGTTTGTCTGAGTGAGGTTGTATAAAGTACGCAAAGAATTCAAAGTTAACTTTAATACAAGTAAGGCTCTCTACTGATATATTGATAAGTTTTAGAAGATCTTTCTGACACTCATTAAAGAATATCTCTGGCGTGAAATAATCTACTTTCTGAGATGGATTTATACGATATGAAACAATTCTGTTTTTAAAAGCAGTAGCAATCATATAAATATTATCGAATTCTGTGTTCAGTAAGCAGTTTGACTTATGTAAATTAGTTTTTAAGTGAGATGAGTATTCCTTTCGAGACATTTCAATTTTACAGTTTTCACAATTCATTAATTCATATTCAGGTATTAAGGCTGATACAGGATGAACTGTAAAGAAAAGAAAAAAATTAAAGGGTTACAATCTACTCATTTATTTTATAAATCCTAGTAATAGTTGCAAGCGGTAGTTTAATAAGCTTTACACTTTAGTATTAACTGTTCTATAGTTAAACATTTTTTGAATACATCTTAACTATGGGTACAATAGAGAGGGTACAATTAAGAGCGAGCTCTATTTTAATAATAACTTCCGATAAAAGTAGGCGGGCAAGGCTTGAACTCCTTTCGCGTAGCTTTTATATACTCGGTTAACGCACGCCAGCCTTCCGTACTATCATCTGTTCTGTTTTTTAAGCTTATTATTGCGTGGCGCCATCGATTCATGGGAGGTACGCGCTCTATTTCATCGCATTTATAAACTTTTAATTCTACGTAATGAGAACCGAGTTTACAGTCGTTAGACTGGCGAGCAACTCCGTTTGCGATTCGTCGGTTTAGAAAAGATACGAGAGGAGTCATTTTTTTACCAGGTCTGAGGGCTTGCTCATCTACTTCGTCATCCTCAGAGTCGGTCCCGAACACATCGCGCGCAGACTCCTTTCTGCTAACGTCAGCGGGAGTAGTATGGCTCGCTGTAGTTGGAGTAATAATGCTGACTTTACTTTTCTTTCGCTTCGGCTGCTCCAGTTCACTGTTATGCGGCTCTTTGCTTCCATGTTTTCCCACCTTTTGTATTTTCAGGCTTTCACACCGTACTCCATCTTGAACAAATGAATAAACATTATGACTAGTGTTAATGTTATAACTTTTTGGATATCTTTTAAACTCTTTTCTTATAATGCTTACAAACTGCTTTAGATATTGCCAGGCTTCTGAGTCGGTGTTAGTTTTATTTTTTAATTTTAGGTCAAATAATATTTCATCTTCCTTGCACAATTTCAAAACGATGTAGTATGTTCCTTTTTTATGTTTATCGATCTGACGCGAAAATCCTTTCGGAATTTTGTTAGTGATGTAGGAATAAAGATGATTGTATTGTTCCTTACCACTATCGTCACTGTTTCGATCCTCCCCCTCGCTATCTGTCCCGAACAATTCATATGATAACGCTGGTTCGATGCGAGCGGGATTAATTCGCTTTTTCCCCTTTTCCGAAGTGCTGACCCGAGATGCTGAGTTCGAGCCGTGACCCCCCTCACGGATCACGGGTTTTTTACATTTTTTATGAGTATAATTCTTCTCATCCTCCTCCGTCCGAAGCGGTCTCTCTTGAACATGACTGGACCTGAAAAGGTAATTTTATTAAATTAATTTGATAATTGAACCCACAAGCAATCAGTAAAACAACTCAGATCGCAAGAACAAAACACAAATTTATTTTAAACTTTAACTATCTAAACATACGAGAGAATTGAATGGATGCATTCATTTCTCTACTATTGTCAAACTACACTAAGCTTGCGCTCAGAAAAAATAATCGTATTTTAATAGATGAAATATCTGATAGATGAATAGATGAATATTCGAATGGTACTTACATGATAGCAGATATGTTGACACTTATTGATGCACTTTAGTAACTTGAAGATCAGAAGACTTCGCTTGCCGATGACAATGTGTCTCAGTCTCACAATTCCCACTTTAAATATATGCGAGCGATAACCATTTTTGGAACGAAAAACACACATTCAAATAAAAATCAAGCAGACTTGCACTTTTGCTGCTCCATACTTATCATGCACAATAGCTGTTGTCAGCGTTCTGTATCCCGATATAAAAGTAAAAATCTAAATATTTAATTACAACCTTATGTACTATGCAACAAGCACTATAAATAAGTGCAACCAAGAAATTAATCACTATCATGTTTTTTTGTCTCAACACGATTGGAATTCAGTCGGAAGTATACGCGGGCCGAACATTGAAATTAAACTTTATTATTTGTAAATATAGTTCAATTTAAAATGGCAGAAAAATCAGACCTTATAAGTCTCACACCGAAAAGCTAGAATTTAAATAGATAGGGAATCATCTTGCATTCGACACGTGCATAAACTTTCCTCTTATGGCATATACCATAAAGGATTAGAATGTTAGATCAATATCCAATATTAAGCTACTTTGAATTCTATCGACACCATTTTATTTATATATAAAGCTAAAAATTTCTGAAGGGATACCTATTGTAATAAATATTTTGAACGTACGTGGTTCTCTTGCAAAATGTCGGTAAGTTAAATTTAATTATAAATATCGGTACATATGTTTTCTGTTTATATATTACATGCTAACCGGTGTGTAAATTTCAGGATACGTCTGAGCATCTATTCAACTTTGTACCCTGCAATGCATCGCGACCTACATATGAACCAAGGCTCGGGTTAGATCGTAAACGAAAGCCAGAAAACACAACAATTTATTCGTATATCAAGAAACCTCATCAGAATAGAGCTGCTAAAGTGATTAAAATAGAAATTTATGACGGAGACAAAATAGAAGATAGTGAGCGAATATGCAAGTGTAATGCAGAATTGTGCCTGCAGTATGCGGTCAAAAGCGTTCCTCTAGACGGAATATATGAGTCAACACTTAACGTAATAGATAAAATAACGGAGTCTATATCATCTAATATTTGTAATCGCTACACAGTGTTGTAAAAATATGCATTTTACAGAATAAATATTAATCGAGTAACAATGTGTTTATTTATTTATCACGCCACTAACCCACCATTTTAAATTCGACTTATCCGACTCGCGTTGTTTTGGAAAGGTGAGACCGCTAATTAATTACCGGCGTCGATAACACTGTACGTCTCATAATTATGTTCACGTCGATGTATGAATCACTATCTATTTAATAACGCTTAATATAAAATGGAGCACTCATAATTGATGTATTGAATACATGAATACTGATTTAGATCTATTATAAAT
This sequence comes from Acleris emargana, assembly GCA_927399475.2. Taxonomy (NCBI): domain Eukaryota; kingdom Metazoa; phylum Arthropoda; class Insecta; order Lepidoptera; family Tortricidae; genus Acleris; species Acleris emargana. The sequence goes on along the minus strand of OV656853.1, from coordinate 14,320,603 downwards.
TTTGCCTAGCTCATAGGTATTACACTAGATGAAAACTTGATCTATTCAGTATTCAGAACATGAAAGAAGAACAAGTAGAATTAATAGATTAATTGATGAAAAGAAGAATTAATAGATGAAATGATGAAAACTTGATCACTGGTAAGATTGGGGGGGCTTGGATACCTCGGTACGTAGTGTGTGTATGGATAAAGGTGATACCGTCATAATAGACGTACAAAAGGTTCAGTGGCGTATACCGCATATTAAAGTTTCTGATCGCAACAGGTTATTACTGCTAAAGCATTTGGAAAAAGATAGAGCTATACAAGTTGCCTTTAGAAATTGGGATTTATATGAATATCCATTAGTACCTCAAACAACCAAACATTCGTGGTCAGTTAAAACTGCTTCTCAGTTGGAGAAACCTAGATTTGTTATATTGGGATTTCAAACAAATAGAAAATTAAATCAAACAAAAAATTCGACTTTGTTTGATCATTGTAATATAACAAATGTGAAATTGTTTTTAAATTCACAATATTTTCCATATGATTCATTAAACTTGAAATTTGATGAAGCTAAGTACAGTATATTATATGAGATGTATGCTAATTTTCGTCAGTCGTATTACAAAGCCGACATTGATCCGTTGCTTGATTTGAAGACATTTGGAGAAAAGGCTCCATTATTTGTTATTGATTGTTCAAGACAAAACGATACGCTAAAAACTGGACCAGTTGATGTTCGTCTAGAAGTAGAGTCTTCACAAGATATCCCAGAGAATACTACAGCTTATTGCCTTATCATAAACGATCGCCTTATTGAGTATAAACCGTTGAGTAACATAGTGCGGAAACTGACATGAATGTTATCATCGATGTCCAAGGTTTTAAAGATGAAAAGAACAAGCTTATACCAAAAGAAATAGCTATTTTAAGTGATAAACATGTCCTGGTATTGTTGATTAAACCCCCATATCCGTTTTATTATTTAACTAAGAAAGAACGTAAACAAGTAGGATGGATAGAAAGGAACAGGGGAATACTGTGGAATGAAGGTTATGTACCTTACTGCGATTATAAGTTCTTAATATCTGATTACTGTAAAAACAAATGTATTCATACAAAAGGGTATGAAAAAGTGAATTGGTTAAAAGAAATTTTAGGTACTGAGATTGTTCATAATTTAGAAGATATTAGCTGTCCTAATTTTGTTTCTCTTTATGAAAGGTATGCAACATCGTATGATGTACAAACTTGTATTTATCATGATAATATATGTGCTTACAAAAATGTTACTTGCTTAAAAAAGTGGTGCAAAGATAGCAATGTTTTATTTTTTAATATAGACAATTATGATTAGTTTTCTGTTACATGTTTATCTGTTTCTAAATACTCAAAGTTTCAATGGAGAAAGGTAGATAAATCAATAATATTTTATTGATTTATCGATCAACATTTGTACTTTTTAATTTTTATTTATGTTTTAAATTGTGTACTTATACTTATCTAAGGCCTATACACTATAAATAACTGGTTTGTTAAAGTGATTTAAATAAATGTATGACAGTGATTTGTTCGTTTTGTTTTTTCCCTCCGCGTTATATAAGTAAATACCATATTTATCACATCAACATCCAACAGTAATCATTGAAGTTCGTACCACATCTTCGATTAGTTCTAATCAACGACCTTTGAATATATAGGCAGACCCTGATCAACATCTTAAAGAAAAGAAAAGTAGAATTAATAGATTGGTGAATTAATTATTAGAATTAATAGGGGCGTGGATACGTCGATTAATAGGTAGATGAAATGATGAAAACTTGATCTATTTTAGTATTCATGGGTAAGATTGGGGACTTGGATACCTGATCTTAAAGAGAAGAACAAGTAGAATTAATAGATTAATTGATGAAAAGAAGAATTAATAGATGAATTGATAAAAACTTGATCACTGGTAATAGATTAATTGATGAAAAGAAGAATTAATAGATGAAATGATGAAAACTTGATCACTGGTAAGATTGGGGGGCTTGGATACCTCGGTACGTATCCAGGTCCCCCAATTTAATTTTATTTTTATTTTTTTAGTAGGGTAAAATTGGGGGACCTGGATACGTACCGAGGTATCCAAGCCCCCCCAATCTTACCAGTGATCAAGTTTTCATCATTTCATCTATTAATTCTTCTTTTCATCAATTAATCTATTACCAGTGATCAAGTTTTTATCAATTCATCTATTAATTCTTCTTTTCATCAATTAATCTATTAATTCTACTTGTTCTTCTCTTTAAGATCAGGTATCCAAGTCCCCAATCTTACCCATGAATACTAAAATAGATCAAGTTTTCATCATTTCATCTACCTATTAATCGACGTATCCACGCCCCTATTAATTCTAATAATTAATTCACCAATCTATTAATTCTACTTTTCTTTTCTTTAAGATGTTGATCAGGGTCTGCCTATATATTCAAAGGTCGTTGATTAGAACTAATCGAAGATGTGGTACGAACTTCAATGATTACTGTTGGATGTTGATGTGATAAATATGGTATTTACTTATATAACGCGGAGGGAAAAAACAAAACGAACAAATCACTGTCATACATTTATTTAAATCACTTTAACAAACCAGTTATTTATAGTGTATAGGCCTTAGATAAGTATAAGTACACAATTTAAAACATAAATAAAAATTAAAAAGTACAAATGTTGATCGATAAATCAATAAAATATTATTGATTTATCTACCTTTCTCCATTGAAACTTTGAGTATTTAGAAACAGATAAACATGTAACAGAAAACTAATCATAATTGTCTATATTAAAAAATAAAACATTGCTATCTTTGCACCACTTAAATCATCTTGCATTCGACACGTGCATAAACTTTCCTCTTATGGCATATACCATAAAGGATTAGAATGTTAGATCAATATCCAATATTAAGCTACTTTGAATTCTATCGACACCATTTTATTTATATATAAAGCTAAAAATTTCTGAAGGGATACCTATTGTAATAAATATTTTGAACGTACGTGGTTCTCTTGCAAAATGTCGGTAAGTTAAATTTAATTATAAATATCGGTACATATGTTTTCTGTTTATATATTACATGCTAACCGGTGTGTAAATTTCAGGACACGTCTGAGCATCTATTCAACTTTGTACCCTGCAATGCATCGCGACCTACATATGAACCAAGGCTCGGGTTAGATCGTAAACGAAAGCCAGAAAACACAACAATTTATTCGTATATCAAGAAACCTCATCAGAATAGAGCTGCTAAAGTGATTAAAATAGAAATTTATGACGGAGACAAAATAGAAGATAGTGAGCGAATATGCAAGTGTAATGCAGAATTGTGCCTGCAGTATGCGGTCAAAAGCGTTCCTCTAGACGGAATATATGAGTCAACACTTAACGTAATAGATAAAATAACGGAGTCTATATCATCTAATATTTGTAATCGCTACACAGTGTTGTAAAAATATGCATTTTACAGAATAAATATTAATCGAGTAACAATGTGTTTATTTATTTATCACGCCACTAACCCACCATTTTAAATTCGACTTATCCGACTCGCGTTGTTTTGGAAAGGTGAGACCGCTAATTAATTACCGGCGTCGATAACACTGTACGTCTCATAATTATGTTCACGTCGATGTATGAATCACTATCTATTTAATAACGCTTAATATAAAATGGAGCACTCATAATTGATGTATTGAATACATGAATACTGATTTAGATCTATTATAAATTTTGCCTAGCTCATAGGTATTACACTAGATGAAAACTTGATCTATTCAGTATTCAGAACATGAAAGAAGAACAAGTAGAATTAATAGATTAATTGATGAAAAGAAGAATTAATAGATGAAATGATGAAAACTTGATCACTGGTAATAGATTAATTGATGAAAAGAAGAATTAATAGATGAAATGATGAAAACTTGATCACTGGTAAGATTGGGGGGGCTTGGATACCTCGGTACGTATCCAGGTCCCCCAATTTTACCCTACTTTCATGTATTAATTCACATTTTTTTCAGTGTTTTCTTGCATAATTAGAATCACTGTAAAATAAGGAAGTTTTTAAAGCTACATGCCAAATTTTTTTTCGTTACAATTTTTTGAGAAAACTCACAAAGTTTGTTTTTCCATACTAGGTGAAAAACAAACGCGGGGTTCTCTCAGTATGGAGAAAGTATCTCTGTGCGTTTACTCAAACATTTGTAATAAAAAAGAAATTGGCATGTAGCTTTAAAAATTTCCTTTTTTCACAGTGATTCTAATCATGCAAGAAAACACAAAAAAAAATATGAATTAATACATGAATTTAGGGATTTTTCGTAGCACGGACATAAGGAAAAATGACAAAAAATCCGATTAAAATGATCAATATCTCGGAAACTAATAACAATTGCTGAACATACATGGGGGTGATTCAGATGCCCCTTGAGGTGCTCTACCTCTGGACTTCCGCTTGACACTACTTCCTGGGACACCCTGTATATTGCGCGTTTATGAACAAGAGGGCTAGTTCTTACGAATAAATAATATCTCTATCGCAACACGTGCTTATTTCTGCATTAAATGAAGAAATCAAGTCAAGTAATACATAGAATTACAAACTGTCTACCTAGAGAAAGAGTGATTGTAGCATTACCTACTATAGAACAAAGTGATGGTTACACGAGATATCTTCTTTAAATTAGATTAAAAAATACCTAATAACTTACGTTAAGGATTTAGCTATTTATCTAAATCAATTACAATGTCACAGTGAAAATGGTTTTAACTTGATACCTAGAATGACTAGACTAATGGTTTTTAACTAGCGGCACCATTTTGTATTAAATATTAGACGGAAACCCTAACAAGCGAGACATTTTTCAACTTAATAAAACGTCTTTTTAACATTACTTGCAGTGAATTTTTTTACCGAAAAATTGTTTGCTTTTCCGGCGGAGCCCTTCTTACGGAGCGCCAGGGCTCCACGGACCACAATTTAAGAATAGCTATATCAAACAACACCCTCCTCAGTAGTTTAGGCAGACTGTCCCTCATAAACCAATAATTACCATGTAATACCACGGATGTACGCGCAAGATATTGCGTCATATATCTTAGAGTCATATTTAATTGGCGGCTAAACTGCAAGTTGATGCTGATTATCCATAGATTTATCCCAATTTGCTATCGGTTCACGTAGGCACAGATTTCGTAGTGCATAATTACCGCATACTGTGGTTGCTATAAATGCAATATGCACTTTAATTATCGTCATATGTCACTCACTTGTTACCAGCAAAAAACCACTCTGTTTTGTTTAATGGAAGGTTGAAATTTGTGGATATGTGGTAAATGGTTATGGTGTTTGGGGAGTGAGCGAGTGATATGTAATAGCGAAGTCATGGCGATATATCATTGGTCATGCCGTTAAATAACTTGTCTTGTTGCATGCTTGGGTTTGGGACAGGGACGAGTTTAAAGCATGCTTGTGTTAAATGAATGGTAATTAAAATAACTTGAGGTTATAAATACGTCATAGGTACATATTTTAGCACGAGTCTATAATGTGATATTTTTTATGTTAGCAAGAGTAAATACGTTTGCTTTATAGAAACCCGTTTGTTTGAATAGAAACCCTGTACAACAAGTACAGGGTTTCTATTACACTATGGTTTTACCCCTATTGCAATCGTAATTGTTAGTAAGAGCTATCAAAATGTAGCTATAAAAAATACTATAGTAATAAGGCCAAAGATAAAGTGGAATATAGGGAATGCTATATTGTAACTTGTATGGACTTCGATCCTATGTGGCATCTTTTGTAAACGACACAAGACGCCAGCTATTAAAATGTACAAAAAAAGGCACGATTAACTTTACTTTAAGAGCATCGGTTATCTCCAATCTGATTAATAATTTTAAGATACACAAACTCATTGGCACGCGATGGTTTCTGGAGTTCGAACTGGGCACTTTAAGACCTCTAGTCGACATCTTAAGTCATCTTCTACATCAACCAAAAATCCATTTACTTGTGGGAGGACCTTGTGCCGGGTCCGTCCGGGTTGGTACCACCAATTCGGGTGGCCTGTGTGCTAGTCTGCCTTCCTATGCCAAAAAAAAACAAGTCAATGTTCAGTGAATTTCGTATTTAAAATATTTAAAAAAACTAGTTTTATTTCTTTAAGGCGCATATTTGATATTGCCTAAGCAATTATTTCATATAAAAGCTTCTTAACTTTAATACTGCTGCGGATGGACAAAACACAGCGATCAAACGTCAAAGTAAGCCAAATCCCTAAAACTTCAATGGAATTTGATTGATAACATCACTTTTACATAGTCAACCATCCAGAAAACAATTCCCTTGTCAATCACACGCCCTAGAATTCCAGCTATAAAATGCGTGAGAACTCGTAGAAACTAGTACCTATACTTAATAAAACCTAAAGTCCTTGAGATCATCGTGGATTAGCGAATCCGTTTAGCGGTGGGCGTGTTTCTATAGTTATTTGAGCGCAACAAGCCATTAGACGCGATATCAAAGCGAGATCGACACGACGCGGCGCGTTGAATTGTGAATAGTTATTGTTTTGAGAATCTGCGATTTGTTGGCTTATTATTATATCTAATCCCAATGGTGCTTCATCTTGAAGCCCTACCCTACTGGTTGGAATATGAATGGGCTGATTTGGGTGTACCACCTTCTTACACAATAGTAGCTTGTAGGTAGCTAATGTTAATCGTTTGGTTAGTAGGACTGTTGAAGATTAAGCTCCTCGTTACATGTCTGCTCAAAAGAGGAGTGTATGTATATAGGTATGTTTGTGAGATTCTGTATTTCACCGTAACTTCTTAATTCATACATACAATCACGCCTCTTTCTCATTGGGGTAGGTAGGTAGAGACTTCTTCCTTCCACTTGCTAGGATCCAGATAAACTTCCCTCGCTTCTCCCACACTCATAAGTCTCTACACACATATGCGTCGGTTTAGCATACTCCTGGCCTGCCCTTTACTTAATATTAGGGAATGCAAATAACCGGTTAAAACCGGTTTTAACCGGTTATTTTTATACAAAATCGGTTAATAACCGGTTAAATTGCATTCCCTACTTAATTCGTCCCCGATTAGATCGTGGAACTTCTTTATGCTTGAACTAAACCTACCTGTCGTTCGAATCGTTGAATCCAATCGCTGGAACTCTCCCCTGACTTCACAAACATTGGTTTATCACAGAACATTTACAGTTTGTTTGGACTATTTCGTTTACTTTTCCATATGGGCAAGTCGAATTTTATTTTATTGACTACGATTCGTTTTGCTTTTCCGAATCCTGCAACCGTTTCGGTAAACAAGTTTGGAATTCATATGGTTTAGCGAATGTTTATGATTTATGACTGCTTTCCATTCGGTTGAACAGTGTCCAGAATCTGTTAATCGTGTGATAACTATGCAATTTAAATTTAAATCATGGAAGTGGGGCACTTTGTCATAGATTATCTTATCCCACTAATAAATATGAAAACACGTACAAATAGCTGGTAAAATAGGATTCAATTTGACACACAGATAGTACATTATTCTAGATGACAAAGCATAATTATTACTACAGTAAGACAATATGAGACGACGCGGTAGCGTAGTCGGTAGTGACCCTGCCTATGAAGCTAGCGGTCCCGGGTTCGCTCCCCGGTACGGGCAAATATATGCGTGATGAGCGCGAGTTCATGCTTGTTCCTGAGTCTTGGGTGTTTTCTTTCTATTTAAGTATTTATTTATCTATATAAGTAAGTTTATCATTGCCTAGTACCCATAGTACAAGCCTAGAGCTTAGTTTGGGACGAGGTCAATTTGTGTGAGATTGACCCCTGATATTTATTTATTTATTATTACTACAGTATGTTTTTTTTTTAAGGGACTAGTGCTAAATGAGTTGTACTGTACGTACGAAGTCACAGACGGGTCGCATAAACTTCATACACACACAAATAACTCAAAAGATTGCCTCAAGGAGTGATAGGGAGGCCACAGAACTAAGCGTTGACGTATTGCTGGACAAATGGCGACTAGAATACGTGACCTGCCCGTGGTCTCATATGCGCTATTTGTTACCGCTAATAGGTCACTTTTGTAGGTCATTTATCTTAGGAAATTGCTAGGATCAAGGTAATATTTGAGTCCGAAATTGGCGCACTTATAGAAGGAGTCATTTTGAGCGATGATTAGCCGACAAAAATAACAGTCTCAAATTACTTGCGAAAAGTGAATTGTATTTTTCGATTGAAAACATGAATAGCAATAAATATAAAAAATAGTTGAATTACTTTCTATTATAAAAACCAGGTCCAAATCAGTCATCAATTTGGGAGCTATGATGCTACAGATAAAATGTATAATTTAATATGTTTCACTTATTTTACTTGTGTGTCACTAACCGCCTGTTTCACATTCGAAAAGTAATGCATATTTGACAGAAAAAAATTGCCCTTTCTCTTTCTTACACTCGTAAATAGACAAGGATAGAGCCAACTTTAAATGGCAGATAAATTTACTTGTCGATTGTGAAACAGGCTCTTATAAGATTCGTATTTAAAAAAAATGAATATGTCTTTCTTGTCTTTACACAAGAAAGCAGAAGCTATAACGCCATCCTTAAAATCGATTAACATCAAGTAATAACATAGGTAAAATCATACTTAAATCTATGGAATTTGGTTAGTCCGATTAATCAATAACATCGCTGCGCTTGCAAAAGTCGATTTGTAATGTTTTCTATAATAGAGATTATTATTTACATCTTTAATATTTGAGTAGCTTAGTTTTATTTTAATTTAGGTAAGTTTACTTTTAACTTTTAATTATAAATGTAATGTAATTTGAATTCTTAGACAGTTTAATCAAATATCAAAATCCGTTATGTGTATCCTTTTTTAAAGCGGCAATGACGCGGCGTGTCAACTGATTTTGCCGACAACCAAGCGAATGATTCGGCCATTCATCACGTCTGCGACACGTGGCGTGACGCGGACGGTAATTACGTACGGACAGACGGACAGACCCTTGTCGAGGGTCAATGTCTTTGCGGTGATCAATAGACAAGAGCAATATGGGTTGTTAGATACTCTTAACTGTAGATAATAAAGGAGACACGTTTTTGGAGCAGCCTAGTGGATAAAGCAAACTAATTGGTAGTGTTAAAGTCAGTCACTAAAGCTGCTCCGTCCCTGTCTCTGTTATGAAAAAAGGCCAGTGATAACTATTACTGCGAAGTAATTTTACAACAATAAACAAGAAAAACAAACAATAAAGTGTGTTACATGGGACGAACTATTAGATAAATGTGACTTTCTTCGATTCAGTGTAGTAACAACACACACAGTTCACAAAGTTTAATAGGTTATTCATACATACATACATACATACATACATACATAAACTCACGCCTTCATTCCCATAGTGGGGTAGGCAGAGCTACAGAATTACCAATTACCAATTACCGTACGAGTTGTCAACCAAAACGATTCAATCAAAAATAAAAACCTCATCCCATACACGCATTATTTCGGTTAATCTCATAGCTACCACCGAGCATTTGTCAGCCAATCATACATTTCACCAACCATTTATTTTATTCCCAACTAGACCGCCAATCTTCCCCAACGGCTTCCAAACCATTACACACGACACGACACTAAGCGACGGATCGTGTCATCAAACGACTGTGGATACCCGACCCGTAGTACTCTGTCGTCGTAACATGTTCCACACATTCGTTGACCACACACACGTCTTACTATAACTAAACCGTTATACCTTGCATTAGAAAACGTATGCGTATGCATGTATAAATAAATGACGATCGCAACTTACATTGAACCTCACACGTGTGTGCGTACGTGTGTGGTCTGAATATTGTTGTGCTGTTTCTACCACTACATTTAAAGACTGTAACCTTCAAGAGATTTTAGTGTTAGAGTGACAAGGTCCTAAGATTGAGGAGGGTGGACGTTGGGGTGAAATTGAATCTGAGAAACATGTGGGCACTTGAGACGAGAGTTGTGGAGTTATTTTTAAAGGAATGCTTGAGATCGCGAATGTTGAGTTCGCTTGAGAAGGTTTCGAGGGTGTTGTTTGTGGTGTTTTGATTTGTGAATGTTAAGTCGAGTAGAGTCGACTACAAAGAGATGTATCCGCTTTTGGACCTTATTAATGTGCAATAAGGTGAAAAAGTGGATACATCTCTCTGTAGTCGACTGTAAATGCAAATTGCATAGATTTGGAGATTTTTCAAGTTGTTTTTTAGGGTATTTTGGTTTAAATCAATTAAATATTAGCTTTCGTTGAATTGAGCAGTACTTTACAGAAAAATGCAGCAAACAACTGAATGTAGATTTAAATGTATATTCTGCAAAATTTAAAAATTTAGCTTCACAATGACGTACAATTGAAATTATAGGTTCCATAATGTAAGAAAGTATTTTGAAAATGTAGATGTATATTTTTGATGGAATGTTTTATTTTGGGAAGACCGAAACTGCTTACGTCGGTTACGTCAAGTTAGACATGTGACTAAATTAAATTAAAATACCTGCGAATGTAAATACTTTGCTCGTTGGAAAATAAAAATAATATGCCCGAACAGGGACCCAAAATATTAATTTATAAATTTCAAATTCATTTCAATATCCGTGAAATAAACACTGGAGCGATTCCATAACTGTCCCACTTTTCTTCTACTCTCACGAGCACCGTAACATTTCAGGAACTATCCCTCAAGAGGCAATCAAAGCAAAGAGGGTCTTTGCTCGCTATGTGACGGGAATGCGTTCCGGACGAGCCGAGCGATCTTCGAATGCCGAGACACTTGATCTGTCGTAGACAGGTGAGAGGATCGCCGGGCCTGCGATTTGCCGTTGATTACTGGGAGACACTGAAGGACGTGGAATTTTTGAGTTCTTGTAATTTACAGTGGTAGTGTGGTGTGGTCAGACGTTTAGTTTTGTAAAAGCACTGTAAAGACGAAAATTTCCATACAAATTGCGATAACGTTTCTCCGCTCATTCCCAAAATACCATTATTTGACAATACCATATTACGCTTTATACCAGATTCCCACATCACCATATTCAAAACATGGATTAATTTATTGTTCTTACATAAAATTTTGAAACTGGTGATTTGGGAATCTGATATATTGTGAAATCTGGTATTTTCAAATTATGGTATTTTGGGAATGAGCGCGTTTCTCGACACTAAAATCAAGTCCAACTTTGACGATATTTGAATACCTATGTTAAAGGCATTATGAGGAACTAGGTCTGTACGTTTTCCTTTTCAAGAAATTATCTCTTGGAATAAAAAGAAGAAATAAAACGAAAACGTAGAAATTTAGTTATTCATAATTATTACAATGTATTCAAAAATTGTAAAAATCGGACTTGATTTAGGAGTGAAAAACGTTATAGCCCAGAGCTAAAATTTGTATAGCGTTGGCTATAGCGTCGATTCAAAATGCTCTTTAGTCTCTAACTTTACAATATGCAATGTAAGAAACGTTGTAAACACGACATATTTGTAAATCAGTAGGTACTCCCAGTTTCTTAACAGATATAAGTAATGCTTTGTTATTGAAACACGAGTGATAAACTTACTGTCAATTGCGAGTATGATTGTGATACCCAGCTGGTACGCTATCAAGCAGCTGAAAGGACTTTATATCTATGTTTATGACGACGATTTCGCAAGATGTCACCTTACATTTCATACGGTATTTCCTTCGCTTTTTTTCCACCATTCTGCATCAGTCAACCATCAGCTGTGCCCCCACCAAGCCTTACTTATCAAGAAACTTACTCAGCAATAATCACCAGCATTGTATCATGATTGATGGACGACACCAAAACGTGTCGCAGAAACGGCAAAAACAAGGAATCAATCCGCTTCCACTAAACTTACTGCGTTTTCCTCATTCCCCAGCCACAGAAAACTCACCTTTATTTTGTTTTAGTTATAGTCTTCAGAGTTTTTCGTATAATTTTCGTCAAAGTCCCTTTTAATTGCGATCCGATGAAGCGGCCCTAATTCCTGCCTTGCAAGTTTCGTCCCCCGATAACGCACTTAGTGGGGGCCAATCAATAGACAAGTGACTGCTGCGAGCCAAAGGTTGTTTGCTCGTACGTGATATTTTTTGTGAATACACGTTACAAGTATATGTATTTAGGTGTAGTTATTACTTATTGAGATGTGGGTGTGACGTGTGGTTTTTTCATTGGGTGGTTTTTGGGAAATATTGAACATATTCTTGTACGACTAGAATAGTGTTTAACGTTTCCAAATTGAGATTTACAGATATTTCAAATTAGAGAGACATTTACTACAATTTTTTTTTTATTGGAGGCAAATGAATGAATGAATTATTGCAAATGTCTAATCGCGAGCAAGAGCTGCATAATGTGTTATTAAACGGAATAGGTTAAAAACACGACACAAGCTATAGAGGCCAGTGACTGATAAATGTTTTAAGCAAGTAGCTAGTTTTTTTGCCCAATTTTTTTTTTTTTGTTTTCACTTAAATGTGCACAAAGTTAGAAACAAAATTAAATACTAGAAGGTAGTAAATCAATTAAAAGGCGAATGTTTCTTCCAAATTCATCTCCGACCGTTTCAAATATATTTTATGGTAATCCCTTATTTGGTGGAAGTACTCTTATTATATTTGGATGGAAATATTATGAACTACTTGTTTTTAGATATTTCTGGATCAGTTATTTTTTAAATATAATATGTTAAGAGCTAAGTACAATTAAAATGAATAGTTAGCCCAAGGCCTAGCATAAAGATCGAGACAATAAACAAGGGAACCTGGCTAGCATAGTCGCGAGCTACAATGGGCAATATATCCCTGGTGGAGCCGCCATAATAGTGTGTGAGGCTGCTCTGTGCTACACGGATATCGCGGATTTGATACTTTGCTAACTGCAAAATAATTATTGAGTGTAATTTTCAGGTCTCATTTTATTGTTAAATGCCATACCAGCAAAACGAGTTCAATTTTGACGGAGCTTAACGAGGTTGTTATAAGCCGTTAAGCTTATATTATAAGCCGTTGCGTTCCTAGCGACACCTTCCGACTCCACCATCAATTCCTATTCATCATATTATTAGCTCAATTATATAAGCACAATACATTTTAAGTTAATCGGACACTTAATTGTAGGTTAAAATCGACAGCTAAGATTTTATTAATTTGTTAGTTACAAGCGAAGCTTCCAAAAGAGTATTTAAAAAGAGGAGTAATACTAATTATATAATGTTGATATTTCAAATGAATAAAAACGTGACTAGTGCAGGTCAAAAACTCACATAACGAGCAGACAAACCCCCTACATTTCAGTCCTTTCTGGACCTTGACTGTTGTGAATGTCTGCATACTCGGCTTCTAGTGCTTCAGTTATAAAGCTAAAAAAAATGAAAAAAAATGGGACAATGTCACACCAATTGACCTAGTTCCAAACTAAGCTCTAGTCTTGTACTATGGATACTAGACAACGATATAAATACTTATATAGAGAAATATATACTTAAATACATAGAAAACATCCATGAATCACGAACAAAATATATTCGCGCTCATCACACAAATATCTGCCCTTGCCGGGATTTGAACCCAAGAACACTAGCTTCGTAGGCAAGGGTCACAAACAACTAGGCCAGCGCGTCGTCAAAAAAAATAAAAATCACTGTAATAAAACAAAAAATCAGAAAATAGTTGTAAAACAACGTCTATGTCTATGGTTAGAAAAACACTGTGGAAGTACTGCTGGAAAAAAACCTAATAAGTATATAAATGTGTGAATCAACACAAAATACCAAATTGCTGATTTATACCTTTGTAAGATTTAGGCCAACAAAGCTAGTTGTTTTGTAATGGCAAAGTAAGTTTTGACTGATGGACCGAACTGTTGTTGATTGAAAACACTATACCTATACATCGATGTTTGATACAAATTAACTTAACAGTATCTTATCTTAGCCTCCTGACACGTAGCAAAATACTCTGACTTTTCCGTGTCACATGCGGTTAGAGATTGAGTTCGCGTGCTCAAACTATCAAGACTGGTCACGGTCGGCAAGCGGAAGCGGGCGCGTCAAGTGCTAGCTGACGGGCGCAGTAAATCGCTCGCTTTACAGTTGGACGAGACGGGACACGCGCGGTATGAACTAATGCGTCCAAGTCCTAATTTTGCATTACCTGTTTTTTTTTTTTTGAGTATGTAAATTTTAAGTTAGGTACCTATTTCATTAATACCATTTTAGTTACTATAGCGGGTTCTTAACTTTTGCTATTTTGTTCTTTTGAACTTTTGTTCTCTAAGAACTAGTTTATCGTAATTCCCTCAGTGTGCAGCATTGTTTTGAGATACAAAGTATTTTAGTACGTCCTTTTTTGTTATTCCAACTATCTATTTTTGAAATTTAGTCTAAATCGTTTAATCATGAAAGCGTTACAAACTTGCGCTAAAAGTGTCTTGCCTCTAGATTGTCAATTAAGATCCTGCAGTAATTAACACATACGAAAGAAATACTAATGGTACCTAATCCATGGGAAAGACTCGAAAAAATTATGTAATATACCTATTTGTAGAAATTAACATTACAAAAAATTAATGATTTAATAATAATTATCAAAGGGACGCCGTTTCGAGTCATTTACGAAACATGAATAAGAATAATTTAATATTTTATAACTCATGCGTCGGTCAGCTTACCAACCTAAAACATATCACAATTTCTAACCCTAAACGCAAAACTAAAGTAATTGAAGACACTCTAATAACGTATTCAAACAACATAATCCAGTCGGCGTAATGATAGCAATCTGTAAGCAATAAATCGTTAATGGCCTATCGCTTGTCCACCGCACTTGTGGATGCGCTTGCGACGGTTAGAGATGGGACATTGTTGATGAAATGTCGATGAAAATATTGGCAAGTACAATAATCGAAAATGGGGTCAGTTTGGATGAGCGTGCTATGATTTTAAATATCTGTAAACCAACATGTATGATATTCAAACTCGATTCAAACAAATAATTATAGAGTTTGACGTTTACTTTAGGTATTTTTCTCTCAATTTACTAAGGGTTGAGTGGATAAAATATAATTACGCTTAGGATAATCACATCGTTCAATCACGTTTAATTTATCAAGCTATTTATAATATGAGAAATAAAGCGATTAAAGAGTTAATCGTTTTAAATGAGAATATTTCCCTAATTTACGTTCAATCATTAGTTTTTGAAAAAATAAGGAAAGTTTTATTTTCTTACGTAACATTTTAAAATGGGACAATATAACAATCAATATTTCATTGTAATTGTATGATCTCCAAAAAAACAGTGCCCCGGTTATTAACTAAAATAGTCTATGCAGAATATTTAATCGGTAAAAACATCGATATTGGTCCCTCACTAACAGCAGTGCAGCCTGCAGGCGCCCGCGCAGATAGCGACTGAACTTTCACCATGTGTCCGCAGCTTTAGACTTGAGATTTATCCTGCACTAACCTTATATTAACACGACGCTCTTATTGCCTACGAGATAAAGTCTACATAAACACGATGCACGTTCAGGAACAGGCTGGACATGTGAGACATTTGAAATGATGATACTTCTCGGTTCGCTTTGTAAAGTGTTAAGGGAGAAATATTCAGAAAACTGAGATAAGTAAGTAACACTCATTTTATATGCAACGTTATTTTGATACTAAACTCATGGTGACAAATATCAGGATGCTACTTAGTTGAGCAAAAAGTAAAAGAGGCTTAATAGTTTCTCAATTTCACGACACAGCTCCGCCGATCCCAAATTGGCAGGCGGGAAAGCAAAAATGTATACAGATAGAAAGAAAGAAAGATATAAGCAAAGAGAAGCTTTCCCTGCTACCGTGCTGGTATCGATGTTTTTCTCTTCAATAAAATACAATTACGTATATAATAAGACCGACGCTTGATAAACTAAGGGTCGTATTAATAAACTAATATCGACTGTAATTCCGGACTCAAGATGCGTAAAAACTAACAGTGTTCTATATTTTTACGCTTACTTTGACGTATCTAGTGACGGGCAATTCAGCCAAGATGAGTTTTAATACGGGTCTTAGTCAACTTACTTTGGGCCTATTCTTCCAAGGAGTTTTTTTTATGGCATAGGAAGGCAAACAAGTAAACAGGCCACCTGATGGTAAGTGGAAACTGTGACCCATAGACATTCGCATTCACAAGACTGCAAATGCACTGCCAACCTTGAGGACTAAGATGGAATGCCTCTATGCTAGTCATTTCATAGGCTGTCTTATCCCCAAACCGGAACACAACAATGCAAACACAGCTGTTTGGCGGTAGGTTAATGGATAAGATAGTGGTACCAACCCGGACGAACCCTGCGCAAGGTCCTCCTACAAGTTAATAAAAGCTATTAATTTCTTTTTGTTTGTCATATGAAAGCAAAGGACAGAGCTAGAGTTAATCTGACAGATCCGATGAAATAACCAGCCCTTTAAGTATCTATTTTATTACTTAGGTATTTTACACATCATTTATATATCGCTTCAAGACAGAATCTTGCAAAACCAGAACAACTTGTGCACTACATTGTTGGAAGGAATGAAATAAGTCCAAGAATCCAGCGTAGAGATCTCACGCAACACACCGCGACATGCGCATTACAAATTACATCACAAGCAAAACGAAGCTGAGTATCGGAGAATCCTATAGGTAATTGTTAGGCACACAATAAATAATAAGGAACGAGTCGTATCGCGATCGCGCGAACAATCCCCATTGTGGGCTGCCGGCGGCGGCCTGTCACTGGGAGGGTCCACATTCGGTAAGTTATGCAAGGACCCTGGGTAGGCTTCGCGCAATAGCCCGTTTGCTAATAATATATGGACACTTTATAAATGGCTAGCTTTAGCCTGCGACGACATCACTTCGACGAAACTTTTCGATTTTCCCTTTGTCTTCAACCTAGGAACTGTTCTATTCTAAATAGACAACGCGCTGGCCTAGGTAGTGACCTTGGCTACGAAGCTAGCGGTCCTGGGTTCAAATCTCGGTAAGGGCAGATATTTGTGTGATGAGCGCGAATATTTGTTCCCGAGTCATGGATATTTTCTATGTATTTAAGTATATATTTTTCTATATAAGTATTTATATCGTTGTCTAGTACCCATAGTACAAGCCTAGAGCTTAGTTTGGGACTAGGTCAATTGGTGTGTCATTGTCCCCTGATATTTATTATTTATTATTATTATAAATTTACTTTAAAACTTAACGTATTTAAATTAGAATAAAACTAAGATACTCAAATATTAAAGATGTAAATAATAAAATCACCACCATAAAAAGAACACCCCCTCTAGCAGGTCCGCTCGCAGCGTGGTCCCTATGACACTGGCTGCATTACGAGTAGGGAAGGCAAATAACCTGTTATTACTGGTTTTAACCGGTTATTTTGATACAAAAACGGTTTATAACCGGTTAAATTGCATTGTCTAATTTCGAGTTCCTTCATTTCTTTACTTTTGTTTGGTTGAGGAATTGAACCATAAAGATAGAAACAATGAAACAAAACGTCTTCGTACTTTTAATAAGGATGAGGATACATTTGATATGCGACAGCCTTCGGATTCAGGCATTATTAACATCACTGTACCATAAAATTAAAGTCTATGGATAGAAAATACCTTCAGAAGTGAATTTCTAGCATATCAAAATTGATTTGCTTAAACTTGCATTACGATCGTAATAATTGTAACGATTTAGTACAAATATAACGAATCCATCCAGGGTGATCACCAGAGATCGGAATAGGTAGAGCTAATTTGCCTAAACTTGATGCATGTTCATTCATAAATGTGTTCCTATTTCACTCACTCATGAATGAATATGCGTCAAGTTTAGGCAAATTAGCTCTGCCTATTCCGATCACTGGTGATCACTTGTTTAGCTGCTGCAGTTAATGTTTCACTTTAGTGAATGAAGAGACCTCGTCGCGCTCAGTCAATATCGCTCCTTCAGAACGATAGTGACCTAATTCTAAATTTCAGCTTTCAAAGTTTAAGTCATAAATTGATTATGATAGAGCCCTAACTCGAAAATCAAAATTTCTCAATTATGTCACTATCGTTCTGAAGGTGCGATATTTTAACCTCCAAAGGCCCACCATACAACGAAATTTTGCAATGGAATATGAATCTATTGTGAATGAAGTAAAGTCAATTTTCTAATTTGACCATTTGTCATAAGAACAAAAGAAATTCCACTTTGCTTCGTTTGCACTAGATCTTTATTTCTATGACCGTATTATATACAATTTTTATTACAAGGAACCTCAGGAGGCTAAAGGATTTGTGAAAGCTAATCTTGGAGGAATGAAAGTAAACAAGATAAAAATGATGATAATGATGATGATAATGATGATGATGATGATGATGACAGTGGTGATTATGTTGAAGAAAACAAAGCTCATCATGATAAAATACTATCAATACCTACCAAAAGTATTATTAAAGTTATAGTTACGTTTGAAAACACGAAAAGACATTCAATAGTCAACTGTCGCAGGGTAACCGTATCTTTGCTAGCGATCGATAATTCTATAGTGGATAATTATCGAGAATTGAACAATAATGACCATCTTGCTAGTGTAAGTCTTGACCACAGCTGTGTTATTATGTCATACGAAATTGTGGTAAAAAAAGAGTAAATTGCTGTAGATCAGGATGTAACTACGTCATCGTGGTGATTATCTACAATTCGATGTCAATCGAACTTTGTCATTGAATCAAAATCTATTCTTCGAATCGTATGAAAAAAGTTAAGCATGTTAGGTACTTAATTTTTATAATCGTAAGAGGGTTCTGTTTACTTTTTATGTAGTTAATTTATTGAGACTTTCAGGACGGCTGGAGACGGCGAGGTAGACCCTAGCGGAGATGGCAGGACGACTTGGACGCCATCCTAAAAGATTGGCAGGAGGTGACAATGGACAGAACAATATGGAAATCCAAGGAAGGGGGCTTTGCCCAGCAGCAGATAAGGGGATGCCACACGAGCGATAAGTGTGCGTTATTTGAACATCGAGCGACGCAAGTGTTTCAACGCATCACAACACAGGCATCGCCCGTACCAACATAATAGTAAAATATATTTTATTCATGTGTAGTAGTTTAGTTTAGTTTAATTTATTTATTTCATGAAAAAAAAACATCTTAGCTTAATTGTGCAAATTGTGGTTAAAGAGTTTTTAGAGTGGTTGGTAATTCTGTAGCTCTGCCTACCCCACTCTGGGAATCAAGGCGTGAAGGTGTGTATGTATGTATGTGAAAAAAAAACATCTTAGTTTATACATACCATAGATAACTAATTAACAAACACGTTTTCAACACAGCATTTAAAAACTAAACTGATATTAATATCATAAGCTCCGTAATTATTTATTAATAATTCCTCTAAAAGATCTAACAAGAAGTTTAAACAATTTAACCCCATGACATATTATATTCAGTAACCTTGTAAATGCTCTATGCTTGTAAAAAGCTACACTGTATTGTACTGCGGCATCAAATTCTAAAGAACACCCAACACAAGACTTGGTTCATCGAAAGAACTCCGAAATAACAAAACAATTACAAGAAAAAATCCCGCCTATGATTGATGCAATTACTACCATTCGATAGGATATCAAACAACTGCGATCGGAGGATCTACCCCGGCCCCCGCATCTCTCTTGTAACAGACGACATAGGGGATATAGTTGAGTTAATATGAGTTTTGGTTTGTATGAAAGAATGCTAGGGTTAGCAGTCGTCAGAAACTATAACCTATTACTCATGGGTTAAATATAAACACAAGTTGTAGTAGAAGTCCAAACTAATTTATTTCACGTAAGTATAAAATTAATTTTTACGAATTTCAATTCCGATATAGCAAATGGAGATCTAGATTACGAAAACCGTACAGAAACGATCAAACAGAGATTTTTTGATTTGTATTAATTTCCTGCTAGGTCGAGTAAATACTGTTAATGCGACTTTAATGATGTCCCTAGTGTTATTTAGGGACATACATCTGAAACATCATCTATCTTAGTCTTGAGATTGAAATGAATGAATGTATGTATATATGAATGTATACTCTTTATTATACGAGTTTTTTTTAAATACAAAACACAGGCATTATAACTAAAAAAAACAAGTATAAAGGCCTATGTGTTTCGGAGCCCACGCATCATGGGTTGGTCTATCTGCTCCACTGCCTTTTACACGTTATATAAAAAGACGGTCATAGATCCTTCTACCGACAGTTCTTAGTATTATCCAGCAGCATTATTTTACCATCGGCAACCCTACCCAAACACGTGTCAGCAATGACGGATCCACAAAAGACTACCTTGTGTGTCAGCCGCGTCACGAGAATTCACAGTGTCTGATGATTGCGTATAATTAGAGGTCCAAATTAAATAAATGAATAGTCAGGCTGGTAGTCGAGATCAAAAGATCATCAAAAGACGGAATGCCAATGTCGTAGCTGTCACGCTTGCGCACTTGAACTTTACAGATAAAAGAGTAGGTGCGCTTGATCGGTATCTGGTGGGGTCAGAGATGAGCTTGGCTTGAGGTGACATTCGTAACGTGTTGGAGAGGATTTGAGTTTTAATGAGATGTGGCGAGTAGAAGTTGGAAAAGCCGTGCAGATTGCGGACCATAATGATGGAGGGAATTAGGGATTACTCCACCGATAAGAGCGTAGATTATCGTTGAAAAGTAATAAAATATTACTTTCGTAAAATACTCCTTAAATAGTTTGAATGAAGGGCTCTAAAATTTGAAGTTACATACATTCACATTGTATTCACGTGTATTAAATATTTGCTATAGGCAAAGATTTTAGACGGTTACTGTACAACAGAAAACACTATTTTTAAGCTAAATGAAACCACTTTCTTCTTCTAAAAGTATTTTTAATTATCTACTCGTGACTATCGTGACTATTTTTTTAAATGAATTACCCAAAAACTCCGAAAGACGCCAAACATCATAATCTATCCACATTTCTAACCTCCAATCAGTATTAATTGAATTTCTCTAGTAATTAAAAACGCTAATTTCCGAAAAAAAAACGGTAATGCTCCGAATGTCTCGATCGGTGCGCAAGCGTCGATCAAAGGCGGCGATCAATAAAACTGATTGACTGATAATGAACACGACGCGGCGATCTGTCGTGAGAATCTCGGAGCGTTAACGGGGACTTTTACAACTGGCCAGGTGGGCGCCCAGAGCCAGCGGACTACGCTCGAAGGAATGAGGGCATACTTATTGAAATAAGTTAGTATTCAGAAATTGAGCTTAATATGGAATTTTTGGTTCTTGAGTGGCGTCCGCGGACCGGGAAACGAGCTGTAGGTAGGCCTCCAACAAGATGGAGTGACGACCTTGTAAAGATCGAAGGAACGCGTCGGATGCGAAAAGCACAAGGCCGGTCTGAGTGGAGAGTCTTGGGGGAGGCCTATGTCCAGCAGTGGACGTCTTTCGGCTCACATGATGATGATGATGAAGGCAGTATTGACAAACTAGGTAATTACTGCAGTATACGGACTCCTTTGCCCTAAGAATCTTCAAGAGACAGGGGTCACTAACAACTAGGCCAGCGCGTCGTTTCTGAAGTAGTATTTGGACTAGAGTTTTAAATAAGCGTTTCGCATAAGGCACAATATTTAAAACTTTTTACACAAACTTCCCAAATGGATGGTGGAAAACGGAAAGTTGAGAAGGATAGATATTCTTAACAGGATAGTGAATGAAGCTAAAAATTCCATACAAAATGCGATATCGTCTCTCCCCTTAAACCTAGTAAAAAAAATACGGTTTTTGAATATGCTGTAGATATATGTACGAGTATGTCTGTAGGTACGTTTTTCTTTTCACGGAAATATTTCTTAGAATGAAACAAAATTGTTTCATAATAACTACAACATATTCAAAAACCGTCGATATCCTGATTGATTGCATGGGTGAGAAACGTTATCACGCGGAGGAAAATTTGTATGGAAAAAATGACAGCTACACAATTGGCGCTTCACAAATTTCACAATCCTCTAAAATCCCGCTGCCACTCGGCCGCACCTTATCCACTAACTATAACTTCACATCTGATACTCAAAAGAAATCCACCCATTTTGGATTCGTCACGCAATTTGTCAATCGATTCCCCGTCACCGTGCATCGAGTAGGGGCCATTAAATGTCAGTTTTATTAAAAAAAACGCCTCTTTGCGCTCGCCGCTCGCTTAATCGTAAGAATTAATTGCGATGACAAACCTATTAATATAAATTGCTCCCAACTGGTTTCTCGTTGCAAATGGCAAAGATAGCTTTTGAACTTTACTTGGTTTTGAAGAACGGGACGGGAAAGTTGATGAGGGTGATAATCGTGGTGATTATGTACAAGATTTCACAGTAGTAGAAGAAAATAATAAGGAAAAATATGGGTATTTCGAATGTAAAGACGAGCGAAAAATAGACAAGAGATATTAAATAGTATCAATATAAGTGTAATGTCATGACATCGTGCTGAAACTTGACATGTGAGAGCATTTCTGTGGATTCACACTCTAATTGACAAATCAATATAAATAGTCAATTTTAAATTTTACAGTGTTAAAGTTTTACTAAAATCCTTGCAATGTTTTATTTCCTGTTAATTTATTTTAAAAATATGCGACGTGTAACCTACAAGTTGATTGGAGACTATATCAAATCGCTAAACTTCAAAATTAAGTAAATTTGCCACACCGTCTTTCGCACCCAAAATTATTTCATCAAATTTTTATAATATCAAACGGTGCCAGCCACCATAGTGGTCTTTTACGAATTCTTTCTCGAATGGCTGCGTCCAATGGGACAAAAACTCGGTTTGAATCGGAATTGGTACAATTAAGTAGCATTTGATGATTCGAATGATCGTTGGTTATAATTGTGCGTGGAAAAAGATTTTTTTTTGGTCATTTTACTATGACTATTCTCAGGTATTCACAAAAAAAACTCTATCTTAATTGAATAAGAACCAAAGTTGAAACAAACACTGTTTTGTAGTGTAACATGTACCTTGGCATCAACTTTGGGTTTCTTCCGCGTACAAATTAACAGATGTTTTGGCTTTAGTTTTAGAAATTGAATAGTTGTGTAACTTCAATGGATTGGAGATATTTATTTAAAACCTATAAATTGAAAGTCAATTTAATTGAAGTACGCGTCTTTGGTAAGTAGACGTTTGTGTTAACTAGATAGATGATTACTTAAAATTTATTGCATTTTAAACTAAGTAACTTAATTTGACTATCAACTTATTTAGTTTCTAAGTCGTTTTCTTTTGTGTTTGTGAATTAAGTTTTTTTTTTTTTTTTTTATATCATAGGAAGGCAAACGAGCACACAGGCCACCTGATGGTAAGTGGAAACTGTGACCCATAGACATTCGCATTCATAAGACCGCAATCCTAAGACTGCAAATGCGTTGCCAACCCTGAGGCCGAAGATGGAATGCCTCTATGCTAGTCATTTCACCGGCTGTCTTATCCCCAAACCGGAACACAACAATGCGAACACTGCTGCTTGGCGGTAGGTTAATGGATAAGATGGTGGTACCAACCCGGACGGACCCTGCACAAGGTCCTCCCACCTCCAAAAGTTTATTTTACTTATTATGTTTTGCTGATCAAATTCAAAGTGAAAACATAATCAACATAGCAACCAAGTTTAAAGTCACAATCAGGGCGAAACCTACACGACCGTTGATAGCCATTGGCTGCCGACTTGAAGAACAATGCTTTTGTCTCTTCCTTCCCATCAATGGACTCAGTTACTGGAAAATTACACAGCTCTGCCATATGCCAAGTAAATAACACATTATATACCATTGTGTCTTCCAAGCTGAGATTGCAACCATTGGACGAACGTCCAACAATTACTCGAAGCGACAAAATCATCTAACCATAACATCCGTATGTAACGTAACTTGCCACAGCATAAACTTATACAGAATACAAACGTGCAGTACATATACTTAAAGTAATTAATATCGTTCGTTCCGTGTTAATCTGTGGTGTCCATACGGATGGTAAAACAAAGATAGCTTTGCCACTTTTGAAGTAAAGTTGCTATCATTCTCAACATTAGAGTCATTGAGTAAGGTAGTAATGTTAATTTCTCGATTGTTTTTTTAAGTTTGTTTTAAGCAAGTGAGTGTCAGCCGTCACGGTTGGTGCTTGCGTGTTTCTTCACCGTTCTGTCCGAGGTTGCAATAGCTGTCGTAGATAATGTGCTTTGTGATGATTACGCTGATATGTGTAACGGAGTCTTTACGTGACCGGAATGCCACTTACATGGTCTCTTTATTGCGAAGGTATTTGCTCGTTGGAATAGTTTTAATGTCAGTTTTTAATGCGCTTCGTTATTAATTACTCTGCTTCAGTGACTTATGAGCAATGTGAACTGAAGAAAACATTTGGAATTTTTGGTTCAATGTCACTTGTTATGGTGATTAGCAAAAATGATTTAGTTATATTGACGTTTGTTTTTCATCATCTATAAATATTTGAAGCCCTACATCTTACTCAACTAACTTGTTGGTAAGTGACCACATGTCCAAAAGATAGTATTAATTTATCTATTAGTCAGCCAATCTTACCTGGAGCAAAATCAAACACTACAAACTACGAATATACACCGTGTTTTTCTTGATTTACGATAACTTCGGCATATTACTAGGTACATCCGTAGAAACTAAGTGGTAGATAAAAAAAAAAAATGTTGTTTAGAACAAAGTAATTAAATTTTGTATCTTTGGTCATTCTAAAAGGACCTTTGGAGTTAACTAATAGATAATCAGTGTCAAATATGTCAATGTTGGCGTGACATACTCGAACACACACCATTAAGAGCCTTTTACATCAGTTCAACGTGATTAACTAATTAAATTTTAAAATGAAATATCTTTAAAACCGTAAGAGTTATCATTTGTCTGTCTTCGGGAAATTAACTTTATTTGACCTAAAGAACGTTCCCTTAAAGTTATCGTAAATCAAAAAAAACACGGTGTATAACTACGAATGTTTAAAACCGTCGAAAAATGCATCAGCGACTTGACACCTCCAACATTTCACCGTTAACAAGGGGTGACGACGGCGTAACGTACGTACAAAACAGTTAATCAGGAAGTAGTTAGCTGCAATCAATATGACAATGATTTCTGAGCATTCTATCTTTTTCCTTCCAAACCTTGACTTTTACTCGAAAGCCAAAACAACTGAGACCGAAAGATCCCAGAACATTCCAGTAATCCAGAAAATGAGGATTTGTCCAAAAAGTAGGCGATGGTGTCCGCGGGCGACGTGAGGAGTTATTATGCAAATCCAAAGCTGGGCCCAGGGCTTTGTTCAGCACGGCTTACATGGGTTCGTGGGGTTTCTCAGGTTAAGTCCGTCTCACTTCAAAGTTAAGCGTCATGGAGCAAATAGAAAGTGATTGATGAGTTTTTAATAATAATTACATTAAAAAAATCGAACTTAGCAATATTAACGAACGTGAAAAGGTTTGAATCCATCTTGATAAAAAAAACTCCTTTCCATAGCATAAATCATTAAAAATACCGACTGCATTTTTTCATACTGTCGTCGATATATATGTTAAAAACATTAAAACAGAAAAAGATCAATTATTTTTTTTAGAATTTTATGTAGCTAGTGACACTGGCGCCGACAAGACGTATCATTTATCAAAATCAGGAGACCTGTTGAGTAGTTACATGTCACCCATACACACACAATTCTCCTTTTGGACTTCGCCGCAGTCGGGCGAAAATAAAGTTAACTGGAGATTAAACATGAATTTAAAGTGTTTTTTCCAAACATTTATCTACCGTAGATACTCAAAGTACTAGTTTTAGCTTCGTTTCAGTTTTTTTTTGTATCGTTATTTAATTTCTTCAGGAACTTTTCTACCTATTCAAGGAAAAGGTATCTTTCGTTCAACGGGCTAAAACCATCTTTGTTCTATTATTGACGTGTACCCAACAAACTCACACACTATAATAAAATTAGGATAATTCTATAAAGGTAAAGCTAGATAATTTTATCCTAGTAACTTTTTAAATCCACCTTACCGTCTTAATCATTGACACAACAGATCCCTTAACCAAAACCCGAATTCTTTTCTACTTCTGTCAACTTAAAATTTTAATAAAATAACCTACACCCTATAGAACCCTACCTTATAACAGGGCGGTGACGGAATGTCAAAAATTCGTTCCAAAATGTGACCAGCGAAGGCTCGCACCGAAATTACCGTGATAGTCGCCCCGGGACAATTGGCACCGGACTGAGCTTTTTTCCTATGAATCACGTGGATTGATATTATTTGCCTGTCTTTGCTGACTCGACTGGTAATTAATTGTGGCGAGAATAGCAGTAATTTGAACGGAATTTAATGATTTGATATTTTTGAGAACGTTTCGTTTTTAGTGTCATAGTTTGCTGTAGTTTCAATTATCTTAGAAAAATTCGCTATGTTTTGAAAATAGACTGATGATGAAAGAAGCTAATTGGTTTACTTTGTAGGTAACTACTTTAATATTAGTTGAGGTCAATAAAAACACTGAGGCAACCAATAGAAAAGTAATCAGAACTGACGTATTAATTTAGTAGTACTACGTAGGTAGATCGAAGGGTTAATAACATTTTGGATACCTCCTATTTTTTTTCAACAGTAGACTTTGGAAAGCGCTTTTAGGATCTTTTGCAGAATAAATTGCATTTAATTTTAGCTACATTTATACACAAAAAAGTGAAGTGATTAAAAAGAGAAGTGGAGTGGTAAATAGTACAAGAATTAGTTATTTAACTTCCTGCTTTTTGCCAGCTAGTACTAAGAAATTGTAAGTACTAATTTGTTCAGCAAACAAACACGTGATCGAGTACATGATATAGAATCAACACGAAACTGAAAAACGGCTTCTTAATTTAAAAAATACTCGTCAACGTTGTAACAAAACTAACAATGCCATTTGAATTTCTTCTGACCAGCCAGCAACATTCAAATCGTCGCGGCGCGGTCGCGTTCTGTGACCGTTCCAGCGCCCGCGCACCTGAATTATTCATAACTGGACGATAGTAATTAAATGTCTTGCGAGTAAAAACTACTGACACCTTCCTGTTGGGATTGTAACGTATGATTTGGATGAAGAAATGGGTTGATGTGAATAATGTATGAGGCGCCAGAGAATTGAAGCATTTTATGGTGGTAAAGGTTGGATGTAATAATTCATAAGCTTAGAAAAAGTTACACGTGAAGATTTTCTAGCTATTCTCAGTGCTAAGGTATAATCATAGTCTTCTTTAGAATTAAGATTGCTTAGGTTAAGTGGAAATGGGCAGGGCATTTTGTACGTAGATCGAATAACTGATAGGGGAAAGAGTTGAAATGCAGCGTAAGGTGGAGAGCCGACCAAGGAGTTAATTCTGTTAAACAATTCACTCGTATTCTCTCTGACAAGATATTACTTTGGTTAGCTTAAGTTGTCGTAGGAATAGGAAAGAATTAGATACCTATCGACTACAACTGAAGCCGTGGTGAAGATTGTAGAAAGCCACTAGATGTGGGCGGAATGGGACGAATCCTCGACGCAATTTTTAGAGGAGGCCTATGTACTGCGAGGTTTTTTTTAGCTGACAGTACAACAAAAATTTAATACATGGTGATCATCATCATCATCATATTGAAAGAAGTTTAATGCAGGGCGTAGGATCTCAGACCTCAACAAAAATTGAATTATCATAACAGTACAAGCAAGACACAAGCTTGGTTAATTAATAATGTGTTTTCAAACAGATTGCGATGGGGTATTTTGGTAAAATGCCCCATTGCAATCTTTCTTATCTAATTCAGATGTAACCTTTGAGCAAGTAAAGAGACTCTGAGATGTCAAAGATGTATAGCAAATGGGAAAAGAAAGCGTAAATCTACGGACGATGTAACTACTCGTAGATTTAAAATAACAGGAAAAAAACATCTAATAACAACGAACGTTTATATTAAATACCCTCTTATGTTGCTATGCCCTTGCAGGGCGTCACATGTATATTATTTATATACCCTTCACCTGTAAACTGTAATGTGACATGCAATAAACTATTCTATTCTATTTTATTCTATCATTGCATTGTTTCATGTTTATGTCATCATATGTTTGAGACTCTTTGGTAGTCCTTACATTTAGTAAAGTATAGACCAAGATACTTCTGTAGGTATCACTTATCGCCTTTTTCTGTAGCATGTAGTTCCAAAAATGGAAGAGGTGTTCCTTGCTTGGTTATGCGTAAAGATAAAAAAAAACCATGACTCAAAGCATCTAGCAAACACTGCGTAATTAGTGGCCTAAGGTTTAGCTGGGGAGCGTGAGCGGAGTAAATGTCAAGTACGTTTCCTATCTAATTAAAAATGTTTTTTCGCCATTAGTATTCCACTTAGAATTGATTAATTACGTAGGTGGTATCCAGTTGATTTAATACGGATGCTCGTATCCGTGTTCGGAGTGATATTGGTTTCTTAGATGTCACTTGTTTAATGGATGGATGCAGTTTTTTTGTTGTTTTAACTTAAAAACAGGATTATGTTAATTGTGATTTGCGTTTATAGATCAACTAGGTGGTCTAGATTCTTCAGAAAAAACCAGGAGCAGAGGGTAGAATTATTTTATTTTTGAAATTCGTTTATACTATACTGTTTTATATCATACAAGACTTGACACAAGCGTGTGGTGCTAACTCCATGAGCTTCTTTTTAGTCCATTAGAGAAAATGCTCTTTTATGTGTGACATCCCTTGAATAATTTCTCTAATACGTCCATGGGAGTGTTTATAAATAACTCGACATTGGGCAAAATACAAATTCACCTTAACAAGATTGAAAGCAATTACCTCAAATTAGAATTAGAATTAGAATATATCATACGTAAGTTTTATGATTTTTACTGTATTTTCGATGCGCGGTTGTGTTGTCCCACGTCGGCAAAATGAAGTACGAGTAAGTAGTACAGTAATATAACTTTTATTTTACTGCTATTCTTTTTCATAAATAACATAATGTACGTTATAGATTTTAAATACATATAATTATAATTACCGCTATAAAACCTCTAAAGGTAAATCTAAAGATAAAGTGATATTTCTGGGCCAGAATGTGCTTGTATTATTTATTTATAACATTAATATCACTCTATCATACATTATTATGCTGCATTTGAAATAATAATTTTGATTTGTAGTTTTCAAAACGTGATCATTAAAACCCCAAAAACATAAATATTTTTTTTTATTTCATTTCAGACTTTGCCAATTTCAACCTCACCCTTTTTGAAATCGTCATTTCTCTAATTGCATAAGTGGACTATAAATAAAACCATTTAAAAATGGCGGATTCGGAGCGACGTGATAGGTAAATGACTGGCCAGTAG
The DNA here is from genome assembly GCA_927399475.2 of Acleris emargana. NCBI lineage: Eukaryota > Metazoa > Arthropoda > Insecta > Lepidoptera > Tortricidae > Acleris > Acleris emargana. Next base: position 14,291,022 of record OV656853.1, on the reverse strand, counting down.
GCACTTAACAAACTGTATCAAATTGTTCCAAATCACAGTAGAGTTAGGACTTGTAATTATACGACTCCGGATTAAAAGCATCAGCATGTAATCTTTTGCAATTTTCTCTTAATCGTTTCACTCTACCCCACCAGCGCCACAAGAGCCATCAATCTAAACACTTTTCTTATTATTTGTAAAGGCTTTAAGAGGTCGGGTAAGACTGGTTTGGTAAAGCACCCCGAGACATTTGGACTTATGTGATAATGCTAGGCTAGTGAAATTTGATAATTCGCGGTTAGGAAAACGATCTTTTTAATAATAGGACGCATTGTTGTTAAGTTACAGTGGCTAGAGAAAACCGTAGAGTCAATATTATGATTTAAATAATCAATAATCATTGGAATTCCTACAATAATATTTTATGCAGTACAAGAAAATAAAAGTGACTTAATCGAATCCTTAATTGAAATGACTAACGTTTTACAAAGTAAGACGCTAACGTTTGTAATATTTGAAAATTGACATAATATTATGAATTGACATAAGGAGACGGATGGTCAGATTACGTCAATCAAAAACATGTTGTAAGTTTTTGAAAATTGCGTATCTTTTGCGTTACGCATCTTCTCTAGGCCCCGTCGGCGTTTGTTTTTTCTTACGGCCCCTTTTAATTTCATTTTACTTAACTCATATTGCTTTTGAAATCATATTTTTTTATGTAGCTTGACAATATTGCTGCATTGTTGATATTATGTTATAGGAGTAAGGATAGAGATTAGTTTGTACCGAAAAGTAGTTACACTATTGTTTTAGGGTAAGACATGTAAAAATAGTGGTAAGTGTGGGAAATAAATAAATAAATAAATATTTTACAGACAAATTATAATAGACCTCAGACATTTTTTATTCTTCTACAACTGCACATTTAATAAGGCTCGCTACAGCTACTTGCGAGCGTCTTTCGTAGAGCTTATCAATATTTTTTAGCGTTTGTGATAGTTTAACATACTCCAAGTTCCATTCTCAAATATATTTCCCGAGGAGACTCCACGCCACCGGCGACAGGCGTCATTTATCACGACCCGTCAGATTCTAATTGTCCCCTTCGTAACCGCATTGTGATCGTAATGACGCCCTTATTTTAACAAAAAACAAAACGATCTTCATTTTTTACAATGTTTCAAGTAAAATTCCAAATATTTTAATAACGCTTAAATAGATGGTCACAGAACATGCTTGTGCCGTATGTTTTTTTTGGAACGGGTAGAAAATATTTGGCAAGGTAATTTAAGAATGCCGCTGTTTTTGGATGTCGATGCAATTTGTTAAAGGTTAAAAGATCACTCTCTTGACGATGATCGACATCATTCAATTTACAGGAGTATACGTCCATGTCCTATCACTACCAAACCTTTTCACTGTCAACCATAAAGTACAATGGGATAAATATTAAAAGGTTATTAACAATTCTATAGGTACAGTCAACATTGGATTATGGAGCCGCCATGAGAAGTAAAATATGTCAAAATAAAAACATTTAAAGTTGTAAAATAATTCAGATAAATAAAATTTGTGATTTAAACCTGTGCCTGTGACCATTGACGAGTCGTGAACATAAATGAAGTCAATGTAAGCATTACGTCATTAAAAACAGAAGCTAAAACTAAGGAGAATTTTAATAAGAAATAAACAAATTCGTCGTTTATAAAATGTAAAAACCTAAATAAAGCTTTGAATACTTTGACAAAGGACCGCTCGCTGCGCTCATTTTTTTTAGAAAAAAACGTTCATAAAAAGCATAATTACTTGATCACTTAACCTATCATACGGAAATTGGTAGCCGTTTGATGAAATTACACGGTTTTTGGCTAGTTTCTGGTAAAATAGGCGTTTCTAATAATCGTATTTATTGAGGGGGTGGAACCGGCAGCTTGGGAGGATCAGCCATTACCTGGACAGGGGTGATGGTGATTATGTGAAAAAAGGTCTTCAACCTCAAACTCTAACATTTATATGACAAAAACACACTGAAGTAACGTTAGCTCATTTTGGGTTATAGTTTTACAAGGGTAAGAAAAAATAAATGAATTTCAGATGCTCAAGGCAATAACGAAGGAAAGTGAACAGTTTGGAAAGCCAAGAATAATTTGGAATATTAGGGACTTAGTACTTTGTAGGATTATAAATTTGATGAAGAATTTTACGGCATAAAGCACTCATGGTTGGAAAGTAAGCATATATTTTATTTTTAAATGTTTTGTTATTTTGTGAAATTGAATTGAATTTGTAATTGTGTGGTTCAATAATGGATTCAATATTTGAGGTAAGTGGTATTTAATATTGTAAGTAACTACAGTTTTATGAAATACTTTAAATACCTATAATAACGTATTTTGGGGTCATCACGGCGTGCTATTTCCTATGATATATTAATATTTTCAGGAAGACTGCGTGGTTTATTTCAAGTGTTTCTAAAACGTATTTTTTTGACCAATCTAATAATCATACTCAGAAAATAGGATTGTTTGATTTATTATTCCGTAATGTTTTATTAAAAAGACATTATATTGTCTATTCCTAAATTATTTCTCTAAATCAACATTCACAACTCACGATTCTTAATTAAATAAATAATACAACATTTCCCGTCCCGCTCCTGCATTGTGGACTTTCCTTTAATCCTTATAAAAACTGATTAGGCCCATTGGCACAGTGGAACTATCAATCACTCCATAGGTATAATTATAGGGATTACGGGTCCGAGCCAGGTAATGATTTCGGCTCTTTATATAAGACGATTTAAAATTAAAGAGTTTTTAATCATATTTTTTTCCTCGTTCAATTTGAAAAGAATGTCTCTGGGTCCTTCGTCCCTACAAATTATTATAAACGCGATTTAAAATTAATTTGAGGAAACAATACGTTTGTCTTTAAATGTTTTTTTCGGTTAAGATTCTTTTACTTTACTAAACTCGCGATTTGTTTTGTAGTCAAGTTCCAAAAACAAAATAACAACGAATTCAAATGAAACGTAATTTTAGGTTTTGCCGCCAAAATTTACTTTTTTATCGTTCAAAAAAACGTAAGTGGTCTGTTATTTTCGGCCAGTATCCGTTTGACGGGAGTCAGATAATTAAATGTAATGCTCCTGAAGCATCCTCCTGCTCCACCTTTTACTAAATCTTTTACTTTCCCTAACTAAATACCGTTAGAATCTTCAGAAAACGTCTTTAATCTTCAGATAATAAGAGTGTTTTGGGGTGCATTTAAAAACTGCGTAAGCTATTATACGTTTATTAATTGGGCGTAAACTCTGAGATTAGTTTTGATACAAATTCTTGGTTGTTCATAATCATTAATTAAATCATTATAATCTTGACGTTGCTTGGTTTTATAAAAGCTACTTTTTCAAATCTCAAATAAAAATAACCGTCACATTATTATTGCTTAACTTTATTTAATACACTTGAAGGCATAATTACGTAAGAAACATAAATTGGTTTTCTTAGCACTATATCTGTCATAAATATAATAGATAGATTATAAACACGATATACAAATGGATAAAGGGCTATTTGTAGTTACTTATAAAAATTAAAGCACCACGTGTTGTCAATATTCAAAACATTGTATTAAGGCGAACCCCATTATGAAACGCTGACACCATAAACGAGCAACATTTAAGTAACTCAGCCTGTCAATAAACATCATAAAAAATCCAAAAATAATGATGACAAAACACAAACGACACCCGCAGCTATAAACGAAAGCTTTCATACCCCAACCGAAATAGAAGGCAAATTGACAGATGACAAATAAGAACGTTAACACTACGGTCACGGCACGCACCTAGCCAGTGGAGCAAGAGCTCTTCCAAACACAGTAGATGAAGAAGCAGCATTGGAGGTAAAGGTCAGTGATACTTGGTTAGTGGTAGTAAATATTTCAACTAAGGCTAAATGTGATAAAATACATCAAGACATTGTCGTTATAGCAAGATAGATGGACGCAACACATTCCTTTAACGAGATTAGAACAGAATGTTTTATACACAAGACATTGTCTGATTGAGCTCTGTTGATATTAGCTTCTATTGAGGAGCCACGAGACGAGAAGAATTAATCAAAGTTGTTACAAGCTTTCTATAAGTTAAAAACACATTAATTATATATATATTATGTATTGAAAACACAGTTGTTTTAGACATTTAAAACGATGTTAACTACTAAAGTAAAAGAAGCGAAATTAAAAGCATAATTTCGTGTATATGACCTATTATGAAACCAAAAAAGATAGCGAGTATGCATTTATCTCGAGAATTGAACCTAACAACAATGTCCCAAACAATGAAGAAAGAAAAGTGGACATCGAAATGGTCACGTACACATACATACATCTTAGAGTGGTGCACCATAACAAACAAATAAAGAATAAACTTACATCACATGAAGTTTTTTAAAGCTGCTGTTTCCCAATAAGAGTTGTTCGCTGCAAAATTAGTCTGTGTTAACAAAAAGGCAGGGAATGCGAGAGTAATAATTGAGACAAAGGGCAAAGAGGTCGACCCTTCTGGAGTGCATGGGTGTGGCGGGCTTAAATTTTGGCATTGACAGCCGAAACTGCCCCGAGGGACCGAGACGTGCTTTTAGTGCCTTTATTCGTTATGGTTAATGCGGCAAGTAGTTTACGAGCATTAGCGTTATTTGTGACCTCTGCGAGAGCGATATACGGTTAACCTCGCACGCAGGTACTATCCAATTGGCCTGCGTTATTTATTTGATGCGTAATGTTGTTGCTAGTTTTTGTATTGTTAAAAGTGTTTGATTGTGTTTGCTTTGATTGCGGATCTCGGATTGTTTATCAAGAACTATTTGTGTTTTAAAAACAAAGTAAGCAATGGGATCGCAATAACAAAAGAATCCGCTCCAAAATGGGAAGCATTACGTGCTTGATGGAACTGAGTGATTGATCTCAACTTTTTACGAATGTCCTATCCACATACCACTTATCCCTTGAACTATTCCATTGTCATGTAAATCATCATAAACATCATCATACCTCTTATACATCACTTTATTTACACCTAACATATCTGTGACATTTTCTGAATTAGTTTTATTGAGTCTAATATTCCTATTGTTATCAGGAATAAATCGACCAATCAGTACTGTCAAAACGTCTAAGGTTGACGTGTCATGGAAACATTCGAGGTGATCAATCACGGTGTTTCGGAATCAACTGTATTGTTCCATCCTATATGCTTCGACGGTGTTTTGACTCCGTATGACTTATGCCGGTGTCAGGTCTTAATGACTGATTACAAAAAAATGTGACTCAGAAATACTTCTGAAGATAGTCTAGTAGGACTATTTTTTTTTAAATTTTCAAGCTCACGCCTTTATGCTTAGTGGTGTGATGTCAACGTGGATTTTACTTGTCAGTTAACAATTTGCTTGGAACATATTCATTACTTCTTGTAAAATGTAATAATTACTAATTACTCGTACTAATAATAGGTATTATAAAGAGGTAAAGTTTGTGACTTTGTAAGGGGTAATATCTGGATCAAATGAACCGATTTTGACAAAAAAAAAAAACAATAGAAAGCCACGTTATTGGTGAGTGTCATAGGCTATTAACTCCAACGAAGTGGCCATGGGAACAGCTAGTTTTAAATATAGATACATCTTATAATATATGTATTTGGTGACCGCTGCCAAACTAAATAGGGCCCTTTATTTTAGGAGACCGTAATACATTCCTGTCCATCATTTGTGTTCAGCAAATCATTGCTTTCATATGGGTCTTACCCGTCTTACATTACAAGTTCTTCAACACATTATTAGCATAAATTGAAAACCATATGAAATAGCAGATTGCAATGCGATGGAGCCATCTAAGGTGGACATTATCATTTCAATAATAATGATATTTCTAGAAACAAACGTGCAATTACTGGTTTCATTACCACAAATGGTCGCCAAGAGGTCATCATTCATCTGAGTCCATGCCTTCTAACGAGCTCCACGTCACGCAACTACCTTTAACCTTCCGTGACCTTTGACATCTACATACCCTATGATATGTATTGCGACTATTAAATGTAAATTAGTTTTTATGATCAGTGTTGAAAGATGACACTGTGTTGATGATGGTGTACTTAGATGAATAAAATGACATTATACATGATGATGTTATTTCGATTTAAATTGTTCGATCACTTATTGCTATAACTATCTGATAGCGGAGAGGTATGCAAATAAGTGCTTTATGTCAGATTACGTAGTGATAACAACTGACCCCTAAAAAAATATACTAATGCAAAATGCACCTTTGGGTATATTTTACCAGTAACTACTAATAGCTATCAGCAATCCTCGTTTTTGTATGAAACACGATTGACAAATATACCATCAGTTGCGATTGGAAGCGTGATAGGCTGTTAGCGATAGCTAGCTTAACGCTATTAAGAAGCTAGAGGTACTTTCATAGACACTTTTTCATAATTGGGATTGTTCATATTTTTAAATTACTTTAATTTGAAATCAATTTCAAGGAATAGGGTTTTAAAGTCATTCTGCATTATTACGTTTTTGAAATATTTATCTATTTCGGACATTTCGACAAAAGTATAAGGCGAAAACCGCTTGAAATAGTTTGTTTTATTACAGTATTACAATCACTTTTTATCATTAGATATCATTTAATTGTTGTAATTTATTAGAAAATGCCAACCCAAATTTAAAATAATCATGTCATCCATAAAATGTCTGCTAAATAAATAAAGATATTAAAACAAATCTATTGGGTCAAATACAAAGTTAATGAAATTGGTCTCTTAAAATAACCTATTCTTACGAATTAAAATGTAAAAACCGTGAGTTTTTTTTTGGTCTAGGTATCCCAATTTGTAAGCCTAAAACTAAAGCCCAGTCTACAACTTTAAATCTGATTTAAGCTGTTAAGCATGGGTTAAGAATTACAATTCACACACAACCGTTGGATGACACACAAAGCTGAGACTTTAAGACTAAAACAGGATTTATCTTTTTGGTGCAAGTTGCCCTGTTATACATTAGAAAAGTACTTCACAATCTCTGATTAAAAATTCTCTGTTTCTGGACAGTGCAACATGTGATTTGGTGACTTCTTTTTATTCTTCAACTACCGGTTTCATAACATTATTTTCAAATTCAACTGCATATTTAATATTACTTGGTAGAAAGATATTTACTCCCTACACAATATTGGCGCCATTGTTTTTCTCAAACTACCCGCATTGCAATCGTACCACAACGTCAACGGGAATTAGAAGTGTCGGGCCCTAAGCAATATTGACAGGCTCATTACTATTGTCTTTGGAGGGTAACCGCCAGAATGTCGAGGGGGCCGTATTATGTCAGTAATAAGGACTGCTTTTGAATGTTATATTTGTGATTAGTCTCTAGGTGTAGGTAATTGACTGGTATTTACCTGACGGCGTCATGCGGCAAGGTATAGGCGGGGTTGTATTGTATGTGAAATACAGTTTTAATTTGCTTGGCATTTAACGAGGAGTTTTGTTCATATTTGTGTCGCATTACTTCAAACTCGGATATCTCCTTGAAATTTGGTATACGAATTTGAAACTTAACTTGTTCGAAAAAAGGCGCAAATTCCGCTGTCTTTCTGAATGGATTTATCCGAGTTTTAAATGAAGCGACTCATTTCTTAATTGCAGCAGCGGGTTTATAAGGAGATTGTCTTTAGTAAAGTCGGGATAGAGATATTTTTATAGTTCGCAAAAAAAAATTAGTTATGATCAGATCTAGGAATACACGGAGCTGTCTGTCCATCTGTCAAGACCCTGTATCTCCGGGACACGTAAAACTATCGAGTTGAAGTTAAAATCATATACTCAATAACTCAAGTCTACAGTTCTTTGAAGCTGTAAAACAAATCAAACTTCCAAGTAAACGTAAAAAAAAGTTGCAGCCGGTTATGCCGCAAAAAACGTATATTTGACACTCTCAAGGCAATCAAACTTTGTAGGGTATTTTCCATTGACCTAGCACTATGAAATTTGGCAAGTAATACCGTCTTATACTACCAGTATAGGAAAAAATCTAAAACTATCTATTTTTAATTAAATAACAAAAAACAGGGTCTTTATGCAAGGAACGGCGTCCAAACTTTGAATTGAGTTAACCGTGCCATGTGCGGGACCCTTGGTGGGCGAGCCCGACTCGCACTTGTCCGGGGATTTTAAGTTATATATTACTTACATACATACATACCTTCACGCCTTCATTCCCAGAGTGGGGTAGGCAGAGCTACAGAATTACCAACAACTCCAAAAACTTGTTGATAACTCTGTAACCACAATTTGCACATTACTTACTACTAGGGAATGCAAATAACCGGTATTAACCGGTTTTAACCGGTTATTTTCATACATAATAGGTTAATAACCGGTTAAATTGCAATCGCTACTTACTACGTACAGTCAGCGTCAGAGAAACGTGACCCCCTAGATTTTAAAACTACAACTCGCAAGGCAGACAAGCTGAGTTTTACTTTACTCAATCTTGCTAGCCAAGCGGTCAGCCACAACTTACAAAAATATTTTCCTCTTATTCACTACACCATAGACCGGGATCGAACCCCCGACCACTCGGGGACAGCACTTGTTTTATATTATTCTGCACCGTTTCCACTGAGCTATCGTGCTCATTATGTATGAGCGAATTTATGAATCACTTATATGATTAATATTTCTGCCCATGCGTCCTTGTCTAGCCAGCCTGAAAAGAATAGTTTTGTCTTTGTTTATTCAACTACCCATATTTTATTGCCAAATGTGATTTATATCGACCGTGACTAATTACCGTTAAGGTTGATATTAGTATAATTTACTCAATTCATTTAGAAATATGTTTGAGGGTAACTTTTATAATCACCTCTGCAAATCAAACCTGAGTTTTGACGGTGTGCAGTTAGTAACGTTTCCTCAACTCGATTAAGCGATTTACGATTTCCTTACGTCTCAAAAACTTGTGCTGAATTCTAATATGGTTCGACTTACTACTTTTTTGAAAGCCAAAATTGTAGTTCTTTGGGAACAAAACCAGAATATTAAAAAAATTGCAAGAGAAATGAATATAGCAGTAAGTTACCTACCTATAAATACTCAATTTTTCTAATGATATTTTAGTGTTTTATTGGTTATAGGTAGCTCAGTGTTTTATTGTGTATTTATAACTGTATTGAATACATTGTGTTTCAATACATTATGTTGTATTTGCAGAGAAATACAGTTCGCAAATGGATAAGGCGATATCAAGAAACGGGTGAAGTGAATTGTAATCGCCAAGGCCCTCGTCCTACAGCTTATACCGACGAATCCGAGCGGCACCGTAGTATTGTGCAAGTTCACACTGACGCCCCGTTCACGACCACCCGCTCAAGTGCTGAGACATTCGAGGTATCACTTAGCACCGTTCGAAGACATTTACACGCTGCAAAAATACACCATCACAAACCGGCTAGAAAAATAAATCTGTCGAAGGCACATCGCGACGATCGTGTGAGATTCGCCAAGAAATATGAACATTTTGACTGGGAGAACGAAATAGTCATCTTTACCGACGAAAAATGTTTCAAGTCGGATAAAGACGGAAGAAAAGTATTGTGGCGGAGAAGTGGGGAGCGATACAATCCTAAAAATATGCTAGACTTAAGAACAAGCGGAAGGATAACATTAGGTAACTATGCACGACTTGTAACCTGTTTATTATTTCCTCGTATTTATCCTCATATTATTCGAAAAGAATGTTTACAAAATATTATATGGTGTTTTTTTTTTCAGGGTATTGGGGTTGGATGTCCTCTATGGGTCCAGGTGAGCTCGTGGAAGCAGGGGGCCGTATGAACGGTGAACGATACCGTGAGATACTGCGGGACGTGATGGTGCCATCAGTTCGGGTTGCATACCCTGAAGGCCAAATATATTTAGTGCAAGACAATAGTGCGGTGCATCGTTCGCGTATAGTGCAAGAATGGTTATCTGCTCAGGCAGATATTACAGTTATGGATTGGCCTTCTAAAAGTCCTGACCTGAACCCTATTGAAAATGTGTGGGGTCAAATGGTGCTAAACTGGGACCCTACTGAGGTCAAAACAAAAAAAAATTTAGATGCCGAAGTCCATAGAACGTGGGAACTGATGCGGAACAGCAGTGCATGTTCCAACATGGTCTCGAGCATGAGAAGCCGACTGGAGCAAGTAAAAGACGCTGACGGTTACCCTCTGCGTTATTAAAGAAATAAAATAAGTAAATAAATTAATTAATACCCGGCTGCTGTGGCACACTATCTGACCCAATACATTTTCGTTTCTTTGTTTTGTATTTAGTTGTTCCAAATTGTGATGAAAACAAGAGAGTTGTAAATTGCTATACTTACTACTTAGTTTAGCATGTTGGTTCTCTCGCAATTTAAAAAAAAAACACGTTTGGAGCAACTGCGATTATATTCCTAGGAATAACCCTATGCTTACCTTTGTTATGAATCAGTAGTAAATTATATAATATTATGTGCTTAGCAATTAGCATAAAGAACTAAGTAAAATAAAAGAAGGCACAATGTTTAATAGCATGACTGGATTCTTGAATATTTCGTTTTTAATTACACTATTTAAATATAAATTGTAACAAGAATATTATGTTTATAATTTTGACGAATCTAAAATTAATATTAACACAGTGTTGTTAAATTCCTAGGAATATAATAAAATAAAAATGATCTCTTTAAGTATTTATTTCTCGCTGTTATTTATTATGTTATGAATAAAGGTTACGAATTTGTAATAAAATAAATAAAATTATACCAAAAACATAGTTTTTTTTGTAACATTGTTTATTTAAATATTTATTAAAAATGTTTGATTGTAGTAGAAATAAAAAAACTAAAACTTAATTGTAAAAATGGAAAATACAAAAAGACATCGTATGGGGTTCGAACCTGCGAACTCAGGCCCTCATGCCTTATGAGACAACCACTAAGCCACACCGCTGTAACTGGAACCGTTGAAATTCTTATAGGCGTCAATGTGAATTCCAGGGGGGTCACGTTTCTCTGACGCTGACTGTACCTATGTTAGTCTATAAGATATTTGTAAATATGGGCCTTGTTGCTTGAAATAAAGTAATTCTATTAATATATTCTATTCTAAATTAAAACAACACTTAGCTACTCAAATATTAAAGATGTTAATAATAATCACTACAGTAGCCGAAATGAAAAGCTTTATTAAAGCTCTGTCATTCCGGCTCATAGACACCTCCGGAGATCTCCCAAAGGATTGGGCTAGCTATCCAGAGAGGTAATGCAGCCAGTGTCATAGGGATCATGCCGCGAGCGGACCTGCTAGAGGGGGTGTTATTTTTACAGTGGTGATTATCATTTACATCTTTAATATTTGAGTAGCTTAGTTTTATCAGTTTTATCTTTTAATTGTTAACATCAATAAATATATTCTATTCTATAATACGAAATCTAGAAAAATGTGACATGATATAATATTTAACGTCAAAACGTGTTCGGACCAAAACAAGACGAAACTAAATAAGCTTTTGAGGTTATTAACACTCGATCTATTTAGTTGGTCTCATCAGCCGTATCTGGAACTCTCTTCTTTTGATTTACGCCTCCAATTTAGCCCCCAAAGCGTAGGACTACTAGCTACAACTACAGTAGGCCCTTCTTAACTACAGAAGTACTACTATGTAAGGGCTTGTCAAAGTTCAACGAGAATATTTTAAAAAATAAGGGTCTAGGAAAGGTCCTTTGAGCCCTTTCGGATACACTTTGACCCTTTTAGGATCTTTTGTGCGTTTTTTTTTGTGTTTTTGGGGGTTTTTTTGTATGTGGGTAGGTATTATATGCATGTTTTATATGAACATATTATTATTTATGTATTTTATACATTTTAGTATCAAGTAGGTATTTCATTCATTTTCAACACTGCACCATGTATTCTCTGTTATACCATGAGGTTGACTCGTAGAGAATGCCTTTAGGTCCGCCATTTGTACTTTTTACATATACAGGGTGTCTGGAAAACCTTCTGAGAAATTTTAACTGTAGATAGGGTGGATGATTTGGATCATCCCTATATTGGTAACTTTTGTTTAAGTTAATATTTGACTGAGTTACAGACAGATTTATCATCGACTTTCCTGACGATGCTCTCAGTGTGCCCCATCTTAACGGATTCATTCATAATATCGTCGGTGATACTGCAAAACCGCGTAAGTAACAAATTTATGATAGAGCAAAATAAACCTTACGTTCTTATTAAAAAGGTGCATTTTGCTCCTTATTTAAAATGTCACTTACGCGGTTTTGCAGTTTCACCGACGATATGTGTCACAACGTAATGTAAATAAACAAGTTGTTCCTTATTAACAATGTTTCCAATCATGGTCAAAAGCTCCATGGAGTTTAGAAAACTGACACATTATCCTGTAATGTGAATGAAAAGACGGTGTCTGATAAGGGCTATTATGTGAAATAATCTAAAACTGAAACTTACGATTATGATTTTTACTCACACTTTTCTCACACTCACACGGCTAAAATAGCACTTGCACTCGTAGGCACATTACTTCTTTTACGAGATCATGAATCATGGCTGTATTTCATTGATTTGTACCACTATCAGGGCTTCCGACGAATAAAAAACACAATAATTAATTATTGACAATTTGACATATTATCTTTTTAAATCTTGGACCATTAAAACTCTTTATGAAAAGAGTTTTAGGTTTCATTTGTAAACAAAAAATCCTACCTACACGTTACGTTTTATCAAAATTACATTTAAAGCTGGCATCATACATGTTGTTGCTAGATATTCGTATCATAGAAGAAAGAGAAAAATAGGATCGCTTTGTAAGAAGAGGTCGACGTGATTACACTCTGTGGTAAAAACCCTTAAAAGAAAAAGGCCACTAAAGCCGGCTACTCACACACCTGCTGCAGGGGCAATATGGGAATTGGACCCTTGATTGCCTCCTTAATTGTGATGTGTGTAGGCAAGCAGGAGCAATTTTTAGATTGGGCCTGCGGCAGGGCGGCAGGGGCGCAAGACCTTCCTAGCTCCCTAGATTGTATCTACCGCCCTGCAAGGTTGCGGCGTGTGTAGTAGGATTGGGGCAATTCCAGTCAGTTCATTGGTGACAACCGAGCGGAGTGTACAAAAATGGAAAAAATGGTGTTACCATAGCCAGGAGCTCTTCAAAAGAATCAATATCCATTCGCAAAAAGTTTCTAAGATCATCTACTTCCAATTCTTTCATAATATTCATGTGGCACAATTTGCTTCGTTTCTGCAACCAATTCTTCACCCAATATCTTCTCTTCCTTTTTTTTTTGGTAGCACCACAGAAAGTGCCAAGGCGATACCAATCCTCTGGTGTTTCGACAATACAGGAGGCTTTCTCGTGGACGTGCGTTCAGCGGGACTATCAGTTACACACTGAACGGCAGGCTAGTGTGTAGAGAACAGCCTAAAATTGGTCCAACCGCCGTGCGACCGGTATTGCCCCTGCAGCAGGTGTGTGAGTAGCCGGCTTAAGGAACACCCAGAAAATATAAAACGTGGACTACAATCACAATCAGTCAAGGAAGCGATGTCACAAGCGAAGCGATGTTTGGTTTGGGGTTTGTTTTGTTTACTTGCATGTGATGTGACTTCACATCACACTCACAGGTTATAAAGTATTTCTAACATCACATAGCGTTTTTGCCACAGATTAAATTTCAAAAAAAAACCTTATTATTTCGTGTAATTTCCAAAAAAATAGACATAATTTAATGTGAAATAAAGTGAAATACGTTATTTTACGCTAGTATCAGATAGGATGACCACAATTTGTAGTATATTTTCAATGTTGTCAAATAGCCTATTATAATCAATTATGCGACGACCTTTATATCCATCGACAAAATGTTTTGCACTTGGACTTTTGGCTACTGCCACAAATACCATGCGGATCAAAAGGAAAGAACCAGCAGCCAGCAGCGCTTTCTCCCCGTCTGGTTGCCCTGAAAATCAGCGCGTGCAGCGTCACGGCATGTCTGACACTATGATGCTGAGTAGCACCCAATTTGGTGCATTATTATTTTATAAAATAGTTTTAAGGTTATGTTTTAAATTATTTTCTCACTGTATTTAATTTGATTATTATTTTTCTGTGGTTTGCACCAATAAACGATTTTCTTTTTCTCCTTTTTTTTCTTCAATACGGAGAGCAATAATCGGATCGTTCAATCCGTCTATTTGAACTTTGAGAAGTCTATGAATTTATGGCTGTCATTAGATGTCAGATGTCAGTGTTAAATTATGTTATTTTCAATATTCACGTCTTCAATATTTTTGCTGTAAATCAGTTATATGGGCTACTTTAGAGCAGAAAACAATGGTAAATGGTTAGATCTCGACAGTAAAAGACGGACGATATGATCAGTCTCGGCAAAACATGAACAAGAGACTAGTGATTTCACATTTAAAACCAATTAGTGTTCAAATTGCAAAAACGAAAATACAGTAAGTTGCACTAAAATTACTCATTTATTTTTATTATAATTTTTGTTTACATGGAGCGAACTGTTTGTTTACATGGAGCGAACTGTTTGTTTACATACCATGTGACAACGTATGGTCTCAGGTCATTGACCTCGGACATTGAATTTTGACGTAAGATACTACGAACTGTTGGAGTAGTATACTATCAACGTCAAAATGTCAAGGTCGAGATATCGGCTGCGATACATCAAGTAACAAAATGAATATAATTAATCCTTCTTTTTTTTTTACATTAACAGAAACAAAAATGAACCATACCCCCGTGATCAGAATCGTGCCAACTATTACCCCCCCAAATTTCTCCGAAGGTTTTCCAGACACCCTGTATATTGTGCAGTAAAGTTTAAATAAATAAATAAATTACCCTCTTACACACTCAGCTGTTCGAATGTGCAGGTTCCTCACGATGTTTTTCCTTTACCGTTAGTGCATCGGGTAATGCAGTTAGAAAACTCATTGGTACATGGTGACCGCGGGGGCTCGAACTCGGTACCTTACGATCACGAGGCGACCCCCTAAGCCACCGACGCTCAAGGATAGGTCAACACGAAAATCAAAAATGTTGATACTAAAATAGTTTTTGTATGTGAACAGTATTTTAAACGAAGTAGGACATCACATCATCTTCCAGCGTGTTAGTTGTCTGTGACGCTTAAAGGTATAGTTAGCCAACCGATTAATTCCTAGATTAGTATTGAACTGTCAAAGTGACAAGTTCCCAAAAAATAACTCGAAAACCACGCTTCCCAAATATAATAATATAAATATGAATATATATTGTAATATTGATATGTTTAGCCTGTCACTTCCTAAATTTAAGTCATCCCTTAGAGTAAGTGGTGTTGTCGAGTTGCATGTTTGAAATATTGTTTTCTTTTGCTGTTACTCCTATTGTTGTAACTTGTGGCAACTTCGCTGATTTATGTTATATTCATGTTCTTTTTATTTTTATCTTTGTACCGTTTGTGCCCAAATAAAACATTAAAACATAAAACATAAAGCTTGCCAAAAATTCTTGAAAGCGACGCATTTCCCAATTGGTGCGTCGTACTGTATCTTTCTCTCTGTCCCTCACTAACTCAAAGAAGTGGACAGTAGACTTATCTGATCAAATATGTCATAAATAATACTCGGTCTGTGTTTATCACGCGCCGCGAAATATTACGGAGCAACGATTTATGGAGAAAAATAGCGCCCCTAGGTAGAAGCTTGTAGAAAGTTCTCGAAAATCTGTTATTAAAGTGATATTTACTGATATTTGGTTTTGCCTAGGGGATAACTTATAATAAATTAAATTTAAAAATGGCATTGATAATGAACGAGTAACTATCTTGATGTTAGAGTGCATATTTTTACGAAAATAGCTGATTAAGTTTTGTTGGATCGACATAGTTAACTTCTTATACCAACAATGACCAACAAAATACAAAATAAAACTTAAAAAATGAAACGAGTAATTAAAAACCTTGGGTGTAGTTTGGGAATAGGTAAATTACAGTTAAACTGTCCCTAGATACCTAATTAACTATTTATTACTGAGGTATTCGACAAAATATCCGACATATTCCTGAAAATGTCCTGTTAATAATCATCACGAAACTGAATATAAGTCTCAAATGCAGACAGGCAGGGTGTAACCATATAAGGGGTCCCACACCCCTATCATTTTCTTTCCATGGAATTAGGTTTTTTTTTTTTTTAGGTTTTTCCACTTGCATTGCTTAGTACAGTCAACAGCAAAAGAAACTGATGAAATAGGGTCTCAAAATATTATATACAATAAATTAAGACAGATGTATCTGATTATTGTAGTTTAGCATTAGTAAATTAGCTCGTAATGTGTCATAAGTAAGTGACATGCCATTCAAACAGTTAAAGTCATTACTGAGTGTTTCAAATTAAACTGATTTTCTAAAATAGCAATAGTCAGTAATACTACCAAACTATCACATGTAAGTGAATATAAATGTTTGGGCCTTCATGTCTTCTCAAGACCACCTCGGAATACAAGTCAGACGTTCGGTTAGTGTCGGTTATACTCGTAAGACAAACACGCGAAACAACTATAACACCTCTCATTTCCATCAACTGTTGAAATAAGTTCCTACTACTTCGCTTTGTTTTTTTTTGCAACATTTAAAATTAATCCTTTTTAACTGCCGCGTGCCGTGATTACCCTAGTTTTCATTTGGAGATTTAGTCATTTTGACTTTATCTTGTTGGACACTTGACACACAGGTAAAAAACAAAATTACCTACTTATTCTTTATTGAAATTTTCTATAAAGAGACAGTTATGGCATCGTTTATGATCATTTTCTTTTGACTCATTAAATATTCAGTTGAAAATGACACTTTGTTATAATCTGTTGAACATGTTTTGAAATGTTAATTTTGATCACTTACTTTTGATGTTGACTGTACTTGTTAGGAGTCATTTCCCATAAATGTTTTTATCGAACGAGTATTTTGTATTACACCCTGTATAAGCATGCGACTCCCCGAAGTACCGCCCAATACTTAATTTTTCACAGATTGACGACCACCACTTGAATCATATTATCCAACAGACATCAACGAAATGACACGTCATTACCCTCTTAGAAGTATTTAAACATTTCTAAAACGTGTTGCTCTATAATAAAGTGAGGTTGGTATCAAAATGGTATCAACGACAATGGCTCTAATTACCATAAATTGCGACAGGTTCCCAAAGGGACGGTCCGCTGCCCGAGACATTTCACTGCACTATACGTTTTTATTCGCTCCTTGGCGTGGTGGAGTTAAGCAATAACGTAGTTAAGTGACGGCTAACTGGAGTTTAAACGTCCGTTAATTAATCTACAGAACACATTCAAATTATTGCAATTATAGTCTTTATTATTTCTACTGAGCCGATCTTCTACACAAAGGCCATTGTTTGTAAACAATACCATTGTCTTTCTTTGTGTCCGTAACACCAAGCCGATTACATAAAAAAAAGTTAGAACAACATTGAATGTACATTGAATTATCAACCCTACTCTCTTAGTCAGTAGGTTTAAAATGTAAAGTGCCAGGATACAGATATAAGTCTTTATTATTTGAACTGTGCTTATTCTTTACACAATACTATCATCTACACAAAACTTATATTTGTATCCTGACACTTTACATTTTAAACCTACTGACTAAGAGGGTAGGGTTGATAATTCAATGTACATTCAATGTAGTTCTAACTTTTTTGTATGTAATCGGCTTGGTGTTACGGACACAAAGAAAGACAATGGTATTGTTTACAAACAATGGCCTTTGTTTAGAAGATCAGCTCAGTTCAAATAGTAAAGACTATACCTAATTTGATGGAAAATAAGTGCCTATGAAGTTTCACCCGATCCCAGAGGGGTTGGTAGAGATCACTTCTTTCCACCTGCTACGATCTTGACAAATCTCTTTCACTTCTTCTACATTCATACATCGACTAATGCATGCACGTCGGTTGCAAGTACTGAAGATTCGGCCCAACAATGATTTACGACGGGTATATTTATAAATACGGAATAGTTGCAGTTATCAAAACTTTATTTGTTATTTTTTAATTTTATTTGTTAAACAGTTCTATAAAAATATGGTAGCATCCGAAAATGTAAAAATATACGCAGTTCACGTAATCTGATAATAGAGTCGTAAACATTATATTAGGAACTTTGAGGGGCAATATCGTAATCTTTGCTGTTTGTACTTTATTTTAAAAATACAATCAATTTGTGCTTTAAACACATTGTATTATTCGTATAGCACTTCGATGATAGTTAAACACCGGTTACCGACACCGTACTACCAGGCCTTAAACGTACATTAATTAAATAAAATCAGGTAACCTGAACTAATGAATTCAGGCGGTCGGCGACACACTAATCAGGGTGTAATTGTGTGACCGTTTTAATGCTAATGCAGTCAGTGGACGGATCGTCTTTCCTGTTGGAACAGGTTGTTACCTTACTTAACTCTTGGTTAACGTGGCGGTGAGAATGGCCTTTTTGTTGGAGTTTTTGCGTGAAAATTGCGGGGTATGTAAGTTCATAGGAATTAAGAAGAGTTTATATTAAAAGAATTGTGTACAGGGTGATTGGTAATTCGACAATTTAGATCTTATTTCGGTATGTATGTAGTGGTCAGGCCTTCGTCGTAAATGGGTAAATAAGTACGTTTTGGAATCATCTTTATGACGCGGTTAGCCTACTTGGTACCTTGTGGTGTAAACTAGTGGTCTCAGGTTATATTCCCGGTAACGACATTTTTTTTTAAAGAGCACATGTGTCTGTTTTGGAGTCTTGAATGATTTCTATGTAGGTATTTAAATATTTTTGAGTACTATGTACTCGTCATCCATAGTACAAGGCTAGAGTAGGCTCCTCTAGGTTATATTAAGTTTTGTATTACATATAGGCCCTTTTTCGGATAAACTGCGACCTTTTAGGATTTTTAGTGTAATTCCCAACTTACACACTTATCTCTTTTAATATGCAGGTTTCCTCATGATGTTTTTCCTTCATCGTAAGAGCATTGGGTACCTAGTGTACTTAAGTTAGAAAAAGTCATTGGACCGCGAGGATTCGAACTTGGTACGTTACGATCACGGGTAGACTCCCTAAGCCACCAAGCCATCGTAACTCTCTGTAGATTGTCGCCTGATATCTAAATAATTTTTCATTCGCTTTTAAACTTCATTTTGACAGACATTTTGACACTTCATTTGTTTAAGCCAACTGGTATTAAAAAAAAACCATTAAACATACACGATGACAACATCGCCGGAACCACCATGACGGCGACATATCATCAGCATCACGTTCACACGGGAGTCGAACTCTGACCCGTGCCTCCAAATGATCGGATGATTGAACGACAGCCCGGAGGCTGTCTTGATGTCGCATGTTGTACCTACTCTAATGACTTGGAATCATTAAGGCCGCGTGAGAGGTTTGAGACAAATCGGTGTTGTGACATGTTTGTATTTATTACTGAGAGAACTCAGAACGCAATACAGGGTGATTGGTTTTTTTATTTGGGAGACCTTTAGATAAACTGGAGCTCATTTTTTGCAAAAAAGGCGGTAAAACGTTAAAAAATGATTTCAAGTCCGTAGTTTCCAATCACATTGGCAAAATTAAATTGTCCCACTGAGCAGTCACCATACCTTTGCCTATGATCAAAAAAGTAAATTACATACTGCATGACCTGGCTTATTGATCGCTCTGTTATAAAAAATACACATAATGTATAGTGCCTTCTAGCCCTTCTAGCGTCAGTTATCAAATACCGTAGTGTGATGGCTATCATGTACTCTATACTAGATCAATGAACCCTCGGGCAGTTTTCAAACATCTTATATGGGATGACTGAAATCGTCAACGTTTTAGTAATTTCTAAAATCTTAAAAAAAAGAAATGGGTATCGTTGCCATTTTCAAAAGTCGTCGTTTTTTTGTATTCTATAAATAATATTCTATCTACTTACACTGATACGATAATATTTCGCATATAACCTAGTACTCTAGCATAATTAAAAGGTTCATGGCTTATTTTCTCATAGTTTGCGAACGAAATGTTTTATAGCCGGTTAATAATTACTTCGCAGGAACATTATTGGGGCATTGGAGGCGGCGCGGGCTAAAGTTACAATGTTCCGCGGAATGAGCTCCGATTTACGACAGTAGGTGCATAGGGGGTGTACATAGTGATGACAATTAATATCTGATAATACATACATACATAAACTCACGCCTTCATTCACAAAGTGGGGTAGGCAGAGCTAAAGAATTACCAACAACTTTTAAAACTTGTTGATAATTCTATAACCACACGATGCACAATTAGGCTAAGATGTTTACATGAATGAATGAATGAATTAATGTCCTAGTTGGAAAATTACAGTTAATATTAGAAAATATTAGTTCATTCGTTCCATTGACGCTTTATTACATAATAAACTGTTTATAAGCCTTTGTTTGCCTATGTAACTCAAATCGGGGGCCTATTTATGGTCGTGCTATGTGGATAAACATGGATTAAACATCTATCACTTTCTAACCAGTGTGTTAGTGCGAGAATGACCAATGCTTTATCCACCGTGATAAGGGCGATGATAGGAGTTATAACAAATTTTTATCCTTTAGAATCATTACAAATTAATTAACCAATTTTAAATCAGATCATCTATGGGGTCAGAAGGTTCTTGAGTGGCGTCCGCGGACCGGGAGACGACCAACAAAATGGAGTAACGACCTTGTAAGGATCGCGGGAAAGCGGTGGATGCGAAAAGCACAAGACCGGTCTGAGTGGAGATCCTTCGGGGAGGCCTATGTCCAGCAGTGGACGTCTTTCGGCTGACATACCTTACATATCTTCACGCCTGTAATTCCAGAGTGGGCTAGGCAGAGCTACAGAATTACAACTTTAGAAAGTTGTTAATAATTCAGTAACCACAATTTGCACAAATAGGCTAAGATGTTTACCAGCGTATTAGTGACAGGTTGCAAGCCCATCGCCTAACAGTACTACAAGCCTTTATTCCCTTAGTCGCCTCTTACGACATCCACGGGAAGAAATGGAGTGGTACTATTCTAACCCGGCAACCACACGGGTTAATTATAAGTAACAAATATTTGACATCCCAAAATAGGACCCCCTGTATAGTCAAATGGGCGCTTGAAAGTTGAGAGTCCTTGGATACCGTAGTATTCAAAATAATGTGGTGGGTAAAATTAAATAACAAGTGATTTAATGACAGTATCTATAACGGAACATCTAATTACATTTGCAACTCTTTGCAAGCCATGCTGTCAAGTGCCAAAAATAGCCAAATGCATTCAACCTCTCGCAACACAGGCATTTATTTTGCTTACAGGGAGGCTCCATCCCTTAGATCATACTTTACGTGTTTTTGTTGAATAAAGATACTGAATTTTATTTTATTTTGAATCTAAAGTGAGCTCAAATGTTTGCTACATAATTTAGTCAAAAAGAGACCCTAGATATTTAAAAAAAGTATTATTACTGTTTAAGTGAGAAAGAATTTCATTTACAATAATCGGTGCGTGTCTAATTAACTAACCTAACCTAACCCTGTTTGTACACACCCTTATGTCTCAATCGGGCGTATAGCATTTTTTACACGGTACAAGGATCGTTAGCCTTGTCAATTTGCAACATATCTACAAGCTTTCAACTAAGCTACAAGCGAGCTTTCGCTAAGCACCCAGCTTTTACGACGACGTATTAATAATAAATGCATTGTTCGTTTATTCTGTTTACGAACGTACGTTAAGTCACCTGCCTCAATATGACTGATAATCAACTTTGAAGTTCAAACAGTTTAGGGATAAGTGTGTAAAAAGTTAATTTTATATTAAACATGTTTTAGTTGATGAAACACGTGATCAATAAGTAATTTTAGGTAATTGCTTATTTGAAATTGCTTCAAGTGACATATTTTTATACGATACAGGATGATCTTTAAATAGTGTCATTTAAATTTGAACAAACCTCTAATAATTATTATAACTACCTATACAAAACAAGTTTAAAGCTTATAACGAGTAAGTTATCTACCCAGAAATTTATTGTGTTACATACCAATAGCTTTAGCTGTTATTTATTAATTGATGTTTTGACATATGTAACGACTAATAATTATCTTGATCAAGATCAGTGTTTGTGTTTATTTTGCAAATTAAGTCTAAGATCAAGTTTAAGACTCGCAAATTTAAAACAAATCATGTACTGTATATGACTAGTCATAAATCATTTTTTATGTCAGCTTACATGATTTACAATCGATCATCGTCATAAATCAAAACCAGTTAGAATTAGAACTTCGCATACCTACTAATATTGCTTGTTTTATTACTAAGTAAAGTATGAAATATAGAATTAGCGTTAAACTTCAAGAGAAGTGCATGAAATAAACTCATAAAGTAAGGACTGATTAAGAAACGTCGAATCAGTTATATTGTTTTTCAATTCGTTTTTTTTTTGAAAAAAAAACTAGGGTCTTAGTATTTTTTCACTCACGATCACTAAACATACTTGTCAGTTTTAAATAACGATAAAATCATTATAATGTCCTCGTTGGAAAATTATAGTTAATATTAGAAAATATTAGTTAATTCGTTCCATTGACGCTTTATTACATAATAAACTGTTTTGCCTTTGTTTGCCTATGTAACTCAAATTGGGGGCCTATTATGGTCGTGCTTTGTAGATAAACATGGAATAAACATATGTCACTTTCTAACCAGTGCGTTAGCGCGAGAGTGACCGATGCTTTATCCACCGTGATAAGGGCGATGATAGGAGTTATAACAAAATTGTATCCTTTAGAATCATTACAAATTAATTAACCAATTTTAAATCAGATCATCGATGGGGTCCGAAGGTTCTTGAGTGGCGTCCGCGGACCGGGAGACGACCAACAGGATGGAGTGACGACCTTGTAAGGATCGCGGGAAAGCGGTGGATGCGAAAAGCACAAGACCGGTCTGAGTGGAGAGCCTTGGGGGAGGTCTATGTCCAGCAGTGGACGTCTTTCGGCTGACATACCTTACATATCTTCACGCCTGTAATTCCAGAGTGGGCTAGGCAGAGCTACAGAATTACAACTTTAGAAAGTTGTTAATAATTCAGTAACCACAATTTGCACAAATAGGCTAAGATGTTTACCAGCATATTAGTGACAGGTTGCAAGCCCATCGCCTTACAGTACTACAAGCCTATATTCCCTTAGTCGCCTCTTACGACATCCACGGGAAGACATGGAGTGGCACTATTGTTACACGGCAAACAAAGGGTATTTTTTATTTATTTATTTGGATAAGGGGGCAGACGAGCAAGCGAGCCACCTGATGGTAAGTGATCATCGCGACCCATAAACACCCGCAACACCAGAGGAATCGCAGGTGCGCTGCCGGCCTTTCAGAAAAGAGTAGGCTCGTTTTTTAAAGGCTCCCAAGTCGTATTGGGTCGGAAATACAGACGCCGAAAGCTGATTCCACATAGATAAGGTGCGTGGCAAGAAGGCCCTTGAAAATCGCGCGGTAGTGGATTTCCAACTATCAAGATGGTGTTGATGAAATGATAGTTTGGTACGAGTTGTACGATGGTGGAATCCAGCGGCTGGTATCAATTCGAATAATTCCTCGGAGCACTCTCCGTGATAAATGCGGTAAAAGACACAGAGGGAAGCGTATCATATTGTTTCGGCTGACATGATGATTTTAAATCACAGTCATCGAAATTTTTAACCTCAACTACATTTTCAACTAGTTAAAGCCACTAAGCACTGACCCAATTCCCCGGTAAGTACGCCCTGGCGTGCCGCCGTTAGGTAACTCGCTGGCTTCCTTCCGCGCGTCACGGTATCGCGGTCGTCCTTCCTCGTTGCGAAACTGCTCGCATGACCTTATTGTATGCTAGTGAATTAATTACACCAAAATACTCAAATAGTGTAACTATATTAATTATTTGATATTTGCAATTGTAAAATTATAAATAAATTATACGCCTGTAAAGGCAGGATTTGGTGAGACTATACAACTGTCTGGCAAATGCATCTGCAAGATTTTGAACCTAAATTCCATATGCAATAAATTTCATTTCATTTCAATTCATTTCATTTAAAAAAAACTAGTTGCGTATCTAACATCGGAGTCTTAGTCGTTTTGTTGAAACTAACTTAATTTTTCATCAACCTGTATATTATACTT
This sequence comes from Acleris emargana, assembly GCA_927399475.2. Classification (NCBI taxonomy): domain Eukaryota; kingdom Metazoa; phylum Arthropoda; class Insecta; order Lepidoptera; family Tortricidae; genus Acleris; species Acleris emargana. The sequence continues at coordinate 14,266,668 of OV656853.1, read as the reverse complement.
TTATCAAGAATGAAGGTGTACGTAGTACGGTGTTTGCTTACGAAACAATATACAAATGTTTTTTTTTCTCCGGATTCTTTCTAATTCACTAAACTATATTTTTTTGGAAGAATTTATAGGATTTAAAATAATTTAAATCCTCTCGCTATTAAACGTTATTCTGGTATTTTGTTTTTGTTTTATAACCAAATTCAAAACTTGTAATCATGTTAGCTGTAATATTAAAATTTATATAATATAGGTACAACAATTAAAAGTTAAAACTGAATTTATTAAAATTAAAATTAAACTAAGCTACTCAAATTAAAATAAAACTAAGCTACTCAAATATTAAAGATGTAAATAATGATCACCACTATAAAAATAACACCTCCTCTAGCAGGTTCACTCGCGGCATGGTCCCTATGACACTGGCTGCATTACCTCTCTAGCAAGCCCAATGCTTTGGGAGAGGTAAGCACCAGCTCTAAGATCTCCGGAGGTGTGTATGAGCTGGGATGACAGAGCCTTAATAAAGATTTTCATATCAACTGACCAAGGACCCACGGTCTCCACTGCAAGTGCCACAAATTCGTAATTATTTCATACATACATACATACATACCTTCACGCCTGTAATCCCAGAGAGTGGGGTAGGCAGAGCTACAGAATTACAACTTCAAAAAGTTGTTGACAATTCAGTAACCACAATTTGCACAAATAGGCTAAGATGTTTACCAGCGTATTAGTGATAGGTTGCATTGCAAGCCCATCGCCTAACAGTACTACAAGCCTATATTCCCTTAGTCGCCTCTTACGACATCCACGGGAAGACATGGATTGGCACTATTCTAACCCGGCAACCACACGGGGGAAATAAATATTGTCTCAAATGATGAAATCTGAATTTATCAGTTAGTGAATCCATCGTGAAGAAACCTTCACAGTGCACACCGCTATGAACCATTTAAATGTGAACTCCCCAATCCGCAGAGTAATTACGTCCAACGTAATAAAAGCGAGAACAAAGCAATATGGAACAAAAGCCGCAGATACTGTAATTCGTCGTAGAACCAACTGATAAGGCTGCATTAGTACTGCGGTGCGCCGCGTATCACTTTTTCTATTACTCGGGCCCGATGGCGGCGGCGGGGACGAAGAGTGCGGTGGAGACGATGGGATTCAATTATTATTTAGTTTTTTCTTTAATTTTGTTGCACAATAAAAAAGTCAAATAGCGTACTTACTACCTTAAAGCATTCTCTACCAGTTAAGAACACTTTTTTTTTAAATGACTCTCGTGATTAGAAGTGAGGCTGATTGGATAGATTGAGAGATAACAGAGATAAGACCAAAAGAAAGGTGTAATTTTTTTACATGTATGTCTATTGCTAAAATAAAGGTAGGGGCTTAGCGAAAAAAGTCATGTTTCTGTCATCGATGGTGATAGAGTTATTATCTTACTCATTAAAAAAAAATATATTACTAATCTTATGTGTAATGACAATTCGTCATAGACACATGCCTTATTTACTCATAAGTATAGGTAATTTATGTTACTCAAAGATAAAAAAATATGTTTTTTTACTTAATTCAAAGTTCAAAAATATTACTACATAACTTATCAATCAACAACATATACAAACAGAAACGATAGAAAATGTATTAATATTAAGAGCTGCTTCTAGAACAATTTTTTTCATTTGTATTTATTTCTTTATCTTTATTTATGCGCATGTTTACAGATAACTCGATTTAAGACAGCTTGTGGTAACCGTGTGCACATTATCTGTTCAGTATACATGTATAACTTTTTTTTATTAATCTAACTTATCGCCATATATATATTTAAAAAATACATAAAAGCGACTCCACACATTCCCAAGTGGGCAGTGTGAGGCCATCCGCACAGGAGATTGTGCAAGCGTTTTGTGTGACCACAGACCGAGACATATACATATTTATGAGAACACTTTAATATACAATTTCTATGTATTATCTCCTGTAATGCAGGAAGTATCTCGGCGATGGTCTTAACGGTCACCAGGCAAGATTGGGTGATATCACATAATTGCTTTACTTTTTTTAAATTCAAATTTCGAATTTTGTTTACACTGAACGCTGCTGACCATAACAAAAAGGTTGTATGCGCTTATAGACTTCATACTCTTCCTACTTTTTTTTCTTTTGCTTTGACGGCAGAACATTGGTTTTACTTATTGTTCATTAGCTTGATGTTTAGAGTTTTATGTAGGTACATGACGTAGGAATTTCTATTGTTGTAGCAAACTAGTGTTTCTTACGAGTTGTTTTTGCTAATTTGAAGCTGTGATTGTATTAATTAGGTTTGCATAGTTAATTTTATAAAGAAATATTGTGTAATGTTGCTTTGAACTGATTCAATTGTATTAATATAACGATAGTTTTCACTGTTTTGTTTAATTTTTGTTTTCATAAAGTGTTTAAATCTTCGACGTATTCTTTGGTGACACACTCACATTATCGTCACCATGGACATGTAAATAGTGTACCTTATTTCTACAATCATCGAGTGTGTTATTGCATACCACTACTAAAGGGGGGTTATTACGACGTAACTATGCAGTTCATTTTACGGCCAGCGTAAAAGACAGAGCTATAGCAGTTATATAGCTCTGTCCTTTTCTCTCAGCGTAAACTGAACTGCATGGTTACATCATAATAACCCCTCTGGTCGTTTGATTTTGTGCATACCTCTTGAACAAATGCTTTTAATATAAACAGCGTTTTATTTTACAAATTCTGCCATAACCAAACCGTTACTTACCTTTCTCACTTCCAAACCATCACGACACTTAACCTTAAAATCTTAATTCAAACGCATAAAAACTGATGACTTAACATTACAATTAAACTTTATGCCATTATATTAAGTAACTCAGTCATCATTTCAAAGAATCATTCCCGATTGAAATGCCGCCAAAGTGTTTGATTTGACAGCTCGGTCTGTTCTTCAGAAACTAATTAATAAGCAGATACAACCACTTAAGATAAGTGAAAATATTTTCATCCCGAACCTCACCGGATATAGATCGTATCGGTATGACAAAGCATGGCGCCAAGAAAGTTGAGCCAATGTCTAATGGAAAATCTACCTTGGAAATATCTTCATCGAGTTCAGTATTGACTGAGAAATGTGCATGTCCATGAGTAATATTAAGAGCAAAACCAATATCAACCTTAGTATCAACTTTGTTAAGTATCATTTTGACTATATTAACTATGTCGTTTCCAGAAGAAGCAATGTCGGCAACGATTTTAGGTTCTTCAACATTGAATTTGAATTTCTCACCGTTTAAAGTTGCTTTTCCTTTGTTAAAAGCTACTGAAGTGGCTCTATCAGAATCTATCGATGCTTCCCTAAAAGCTTGGGCCATTTCAAGTGCAGGTGAATGACTACCGCGACGAAAATAAATGAGTTGGTCATTGTCAGATAACATCATACTTATGAGACATAAACTTCAATAATCTTCGGGTATTAATAGACTTAAGTAACACTTCAGATTTAAGAACGTCTGTTTTGAGGTTAGTCACGAGCGGATGAATTAAAGTGTCTCCGAAAATTATGATTGTGGTGCTCACAGTGTTCTTCATTATTTGTTTTTTTTTTCTTTAGCATTATGTTTGTATGATTTTGGCAAAACAGGATCACGCTGTTCTGTCACCTCGGTGTTAGTTTTAAGTTTCATATTGTTAGCAGGGAATGCAATTATGGCGATTATTAACCGTTTTTGTATGAAAATAACCGGTTCAAACCGGTTATAACCGGTTATTTGCAGTCCTTAATTGTAAGGTTAGGTAAGCCTTGTTGCTCGAAATAAAAATATCGTATTCTTATTCTAATGTCCATCATGGATTTGGTGAACATAATGTAAAAAATGTAGCGCACCCTATTCACAACTTAGCTATTATTATTTTATTATACCTACTGAAGCCACTAATTTAATATTTTGCGTAAGAATCTACGCATTAGTTGAATTAACTTCGGGAAAACTTTGAAATTTATAAAGGTTTAAAAAAAGCCATAGCCAAAGGCTGCGGAATCTTCTTGCAAAAAGCTCGAATTAAATTATTATTATTTATTTATTTATTTAAACTTCTTTGCACTAAATACAATAAAGTTAAAATGGCGGACTTAATACCCAATGGCATTCTTTACCAGTCAACCAGTAAACGCTTCAACGCTTTTTTTCTTTGCACTCATATAAAATATGAATATAGGTAAATACGTAACATAAATATAATAATACATATAAAATATATAAATAAACAGATATGGCGATGTGTGTTAAATCGATTAACGACTGCGCTTGTTCCAACAGATGCTTATGAAGCATCCGCTTGAAAGCTAACTTGCTTGCTTGCTTGGTTAAATTATAACTTAAAGAAGGTACTTAAATCGATATTTGTTTCGACCCATTTTGTTTTTTTGCCGCCTTGGTTTTGTCAAGAGCCTACAATTTAATAACGATATTGTTTTGACCTTAAGCTTTAGTTAAAGTGGAATAAAAAGACCCCTGTTTATCATTAGAGGTAGATATAAAATGTTTTCGTATTTCGTACCTCATACAAAACGCATTAAGAGACATAATTCCCTGGATATCCCTATCCCCTAATGACCCAGGTCAAACGATTGCCCGGATTATGCGGGCACCCGAGCATGGAGCTTATAAGGGCAATAGTGTTGTGTCAATCAAGGCACGTGGGGAAGCAAAAACGTAATTATAAGAAAAGTAGGGAAACATTTTCTGTTGTAAATTATTTATTAATTTATCATTTATACGCGTGAATTATTTTTTTCAGACTCATCATCATCATCATCATGTCAGCCGAAAGACGTCCACTGCTGGACATAGGCCTCCCCCAAGGCTCTCCACTCAGACCGGTCTTGTGTTTTTCGCATCCACCGCTTTTCCGCGATTCTTACAAGGTCGTCACTCCATCTTGCTGGAGGCCTACCCACAGCTCGTGTCCCGGTCCGCGGACGCCACTCAAGAACCTTCCGACCCCATCGGCCATCAGTCCTGCGTGTGATGACTATTTTTTCAGACTAGCTTAATATTATTTTTAAACATAAGTGCGATCGTGCATTATCGCTTGATTTTAGGTTTCCGTACGCAAACGACCCTATTACTAAGACCGCCTGTCTGTCTGATAGCTAGACAGTTGAAATTTTCACCGATGATCTTTTTCTGTTGCCGCTATAACACCACATATTAAAAACAGAATACAATAAATATTTTGGGGGGCTCCCATACAAAAACCGTGTTTTTTATAGATAATGGTACGGAATCCTTCATGCGCGAGGCCGACTCGTACTTGGCCGATTTTTTACAACCTCAAAACGGACCGTCTTTTGGTTGTACAGAAACATATACCCATTTAAATAAGTATCCACGCTTTGTTAAACAAACATCTATGTATATACGATTTATGAGGATTTTATATCTCCACTCAATGTGACCAATGTAAATAAACAGCACCAAGGATAGGATTCAATTATGACAACACTGATACAAATTTGTATCTTCATCTTTTGTTACAAAGATATGTATCATCATCATCATAACCAAGATATGTATACTTTGACGTGCATTTATATATTAGAAATAAGTTTATTTGTTAAGGAGCGTACTGACGAGTTCAAAAACAAAAGTGAATTTAAGAAAAAAATACGATCTCAATATAAAAATGACTTATGTACAGTTCGCCCTTCTAGCTATATACTGAACAAAAGTACTTATGTCACTGGAATAACAATACATAAGGAAGGGCTACTTTGCAAATATTTTTACAATTTAAATGTTTTTCTTTTTATTATTTAATTTAGATGTAAGGTATATTATACGTCCGAAATGAGCAAACTGTTCGAACTCTTAATCTTTTGATTTTGACATGCAATAACAATTATTGTACACAGTTTGACAATAAATGCTTATATTATCTTATCTTATCTTATACTTTATTCGACGACGCGCTGGCCTAGTTGGTAGTGACCCTGCCTACGAAGCGAGCGGTCCTGGGTTCAAATCCCGGTAAGGGCAGATATTTGTGTGATGAGTGCGAATATTTGTTCCTGAGTCATGGATGTTTTCTATGTATTTAAGTATTTATTTCTCTATATAAGTATTTATATCGTTGTCTAGTACCCATAGTACAAGCCTAGAGCTTAGTTTGGGACTAGGTCAATTGGTGTGAGATTGTCCCCTGATATTTATTATTTATTATTATTATTATTATTCTATTTTCAAACTTTTGAAAATTTTGGAATATATATTCAAATTCAAATTCAAATTTTTAATTCAGACATGTGTCCATAGAGGGTTAGTTATAAAAATCTTATAAAACTACGTTAGTAAACACAAAATAAATATTTAAAAAATCCTATAAATATTAGCTCTGGACTCCATATGAATGGAGTCCCAATGGGCTAGGAAACCGCTGGCCGGCGAGGCCCAGACCAGCTGCAGGATGCTGTTGGGACTGTCCCGTACGCGACATGCCCTCTCGCATTTCGGGTGTGACGTCATTAAAAAAAGTAATAAAAATACATTTTGCATAACGATCTTATCAAGCGCCTCGAACATTCTACAACATCGTTTCCGCAGATTCAAGTTGAAACTTCAGGTGGGCTAAAGTTTTATATCAATCCAGGATTTGATCCCGGAGGGGCAGTCAGGACGTCCATCTATGTGAGATATGGCACTCATGGCACACATTCATTTGGTATTCGGGTCGTTTGCCGTGATCTATTGATGTTTGTATTGAACTAATGTTAGAATTAGAAATGCTTTGTTTAAAATATATTAGAGAGCAATAGCTCGCAAATAGCTTGCGAGTTTATACTTTATTAAACGACTTCAAAAAGGAGGTTCTCAATTCGCATGTTTTTTTTTGTTACCTCAGATCTTTCTGCTGGGTAAACCGATTTTGATGGTTTCCTTTTTATCAAAACGAAGATCTGATAGTGAAATTTATGAGGAATCAACGGAACTCTTCAAAATGAATAGGCACACTTATAGTGATTTTGGTATTTTTCATTGTAACTCGCGTATTTGCTCTTGTAAAGCACTATTTGGTGAAGTCGAACTGATGATGAAGACCACAGATGGCCATCGGAACTCCTAAACGGTATATATTTCAATAATAAGGCCGCAGGGCAGCTAGTGGCGAGCTGTTGGCGAGTGGCGACACCACGGACCTGAATGCTCCCGAGGGTAGGTCCTGTTCCTCACCTCACGCTTGTCTTCACTAGGCCGGCTGGAGTGTATAATGACGAGGAACAGACCTTCACTTCTGGCTTGCCTTTATTGGCCGGTCAAAGTGGAGTCGCAAGAGCTATATGCTCAAAGGGCGGATGTGTTGCATAAGTGGCGAGTGGGTACCTTATGGTCGTTTAAAGTCCAGAAGCACCTCTACACCAAAGGAGGAACTGTTATCTCCTTGTTGCTATATATATGCGGCTATTTTGGGAGGCCCATTCCATTGAGTTGGCGAGTCACCGCCTGCCATTTCAACCAAAGTAATTAGCATTGGCTGAAGTTGTCCGTGGGAGCATACTTCTATAGTTTGAACTCAGGGACAATCGCCGGTTGGTGTCCCATCGCTTTACTAAATTAAACTTGTCTAAAGGGCCGAAGCCAACACGCAGAGAGCTGCGTGTTGGCTTCGGCTCCATGTACGCCTTACAAAGGTCCGGGACTCCCATAGTCTCGTGATTGGTAAAGACATAAAAATAATAATAATAAGAACTACAATATTTTCCACGTTAAGACCAACTTAATTACATCTCACAAATGTCCACAAGTATGAAAGAGCCACAATAATAAAGCACTTACCACACGGCGTGCCGCCGACCGCCATCAACGTCCGCCCTGATTGGCATGTGACAAGCCCTTATATCCTACTAATTAGACGAGATCTGTGACAGACCGACACATTATGAGCTCGGGGTATGCTCGCAGTGATCGATATAATAATGTACATGCGATTATTAATCAAATTGTGATCGTTGATTTTTCGAGTCCTTTGAGCTTCTAGCGGAATCATTTTTATCGTTTCAGCTCTTGGAAGTTGTACTACAATACATGTGTGTTTGAACATTTCTGAATATAAATAAGTCATTCAAGAAGAAAGGTAAGACAAATCGCAGATACAAGTAGTATCCTCTACCAAACAATATATTTTATTTAGATACCTATTTCAAGGTAAATTTCAGTTACTATCTGATTCGTTTGATCGATTTTTTATAAGTTAGAATGTCACCGTTTAACTTTTCTAGATTTCTATAATGAAACCTAAATTAACCTACAGCTATCCAGAGAGGTAATGCAGCCAGTGTCACAGGGACCATGCCTATTTATTTTAACCTACAGGTTCTAAAGGTCTCTTTTAATATTTTATAAACTTAATGGATCCGCGAAAAAATTCAAACGAATGAATTTTCGGACCAATGAAACAGTAAAAAAATCTCATACAAATTTTCTTAGTTTCAAATGCAGCTCTAGGCGTACTAGACTCTATGGGAAATATACAATGATATAAATACTTCCGAGTATATAGATAATTAAATATAAGATACAAATGTATTATGTATATATATTTGTTGGAATTGTTAATTCCTGATGTGAACGGCCACCTGACTGTGATATACTGATAATACTTATTAAATGACACTGCTTGCGGACACTTTATTACAGCGATAAGGCTTTATTATGGTGTTTGTTACGAGTGTTATGAAGCTTACGAGTATGATGCATAAAGTAATTGCCACTTGTTCGCTGTTGTACAGCAGTTCAATGGAAAAGCACCCGACTTTGATGTCTCTGTAATAGCCTGATAGAAAAAACATGTATTTTATATTCGCGTGCTTTTTTTAACATTGATTGAAAACAGGAAAGGAAAAAAGTAGGCACATTGTGTTATTCCCTGAGAATACCGTTCCTAAATATTTATCTATACCATTACTCAGCTATTCCGTTTAGCGAGACATCAGCAGTTGAAAACACAAATAAATACAATTTCGAAATTGTATTTATTCGTTAGTTCTATCTTCACGGTCAAACTAATCGATGTTAAATTGAATACAAGGATTTATAATACAGAAGTGTATGAAAAGGACTTGTTATGTCGGAAAATTGGTCAGTTCCCGAGGGAATGAAGATAAACAACATCAACGTGAACGCAGTTGCGGGTACAAGCTAGTATTAAATAAAATCAAAATATTAAGGAAAAAATTATTGGTTTTGCAGGAATCAAAAAGGCTTATTCGATTCCTTTCGCATTATATAGCTGTACCAAGTGAGGTTCCCCTTAAAGCTGAACAAGCATCTACATCAGGTGTAAATGACCTTACATGAAACCACTAGGATCTACTTAAGCCGTACTAGCCACCATAATACAGCCAATATCAAAGAGCCAGTAATAGAGTTACGAAACCTCTAATAGTCCTAATCTAACCTCAACGACCAGAAAATAACGATGAAAATTCCCGAACGCTCCCGGAGATAGCCGAAGTTATCCGAACCCGCATATTCCTTGAGATAGGTATTTAATTTGACTGTGTTATAGGGAAGTAAAAGGAACTAAGGTTTATTGAAGGTGCTCATTTTATTCCTACTTATATAAATTTCTTTATTAACAAACAACAGAATAAGTAACGAATTATCGTTGAATTTTAGGAAGCTCTATAAAAATAGAAAATGGTTTTTAGTAATAAACATATTGTACAATAATAAGAATTCATCTCTCTCTCTCTCTTTTTGTTAAAGCCATTCTCTTGGTGATCCATCGCTACCACCAGCAGTCGCCAACCACTCCGTCTTCTGCCAATTGCTTAGCTTTCCTTTACCTTTGTTTGCTCAAAGTATTTTTTCATTGGTCCTCTCTTGACTCTCCTTTCTTCTGTCTTTCCTTTTATGATCGGTTTCATCCCCTTCTTCTTTACATATTTAGTATAATTCAAAGTAACTGTTTGTATATCCACTAACACCTCCTAAACTACACAACAATGGGGTTTTTATGTACCTATACGGGTGTTACAGAAAACTTACACAAACCGAAGGGAACCGAGGGCGCGTCGCTAGTAATTTATTAAAATAATAACTATGGTGGTGATGACGATAATGAAGATGATGTTGTCGATTTAATCATGTCCGCAAAATGCTGAATCTTGCTAGCCGGAAATATGAATGAAGATGGAAGCACAAACCCGAAGGTAAAAGCAATCTACCATAAGGTCGAAGTTTTCGCTCCCAACCCAACCGTCTCATTAATCAATAAAATCATAAATATTTTTTAAATCCATTAACGTTTTAAAATGTTATATAGATTAGGTTAGGTTAGTTTTATTACAATCTTGGGAAGTTAAACGGTAACAGAAAAAATGAAAATTCCAACTTATGATAATTCAGACAATTCAACTTGATATTACATCTCAATATTTAATACATAACGTAAGACTCATGCCAAAGCAAACCCCAAAGACACTGCCAAAACCCAAGCCCTTCCAGCTAACTTAACCCCATCAAAATCCTTTAGAAAATGGTCGTCGGTCCAACTTAGAAAATTACTTACATGCTAAAGCAATTTCCTGAAACCGCAAGTAGCGTATGGGCAGCAAATAAACAGTGGGCCCTTTGCGGGACCGCCGCCGCAAGATTGCCGAGACAATGTCTTATGCAGCATATTGAATAGCCCTACCGCGGGCGGTAGTGGGGTTTGGTATGAGAGATCTTAGAAAACATCGTTCACCTCGTCCCTGGCTGTGTCCGACTATCGTTACTTGAGCTGGTAGGTATTAGTGCCACATTATACTTCGTTTTGTTTAGGTACTTATAATCCAATCTATTTACTAGTAGAGACTTTTATTAATAGTCTAAGTTTTCGACTCTGAAGTGCTGCAGAGAATATATATGTTTTTCGCAGATATCGTTATTTTTGGTTAAATAAGTCATCATCATCATGTCAGCCGAAAGACGTCCACTGCTGGACATAGGCCTCCCCCAAAGCTCTCCACTCAGGCCGGTCTTTTGCTGTGCATCCACCGCGTTCCCGCGATCCTTACAAATAAGTGTGGAACGTGGTGGATGTGAAAAGCACAAGACCGGTCTGAGTGGAGAGCTTTGGGGGAGGCCTATGTCCAGCAGTGGACGTCTTTCGGCAACAACCTAATTGTTTGGTTATTTTTTTCAATAAAATAAGATTTAAAATTGAAATAACATAATCATGTATTATAATCAAAAAATCAGGTAGACGTATAATGAAATTGATAAAAATACAAAAAAGGAAAAGCATATTAATAGAATGGAAAGACTTGCTCTATCCGATGGATAGAAGTAAGATAAATGGAAATTCTTACTCTCCATAAAGAATTTTCTAATTATTTCAAAGCACCACAATGATTTTTGACATTGTAACGCAATAATCTTGTCTAGGTTACTCAAATAATCATTATATGAATTACATCTCAGTAATCTCACCCAAGGAACAAAAAACGTATTACGAGTACAATCGCCAATTACCATCTTAAGATGACATTTCGATCCAATCTCGGCTCGATCCAATTTTATTTGATCACCTGCTATTTGTGTTTGGAATGCGATCTCATTCGTGATCCACATGTCATTTGATTAAAAAAAAAGCTGATTATGTAGTACGTAATGATTGAAGACAGTTCTTGAGTTGATGATGATAATGAGTAATTAAGTTGTAAATTAAACCACACACAAAATGTAGGCAATTTTTAGGGATCCGTACAAAAAATGAAAAAACTGAACACTGTCTGTCTGTCACAGCCAATTTGCTTCAAAACTACTGGACCGATTTAGTTGAAATTTGGTACACATTTGTTAATTGATGTCCCAATCACAGTTGTGCAAAGTAAATGTTTTTTGTAAATAAGGGTCATTCTCGGTAAACAAATCAGGAAATAAAAAAAAAGGTTTGCAAACCTTACTGTGTCATAATTATATCAAATGAAAGGGCTTGCTTGCTATGAGGATTTCAAATATATTTTTGTTATTATTGTAAAATAAATAATTTTGATCTTTTTCATGAAAGAAGACGAAAATTGGCCATGCCCCCCCCTGATCTCCGAACGGAAGTTTACTGATTATGAAATAAGAACATTAATATTATACCATTATGTATTTTGACCTTTACATAACATTTATGATCCCGTGTGCTCTTTGCATCCACCAATCATTACGAGATCGTCGGTCAAACTTTTTCAAATTCACCTTTTTTTGGTCCAATTTTAAATCATATCATTAAATTTTACTTAAGAGTAAGTATAGGTACTGTTTTTAATTCGCGCCGGCGCGCCCCACTTTGAAGGGAACATTTCTTAGTAGTTTAATATTTTTTCGAAAATCTATTTCAGACGAGAAGAAATATTATGATTAACGGAAAAATAATCCTACGCGTACATTCCTGTAATGGCAAATAAAAGATCCGTTGATGCATCAACAGATTCGTCAATAATTTTAAAATAACCTCGAGCAACACAACAACGCCAACAGAAATAACTAATCATTTCTACGACTGTAATAATCTTGTTTACCAAACAAAACGAGTACAGTTCGTCAGAGTATCGTCTCACCTTTCTCTCGAACCCAAATTGGATGTGACGAGATTTGAAAAATTGGTCGCAAATTAGAGAGGTCACGTACGTTACGTAGAAAAATAGATGTGACCAATGACGTAATGTGTCCAATTTCATAACTGTCCGGCGATTGCTTTAGGCCAGACAATTTCACAAATGGCTTATTCGTCTTAATAGGAGCATAGTGAATTATCAGTGGTTTTTTTTTTTTCACTCTTAAGCAACTCGAGATTCACAAGTCACACGGTCTTGCGACATTTTAGATTCGGTTGATTCCGTAAGTAGAGATATGGTAGCTCTATAATGTAGTATTGTTTTAAACTGAGAATATTTTGTTATGCAGATGAGGCCAGGTTATTTGTCATGAGATTTGCATAATGGTTTGTTGGTTTTATCTTGTGCCATTGTTTTTTAGTGAAAGTTCTTCGGTTGGTTAACTACTGGTTTTTAAGGGCTTAGTAAGACATTTGGACTTGTTATAGCTGTCATAAATTTGATAACAGACTTGATTTAGATGTACCTATCTTTTGATTTAATCATCAAAAAAAAACATTTTTTTGCATTAGTTGGGTCTATATTCAAGTATCATTGTAGAGTCAATCCAAAAAGTCACCCTAGTATTTAATTTTAAGTACTTTAACGCAACCTTGCTTAATCAATTTGAGAAGCAAGGCGCACTTTAGTTGTGAAAACAGTACCTATAGATTTTAAATCCAAACTAATATTTTTAAGTCTTGCTGGTTTAGCAAACCTTGTTATGTTTTAATTATACCTTCATTTTCCAAACCCGTGACCACTCCACTTACATTATAGTACATTGTTGCCTAGGCGCGGAAAGTAAAAGTTTTTTCTAAAACATGCTCGGAAAAAACGGTTTTCCGATTGAAAGACAAGGACGGAAAGAGCCTCATTTTACTCCTAGGAGTAAAAAAACCATATGAAAACACTTTCCGTCCATGTCCATATATTTCTTAAAAATGCTGTCAATTTGCATACAAAATCAAAAGGACCAAGACAAAAATTCCAAACAGCCAAGGTAACTGCTCGCTTTTTTAGCACAGTGCGTGTGTTTCTTTTTGAATTTGCATTCCAATGTCTATGGTTAGTATTTAAAAACAATTGACAGTCGGTAACATTCGTTCATTCTGCATAATATAATTGTGAAACCGAATATTAAACTATTTGTTGTGTGAAATACTTACTATAAAAAATGAGCTCAAGCGACGAAAGCGACGAAATAGGTACCACACCGCCTATATTAAAATCTGAAGCTGCCTCGGTTAGGCAAAACCTGCTTCCCGCTAAATCTAAGGAAAATTATAACCGAACTTATGACCAATTTATACTGTGGAGGGCAAACAAAAATGTAAATTAAATTACTTGCTTTTTAGAAATGTATTTGTATTATTTCCTTACATGTTTGAGAAAAGCATTATGTATGCCTCTGCGGAAACGAGGATTTCCTGACTCGTATTTTAGCAGGCCTCGCTGTTGCTCGGCCTACTAACCACCTCGTCAGGAAAACCCTTACTTTCCGCACCTAGGCAACAATGTACTATTTCCTGTCCAACAGGAAATAAGTTTACTAGGAAAATTATTAAGCATCATTTAACTAAAAGGTTTTTCCGCAGATCACTTGTCAGTCAATTACAAGCCTGGTGCGTCGTGACAGAAGTTCGATGCGGATAGATTTATTTGAAATCAACTATACGCCCACTATAGCCTTAAGTAGTCAAAGACTTGACACAATCATACAGTGTAATTAATACATAATTATAAGTTGAAATGTCCCTCCGTGTCTGCCTGTATATGTCTGTTAGTATGTTCTCGAATTTCGGACATGACTGAAAGGGTTTTGATTCAAGTGTGAGTATAGTTGGTAATGACCTTGACTACGAAGCTAGCGGTCGCGGGGTCGATTCCCGGTATGGGCAAATATTTGTGTGATGAGTGCGAATATGGATGGAATATGGATGTTTTCTATGTATTAAAGTATTGATTTCTCTAAATTTGTTGCCTAGTACCCATAGTACAAGGATAGAGGTTAGTTTGCGACTAGGTCAATTAATGTGAGACGGTCCACAGATATATTTTTTTAATGTCCAGAAACACCGGAACTTCTACCATATGCCTAAACCTACTAACACCTCCAAAATCGCACGACACTCGAAGGCCGCTCAGCTAAAAACAATGATGTCACAGCGCTTGGATGCGGCATGCCTGTGCGCACGACGCAACGCACGATGCGCACACGCTGGTATCGGACCTTTGAGGTCACGGACCTCAGGTTTGACAGCTCGAATAGATCCGATGTGGGGTCTATGAGTTCTCTAAGCGATGGTATGAGGATTTTTAATTAGAGGTCATAATATACGGTAGGATGGAAATGAGGCTGATCACAGATAATAAAGTTTCAAAATACAGCAAGATTTACGTGAGCCAAAAAATGATTTGATTTGGTATATTAAAAATGGTTCTACAAGTAAGAAAATAGTTACTTGATAGGTTTCGCTTGTTCTTGCTTATTTTAAGAGTGAAGAGTGAATTTCAATAGTAAGTATGATTTATGGGATGCAATTAATAAATCGTTATATTTGTCCAGTGTGTAACGAAACGTCAATCTAAACTTATATAAGCGGAAAAAATGGTGGTAGCGTTCCAAACAAACCTTGTACAAGGTCTTAACACCACTTAAGCCTACTCTACCAAGAAACAAACGGGTGGGAAAATCCAGTTTGTATGGGTTTTAAAGAACTTAATGGTTATAATTTAACAAATTTTGGGAGATGATTTATCACTCATAATGTTAGCTTGCGGCTGTCGTGTCAAGCCAATAGGCCCTAAATCTATGTCAAGATCGCTCACAATTGTCCATGAGGTTACCTCTTCTTATATGCAAATAAACTTATTTCTTCATTGAAATTGATATGAGTATAATGAGTGACAAGAACGCCCTTTATTACGTACGACTAAACATAATAAAAAATAATTATCTATCCATAGAAACTTTAAAGACGTACATACATTAGTAACAAACGAGAATAAAAAGACAAATATTCAAAAATATTGACATACCCATTCAAAAACATTAAAGAAGTCAAAGTGAAGAATCAACCAAGCATAAGCTTACAGTAACATTCTAAGATACTATCGATAAAACTAAAGAATTGGGTAATGCAATTTTCAAATAAAAGACGCGCATTGTAACAACCAGCCGTCCATCGCATTAGGCAAACTATGTCAAATCTAATTGAAGAGCTTGTACCCATTTTGACCCCGTCAAACAAAAATTTTCGTCAAGATATTATCTACGGAACATGACATCTCGAATCAAACTACAAGTATTGTCTAAAAGGCCTCACCGCTCGTTTTAACCTACCACACATGACATAATGGAACCGAACAACCTAGCCAAATTCAACCTTATTCCGTCGTCTTAAAACTGATTGAAATTGGTGTGTTCCATTTGTGAAATCGGCGTCAGAATAGTAGCCATTATCTGAGAGAACACACGTTCGGAAATGGTAGAAAAAAGGCCGAAATATGATTAATAGGGCGGCGTGGGCGCATTCGTGTGTGATTCTTTCGTTTGACAGATTGTCTCGGCTCTCTGACCCGAGCGCCCCGCGGAGGCACTAATGACGTCGTGCTGAAGTGCCAAATGTCGATGTCTATGAAAAATCAAGTCGATAAATAACTGTTTAAAAAACCGGGTAGGATTGCATTGTAGCGGACACAAAATATATAATATTCTTATATATGGAGATGTAACCTATTGACAATTGACAGGGTTAACTGCACTTACTGTTTTTACTTTAAATAAATCTTTACAATCACTTAATTACAACAAGCCTTTAAACATAAGCATGTTACTTAGACAACTGTCAACAAAACATATTACCATTAATAAACGACCCTTTAAATTGTTCATCTAAGGAGGTAACATAGCTAACAATTTCATGCTTGTAAGTATTTTAATTGATGTGTATGACAAAATGAGAATAAATATACGTAAATGATCTGGATGTCTAGTCAGTTGGTGACAATGCAGGGACTTAATAATTAATCTTAGGCTTTTAAGTACCATGCCCAATTTGGGTTTCCGAAAAAGAGGGCGCGAACATTTTTATTCTGCTAAAGTATTAGATGACTTTGAATCTTTTATATCTTGGGAATTAATTTAGTTATATTGTATCCTGGAACACTTGACCAAAACTATGATAAAATTTAACCCCTAGAACAAGTAATTTTGTGGAGAAACTCTAACATTATTTTTAACTATCGATACTTTCATCTCCAAAAGCACATCCCTAGTTGCGGGTGAACTTAGATTACTCTCAGCACGAGACTGTCCTGCGTCGGCGCTCGTTCGCGACGCTTTGACATCCCGACATCTACAACCACTTTAGAGCTGCATACTTGAAATCCCTATGCCATCTGAAGAGGGTTCAAATTCTCTTGGATTTTCAGAGGCAATAATGTGGTAGTTCAGTACGTCATACGTTGATAGACGGCCTGCCCAGGCCGGTGTGAGAGCGTAACTTTTTTTCTTCAATTTCGAATGCAATATGAAGATATTGAACGATTATTTTTCATCAACGTTTATTTTGTTTTTAAAATGCATTACGTTTTGACATCGTATGAAATGCTTTTGAAGCGGCTGTACGTTCATCATTTTAATAATGTGAAGTGATTTTTTGTACACATCATTATAATTTTAATACAAATTGTAGCAAAATGCGATGTATATATTCAACGTTTCTTAAGTGATAATATAGACTTGCTCAGGTTCTTCATCCAGGATTCAGCGTTTTTACTACTTAGACAAAGATTGAAAAAGAAAGGAAGCTTAGATGTGTTGTCGAACCATACACCGAGCAGCAATAAAAAGTTACAATTTTAATACAAATTCTTTAGCAAATTAAACCTGTGAAATTTAATCATTCACAAATAAATCATCCATGTAAACACCATTAAAAATCCCGTTTAATTCCCGGGCATTATACATCAATCCTGGAGGATCAGGGATGTGGCTCACGTAGTGGTGGTTAATGAAGTGCCGGCTGATATGTGACCCGGTGGGCTTAATGATGCGATTGACAGTACAGTGGGGAGTCGCCGTCAACTGGTCGATTGTTTCTGGGCTGAAACGGACCGGCCAGGAAGAAAGCGGAGAATGAAAAATATACCCTCGTAAAGGTGAAAAAGGTGAGTGACTTTAATAAGGAGAGATCTAATTTTTACCATTGTCCTAAGTTGTTAATTAATGGTAGTCTGTAGTGTTTTTCACTTTGTACTTCAGGTGGTGCCGTGACCAGGATTTAACATTTATTTACTCGTGCTAAGTTACTATTTATCAAATTCAACCGTCTTGTAGGCAACTATTTATGCTTATTCAAAGTGCTTGTTACTACCGGTTGATTATGAACTTAATTAGTAAAAGGTTGGCAACAAAAGTAATCTACAATTTATTTTGTGCTGCATGTCATAAGAAGTTTTTAGAGTTCAAGTGGTTAAACTCGTGCTTAAGCTTATTGAGTACCTACAATTAGTCGTGACATATTGATAACACTGCAAAAATAGAGGAATATCGGTGTCAAACTGAATTGCACCGTTTGCTAATAGACTATAAGGAAAACGTTACCAATAAACCAATACTATTAAATCGCGACTTGCGTGGCCTGCTCGGCCAATAGCGTATTTAAATCGCATTGACGTCTTGTTCCCGCGAAGACAGTTTGATAATAATGGCGCCTCGCTGAAGGCTGTATATCTCCGTCTTTAGCATACCATGGGAACGATCTGAGAGTACTTCTCATGGATATTTGAACTAATGCTTTATTTAATTCAGATTATTATTATTATTATTATTTAAAGTAAACAAAGTAAACAAAACAAACACTTACAAATTATTAAAAACTGCACCGCTAAACCACGGTTGGTTTGTCTCGATGCACTATTCCACGACAGCGAAAAACAAATAAAAAGCTACGTAAGAGTCTGAACTCAGACGATTAGGTCTCGGTGAAGAGGTTTGTGTGTAAAACGTACTTATTCGGGTTTTAGTGCTGATTATAGTCTTGTTTTACACCGTCATCTCCCACTGTCGTAATTTTACGACCACCCTTACTACACTTATTTTTTTAAATTAGAAATATCATTGCGCATTCCGGAAATTTAATCAAAAAATCAGGAAAATCCCGTAGTCAACCTTTTGGCACCAAATTTTGCTTCCCCAAAAGAGAGAGAATTTAGGGAAGACCATTATGATACTTTTCATTGAAATTCGGATCTTTGTCGTGTTCCTTAATTGAGATTGTTTATGTGATGGTAATGGTGATGGACTCCCTTTTTCCGCACTTAGCCCGAGTATGTCGGGCCATTTAAATTAAGATTGTCCATCAAATAGTAGTCTGTTGGCTATTTGTATCCCCAATTTGCTAAAAAAAGGTGCTGCATTAAAACCACCTGGCGTAACTTTGTTTTAAAAATCCGCATTCATTTAGTAAACACGTTCGATACTAACAGTAAAAAGCGCCAAAACAACAGAATTTATGATAAATGATTCGCCAACTGACGGCCGTAGCCTTGAATATAATGCAATTTGGATTTAATTGGAAGTAACAATAAATTAGGACCAATAGATTGACCGCAGACAGTCCAAAAGTAATTTGTCAAATCTAATCACTGAGAACTTCTTGGATAATAAAAACATACCAATTATAATTTAAAGCTTTTGAAAGACGACAAGACTGGATAAGAAAAATAGTTTGCAATGTATCAACATAATTTTCAGATTTTTGATATGTAGCTTGGCTTGCAACCTGTCACTTGTCTTGTAAACATCTTAGCCTAATTGCGCTAAATGTGGTTTACAGATTTTTTTGAGTTGTTGGTAATTTAGTTGCTCTGCCTACCCCACTCTGGGAAAGAAGGCGTGACCTTATGTATGTATGTATGATAAATGAAGCTAAGTCAGTTTTAGTTATGATCTACAAAATCATCAACTTCGTCTTCTTTGTGTTCTGCCTTCTTAATGCTTATGTTTTCAAAACTGGGTCATTATTTGACATTAACTTTTCCCTTGTAAGGATGGTGGACTTTAAAAAAAATCTCAGATTACGAGCAAGTATCCCGCAGTTTACCTGCTAGGGTTAGTTGGAAGAAATCCCCTTAAAATTATTTTTTTCATATTGACTGTATTGTTCTGGGTTTTCTTTTGTTCAATAAAGTATTTAGATAGGTACATAGGTACATTATATACATTATCTACGTATTAACCACATTAATACCTACTTACTTATCTTAAATTCATCGCATTGACTTACTCGATCAGCTTCTAGAGTTCTAGCATAGTTCTCATTGATAAATGCAATATTCTTCACTTCCCTTATGATTTTGTCTTTAAATCCCACATAAACAATATCTTGGCTAATATCCAAAAACCGGACTGGTTCCCGAACGACCATCTTCTCAGGCCATCTAATAACGCGGGGACGTTTGATATTTTTTTGTTCCATCCAATTTAAAAACTAATTACAGGTTGGCGATGACTAGGCTCCCATAACTGAGCACCCCACAAAGAATATAATTTCGTCATGTTAGCAAGAGGTGACAAAAAAGTATGATTAATGGTACCGTGGCCATTCCACAAAAGACCTGTCACGAGTCTGTGTCCGTCTTTATTTGAATTGAGTATTGTAAAAGCATGAGCCACAGTCTTAATAAATTCTGCGACTTTACGTGTGGATGCTAGTAGTTCAGCGTTGGGTGCTTATGGTTATTTTTTGTCAAGATTGTCTGAATACTGTTTAATTTTTAACCATGACCTTTTCGGTCGTGATTCGAACGAGAATCGGTCGTGACATCTAAATGGCCGTTGAGGTCGGTAATCAATGACGGAAGTCGCACCACTGTTTGGACCGAATGACGGAAAAGGTGTGCATTGAAATATGCTCAATGATATGCGTATGAGCACGATTTGGACAAGGTGCGCTTGAGTCGGTTATCAAGCGTAATTTGCATATAAAAACGTGGGAATGAATGGTAATTTTTATCAAAAAAAAACTTATGAGTTCTCAAACTACAAACTGACTAAAGATTGATTATTGTAAATAAACAAATCATTAAGAATCTACATCAGACTTGTTAACAACACAAAGGCATTTAATTTTCATGCAAAACAACAAGCGGCATATCAAAGTTCGTCAAACGTCCAAATTAACAAATTGCTACAAAAACTACCAACAATTTCATCCCGGACTGGTCGTATAAAAGTGTCTCCGTGTCTCCTATAACTAAGCCTTCGACCGGTTCCTTTTTTGCCGATTGAGACATTAATTACAACCTAAATGACGAATAGATAAGGAACAACGTTTAAAATAATTATTGGTAATCTGTAGGAGGCATCTCAAATCGGTACCGCTTGACAACCTATTAAGTGTCGGCGAAGTAACGATCTCTGTTTATATTAATTACAGATAAAAAATAACGAACGAAATGTTCAGTTAGTCAATTTATAGCGGGTGTTTGTATACACAAATAGATGTTCCCTTAGTAATTGTTCCTGTTTTAAACATGTTTTTTTTTATCAAACACAATATCGTCGATGATACTGCGAAACCGCGTAACTAACAAATTAAAGATAGAGCAAAATAAATCTTACTGTCTTATTAAAAAGGTGCATTTTGCTCCTTATTTAGAATGTTACTTACGCGGTTTTGCAGTTTCACCGACGATATGCGAAATTCAACTAATAAGATTGCTATGAGTATTTGCTCTAAATATTAAATCCACAATTTGTTGCTTAAATACAAAAGCGACACAAATCAAAATGTGTTGGTTTTGCATTCAAATTCGGAATGATAATGTACTTTAAGTTTCAAATCAAACCATATTATTTTTTATTTGTGGCGCTTTTGTATTTAAGCAGCGATTGTATATCTCTATACAATTTTCAAGTCTATAATAAAATAGTCAATTTATAGCGTGTGTTTGTATACACAAATAGACAATTATGTTCCTTTAGTAATTGTTCCTGTTTTAAACATGTTTTTTTTATCAAACACAATATGCGAAATTCAACTAATAAGATTCCTATGAGTATTTGCTCTAAATATTACATGTACCTACTTTAAGTTTCAAATAACACCATATCTATTTTTGATTTGTGGCGCTTTTGTATTTAAGCAGCGAATTGTATATCTCTATAATATTTTACCACTGAGTAACTTTTTATTTTTGCATGAAGGGATCAGTAATAATTGATCGAGAAAATATCCAAATTTCTGAGAATGTTTCGCAACTGGCACATTGCTGTTACATGTTCCCCCTATCCCTTATCTATCAACAACTTCATAAATGTGAGTAATGACATTTTGTCGATGATACTTTATAATTGCAAAGTCATCAAACCACTTTCCGAGACTAATCTACCGAGTATCAACTTAACAGTGGAGACTTCGAACCCTTTCGGGTACCTACACTTCAACGTTTTATAGGATCTTTAATGTAATTAGTAATTACCGAGATATTCAAATGTGCAGGTATTTTCATCAAGATAATTTCATGACTTATGTTAGAAAAACTTATTGGTTTACGGTAACTACTGGAGCTTGAGTTCGGAATTTTATGATCAAAAGCTAAACCATATAAACAGCGACGCTTCAAAATTTTAAGACACCATCAACGGGTTTGTGCAAGTTAAATTATTTTACAGAAGATTGGTGTAACATTTATTAATACACCCCACACATTGTTATACATGCCAACCCTGTATGATCTTTTGTGTTCCCTTCTTTCACACTCAGCTGTTCAATTATGCGGGTTTCCTCACGTTGGTTTTCATTTAAGGTAAGAGCATCGTGTAACGAAATCTATACCTTACCATCCACCAGTTGACTCCCTTAAGCCACTAGGCCAATGTCCCCCTATCCTCCAAAGGCCCATCGAAAAATTCAGCATGTATGTAGTCAATACGGCCCGTAGTCCTACCAGTAGTTTTATACTCATTCAGACGCAAGTACTTAAAATACAAACTGGCAGGTTTTCTATTTAGTCCTACTGGTAGGACCGTGGTACGCTATGACTACACAACTGTCGAAGGAGCTGGGTCTGAATGACAAAGTTAATAAGTACTATGGGTATGACCTTGGGCCTTAGGCTATACTTATTCAAGATGTACTCGCACAACTAAGTAATAATAGTACCCAAAAAAAAAACCTCTCATCATGTTCTTAATTCACCAATGCGATGTATCTGCATTAATGCCAAAATATTTGAATCCACCAAACACTCAAACTAAGCTCCGCGGTCGAACTTAGTCAAAAGCAATCGGCACCACATAGCGTTTTTTTATCGGCCCGATACGATCGGCGCAGGCGCTCAATACGCCGGTAATTGACAAACCATGACTCGATAAAGTCAAGGCTTCGTTTGTCTCCCAAAATCTCGATTGTGTTGAGATTGGACCGTAATTCAGTCAAAATTGTTGAGGAAGATAGTTGTATGGTGGGTGAGAGAGTCTTACAGAGTTGATATACTCGTAAATAATGGGTTAAGAAAAAAATCAAAAGTTGACCAGTTTACCAGGTTAAGTGGTGGTAGAACCTTGTACAAGGTCCATCCAGATCGCCACCATTATCTCATCCTTTGTGTTCCGGTGTGGGGACGAGATAACCAAAATTACTAACATAATCACTTACATCTTAGTCCTTGGGTTGGCAAGGCATTTTCGGTCTTATGATTATAGTCTTAAGAATTCAAATGTGTTAGGGTCACCAATCCCACTTACCATCAGATGGCCTGTGTGCTCGTTGGTCTTCATGCCATAAAAATATATATTTGGTACTTTATTTTTGGTAATCATCGAAATCTTTCAAAATGTATCGTCGGAAAACTCTGTTCATTAACGAGCGTAGAATACGAGGAAGGAAGGTGTTTCTTAACAGTATGCTTCCTAAAAAAACCTTATGCAGATAAGGAAGGAAGTTAGTTTTCTAGCGATATGTACAGAATTTATGCAGAATCGTTAGTTATAGTGAGCTACCAGGAATATAATATCTTTATCCCAACATTTATTAATGCGATTGAAATTAAAACAGATGCCGACTAAATCAAAACAAACATAACTCCCAATCAAAAATCTCAAACTGACAGCTTATAATTGAAACCACGGTAATACAAAACAAATTACTTAATTTTTTACCAACAAATGTTGTCAAATCAACGAAGATAAGATCAATAAAAACATTAATGAAGAGGATGCATCCATTGCCTTGACTCGTGGGTCGAATGATGTCATTGTCAGGAAACCAATTGAGCATGTGGGAAATGTCCACGATGATTTTCCTCGGTAATTTGTGAGACGTGACAAAAATTTGCATACGCTCACGACTGGCCAATCATTGCTGATTGTGTCTGATCATGGAGTTGTTATTTGTGTGACGTATCCAGCATGATTGTCGCTTAGTCCCTTTGATTGTTCTTCTGTGGTCATATTATTGTCAATTACATTTGTACTGCGGCATAGAAGTAAGGTTAGTAAATATGTTTATCTATACTCATTCATATCTCGTCTTTAGCCGTTTCACTTAAGGATTACACAACAAGATGCACTAAAGCATCATCCCCGGTCTTCCAGCTTGCAGAATAAACCACGTGTTTCATTGTCACATTTACATCCTCATAATTTACAAAAAAATTGGACGCAAAAATTATGGAAATCTACAAACATGTTATTCATCGCGATGATTTAAATATATAGGTGGCTTCTTATGTGAACATCTTTTGACAGATATTTTGATGAATTACTAATAATTAGTTCCAAGTAGATGTTTGCACGTTTCAATGACTACTACGCTTCTCCGAAGTGGTACTCATAGCCCACTAGAGCAGATTCCAGGGCACTGACGTAAGAGCACCTAATGTCAGTTTCCCTGTTAGTCACTCTTGGAAGGTCACTCGTTATCGGGCGATCGTGGCTATAAGTCAGGACTGTCACTGCCCGACTGCAGTCGTGCAGTGGCGTAATGGGTTAAGGGCTAGCAGGTGTATCGGCAAGTGATTGTCTTAAGGCCAAGCGTGTGACAGTGCGCAGAGCTTTGACATTGGTGAGGTCGTTGACCAATGTGCGGTATTTTTGTGATGTTCTCGGTTTGTTGATACGTTTCTTTTTATTGAGGATTTACAAAGGGTTCTGTGTAATTAAAGTTATGTAAAATAACGTTTTGTGTTGTATTTTTTGTTTATAGATGAGATCAGCTTTGCTATGTTGTTTTATTAAAGCTTAATTTAACCACTTTCCCCTTTCCTCCCCTCATATTACGTAAAACTAATTTCACGTATTTTTGTTATGGCATATGATGGCAAACGAGCACACAGGCCACCTGATGGTAAGTGGAAACTGTAACCATCGCATTCAGAAGACTGCGAATGCACTGCCAACCCTGAGTACTAAGATGGAAAGCCTCTATGCTAGTAATTTCACCTGCTGTCTTATCCCCAAATCGGAACACAACAATGCGAACACTGCTGCTTGGCGATAGTTTAATGGATAAGATGGTGGTACCGATCCGGACGGACCCTGCACAAGGTCCTCCCACAAGTATTCTTCCCCTTTACTTACTTCCGTTGAAGGATAGCTCCAAATGTCAACCCTGGGTTCAGCATCTTAGAATGTGCATTCTCTGTCAATCAGTCACAGAAGAACCTCACCCTTTTCAATCAGTTTTCCCAAAAACCGTGAGTTTCAGAGAACACTCTCTAAACCCGTAGATCAGTAACACCGACGGCGTAAGGCTGTGTCGCCAATTACCGCCGTATTGACTCAGCCGAAACCGCGCTCCCATCATTTACATAATAACACCTTGTACGTACGCAGGGGGCTGGGACAAGG
This sequence comes from Acleris emargana, assembly GCA_927399475.2. Lineage (NCBI taxonomy): Eukaryota > Metazoa > Arthropoda > Insecta > Lepidoptera > Tortricidae > Acleris > Acleris emargana. The sequence continues at coordinate 14,241,151 of OV656853.1, read as the reverse complement.
TATAAGGGGAAGCGGTATTGATACCTTTATTTAATGTGTTTGCAACTGACGTTCAAAAGGGTTACGGAAAAAGAAAAATCAAGAAAAGTCGAAAATATGGATACTACACTATTCTTAAAAGACCCACTTTTGCTAAAAATAACATTGTACTCTTTAAAGTTGTCTCTAGTACTACTATGGTATTGGTTTCCTTTGTTATTGGCAAAGGAAAGTTAAATCAAATCATTGCGTTGTGTAAAGCGATTCGTAAAACATATTCGTAAGAAAGAGGCCGGAGTTAACGCGAGCTGATATTGTCATTCAATTCAAATTATTCCTATTAATTTAACAACAAGCTGATGGTGACAACAAGGTGATGACTTCTTGGAGCGTAACGTTAAAACATGCAAAGATGTCGTGATAAAATGGTAATAGTAAAATCGCTACAGCTTACAACTTACGCCTCGTTCAACGGTCAACTAATTTCGTCCAAAGTTTCCCTCCAGAACGATAGCCAAAATATTCAAAGTGCGAGACATAGATCAAGCCGATAGCGCTGGTTTTATAGTTCCCGATGTTATTGTAGAGTTGCCATAGATGTGAATCGTTTACAACTGTTTTTTTTTGAACGAATGTCTTTGGCTGGAGTACTGCGGATGTAGCCATTGATTTATTCGTGCAATACGGTACCGATGATGATGTATCCAAAGTTAAGTCACAGACTGCAACCGGATTTTTTGACTATAATTTTCATGCGTTTACGTAACAAAAACTATGTGAGTCTCTTTGCTGTTCATGCCTTTTATTTTTAATGTTATGAAATTAAACCGTATGTCTGGCTGTGACATTGAATTTAGGATTTGCAGATTCAGGTCCAAGTTGTACTGGTTTTGGTTAAAAGTGGTTATTTTGGGATTTCCGGTAGATATACTTACCGAAAATCGTTACTGGTCCACGTGGATGTATGACCAGAAGATCTCGGAGCTGCAAAATCTTATCATATCAGTCATAATCAGACATATTGACCGATTACTATGTAAGGTAAAACCATTATATAAATGCTGTCCATTTAAACCCAAGATGTGGGGTTTAATTTGCATCCCAGCAACCATCACCATCCCTCACATGTTGGTCCTTCGAGCCGGATCACCAATACTATAACGTCCCCCACAGTCATGACGCTAACAATATGCGTACAATATCGAAGAACTTTCGTTCGTAAAACAAATCCTATTAATCTAAATAGTTTAGCAGAATAATGCATAACGAAACAAGTTTAACATCGCGGCTTTTTTAACATTACAGTTGTCATAAATTGTTATAAATGTCAAATTTTCAGGCCAACACAGCCAGCACGCCAACAGCATGTACACATAACGCGTTACGGCGTCACCGAGTGTCGAAACTGGACACTGGTCGTTAAATCTTGCCGGTCTGTTAGGTCGTAGCGGCACCCATAACTGGACTGTGAATGAGGAACATTCGTATCTGTCTTGAAGAGAGCTTTATACTCTGCGGCGACCAAAGTCGCCACGTCTCTGATGCACGGATACGAGGTATAATGATCGCAAGCCCGAATTTTTGTATCAAAATTTGTGTAAGTTAGAAATGCATAATTTTCTGAATCTGTTATATTTTTTAAGATGAAAAAATCTCCTAGTGAAACTAAAGCTTAACATTTAAAAAATAATGTATGGCATGAAAATTTGGCAAATGAAAATTCGGACTAAAGATTCAATTTCATCGGGCTTCTGAATAGTTCGGTGCGGTCGAAATACTTTTTCAAGGATTTTTGTTTAGCGATGGTATAATTACCGTAAACCGGATTTTCTGACCGTCATTTTCATTCGTTTACGTAACAAAAACCATGTGAGTCTCTTCGCCGTTCATGCCTTTTATTTTTATTGTGATGAGATTAAACCGTATGTCTGGCATGACATTAAATTAAGGATTTAAATTTGGATAGTAATTTTTTTTAAGATTAAACCGTATGTCTGGCATGACATTAAATTAAGGATTTAAATTTGGATAGTAATTTTTTTTAAACGGGTGTATAATCGTTTGCACGTCAATTTCATAATGGATCTTTTGTACGTTAACAAATTCCTGTGGTAGTTAAAACACGACGTTAAAGAACACGAAAACACACGACTATATTTAAAAAATAAACATCGAAATAAAAAATTGCCATAATTCAAATCGGTACCTATTAAGCGTTTTGTATAAATTTCAGCATGAGTTTTTTTTTTAAGAATCGTGTCGTATCGTGTAAAACTTGCAGTAATTACCACCAGTGTTAAGATCGTACGCGGCGAATGAATCCCGCCATCAATAACGAATTAGTTTTGTTACCATTTCAATACGATATACTTTTCCAACTCCAATTCTTGCTTGCACGCACTGAACAATAGGAGATATTTTTCAAAGACTGAGATTTGTTTGGGAGCATTGGAGCGATCTTGTTTTGAATTCCGGAGACCAGAGTTTGAATTGCGTTGGAGCTAATTTGTTAGGAATTACATTGAATGTAACATTTTGTAAACAATTTGCAACTTTATTGGATTTCAATTTAGAGCGATTTTGTCGTTTGTCGATGCAGAATTCAAATCAAATTTATCTACAAAATAGTACCTAACACATTCTTCCTAAAATTTATGTAATTGTAAAGAGTTCGTTCGGAGAGCCTTGGGGGAAGCCTATGTCCTTCAGTGGACGTCTTTCGGCTGACATGATGATGATGATGAAAGTTCGTTTCTACTTTTTACATATATCTGACCAAATCGTAAGGAATCCGGATCGTATGAATTCAATAATGGGTAATGTGTGCGATTGTTTTGTTGACGAACATCATAGTAAATTAATTTTAATACATCATTCAATATCTCTCGACATACGTTCATACTCGTATGCGTTCGTTGTTATGACGTACGTAGTTTCACGCAAATGTATTTGAGAATTAGTATTCAATGAAACAAACCGTCACACCGTGAAGTAAGAAGGGTTGTAATAACCCACTATGCAGTTCATTTTACGGCGAGCGTACTGGACAGAGCTATAGCAGTTATATAGCTCTGTCCTTTTCTCTCAGCGTAAACTGAACTTCATAACTACGTCATAATAACTTCCCAGGACACTCAAAATGTCAAGCCGCATGTTTAAAAACTGACTGACCATCTATTTCAAAGTACGAATTCTATACTAAGCATCAAATGGAGAAACTTTCTAATAGAAAGCTAAACTCAAGGGCTTGAAACAATTAGACTACTTTAACGTAACTGCAGGGTTGCAGCGCTCGCGTGGCGTTTGGCATTATATCAACTTGCCCATTTTTCACTGCTGTCCCTTCTACTATTGAACCAACCAACACAAGGAGATCTCTTCATATACCTACTTTAGCTTCTGCGGCGTTAGTTTCTGTTATAACGGAAAGAGGAGTGGAAGACCTTAGCGTTTTGGTTGCGTAATTCATAGCTTCTAGAGATTATTATTGTTTCTGTCGTGATTTTTAGTCGTCCAAGACAATTTGCGTAAGCCGTCGTGATCTCGTTTTACGAAATTACGGGGCAACTGTGAGTGATATTTTACAACAATTAACATTTTAAAGGCTCCATCGATCGTCTTCATTGTTGTTTAGTGGGTGGTCATAGATTATCTCTATGGCCGCAATTGTTGCAATAGTTTAGTCGTCTAGTTTGCAACGAAACTAGTTTAAAGGTTTACTTGTTCGCTAAGTTTTTGTTATTGCATTTGCATTGTCTTATCTAGATGGGCGGTCCTGGGTACGAGTGTTGTGGTATCTCTTGTTATTAATTTACTTATTATCCCTATTACAGATTTATTTATTGGTATTCGACAATTTCTCACGTTGTTTTTCCTTTACCACATGAAAAGTTTATTCAATGCTTAATACAAAATTCAACAATAATACAATTAAAAACTAAAACAAAACGTATTAAAATTAAAATAAAGCTAAGCTACTTACTCAAATATTAAAGATATAAGTTATAATCACCAATATAAAATAACACCCCCTCTAGCAGGTACGCTCGCGGCATTGTCCCTATGACACTGGCTGCATTATCTCTTAGGATAGCTCGCCCGAACCATTGGCACCAGCTCTAGGATCTCCGGAGGAGTCTATGAGCCGGGATGACAGGGCGATAATAAAGCTTTTCATATCAGCTGACCAAGGTCCTATGATCTCCACTGCAACCGCCAAATACTCAAGGTAATAGATAGCGGCAGCTGGATTTGAAATTGTTTCCTTGCGATAGTGACTCGAGACCTCAAGATTCTATCAACAACGCTTGCGAGTTTTACTGTAGATTACTAACCCTAAAAAATAATTTAAAGTAAATTTTGATTATCGATTAATTAAACGTTAAGTCTATTTGATAATATAAAAAAGAATGTTATTTGAATGACGGGGCATTCAAGTTTCATTTTGATGCATCGCCAAAATTTTATGGTTATCATAATTAATTTTACCACGTCTAATTTATATTGGTGCAGCCAGGGATATTGGATGGTGATTTACTGTTCATATTTAGTTTACCTTAATTAAGAGAGCTCACATACTTACAATGTCTTTCAACATGTCCTCAACTTTAATCAGAAACAAAAAAATATTCCCAAATCACTCATTTCATCATTATCGCATATTTGCTTCAATCGTGTAATCTCGACGCGGTTGACTTTTTGTTCCAGAAATGGGTGACAGGCAAATTTGAAACTTTACAGAATTACAAATGTTGAAAATATACAATGCAACATCAAATGGACATCCCTGTTCTGAATCACCGCCGTGTTGAATTTACCATGGCTATAAACCAATCGTTACTGATTTTTCATAACTTTTCACGAATCTATCAGTTCACCTGTCTGTCAATTTGTCACCACAACGACAACGCAAATACATTCCTCCAACGTCGGCATCAATTAAGCAATACACAAGTGCCTCACACGTCCTTAATCACCTGTTTTTAGGTCTCTAAAAGGACTTTAAAGGCACCGCGGAGCTAGACAACTGTCGCATAGTTGTTCGTACGAATTTAATTATTTTAATAGGCGGTATCCTTTGGCGGGTGATCAAAGGGGCCGGAGTAAATGTCACCACGGTTCATCAATTAACGGTTGTTGCGACGCGTTATTGATATCGGCTGTCGGTGAGGACGGGACGGAATGGCCGTAACTTATTCGGCTTGGGAGAGGGACAAGCTACGGGAGTTAGCGGTGATTTACACTAGAATAAGCGATGAAAAAACATATACAATATTAACCTAACGATCGAAATGGTAATTGATACTGGTTCAAAATCAGTTCAAGCTTGTTGCCAAATTTGACAGTCTTGACAGTAAATTAAATTAGAATAAAAATAAGGATAAGAAGTATTTTACTGTCACTCAAAACCTGTAAAATACAAACGAAATTTTAAACAAAAGAAGGTATAAATATTGTCAATTAATTAAATATTAATGTGTAATCGGTTAACTTGAGTGTTTTTGTCTTGTCTTTATAGTTTCGCCATGTCCGTCCGTCCGTCTGTCCGCAGCCTAGCTCAGAGAATCTTAGTACTAGAAAGCTGTAATTTGGCATAATTATACATATTAGTCACACTAAAAAAGTAGTAAATTAAAATCAATAAAAAAAATTTTTTTTTGTGTACCTCCCCTACCTTTAACTTTGTCGAATTTGTAGGCTAGCGCATAAGTGCTCTTGAAATACCTAATGAACACTATAAAGAGTATTGCGATACAGTCTAAATCAATAAAGGTAACAACATCATCAACGCTTCCGTCTTATCTTACTGGAGCTTGCTGGAATTATATAATGTAGGCCAGCGCAATAATGTTAATGTATAGCGATCGATAGCTTTCTATGTCCAGCACGGGATTTGTTTTTTAAAATCTGATTTTGGGAATCATGAAATTAAATGACACTGAAAAATATGGCCAATTGGATCAGAAGGTTCTTGAGTGGCGTCCGCGGACCGGGAGACGAGCTGTAGGTAGGCCTCCAACAAGATGGAGTGACGACCTTGTAAGGATCGCGGGAACGCGGTGGATGCGAAAAGCACAAGACCGGTCTGAGTGGAGAGCCTTGGGGGAGGCCTATGTTCAGCAGTGGACGTCTTTCGGCTGACATGATGATGATGATGAAAAATATCTTAATCTAAATAGATTTATTTTTTATAACGGCCAAAACGGTTTCCGCTCAGATTTATGCCTCTGAATGTCGCTGATACATTCACAAACACTGGTTTTCAGTGAGACCACGGAGAGGGTGGCGATAGATGACGATAAAAAAAACCTAAAATAATATCGCTATGATTTCGAGATCATATTAGAGAGATCAATTATACTTACAATAATAATAATAATATAACACAAAAAAAAACAAAAAACCTGTCTAATAGTATCTTATCTGTGTGTGTGTGAGTTAAACTACATGATCGTTTATTTAGCCCATGTCTATCCTAAAATGGACAGTGTTTTAGTCTCTATCGCTGTTAACTTGCACCACAAATATTATTTTACCTTTATATCGTGGAAACTGGGTTTGAATGACCTCTTGGCTGTACAAATGGGCCTAGCTAATTGTCGATGGTCGGCGATGGCGAGATGTAACCGTTTAACTTAATTTGATTCGAAACGTCTTAGTTTTTCGTTTTTTTTTTTAGTCCACTGTTCAAGTTTTTTGATTTAAAACGATGTTTAAAGGCTTTAACTTAAGCAGAAGTGGTCTCTTTTACGTGCTCCGGATATAAATTTAATAAATATTTATATAACTGGCACATAATGACGCTTCATAAGGTACGAGTGCCGAAGTTGTACCGTAAGAGCTAATTATGAACCGTTGCATACATAACTTTTCCTACAAGCTAAAAATAAGAATCATAAAAATAAACAATCTCTAAATTTTCTCGTATCATTTACTAATTTTTCTGCTAGAACAAATTACTTGTCAGCCAAATCATTTTAATTTTTCCGATTGGCGTAAATAGTTTGTAAATTTTATTGTAATGTTGGAATACCAAACGAAACGCCATTATGTTGATATCCATATTGAACGTAACCATCAATAACAAATCGATTCATCTATTTTTAGTAATTTAATAAAAATGTAATTTTAAACATATAAAATTATTTTTATTTTTGAAACCTATATATTTTTAACGGTTTATTATGCAAATTAAGATCATCAGTGTTTACTAAACGCCAAGACTTATATCCGGAATGACCGTAACCATGGTAATAACAATGCTTTAATTATTATTATAGAACTGTAATTACCATGGCAACGGTCATTATAGAATTATCTTCCCGCTTCGGTTACATTATAAAATAAATATCAGGGGACAATGTCACACCAATTGACCTAGTCCCAATTTAAGCTCTAGGCTTGTATTATAGGAGTTATTCTGATACCGTTAACGATATCAATATTCGCAGTTTATAGTCCGCGAGTAGAAAAAAAATATTTTGATGCTTTTGTATGTTTCACGAAAAATTATTCGTTATTAATCCTATTTATGTAACGTCACTTAGGGTCCGGTAAATTGATAGACAACCTACGGTATTTAACGATTTAAAAACAATAGTAAACGAACTGCTAATTTATATGATAAAATCATACACCATCAATGCTTTTAGTGCCAAAATCCTTGATTTCCATAAAAAAATGGACTCGACGGGTCCAAAGCAGTGACCGTGTTAAGTCTCACATTCAAGAACTCAGCAGAGTGAAAACAAAACAGAATCAACCAGCGTGACGTCATCGTCACAGTAAACAACACTTTGAATAGTTTTACATTTATCTTTAATTAAATCTTGAGCGGAGATTGCGGGAATTAAGTCGCATGAAAAGCAGCTAATTTGCTTGTTACACTTTACGAGTTTCCAAATTGTGGTTACCTTATATCTTTATAGCTTTTGCTTGTGATTTTATTCGCCTAAGTTTGCCGCTACTCTTTTTGGAGTGTCTAAAATTTATTTATTACTAGCTTCTGCCCACGAATTCGTATGTGTAGATTTTGAATATCGTTATTCCCTCGAGAAATGTAGCCTATGTGTTAATCTAGGGTCTTAGCTATCTCCATTTCAAATTACATCGAAATCCATCCATCCATACTTACAAACTTTCGCGTTTGTAATATTAAGTAGGAAGTAGGATATACAATTTCCTTTAAAATATCTGTATCTACCTATAAAAAAAACATTAATGTCTGTAAAACGGTTTCATCGTGAAGAAGTGTATAATTATGAATTATGATGAGAAGAATGTCCAGCTTGAAATACCTAGTGAACTTAATGCTCTAGCTAGAGTCTAAAGTGATAAGCATGATAACATCAATAATCGACTTCTATGCGGACGGAGCAACAGACAAAAGATTAGTTATTAATTTAAAAAAATGTTATCAAAGTTGTTGTATTGCAAAAAATAGTGATTTAGCAAAAAAAACATTACTCAAGATCCATATCTCAGTAATTGGAGCTTGGAGCCCACCGCGTCAAGTCTCACTGAGTGACCGTATAATGAGTTAACTGGACAGATCCACCCCACTGAGTTACGGTTGGTGACCACTCTACAGTTATAATATTATTATAACAAGAGGATGCCCGTGACTTTGTACGCATAGAAAATGTTTCCCGTTACTTAACGGGGATGATGTTCCAAAAACTTTTTCAGTACTTACACCCGATATCCCTCCAAAAAATTACACTTTCTAGTAAGCTGACATCTAAGTCATCCAACTTCTTTGACTGAGATGACAGCTTCCTAGGGATGACATTACCTTTATAATTATTTTTTTGGGTATTTTTGTAACACGTGTGATCGATTAACGCATAGCCCAAGTAGCTGGCCCTAGGGACATGGAATTTGGATGGAATATTTCTTAAATGTCCTAGGGGTGCTCTAAGAAAGGTTTTTTGGAAATTCAACCCATGATGGGTTAAAATAAGGAGAAACGCGGGAAACTTTTTTTTTACCTGGCTGCCGAATGAAGAGGGCATTGTGGTTATCAGCCTATTATTATGTATGTTTTTCTCTTTGTGGCGCTCTATAAACTTAACGCGTGGACCGATTTTCATGATTCTTACGTCAATCAATTTGTCTTAATCTTGTAAGTGTCACTAAAGATATCACAGTAATCAAATTCAATATGGCGGCAACCAGACGCAATATTATAGAAAAGAAAAAGGAAAGTCGATGTACTATAACAAGGGGGGTATCATTAAATAGGTAGGGGGAATACGCAATGAAACGGACGCGTTATGAAACGGACACTATTGATATCATGAAAAAATCTGAACGAAAATATTCATGTCTTTTGGTGGTTGGCAACACTGATGACCATAGACAAACCCACATTTATGACAGATCCCGGCAGCCATTATTTTGTTCACTTTTTCGCACGTTGTTGAACTGCATGAGTTTTGTATAAAATATCGTATATTTGCAAACTGATTTAAAATTCGATAAAAACTCAAGCTAAAATTATATTGGTTGTACTTGTTGTGACATATTCTCAAGAAAATACGGAACGGTGTGTTGTAATCTTATCAATACTTCACTATTTGGAATTTGGCTAAAATGTTTTTAGGTTAGATTCGCAATGAATCGGACAGGTACCGTCGCGTTGAAACGGACTAAGAAGTTGAGAGTCTAATTATTTAATGTTGTATTTATGTAATTTTTAATTCTATGATCGCAGTTTGAGTTCAACCAAAGTGTTTGATAAGTATTATTGTGTAAAAAAAAAACAATATCTACTTTTATTGTCGCCAAATTGAAACTAAAACTAAGAAGTTGAAAGTTTCATTATTTTATGTTGTTTTTTTGTAATTGTTTATTTTATTTTATGATCTCAGTTTATGTTGTACCCAAATTTTTGACGTATTTAAATTAATGTTATTGTGTAAAAGCAAAGAATTTGTGAAACATTGATTATTCATGAGGCTCAAAGTAAGGCATTGGTTCCTAGTCCGTTTCAAGACACCCATTGTCCTATTCAATGATACCTGTGTTATGAAACGGACGTAATTGAGATAAAATAATTTATAATATTTCTTACAATAAATTGAATTTTTATTAAATATGATGTATTAATAATTATACAATAGTATATCCGAATTCCTTAAGGATAGTGAACGAGTTCGTAAGTTTTTAACTACAGTATGTAATCTTACTTCAAAGTTAAACGTCCGTTTCATGGCGTATCTCCCCTACTTATTTAAAAATCAACCTTGGGTTTCCTCCATCTTTTTTCATTTTGAATGTTCATTTTGGATTTATAACGATTTTAAGGTGGTTTGCAACAGTCGTGTTTTTTAAAGCTTGGCGTTTGTTTCTTTGTGTATTTTTGTAGCACGTTGTATTATATGTATAGATAGAATCTAAAGGCATGTCAACTGCACAATCAGTTCATATTATTATAATCATGGTAAAGAGCCATATTGATGCTTTTTTTTTGTTTTGTTTTGAGCCGCCCTCAAAGTTTCCTCATCTAGTTGCCAGTGTACTCGTTTTTTTTTACATCTCATTAAAATAGCACAACTGTTCATAGTTTTCAATGCAGGTTCAAAGCTTCTTTAAGTACAATTAAGTGTTTACATACTTACATAATATTATTTATTTATTTATAGCTCTGGACTAACTCTTGCCCTGGACGAAGATTCTGTTCATACAAGTGGCAATGTTGAGAATTGAATCAATATAACATTCTATAACTAATCGTTACTTAATATAAGGATGAATTTGAGTTCCGATTATAAAATAATCAGCTGAATAACTTATCATCTTAACTTATATATGATGCGAGTCTAATAAAAGTAAAATAACAAAAATATGTAGGCAATCTAGCCACACAATTATTATCAACCTATTTTTCTTTAGAATATAACTTGGCTGCAATAAAATCGTTAACTTTTTTATTTTGCAGAAAAAACTAAAAACAATAAAATTTCTAATTTCAGCCGAATACATTGTCACCCTGCAACAATATTTCACTCGGTGACATCCGGTGACCACACGCATTGAGTTCTGCGGACAAGTCTCACTTTATCGAGAATTCGCGTAATTCAGTGAAGGGGACCCGACCGAGTGAATGGGTTTACTGGGAATGTCAATTTGAACGGATGAATGGAATTGTCTTTAACTGTCAAACAGTGAATGGAAACGCATTATTTGCATATTTTAATAGACCGTAGAGTATAAAAGGGCCAATGAGCTGTAAAATATCTTGATCGAGATCTATAGGTAATATTAATGTAAGGAACTAATAAAATACGTAATAAAAAGTTATATCTATACATAATGAACGCTGAATAGAATATTTTTGGCACAGTGGACAGTATTTCTCTCTTTTTAATATTCGTTTTTCATATCTATTGACATTGTATTACTTTAGGATAAAAAGTGTGTATACCAGTTAAGGTAGGATTATGTTGAACTAAACTATTTATTAAGCAACAATAACCGCAATCAATGTCAACTAGCTGTATCTATCACACATTAAAGATTTAATTTCATTTAATTTCAAAATAAAGTTGTTATAAGGGTCTTTCTGATTGTCCGCTTAGTTCTTTTAAACTTTATTTATGCACGCATGCGTAAAATAAATACGCTTAGCTTCTAAATCATAAAATCCACAAAAGTGTTCCAGAACGTTTTAAATTTTTCCAGTATTTTTTATTCCAAATTCAAATCTGTCTCAGCATGAGCCCTCAGTTTACATTACCAAAACAATGTATCCGACTTGTCTCCCGCGGACGCGTAAACAACCGAAATGACAAAATTCAGCCGTGTATTATTAATCCGAACATGACTACCCTGACTGTTTAAAACGTCTCAAACAATTACAAGTTTCCGGGGGCATTGTGCAGATTACATTTGGTCGGGTAATGGCCACCCGAGTGTGAGAGTACGTGTTTGTTTACTTTAATTTTTACAGCGGCCACGACAGTAACCAGAGCGAGAGGATAATTATAGTTTTAACCTTTCCACGTGGGGTCATTGACGTCGTAAGTGGATCATAGGATATTGTTCGGTTTTTAAAATGAGCAAGGGCTAGGGCATTGATTTTAACATGTTATCGTATTGTGTTTTTTTTTGCGGCCAAGAAAAACAACACGAGAATATTAGTCAAAGCAATATGGTTTTATCGAGTAGAATAGAACCCAAGTTTGTGGTAGACCATTTATTATAGCGATTTTCTGTAAAATCTAATTTGTACGTAATAATGAAAAAAAACTTACAAATGTATTAAACAATTAGAGCAAGAGATTTATACTCGTACAATAATAAATATTTATAAATTAAACTGTATCTGTGTTTATGCGGCAACACTTACCTAAAAACTAACTTAAAAACATTTATTTTGTTTTTGGATAGCAGTTTAAAAAGTATATTACTGAAAGTCAGCGTCACGGAAAAACTATTGGCATGTTTTATGGCGCTAAACTTATTTGTGACCAATTTTTGGCAAGTACTTAATGGTGTTATTATTTCAAATACAATTATTCCAGCGCCTCTATACTAGGCAGTAAATCCAAATCGTATCTGATCTATTCTGCCCTCCTAAGCTAATACGCAGTAAGTCAGATAAAACTCCTGTAGCAATATCAACCTTATTAATAAAAGAAGAGAACTAAAACTGCTTTGGTTATTGATTTTGGGATACTTCTTATTGCTTGCCATTACTTCAAGTAAATAAGAGCTAGCAAAACGTTGAAAATACGATAACAGGTCAAAAACAATATTTTTTTTACCGTTTTGAATAGAAGCCCAGTATAGCAAACAAAAATACGTTCTCTTACTATTCTAGGACAGACTTAAGTTATAGAAATACAGACACAAACGTAAATAAGGAAGTTTAAGACACACAAATATTCAAATCCGTACGTCAGCTCTCACCCAGTGATGAATTGCTTTCCAAAACCAACATAAATCATGGCGGCGGAAAAAATTCAAACTAACATAGTTTCTTACTAAAACATATGACGCTGTTCAAAAGTGGCGCCGTAAAGAGTTGTTTTTAAAGTTTGTAATATAGTTTTATCCATATATACACACTGGGAAAAATTAAGAAAAACGCCAAAAAAACAGTTGACTATTTATTTAATTATTTTTTTGCAGTGATGACTAACAGCTGTTGCAGTTAAACAAAAAGGTCTTTTACGCTTAAATGGATACGATTTACAACAGTTTTTCATGGGTAAAAAGTTTCGGTAACACAAACCGTTTCATTCAGTTTGGCTGTGCGGTTATTGAAACAACACTACTAAACCAAAATTAAATTTAAATTTTGTTACTTTTTATGTTCCTTTAAATTTGTCCCCGTGTGTACCGATTTATAACTGTTTTTTTCTTCTTTTAAAAAATAATTATATGAGTTTTCATGGGTAAAAAGTTTCGGTAACACAAACTGTTTCATTCAGTTTGGCTGTTTTAATTGAAACAACACTACTAAACCAAATTTAAATTTGAATTTTGTTACTTTTTTATGTTCCTTTAAATTTGTCCCCGTGTGTACCTACATACATTTGAGCGGAACATGTCAGAAAGTTCTGGTAGTAATTAGAGATAATTGCTGATGGGAACTATTCCGTGATTAATCGTTTAGACGATGTCTTTTGGATGAATCTCCGGTTATTTATCTTTGCGTTATTTACAAGTGTCGTGGATAGTTAACGTTTTAATTAAGTTTGGGCTTTCTATTAGAAATTATGGCTGCGGCAGACAAGTGGCGCCAAGGGACTAATTTACATTTTTACTCTTACATACATACACACATGTATATACTTCTCTCTCACTGGCTCTCATACGATCTTATTAAGAGCGAGTGAGAGAGAAGTACTAAACCGAAGACTCTTCTAAGTGCTCACAGACTGTATATAAACTCACGCCTTCCTTCAAAGAGGTAGGCAGAGCTACATAATTATTGTATCTTATCTTATCTTACAGATAGTTTCGAATACATTTTTTTTATGTAATTGCCTTCTTACACACTCAGCTGTTCGAATGTGCAGGTTTCCTCACGATGTTTTTCCTTCACCGTAAGAGCACCCGGGTAATGCACTTAAGTTAGAAAAACTTATTGGTACATGGGGACCGCTACTCGACGCCCTAAGCCACAGACGCTCTTCGAATATTACCAATAACTCAAAAAAAAGTAACACAATTAACTAGGCTGAGAGGTTTATCAGTGATGTTACTCTTTAAAAAAATACAGTCGAATTGAGAATCATCCTTTTTTGAAGTCATTTAATAAAACCGATTAAGCGGCGCAAGACCAGTCCTTGAGGCAAACCTTGGGGGAGGCCTATGTCCAGCAGTAGGGGAGCGGGGGGCTAGTTGTAGCAGGGGTAAGAAGTAACGCTCAATTTTTACCTAGTGAATGAACGTTTTTACACAGGATTATCGACTTTATAATATTCCTTATAACGTGTTCTATTACCCGGGAACCGCCAGTGAACCGTCGGACGGCGCGTTTGGAGGACGTGAGCACGTGGTTCTATTCTGCCAGGTATTGGAATAAATTGTATTCGTAAATATTTGTTTTTTGGCAATGGTTTAAAAGATTATTATTAGTATCTTAATAAAACATGCTAGAGAATTTGTTACAGTTTGTATTAATAGACTGCGTTTTTGTTGAATTTATGTAAATTTTTAGTAATCGTAGTTTTTGCAAGAAAAGACACCGTGGGGCAAGTTGTAACAAAATTGTGGGGTATGTAACATGTTACAACTTTCCCCGCTTTATTGTTCAGTGTAGAAGTCTTTGTGTTTATTCTTTTGACCGATATCTATATAAACTTGTTTCTATTCCAGGATGAGAAATTATAAAAGAAAATCTAACCGAGGGACTAAAAGTAAAGAAGTTTACGAGTTAGCTGCCATCGAGGTTTTGGAAAAAAAGGCCAGTATTAGAACTGCAGCTAAAATTTTTGATCTGTGTCATGTCTCACTGTATAGATATGTAACGAAAAAGAAAAAAAATCTATCACCGTCCGTTGGCTATGTGAAACCAAGACTAGTATTCCCAGAGGAAGTGGAAGAGAAAATATCTTCATATTTATTGACATGTGCGGACATTTATTTTGGACTGCTGCCAATAGAGGTCAGAAAATTGGCATATCTATGTGCTGTTAAACTTGCTGCAAAACATATACCTTCCTCGTGGCATATAAATAACATGGCAGGACCCGATTGGTTCAAAAACTTTATGAAAAGCAATCAATTTTGTTTTACTTTAAAGCTGATCTGAATGTTGTTACATACTTTAAGTTGAATACGTTTGTTAATCGTTAATAAAAGTTCGAAATTCTAGCAAATTAAATTAGTATTTTATTGTTACTACATGCCCCATGGCTGTTACAACAAGCCCCAAATACGGGGTAAGTTGTAACACGCGACATTTTTTTTTAAAACGACCCCTGGTTAAATGTTAATAAAGTTTTTTCAAATATTAATTACTGAAAAGCTAGACAGATAGTTAATCTTTTAAGACATTATTTCACAGTTGAAAAATATTTTATAGTTTCCTTTTTACACGCTTTTTTCGACAAACTGTTACAACAAGCCCCCCGCTCCCCTAGACGTCTTTCGGGTGAACTGATGATGATGATGATGATCAGAGGTCGCAAAATGACGAAATTTGACAAACAGGCTGCTCTATTTTTATTCAGCAGGTGCATTGGTACAAAATAAATACATACATACCTTCACGCCTGTAATCCCAGAGTGGGCTAGGCAGAGCTACAGAATTACAACTTTAAAAAGTGGTTGATAATTCGGTAACCACAATTTGCGCAAATAGGCTAAGATGTTTATCAGCATATTAGTGACAGGTAGCAAGCCCATCGCCTAACATTACTACAAGCCTATATTCCCTTAGTCGCCTCTTACGACATCCACGGGAAGACATGGAGTGGCACTATTCTAACCCGGCAACCGCTCGGGGCACAAAATAAATAAATAATGTTAAACCAAAAGCGGTAAAATTATTTAAGTTAAATACTTTAATTTAATTTTTATACTTTGCTTTAATCGCAATCAAAATACGGACCACGGCAGCAGCAATTTTTTTTCACCATTTATTACTTACAATGGCAAGTTGAATCATTTTTTTTTATGAATGTCTATGCTAGAATATTATTTCTGACTATATAAGCATACTACTTGTGGGAGGACCTTGAGCAGGGTCCGTCCGGGTTGGTACCACCATCTTATCCATTAACCTACCGCCAAGCAGCAGTGTTTGCATTTCTGTGTTCCGGTTTGGGGATAAGACAGCCGGTGAAATTACTAGCATAGAGGCATTGGCACTGGGACCTGTACATCCCTGTGACATTTAAATTAGATAGCTTATGTTTAGTATTGTAATAAGTTCTTTATTTAAAAAAATGGCTTACTGTTGAGTTTCTTGCGGTGCTTCTTCTCAACAATGGTCTCTTGAAGCGCTGGTAGATGGTAGATTCAGACTTGTAAAAGTGCCTACAGGGCCTACTTACAGAATAAATGTTTTTTTTTTTTTTTTTTTTTTATTCCATCTTAGTCCTCAGGGTTGGCAGTGCATTTGCAGTCTTGTGAATGCGAATGTCTATGGGTCATAGTTTCCACTTACCTACAGGTGGCCTGTGTGCTTGTATGCCTTCGTATGCCATTAAAAAAAAAACTGTTGAGTATAAGAGCCATCAAAACATTGACGGTAACAGATTAAAGACGATATTGTTTTTACCGTCTAGAATCTCGGTTCAGATATCTGGAGCTGAAAACTCAAATAACTTGCTTAGATTACCTAGATAAACAGATAAATTCACTGACCTTCCTTTTGAAAAATCCTTCAATTTATTTTCAAAACGTTGTTTTTAGAGAAGCCGTATGTAAACGGGATATGGCTTTATTTAAAACTAACGAAAGGCAATAGCGTGTAATTCGGTCCATGTCATGCCTCATGGCTGCAAAAGAAAGTGCGTTACGACAGTCGTACTCATTTGCGCGTGCGCCGGCGTGCGTTATAGTGAAATTGCCTAATGGACTTGTATCTACCGTCCAAGTTATGTTATTCAAACTGTTAATTATTAATTAACGGTAGTTAGGTAATAATGCTTATTTACTTGTGGGAGGACCTTGTGCAGGGTCCGTCCGGGTTGGTACCACCATCTTATCCATTAACCTACCGCCAAGCAGCAGTGTTCGCATTGTTGTGTTCCGGTTTGGGGATAAGACAGCCCGTGAAATGACTAGCATAGAGGCAATCCATCTTAGTCCTCAGGGTTGGCAGTGCATTGGCAGTCTTAGGATTGCAGAATCTTGTGAATGCGAATGTCTATGGGTCACAGTTTTCACTTACCATCAGGTGGTCTGTGTGCTCTATTGCCTTCCTATGCAATAAAAAAAGAAAAAAAAATACTTATTACTTTCCATTCGTGATAGAAATATCAGTGAGGCTAGACCAGTTTCTTATCGCTAACGTATACTAAAGTAACAAAATGTATGGAATTGACGCAGGCGCTCGACGCGACCGTCTGACAGCTTACGTCAATCCTATACATTTATGATAACGATAACGAATGCCAAATTCATCTCGTTAATTCGAGAGGGCCTCATTAATTCCTTAAGTTACGCCAAAGACGTAACAGGCGATTAGAGAGTTAAGTTTGTTTGAATAAATATTAGCTGTGTTGAGTGGTCAGATAGTATTATATTACAAGCAAAACAATTGCAATATTTGCCAAAAATATACACTCAAAAAAATTAGAACCAACTAACAGAGATATTCTCATAGTTGGCAAAAATGAATACTTACAATAGTAAAGATATTACTTATATCAACCAAAGCTGATAGTAACAACAGCAAAAATATTTAAGTAGTTGATGTACATCTATGGTGTCGTCAGCCTCGTATAGAATCAAGACGCTTATGCACAACAATCACAATCTTGTTAGAAGCGACCAATTATTATTTTCAGTGTATTACTTAAAAAACATAGAAAAGTTTCGGTTAAAGGTCTACATACAGCGTACCACTGAGACCTAAGAGAACCGTTTATAAAGAAGGGACATCTTCACATAAAACCGAAAAATATATGAAGTAGTTGTTCTCACTGGGGGACACACTCTGCTCGACATGACTCGCAAAATACATCCGCTTATAGTAGAGAATACTGATTGCAGATATTTAAAGAAAAAAAAGGTAAAAAAAGGTGTACAGACAAAAATAACGTCGTGGTTAAAAAGGTGATGAGATGTTTTAGTTTTTACTGTGTGTC
Organism: Acleris emargana; assembly: GCA_927399475.2. Classification (NCBI taxonomy): domain Eukaryota; kingdom Metazoa; phylum Arthropoda; class Insecta; order Lepidoptera; family Tortricidae; genus Acleris; species Acleris emargana. The sequence goes on along the minus strand of OV656853.1, from coordinate 14,222,897 downwards.
TTTCTCATAAATAACACATCAACACAATTCAGTGCTCAGAACTACTAATGGGGTCACTGGCAAATACACGAGGCTTCAGGCGTCGAATACGCTACGAGTAAATTAGAAATTACATTACGCAAGTATCCCAAATGTAAATTTTCTAAACACGGTTCAAACAATGGTCAATTTATTTGTCAAGAAAAGAGATTTGATAACAGTTCCGCAACTGGACCGGAACGAATCCACAATGAGCTCTGCAGTAATCAGATGTGTATTAGTGACTTCCGATTCAGATTTGAAGTGCGGGGATAGAACTGCTAAAAAGCTAAAGCTTTAGTTATATTTGAACAAAGAAACCAAAAAATGGTATTACTTATTACGTATGACGTTACGTTATGATCTAAGTCAATTGAAGCTAAGAAAATCATTATAATATGATAACGCATAATACAGAGGGGTATCCCATTGAAACGCGTAAAATTATTTGTCCTAATGTATTGTTTGGTCTAAAATAAACATTTATTTGTGACTAATACTTTAGTTGGGCTAAGAGAGATTTAAAAAGTAACAATTTAAAAAACAATTGTAATTAAAAACAGTTTCCAACCAACCATATGCCACACATAAAAGACCCTAGTAGAGGTCTTAAAAATGTCTTTCGTGTTCAGGAAAAGTCGGTTAGACAAGCATAAGAGATGAAAGAGAGTGAGAGAGGTGCATAATTGAAGAACGTTTTTAAAGGAAAAGCAATCTATTTACCTGTGTAAATGCACACATGACTCGATATAATTAGTATAAATAAATAAATAAATAAATAAATAAATATCAGGGGACAATGTCACACCAATTGACCTAGTCCCAATTTAAGCTCTAGGCTTGTATTATGGGAACTAGACAACGATATAAATACTTATATAGAGAAATACATAAGTACTTAAATACATAGTTAACATCCATGACTCAGGAACAAATATTTGCGCTCATCACACTAATATCTGCCCTTACCGGGATTTGAACCCAGGACCGCTAGCTTCGTAGGCAGGGTCACTACCAACTAGGCCAGCGCGTCGTCGTAGTATATACTATAAAAGTATTAAAAGTACTTATATTACGATTTATTCATTGTTTTTAATTTATTTAAGTATATTATCGGTTTAAAAAGAAACTTTATTGTTCTGATAAATCTGTTACCATTAAATTTGAAAACCGTAAACAACCTAATTTCCTCAACAATGATCAACAAGAAATATAAATTAGAAACAGATAAAATGTCAAATAAAACTAAACTAATGAGTTAATGACGACATTAAAAGTCCATAAGGAGCAGAGCTGGTGTTAAATGTCACATTACACGCTCTAACACGACAGGATGAATGTAATTGACAGCCAATTTAAAATGTCACGACGCGAGACATGAAACAGAAGCGACTGACACAAAAAGAAAGACAAAAAGTAGGGTAGTATTACGAGTATGGTGGTAAAATTTAAGAAACTAAATTTATTAAATCAGTAAGGAGTGTCATTGCAAACATTGTCACATAAATAAAAACTAAATTATTAAAAGTAAAACTTATTATAACTATGCTAAATATGATTAAATTAAAAGTAAATAAAAACTAAAAAAGAGAGGGTCCCCGTGGCAAAGTACCACAGATGGCAGCATTTCCTCGTTGAAAAGCACTGCCAATGCGCTGCCAGAGGAAGCTGACAGTTCTGTGGTCTCCGGTTGTTGTAACTAAATTAATTGTTATGTTGAATATGGGAAGCTTTAATTGTTGAATATTTATTATTTTTGAGATCGCTAATGGTGCCGATGGACTTGAATACATTCGATAAAATGCTCCATGAAATGCTCAAGCTCTCAGCAACTTTAGAGGGCATAAAAGTTATAGAAATGGTGAAAGCGAAAGCTTGAATAAGATAAATAATTGAAATTATAGAAACTGATAGGAAATGATTTCTGATCATACAGTTAACAATAAAATTACATTCAAAGTTAAATAATCTTGAGAATATGAATACGGATTTTGGTTTAAACGTAAACTAGAACTAGAATTTAATGAATCGAACCCCCAAAGTAATAACGATCACTGTTAAACCCAAAGAATAATGAAGTTATTAATCAACCAGAACTAAGCACAAATAGCAATGTACAAGTTGCAGAACATTCTCAGAAGTTAAGAAATCTTCTCAAGAAATTACTGCGAACATTATAAGAAACATTTGAGAGCTTTGAGAATCTTCTCTTTCCATACAAAATATAAGAATATTCTTAGAAATTTCCGAAACCTTCACAATTTGTGAAGTTACTTTTAGGTACAATGCTAAGCACAAAGTATAATTGAAGCAGAAGTCAATTGAGAAACCTAAATCAATAAATACAAAATAAAACCGAAATGCAGATTCCCAGGAATCACAAAACACGCTAGTAAAAACTGTAACAATCCACCAGCTATTGTCTTCCAGACTTGTCATTAAATCTAAATTGGTGGCAGTAAACGCCGGGCGTTTTACAGCGGGACATATGTTCGGTGCCGGGCTGTCACCGGCCGGGGAATGGCCGTACCGTCGCTGAATTAGGGAAGTCGCTGAAGAATGGTAGAAATGGTAGAAATAGCATACATGATAAAGAAAAGATAAATATAAAATTAGTTGGTAATAAGAAGCTGTTTACAAACAAAAGCATTGCTATAGTCGCTACAATAGGATTCCCTGTGTTGTAGCGGACTAAGCATGATGATCATTTTAAATTGATAAATATAAATTTGAACATGATTTGGATGGGCGTAAAATACAACACTAAACAGTGCCGGATAAATAATCACTTATATGGAATGTGGAAACAAAGTTTCAAATATTGTCTACGTTACTTGCTTGAGACGTAGAAGTTATGGTGATTATTTCAAAGATATCTGACAACATCTGATCATCTGATGTTGTATTAACAGGTATGACTATTTTACAGGTAGGACTTAGGTAGTCCCAATTTGTGTTTGCTGATTAAAATTCTACCATACTAGGCAATAGAGTGCGTGTTGTTTACGATGGCGTAATAAAACCATTGTCTTATTCGCCAATAGCCATTTCAGCTATTGACTTAATGATTTTGTTTTTACCTTGAACTTGTTTTGTAAATTCCACTGCACCAATTTATCCCGACGAATGTGCACATCTGAAGTCCCCCTTACCCCTAACCACAGCCGAGTTGTCCCGCTGCCAACTATCCCGATCTGTCACTCGACTCATTTGTTTACTAATTGCCCGTCGCGCCAGCATTAATGGATTTTGTCAATGGAATAGCTGTCCCCGATGTAAACGCCTCGTTTGATGTTTATCCCATGTTTACTTTGGACAAGACAAATTGGTTATCGGTGTTAATGCGGACGTCCTCTCGTTTTTTATTTGCCGAGTGTGGGATTTCGAACGTCATCTGATTGATGGTGGTAAATTTAGAAAGATAAACGGATGTGCCGTCGATACCATATTCAATGTAATGCATAAGCAATATTCGTCAAAACATACATACATACATAAACTCACGCCTTCATTCCCAGAGTGGGTTAGGCAGAACTACAGAATTACCAAGCACTCTTTAATAAGTTGTTGATAATTCTGTAACCACGTCTTGCACAATCAGGCTAAGATATTTACCAGTGTATTAGTGACAGGTTGCAAGCCCATCGCCTAAGAGTACTAGAAGGCCTTTATTATTCCCTTAGTCGCCTCTTACGACATCCACGAGAAGACATGGAGTGGCACTATTCTAACCCGGTGACCACACAGGTATACTCAATGTAGTGTACGTGAATACCCTTAAACTGTTTTATTTTCGCTTTGGTTTTTTAAAGCCTTAAAGGTGAACGAGCAGTTGAGCTACCTGATGGTAATATTCGCAAATAGTTTCTTAAATTTGTCATAGTTGTCTCTCCTATCACTTCTGCTTCTTTTATTCAAGTGTAATCCGATAGCCCACTTGGACTTACACGGTATAAATAATATTTACTAATGCCTAATTGGTTGTTATCTTTGCGTCTTGTCTGACATTTGAAGGCAATAATTCCATATTTTATCTATTTATTCAAAATGTATAATAGTCTTATTTTCTGAGATTTAAATAAACAAAATACAAAAGCAAAATTGGAAAGATTCCATCATCATCATCATCAATGTTTGTTCTTTAAAGTACACTTTTTACTTTCCTTCCAAAACAAACCAAATTTCAATTTACTTATTGCACATCACATCACCTTTAGCTCCGAAAAAAACATCTGAAAAATAAGATTACTTTCCAAAAGTGCCTTCCGACACCCCAAATTATTCAGGTACATTTCATCAAAGGTGATCCAACGGTTTGTTTAAATGTCCAGTCTATTTCGATCGTCGGGTCGTCATCGAGTGACATCTGCGCCTGCGCAGTCTAAACAAACCTGTCCTCAATCGTGTTCTGGGAAACTTTTACACTTTTAACTTTTACTTTTTTCCTGGAGACACTTTGGTTTTTAGTATCGTGTGTGCGGAGGAAATAGATAAAAGAAAACAGTGAAACAAATGTTTTGTTGGTTTTGAGCTTTACTAATTAAAGAGCAAACGTGACATTAGTAACGTGTGATATAAAATATTTTCACGTGTATTTTCTATACTTACACTTTTTTTTAATTTCGACACCTCCTAAGTATACTGATGCAAGTGCAAAATCACGATTTTCCAGGAGAGCCGTGCAAAGGTAAATACATGTTTAACTTTTTTTCCTTTAAAGATAATGCAATGAAATTTTAGATTTATCCTAATGAAAGCGCTACGTTTTTTTCTACATCAGTAGAATTTAAATATCTTTGGTAGTTTTTTAGAAAAGCGCAGATAAACTAGTATACGCGTATCACGTGTGTTTCCATTTATAGTACACTGAGCTAACTAACACTTGATCCAGTATACATCGTTTGTTGCAATTATCACAATTTAGCATATATTCATTATTTTTATAGGTAATTAAGTGATTATGGGTGATATCTTTTATAAATAAATATATTGCTTTGCTCTGTTACCCCTTATTATTATTTTTAGGGCATTAATAATTACTTGTACCAGTTGACAATAAAAGTCATGTCACTTGAACCAGTATACTTTTATAATATTTTCATGTTTTATGTATAAAAATAAAAAGGGTTGATTTTTAAAAATATGCTTTAACTTGTGTTGTTTAAATGAAAAGATAGAAATATGCAAAATAACGGTTTTATTCTGGTATAAACTTACTTTCATTTTTATTACAGCCATAATTATTTTAAGTAATAGAAACGAATATAACAAATGCTTTTACCTCTTTACTAGTAGTAAGGAAATAAAGGAACTTAATTAAATTATCTTTAAAGAAAGTCTTTGATCATTTTGGTATTCATAATGTGTTCAATTAACCCTAATAATAAAATATTATTTAAAAACAAAACAAAAAGTTGGTCAGCGGAGTCTTAGTAATAGACTCTAAAAACAACATTACCCAATATTTATTTATAAAAAATACAGAGTATGAAGATTTTCACTTGAAAATTTCATTTTGATCTGTAATTACGTTTATCTCTCTTGGCATACGGATTATAATTTAGCAAAAGGGCATTCGATTGCGGTCTTCAGATTATAGTTTTAAGAATGCTAATGGCAATAGGTTCTAGATTTATCTGCTAATTTCCCATTAAAAAAATACTTATCTAAAAATAAATGACTTCGTAAACTGGGGTTACTTTAGCCCTAGGGGTAACATTAACAACGCCAAAAACTATCTTTATATTTAATCATTCTTTTAAATGCTACATCAGGACTAAGCTACATACATTTATTTAACCAATTTCAAAATGGTTACCACTAAAATAGTCACAGTTTTAAAGATGGGTCAATTTTACCCTAGGGTTAAAGTAATCCGAGTTTTTTGAAAGCGATATCTGGTTGTTATGCAAACGTTAACTAAACAAAATGGCGTAACGTTATTAATGTACATTACATTTCGGTCGATGGGTTCGTTCATAAAAACCTCGACTCCCCTACTGCACTTAAGAGCCTTAAAGCAGAGACTTTATCAGAAAACGAAAGAGCTATTTTCTGAAATTAATTTCTGTGCAGTGAATCCAAGACAATATTATAGACCTCTATCGATACTAGGTTACCCGTCTCTGAGCCGGTCTCGACGGCTGTAAGACAGCTTGAGACTTCACACCACCATCCCCTACTTTTGCATGTGGCCTTGAGGATGGTTCCACGGGCCACATTTTTTTTCAATTGTCCTAACCGATCAGTTCCTTCATATGATATTCTTCCTTGCTCCATCCCGAAACCTATTCATTTCAAATATCTTCTATCCCTAGCTTTCTCTAATAAAAAACCGTCCACACCTCTCAGGACTGACCCTGCACTAGGCACCAGCACCAAACACTATCCACTAAGACCAAGATACACTATACTCATAGGAAACACCCAAGACTAGAAACGAATACATGCGCTCATCACACAAATGTTTGCCCTGACCGGGACTTGAACTCGGGACCGCTAGCTACGTAGGCAACCGGCCAAGTGAGAGTCGGACTTGCGCACGAAGGGTTCAATACCATTATCTATACAACATTAGACACTCTACCAGTTGCCGTTATTTATTAATACCGAACAAAAAACGGCAAAAAAATCACGTTTGTTGCCTTAAATATTTATTATTTTAACCTGTTTTTAGCATTTGTTGTTATAGCGGCAATAGAAATACATTATCTGTGAAAATTTCAACTGTCTACCTATCACGGTTCATGAGATACAGCCTGGTGACAGACAGACAGACGGACAGTGGAGTCTTAGTACTTAGGTAGGTCCCGTTTTTATTTTTTTGGGTACGGAACCCTAAACATGTATAATTAAAGCGTAATGTCATAAAATAAACTTAATTATTGCAGTAATAAAAAGAAATTAACACAATTACTTAGCACTCGATTCCCTGTCCTCTGATTAATTTAAAACCATTGCAACTAATTGTTTTCCTCTCGTTCGCTTCATTTTGATTTGTTACTTGTTTTATTATCATTAATTAATACGAACAAATTACTGATTAGAGACAACACAAGTATTGAATATTAAAATTAAACTTAAAACCGAACTTAGTAGGTACATTACACTTATATTGCGTCGCCACAGACGCGGGCATACTGAGCCAACGTCCGCTCGCGTTAATGGTTTGCGAGCATACTGAGCCAACTGTCAGTTGTACCGCTCACACGCAGCCCCTCCACGGAATCGGTCCCGCGTACTGTGGTGCAAGCGGCTTGACTCAGTATACAACGTACCGATTTACAAAATAGTGTTACTTGCATTGGTATACGTCACTTTATTTCAGAAAGTAGTAGGAATTTCAGCACAAAAAAATTGTGGGAGGTAAATATAAGTATTATAATCACAAAAATGCAAAAAAACTAAAATCGCAAAAAGACCACTTGCATCAGTATACTTAGGAGGTGTCGATTTGATCTTTCAGTCTTTTGCCTTCATTATTAGTCATTGAAACGCATCGGCTAAACGGATTTAAAATCAAAGCAGTTTAATTAATATGGCAAATTTATATCACAGTTATATTTATTTATGACAAAAATATAGTTTTAGGGATCTAAGGGAAATTTTGTATTTTACAATATAGTCCTTGCAATATTATTTTGTTGAACTATATAATCAGCCTAATGCAATTGGTGACTCTTAGAATAACCAATTATTAGATTAATAGGTACGGAAAAACGTAAATACTAATAACGTGCAAAACTCCCAGTAAACTTTCAAATATTTTGCAAGAGTAAACCAATCAACGGAACATATCCCACTCAACACACCGCATTCCTAGCGTCACCTAAATATTTTCAAACCCATCAATAACCAGGAAACCATTTGTACTACAAGACGTATTTGTTTCCACACGCGTTTCTCGGATATAATTAGAGGTGCAAGTGTTAAGCATCCTTCCTCGATACGGCTCGCTTGTTTGTACGACGGTGGCGTTCCGACGACGTCGCCGGCGCCGCCTGTTCGATTTACAACATTTACCAACGACAGAGTTCTATTTTCAAAATGAACATCACTCTATTCTGAATCACCATCTTCGTTTGTTAAAGCTGCGTTTCGATTGAGCCCTGTTTAATCTATAGGGCTTTTTGGATTCGTTGTTATTTCAAAGACACGTTCAGGAAATTAGACTTTGTTTACGTTACCTAAAAGACAAACTCCTTTGTTCCATTTGACGCTCCGTCACAGTTGCACGATGCGCAATGGCCCGGCGACGCCTCTGTCTCCTACGCACATAGCTTGTTGACACGAGGAAGCCGGGCAGCGGAAGAAACCGCATTTAGGACGGACGCAACGTAAATCGTGGCTGAGTGACAAGTAAAACTTTATAGCGCTGTAAATTAGTAAATGTATAACCGTACAAAAATAGGCTATTGGCATTGGTGTTGATACCTAGTTGTTAACGTGAGCTGTCGCAGGCGGCCGGGTGTTGCGAAGGGATATTGCTTTTTGGCGAAGTTTACATTAGTCAGTTAAATATTCACATTTGAGTTTTAGTTCTACACAATGCTCAGAAAATTTAATCAGTTCAATCAATCATCATCAATCAATTCAGCTATTGTTAATCAATAACACATGTTGATTCCTTACTTCATTTTAAAAAACAAAGAGATATTGCCGATTCAATGATTCCACTAATTTAACGACATTCATTGACTCTCTAATGCAGGGCTACGAGAAGAGGAGCGTGCTGTAAAAAGGTTTTTACTGCTGAGGTTTTTAAAAAGTGATTTCTAGTATGACTTGGTACCCACAGGAGAACGTAAAAAAATGGTAAAATACAAAAAAATATGATTTTATTGTTGTAATATATTATATAAACGATACAAAATTACATGTTGTGCACTGATAAATAAATTACTTTATGTATATAGTTCTGGTTATGTCAATGTCAATCATGATTATCAAAATTGTGAAGCAAAAAGTGATATTTTTTGTTGATTCTGAAATGTAAAGAAGCGTAATTAATTATAAAATAAATGCTCCAATTCGTTATTTGTCTATAGTTTTCTCTAAATCGTTATTTTTTATCTTAATTTTGTTATATAAAAACCTGTTTTAGTTCTTACAAGTAAAGCACCCGCGCTTTGCTTCGGTTTATGTGAGTTTTCCGTAACACACGTATATAAACTGGAATGTATACATGGCGATGATCAATTACTTACTGATTGCGGAAACCGCATTAAAATCCGTCGCGTGGTTTAAAAGGATTTAGTGGTTATACAGACAGATAGATAGACAGATTGACAGACAGATACACAGACAGACAGACAGACGCGGAAAGCGACTTGGATTTATACTATGCAGAGATTCTTTAGAACCATCGTCATTCAATTGATAAACAGCTACTAATGCTGCATCATCATCATGTCAGCCGAAAGACGTCCACTGCTGGACATAGGCCTCCCCCAAGGCTCTCCACTCAGACCGCTCTTGTGCTTTTCGCATCCACCGCTTTTCCGCGATCCTTACAAGGTCGTCACTCTATCTTGTTGGAGGCCTACCCACAGCTTAATACACAATATTTAATTACTCAAGTTTTTGTCGAATTCAACATTTTGTGTCATAAAATAATGCTTAACGGTGGTAAAGAGCGAGCAGTTTAATTAATTCCATACTTATTGCTTTCCCAGCCACACATTACTCGGACCGTAAGTGCATACTAAATGCGAGAGATTTTACTGCACTATTTGTTAAACCAATCAAAAAGGTAGTAAGTGCACTTGACATGTTAAAGACTTGCGACATTTCGATCGATGTTTACTCATGATGGGTGACGACTGATCCTAATTCAGGGATATCGTAAAAGAGACAGTTTATTCGTCGCGTTTTATTTTAGCTCGTGAATCACTAATGAAAATAGTTGCGTCGATCTAATCGTGAAAGGGGAGAAAAATGACGTTTATTGTACAACAGCTAATGTTTTTTTTATTTGGCGTTTGTTATTTAGTCAACGCCAAAATATTAGCTAGATTGAGTGTTGAAATAAAAAATACAATGAGGATTTCGTTAATCGCGACGTGAAAAATATCTCACCGTTTGTTATTGAAATCAAATACCTGAATTGTATTAAGTTTATAATGAACATACATACATTCATTTAATCACGCCTGTTTCCCGGATTGGTAGGCAGAGTCCACTCCTTTCCACCTGCCTACGATTCTGTCAAATCTCTTTCACTTCTTTCACATTCATACATAGAGTCATGCACGCACGTCGGTTTCAAGTACTTAAGATTCGGCCATTTTCCAGTATTTCTCCGATTTCATTCGAAATAGTACGCCTAGGGCGGCCCGTTCCGACCTGAATATCTCTTTCGTCAATATTCGCAATCTTTATAATATATCGGTCAGTTGATGTCGAAAAGGGATGTGTAAACCTCATTACATTACATATTATGCCACAAAACAAAGATCTAGCTTTCTAACCTTATTACGCAAAAGCTAACATTGTGCGTGACCCATTTTTTTTGCTATTGCTGATTATTATGATTCTCCAAACAAAAATTCAAACAGCGCAAAATATTTTGTCCTGGTTATAACGTTATATCGTATTGTACTTTTTAAAGGAAAAGAAGATTATTATTATGAAACAAACCTCGGGGTGACACGGAGCGTGCGTACCTAAATGAAAATAGCCAGCGGCTCCGGGAGCAAAAATAAAAGCTGAGCCCTAATTTCAGTTACGACTTTACCCGTTTTTATTGTTGTTTAGTTTCTGTGACAGCGCTCGTTCCGTTTTACGACGCGATTAACTTTTTGTCAAAGCAAAACGTTTTGTTTAAACCCTGACAAACGTCCAACGCCGCCATTACTCTATTTTCATAATTCAATTTTGATACATTCCGTCTCACATAATGTCATAACAACTATTAAAATGTTCTTATTGCGTGCCTAATGTTACACGTGTTTCTATCAAAAAACGTGTGAAAAACATATAAAAGCTGATCGTTAAATGTTTTCTAGTAAAAGTCACAAATTATTTATAACCAAGTTATTATTTGCGTTTGGATGATTCGGAACTGCGTGTATTATGGTCCTTATGTCCTTGGGGAATGGCGAGGGATGTAAAGTTTCATCTGTAAGCACTTTGGGATGTTGAAATCTGGTATTTATTAGAAGATAAATAGGCTGTCGTTGGATGTCTTTGCGAGATCGTAACATATACAAAGTGACGGACGACGGTTGGAAATATCTCTGAAACGTTCAACATGCATGAGAGCGAGATGTGTAACGTTAACGTTGTTTAGTTTTGAGTTATTTTATTGCTAAAGCACTTATTCTAAATCACGACTAAGATTACTAACAAAATGTGATGAAATTAATGAAACAACAATATCTGGAAAAGCACAATGATATTTTAGGTATAACTACCGTTGATTACTGCGTAAGATAATCAATTTTATTAATGGTATTTCCCTTGATATTTTAAAAGTTAATGTAAGGAAGCAAGACAAATAAAATTGACCAACTTTTTAAAATAACCTACTCAAGTTATCATCATCATGTCAGCCGAAAGACGTCCACTGCCTGGACATAGGCCTCCCCCGAGGCTCTTCACTCAGACCGGTCTTGTGCCTTTCGCATCCACCGCGTTCCCGTGATCCTAACAAAGTCGTCACTCCATCTTGTTGGAGGCCTACCTACAGCCCGTCTCCCGGTCTGCGGATGCCACTCAAGAACCTTCTGGCCCCATCGGCCATCAGTCCTGCGAGCGATGTGCCCCGCCCACTGCCACTTCAGTTTAGCTATTCTTCGGGCTATGTCGGTAACCTTAGTTCTACTGCGGATATCATAATTTCCACTCAAGTGCTTGTACTTATTATAGTCTTAGTTTTTCTAGTCCATTTAAAAACCCACGGGCACATTTTCAATAAAACTTGGGACGATTTCGCCTTCACTTTTTTATTATTATTATATAATATTGGCGACGTATGCATACTGTATGGTCAGGACACGCCTCGACCTCCAACAGTATAACAATCAAGATAAAAACGCGTTTTATGTACTTTAAAAACAGTCTATTCCGTTTTTCTATATTTTTATGATCCGTTAAAATCGCCTCGTATACAGAAATGGTTTTTAAACTGTTTTAGATGTTTACGTACCTCATCAAAGTGACTCGGAGGCCACACACGACGGTCGCTGCGGCACATTATGCTTTTGGTAAGTAACCACTGCCGTTAACACAAGTAAAAGTTATTTTTGAGATAAAACAAACGATTGTTTTTTGGTCTATCGAGTTTTAACATTACGCGGTTTAAAACTTAAAAAATTAAGGGGTGGTAAGTTGACGCTGAATTTAGCTGTCAAATATTTTCAATAAAAATTCAGTTAACACTTCCCATCCCCTAAATGAAGTCGGATATCCACGATTTCTTGATTATGTTTTAGTTTTAATAAAAAGAAGGGTTTATTTTATTTGTTTAAGAATTATTTTGTTATAAAAAAAAATGAGGCTAGGTTTAAGGGAAAATAAACTTTACAGCATTTTTTTGGCTTTTTTATTGTATTTTTTATGGAAATTCTCCGCCTCGCAATGCTCTTAAACATAATTAACTCTTCTCCTTCAAGTTGTATGCAAAGAACTCAATAATGTTGCTTCTTTCAGCCAGTCAGTCAGAATTCATTCAGTCATTTGCGTCATTGAGTCGCAAATATGCAAACATCACAGTCAGCAGTCATCAGACACATGTTTATAATATTAATAAGATATAACTGGGAATAATAGAAAACGTTAAACAAATCAAAGATATTGGGGCCATGCCAGCTCTGACTGTATTCTATAATTTTAAATATCTGCAAACCTTACATACATAAAACTCTATTTTTGTTAGATTAGAATCAAGTTTGACGTTTATAAATGTAGGTCTAATTATTTTTAAATTTAAGTAATAATCGAATAATGATTCGATTTGGACCCATTATTTAAAAAGAGGGGCAAGCTACAACACATACTTATAACACACAACAAATGAATAAAAATGCTTAGAAAACCCGACTACCGATGTAAAATATGGATACGTATGTTGCATTCTGCAGCATGACCGAGGAATAGGAACTTAAAACTGTGTGAAAAAGTCTTTGCCTTAGTATTCTTACAGCAAAGTTAAAATAAGCAAACCCTATTACCTCAAACACGTACTCAAATATCTAAAAAACCACGCACGTTATTTAAAGACACTCACCGTCGAGGGGCCTTGTTAGGGAAAACAGTCCATGGCTATCACAAGTGAGGACAATGTTTTGGTTAAAGAGTATTTTCTCTTGTGTGCTGGAAAAGCATATGAGGTTGTGCTATTTTACTATATATATACTGAATAAGGGCCAAATAAAAAGCACCCGAAACCGACCTACGTGTATGAAGAGATTGATGAATGCAGAGGAAGCGAAAGTTGTATGTTTACACCGGTGTACCTGGCGTTCCATAGTCTCTGCCTCCCTCCCATCTGGAGACAGGCGTGGAGTTATGTATGTATGTATGTATAAATTCTTTTGTATTTCAGAAACCGATGCTGTAGCAATACACGCTATGTCCACTACATGGAGCCCCATATTTTGGTTTTCATACATTCGACTTACAATATCAATTTAATTGGCGCGGTGGGACTGCCATCGTGGATTTAAAACACTCTAAATGCGACCCTTAAAACATTCATGAGGAACATCACCATTTAATTATGGTGCAGGCAGCAGCAAAAGTTGATGGACAGCTCAAATTCACATCTCAAAATATCAATACCCGATTCAATTGTCAAGAGGATAAGAGCGTGTGTGTGTGTGTCTTCGACCTTCTGCTGCAGAATGTACTTGTGCAGATTCAAGAGGATTGTACAGCTGAAAATTTCCATTCAAAATTCAATAACGTTCAATCCATTAAACCTAGTCCGATCTTTACGATTCTTCCCAAGAAAATATTCCTTGGATAATAACAAATTTAAAAAACTGTCCCCACATGTTTCTGTGTTGATTTATATTAGGGGGTGAGAACCGTTATCACCCGAGGTTTATTTTGACAGCTACGCGATTAGAGAGTCGCTTCACAATCCTTTCCAGTGTTTTAAGTTTATCAATGAAACCACAAAGCTTTATTATACAAATTCGCCATTCTTCACTATCTCCATTCACATTACCCGGAAGAAACATAACTTACGAGAAAGCATTTCCAACACAAATATCCCCAATCCTCTTCTCGCTCCCACTGGCGCCCGAAATAGTTTTACTGTCATATTCTATCTGTATGGGTGTATGGATGGATGGATTCTATTTGTATCAAGCAATATGCTTCGATTGATCAGTTGTTCCGTTTTATGGGACCACCCAAACGTCAATTGCCTTGCTCGTTAAATATTTAGGAGTCATGTTACTGACGTCATGTGTTAGACTGTTTGGATTTATAAATTTAGTCATCGCTTGCTCTCTTTACAGTTGATTGTAGTTATTATGATAGGATACTGGATTTTAGTTTCTGAGAACCTTATTATAGCTTCTGATTTAGTTGGTATCATCAGGCAATGTTTCAGTTGCAGAAAAAAACCAGGACTGAAATATTCTCAAAAAACTACCAAGAAATCCCCAGAAACGTTGGACAGCATTAAGAATGTTCTCCTTCCTTATAAAGATTAGTATTGTTTTAGAAATTACAGGAAATTTCTCAATTCAAGAAGTTTCAGGTCGGTAATGCTAGTTTAATTTCTTTTGGAATCTCTTTTTTCGTACAATGCGCGTTTGAATTGAAATTCAATATTTTTATTTCGTACTGAATCTATATGTATGTTAGTAGTTATTTCTTATTCTAGTGTTAGTACATAATAATTCATAAAATAGAGAATAATTCCAAAGCCAGCGGGGCGAAGCGCCTACAGGCGCATGCAGCTGCACGCAGCGATGCAGCAGCGGCGCGTCCAAGCGCTGCGTCAACACCCTCAGGATGCTGTTAGGGCTGCGGAGACTGCGACTGAGAAGCAAGACACATCTTTTTATCAAAATCGTAAAAAGCAGTCTGTTTATCGTTTCGCCTTGCATTTAATTTCCCGCAAGTTTAGTACCCTATCATCAATATAGTGAGCCGAAGTATAACCAAAATAACCAAAAATAATTGGACTGTGGTTTTGGGTAGTTGGCCAACTAACACCACCACCAAGACATCAGTGACATGTGTGACATGTGTATCTATCTGTCTGTCTGACATCGCTTATAGACTGAACAAATTGAAATGCGTTTCTTTTCCAATTTTTCATTTTTATTTTGCCGTAGGATTTAGCCCGCATGCTTGTAGTCCATTGACGAGTTGTTTTGACATAGTTGAGCTGGGATCTTTTGCAGCGATGCAATGTATCACGGAAAGCATGAGGGGTATCAACCAATGATACTGAGCCTTTATGAAAATTAGTGAAGAAAAATAAAGATAAAAACTCTCCATATAATGGCGACCCCTTCTCTCAGTGGATAATCAATTTTCATGAAACCTAACTAAGAAATATCCCGATTAACCTAGCTTTCTTTTAAATATCCGTTTGGGAGCTACGAACCGATGCACAGACAGACAAAGACAATACGAGTTAAGCTAAACATGAGCCTTTTGTTTCCCATAACTTTTTTGTCATAATGTCATTGTGACATAATTATTGATAGTCATAATTATGATATCATTAAAAGCGTAAATTTTCACACTTTCTTAAATATCTCACGTGTTGACTAGGCTAAATTAGGTTAGGTTTGATTTAAATAAATCCAGATAAAGTAACAGTCTCTTAAAAAAGTACGTCATGACAAGGTAAAATACACTCATCATCTACTTCAGGGATAGCTGGAAGAGATCCCATTTAGGGATAAGTTCGCCTTTGTACATTAGTTTAATATTTATATTGTAATATTAACATTTTTGTGCAATAAAGAGTTTACATACATATATACATAATAAATGCCCTAAAACACATTATGACTAAAAATAATTATGTCGATATAGAGTATGTAAGATATAGACCCAAGCTAAATACCCCTCTTCTTTATGGGGGGTTATTTAAGAATTATCATGGCCTTAAACGAGTTCGTCGCTCTTCGAATTTTTAATTTGATGTAGTGTTAAGCTTCGTTAATAATACCCTGCCTAGAAAGCTAGTGGTCCTGGGTTCAATCTCTGCAAGGACAAATATTCATGTTCCAAATTCGAGTATTTGTTCCTATTTATCGTCGTTAAGTACCCAAATAATAGTCTAGGTCTTAGTTAGGGATGGTCAACTTGTGTAAGATTATTTCCTAATCTTTTATCTTTTTTATTGAATGAATAATTTATCTTAAAAAAATCTTTAGATTCTCTGGTTATCTGTCAAAGTGCGCGCATGCTTACACCGCCACGTGCATAGAGTAAGTGGGGTCATTGACCGATCTAATTCAGGCTTCCTTAATGCAATATCGATCTATTTCGGAAATGAATGATTGTGATCATGCAGTGTTGGTTTTAATTTTTTGTATGTTTAGCATTCAACAAGACGCGATTTAAGTAGCTGATACAAGCCAAGTCTTGTTTATGGGTTTACCGTTATAATAAAAATGTAACCATTAATATAAGAATAATGACAGGATAAATTATAGAGGATGGTGGTACGACTTTGTGCAGGGTTCGTTCGGATGGCTACCTGTTATTTAACCTGTAGCCAGCAACAATGTTCGCATTGTTGTGTTCCGATGTGGCGATACACAGCAGGTGGAATGACAAGCGCAGAGGTATCCCATCATAGTTTTTAGAGTTGGCAACGCATATTCAGTCTTAGGCTTGCAGTCCTGAGATTGCAAATCGCACCTTCAGAACAATAGTGACCTAATACAGAAATTTAAAATTTCGAATTAGGTCTCTATGATAATAAATTTATGACTTAAAGTTTGAAAGCTGAAATTTTGATATAGGTCACTATATAGGACCACTAAGGCATGACACCAGCGGAATATGAGCCGTATTTATTGTGGCTGTACTTACCAGCTTTTTATGTCCCATTCGCATAGCCGTGGATGTTGCTGTGATTCTGTTTTCGACAGCTTTTTGCGGTCTCCCATTGCCTCTTTCAAGGCAGATCCGATGTAATTGTTCGATTTGGTTTTTGTTATCTCTTTTTTTCCGTTGTAACTAGTTTGATAAACTTGTGAATCACTGATTGATTTCCGAAATATTTTAAGATTAAGTTTAACTTGCTAATTAATTGTATAAAATTCTCAATTCCATGTTCCTTGATGTTGTTGTTTTTGCGCTCAGGCACAGATTATAGGATATGCGCTCAGGCAGGCAACCACAGATTGTAAACGTGCATGACAGTTGGCACAAAAGTGTAGCAAAGCTAATAAGCTAGTTCCTCTGGTTGCCACCTGAGCGCTGCCTGTCCTAGTGACTGTTGTTTTTTTGTTTTTATTTTCCTTTTGTTTCATTTTGTTTGTATTAATTTAATATTTATATTGTATGTGTCACCTTCCGTGTTTTCACCGAGCGGCCCCAACGGAAGACCAGCGTTGGCTTCACAGCCAGCACATGCTGAGTTGGGACCGTTTCGCAACATTAGCACATCTGTTCTCTTGTCTCTTTTTCTTCTTTTTTATTGCTACTTTTATTTTTTGTTGTGTTATTGTTGTGAATAAATATTTTACTTACTTACTTACTTGGGTGGATCAACTTTTTGTTGTTGTTATTCTGTCCCGTAAGCCAGGAGACAACAGTGATAGAGTTTCTTAGAAAAAATGTTATAATATATACTTCCAGCACACTCAGGAGAAAGGCCATAAAAGAATAGGTGTGTAATTGCCAATAAAACAGTTTTTTAGTGGACTTATATCCTTTGAAATCATAGTTTTAAAGAGTGACCCAGGAGACGTCACCATGGCAACGAGCTACAAAGAAAAGTTGATTGACCCACTTATTATTCTGAAGGTGCAAAATCTTAATGGGTTTCAGGTCCCACTTATCACCAGGTGGCATGTGTGATCGTTTGCCTCTTCCATGCCATTTGCCAGTTCAGAAGTAACGTTGGCAAATTACTGTGTTTTCTATGAGCTGATCCGCCGAAAACTGGATGAATAGATAGATAAATAGATATACATTGCAGTTCAATTAATAATGCAATATTTACATAAGTAAACTCTTTATTACACAAAAAATGGTTTACCCTAAAATTACCGACACTCATTTCATAGAATGTTACTTCGCCGAATTTTCATTTCATCGACAGGCATTACACGTGCAGGAGTTATAATTTAGTTATAAATTTGGTGGTCACAGGTCAAACCCATGCTCAAGATAACCTAAAAACGATAAGATTTCAGTAGTAATTAGCTTTCGATGAAATTAAACTAGAAAACCTATGGCGTCATATTGTGGAAAAATAGTACCGAAGCGCCTTCCCTTTTCACCATGCAGAAGAAACTATTGCGCATACTAGCAAATATAAAACAGACGGATGTAAACCATATTTCATCAAACACAAAATTCTTACACTTTCATCTCACTACATCCTAGAAATGTGTAAATTTGTCAGAAAGTACCCAGAATTCTTCAAAATAAAGACCTACCTGTAGCGCGATCATTGCGCTATAAGAATAACCTCCAACTTCCGCGTTCCCGACTAAAATGAACTTCTGATGGTCCTTTAATAATGTCCATCAAAACTTACAATAAATTACCTACATACATACATAAACTCACGCCTTCATTCCCAGAGTGGGGTAGGCAGAGCTAAAGAATTACCAACAAGTTTTAAAACTTCTTAAATAAATTACCTGAAAGTATAAAAAACGATAAAAACTAAAAAATATTGATCAATAAAGTGAAACAAGTGCTAGTAAACAAAGCATATACAGAAGGACGCATTACGATAAATAAAAATGTTTAAATTACTTATAACCACAACCTGTCACTAATACGCTGGTAAACATCATATTCATATTCATATTCATATTTATTAATTGCTTTACACGGGTATATAGTACGTACAGGGATTTCTTATCCTAATAAAAAGTTCAGCCATGTAACCCTGCAGCGCACCGCAGTATTGTTACTTACATACTAAAATTAAATTACACATTATAAGAGCAAGTTAAAATGTATCCAAAATAAAGTTAAATATAAATAATATCATACATTTTATCAAGTAGGTACTAGGTTGAGAATTAAATTAAATTAAACTTAAACATTTACCTTCATCTTAGCCTATTTTTTCAAAATGTGGTTACTGAATTATCAACCAGTTTTTAAAGTTGTAGGTAATTCGGTAGCTCTGGCTACCCCTTTCTGGGATTACAGGCGTGAAGGTATGTATGTATGTAAATTACTTATACTCGTAATATCCTCATTAATTTATACCTCCCCTCTCCTAGTGTTGCTGTGTCCACCAGGATTCATTTTGTTATAACTTATTTATTAGAGAAAGTTGTACCTACCATTATGAAAAAGCAATAAAGAATTGAATTGAGTTGAAATTCGATGAATAGATGCATTCGATCAAATGTGGGTGATTCAAAGGATCGATCCCACAAAAAATACATAATTCTACAAATTTTGCTCTTATATCAAAATTATTTCTGTACAAAGGAGAAAACGTCAATTATCTCTGGAGTAAGGACGTGGCAACAGGATATAGAGGAGTAAGTACTAAAAATATTTGAACCCATATTTAGATAAGTAAGTGATACTAAATTAAAGCTAAAACTAAAAAGCTCTGTAAAGTCAAGGTTTCTAAAAAGTTTAACTTCAAAGGTAACTAACTATTGTTTATGTCGTCACAGTACAAAGTATTTTTAATAGCTTCAAAACAATACTAACATTTATTTATACTTTAATCGCTACAATTGTTTGACAGTGGCGCCTTTTTAAAAAGCAAACATAAGTTTGTAAAATTAGACGGTACATTATTCAAAACCTAAGTATCCAGCCACGTTGTTGAGTTTTTAACTTAATTATATTTGCTGTAAGGTTTAGTTTTCGTTAACGTGTAGGGTTGTTGTTACTCTTTGCTTGTTCATTTGGTTGTATGACACGCTAGGGATAGCTAAGAATGTTAATTGCACGGGTCTTTGAAACAATTCATAAACAGGGGAACAAAGTGGAAGGTTGGAAAGAATTTTTCATTAAAAACTTAATGATTTTTAATTTCGCTTTCATTTGATGTCGTTATTAAAATGTATGAAGTTTTTGACAAAGTTAAAATGTGTTAGTCGGCGGTTTTGAAAAAAATGCAATGTACAAATTAATAACAGCTGTCCCTGACAGGTTTTATAATTTGATATACTTGACAGTCTTCTTCATATATAACTAGCTTCTGCGCGCGACTTCGTCCACTTAGATTTTGATTTTCGTTATTCCCTCGGAAACTTACCTTACCTATGCGTTAATCCAAATTCCCCAGCCGTTGCAGCGTGAAGGAGTAACAAACTAACGCACACAGACACAAAACTTTGGCATTTATGAGATTAGAAGGGTAATTAAAAATGAAAAGGTATTACTTGCACAAGTGCATTACCAGAATCGCGGGAACGCGGTGGATGTGACCGGTCTGAGTGGAGAGCCTTGGGGGAGGCCATGTCCAGCAGTGGACGTCTTTCGGCTGACATGATGATGATTACCAGAATACAGGTTAATAGATATAAACGGCAATTAGGTTCCTGGGGAAAAAAAGTTTTTATTTGAGAATTTCTCGCAGCTGTCAGTGCTACTAGGCAGAGGCCCTACTTTGATAATCGAAGATTGAAGTTACGTTAGCTCCATCTCTTTCTGTCAAATTAGTCTCAAATGTCGAGTAACAGGGATGGAGCTAGCGTATCTTCTAACTTCCATTTTCAAAGTAAGGCCTCAGATAAGAAGTCAATCCTGACACATTGCATCACCATAAAGTTTCTAAATATTGATAATAATCATAGCAGTAAAACAATGCTAAACTTCTTTGTTGAGTGTAAAGGGATAGTAATAACAACATGCCTAGTACTGTTGTCAGTTTAAAAACAAATCTGCATTAGCAAGACTAGCTTTAATAATTTGATTTAATATGATTTGTTATTATAGAGTTAAGATGTCTATTTACGGGGAACTTCAAAGAGTTTTACCTTGACTTCCCTTCTTGGATTCGTCGCGACTTGACTTCCATTCACAGCATCCTTCTACAGTGCATGATCCAGTTGGGATATCTGATACAAGTCAGGCCTATTTTTACCCAACTACGGCAAAGCCCAAATGGGTTATGTGTTTGACTTGTTTGTATGTATGTATGTATGTAAACTCTTTATTGCACAAATATATAAATATTACTATATAAATATTAAAGTAATGTACAAAGGCGAACTTATCCCTAAATGGGATCTCTTCCAGCTAACCCTGAAGTTAATGAGTTAGGACAATCCATAGGGTTGGACACATACAAGTTTGCACAAAAAATATCAAAAACAGATGATAATACTAATAATTAAAAAAAATACTAAACGAATAAACCAGTAGGTACTCAAAGTAACATAAACTTGTATATTGGGTGGATCAACTTTTTCTTGATGTTATTCTGTCCCGTAAGCCAGGAGACAACAGTGATAGAGTTTCTTAGAAAAAATGTTATACTTAATATATACTTCCAGCACACTCAGGAGAAAGGCAATAAAAGAATGGAATGGTTGTGGAATTGCCAATAAAACAGTTTTTTAGTGGACTTATATCCTTTGAAATCATAGTTTTAAAGAGTGACCCAGGAGACGTCACCATGGCAACGAGCTAGAAAGAAAAGTTGATTGACCCATATATGTCCGACTCAATGTTCGCTCGTAACTACTAAACGGCTAAACAGATTTTAATAAGGTATACGTGGAGTGTGATGGGCTACTCGTATATCAAAATTATTTTAATATGAAATAGGCGAAATAAAAAATATATATGATAAGGTAACATTATTTTGATGACATTATCCAAACAGCAGTTGTTTTTTTTCAAGTTTGCTTCTCGATCGTGAGACTTCGTAGTATTATTTATATACTTAGGACTACTATACCTAATGGATCCTCGTAACCTTCCGGTAGCCAAATTCTTTCATCACTGACCACACAATTCCGAAGTATGTCAAACATAAGTTACTGCACTCATAATGTTCTGCTAAAAATTATGACTTATAAACTGACCAGTTTCTAACCCAAAACACATTAAGTACCGAAATAAACACAATATATTTTATGTCTTAAGGCTTTCACTTTCGGAATATTTTGGCAGCTGTAATTTTTTTAGGGTGTTAGCGTCTTTAACATTTGACATGCCATTCGTCATGTTGACATTAAAAGCTCGAAATTACAGCTTCGGGAGACTTGACCATTGTCACTGTATGGTATAAAATACGACTTGTGGGAAGGTATTCAGTGCACGGTATTTTTGTTCTTGTTTTATTGAACAAATGAAAAGTGGTATTGTTAATAATAAGCATTTGGTTGCGATTATGTCCGTCATTAAATAAATATTTGCTTATTAGGTGGGAAATGTATTATTTTCGGTCTTTGTAATGTTTGTTTGGAAAACATTGTCCATCAAATATTTGAATCGTTGATTTAACTTTAATGTTAAAATCATAATTGCTTTTTTTTATAAACAATAATAATATATTTTAAATGACATCCATGAAAATTGGACAAGGTTCTATTAAATTTTCGTTTGCGAAGAAACTTTTTTTGCTCAAGTATAAGAAATGGCGACTCGTATTGAATGCTAATAATTAGCTTTTACTTGCAATTTTGCATGGAAAATATAAATATAAAAAGGTAGTTTCTATACTATCAATGTAACTTGTTTTTTTTTTCTAGTCAGTCTGGTGACTATTTTAATGAATAAACGAAAAATGAGACTAGTGCCAAAATAAAATCCTAGTTATAAAAGATACGTGTACAGAATACCACACGCAGATGACCTTCCTACATCGGGCCATCTTGAAAATTATTACAATACGCCGAACACCGGCCAGTCAGCGCCAAACAAAAATTAATAAAAAAACCGTTTATAACTCAGTAAATTCGGGTTTGGTGATACATGCCGTACCAACCTAACAATACAGCTTTTAAAGTAGCCTGTCAACTCTATTGCGGGCGTAAAAGGCGCAAAATCGAATGGTTTTTTTTTGGCAAGGGATCTAACTTTTTAAATTTGTTGAGCTGTAAAAGGCTTTGACAGTTCGCGGTAAAGTCTGCAAAACGGTAGATTGGACAATTTCGATGTAGAAGATTGGAGCGTTTTTGTCAAATGTCAACTTCTGTGGTTGCCTCCGTTTTTTTCTTAGATGCCACACAAGACTAGTTTACTCTTCATTAGGTCGAACGTTTCGCAGAAAACTATCACGTGGATTTTGATTATCTTTAAAATTGAGTTTTTGTGGTTTTATTAATTAGGATATTAAAATGTAACCGCATAAATTCAATGTTTAAGTATGTAGTGGTGCTGACTTTTTTGTTTTTTGAAATGATAATCGTAAGCGCTGTAGCTAATAGCTATGTAGTACGTAAATTAATAATTATTTTTATGTTTACACAAATGCATAAAATATACCTACACAAACAAATTACTACAAAAAGACATGAAGTATCTAGCCAGATCAAAGATGAAAACCGTTACAAAAATTCAATAAGTACCTAGGGTAAAGTCACCAGTAGTCAGCCAGAGACCAGTAGTCGACCTTATAATGAGTGCGAAGAGTGGGAAATATATCTTTCCTACTCTTCCCACTCATACAAAGTACAGGCAGCGGCTGACTACAGGTCTCTGGCTGACCACTGGTGACTTTACCCTACCTACATATTTTTATTCTTAAAGTTCTGCAGAAAAAAAAGCATGAACTAAAAACGAAAGCACAAAACAGTAACCAAATCTGAAAATAAAACCATCATACAGGTCACTGCAATTTCGTTACAAATACTTTATCTGTTTACTATGTCGACTTGTACGATCGCCGCCGGTGTGCCTCACGCGATAGATTCACTTGTTACGCAAGCTCGCGTGACAGGCGCCGATCGCGGCGGCGCGGCGTTTTTTCTCGGCAGTTCCGTCCGCGCGGTGTGACCGTCGCGCCCGGACGCGCCATGAATAATGTATGCTCTTGCGGCTTGCTTGCACCGAATACGCATTTACACTGAAAGAGGAGCGTTTTCAAGATTACGATTATTGTGAATGAGATGATTTACTTGATTTCTTGTCCGTCAACTAAGATGTAAGTTTAAAAATGAATCTTTTGAGATTAGTGTTTATCCGTAAGTTTTTTTTTGATGGGCATTGGCGGTTATGGCTTTGCACCGTAACAGCTTCAAAGGACGGAAATATCCAAAGAATTATATCATAAGCTATATTTAACTGTTTGATCTTCAAATTGTAGACAAAGGTTAGCAAGGCATAAAGAGCTGCAGACTTTTTAATTTTACCTTGTATTAAATAGATGAAACGCATGGATTTTAAAAATGCAGTTATAATTAACCCCTACTTAGCCTAGTGATAAGTTTGGGACTAAGTCATTTTGTGATTGTACCTACTTGATATTTATTTACCTTGTTTCTCACCCTCATAAAAGGTTGGCAAGACTGTTTTCTTTTTCTATATTTCACAATTATTCAATATTTTTCAACACAACTAAAGTAAAATGAATCAAAACAAAATTAAAACCGCACCATGCAATTCCTAAATAACGATTCAATTGCCTACAAATCTTTTTTCATACCAAAAATTCGACGCAAGCAGGCGGCACCTAAGTAAGATGGTGTAAGGAGTGCGGTTACTTACACGCCGCTCGGATCCGTCCACTATGCGTAACACTCACTCCAGGGCTACCACCCTGTTAAACAAAACATGATAAGTAAAATACATGAAATATATTCATTGGCTCTTGCCCTGCAGTAGACTAACATGGGTTGTTGTTGAAGAAAATAAAAAAAACAACGATCTCACTTCACAAGTAAACTTTGAAGCGGTTTTATCGCTTTTCGCATGAATATGGACACGTTTTGTAATTGGTTAGCGGCTATTTACTATAGTTTGACAAGTTCGGTGGTAAAAACACTAAGATACCTACAACCACGAGTAATTTACTAAAATATTATATATAAATATAAATATAGCCTATAACTTTTTGGTTAAAAACGAATCCAAAGGTTCGCAATACAAATTTGACAAACCGTTGTAGAGGTCACATAAACACAGACTCTCATAGATAATTATATACATACGATTACCATAACCCTCCTTCATGGGCAGTTGAGTAATAAAAAGGTGAAAACAAAAAAAAAACCGTGTAGAATATAAGTAACAAAACCTAAGTCTGTAGGGTAATTTATGATTTTTATTTTCAACTGAAATTATAATTGTCCCCCCAGTTGGCAGCCCTAAGTTTTCCCGCCAATTGTCATGAAGCGTGACAGTGCACGCGCCGCAGCGTGGGCGCAGGTATAACTGCAGGTTATTGTAACGATGTTAGTAGAAGGGTGTCATACGCTTACACTCAGTACGTCTAAATTAATCAGTTGTAATTCGACGTATAGAGGTGGCTAAGTATGCGAGAAACATGGATGCAAGTGTCAAAGAAAAGAATTTGTGTGATGAGAGCGAATATTTGTTCCTGAGTCATGGATGTTTACTATGTATTTAAGTATATATTTCTCTATACACCGTGTTTTTATTGATTTACGATAACTTCGGCATATTACTAGGTACATCCATAGAAACTAAGTGGTAGATTCTTATTTTTTATATTGCAAAAAAAATATTTTTTTTTTCTATGGAGCTAAGTTCATTTAGTAAGTAATAAGTATTTATATCGTTGTCTAGTACCCATAATACAAGCCTAGAGCTTAAATTGGGACTAGGTCAATTGGTGTGACATTGTCCCCTAATATTTATTTATTATTTATTTATTTAAAGGACCGGTCCTTGTGGTAAACTTAAGGATTCGACACATTGACGTTGCTATGGTTGCGGGAAAGTTAGGGATATAAGTGACGCAGGATTGGTCCTTGTGTAAACTTCAGGGGTGGCAAAGGATGTCTTTCTTCTGAATGTTGACGACGATGAGGACGATGAGTAAGGATTCATCGCCAGCATAGTTTTGATTGTATGCTTCTGTTCTCTAACGAAACTATGAAGTGTGCCGTTTTGAAAGCGCACTATTTGTTAACCTTCTAATATGGAAGAAGCATATTTGACTTACTAAGTCTGGGCTATTATAACGCCGCCGTCCTCAGCCAAAGGGCAGTATACGCCTCAAGACTTCATACACTTTACTGTATTTTTATAGAAGGTTCGTAAAGGCCGACACTATGTTACTTTCTTTTAGGATGGTTTGCTGAAATTAGTCTAGTAGTCTAGTAGTTTGGCTGACATCTGTTTAATCTTATATTAACTAATCTTTGCCGTGTGGTTGCCGGGTTAGAATAGTGCCACTCCATTTCTTCCCGTGGATATCGTAAGAGGCGACTAAGGGAATATAGGCTTGTAGTACTGTTAGGCGATGGGCTTGCCACCTGTCACTAATACACTGGGAAACATCTTAGCTTACTTCTGCAAAGTGTGGTTGCAGAATTATCAAGAAGTTTTAAGACTTGTTGGTAATTCTTTAGCTCTGCCTACCCCACTGTGGGAATGAAGGCGTGAGTTTATGTATGTATGTATGTAACTAATCTTATCTGGCGGTTTCAGTCCCTCTGCTGGGCTAGCTCTCTCAGGCCTTTCCACCTATACAGTGACTTCTGGGCCCAGTCTTTACAGAACAAGTCCAGGTCCTGCCATCTCCTTCTTGGTCTACCTCTGCTGCTCTTGTGGCTTGATTTCCGGCTTATCTTAATCTTAAAACTTCATCCATTTGTAAAATACGTGGCAACAGTATTCAATGAATACTATTCATACTGTGTTTAAGGGTATTCAACACTCGTAAAAACAATCATTTTAATGGACCTAGAGTTAAAGGAAAATGAAACGTAACATGAGAGCCATAAAGATGTTTACGGGGACCTTCAACACATTACCCATCTGTTCCAATTGTTAAATGTCTATTTCAAAACCTCTGGTCTTAATGTTTTTATGATGATGTGTACTTTAATTTTCGACTATACAAGGTCTCCGAATGATACCAGTTGGTTCATTTGTTAATTGTTTTGTTTTGACTGTTTAGTCGGGAAAATATCCGGGTATATGCCTAAAAGTGGGTATTTACCTGGGGATATTTATACCCAATAATAAGATCTAAATGAGTCAGTACGTAGGGGAAATTCGAAATAATTTTGCTTACTTAGGGTAAAGTATTCACAGGCTGAAAATCGACACTGTTTAGGGGTCTGACAACTCTACATAATGCTGAGCCAGGGTCCGATTCACTACCGCTAGGACACACTCCGTGCGGATCATGTCAAATTAATTGTTATAGTGTTTATGTGCCTATTATGAAGTAAATACATTCCTTCCTTTGTTTCTTCCTTTCTTCTTTTTAGAATCCAAGGCTTATATTTTCAGTGTAATGGGTATTTTGTATATACCCAATGTAGGGTACATTGGATACTTACCCCTATCACTAGTTATCAAGTGAACCATAATTTACGACTTTTTACAATTAGAGTAATTATGCTGTTCTTCCAAATAAAGCCGCTAACTGCAATGCTAGTATTTGAAGCATTCTTCTATTATTTCATCAAATGAAATTTTAAATGCTTATTATTAGGGTAAAGCCGTGATAGATGCCGCAGTGGGATAGGTGCCTCGTTTTCTAAAACTCATATTTCCGAAATAGCTACTTATCATTTAAAAGGTTAAAACGGGAGCGCAGACGCCACACACCTCAGTCCCCGCAAGTGCATCGTTCAAAGTGGATGTGTATCGCTCGTGTGTGCAATAATCTCCGCGGCGAACGTGTCAAACAGCTCGGACTTTTTTTCATTTTATATTTACAGCTTCATAACTTTACAAGTAGTATTTAGTTCCATACAATTTTTGTTATAT
The DNA here is from genome assembly GCA_927399475.2 of Acleris emargana. Lineage (NCBI taxonomy): Eukaryota > Metazoa > Arthropoda > Insecta > Lepidoptera > Tortricidae > Acleris > Acleris emargana. The sequence goes on along the minus strand of OV656853.1, from coordinate 14,194,880 downwards.
CAGTACACAGGTTATTAAATTACACATCCATATTCATATAGTTGTTGTTTTGTGTTTATTTTAATAAAAATATAAAAGGGCATCTATCCATATCAAAAAGGATAGTCGCCTCGATTTTTCGCGGTATAGGTGCCCCTAAGGGCGTCTATCCCTCATATCCTTATACATTATAATTTAACATATTATTTTCTTAATGTTTTATGTCCTTATAATTTTCATTGCATTTAATTCTTATATTTATTCGATTCTTACTGATACATTTTGTGGGTTCTTTGGGGCATCTATCCCTAGGTGCCTAAGTAGTACTAACTTGTTACAGTGTTGTTGTTGTGTTCATTATTTTGGTTACATTCTTTATGATTATATTACTTGAAGATGATTAACATCACATGTTGATTGATATGCCTCATTAAAACAAATTTTAATAATGCATATTTCTATTATTTTATTCCATACGGCATCTATCCCACACCATAGGCATCTAACCTCCTTAACATTTTCATGGCGGGGCATCTATCCATATAGGGTAGGCACCTATCCTCAAAAAATGGGTCTGCAGAAACTAATTTTTTGCCTAACCAGTAATTGCTAGGCCATCTAAAATAAGCCGTAACGTAAGATGAAAGACCAAATTAGTAATATTGATAGTTTTCTTTTACGGTATATTAGTAGATTAGAAATAAAAAGGTAATTTCAAAAAGTGAGGCATCTATCCTGACTTTACCCTACTATGCAGTTAGCCGCCTTGTTTGGTATTATGGCAGAATTTCCATTCTCCTGTTTTCTTAACCATGACCTTAACACCGAGACGGCATGCCGATTTGCCGCCTATAGGTTTCCTTTCCAATAGTCTAAATTAAGTTCTCCTAATCCTACTTATATTTATTTTCTTCTTATTTACCTTTCAGTATACTTAATAAATTTTTGTTTGTGACAATCTTGTTTCATAAATTTCATAATCCTGTTTGACACCTATTTACATTTGCATTTTTTTATTTACATTTGGTTGAAATTTTAAAATTAGTGTGAATATCAAATTGGGACTAGGTCAATTGGTGTGACATTGTCCCCTGATATTTATTTATTTATTTATTTATAAGAACATACGTGCTATGCTATAATGTATACCATTTAGTAATTTATATATTTTTTAATTGTTTACTCTTTTTATACGATGCAAAGCAGAGCATAGAGGTCACTTAACCTTATTTATACTTACTTATGAACTACTAGAATTATTATGTATGCTTACTTATGTCACATAAAATAAATTACTTACTACTTACTTACTAACCAAAACTACACTAGTAACTGTCAAATATACTCTCTCGATGGTAAAATTAGCTTATTCAACAGTTGTCAAAGTCGTTGATGCTGAGCCTACCTCCGGACCACCCAATACCATTGAATGGGCTCATTATGGTGGCATTAAGTTGTTATCACAGGGTCTCGCGACAGTGACAGGTGTGACATCGGATATTTTTAAAGACATTATTTTTCTTACGCCTACTATGAATATTTTAAATAAACCCACGTGTAGTGCTTTTGGTGTATCGCATTTTAACATGACAGTTATCAAAAACATGCTGACTACATTCTACATTTTTTTATGTAAAACTTAACGTGCGTAAAAAGTTCGTATGCTAATACCATATTTCGTGAAAGCCCTTATGTCGTGATTCTAAACAATTATTGGGGCCAATTGGTAAACATAAAGAGCATTAATTAAGTTTGTATAAACATTATTGTTTTTATTTTGGCCCCCGTGTGGTTGCCATGTCAAAATAGAACCACTCCATGTCTTTCCGTGGATGTCGTAAGAGACGACTAAGGGAGTGTAGGTATGTAGTACTGTTAGGCGATGGGTTTGCAACCTGTCACTAGTACGCGGGTAAACATCTTAGCCTACCTATTCGTGCAAAATGTGGTTACTGAATTATCAATAAGTTTTTAAAGTTGTTTGTCCCACTCTGGGAACGGGGGCGTGAGTTTATGTACGAGGGCTGTTTGATAAGTCGTTGTAAAAAGCAAAAAAGATTGTTTTTTTTTAACAATTTACATTTATTTCTCAGCATAGTCTCCTTTGAGGGCCAAACACTTGTTCCAGCGAGTTTCCAATTTTTTTTTGCCCTCCAAAAAATACGTTTTGTTGAGGTCTTCAAAATAGCCGCTTACACCTGCAATGCAGTCCTCATTTGTCAAAAATGTTTGCCCTCCTAGCCATCTTTTCAGATTTGGAAATAGGTAATAATCGCACGGAGCTAGGTCCGGCGAATACGGAGCATGCGGAACCAGCTCGAAGCCCAACTCGTGGATTTCGGCCATTGCAATAGTGGACGTGTGAACTGGGGCATTGTCTTGATAAAAGAGGACTTTCTTGGGGGGCAATTTTGGTTGTTTTTCCAACAATTCGGCATTGAAACGGTCCAATAACTCTGCGTAATAACGACCAGTGGTAGTCTTTCCCTTTTCCAAGTAATCAATCATAATGATTCCTGGACTTCTTCAACAACATCCTCAGTAGTGACTTCGATTGGGCGACCAGAGCGTGGAGCATCAGATGTGCTTGACCGACCACGTTTAAAATAATTTATCCAGTTATAAACAGTCTGCAATGTTGGTGCGTTAGTGCCATGAACAGAATCAAGTTCAGTTTTAATTGTGGCAGCACTGCAACCCTTCATAAAAAAATGTTTTATAACGGCACGAAATTCAGATTTTTCCATAGTTGTTGAAAATTTACGAGTGATCACAGTTAAACAATAGTTAAACTGACAAAAACTTGTTTTTTTTTGCTGAATTTTTGACAGTCTTCATTTGAAAGATTGTGCCTGCCAGTGTTAATGCCATTTACCAGAAAAAAGGTTTTACAAATAGTTTTTGAAAGGACTTATCAAACAGCCCTCGTATGTGTATGTATGTATGTTTGTGTTGTGTTTAAGAAGCAGGTACGACTATTATTATTTTATTAATAAATAAATATCAGTCAATATTCAGCTATTTAAATAAAAAAAACAATCACAAAACAACAAAAAACAAGCTCTAGCCAGTATCATAGGGCCGCGAGCGAACCTGCTAGGGGGTTCGTTATTTTTATAGTGGTGATTTTTATTTACATTTTTAATATTTGAGAAGTTTTATTTTAATTTAAATACGTTTAGTTTTAATTTTTAATCGTATAATTGTTTAATTTTCTAGTGGAAACAAATGTTAATTAATGGCTCTTGCTGAAATGTTCGCATCCAAACTATTCTGTTTGGCTTAGTTGTTGACTGGTAGAATATTCTTTAAGGTAAATAAGTCGGCCTTCTCAACTTACTTTTTGTACTGTACAATAAAGTTTAAATAAATAAAGAAATACCTATAAACATAACATTCCCTTGCTAGTATACACATTCGTGTCCATTCCACCAAACTTGCCCTGAGAATAAACCTACAACTATCGGCACGGTAGACAAATGACACAACTATCGAGTCAGCCAAAGTCAACTTTTAATTTAATATCAATAATACTTTTTTCATTTGAACCAAAACCGTATCTTAAATTAAAAATGATTCATTACTCTCCGATTAATAGAGAAGCAATTACAGCTATGGTAGACAAAAGTGCCGTCCCTCTGTAATTACCGATATCGAGAGCTCAGTGACGTCGGCAGAATGCAGGGGACAATGGTAAATCAACGTCAAATGTCAACTTGGCCCCTTGCTATCTTCTATTATTAAACCCACCAACATAAACAGACCCACCGCCACACATGACATTTACTTTCGAGGTTTGGTTCCTGATACAAGTGTCAGCGACAGAGCTCTAGTTTGTCTGGTTGGGATGACTTGCGATTCCTCTGTCGCACACCTACTGCTAATGATAATATTAATGTTGTCTCAGAAAGCAATCTCTTGAAAGCCGTCGCGACGAAAGATCCGACTTTGAGTTTTGATTCGAGGACGTTTGTATGGATGATCTATTTCTCGTGACTTTGCTTTTTAGGCTGATGGATTTTATCCGTCACATTTTTTTACAAACGCATTTATAGCTTGTTCATTGCTTTATAATGATCGAGATAAAGTGAGATATTTTGAATTTTAAGGACATTTTTTTTTATGGCATTGGAAGGCAAACGATCACACAGGCCACCTGATGTTAAGTGGAAACTGTGACCCATAGACATTCACATTCACAAGACTGCAAATGCGTTGCCAACACTGAGGACTAAAGATGGAATGCCTCTATGCTAGTCATTTCACCGGCTTTCTTATCCCCAAACCGGAACACAACAATGCGAACACTGCTGCTTGGTGGTAGGTTAATGGATAAGATGGTGGTATCAACCCGGACGGACCCTGCACAAGGTCCTCTAACAAGTAACATGACATATTTCTATTTTGATATAATTTTCAAACAGTATTAAAGAAATCGAGTCATGCTTACTGTAATAATTCCGTTCCCTCTGAAATTCGAAAAAAAAAAACATCCAGCAATTTTACTTTGAAATTCAAACCGAAGTTTTTGCACAAACTGAGACCTCATTACAAACCTAAAAAATAAAGAAGTACTTTAACTATTTAGTCCAATAGTTGCATTAAGACTTCGTTATTTATCTTCATTGTAATAAAGCGGTTGAACTTGTTGACAATATCGCTAAACTTTCTAAACAAAGCATTTCCCTTCCCTCTATAATCCGTGGCGTAATTCCAGCCACGGTTGGTATTGAGACATAAATTTTTCATTTCGCCGGCGGCTGCACGTGATAACCCACTTGACCAGTGCGTCCCTGGAGATGCATAAAGGACTCCTAAGGAATCACATATTTCATAACGGTTGCTAGGGAGGTGCAAGTATCGATATAAATAGAGAAACACTCGATCAAATTCATCGCTGTTACTGTTTTTAAAACAGTGCTTTGACAATAGTTTTGCTGGCATCACAGTCTGACCAGACTTAAGTATTGTCAACTGATAAAAAGAAGCAGAAGGGTTGATGTTACATGACCTTAATTTTGAGACGTGGGAATAGGGAAATAGGAAACGTAATTTTAAACAAAAATCACTTTGAGACAAGTTTGTAAGTATTTTGTATTCTAAATTTTGCAATTACAAGTAATAAAATAGATTTTGCTTGAAGGTAGGATTTTTTCACTGAAAATCGAAAGGTTTAAAAGATATGAAACTGTTAAAAAGACAAAAAGTAAGAAATGGATTCGAATTCAAAATCATAGCAAACTATCGAGTCCCACCATCTCTACGTTCTATTCACACCCCAATTTTTTGTAGTCGCACAAAGGGCTGGCTACCGGCGGACACAATAATAAATATTTTGACGATAACACATAAATATCTTTCCTTTATGAATAACAAAACTTGTGCCACCGGCGGCCAGTAATTTCTTACTTTTTTACGACGGTCATTCCTTTTTATAAATCGAGCACTATTTATTCGGGAGGGATCTTGCGATTTTTCTAGCCTCGTAAAGGGTATGTAAATTTTTTAGGGGTTTGGGGTCTATTTCGGTGAAGTCGGTAGTTTGTGAGCGGGTGTCAAGTTACGGATTGGAATATTATTGTTATTATCGGCAGAGTGGTGCATCCTTAATGAAGAATGAGACTTATTTGAGAGGGTTAGTATGTACGCTGTGCATTGCTCTATTGGTTGCCTTGGATTAAAGGTTCCTTAAGAGGATCCTAGTATTGTATGAATGAAGTTATTTACTATCGAACGATATAAGTGTTTTAGTACGTTGGTCACGAGTCATGACCTTAAACTCGGATGAAGATGATTTCAAACTCACGGTATATATTTGACAAAGACATACTCAACATTTTCAAAATTAAAAATATGACTAAGCTTAGTAAGTGCTGTACCAAAGCCAAAGAGTTGGTTTTTCACTGAACGACTTGTTACCTGTAAAGTTGGAAAAAAACGCAATAGCGTTATTTGATTAAATGATTTAACATATTATATTATATCTACTTAATTTAGTTTCTCAAAGCATTATATATGGTTTCCTACGGCCATTGTATTAATGAATATATTTGATCGAGTTAATTTATTTTGGGAATATATTTCATCGTAATTTTAACTTATTCACTATTTATTTCTTCTTCCTCGACTTCATCAATTACGTATAATACAGGCTATATTCCCAGACAAGCCTTACAGTTGTGAGAGCTATTAAGGCCGTACTCACTCACTACTCACGCGGGACCCGTCAGCGAGTGACAAAACCGGAAATTACCGGTCGAGCTGCACGCGACAGCACCGTGAAATTGCACCGATAATGCATTTAATTGTATGCACTGAGCTTTAGCGCAAATATTGAATGCTTTGTTATAATTAGATCTTTGTACAGTTTAAAAGTCAATTGCTTTAGTTTGTTATGTGAGAAGAGAATCGTGGCGCAGAAAGCGAGTGATTAATTTAGCTTTTTTTTTCTTATGACTTGCTATTATTTACTGTTGTACTATATTATAGCTCAATAATTACAGTTATTGTGTCTAGCCGTGTTTCCTGTACTCTAGACTTATAGATATAAAATAAACCTCAACCTTCGATGTTTTGATATTTTTTTTATTTAACAATATCATTTTCCTTTTCTCTGTGATATTATGAACGAAAAGGAAAAATCTAAATTTTATCTGATGGATACTGGTATCATACTTAGGTATTTTTAATTAACGCCTTAACATTTAAAAACTTACATATTCATCGATTTTTTTTCAAAACATTATGAATCTTTTCTGTTTGCCTGATAAAAGAAATGGGCGTGATTTTAATATCAAGATCAAAGTCACGTAATTGATTGAAAACATACGCGGATCTCTCAGTCGATTGACCCTTTATATCCCCCTATGGGCTACTTAGTCGATTGGTCCTTTCATGTCGCTCGCTTTTCATAAAAAATACCTTTTAAAAGGTCAAAACTAAAGCGAATAAAATGGTTGAAGATCCTTTTATAAAGATCTAAAGCAGAGCTAAATCACATGAGGAATACATTCGATCAGCGTATAAAAGACTTCAGAGGGCCTTTTTCCACCATTTACTACATACATACATACCTTCACGCCTTCATTCCCAGAGTGGGGTAGGCAGAGCTACAGAATTACCAACAATTCAGAAACTTGTTGATAACTCTGTAACCACAATTTGCACAATTACGCTAAGATGTTTAACAATGTATATTAGTGACAGGGAGCACGCCCATCGCATAACAGTACTACAAGCCTTTATTCCCTTAGTCGCCTCTTACGACATCCACGGGAAGACATGGAGTGGCACAATTCTAAGCCGGCAACCACACGGCAAAGATCGCCATTTACTTTTCGAATATCCCTAGGCTTGTCAGAGAATCCAATGGGTTGTTCACAAAATGAACTGTCACCCTGTCAACTTCTCCAACTTATTAATTTCCCCTATTAATACGAGAAAGAATGCTATTTCCTCAGAGCCAATATTTCATTTCACCCCCGTGAAGGGTTGGCACAGGTGCTTCCATCGATCAACGTCGCGCGGTGACGTATGGGACAATCACGCGCATGCAAAAAGGGAGTTTTGTTAACAACTTGCTGGGCCCAAGAAACGATGAAGCGTCAATTTAGTATGGAGATTGGGGAGTTTGGCATTTAATTTATACGCTTGTTTTATACCTATTTTGTTTAAATGAAGTCTCCGCGTAAGATAGTCTGAGCGTTGTTTTAATACATTCTTATTAGTTGTGTATAGAAAGGGTCTAAAACAATTGTCGATGGGGTGTGCTATTTTTTTGATTTGTTACATTTAATAAGCACTAAGGTCCTGGCTCAATTTTTTTGTGAGGAAAATGGTACGTTTAGTTGTGAGGAAAATTCACAGAATTTACAAAAATAAAAACGTAAATTGTAAAAAAAAAAAAAAAACATCTACGTATTCACATTCTCACATAAAGTAATATCAAAACCAACTCCCCTATATTTTAAACTCTCCCATATCTTTGACAATTTACATCCAAAATGAAGGTGTCAAGTGGCCTATCAAAATTTCAAATAGGCGTAAGTGAATTTTTGGGGATCTGTCGGTAAGTGAGGAGTAAATTGACGCCGTCAAATGTGGCTTAACCAATTTGAGGAGAATTAATGAAGGTCGTTTGAGAGATGCAGATGTATTGTTGGGGAGTTTTTAATTGTTTTTAATGGGAGTTGTTAAGAGAGTTTTATAGGAGGACATTGTGAAGTAAGATTTTAGAGAGAAATATTTTAAGCACCGGGACTCAATTTAAGTGGGTATTTAAATGTTAAAAATGAAAAAATAGCCGATATTTCGCTGGTTCGCGGTTTCGTGTAAATAAGCGTAATGCCGTTAGGTAATTAAAGCTTTGAAGAATAATAAATTATTTAAAAGTTATTTGTCCTACATATTGGTACCCACTCTAATAGCAATTGTGGAGGGTCTGTCGCGGTCGCTACCACCATCTTATCCTTTACCACATTGTTGTGCTACGGTGTGGGGATAAGACAATCGGTAAATGTTCTAGCATAGTCTTTTCATCTGAGTCCTCACGGTTGGCAACGCATTTAGGTTACTTAAGATTGTAATATTGATATCGCCAATGTTCTTGGGTCACAGATTCCCCTTATCAGCAGGTGCTGTGTGCTCGTTAAAAACACATGGCGATGTCGTTAAATAGGTCATACAAATAGGCATAGCAAGTATTGCTAAGCGCTCTAGTTATCTTGGCTCCACGTAAAAAAACATTTCTTACTATACGTAAGTAAATTATATCCAATAAGGTGGGTACCACATCCCATACATTTTTGCCCGTTGTTTTTTGGTATCTACGTCTATAAGTTTTTTATTGATTAATTACAACTCGTATTAAGATGAATTTTAAGGTTAACGTACCCTATTTTAAAAACGTTAATGCCTAAAAATACTCAGTGCGTGTCTGTAAACAGATAGTAAAAACGTTTTAATTTTATTGAATCAGCAGGTGACTTTTAATTACTTAATTGAACTTTAATTATCGACATTGTAAGATCCAATGTTCACATGTATTATATTTTTACTTTTTGCCTTAAAAAAAACTGTAACCGACGTGTCATCAAACCCCGGAGCAATCTAGTCGATTGGCGTTATTACGTATAATGACGTTCCAAATATCGAATCGAATTGTCATCGTATCGAATTATGCAATCTCAAAGTCGAACCATCACAATGGCGTAAGAGACACAAATTATTTCCTAAAAAATCTCTTTGTTGTGCTTTATTTTAGTTTTCAATCAAGACTGTTTTAAAATCGAATGCATGTTTCGTGATGTCGCTTACGACTTTTCGATTAAGAGTTAAATCGATCGATTCGATTACACCCGGCGACAGATGTCTTCGAACGTGACGAATTTAGACTAACCAGAACGTTTTTGACAACCCTAACCTCACCGAAACACGTAATTGATTTTGTGTTTTATTCTTGTTACAATACGGTTGAGTGTGGTTGGTGTTGTAACAGTGTTTTGGTTTTGGCTCAGTATTGGTAATCAGTCGGTGACCGCAAATTGTTGTCCCTCGATCAGACGTTGCCAGGAAATTACAATTTCGATTTTTGTTCCACGAGTTTGAGTAGTATATTTATGAATTTCAAATGCATTTTTCACACATTATGCTTTAAGAGGATAAGAGATTAATAATTATATTGGTAATTCTGTAGCTCTGCCCACTCTGGGATTGAAGGCGTGAGTTTATGTATATATGAGATTAATCAATATCATCCGCTGCAGGTTATTCTTAATAGGTACTTATGCATAAAAAAACTAGATGCTAAAACCAGTTTAAAATGTGTTTTTGATAATTTAAGATAGTTTCACTATTGCAATATATTTAACCATAACTCATTTTCATCTTCTTTTTGCCTCTATTTTAGGTAGGGGCATTAAGTTGCAAAAGTGGTAAAGGAATTCTTTGTTCAGCTAATACATAATAGTTTGTCGTTCAAAAGACTATTAAGCTATAAGCAGTCAATTTAACTACCTAAACCACCAAAACTATCTAAATACAGAGTAATGAAAATAATATTGAAGATAATAATTTAAGCTTTGTAGTGTTTTGATTTCTTCAAATACAATATCACAGAGAATCCTGGTCACAGCACCAGTTTCTTGTCTTAATTGCTATATTTATGATTTGTGTACATAGTACATGGCAGGGTTTCTTATATTATTGAATTTACATATTAAGACCACATTATCATAATAATGAAATAATTCTTGTTTTTTTTTTGGTATGCGCTACCTTTATAAAGATTTAATAATAGTAAATGTGAGCTTCTGTAGTTTTTGCTTATACTATAGAACGTATTGTTTTTGTGAATGTCATCCTGCGCAATGAAGGCCGCGCCGCAAACGATCGCGGTTCGCTTTGTGGAGCCGTTGGGGGTGGTGGAAGTAATAAGCGGGAGCGAAAATTGAATAAAATATGTTAGGTAAGGCGGAGTAAGAATTTTTACCGAGACGGTCACCTGTCATTTAATTTGATAAAAACAGCTTTTTAGGGTTCTGAATACAAAGGGGCCAATGGCGTAATAGGGATACTTTTATCCGTTGGGTATAGAGCCCCCCGGTACGAAAGTGCATGGCGAAAAATAATTTGTTAGGCGGGTTTATTCCAAACAACTAATCCAAGATACCAAAATCAAACGGATTTTTATGACTTCCTTTTTAGGGTTCTGTATTTTAAAGACGCCAACGGAAACGTAACTTATTAAGCTTCCGCTGTCCGTCCGTCTGTTTGCACGTATGTCTTAATGTGTAAATGATAACAGAGCGTATATTTCAATTAACTCTATTAGAACAAGAATAAAAATGAAATCAAAATACAAGAAAAGAAAGATCTTAACGATCGCTGTATCTTTTGAACAATAATAATTGGAAACATAAAATATCTTTATGTGAGTAATACTATTACAGACATAGAACCAACTATTAAACATTAAATTAAATTGAAAATTAAAGGGCGCCCCACGATAGTTGCATTTTAATAACTCCAGCCGGTTTCCTTAAAATTTGCTGACATCCATCATTTATTTGTGCGACTGCACTGATATTTTTATGGACTAAATTAAAACCATGAAAAATATGACCATAAGAAAACAGACCCTTTTGCGACATCTTGTCAAAAAATAATTTAGGTTTTAATTTACCTATTCTTAAACAGTCTAATTGCTGTTAGACAGGTAACTAGAAAACCGCTTACCTTTTATTATTTGCACCCACTCGTTTAATTTGTCGCCATGTGCGATGCAACGCTATCAAAAACACGTAACGCTTCGTCTTCCAAACTTAATTTAATTCCAATTACAAAATAATTACTGTGTAGTCTGTAGACAGTCCAAATTCCAAATTCAAATGCCCTTCTTTCAGTAGCTGATTTATTACCACAGATAAAAAAGCTCAAACGGCGGGCTCGCACAATAAAGCCAGATCGACATACCATTTGTCACCGCCATCTACCGGATGTCACATCACTATTTAAGCCAACGTTACTGGCCATTGTCGCCACCCTAAAAAAGAATTTAAAGAACACAAATGTATCTTAGATTTGGAATATCATCGGCGGATATATTTCATCTTGTCATAACATGGTGGGTCAAAGGAATGGATCAGAGCTTGATAAATTGCAGTTCAAATTTGGAATAATGTCTTTTTCACTATTCACCGCGCGGAGTGATGACGTAACAAGATCTCGTTCTAATGGGTAGAATGACGCGATGTATCTGACGCAACTAGATATGTATTAACAATAAAATTGTGTGACTGTATTATGCTTTGACAGTAAGTGTGCGAAATTGAAATGTCTTTTTTACTTCCGACCGCCTATTTCTCATTTTAGTGTACATGGCGCAGTTTATATATGAATTCCACTAATGTGAAACTAATTAACTTTGTAATGTATCGAATTTTCACCTGTGCGGTGTTGTGTGTGTGTTCTTTATATTCAGGGGTGGTGAAGTAGGGTATCCTTAATTTTGCGGAAAATAGTATTTGTGTCAAAAGAAATAAGCTTTCTTAAGCTTACTTTCAAAATTCTTTTAAATTATCAGATATTATTGACACTGACCGTACGACTTAGGTACGTACCTACGCATGTTGATCTGGTTTTATTCGGATTAGGCAGATTTTTTTACCAAAACTTAGCACCAATACAATTTGATCAGATATAACGTTTTGCAGGATGCGAGTTCAGCTATGACTATAAAAAAAACTATAACATGTACATGTATTATAATAACCGTAGATTTTATTTATTTTTTAAAATTTAATAAAATGTCCTTCAATGTTACTTACGTCATAACAACTCCTAGCTTCTACCCTTCCGCCTCACAAAGGACCTAAAGCTCTCAATCTCCCAAGCCTGTCCCGGTGTCCAACAGACTACCCCAAATTCGGTAACTTTTTCTATTTCCCTCAGAAGCCTCCGACAGAGGCTGCCCCTCATTACGGGAGGAACATACATCATCGTCATCGAAACGCAAGTCATTCCTGGGGCCTGGACCAAAGATGTGAGCGGATGGAGATGGATTGTGATTAGATTTTTATACCAAAAGCACACAGCCTCTCGGGGAAAATGTTGTAATTTAGTAAAATTTAAGTACTTACTTACGAGTTTATATATATCTTGATGAATTTAATTAAAATACTTAATGAAAACTATATCACCCTACCTTCCACCTACCTACAATTCTACGGACAGACAAAAACATCCACACTAAGTGTAAACACAAACTTATGGATACACCAGAAGCATACACAGATTCCCACAAAAAACTATAATACGTATTTTTGCAGCGCGTAAAACTGACGTATAAAACGTCATAAATAATCACTACATAGTATAAAACAAATTCGCTGGTGCTGTCTGTCCCTATGTATGCTTAAATCTTTAAAACTACGCAACGGATTTTGATGCGGTTTTTTTTAATAGATAGAGTGATTCTTAAGGAAGGTTTATATGTATAATACATTCCACGCGGGCGAAGCCGCGGGCGGGTCGCTAGTGTACAATAAATCTCTCGTAGGTACATCTCATGTTTATAAAAAAATGCTTGAAACTTAGAAATGGGTTAAATAAAAAAAGTGAAGCAAGTAATGTCATGTATGTACTTTTTCAAAATATACAAATCAAGTTAAATCAAAGTCCTGTAAATCCTGTAATAGATTAAAGTATTCTTAACTTCAAAAGCATCCTCCACACTTGTTACCCAAAATGACAATGGTGGCATCAAGGCGGTAGCTTTTACCGAATTACCATAACTATCACTGCGCAAGCGACTCCACTGCAGCCGTAATTAAAAGTCAGTTAAGGGAGAACGCCCATATACGGCGGGTTCTGTAGGAATTAAAGTATTTTTATTTTATTGCAAAATATATAACTCCATTTGGCAAGATAAGGAACGGTCAAAGTAAACCCCCTTGCAAAGAAAACGGGCAATAAATAAGATTCCATTTGTTACAAAGTAAAGAAAGTATTTTTTACGAAGCAAAAATATGATTTTATATAAATAATGTTAGTTTAATGCTCTGGCATAAAATTTCATTGAGTTACAGTATTATACTTGAAAAATCGAAAGAGGCTTTTTTTTTGTAAGGGGATTTATAAAAAAAAATCGTTTGTCTATTGTGTGATACGGTATGTGTTGATGACTTACTTTGAAAGCGCTTGCTACGGTTAAAATATTGATAGATATCTCAGTGTGCAACATGATCCCGCTGTTTGCATCAGTTCGGCAAATGTTTTTTTTTCATAGTGTAAGCATTTATTTTCCGAATTATCGAGTCATTATTGTTGTAGTGCTCAAAACATTGTAATTTACAGGAATTAAAAAGAAGCGTATATTATCGCTTTGTTAGGTTTTTTTAGCGTGGGAAGGCAAACGAGCACACAGGCCACCTGATGGTAAGTGGAAACTGTGACCCATAGACATTCGCATTTACAAGACTGCAAATGTGTTGCCAACCCTGAGGACTAAGATGGAATGCCTCTATACTAGTCATTTCACCGGCTGTCTTATCCCCAAACCGGAACACAACGATGCGAACACTGCTGCTTGGCGGTAGGTTAATGGATAAGATGGTGGTACCAACCCGGACGGACCCTGCACAGGGTCCTCCCACAAGTACAGGTAAAGTTTGAAAACCATTTTCTTGAAGTTTCCCATGTCATATGACATAATATCTTTGTAATTTTAGTGTCATATTACACAGGTAATAAGCAATAGAAAAAAACCATTACTGGATACGGAACCCCATAAATGACAATTGAAGATTTGAACGAAAGCCACGCATCATCCCTTGGGAACGGAGCTGTCATGAAATATGGATTCCGTACAAATGGACGAGGATATCAGAGCGGCGTTGACTGGATACTGTTTGAGATTGATTATGGTGGACATGTTGGTGATGTATTCATATTCAATGAGAGATCATTAATTTTTAATATTTATATAAATATCCGGCGAAAATCTTACACAAATGCACTTGGTCCCAAACTAAGCTCTAGGTTTGTACTATGGGTTGAATAGAGAAATATGTACTTAAATACATAGAAAATATATATCCAAAAAAAAAGGTCCGTTCATATCACTACCATCATTTGATTCTTCAACTGCCTAGCAGCAGCATTGCTGCGTTCCAGTGTGGAGATAAGACAACCGATGAAATCCCTAGCATGGAGGCAATTCCATCTTAGTCCTCAGGAGTAATAACGCATTTGGAGTGTTAATTTTGCAGTCTTGGGAATCTTAATGTCCCAGATTCCACTTTACCACCACGGTGGTCTGTGTGCTCGTTTGCCTTCTGTTAAATTAATAGGTCAAAGACACAATATCAAACTACCTCAATATTGCCACATAGCAAATCGATTTACTATGATTCTCATCCTGCCCAAGCATTTTTAACATCTTTCTTCTAACTTGCCCCAATTCCTTTAATTTTTTATCTATGGTGTATAAATACGTCTATTGTTGTGTTTGTCTGTTTTTAGCGCATCTTCCATTCACCTAAGGTAACTGCATTGGCCGACAAACGTTTTGTGGCTTATTTATGTATCGGTCATCCTTAACATTATATGTGATTTGTTTCAGGTTCCACGAAGGCTGAATTCTTCCACAAATAGTAGAAAACAAAAACCGAACATTTTGAACAGCCCATTTGTGCAAAATGTGGTTACAGAATTATGAACAAGTTCTTAGAGTTGTAGGTAATTCTGTAGCTCTGCCTACCCCACTCTGGGAACGAAAGCATGAGTTTATATACATTTGTATGTATGTATATTTTTCCAAGAGTGTCTAACTTCAAGTTGTTATTGGCGAAATACATCTAAATACAATAGATGTGAAAGCCGTATTTAAAAAAAAGGTTATTTTTGAATGGATAACTTGAATTATCGGACAGAACGTACTAAATCTATTTGTGTTTTTTAAAGAACATAACGCAAGACGAGGTTATACTATAACTAGGGTTCTTATTAACATGACAGGAACAACCGCTTATCTAATCATTAAAAACAAGATGCGATATCGCTTAGGCAATGTCAATTAGAAGCCATGCAATGGGATCTTTGACATAATATAGACATTTAAAATCTCAAGACTGCAACCCTAAACAAAAAATAAAATAAAATAAAATAAAAATTATTCATTATCAGATTTCTCAGATCCAGAGTTTGTTAGTTACAAAACAATTATAAAACTTATAAAAACTACGTTGGTACCTACATTAAAATTAAAAAGTAACATAATCTATCTCAGTATCGTAAGATATGAAGGTCGGCGTATCTGCGGAGAATATCTGACTCCCACCTCCCTGCTATCATTTTCAGGATGCTATTCGCGCTCCCCTAAGACCATCCCCTTTTGGGTTTGAGCAGTTCTTGTACTGTTGCACCTTCACCTTCCAACTGCATTTTTTCAGAGTCATCCCAGCCACTTATTTCCCAAACCTCCCGTTACCTCATCTGCCATCATTGTGTGACCTTCCACACCTTTTAACTCTTTCTCGACATCACTCACCGACGCTATTAGAGGTTTTGATTCTGCTGATAAATAAAAATCTGATTGGTATTGATATGTGCTTCCATCTAGGAGTTCATTAGGGAGTGATGGAGATGGAATGAGGAGGGGTGGAGCGGACTTGAATTTATTTAGTAAGTTTATTTTGTTGGGATAACAGTTTAATATAGGAAATATTCATGAGTTTTATTCACAGCTTTAATATAAACTGAATCATATAACAAATAGTTCAGGAATAGCGTTTGAATAACTAAAAATATACCTACCTACCTACCTACTTACCTAATGTATGAAATGTATTCATTTGACACCTTATCCCTACTAAGGTTGTCTGGAAGAGATCGCTAATCAGCGATAAGACCGCCTGTTGTTTAACTGTATTATTTTTAATTGTGCTCCATCTCTGTATGTTTTTGTTTGGTGTACAATAAAGTGTTTGTATTGTATTGTATTGTAATAACCAAGATATAAACCAACAAGGATTTGTTCTATCTCTTTCTCACAAAACATGGAGTAGATATGGCCGATGACACATGACGTCACACGGCGTTTCGGATCTCTTCGTCTAACTAATCGCAGTCTAATTTGCAGTTTAAAGTGCTTGTATAATCCGTATTTCCCGGCAATTTTAATTTTAATTTCACTTTCGGTAATCTCTTTTACGGTATTTTTATATTCTGTTTAGAAATGCGATGACAAAAATCCGTGCATATTCCCTATTGGTCTAACTCATTTTCGTGAAACCTATCTAACCCATCTTGATGAAACTATAAATAAATAAATAAATAAATAAATATCATGGGACAATGTCACACCAATTGACCTAGTCCCAATTTAAGCTCTAGGCTTGTATTATGGGTACTAGACAACGATATAAATACTTATATAGAGAAATGTATACTTAAATACATAGTAAACATCAATGACTCAGGAACAAATATTCGCGCTCATCACACAAATATCTGCCCTTACCGGGATTTGAACCCAGGACCGCTAGCTTCGTAGGCAGGGTCACTACCAACTAGGCTATATTTCTTTAAAAAAAAATGAATCGGTCTATACATTTGAGACTTACGGTGTCATACGGTACGGTGTTCGGTTTGACGACGCGTTGGCCTAGTTGGTAGTGACCCTGCCTACGAAGCTAGCAGTCCTGGGTTCAAATCCCGGTCATATCTGTGAAAATCATTAGTGTGATGAGTGCGAATAATTGTTCCCGAGTCATGGGTGTTTTCTATGTAGGTATTTAAGTATATATTTCTCTATATAAGTATGTTTATCGTTGTCTAGTACCCATAGTACAAGCCTAGAGCTTAGTTTGGGACTAGGTCAATTGGTGTGAGATTGTTTCCTGATAATAATAATTATTACACATCACTCTTTTCGCGTTGGTGGTTAAATACAACCTCCGGCTGAGCATAATATAGTTTAAGCAAAAAATACAATTCGTTTTGATGAATATTCGGAATGAAATGGAATTTTCAAGTCTTCCCGTATTAAGTTAATTAGGTGATTCTGCGTACCTTCTCGTAGTATTGCTTCACATGCGAGTTTACAGGGTGCTCGTATTCATACCTGTTATTATAGGTTGATGAATAAGAACTGATATTTATCACCTTTGATTGTGTAGTCAAGTCCAATAAAATGTATTTAGTTCGATTTTCAAACTTAAAACATAACTTTACACAGATATAATCAATTTTCGAATGGCATCATTCAATCTATTATACCTACTAATGATAGAACAGCATGCATGCAACTGTGTAACTGACACCGAGGTGGTCAAAGTCAAGCACTCTACCAATTAAACAATTAAATCGACGACGCGCTGGCCTAGTTGGTAGTGACCCTGCCTGCGAAGCTAGAGGTCCTGGGTTCAAAACCCGGTAAGGGCAGATATTTGTGTGATAAGCGCGAATATTTTTTCCCCAGTCATGGATGATTTCTATGTATTAAAGTATATATTACTCTATATAAGTATTTATCTCTTTGTCTAGTACCCATAGTACAAGCCTAGAGCTTAGTGTGAGACTAGGTCAATTGGTGTGATATTGTCATTTGGTATTTATTGAATAGACGGAAACGCCAGATACCTACATATAATATACCTACCTAACAAACCTACTTTTAAAACTAATAACTCTTACACAACCAAACCGATTTTGGTCAAACCTAACTCAAAAATACCTTGATTAATTTAGGACACTCTTATACATATATGTATGTGTCATTGAGAAATACTTCACAACAGGCTTCTTGTTGAACGATCGATAGTAAAAATACTGCCTAATTGAGAATGCCTGCGCTAAAGTGCGTTTTGTACGCTCAGACGGGACTACTTAAACGCGCCAGTTTGCCGAGTGCACTCGTTCACTCGTCCGAACGCCGAAGCTCCATAGCTTTTTTGTTCCAAAAACTCGAACGTCCACGCCTGTCGCTAATGGATGCGCGCGTACGCAAACTATCCAATCACCGCGATCAAAGACGCCGCAGCTACTTCTGCTGTTAATGTGTTTGTGACTACTGGGTCTTGGTGTATGGGTGTCAGCGGTGGACTTAAGGATTGGAGTTTCCCAGCCTTTTACAAAAGCTAAGAGTGAATAGGTCGTTTATATTCTAAAGTCATCGTCAAACTATTTGATAAATGAGAGAATACACCCTTATGAACCTCTATAATATCACTATGGGTGACACATTAAGGTTATAAAATGAATAAGTGAGATTATAGATATGAAGTTCATTTTACGCTGAGAGAAAAGGACAGAGGTATATAACTGCTATAGCTCTGTCCTTTTCGCTCACAGTAAAATGAACTGCATAGCCATGTCATAATAACATCCCAGAGCTATACGTATTCTATCTAGCTTTTGTTTGCAAATAAGACGTGTTACGTTTAATTGGCGAATTATATTTATTTTAATTGAATTTTGGCCTATGTAAGAACGAATTATGCGCTGGGTTGATTTAGATCCAATGTTTTTCTATAATCTATACCAAGTTACATGAAATTCATTTTATCAGTTTAACCTAGTGTTAATAAAAGAGAGGTAGGCAGTTAATAGGGTTTAGTTTTTCAGTAGTTATTTGGAACGGAATCCTAAAAAGTGTTAAAACTCTGAAAATACATAAAAACTCAACAATATTCACTAATCATAGAGATGCATGAAAACTTTTTGCTCTCTCCTCAATCGTTAAAAGCCACAGATAAAAAAAGTCAAGCGTCAAATAAAAACTCTCACGTCACATTACCATAGAAAACTTGGACATCATTATTTAAGCCGCGACGACACTTCACGACATTATGACATGCAAATTTAATTCTATAAAGCCGGAGTTAAACGACCCGACTGACAAGCGAAACTTGAATATTAACATTTCAAGTTAACCTTTTAACCCGAGTGACAAGTTTAGTGATGGATTTAACCTATGGAATAAATGTTTTTTTAAAGTTAGTATGCGAGTAGGGTAATGTTTTGGTTCTGTATGAGTTTGGGTTTTAATTTGGTAACGGGTACAATTTTGTTTCATTTATAATCTAGATAGATATACGAGGCATGAAAATAAAACCACTGTTGGTTGAATTCATTTGAATTATTTAAATCTTAATAAGTAAGTAGTAGAAACTCTAACATAAGTATTTGCAAGTACATGTCATGTCGTGTGGGCGTTTTTTTGACAAAGATGGTTAACGGAATACTTTAAAAAAAAACTTAAATACAATGGGCGTCGATCACGACTAACGTACAAAGTAAAAAATAATTTACTAAATTACAAAAAATAATTAAAATGTAAAAGGAATCCTAAAAAAACAATTTAAAATATACTCCATAAACTAACTTTCAAAGCTATCAATGAATTCAAAACTTAGCAAATTTTTTGTCAGTGCTGGTAATTTATTTGAGTGATTTTCACCACATGATGGAATAAACTGCTTAGGTAATTTTTTTAACCATTATCAGTTTTTAAAGTTCAGTCATTTCTTAAGAAAAAGAAACGACATTCCGTTTTTTTATTTTTATATATACAAAACACATTTTTGATGCTTAGAGATATGTAATGCAACAAAATTAAATTAATTTACATTCATATTGGTGTTTTTTAACCTTAACCCTTGTCCGACTCTTTACTAGGGTGTTCAGTATGTAAGTATATGTGTATGGAATCACTCTGTTTTACTTTACCAAACACAAATCCAAATAGATACTGAAGTACAAACGTAATGTACGTATGTAATGTACCTTTAAGGGATTTCTTCCAGCTAGCAGCTCTAGTATGTGCAACGTCATAACCATGGTATTTATGCTAATATCGTTCCAGGCTTTTTTTGCTCGCTGGTTAGTTCATAAGGTTACAAGTTGATTGTCTGAAAATAAACGAATAACCCTTATTATCTGTATCATAAGAATCAAGTCTGCATCATTGGTAGGTACTAGTTCATTACTGGTTCCATTACCCTAAAGAGTGTTAAACTTCAAGGTATTAAGACTAGAAGTGTAGGTGCTACATATAATGTTTCAAGAAGGCATTATTTGAATTAAAAATAAAAATAAACTGCATTCATAGATATGTAAATAATTACATGGTTGAACCGGGAATCGAACCAGTTAAACGAACAAAATTATAACCCTGTAGTTTTATTTTTTATGTATGATTATTTTTGCTAAATAACATAGTGTCAGAAATAAAAGGAAGACCAATGAATGACACTTGATGTGAAATTTTGTTCAGAAAAATAAAAAACTGACATTGCCGTAATAATGTCTTCTTTCAGTAAATTGTACCATCTACAATATTCAAGGTACCTTCCTTCCATGTGGCATAGCCATAGGACGCCCTGTATATACAGATACACAGGTTGAACCTAGAACCCCCCTCTTTTTAGTCGGTGGTTAACAATAGCACCTTCAACAAAACATATAAATGCGATCTCGTTTCTACGTGAGAGAGGCGCTTTAAGCCCGCTAGTTAATAATTCGTCGATGAATGGAGCCGAGTTGTTTAAAAAATAACACCCCAGGATATCAATACTAAAAGCCTAGTGCATATAAAATGTGTTCATAGCGGCGCGTACGCCGCGGGCGGTGTTCGCGCTTATTCATGGATGGAGGTGTCAGACCGAAAGCGGATGTTTTTCATTTTGTTTCGCTTTTGGCTTTGAGGTAAAAATCATATTGCGATCGGTCATATGTGACGGAGGGAACAGTCGTGCTATGTAAATAAATATCAGCGGAGAATCTCACTCAAATTTACCTTTAGGGAGTCCCAAACTAAGGACAAGGTTTTTTTTTATGGCATAGGAAGGCAAACTAGCACACAGGCCACCTGATGGTAAGTGGAAACTGTGACCCATAGACATTCGCATTCACAAGACTGCGATCCTAAGAATGCAAATGCACTGCCAACCCTGAGGACTAAGATGGAATGCCTCTATGCTAGTCATTTCACCGGCTGTCTTATCCCCAAACCGGAACACAACAATGCAAACACTGCTGCTTGGCGGTAGGTTAATGGATAAGATGGTGGTATCAACCCAGACGGACCCTGCACAGTCCTCCCACACACACACAAATTACTTGTACTATGGGTACTAGATGACACACTGAAAAAAAACTTATCCAATCAAGTGTCATTTTAACTTGTTTGAAAAAATGTGTTGATATTAATCAAAAGAATGCTCTAATTTATATAGTACTAATGTTTGCATCGAACAAGCTGATGGAGGGTAAATGTAACTTAGTGAAAATTATTAATAGATTTGATCAAATTTAATTTTAAAAGAATACAATCAAAATAGTGTTTAAAGCTAACAAGGAGCATTAATAATATAACTGTGTGACATGATTGATCTAATAATGTGCTTATTATTTAATATTACTAAGCTTACTAAATAAGCATAATCATGCTACTTTGTGAACGCAATCATTTAAGAGTTTAAAAACAATCATTTCGATGATTGATTTGAAAACCACGTTAGACAAAAATTAAACATTTCGTTTGATTACCATTTTAACCGTTATTTTTGCTTTTATTTAGTGTTGCCATTTGTGCTCAATTTAAACTAACGGGGAAAACAGCACAGACTGACTATTAACTCTGCTATCGGAAATCTTTCATAATTTGTGCTTAGTGGCAAGGTTAAAAATGCATTTTCCAACTGAGGGCTAAAAGTAATTTTCTATTTTAGACATCAAATATTTATCAAAAAACAAAAAACAGCCTTTAAAAATGCAAAAAATAACCTCGGCGACTCACAAAATTTTCAACCAAAAGCCGACTTCAGTTGGGACTGCTGTATTATCTACCTATCATTATAAAATAAGTTTTTTTTTTTCGATTTGAGTTCAGTAACCCTAAAAATAAGTAAATCATTGAAAATCTTTGATCTTTGAACATTCTATGTTAACGCTCTTGTTTTAAGGTTTAAAGTTAAAGTTCGGTTTATAACTGACCAGCACAAAACCGTTAACTTTTAAACAGTCTTATTTAGTATTTTTTTATCTAACTCCAAAATTGGCGTGGAGGGCGTGGGACACGTCAAAACAGGGCCTCTTTTTTTCTTATTTTGCCTTTATTTTAAATTTAATATGGATAATTTTGCATAATTCTAGCGTATTTCTGAAGTAAATAAGTTATTTAATCTAAAATACATACTTTTTTTAACCACCTACTTTTTCTGAAAACGCCCAAATACCTTACCTACCTACCTGCCGATAACACCCTGCAACCTGCAACGTGGGGGTCCCTATATTATAGTTCCATTAATCTTTTCGTATGATACGACTTATTAATTATTGCTTTATCAGTTTTATCATATTCATGAAAAATTACCCGAATAAAGTAGTAGTGCATGGGTAATATGAAATTCGCCACCTGGCAACACTGCAGTGCAGACCGTTGGCGCGCTACCACTGCTTTACGAGTTGCGTTTTGCGTTGCGACAAGTTTGTTAAGTTTAGTTCTTCACTTCAGTCAGTGGATTATTATCGCATCGTCGGCAGCAATTTTGTATCGTTTTATAACTTATAATAATAACTATAAATATTATAATATAATCAAGTTGTAGTAGTAGTGAAAGTGAAAACGATGGACAAAGTGCTAGATCTGCTAATGGCATGGGGATTGGCGCCTGATCTTATTGTCACGTTTGCAAGTAAGTACTTATTTTTTTAATTAATTTCTCTTAGTTACAAGCATTGTTTCTCATCGGTAAAGTGATTGTTTAGACTCTAGATTCCTCTAAACTTTATACTGGCAAGTCGGATGGCTGAGCCAGCCAGCCGGCGACACGGTGTGTCGTGTATGTAGGTAGCTAGTCAGGCGTCGCCGGTTTAAGAACGTGCTTCGCTTTACGACACAATCTATCCCGATTAGGTATTATTTTTGAATGGCCAGCATGAGTAACCGTGGTATCAAAAATGTGTACTGTAATGTGTGTTTAACAAATTAAAACAAATAGCTATATATACTATTTTGTTTGAAATAATGATACTTATATGTATAATAGTTATTTTAACAATATAATAAAGGGGAACGTTTTGCATGTGGTGGGAAATTATTTTGACTAAATGTTGTACTTGACTAAAGACCTCCTAAACATCCCAAATGAATATTGCGAAAGGAGAATTGTACTCACATACCTACATAAACTCACGCCTTCATTCCTAGAGTGGGAACTACAGAATTACCACCAACTCTAATAAACTTGCTGATAATTCTATAATCACATTTTTCATAAATGGCTAAGATGTTTTGTTTTGGGTAGAGTAATAGTGACGGGTTGTAAATTAATTTCTATTAACTTTCAAACATAATTGGTTTTAATTTAAGTATAGTTTTATGTAGGTACCTTATTTGTAATTCATATGAAATATCTTTTTTAGAAAATGGCATAACAGTACAGGCGTTGGCAGCTTTGAACCTTGATGCAATCAAGGAGTGTTGGTGCCACTTATCGGACCACGTGCCCTTTTCATAAGAAGCTGGAAAGTGTGGTTAAAAGCATACACAGAGGAGAATGCAATGCTAACAGAAATTTAGATCAAGAGGACATTTCCAATATTTCTATAAGTGTAAGTATCTACATATGGAACTCTTAAATCATAAGGTAGAAAATAAATACATACACAAACTCACGCCTTCATTCCCAAAGTGGGATAGGCAGAGCTACAGAATAACCAGCAACTAAAACCTTGTTGATAATTCTGTAACCTCATTTTGCATAATGAGGCTAAGGTATTTAACAGCGCATTAGTGACAGGTTGCAAGCCCATCGCCTAACAGTACTACAAGCCCTTACTCCCTTAATCGCCTCGTACGACATCCACGGGAAAACATGGAGTGGCACTATTCTAACCCATCAACCACACGGGCTAATAAAAAAAATATCAAGGTATAATCTTACACAAATTGACTTGGTCCCAAATCAAGCTCTAGGCTTGTTTCAGCAATGATAAGTATATGATTTTCTTATGGAGAGAAAATAATTTAGTTTTTTTTTTTTTTTTTTTTTTTTATATCATAGGAAGGCAAACGAGCACACAGGCCACCTGATGGTAAGTGGAAAAAAAAAACATCTGCGACTAAGCAACTACTACTCATGTTCATCACATCAACATTCGCCATTACCTGGGATTGATCCTGGGACTGCTACTTATTTATTTCTGCTGGGTTTTTATTAGGTTTGCTTTTTTTTTATTATGGTAGGTGGGGTTGACTTAGTATTCGACACATATTAAAAAGTTGTATTTAGGTTTCTGTAGTCCATGGTTAGGATAGGATGCACATAAAGAAGCCTTCAAACTTATTTATCAATATATGGACTTTAGAATTTTACAAGCTTTTATTCAACTTCCTTAGTCTTGTCTGTCTGTTGTTCTAATAAAATATAAAAAAAATTGGTTTTAAACTCTAGTGAGCATCCATAAGTTCTTAGCTTATAAAGGTAACTTTTTTGTTACGTGTACCTTGATTGCTTGTCTGTGTGTATGTGATACGGGAGTAGTTTGATATAATTTACAGTTTAATAAATAAAAACATTTTATTACAGGGTCTTCAAGATGCATGTTGATCGATGCATGATGTTCAAGAGCAAGGAACTCAAACTGCAACACCGGAAAAATCTCCAAACACATTTGTTACAGACAATGTTAGTATATTATATTTTAGTTAGTTTTCGCTATTTAAAGGAACAAAGTTTGAATGACTTAAAAAAAGGATGAATTTTCAGTGTCAATATCCAAGGATGGTGTATTTGGTATAAATAAATTGTTGAACAAACAGGAATAATAGATGTAACCTGTCACATGACTGATTATAATTAATTAGTGTAAGATAATCAAACTGTGATTACTTTGATTACTTAAAGAGAGTCTAATAAACATTAATTACTTGAAAAATGGTTTCTCATTTGCAATTTACCTATTAATAGTAGGCAGTGTTAAGTCCACTTATTTTAAAATGGTTTGTATTATATTGTCTTGTCACACTTAAGCCGGCGCAGAGTACCTAGGTGGTTTGTACGAGTGGAACTGTATGCAAGATGTCACTATGAATGCGCGTGTTCGAAACACCAACCGAAAGGTTGTGTGCGTCAGTCACGCCGTGTGGCACTTTCCATACAGTTTTGTACGATTTAACTCCCAGTCCCTTGCTTTCGATTTCAAACAAATTATTTATTTGGACTAAACATTACACTTTGTGAATCCCTTCATGCATACTTAATAAATGCAGTCAAAGGGTTTATTTAAACCATATATGTTGAGTAGTAACATCAATCTACCTAGATAATGAAAATAAAAAAGAAGATTAATTGAAATAAACAAGTTGGGTGGTAGATTTCACAAATCTCTTTATTAATATTACTAACTGGCATATTTCATTTAAACATGTAACAATATTAATTTAAACGATCACTTAGTGAATCCCTTCATGCATACTTAATAAATGCAATCAAAGGGTTTATTTAAACGATATATGTTAGTAGTAACATCAATCTACCTAGAGAATTGAAATAAAGAACAAGATTAATTGAAATAAACAAGTTGGGTGGTAGATTTCACAATGCTCTTTATTTATATTACTAACTGGCATATTTCATTTAAACATGTAAGAATATTGATTCATACAATCACTTAGTGACACCAACATACACACTTAATAAATGTAATCAAAGGGTTTATTTAAACCATATATGTTCAGTAGTAACATCAATCTAATTACACAATGAGAATGAAAAACAAAAGTTATTGAAATAACTAAGTTGCATGATAGATTTGCTTAAGATACTCTTATCATTTCAACTAAGTGATTTGTTGAATAAACTTGATTTCTTGATTAATTTTCTATCAAACGGGCTTGATAACATGAATCAATTTGCTTTATGCGAACGTATGTTAACAAGTAGATTGATTAAATTAAATAAAATTTTGATTTCATTAAACAAGATTTTTTTTCAGTGCAATAAACCGGGAACGGGAATCAAACCCGGGACCGCTAGCTTCGTAGGCAGGGTCACTACCAACAAGGCTAAGCTCACCGTGTCGTTGTGTCATGAATCTCATAAAAAAATAACAGGAGAGCATTACAATGCAATGGATATGTAGATGCATAATTAGTTACCAACAATCATCAAAATTAATGGAGATGTTTGACACTACCAAACTTAACGATAACGTCATTTGTAGTAATAAGATAAATTTAGTTTTATTGATTAAACTTTGATTTGAATTAATGAATCATATGCTGTGTAGAAACTTCTGCATTTCGAATTATCTTTCTTAAGAACTGAATCTGACAATTTCAAAAGAAATTTCAATAACCTAACGAGATTTAGTTTAGAGCCTCATGAAAGTGAGGCAAAATGGTGATAAAAATAGTTATTGATACACAGCGATTCCTCACCTCATTTGAAGAAGGGTATTATTTGTATACAGTCACGAACCGGGAATTTTGAGCCACTTGCAATTATTCGTAATTTAGCCGTGTATTCAATAACCGATGTCAACGACTGGCTGACAGCTATTCGATTTGCATTACATAGCCAAATTAGAAACATGGGTAAGTGGCTCAACAATCCCGGTTTGCGACTGTACCTACCACCTTTATTTAAATATAAGTTACTCCCTTAAAATTATTTTAATTTCCATTTCCAGAACAACAGGTTCAACTCTTATTTTATCAGTGCTGATATTATTAACGACGCGCTGGCCTAGTTGGTAGTGACCCTGCCTACGAAGCTAGCGGTCCTGGGTTCAAATCCCGGTAAGGGTAGATATTTGTGTCATCATCATCAGCCCATTTCCGTCCACTGCTGGACATAGGCCTCTCCCATGGCACGCCACTGAACTCGGTCCTGAGTTTTTTGTTTCCAACCACTGCCAGCCACATATATACCTATATGATAACTGTGTGACGATAGCGCGAATATTTGTTCCTGAGTCATGTATGTTTACTTTGTATTTAAGTATATATTTCTCTATAGATATAAGTATTTATATCGTTGTCTAGTACCGATAATACAAGTCTAGAGTTTAAATTGGGATTGAAATTGTCCCCTGATATTTATTTTATTTATTTATTTAATTATTATATTTTAAAGATTTAAACACGTCTATCCATTAAGTATGCGAGGTTAACAATAAACTCTTTATCGAATATCTCCGCAATGGGCGTCGCTAAAGAGGTTCAACTCACGCGCAGGACGTTAAGGCGCTAACAACTAATGATGTGGAACTTTGGCAAGAATGGGAAATGCATTGAAATAATTGTATTTATATTTAAAATTGAAATCTCATAAAAAGACTCAATGGTGGGTATTTTTCTAGCTCTTTTTATTTTTTGTGCAAGCACTTTTCCTTTATAACGTCCAGCTTAGGAATAAGGTCTTGCGTAACAGTTTATAAACAGGTATATACGTTTATTTAATTTTATCTATTATGTCTGTACGAGGTTGATGTTTTTTTGTTTAGACCTTTGTACCCGAGCGATTCAGACAATGTTTTTTTCAAGTACCTATATCCTTTTTTTATAAGTATAATTTTAGAAGTCTATTTTGTAATATTAAATATATTTAAAAAAATGACTGACTGCTGAGTTTCTTGCGGCGTTTCTTCTCAGCACCTTCTTTACATGTAAAAGTGCCCGTGCATGCGGCCTACTTACTGAATAAATGTCTTTATCTTTATCTTTTATCTTTTTTTTTACACGGTTTATGTTCAATTAGAAAAAATCCCTCACAATCGTATCAGCTCGGGTGTAAAGGATAGTACCTAATCTTTCCCGTTACCGACATGGGTTGTAATTGCAATAATACATGAGTGAAATATTATATAATAGGGCAATGGCTATGTGGTATGTCATCTATCTGACCTGATGAGTCAGAAAGTGGCAACAAGATCTCTGCTATACTTAATACTTCCTTGTCTTCCTCTATCTCTCTCGTAAGATTTTGGTGTGTTTTCCTGCGGCTATATCATGCTAGACTAAGAAGTACCATTGTAATATTAAATAAATTTAAAAAAAATGACAGACTTCTGAGTTTCTTGCGACGTTTCTTCTTAGCAGTGGTCTCCTCTTGGAAGCGCTGGTAGATTCTTGATGTGAAAAAGTGCCTATACGGCCTACGTACTGAATAAATGTCTTTATCTTTATCTAACGTAGTCCCACCGAATTTGACTGAACAAAAAAGGACAGCAAGCTACAAAAGCTTGTCTCAATTATAATTTTTTACAGTAACTTATTTACTTGAAACCTACAATACAACCTACAATTATCTATGAAACACGAAGACCGAGAATTACCTTTCTACAACCCCTTACTCTGGCAAGTACTGCAAAGCTGCGCCTGCGCAATTATAAACGCATCAATCACGTGCGCCCGCGGCGACGAGCAAACGCTTATTAGAGGGACTTTTAATGCTCATGATTTAACGAGCCGTGACACGAGTACTTTGCACTTGTTTTTTACTATGGATTGGGATGATTTTATAGTACTTACGGGTAGGTTTTGCATTCGATTGTTTAATAACAATCAGTTTTATATATTTGACGTAAAACTTAAAAGGAGAGATACATTTTTAAAGTATTTTGAGCAGCGGGATCTTTGGTTAGACAATGATTAAATTTACTTATAAAGAGATTTACTTAATATTTAAATAGATAGAAAACATTTAAGACAGGAACAAAACTAGGGCTCATCACAGAAATATATAAAAATCTACCATCACCGGGATTTGAACCCTAGGCTAGCTTCGTAGGCAGGTCACTACGAATTATGGCTAGGCTCACGTGTCATCTATGAAGATATGAGTCACGCAGTAGGTAAGTACAAAAATCCAAAATAATTTACTGCCAGTCACCTAGATACCAAAATACGAAACCATACCGACTTCAAGTGCTTGCTACTTAATAACGAAGTATTTGATTAATTCTGTCCAAAGATTAAACCTGAACAAAAAAAAACCGTATCAAAATTCTATTCTTGGGTTTTTTTAAAGGTAAGCAATAAAAGGCATATACGTTCCAATTCAGACTCAATTGTCGAATTTTAAGTAAATTTATAGAGGTTAAACTCGATCCTAGTCTAATAAAAACACAGTTTGACGTTTATAAATATAGGTTTACAGATATTTAAAATAACAGATCATGGTCCGAATTGGACCCAATGAGGGTGGGATTTTTAAATAGGACAAAATTCATCTGATACAATAATAACCAATGCAACACTATGGATCCTAATTTATTCAACGAAATTGCCTCGATTTTGATTAGTTGGCATCTCATATGTGCTAATCTATGTCTATATACCAAACCATTGTAACTTTACGGTTGACCAAAATCCACATTACGTTATTTGAAATCTTCTTGACTAAAGCATAAGGATGTTTGTTTTCGTTCCCAGTTTTATCGATAGTTTGTTGATTTAAATCGTGTAATAAAGATGTCTGCGTTAATTTTGATGGATTCATGGTGTGAGTAACACCGATTTGCTATGGTACAATCAGCCACGGAAATAGTAAAGTAGATTGTGTTTAATATACTAATACATACAGGGTGTTAGGTAAATAATGGACAATCCGTGACCTGGAGGGAGGACTGAGGACTTTCTATAAAAGCTAAATTAGGCTTCGTAAACTTGGCAATGTTTTCGAGATATTTTGTCTTTTTTGTGTTACTTAAACAAAAAAGTCGAAATATCTCAAAAACAGTGCCAATTTTACTAATCCAATTCGCTTCTTCAGGACGTCCTAAATGCTCCCTAGTAGTAAGTCATGGATTATCCATGTATTAGCTAACATCCTGTGTAACATTAACAAACATACAACGCACTAAACCACTGAACTTAGAACATATAGAACTTTGAATGTAGTAATTACTCCAATACAACCCCCTACCCCCTCCTCCACCTGTATCCCTGATAGCCTTCTTGGTTCATAAAAAACCTCGTTATTCTTATGATTAGGTACTTATTAAAAGCGTGAATGTTTGTTTGTTGGTTTGTCTTTACGGTTCAACGCCCTAGTCTATCGATGTGACATTTGGTACCTACTTTTATTCCAGAAATTTTAAAAGCTCCCAAGGAAACATCATGAACATATTTACATGCACGGAGTCGCGGGAAAAAGTAAGTACCCTATAATCAGGGATCACAATAGTTACAACTAATTTACATTGACTTGATGTATGTTCATTTACGCATGAGTGAAATAGGAATACACTTTCTTTGCCGGAAGTGTTAATATTATTTAACAATTTAATGGAAATGCGTCTAGTTTAGTTTTAATAATAAATAATAATAAATCGTTTATTATCAGACAACATAAGTCCATACAATCAAATATTTAAGCTCAAGCTTTAACAAAACAAACGACGTTTCTTCATAGCTGCTACTACCTATATTAACCAGGTATAATTTTTTTTTTTTAAATGAACTAAATAATTTTAAGAGGTCTCATGTAAATTATACTTAATGAATCTATTTTTTTAATGGAAATTGAGCAAAGAATGAACATTACAACATTCTATCAATTACATCCGATACTTTATCGTTATTCTGTCCCAGATAACGGCTATCAACGCCACTCACAATAAATCGATAGGAAATTACTTTGACATTTCCACTG
This sequence comes from Acleris emargana, assembly GCA_927399475.2. Lineage (NCBI taxonomy): Eukaryota > Metazoa > Arthropoda > Insecta > Lepidoptera > Tortricidae > Acleris > Acleris emargana. The sequence continues at coordinate 14,163,735 of OV656853.1, read as the reverse complement.
CAACTAATCGACTTTTCTCTTCACTAAACTCCTATGTCACCTAAACATGTTCCTTTAAAACCAACCTTAACGATAAAACTATAAGGTGTAAATTTAAAGTGAACGTATTGGTAACTAGTGAGGTTTACAAAGATACTGACCGAAATGTCACGCCTACTTTGCGACACGGACATTCTCGGAATAGTTCAATGTTGTATATAATTAAGGTTTTTCAATAAAGGTGCGGCTTTTTTCAATGTAAAGGGCTTTAGAATATTCACTCTACTTATCTTATCTAATACCAGTCAAATACAAATCAAAGACCATGCAGTGTTTGCGTTGTTGTGTGGCGGTTTGGGGATAAGACAGCCGGTGAAATGTCTAGCATAGAGGCATTCCATTAGTCCTCAGGGTTGGCATTGCATTTCCAGTCATGTGAATGCGAATGTCTATGGGTCACAGTTTCCACTTTTTAACATCAGGTGGCCTGTGTGCTCGTTTGCCTTTCTATGCCACAAAAAAAAAGAACAAGACAAATGTCAATTACTTATTACAAGCCACAGAGCAATATTTTTTTTAAGAATACTGAACTCATTTAATAAATTTATTTGAAATTTGGATATGTCAGTGTTTATTTTTTCATGAGTATGGTTGAAAAGAGCGCTTTTTCAAACTAACTAAACATATTTTATTATTGTAAAAAAGGGCTTCACGAAAACCACTATTTTATTAAAGGAGAATGGACCCCCGGCCTAGGAACCAATAGTATAGGTGATATCTTATCGGATTGATATTTTTGTATGGCGGAAAATTGTCACAAAAAAACATGTGGTCATGGTTGTACCTACTCCCCACTCTCTTTATGCAATAAGTTTTTATATTGTAAAAGAGTTAGAACTAAAGGTAAGCTATCCTGTGATATGACACTTTTCGTAATTAGTTGATGGTAAATGAAAAATTAATGAAGGTTCTTGAGTGGCTTCCGCGGACCGGGAGACGAGCTGTAGGTAGGCCTCCAACAAGAGGGAATGGCGACCTTGTAAAGATCGCGGGAAATCGGCGGATGCGAAAAGCACAAGATCCGTCTGAGTGAAGAGCCTTGGGGGAGGCCTATGTCCAGCAGTGGACGTCTTTCGGCTGACATGATGATGATGACTAAATGAAAAATAATAAATCATTCTAAATATGCACTAGCAACCCGCATTTCCCCTCACTAAGTACGATATATCTTTGGAATTCACGTCTTATTAACACGAGATTAAGCTCCATTTTGGATTTGAAGATTACCTAACTCGTTAGTTTACCTATTATTTGTATATCCTTAGGTAACACTCTTAATAAAACAATTTAATGGCGCGCTACCATGACCCGTCTCTCAATGACACCTCACGAAATCGAGACAAAAGAACAAAAGAACGACCCCATTCGTTTCACAACCATTTCATATTCACGCCGAGTACCCAGCGTAATGACTTGGACAGTCAGCCTCTTCTAATACAGTCCAGCCAAATTGCTTCTGACAACTTCAAAAAAATCAACTCTAGAACAATACAGAGTTGATGTAGAAAAATGTGAGACGCCACGCCTCCTCCTGCTGAATAAAACGGGGACAATTTTCTTGATGTTTTGAATGAGATTAAGGTCACGTCCAAGATAGCAAATAAAACAACAATGTTTTTGGAAAAAAGTCTCTATCCAGTTTTTGTTAAAATATTTGAATGCTGCATATGGAACAAGAGGCAAGATGTAGGTAGATGTGATAGATGTATTGTTTTTTTTTTTATGCTTCTGAAAGGAAAATTTGCGACATTTATTAAAAAAACCGGTCAAGTGCAAGTTGGACTCGCGCACCGAGGGTTCCAGTATTAAGATAAGAGAGGGGGGGGGGGGGGGGGAGAAAGGTAATATTTTGTACATTTTTGGCTATAAATGAAAAAGTACATCACAGAAAATTTTAAAGAAAATGTTTTGAAATGTGCAGATTAAGCCCTTTCATAGGACATCCCATTTGGTATAAACAAACTACTTTCATTTTTCAACCCACACCATTCTTGTCCCCTTTTTATTTATTGATAAAATTGATTTCGTATTTTTTAAATAAAAAACAGATGCGGGCAAGCAAGTTGTACAACAATGCCGAATTTCAAGTTGATTGCATTTGTAGTTGCTGTGAAAACCTACTGTGACATACAGACAGACAACGAAGTCTAAGGGTTTTTTTTTTTACCATTTTGGTACGGAGCCCTAAAAAATGTCTCTATTTCGAACTGAATTTTTACATACATATTGCAACCTGACAGACTAGTATTAAATGAAAAGGCGTTACATATTCAGCCGTGTCACCCTTTCTGCAAAAGAGAGAGAGAGCTTAGATTTTGTCTTCATTTCCGTGTTATTTCAGTCAATTTATCTCGGTATCCAAGTTTCTGGACACACCGCTGTTCGGATCATATCCTGGATCTGTAAAAAAAATGCAATGTAAAATTTTTCGCATGGCAAGAATTATGTACAATTTCAAAAATTACGAAAGAAGTTACTTGGATAAAAATAGTCGTATTAAGTATCCAAATTAAGATTGGACATTTCAAACGTTTTTTGTTATATCGTACCATCAATATTTTTAAACACATACTCATTCTTTAATTATATCTAGGATAGAGACCTACACCTACCCTGGACATGAAATTATGTAAATCAACACAAAATTATCGTCACATCTACATACAAAAAAAACTACCACATAACCTCTTTTATCTAATCGACGAGAACGCTCTAATATTTCGTCTACAGAGTCACGTTTCGTCATACGCTGTAATGATACGAATTATAATAATTGAGGCAGAGGAGGGCGGGGCCAAATGACAATCACGCGGCGACCTAATGAACGGGTGCGCGCGCGTCTCGCAGGTGCTAGGAGGGGAGTCAATAGATCCGTAATTTGACATTTCGATAAAATTTGAAAAAATACCGTTAGGGAAACAAAATGTGAATAATAGTCATATAAGTATTCGGCGATGTAAATCATTCAACTAAATTCTAGATATTTCTTGACGCAAATGCTGAAAAAGTTGGGTAATTTTTCTTTCAAGGTAATCTTGGTTTCCTCTTACAGACACGCTGGACGGATAGCCCGATTTTTGACATTTAAAATTGTGATGAAAACACAAATGGAGTGTGCTTAGGTCCGTTAGGTCTTAGCATTGCGAGTGTAAGTGGGTTTAATTTAAAATAATGGCGGATATTATTGCATAGGTATTTAACACATGCAGTCGGAGTAGGTATTTAAACTTAATTTTGTTAAAACTTTTGTTTGCAAACTGAGACATAAAAAAAGTTGTCATTTGTTTAAAATGCGCACGGAGGTAAAAAAAACACAATCCCCATTTACCCTCATAAAGTTAACCCCACCGTCCAGTTTGTATCGTTTTTTGGTTTCGTAAATAGAACATCAAGTATTTTTTTGCGAAAACCTTTGAACTTATAAATTGGCTGTTCTATGAAATCAGCAGACCAACGCTCACTAACAAGCCTTATAGGTGGTATAGGGACACTTCATCAGGGTTGCAAGAGTTTATGGATCTCAAATCCCACTTACCATCCGCCACCATTTCCCTTCTCTATGCTAAGAAAAAATTACAAAAATAAACAATTGATGTTCATAGACCTGACATCGTTACATCTATCGACTCAGCCCATCACTAGCCGAAGCCCACACATTGTCGTACGCCGAGTCATGCGCTTATTACTCTAAGTGTCGCGTCCCTGCACTGCTATGTCATTATCCGGTACATATGTACTTTTTATGTCCACTGAATTTCCGGTTCATTATTTTTTTGTTAGCTATGAGGTGCGTTAGTTATTTGGGCTATAACAACTTGAAACTGTAATAGTTGTTTTGTAACAATATTGTTTGTGTCCATTAATATTAAACGTTAAAATGTAATTCATAGAGCTAGACAAAAATCTGTATGTTATCGACAAAACGCTTACCAGTTTTATGGTATGGAGCCCGGTCGATGAAAAGGCAATCCTGACACCTGTCATTCCAGTTCAAATTATAACCTCAAACCCAAGAGTAGGCGACTTGTTATCGGTCGGGCTCTATTAATTTTAAAATTACTGATACAATAATAGCAGTAAAAAATTAAAGTCAATGTTGATTCTGGACAAAAGTTTTTGTTTTTGACTACTACTAACTAAAAGCATTATTTTTTGTATGACTTTTCGTAGCAATCTATCATCATTAGATATTCAGAAAAGCAATGCGAGTAGAGTCCGCTATTATATTTAAAAAAATACTATGCAACTTGCCCCGATGTTGCCTAAACCCTAAGTCATTGCATCATTGCTTTATCATTATGCTGTGATAATGATGATGAGGAGAAACTCTTCACTGGATACTCCTTATTTTTCATTTACGTGTAGATGGGGCTAAAACTCTTGGGCCTTGCGTTACAAAACCTGTATAGAGCTCAAAAAAATGCAATTATTTCTGTACTTGGCCAGTTCTCTACCGTGTGCACTGTTAGATTACCAATGACTCTTTCATACAATTCAACAAATATACAATCTTAGGTTATCTGGGATCACATCACACTTCCTACCATTGCTGTCTTGATTGCATAGTTACGGCTAGACTTAAAGGCTGAAAAAACGCTTGGCGAAATTGAATATACATACTTAAATTACAATTGGTATGTGACCAATTTTATTTATTTTTCATTAGGAGTATTCAATTAACGTAGGTACTTAGTCAGTAAGTTAGATGAAGTTAACGTTAAGGTCATAATAATAACTATTCAACAATTATTTATTATTATACATAGATTGCCAAAAAAGTAATCGAATAAAAAAAATGGCTGTAAATTCATGAAAATATGTATGACTACTGTTCACGATTGGACGAGCCACAGAACTGACTGATTAAACAGAAATTTAGATTTGCACCCTAGCTTCCGACCGCGACTTTGATCGGTTTTTTTACCCGACTACCGAAGGAGGAGGGTAGGTATTGTGTTTATCAGCCTTTATATATGTATGTTTGTTCCTATGTGGCGCTTTCCAAACTAAACGCGTGGACCGATTGTAGTAATTCTTATGCCAATCGATTTGTCCTTATCTTGTGAATGTTATTAACGATATGACAGTAATAAAAGTTCAATATGGCGGCAACCAAACGCAAATTTATAAAAAAGAAAAAAAAAGTCAACGAATTATGACAAAAATGGGGTACTTATCGTTCGGTAGGTTTTAAAATCATCCTTAGGTTTCTTTCAACATTTTTAATTTTGAATTATCATTTATAACGATTTAAAGTTGGTTAGCAACAGTCAGGTTTTTAAAGCTTGCTTTCGTTACGTTATTTGGGATATAAATGGTAGGTAGTTTTATTCATCTTTACTATCTATCTCTATTCCAAATTTCATCCAAATTCGTCTCACCGTTTTAGAGTGAAGGAGCGACAGATATACTTACTCACAACAAGCAATATTTGCATCGAAATTATTAGTGTGATCAGTAACATTAGTAAGATTCTCTGCTCAGCACGGTTAGCTCAAGTTGCCCGCGACTTGTTTGTTGCTCGGATCTCCCTTATTATCTAGTAAGGAAAAATAGAGACGCACTGAGCGAGAAAACACAACTGGTGCTACCCGTGCAGGGGACCGATTTTTGACTTTCGAACGCCCGAAAGTTTCACTCGAAAGTGACAAAAAATAATAAAATTGTATTTTTGACATGCGAGCGATAGAAAATATGAACACAAGTGGTCCGTGGCATTCGTTTTCAATTCTATCAATAGAAAGTATAAACATGCACAGACGAGAAAGCGTCTCATTTTTCCTACATTTATAAACAGTCAAGAATTTGTAAAATAAGCGTAAAAAATCTTATGGGCACTGAAGTATTAAATTACTTGTTATGATTTTCATTTTGTTAGCTTCACACATTTATTCGCAATTAAAATATGAATATTAAAAACCGGTAAAACATCGACGTTCTGCGTATAATGAAACAAGTTCCAATTTAACAATACTATTCGATTCGAGTGAATATCTCAAAAATATGGAATTTGAGACCATTCGAAAATAAATCGTGAAAGATTTTAGCATTCGAATATTTTGTACCGCTCGGTTTTGAAATCGAGCGCTCGAAAGTCAAAAATCGGTCCCCGGGGATGTTTTATTTTACCAGTCGCTTCGCTTCTGTCCAATCTAAGCTACGGCAAGGTGATACTCTCCCAAGCCCACAATGATGGGAACGCAGTAAAAACGCAGTTACAATTATTTGCCTCAATCGCAAGTTCACGGATAGACCGACAAATTATAGGCTACGTGTGATAAGAAACAGTGTAATAGGGGTCTGGAACAAATGGCTCAAAATTAACTGGAATTTTATGTGTTAGTTACAATCGCGGATGTAATTTGAATAGGGAATATTTTTGTCTTCTTTACATTTCAATTCAATTTTCACTTTTCGGGTGTTATCTGATACAAGACTTTTGGAGTTTCTTGCGGCTTCTTGTTTCTTCTTCTCTCGGTCTTGTCCGAAGCGCTAGTAGAAAAGACCCCTTATGTGGCCAATTTACTGAATAAATATTTTGAATTTTGAAAAAGAGGAATTCTTGTGCAAACTAGAGAATGGCAAAAATGCAAGTCTTATCAATTTACAAGAGCCTGATGAAGTAGTCCCAAAAGTTCACCAACTACAATTTTCGGTACTTCTTTCATTTATTAAATTAGATTTCGAAATTACGAAACCTAAATTTGTTAAAATTATTTCAGAAAACTTGACTCATTATGTAAAATATTGAAACAAGAATTCATTACTTTTTCCTTTTGTTTTGCTAACAGACAAAGGCGAATTGGTCTGTTGTGCAAGGAGATATGAGAAATAGATTTTAATATTTATTATTTTGTTCTCAGATCTTACGCTCTTCGTAGGATCAGAGATGCCTTTAAGGAGAACAAAACAGCAGATACTAAAGAAGTACCAATCGGGTTAGGAAAACATTTCTTCCATCAGGCGTCAAGTAAGTCTGTCCATGTTCTCACTGGAAGCCAGTTAGTATCTAATTAAGTAGCTTCAATAAAAGCTGATTTATGTAAGAAACAGTTGAGACAAATCATTTTTGCCAACAAAGCTTTCTTCCCTATCTCTTTCTAGCAAAACCGAATTTAATATGGAGTTTATATGGCCGACCTGTTACATGACGTCATGTCTAATCGCTTTCTTATTAGCAGTTTAAAATGCTTGTATCATCCGTGTTGCTTGGGCGATCTTAATTTTAATTTCACTTTTGGTGATCTTTTTTACGGTATTTTTATATTTTGTTGATAAAATGAGATTTAAAAATCCATGCATATTTTTTTTTTTATATCATAGGAAGGCAAACGAGCACACAGGCCACCTGATGGTAAGTGGAAACTGTGACCCATAGACATTCGCATTCACAAGACCGCAATCCTAAGACTGCAAATGCGTTGCCAACCCTGAGGCCGAAGATGGAATGCCTCTATGCTAGTCATTTCACCGGCTGTCTTATCCCCAAACCGGAACACAACAATGCGAACACTGCTGCTTGGCGGTAGGTTAATGGATAAGATGGTGGTACCAACCCGGACGGACCCTGCACAAGGTCCTCCCACCTCCCTATTATGAATAAAGTAATGATTTTAAAAATAAAAGTGTAATTAAGTTTAGTGTAGGTAGGTACTTTATGGGAAGTTTGTTTGGATCGTAGCAAGAGGAAGGAAGTGGTCTCTGCCTACCCCTACAGGAAAGAGGCGCGATTGTATGTATGTATGTAGGTTCAAAGTACGCTTCAGACTATTGGAACTAGACAACGATTAAAAGCATCGGAAATTGACGTATGTATGTAGGTACATGAAGAGGTTGCATTGAAGAATGTAGAGGAAGCGAACGAGGTATGTTTGGACCGGTGCGCCAGGCGTGCCAAATAGGCTCTGTTTACAAATTCGGAGACAGGCGTAAAGGTATGTATGTGTAAACAAATATTAATATTATCTACTTGTATGGAGGATTAAGTATTGAAGAAAATACCTTAAGGCCGTATCAATAGAATCATCTTGGCTTATATACCTAGATTTGCTAGATTTTTTTCACAAAATAATTCTTTCATAGTAGCGAATTTTTACATTGCGATCTTTCATAATTGTAAATTTAATTATTCGTCTTTCTTCATGTATCCATTTTTATAAAGCGTTTTATGTTCTCGTTCATTTTCTTCGCATATTTTGCCAATAGATTATTTTATTTGTTGCATTGTCTCCCATTCAAGAATCTAATTTGACAGAGTCGATGGAGCTGGACCATTTCTGGGTTGTTTTGACCCTCCGAGCCTGATATAAAACGAACCTAACCTCACCTACCTACGTATTACGATGTAATTACTATTGTGAAAATTTGCTTAGGAAAATATTGAATAGAATCACGATCTTTAAATAACGCTATATAAAAAAGGCTACATTTTATTTAGATGAGATTATGAAAATTAAGGATCTTGAAAGAACGAGATGTGAAAATTTGCTGTTATGAAAAAAAACTTTTGTGAAAATAATCTAACAAACCCAAAAGTCACTTTAAAGCCATAGAAAACTGTCATTTTGAGACTAGTATTAAAGTTGAGTTCAGTTTATTAATACGGCCCTTGGGCACCAACTACTCGTATTAGCACTCATCACATAATTATTTGCCATCACCAGGGACTGCTATCTTCGTAAGATCTTCATTATGATGGGCCAAGTTTCATTTATATTATGTCCTTTTTAGTGCCCGAGTTCTTTGGCACTGCATCCGGTCCCGAGAAAACGTTTTTTTATGGTCAATGATGCACTTATTTCGCCATGCATTTAACAAGAAAAAATCGCCATTAAAAATCAAATATTTAAGTATGTTCTTTAATTTGGAAGCGGTGTATATTTACAAATGGGTTTCAAATCTTAAACAGCTACCCCTTTCGCATTAAAACTTGTTGTTGTCTTTTTTTTATTATCCTGTTTAAGCAATGTTTTCCTCTTTTTTAGAAAAAATATCATCATCTTACCCTTATCCCAATAATTTGGGATCGGCGCAGCACATCTCTCTCTTCTAAACGTTCATAACGACGCTCTCACTCTCTCTCTTCTCACATTCCATTCATTTTCCCCTTCCACTATAGCTCTCCATATTCATACTAAAAATTCCTCCGCATAACATGCCCATACCATGAAAATATATTATCTTCCATTTTCCATCATTATATAATAATTTAAAGCACTGAAAGCGTAAACAGGAAGCCAAAGGTATGTCTCGTTACCCCTAGTACTCATTAAAAACCAGTAAGTTATTGAAATACAAGCAAAACCACCAAGATTGATGTTCATTGCCAACCAAGCAGAATTACTCTAAAGTTCTAAACCCAGGACAGAACTCTCCTTCAAACGTTAGATTTACATCCACCCCGTTAAAGCAATCGTCCAATTAAAAAAGTTCAAGACAAACGTCAACAAAATTTATGTTCCTCAGAAACACCTTATAATTATCGACGAGAATCGAACCCGGGTTATGGCGGGTAATTGTGAGCCGCACCGAGTAAGTATGGGCCACTCATAATATTATTTTATGTGGTTCTTAAATATTAATGATTGTCATTCGGACGACATCGCCGCGTCGTAATAATGCTCGTAATTCGCTTGTTTTTGTACCAAGAACGAGGCGAGTTAACGAGAAGGGGTTTGACAGATGAGGTGCGGGGCGTGAGCGGTGCGGACACGGCGGGACGGCTGCGACGCGTTTGTTTTCCTGAGTCTGTGCAAGTTATTTGTACAAAACTATAGTCATGAATCATGAAACATAATTACATACATACCTTCACGCCTTCATTCCCAGAGTGGGGTAGGCAGAGCTACAAAATTACCAACAACTCTAAAAATTTGAAACAAATCATGAAACATATACACTAAAAAAATAAGTTTCTTTATATCATGTTCAAATGATGTTAGTTAAATACAGAAGAATGTTGTTACTATACGACCTTTGATTGTATCTATAACATAAAACTTACTTACTTATTAAAGCATAAGAATAAAGGCGGGTTTTTATATGCCCTTTATTCGTAGAAAATGGATCGAAATCAAATGACGAAAAAATCGCGTAAACTACGCTACCAAAACGCAGCGACTCCGTTTCCAGTTTGTGATTCGTCGAGCGAAAGGGGTGATACAAACAGTCGAAAAGAAGTTGTAATTAATTAACACAACTGTGGACGGATGTTGTGACATTTAAAACTGTGAAATTGTCCAACAATTGCCTTTTTTGTGGTTATTGCGCGCGATCAAATGAATTTATTTTCGAAACGTTTGTATTGCGATGTTTACCGATATTTAAAGAAGGAATGTGCAACACCACAAATAACTGTCACGTTTTTTATATTGACATAAATACCGCAAATACTTCTGGTCACATTTACAACGGGTCAGTTTTCAATTTACGAGTCTTGTTTAGACTGGCTAAAAAAAAAGAGTTATCTATCGTTCACTGTTCGTCTTGCGGGTCTAGTATGTTTGCGTTTATTGCGTGACAAAATGTATATAAAGCATCCGTCACCCTCGCACTTATATACGTGTCAGAAAGTGACGGGTGTTTTATCCACATTTTGAAAGAGAGAAAGAAAATCATTGATTCGTGACATGCATAACACAGAACAGATCAATAAATACAAGAAGACAGTAGCCACGAAATGGTCCCAACTCAGCGTAATGCTGGCATTAAAGTCAGCGCTGGTCTTCCGATGGAACCATTACCTAGGTGAAACGACGGAATGTTACACACACATAATTATTTGAACACAAAACATAAGTAATAGACGAGAAAAAAAAATTGTCACGCAATAAATGCAGCCATACTTGCCCCTTGACGACGTCGAGGAGGGCTACATAAAATATTGAAGATAGCTAAGCGTTGAAGATAACTAACCCTTAGATTAACAATAAAAAAAATCTTCGATAAACTAATCTGACATAACAATTATGGTCCGTGTGTGTACTTCAAAAGAAGTCAAACCGATTAGCCTGCAGGAAGTAACCAATAAACATTCATAAAATAAACTCATAGATATACCTACAACTTTCTTGAGGTCAGGTAGTAGACGTACAGGAGCTCTATTGTTCTCGGTAAAACCATATTGTTTTAGACATGTTATCGTATTGTCAACGTTTTGTTAGCTCTTATTTCCATCCATCCAATCATCCTGTATCCACTGACTTAGTATGTGAGCCAACCAAGAGGGATTTTTTCTTAGTTAACAAGAAATGAATACAATAGTTATGTACTCACTAGTTATATCAACCAAAGCAGATAGTAATACCAAACATCTTAGTTTATCTATCTAATGTATTGTCAGGCTCGTATGGAATTAAACGCTTAAGCACAAAGCACAATCACAATCTTGGTAGAAGCGACGAAATATTTTTTTCAGCGCGCGTCCATTGTCTCCGCGCCGTTTTATGAAGGTCGTACATCCATCGAGCAGGTGGTCTTCCCACGGATCTTTTTGAATTACGCGGCCATAATTCATTAACTAACTTCGTTCATCTGGCAATATTTTGCCCTTATATACTCACTATGTACTTTAGCTCTTCTTAGGGTTCCATAGTCAAACTAGGAACCCTTACCTATAGTTTCGCCATGTCCGTCTTAGTGCTAGAAAGCTGTAATTTGGCATGAATATACATATTAGTCACGCCAACAAAGAAATAAAATAAAATATTGTATTTTTTTTATAATATGGTGGGTATGTATTAGGGTGGTCCAAAAAAAAAAATTTACAAAGTTGGTCTTCCACAAGCTTCTTCTTGTTCCTTAGGGTCCCAGGAACACTCGAGCCCATTTTCAGCTAAAATAAGTAATATTTAGAGGTCGCGACGATTTGCTACTTCTGTAAAAGGGACAATACTAGGAAAAAAATGCAACTTGGCTTATATATATTTATTATTGAAGTAAGTAATGTAGTTTTTTTATATTTACTTAAGTAACTAACATAAATCGTATTAAAATGTAACGAAATTATACCCAGTACATATATTTTCAATCACTATCTTCGAAAGACATTGACATAACATTGGATTTTGAAGCCACAGGAAACTTTTTTCTGTGAAGATCAACCACACGCAAGAGATATTGTTTCTGCTGTTCATCTTTTGTGATAGAAGAATTGAATTGCGTAATTAATGCTATCCCACGCTCTGCACAGTCATTTACGACCTTTATTTGTCTAGCTTTCTCCGCCATTTGGGTGTAAATTTCATCAGTGGCCCATTGTGAAGGATCTTTTTCCAAAAAACCTACTGATTTCTCGCGTCCCTCAAAAATTAATAAATCAAACAAGGTCGCACTCCGCTGTGTAAAAAAAGACTGTAAAGGCTGTTCTGGGTCAAAAGTTTTGCTATCTAGTCTTTTCAAAGCCTTTCGTCTAGGTGGTTTTTGCATATTTTTAACCATTTCTCTTTTGGACTCAATACTTACCCTGGGATCAAATAGAGAAAGTCCTATTAGATATTCCGAAAAATACCACAAATGGCGAAGAAAGGCTTTCATCGCAGTATCACTAATCTTGCGATTTGGGTAATCTTTGATTAGTGCTAGAAGTGTTGCGTCATTCAAAGGAGCTCTTTCTGCCATTGGAGCCTCATTCCAAAATCGGCCATAAACGAGACTTACAAATAAGCACAATTCTGTTATGGATCGTTTTTCCGCTGCAGTGAGAGTGAATTGACCGTGAAAAAGATATATTTTCAGGCAATAGATTGCTTTGGCCATCCACCGAGCTTGATGAAGGGCACCAGGAGCACGAAACTTAATTTCAGCGGTGCTGTCTGTCACTCCAAGGAAAATGCGACTAAGATTCAGCAGCTCAAGGTAGTCGTCTCTTGGCTGCTGAATTTCGACTGCATTGTTGTAGTATGCCTTCATGTCTTGGCGTAGCGTACGGAGATATGGGGTATCAAACAAATCGTTGTCGGCAGTGATAAAAATCTGTTGATTTATTTCTGCCCATTTGTTTTGAAAACGTTTAAAAAGTTTAATGTCAGGTCCGCTGCTTGCTACAAATAATGATTTAAAAACGTCTGAGAGTATGACTTCAAAAATATGGTGCCTACAAGCAATCCAAATAAAGTCTTTCTCTAGAGACTTTTCAATCAAAGTACAGGCTCCCAAATTCAACCCTGTGTTAGACGCAGTCGTGTCAAAACATAAACCATTCACGTAACTCTTTAATTTCCAGTCATCAAGAACTTTCAAGCAAGCGTCAGCTTGTTCTTGCCCGGTACTTCTTTTGGCTTTAGGTACTTCTAGTAGTTTTTCAATGCCACCGCCAGTGACAAGCACAGCTACTCGATCCACTTTCTCAACACCACCAACAATATTAGGCAATAATTTACTATCCCAGTGCAAAACAAGAGGATATTGTGGGGAAAATAATGACTTATCTGATTCTGTGACGTGTTTACGCGTTTCGTTTCTTCTCCGGCGTATTGTGCTGCGTGATAGAGAGATATCTGCCACTTGAGAGCCTAATGCCTGTGCCACTGTACCGATCACAAACATAGCTTTCCGATCAGATATGTTAACTCGGTCAAGAGTTGTCAGTACCTTTTCAGTGAGTAATTTAGATGTTTTTTTAGGCTTCTCCTCGTTTGTAACTTTTGACGTTGAGGGACCGACAAACTCTTCACTTGAAGAAGATTCATAGCTACACGAACCTGAATTATCAGATGGTAACAAAGCCGCTTTACTAGCTACTTGTTCTGTTTGCATTCGCAGTTTTCTGTTTTCAGCTTTTCTTTCTCGCTGCCGTTTTCGGGATTCCTGCTCACTAATCAACTTGTCCACGCCAGCCATACTGCAACTAAATGTATCTTCTCTTTGCATCTTAAGGAAATTTTTATCCTCTTCATTTTTCATTACATTCAATGCATTCCTAGCAGCTACATCAAACAAATCGAGAAGATCTGATTTAAATATCGCCTGATTCATGCGACATTTCGCGATGTTTTTGGTCCGACTCTTTTTTAAGGCAATATATTTATCTAACAGTTTGGTTAGTTTTCGTTCGACTGCGTCTACTCTTTGAGTAGGTATCCTGGCTCTGTCCCAAATCTCTAATATTGATTTAGCGGTTACGTTGACACTTTGTTTCACATTTTTATTTTGTTCTATGTGATGAAAGTAATATTTTCGCAGTACATCACCGTTTGAAGGAAGCCTTGCATAAGAAAAAAATTCTATAGGTTTTCCAAGTATCCAAACTGCAGCAGATGTCCTAGTACACATAGAAACACTGGTAGAAGACATAGTTTAGGTACTCATAACACAACACACTTAACAGTACTCAATCATTCGCGAAAAACAATATATTAACTGCAATCAGTTCTATTGGCATACGAGAATACAACTACCCACTGAGACGACGACTACATTAACTAACCTACCCTCCAAATCATAAAAGCGGTGCGTTACGAGTTAGTGATAGGTAAATGTGTCAAATTTTATTATAAACTGACAACGTTGTATGATTACAACAAATAAATAAAGACCGTTTTGAGGCCTACGAGTATTTGGTAATTTTGTTATTTATTTCAATCATTTAATTTGTCGCGACCTCTAAACATGCTTGGAATTGGCTGATTTTTGGTACAGACATTATTTACAGTTATACAAACAAAAAGAGTGTTGTGGAGAAGGTAAAAATCTTTTTTTTTTTTTTCCATACATATGTGGACCACACTAGTATGTATTTCTTTTTCTCGTCTACCCCATAATTTGGGGTGTCGTTAGATAGGTCTTTCAAAAATATTGCGGGTTTATTCAAACCATATTTCGATTAAGGTATTCGTTTATGAAATATTACCTAAGCTTTAAAGCGCTAATTTTTGTTAAAGTCAAGTGTCCCCCCCGGGATCCCCTTGAAATATCGACAAACATTTCATCGAATGTGTCATTTCACGGAATTTCATTTCATCGAAAACGATTATCTGCTGAAACCTTATAGTTTTCAGGTTATCTTATACATTCGTTACGTAGGTTGGTTAGGTTAGACTTGTGCCTACAATAAAACTAAAGCTCCTGCACGCGGAAATGCCTGTCATTTCATGAAAATTTGGCGAAGTGAATCGTTCTATGACATGAGTTTCGATATTTCAATGGTAAACCGTCCCCTTCCCCGCTACCAGTGGCGTGCCTAGGGTTTCAGAATAGGGCAAGCCGAGAGATATGTTTTGTAGTTTTTACGGTTATTATGGATAAATTTATCTTGTTACCACATTACTGATCAATCTTCACTTCACTCTGCAGTTGTAGGTATAGGCATTTGCTTACGTGGACGAGCTCACCAAAGCACCCTGAAGGCATGTTACCACTAGATATAATTTTACAGACATATCAGCAATTGCATACTTTCGGTGGCCTTGAAAAAAGCCGCTTGGTTTGTATGAGAGAATAAAATAAAGGTTCAACTTCTTATTTTAACTTTGCTTGCCTAGGGAGAAAGCAATAAGTACTTACTTTTATTTCAATTACCTATCTAAAAATTACATACATATTACACAACATAGTTAAATTAAATTATTATTTGTATACATCGAATGTGTTTTTCTAAAACGCCATCGTACCTATTTTGAAAGTAGCGACACAAGCTCTAAAAAATTACCCTTATTCAATGAAGTTTTAGACTCATCGTGACCTCTGAAGGGAAGTTCTTGTTGTGCTAAATGACAAACAACATCGACTAATCTTTGAAAAACGCTACTATTGTTATCAACACGCATGTTGTTTTGTAATTTCCTTTGATAATTGGCGCGATAAAGATGTCTCAATTCGCTGTTTACCAAAATCACTAAAAGAAATTACCGCGTTCATGTGTTTTCGAGAATTCATGTGTCTTTTAATGGCGCCAGCTAAATTATTTAAATCGTCATAACCAGACCAGATGTATTCCACACGTTTTTGTCGTTAGAAAAGAAAATACAACACCAGCAATGTAACTTATTAGAGTGCGAACAACCAACAATCCAATGAGTTTTGTACACTGACCTGTTAAACTGTCTTTTGTGCGATTTACTACTCTGAGAAATACACAAGTCAGGCGTAGGTTTTGCCGAAGAAATAAGTACCTTTTTCTCTGCAAAGTCCAAACATTTTACCTTTCCGTCGACAAGCAAAGTTTGTGCACACTTTAAAATATCACAGTCACACAGGACTTCCTCCATTGTCAATCTAATTGAATCACAACTCACAACACCACAAAAAAAAACTTATTATTGCACTGACCGCGCCGCGCCGCTCAACGCCTAAACAAACTATTCAACACGTGAATAAAAGCATTTGTCAACAAATAGCAATTAAGTGAAGTTGGCCGCTAACGCGGCTCAACGCGCGCTCCGCGCCTGCGCGAAGCGAATTTCGCATTTACTATGGACTCGTGTACAACTTCATACGCAATCAGGGCTTTTTACTCTCATACTATTTGCCATATTAATACACGACCAGTCGTGTTTGGGCATATGCCGTTTCGGTGGGTAAGACAGAGAATATGAAAGCCCGATTGCAAGCCAATACGTGCGAGCGAGATACGAGCTAGCCGCGTCATGAATAGTTCGACTGGTTGCCGCACAGCGCTGAGCGCTGTGCTGCGTAGGTGGCGGCCGGCGGTGCGCGGTAAAATTTGGTAGGTACCTACTACTGTTGCATGTAATTTGATTTGAAGAATTTAGTGAGAGCGCGCGGCGCGCGAAGGTGAAATACCTATCTAATACATTACGTGCATTTAATGAATAGTTATTTTTGTAAGGCAAGGCAAGCCCGGCTTTTGGGCTTATATGGCAGTACCGCCACTGCCCGCTACAGCCAAAACTACAAATAGGTACTAAAAATCAGAATTTCAGATATCTGAAATGAAAGCACATAAAATGAATTTAATAGGAAAACTATCATTAACTAGGTACTAAGTAGACTTCAGTGGTTCTGGAGTTACAAACGATTTAAATGTTTTTACCTATTTGCGGTGTTGGTAAGCTGACCGCGAGCTATGTCGATGTATGGGGATAACAGTTTTCCAACGGCAAAGTTAAGTTTGTCGCGAGGTCTTATTTATTTGTACTTGTTTGTTGGCTTCGGAAACCTACATTGAGCATGGTCCGACATGGTCTTGCCCTGTTTTTAGTTACCTACTGCTATGAGCTGTGGGTAGGCCTCCAACAAGATGGAGTGACGACCTTGTAAGGATCGCCGGGAAAGCGGTGAATGCGAAAAGCACAAGACTGGTCTGAGTGGAGAGCCTTGAGGGAAGCATATGTCCAGCAGTGGACGTCTTTCAGCTGATGATGATGATGACTGCAATGATGGCAGAGTTAAAAACAAAACGATATCATGTCAAAAGGAATAAGTATGCTTTTACCGAGAATAATAGAACCCCTGTGCGATAACTTCGAATCGAATAGACTTGTTATCGAGCTCTCCAAATAGACGCGTCATCAGAATAGCCCCCGAACTCGTCAAACTTTTGTAATTGAATCGGGAACTACAGCGACAGCAGCCTCCGTTCTGCAGACACAAGAACAGACAGAAGTGTTCTTAGTTACGTTTTAAGTGTTACTGTTAAAGAACATGGCTAAAGTATTTATGTGTGTATACTATTTATTTATATTTTTATACTAATGCGCTGTTAAACATCTTAGCATAATGTGCAAATTGTGGTTACAGAGTTATCAACAAGTTTTTGCAGTTGTTGGTAATTCTGTAGCTCTGCCTACCCCACTCTGGGAATGAAGGCGTGAAGGTATGTATGTATGTACTATTTATTTTACAAGAATTAAAAAGAAACACTGGCATCATAAAAAAAAACAAATACAAACATGAACCCTACCCATAGGGTGATGGAATCAGTAATGATCAATAATAGACACTTGATTCTTATGGTACAGAAGATAAGGGTTATTAATTTATATTGAGATAACCAATTTATAACCTTATGATCTTTGAATTAAGAGTTAAGTGTCCATTCAGTTAAAAGTGTCCAACATTGGTGCCGTCACCCTAGCTTGTATCTCTGACGGTTATTTGGGGTGAAAAACGTTGTCCGCGCTTTCCTTCCTCGTTAGACAGTCCGATTAACGCTTAGACAGACGCCTCGTCCAATCCCCGCCATACTTAGTCACGTCACGTCCAGAAGCCCTAGATGCTTAACGTTAACGTAAACATTTTTCGAAAACTGTCAAAGTGTATGGAATAGACGGAAGACATAAGTGCTTGACACGACCGTCCGGCAGCTTACATCAAACCATCAAAGGGATCCTAATTATTTAACTATAATTAGTGAGATGGTTTAACGTCCCTCCTTCAGTTAGGATGCTACGCCTTAAAAATGGCCAACACGAGTTGGTCGTGGTATTTTTATTTAGAATTTACGTATTTTAGGTTTAATAATTAAACATAATGTGGTTACAGAATTATCAACAAGTGTTTAGTTGTAGGTAATTCTGTAGCTCTGCCTACCCCTCTCTGGGAACGAAGGCGTGAGTTTATGTATGTATGTATGTATGTAATAATTAAAAATATACGCACATCTTCAAACGATAATATTATTTATCAAAACGGATCTTACTAAATAATATCGATACGTGAAGTTTTACCATTGCAATATGAATATTTCTACCACAAAATTGCTTTGATTAAATATTTATTTATACGATTGGTTTTTATATACGAGTACCTCACCATTTTTATATAAACATAGCAATTAAATGTTATTCTTAAAATTACGAAATACTTACGTGCATTCTTTCACCAAGAGGCTAATTACTAATTTTGGAATGTTTCATTTCACTGGCAACACCGTGGTAGATTTGATGGAATCTTATTATGAAGCCGAGTTTAGACGATTGAAACGCTCCGCAAACTAACCCATTGGATAATAGGTTTAAAGATTAAAATTACAAGTTACATAACTCCATCTCTTTCTGCTTATCAAATCTAGATTAACGAGTGAAAGGGATATTACATTCAAATTCAAATTAACTTAGTTCCAAAGCTGTACAAACACTCTTACTGTTAACTGACCCCTATTGAGCCTTATTGTAAGGTGACAAGATTCACAAATTTATGTCATATTCTTCATATTAAACATTCACTAAAACAAGAAGTATGTTTAACCCAAAGGTTTATCCCAAAACACATGAATTTAATTATCATAATTATCTCGGAAACTGTAAAAAAATCCAGGCTTAAAAATAGACTGTGTGTTGATCTAGGGTTTAAACTATCTGCATTCTAAATTTAATATAAATCCGTCGAGGCGTTACAGCGTGAAGGAGTAACAAACTAACACACACACACACATAAACACAAACTTTAACATTTATAATATTAAGTCGGATCACTGCTTTGCACAGCATCCTGTGAAGCTGTTACGGTGCATAACACCAACAGCGAAGGCTCATCAAAAAAATAACTGCTTTGCACCATAGTATTAATGCTCTGCTCTGTGTAGTAGCAAATTATTTTCTTATCTTTTGTAGTGTAAATTATCTATTACTTGACCTTTCTATATCCTTTCTATAGCCCCGAATCGAAGCGTATGGACAAAGTTGTTTAATCGCGCGATTAGGGCTCCAGCGCCGTCGCCGTGCCGCGCCGTGCCAGCCGCGACTCCAATTAACGCCTTTATTTCATTATAGGGCTTCAGGAGTGCCCCCGGAGTGCGACGGTGAACTTAACAGTTGAATTATTATAAGTAGCTTATTTATTACTTAGGTGAAGTTATTAGTGGTTCTTAGGACTCTTTGCATGATCAGTTTAAATTATCTGCTACTGTATTGTCTTGCTCATTTGCCTGTCATCGAGCTGCAGCATGCCCACTGCTCAAATTCAACACATGCACATGGATAAATTGCATGCGTAAAAATTACAATAAACCCCGAACTTTAAATTTCGATTTTACCATTTCACGTGCATTTTTGAACGAGATTTGGAGTGTTCCATTTTCAAAAATGGACCGGTTGGGGTTTTTTACACATCGGTTATGGCTAATCCTACGGATTAAGTCGGCTGGTGGTGCGTTCCTATATTCAAAACCGTCGGTAGAGTTGTGACGTCTCGTTAAAAATTTACATATTTTGTACGTAGGAAATGTCATAACGCTACTGTCTGTAAGGAAAACGATTCGTTTCTTGAATATAGAATCCGGGCATGAGTCTACTAGCACTGGGTGCGAACTAGATTATCGTTGCAGAAGGCCGCTGCAAAGGCAAGCAATATGTTAGTTTCTCAAACAATCAGAAAATACAATAAAGTAAGTTCGATTTTTGTCTATTTCAGAATTGTTATCTTTTTTGTTTATACAATAAAGTGTTTACATACAAATATACAATAATACCTACTTACCCAAAAATAATTAGGATAACAAGATAATTAGGGTAAAGAAGATTGACAACGGATGAAAAAGAACGAATGAAAATACAGCTAAGTATTTGCTAGTTGGAATTCACATATTGTTAGGTTCCGGTGTGGGGATTAACACAACCGGTGAAATAACTAGCGTATAGGCATCCCATCTTAGTCCTCAGGTTTAGCACAATTTCCGGTCTTAGGGCCGTATTCATAAACTGATCTTGGCTTACAAGCCCGTCTCAAGACACATCAAGGTAAACGTCAAGTGATAGAAAACTGTCATTTCTGACACATCTTGGGACTGGCATCTCAACCTAGATAGCTTTATTAATACAGCATTAAGTTGAAGTCTTAAGCTTAATGGTTTTTCTCGCATAATGTTTCATTTCACATAAAATTGTTTGACCTAAACCGTTTTTTACAATAGAAAGGTAAAGTTTTTTGCTCCCTTGTGACACAATCTACAATTTAACACACGACTAAAAAAGTTATTGGCAGTTTGTGGTTTATTTAGTTTGAAATGAAGTTTTCTAGCAGTAGTTCTTAATTTTTTTTCATGAAAATCGGTGGTGCCGTTTCAGGGATATCAGCTGTGAAAGAAGGGGTTACCATAATGTCGGGGGTTTTTATCGATCTAAAGCATAGCCAAGGTTTACGGAACTTGGTTCATATTTTCCGTGCCACCCTCCGGTTCACGACTAAGTAACGAAGATATAAACTTATGTCATAGATTGTTTGTCATGTCTAAGATCGAACCCCGGGCCCCACGCACGCGGCGGCATTTGTCTTCATTTGGCAAAGTTTAGGGTCGGGACGGTGTCGATAAATTTATTAAACAGTGTTTTGCGATATTGGTATCGATAAGTTTTTTCGACGGTGCATCTTAGAGACGTACTTGCAAATCTAGTGCGTCGTCATATTATCATCGTTTATGGTCGGAGAGTTCTTATTAGTCCAGCTTTCACAATTAGCTTACCGATGGGTATTAAAGCTGATTAAGAAAGCATGATAAATACAACCGACCAAAAACGATGTCGTATTTGTCAACACTACACCCGTAACCTAATTGCTTCGTTGAAAGAATAGCCTAGTAAAAGAAGGATATACACAACAAGCAATAAGATCCTTTTTCGATTGGCATTGGCGGAGCATTGCAGCAGTTTAATCCACTGATTAAACTGCTACGATTATCCGCAATGCAAAGCTTAGCTTTGTCCGCATATAAATATACCACCATTTTCTGAAATCGCAAATTGAAAAATTAATGTCTGTTTCTCAACGATCATTTTAGAGTCATGTTATATTATAATGCCTGAACAAAACGACCAAGAAACCAGTTTCGTGGTCTTAACTCTTTTTGCCAATGTTAAGTAAAGTCTTTAAGTTATGGTTGGTGTTGCTTTTCATTTAAATATACGTATAATGAACTTATATCATATATAAAAGCATTTTCAAACATAATTTCTATCGACATCGATACAAAAAACAACAACACCACACCCCTAAACTTCTAAACAAAGAACATTGATATTAATTTTGTCTTCCCGTACGAAATCACGTCGCTATCTAATTATCCGGTATCGCGCGAACCGGTAAATATTAACCGGTAAATGTACCGGTATTATAAAATTTGCGACGTCTTCCCTCCCTCGGGAAATAAGAGGCGTGTTTTTAAATGAAATAAGGAGGGTTATTCAATTAGATATTTTGACGCATTGCTCCTGCGAATGCGTTTTAAAGAGTTATATTTTAATAAATAATATTGTAATTTTTTTTTGAGGTTTTTTTTATGTGTACCAGTAAAAAAGGTAACTAGTTAAATTGAAAAAAAAATATTTGAATGTTTGTGTATGGCTTGGTTTAATCATTTGAACTAAATAAAGTATTTCTTAAATTTTAGTGAAATTTTCTTACATCCCTGAAAGTGTCACGAATCACGACGGCCTATCCACTAAAGCTATGCTTTGTCCCATTCTATCAAATTCAAATGTCATAATGACAGAATGACAGATAAGGACGGTTCAAATTTAAAGCACACTTTAGGCAAATTGCGCTTTTATGAATAAGAGGGTTAGAATTCACTTTTCATCACATATTATGTTTCCTAATATAGTTTTGCGCTTTTGCCACACCTCCCAATCTAATTGGTAGGAAGGTACCTACTTATGGGCTTGGTAGACACTTTAAATTGCTTCAAACATCTTATCGATCTTATTGTATAATGAAGTGCAAAGTAAGTTCAACCTTAAGTTGTATGCTAGCTTTATTAATCTTAGTTATATTTGCTTATTTTAAACTAAGTTTCGTCCTTACAATGTCAAAGGACTCAATAGGTAAGTTGGTTTCGCGAAGCTAGAAAGTATTTGTATCAAAAAACGGTCATGTTCATTTTAGACAAAACTAAAAAGTCGTATAAATAAATAAAACCCATACTGTTATTCGCCCTTTATCTTTCAAACACCAGTTACATACGCTTCAGGCAATGAATTCAACTTTTTTTCTAACAACCAAAATAGACCGAACCATAGATTTTAAGTTCCTCGGAGGCACAACATTCGTCCAATTTCAAATGTAAATTTAATAATACCATGTCCCTTTATAGTAAGTCTGTTTGACCACACCAAAAGAGCTTACCTTCCACAAAACTGCTAAAGTAAAACTCGACTCTATGTTATAAACAATGACGTCGCTTTAAACTTCATAGTTCTATGAAACATGCGGCATTTTGGATTAGAAGAAGAATCGGTAAGACAAAAATTCTTTCTAAACTGCTTAAACGTTTACACCAACAATTTTCACTGGACAACACCAAATTATTTGGACCTTTATGAACAAGAATTTTCCTTTAGCTATAGCTCAACATATTCTGGCATTTGATAAACGACATAAACGGCCAGATTAGAAAGACCTTTGAGTTCTTGAAGAAAGTAGGTGGTGTTAGGTCTTGGTGTTTTGGTTTTTTGATATATTTAAATGTAATAAAGTTAGTTCGGTAGCTATTACCATATTATTGTACTTAAGGGATTGTGTCATAGCCGCAGGATCATTTCTAAGATTAAGTTTGATTTTAAAACGTTTTTGGAGGAAATTGTTTATGGTAATTTAATTTTATGGTAAAATTGTGATATTAGGAAAATGGAGGTTGTCAAGTTGAATTAAAGGACGTTTTGTGTAATGTGATGATTATACGTACACTGTATAGATTTGATAAGGTACGTTAAAAATTTTACTTAAATATCTTTTGAAGACTTCGCCCTTTTAAAGAAGATGAGAGACCGTTTATGTTACCGGATCGTTAGGTAGTAATACTGTTTGACTACAAGGCTATAGTTATTTAAAGTATATTTGTAAAGAACAAAATTTATGCCGTCTCTTATGCCAATTAGCGGTAGGCATCTCAGATTCAATTGTCAAAGAAGATTCAATCCTCTATTCTTGGTAATGAAGTCGTAATTGCTACAGGAGTTTCATTTGAGATGCTGCTATTTGGCTTAGCAGAGCATAGAAATGGTCAAAATCTACAATTACGAAGAATTATATAATTATTGTAAATCGTCAATAGCAGTAGTTGCTATTTATTTCGATTAGAATTAACTTAGCTCCTAGTTTTTAAACATAATGAGACCGACCATAGATAATATATTTATCTATAGGGGACACGGTCTCTGTAAGAAAACGTAGGTATCGAAACTTTTTATGTGGTTTCTTGCACCGTCATTAACTACGCATAAATATAGTTATTTTTCTATTTATGTGAGATTCATTGTTTTATATAATGCTTGGTTATTTTTATTATTGTATAATATCATAAGCAATATTTAAAAACTAAATTATTTAAATAAAAACAAAAAACCCGACTGCAGTAAAAAAAACAACTGAAAAGCGAGTAACAAGCTATATTATCTTTTTTGTTTGTATAATAAAGTGTTTACATTCAAACATACATAGGTAATACTTATAATGTACCATGCAATGATTTTTTGTTTTATACCTCGTTAACAAGTAATGCAATTTATACCAATATACATACAACTTGAATAGTGGAAAAGGTTTTCCAGGCGGGGACAAGCTATAAATCCAAATGTTTTTTGTTTCAAGAAAATACTTACATTTTATAATTCATTGCTTGTCCCCGCCTGCAATACCTTTTCCACTATTCAAGTTGTATGTATATTGGTATAAATTGCATTACTTGTTAACGAGGTATAAAACAAAAAATCATTGCATGGTACATTATAAGTATTACCTATGTATGTTTGAATGTAAACACTTTATTATACAAACAAAAAAGATAATATAGCTTGTTACTCGCTTTTCAGTTGTTTTTTTTACTGCAGTCGGGTTTTTTGTTTTTATTTAAATAATTTAGTTTATTTCACATTTTTTAGTTTTTATTGATAAAATAGTGGTTTTATTAATATAACCAAACGTTAAATGAGCTCTGGAGCTCGATTTTTTTAATGTCACGAAGCTATAAGTAACAAATTACAAGCGGAACTCTCCTTTTAGCAAAAGAAGCATCGTGCATTCAAAAATCGATCCCCAGTAGTAACGTAAGATTAGTTCATTTGGTTAGATGGAGGCCAAATGTAATATTTTGCATTTAGTTTATAGTATTTAAATCTCGAAGACGTTGAAGCTCTTTTAAAGAATTGGTATCATGTGGTCGATTTAACAACTTTTTGGGATCAAGGACACTGATAGCCAACCCAGCTAGTGTTTTTACTCGGCTGAGAGCAACGTAAGTTTGACCCTTTGCAAAAACATGTGAGCTGAGGTCCACAACGGCCCTATCGAGAGTGGTGCCTTGTAGCTTATGGACAGTTACAGCCCAGTAAAGTATTACCGGCAACATCCTTCGTTCAATTTTTCCTTGTCCCCTAAGAGCATCAAAGTCAATGGTGCAGGGCTCAATCCGTACACCTATTCCTGGTATAAGCGGATTGCTTTGCTAAATTATAATTCGAACAGATTGTAGATAGATACCTACTTAGACCGAGAAATTGAAGTAGGTATAAATCAACTAAACTTCTCTTAATCTCTAACAATTTAGTTCTTCAACGGGCAGTACGTCATACGTGTACCTGGGTACTAGACTAAGCACCTACATTGAGGTTACCTATTCCGTGTATCTTTACTTAAATAAACTGTCCATGCGTAGGCAGGATGGCGCATTAGGTAGGTATTAGCCAGCAATTTATACTATAACATCAATGTGCATTAATCAAGTATGTAGTAGGTATTCGTGAATTATTAATTATTACACTACTTTCTTAATGGTTTATATTGTAGGCGTTTACAGCTCAACAAGAAATATTTATTCTTTAGCTCTGCCTACTCCACTCTGGGAATGAAGGCGTGAGTTTATGTATGTATGTAAGAAATATTTATTACTTAACATTTAACGTCCTTTTTGATTTCCCTGTCTAAATGGTAGCATCAAAGTATTATAATGTATATATATTTGGAATGGGCTATTTACTAGCTTTCATTTGAGACCCATATTGCTATAATAAACAATTTTTTTTTTAAACCCCTTTTTTTTTTTTTTGCAGACGCCATTTTGAAATATTATATACCCTATGTCACTTCGGCAATTAAGACGAATCGAATGACACCTAGTATGTTAAAATTGGTCAAGCCGTTTAGGCTGCAGAGCGTGCCCAGAAATAGACATACATACATACATACATACATACATACATACATACATACATACGCTCGAAAAACATAACCCTCCTTCTGACGCAGTCGGGTAAAAACGACTTATTGTTGAGTTTTTTGCGTCGTTTCTTCTCAGCAGTGGTCTCTTCCGAAGCGCTGGTAGATTTTTAAACTGTATAAGTGCCCAAGCGGCCTACCTACTTACTGAGTAAACATCTTTCATCTTTTTTTTAAGGAATTGTTCTTGTTACTTTTTATTTAACCGGCTTTTATCAGCGTCCTCGTCCTCGTGGAAGTCGTTATCATTATTCCCTTAAAAAATATCAAGTTTTCCGACATATCACGGAACAAACGAACATAGGTGTCATAGGTGTCATAGGTGTCATAGGTGTCATAGGTGTCATAGGTGTCATAAAGTAATAGTATTAGTAAAGAAAAGTAAGGATAAGATTTATAAAAAAAAATCCTATGACACTGGTTCGTAATAAATATCATCAATTTATAAAATAAAAAGTTAACCACAATCAACCCTAACCTACCCCACGTCGATACCGATACCGAATTAAACGGTACCGGTACCAATCAACATCAAAGCCAACTAACCAAAGCAGCAATTAGCGGGTAGAGTGGCGCCGCGGGCGGGACCGATTTGAATTTGAAATTCGGTACCAATTTATTTGGTGCTGGCGACAGATACCAAAACGGGGAAGGAGTGATCAGAAGGGCGCAGTATATGGAAAATTCTGAGAAAGATTTGAGATTAGGGATTTGTTGAGGTATTTAGTATTTAGTTGTAGTGAGGTGCATAATATAGTTGACTTTGAGAATTCATTTGGTGAGGTAATAAATCTGCGGCTACTCCTGTGTTACATCTGGCCTGTCGTCATGTAGTGAACACTGGACCTTGAAGGAAGACACTTCAAGACGCCTACAGGCATTTGAGATGTGGTGCTACCGTCGCATGTAGCGCATTAGTTGGACACAGAAGGTCAGGAACGAAACCGTGCTCCAGTGCGTTTGTATGTCCCGGAAAATGATGCCATTTATCAAAAGACGCAAGATAGAGTATCTCGGCCACGTGCTTAGGAACAACAGGTACACGCTGCTGCAGTTGATCATGATGGGCAAAGTGGAGGGGAAGAGACGCGCTGGGCGAAGAAAAAAATCGTGGCTACGAAACATCCGGGGGTGAACCGGTATTGCTTCCGTCGAAGAGCTGTTCCGGCTGGCTGCGGATAGGGACGAGTACAAGAAGCTGACGGCCAACCTTCACGATTGAAGAGGCACTGGAAGAAGAAGAAGAAGAGGTAATAAATAAATAAAGGAGTATAGTATTTATTTTATGCAAAACATGACGACCTGAAAAGGACGCTGTTCTTACTAGTTGAATGATTCGCAATTGTTATGTAAATATCTTTACAATGTATAAAACAATGTCTCTTCCCGCCGTCTGTCCCTCTATTTGTAGCTACTCACTGGTCAAACTACTCAACTGATTTTAATGAGGTTTTCATCAATTGATAGAGTGAGTCAAAAGCAAGGTTAATGTGATATCATAAATTCTGGATTGTGTACGGTTGTTACAGAAAACACATAAACCGATGCGAAGCGAGGGCGGTTCGTAGTAGACTAAATAAATATGAAAAGTTTTGTTTTCAGGTTAGAGTTTAAAAAATGTGTACTAAAATAGTCTTATTTTACGTGGATTGTAAAGATCAATTAGGTATTCAGAAATATGATTTAATTCTTAGATCTTGCGCAAGTTTAAAATAACTATGATTTTCTCTAACCTTACAAGGGGGTTTTGTGTCAATATAATCTATCACGCCTTTATAAGGTCCAATAATGTACATGAAATTTAGTAAACCTGGCATGAAAAATGATCAGGTATTTTATTTAAAAAAATCTTTAACGTTTCATCAATATTAAGACGCTTCATCTTTCTTTATCTGCTGACTGTTAGGTGTACTGTACAGTCAGTCACAATATTAATACCGGGTCGCGTCTCTCCCGAGGGGTTTCTAAATCATCCGTCCCTGTCGCTCCCTCGCGCAGCGACCAACAGACAGGACTAAGAGGATAAGACTACACTTTTATTGTTTTGTATTGTATAATGTCAACGGTATGAAAAAAAAAATTAATCTTAAGCATTCATTTTTTATTTTTTCTGAAACTGTTTTCGCACTTTTAATTCTTTCTCCACAACCTTATAATTGCCTGCTCATTTCACTAAAAACTTAAAATGAGATGAATGAAATCAACAGACGACTTGCGGTATCATAGCGTGTCAATTGCTTGGTCAAACAAATTTGATATTGAACTGGTAGTGTTTACTCGAGTCATTTCTAATTTAAAGCTACCTTTACTTTCATGTCAATTTGGCCCAATCCTTTTTAGCTACTTAATACGCTTTTGTGCCGTTTTAAATTTTACGTAAATTCACACACTGAAAACCTTTAACTAGGGATTCCAAGGTCACAATCACTTATCTTTACTATCAACTATGATAATTTATTTTAAAAAAATGAGACGATTTTTTAGTAGCAGCTGCATTGAGCTACTTAAACGGGCATGTCCACATTAAACCGCCGCGCCCGCAGCGCCTCCGGTTACATTCGCTTTACGGTGTAATTTTTCTTATGTTATTTATTTATTTATTACGAAGTGAGTGATCTATATCACGTCATATCTTACACCCTTGTAAATGGGCTGGCATTTATTCAAGCATACGAGGTGAAACGGCGTAAGTACCTCCACGCGTGTTGTCGGTTAAGCCGTTTATTGTTAATGGGTGGTTGCCGTGCGCCGTCTTTTGTCTTCGTGTGATGCTGCCTTTATTTCATTGTTCCGTTTGATTGTGGCGTCATTTGTCTTTTTTTGAAAGAGTTCCAATTTTAAATGTTATTAATGGCCAGTGTTAATTATGTTTTGATCGGCTGATAGGACGGACAAGTAAAAAGTAAATTATTAAGTTATACAATTGCAAGCCTAGCCTTTGCTCGCGTCTTCATGCACGTACATCTAATTTATCGTTTGTCCCCAGGGATTATAACAAAGGAAAATATATCTTCCAATCCATTGCAGGACATAAAATATCCAAGTGCCAAATTTTTATTTCATTCTATTAAACTGTACCGCGTGAATGGAATATCCATTGGCTTTCACATTTTATGGTTCCGTATCCAAAGTGTAAAAGGGGGACTCTAATACTAAGGCTCCGCAGACAGACAGACTCTGTCCGTCTGTCACCAGCCAGGCTGTATCTCACGAACGGATAGCTAGACAGTTAAAACTTTCACAGATAACGTATTTCTGTTGTTCTGTCTATTTGTTGTTATAGCGGCAACAGAAATACATCATCTGTGAAAATTTCAAGTGTGTAGCTATCATGATTAAGGTTCATGGTTCGTGAGATACAGCCTTGTGACCGGCAGACAGACAGACAGACATACAGACATACGGACAGCGGAGTCAAAAACCCTAGTCTAGAACCCTAAAAAAGCCACCATAACATTTTTTTATAACTTGAGTTCGTCAATACCAATTATGAACAGGTAAGTCATTTAAAAAAAATTGCCTATTTTATAAAGACTTGAGAAGTATGTCTCGGAACCTATTGACTAATGAGTGAACTTAATCACTTTTACTTACATTTCGTAAAAAAATAACAAGCTATAAAAACGAACACAACCCGTAAAAAAATCACTACCGAATAATTTTTAACAACGCTCCCTTTTTTACCCCTTTTTTTGCCCCTTAGCAGATTCATTTTGGACCCAACTGACCGCAGATGTACAAAAGCAGGTGATAAAACCACCATTATACTGTGGCCTCTAACGTAGAATGCTAACCATGGACCTACAGGTTTATTCAGACTGGGCGTTTAACTGTGAAACGTTTCATGCCAATTCACGTTCAAAACGGTCTAAGTAGTTTTTATGATCCTTTACGCGGTCATTTTATCGGTTGTGTAGGATCATTATTGTTACATCTGCCTAATTAAGGAGTTTTTTGGGATGTTTGTTAAATTGAATATGCCAGATGTCAGTGCAGTACACCAAAAATGCAAGTACACGTTAGACTTGCGCACCGAGGTTTTAGGACTATCAAACATTTTTAAAGCCAAATAAATGGTACATTATGCACAAAATATCATGACGATAACGTCGATTGGGGAAAAGTGCAACCAGTAAAATTAAGCAAACACGAAAGTCAAAATTTATGATGTATCATTGTTTATATTGGTGATTAACTGTTGTTTAATTGTGATACATAAAGCTAAGCTATACTATTTCCAAAGGGAAGATGCAGCCTATCAAAAATATTATAATGAATATCCTTAGTTTTTTTTGCTCATATTTTTTTACAGTTTAGCACTAAAAAAAATGGGTAGGTACTTACAAGGTGTGGTAACTTAGCAACATATATCGACAGCTTGAATCAATCAACTCGCCAGCGCTGCCAGTGTCAGACAGTGCAACTAAATCTGACAGTCGGTTGACTTACATACCCCTTCCAACTTCATCCTAGCAGACTTCGGTCCTAAGGCATAACACCCGCCTGCAGAAAGATCTCTCTTTGGTCCTCTCTCCCTACATTGGTGACCCATGACAATGGACAATTACACAACATGACGACCTTAAAGAACTACTTATGACGCAGTCTCACATCAAGCCAGACAACTCGCACTGTGCTCCACTAGGATTGTGTGCCAGGTGTCAACTCTTACACAGTCTTACTACGAGTAAAACACAAGCAGGTACACGAGTCACTGTGTACTCTACTCATTTCTCGTCTCCAACGGCGCTCTGAGCACTACTGGAGACGTCCACTGACACTTGCTAGCGGCAATTCAAAGCACAGACTGCACGTCATCACCACCAACCTCCGGTCTCAAAGGGGGGCAGGTGTGGCAACCTAGCGACATCTACCGACAACTTTAATCAACCAACTCGCCAACGCCACCAGCGTCATACAGCGCAACTAAATCTGACAGTGCGCTACATCGCGCCTAACGAAGTTTCTCCTTGCACCCGCAACACCCGCCTGGAGAGAGATCTCTATCGTGCTCTCTCCCTACAAAGGTTTTTGATTTTCATGAAAAATGAAACTAAAGGGGGGTTACTATGATGTGACTATGCAGTTCATTTTACGGCGAGTGTAAAGGACGGAGCTATAGCAGTTGTATACCTCTGTCCTTTTCTCTCAGCGTAAACTGAACTGCCTGGCAATGTCATAATAACCCCGCAGGTCTATTAAAGTTGGCTGATGTTTAAGTTTTAGTGCCAGACCATCTAATTTTCATCAAAAAAGGACTGTATCATTTCCTCAAGTCTCTGAACTTATTTTCGTAATTACGTCCATAACGCTCGTTACAAACATTATCTCAGCTGTTAATGAACCGAACACCAATCAAATACCAGCCTTATCTCCTCTCGGTAGAGTTTATCGTGTGGCACGTATAAACTAATTAAATGCAAATAAGGGTGTTGCACTTGTCGATATAATTCAGCGTTTATCGAATGTTGAGAGGGCTATTCTTGAATTGGAAAACAAATCAAAATATTTTTTGTTTAAAAAATAAATTAATAATTATTAGAAGCTACTCTTCCATTTGGCTAAGGTTCTTTAAAAAAAATATTTTAACCTTATAAATAACTTTTACGTAAGGTCTAATTAAGGAATTTTAAACCTTTTCTATATTTCTTAATATGATACGTAATTTAACGTTTTAACACGAGTATTATATTTTTTTACCAAAAGGGGTCTAGCATCGAAACACTTGATTAATATTTTTGACTAAATCTCGATCTTTTTTCCCCTATTCTGCGTGTGAAACTTATCTGATTAAAATATCTATTTTTTAGACAAGTTTTAATGATGTTAGTAGCAAAGGTCAAACGAAATAATCAGCAAGCCATTGACTTAAAATCGTGATGCGACCGAACCGCTCAAGGCACTTCACGCTGAGATGACCTTCTCAATATCATGATGTTAATTGATTATTTTTGTTGTTTAAAAATTATTTTAAGTGTATATTTTGTTGTTTATTATATTTAATAGCTTTTTAAAGAAATTAACGCTTTAAAGTTTGTTATATTAAAAATACACTAACATTTATTTTCGGACGAAAATCTAGAGAACCAAATGGGTGCTCAGAGTTGGTCAACGAGAACATGCCTAACCTTAAGAAGCAAACAAGTCGAATCGTTTCGCGAATTGAACTAGTGTTTAAAGGTTGCAAATTCATAATTTTTCAATACGTTTGCTTTTAATGCCGTAGCAGAAAAATATACTATTTATTACTCGTTTTGAGAATAACCCTCGGTTCGCGTGTCGCTCATCTCAGCGCTATCTAGTTTATGGTCGTGGCGCGTCGCGTATCGAGTCACGTGTTAATTGCCGTTCATCGATATCGATGTTTCTGGTAATGGTGCGGCACTGCTTCTGGGTACATAGTAAAAACAAATTGTCTGGTTTTTTAAAATAATATCTATTTTTCGAACGTAACAAATTACTTATTTATTTATGAACAAAAATTTTAGTAGGTAAGTTATCTAGGTACTTTGTAAGAAAATACGACCAGGTATTTTTTTACCGGTGTTTTTTTCCTACTACGATACGATACTATATCTTTCATAGTGATCATTTCAATTACAGATTTTTTCAGTTTTCATGTTTTTTTTTAAATGTCTGCACACGATTTACATAATTCCTTGGTCATCCGTGCCGTGACAGTATAATAATTTAATTTAATTTATTTAATTTAATTAATTAACTAGTACGGTTACAAACCACTTACACTAATTAATGAATAGATTAAAACTAATTCTTATAAATTCATGTCAAAAAACAACAACAATTATTCAACTACCTCACAAAAACTTAAGCATGCACATATAACTATCCGCCACTCATCTGCGAAAACGTCACAATAATGTACCTACTTACATAATATCGTCACACTGATTGCTAGCAGTAAACATTTATATCGTCGTATTAACCTAAACAAACAATAAAAATACAAAACATCTTATAAAATACACAAACCTATAAACATTTAGCCATTTCAAATAAAACCATTTAATCCATACACACAGTAGCATAAGCATTATCAGTAAGACACGAGACAGTGTCACAATTCACACGAGTCCAACTGTACCTGCGACAAAACATTAAACAAAATAAAACCTTAACTCCATTAAACATAGCTCAGTCCTGATCAAAATTTATACGTCCATAGTACAATTTGCAGTATTTAAAATTGATCTTAAACATACTACAATTAAGGTTCATTTTTGTTTTATTACTTTGAAGTAATCAAATCACGTGACAAGATTGATGTATGTCAATGGTATCTTCACGCTAAGTGCTTAAGATGGAGGACCAGAATGCAAATGATGCTGTTAGGAGATTAAACATATTAGTACTATGCTAGTACCTAAATAATTTAATAAATTAACTTGTAACACTGGATCTGAAAGGATTTACTGTTATTTATGTAAAATGAATACGTGGACCCCTAGTTGTATTTTTTGTTGGTTATGTCAGAAATAACTGTCAAATTAAAAGCTCCTTGTTTTTTTTTTTAACTGAAATATTATCAAAAAACCTTCTGAACTTCTAAAGCAGCTTTTTCAGCTTTCTTCTGAAGTGCCGAACAGTTTCCATATTTAAATATAGCTACATTTTTGACGAGTCGCTGGCCTAGTTAGTAGTGACCCTGCCTACGAAGCTAGCGGTCCTGGGTTCAAATCCCGGTAAAGGCAGATATTTGTGTGATGAGCGCGAAGATTTGTTCTTGAGTCATGGATGTTTTCTATGTATTTAAGTATATATTTCTGTGTATAAGTATTTACATCGTTGTCTGGTACTCATAGTACAAGCCTAGAGGTTAGTTTGGAACTAGGTTAATTGGTGTGACATAGTCCACATATATTGATTATACTTATTTATTTACATAATAGGATTTAGTGGATTGCTAGAATATTAAATACTTATATAAAACTCTTACATACCTCTCACAGAATTAAGAGCGTACTGGCTCTTTGCATAAAATATACGCTGCATCTATTTAAATTCAAGTATCTTCATTGTCAACTCATTACATAATAATAATAAGGCATTTTTGAGGTTATATTTTGTATTGCGTTTACAGCTGTCAATGCTGGCAAATTAGATTAGGTAGGTACCTACATTGGTCCCTACACTATGTATAGCCTGTCCCTTTGACACCAGCCTGTGTGGTGTCAACCAGTTAGCACATCACAGGCACAGCGATGTACTTAACAAATTATATCCATCTATTCTCTTCTGACCTTAAATTCTACTAATAACTTAAATGTAAAACGTCATGTAAATTATTTTCGATTTTGTAGCTGCTTAATTTACGCTATTTCAGCGTCTTAAGAAATTCTGGCATACAAACTATTTCTTAACAGCCCCATTTCAAAAAAATAACCAAGTTACAACCAGTACAAATACATATAAAATTACACTAGTTAAGACCTTATTCCAATTACGCCAAATCTGCTCTTAGAAGATACAGGGAGTTTAAGTTTACGACCGTAAACATCCAAAATTTCTGTACGACATGAAGCATTAAAATAACCTGTCAAACCAAACATTAAAAAATAATAGTGCCCTTCGCAGTCCTGAGACAAAGCGAACTTTTATTTCAATGGTCTAAAACAGAATCTAATTAACTGGAAGGGCTCTTAATTAGTCCCTATTGTGGCTGACAAGAGAACCGGCCATTTTGGTACAACCTTCCTTTTCGTGCACACTGCTGCAGCGGTCTGCGAGCGAGATAATAAATATTTATAAAAACAACTGTCACAAAGACTCCACTATTAAAAAAAAACGTGTAACTAACGAATTAGGTACCTATTCATGATAAAATGAAAATGTTTAGCTGTGAGTGTAACTAGGGTCTTGATTCAGCATTGCTTAAAAAAATGAAACGTTTGATTTCTATATTGCTCATTTTACAATTTTTTTGAGTGAGGCAGAATATGGCAATGGCAATGTCTGTTGCATTTTCGAATGGTAGAAAACAAATAGGCAATATTGTACTTTTATACATAGAGCCTGATTTAAAAATGAAGTTTTTGTCAAAATATGTGCAATATTATTTCACGCTCCCGCTTATGCAAAGTAAACTTTTGGCTCTTATCGCATATTTCTTCGCAGCAAACGTTAGGAATTCTCCTAATAATTTTGAGTGTCCACTAACAAAAATACATGTTTAAATCTCACACTTTACTGAGTTTGAATAACTACAAAACTATTTTTTTTTGCAGCTTTGCTTATCATCTTGACTCTACAGTATGTCCCCCAAATGTTTGGGCAACAAATCAAAACAAAGCCTTAAAAAACGTTTAACTAAATCATCGTCCCGAAAGCGCTCGCTTTAGATAATTATAGGCTTGCTCTTTCGTTCCGCGGAACTAATCAACGGATGCGTGTGCCCTCTCACTCGTTAAGACTTTTGGAAAAAGGTGGGTATTACTGATGATGCATCAGTACTTATCTTTTACAGATGGCTTTCCACTAAACACACTTCAACACTTAAGGATCTCTTGGCCAATTACTCCCCTCTATCGCACTCAGGTGCTCAAATTTGCAGGTTTAAACAACCTGAAATGAAAATGTTTTCTAAATCATCAGCAGCAGGGTCGGTCCGGGTTGGTACCACCATCTTATCCATTAACCTACCGCCAAGCAGCAGTGTTCGCATTGTTGTGTTCCGGTTTGGGGATAAGACAGCCGGTGAAATGACTAGCATAGAGGCATTCCATCTTAGTCCGCAGGGTTGGCAACGCATTTGCAGTCTTGTGAATGCGAATGTCTATGGGTCATAGTTTCCATTTACCATCAGGTGGCCTGTGAGCTCATTTGTATTCGCATGCCACAAAAAAAATGTCCATTACGCCCATGATTAGTTAGGATAATTTGGTAAAATTTCACGTCCATTAATCTTAAAGACATGGCAGACTAACACGCTAATTATGATAATATTTTGAAACATAGTAATGTAAAATAAATAAACACATTAAAATATTTTGGTATTATTACAGCAATTATACAGGGAAACTAGTCAAAACTATGTAATTTTAACCCTATAACAAAGTTACAAGGTCGTTTAACAACAGTCAACACAGAGAAACCACAGTTTATCTGTGTCACAGGCACGATTATGACAATTACAGCCACCGACAGAGCTGTCTTCATTATATGCAAATTTTACAGCACCCTGTGTAATCGCGACGTAATTGTAAAGCGAGGAAAGTGGGGTAGTATGAACAAATAACTTTTATACAGTACGATTCGAGAAATATGAATCGTTTTGCAGCCCTATTATGGTCTTCTTTATAGATGTGGATAAACGTGGAAGAAGAAACTGTCTCTTTCTGACGAGTACTTTAGTGTGAGAGTGACGAATGCTTAATTCACCGCGACTAAGGCGACCATAATACGATCTATGGTGAAATTACCTATTACATTTATTCTAAGTTGATAGCCTAATTAACTATGTCAGGTTCGATTATTGATTAGAGATCGCATTTTTTTTACGCATAATGTATGTTTACGCATAAAATCGTTTGACCGAAAACGGTTTTTACATTCTCTGTTTATTGCTTTTAAAATCAGCAGCTTTACAATTACAATGTAATTTAATGTTATGGTATTTTTTTTTAATTAACTGTGAGTTTAGATTATTTTCCCGCTAAAGAATACTTCCTGCACGCCTATTATAGTCGTTTTTATCGATAAAGCAACTGTCACTTTCTGACGAGTATGTTATTGCGAGAGCGACAGATGCTTTATCTAACGCGATAAAGGCGAGCAAAATACGCTTACTGATCAGGTTCACTAGCAACTAAGCTAACCACATCGTCATTCAGTCAGTTATTGGTTTATCGTAACGCACAAAAATGTCATCCCACAGTTTAAGTGATAAAAAAAACGCTAGTAGGTATTGTTTGCATATTGGCTGGAACCTCAGGTTGCCATTTTAGGTCAAGCTCCCTCGCTCATAGTTTTACAACTTAATGGCAGTCTAGATGCGCCGCAAGATATGCCCAAGAGTACAATGCAGTGGCTGTAGCTCCATGGCAACAAATCACTACTATTACAGTTACGGAAGAAAAAATACGCTTTAAACAATCAAATCAAATACCTCATTATTTTTTGCAGAATATAAAACTCATGTGAAATATCATTTTGTGATTGCAATTAACATAATACAGACTTAAAATGTATAGTGACGCCATATTGTTTGTCGTTTTTTGCATGTGATATACTCGTAAATAAACATCATGACTGTATAAAAGATAAATCACTTTCTGCGTCTCTCTGACTGTCTGTATGTCCGATATTTCTAGGTTTTCGCTCAGTCCTTTTTTATCAATAGGTATAATTGGTATGCACAACTCTTACCTACGTGTGGGTAATTAACAGAGGTCGGAATTTTCACGGCAAAACATAAGACTGTCGCAATTATGCTAGTGTTAGAAACTTATTTTTATCGATATCGACTATTATTCATTAAAAAGATAAAAGATAAAAAGATAAAAGATGTTTATTCAGTAAGTAGGCCGCACGGGCACTTTTACACGTCAAAAATCTACCAGCGCTTCGCAAGAGACCCTGCTGAGAAGAAACGCCGCAAGAAACTCAACAGTAAGTCGTTTTTTAAATATTGCTAATGATATTATACAATAATAAACTTAAGCTAGCATTATATAAAACAATGAATCTCACAATCTTAATGCTTCCAGCAGACAATAGCATTCGATGAAATTATACAATCGATGAAGTGAAAATAAGAAAAATGTTCGGTTACATTAAAGTTAGATCTAGGTTTGTACAATGGGGAAGGTTAGTTACTACGCAGTGATGAATTCAATGAGTGGCATTGAAAATATCTACAAATAAGCATTAAAAGTGATGATCTCATTTTATTGTCGAAAATTGGCTACCTATTCGCTATCTATTCCTACGTTTACCTGCCAATCGCTCCGCTATTACTAGTTACCTACTATTCCGCGTTACTTTTCATATGATGATCCACAAAAGCAACAAGCAGGTTAAAGCCCAATACATAAGTTTATCCGTACAAGTTATTGATAACATAGTAAGTATATTTTAGTCAATAAGTGATCATTTTTAGTAACTGATCTGAGTGCCTTGCTTGCGTCAATGCATTCAAACGGCCACCAACGATTTCGTACACAATTAAATATTACAATAAAAAAGCAACAGTAACCTGGAAGTTTAGAACCACCACATCCGCTTCCTACCAACGTGTGGCATCTATTTCGAGGTTGGCAACATTGTCACAAATGGCGACAGTGTTTAGGCGCCAACGCGCGTGCCTTCCCTGTAAACACTAATCGTTCCACGTTCAAATTTCACAACAACGGAACTGGACGTGACGCGGTTTCCGCTGAGTCGGTTTTATATTTTGAATTTGGAAACTTCACACCGTTTGTAAGGGTTGCAAGTGCCGAAAATATAAACGCTTTGGTTTAAAATAACAAAAAAAAATACTTGAGGATTAAGTTGTTTGTTTTGTGTTACTTTACATTCTAACGTTAATTTTGTTAGACCAAGTCATCCATCATAATCGTAGTGATTTTTGTTTTAAAACAAAACAGGCAGATGCGTTTTATGAATGCTTCCTACTTTATGATAGAGTACTCGTATCTCGTATCTGAATTGTTCAATCAGCACAGCAATACTTTGGCAAACCTTAATATGCAGTATTTAGTAGGCAACTATAGGTAGTTGATGTAAGTTTTTTTCTAAAGAAGTGCACTGACAACATCCTTCTTGGTAACACGAAAAAAAACGCGATTTATTTGTTTCTCAACATAATAAACAGTTTAAAATAGGATGGGGATACCTACCCAATCAGTTAATTATGACACGTCCAAGGATCGAAACAAGTTTAGTATTGTTCTGTACGTAATCAAACTATTTGGGGTTCTTTTCTACTCGGAAAAACCATATCGTCGGTGAAACTGCAAAAACGCGTAAGTAACATTTTAAATAAGTAGCAAAATGCACCTTGTTCATAAGACAGTAAGGTTTATTTTGCTCTATCACAAATTTGTTAGTTATGCGGTTTTGCAGTTTCACCGACGATATCCTGGTCAAGTTGACAATACAATAACATGGCAAAAGCAATAATGTTTGCCTAGTAGAATAGCACCCCAGTCCTTAGCTTAAGTCATATGAAAGATGAATCAAAAAAAGATTTCACTCATCAGTTAGCTGGACAGCGAATTGTTTTTAAGAGCACGCCCTGCAGACACAGCATTTTATGTTTCGGTTGTCGCTTCAATAAATTTCA
The DNA here is from genome assembly GCA_927399475.2 of Acleris emargana. Taxonomy (NCBI): domain Eukaryota; kingdom Metazoa; phylum Arthropoda; class Insecta; order Lepidoptera; family Tortricidae; genus Acleris; species Acleris emargana. The sequence continues at coordinate 14,124,290 of OV656853.1, read as the reverse complement.
AAAACACCGTTCTCACCGTAACTCTAACTTAATGTCCACAATAACTCAAACCAAAAACAAAAGTTATTATGTCGCGTTCACAGCCAATGGCGAAATTCATTTAAAACTGTCCATAAAGGGTTTCGAAAAAAGTTAATCATGGACCTTTTGATTTAAATAGATTCCTGGGACCTCGATAGGCGGGGACACACATATGAGTTTTGGTCCCTTTGCCTTTTTTACGTCTGGCAACTAAATTAAATTGACCTTAGGCTTGAATATTCTGAAGGTTTTAATTTTTGACGAGACGTTTTTTTAAATAATTACTGGGCCTTTGAATGTTTCACCGAGTTTTGCTTTTGACACGTTTCTCGTTAGTGTTACTTTAAAAAACAGTTTTTTTATTTTAATTGAACGGACAGGTTTTTCAAAACATAGATACATTTTTTGGTGTAGTTACTCTGGTATTTCATTGCTCAGATATATTTTGTGATTTTTCTGTGTTTTTCTACACTAATAACCTTTTTTGTTCTGGTCACATTCACAGACTTTTGTTTTTAAGATATCTATACATTCCAGCGTGACTATTATGGTCGCGTTTATCGATGTGGATAAACGTGGAGAAAATATCTGTCACTTTCTGACCACTAAGTAAGTGCGAGAGTGACGGATACTTTATCCACCGCGATTAAGGTTACGGGAGCTGATGTAAAAAAATTACCATCTTTAAAATACTAAATTTTGTGACTGAGTTGTTAAACCAAATGCTTTTAATAAAATAAGCTTGTGTGTGACTTTGTTGATTCTGTCATTAGACACGCATAATAAAACAATAATCAAATCTTACACAAAAGGAAATTATTAAAAAAACTTTCTAACCATGACAAAATCTCAGCGAAGACCAAAGTCACCGAGACGGAGGCGTGTCGTACAAAAAGTCACTTAACCGAATTAATTTCACTAAAGTCAACCTTAATTCTATTGTAATAGAGGTGATTAGGATAGTAAGTAGTTAGTGATGTCTGTCATAATGTCTAGGAGTGGGCGGACATTAGACGGAATCGTTGTGATTATGTTTTTAGTGATTTTTATATGAATTGGAACATGCTATGGTAAGGTTAACTCGTGATAATCAATGTTTAATTAAAGTTTATTTTTGTTTAATGGCAGTGTTAAAAAGTTACAATGTATTTTTGGTACTCATTGAAAGACTTTAAACGGTAAAGTCATTTGCTTGATAATTGGGTGAATCAACTTTTCAGGTACTCCTTTTCTTTTGCGGTTTTAAAACTTACCTGGTGACTTATGGTTAATAATGATCTATGAATATTAAAATCAGACCACCAAATTTACAGACCTTACACGTTAAACAGCTCAAATATTTTTTAATCCGCGAAAAAACCTGGTAACGCAGGGGAAAATGCACATTTTCCATACAAAACCTAGGGACAACATTGTCCCCTGCGTTACCAACTATATTATTATTTAAAACTGTATTATTTTAAATCAAATAACGTCAAATGTGAGCCTATTTGTCTGATTTAATAAGCGTGTAAGCCACGTCATTAACAAAAATATAGTTTTTCTAAAAACATATAATTGGTAAAACATGTCGAAAAATGGGGAGTACCTTAAAAGTTGATTCACCCAATTACGTTATCTAAAACTTAAATAAAATAAACCCCCTTGCAAAAAAAACGAGAACTTTCGATTTTTTCAAGTACCTACCTACTTTAAATATACTTAACCTTAACCTATACTATACCTTTAACTAAATAAGTATTGTTAACGTCGAAAAATTAGGTATTTTTATGAATTACGGTAGTTTTATGCTGTAACATAAAATATAATTTAGCTACTGTATGTTTAAACTACATGCCCGTTTTGCATGGGGGTTTATTTACATTAACCACGAATTACACTCCCCGAGACAGTGAAAATATCAAGACTGAATGTATTTTTGTAAGTAAGTACCTACATTATTTCCGATGACTATAGAAAAAAACATGAAGAAGGAAGAGTATTTTTTTTTAATAGTGAATCTTAACTTGAATTAATAAATGTCGTTAATTTATCCTGTTTTTCAACATCCTTATTATCAAACGCTTAAAAAAATATAACTCTTCTGAAATAAACATTAACCTAACAATGCTTTTGGTAAACATTGTAATACAAAAACATGCAAAATAGTGCCAATGTCAATTCAATTAAACGTAATTAAAATGCAATTTTACATCAAAACCCGATTAAAGTACGATAAGCAAGAACAAAGGATAAAATTAACACCAACGATAAATAATTTTATTCACACAATTCTTGTCTATGGCGACAAAAGGACTCTTCGATATTTGAATAATAACATATCAAACACTTTATAAAATAAATTATCACCCTTATTATAAGTGCTGTAAAGTTGAAGAACGCTAACTTTAAATGTAAAATTAATGTTGTAACGTGGAAAACACAAAAATCACCGTTTCACTCTAAGACAACGTTACAAACCTTATTAACTTAGCAATAGAAACTTAAATCATTTTTAATAACTGAAAATTTTAAATGGTTTTATTACAATTTTATCATTGCACGTGACAAAAAATAAACGTCACCATAGCCTATAACAAATAAAGGTGATATTAGCATAATAGTATTACAAAAATTGGTAAAAAAAAAACAAAAGGCAATTTGCATAATTTGTACATAATTAGATGCAAATACAATGGTCGTGCGACATCGTGACAATTATGAAGGTCGCGATAAGAATCTGAGGCATTGTGACACGGTGAACACGTTCAGTACCGATGGCTCGATGTGGAGTCTATATTGATGGAAAAAAAGAAACCCGGGCCAGTAAAGTCTATAACTAACCTTGTGCAAGGTCCGATCGGATCGCTAACCTCAGATTTCCCTCTGTAAGGTAAATGCAGCATAAATTATAAAAGATTTCAAAACATTACAATTTAAAACAAATACGACCAACGTTCTAAATTTTAATTCAAGTGATGCCATGGAGGGTTTTTATTTTTATTTAATTCAATTGACTTTTTATGGAATTTTATTCAAAAGAATAAGCAATTTTTTAGTCATCGTGTCCTTATGTAGTAGTAGTCATTTATTTCATATTGGAAATTACATTATTATATGTGTAATAAGACCGTCAGTGTAAAAAAAATATTTTTTCTCAAAAATGACCGGAAAAGTTGACATTACTAACTCCATACTGAGACGTGAAGTAGGTACATAGTTTACAGACAGTTCCCAAATTAAAAAAAAAACATTGCGTGCTCGCTACACAAGCCCGCAATGTTGCATACAAATTTCATTATTATCTAGTTATTAACTTTTTTAAAAGTGAAAACGGCCATAGTAAATTGAAGGCACAAATCTTATAAATCCATATTTTATTCGAAACGTAACTTTTTTATCTGTGTCTGGAATAGCTTGAGTTTTCTTTTCTAAAAAAAGCTTGCGTTTCTCCTTGTCATAAACATAAAGGCGGTAAAGAGTGATGTTAATTCACGTGAAGTTTCTGTTTATATGCGATTTGTATCTTACGATTTTTGAGCACTATATTATATGCCTCGGCAGGAACGGCAATTGCGCGCCTCGTATTTTTAAACGGACTCGCAAGCTCGTCCGTTTAAACCAATTCTCGGCCCCCAATTGCCTGCTTCACTGCCTAGGCAATAATGTACTATTAATTTGCTCCTATAAATTCGTTAGGTTAATAAGTTACAGGTAAATTAAATAACATTTGGTTAAACATATACTTACATGGAAATTAACTTCAAGCAGTTAATATAAATAAATAATTATGAATTAATGCCTGTGTAATTTATTTATTTTGAAATCCCGGAAATTTTATTATGAATTATATGATTGAGTCCACCTCCATACAACTGAACAACAAAGCCGGCGCGAAAGTATAGGTAAATATCGATCCGAATTTCCGATCCCTGATAATAACCAATGATTAAGGCGTATCAAATCTAATAACAAGACGTAATTCAGACGGCCTATTTTTCCAAATAAAATTCCAACTGCCATTATGACATTGTAAAAATCAGGTGTATCCCAATTATTGCAGAAACTCCTATTTGTTAGAAGGTCAGAAACAATTTATTTATACATAAACAATTAAATTTGTATACATAAAGACCATGTTAAATGCTGATTAATCTATAAAACTTACTTAACTTCTGAACCAACTCCTTTGATAATAGGATTACGCAGAACATTTATAATTTCGTAATTTAACTGTAACCAGACTACTTGACCACGAGCACCGATTGGTCAGCAAGTTCAATAGAGTTCTTTTAAATAATTTACTAATGCGGATGAATCATGTCCGAATAGGTTATGTATACACACATGTTGATGGGTCAGGCAGTGTACAGGTGAAAAACTTAAGTAAATGACCTCTAATGCTATCTATATTTGAAATTTGACGTTAATTCTTAATTAGTTTTGTACACAACTACATGCAAGAGGTCGTTTACTTAAGCTTTTCACCTATAACTTCGATGAGCTGTGAGTTGTTTTATGTAGAAATACGTAGGAATACGTAAAAGGAAGGAGGGGACCTGCCACCCACAACACTCCTACTGCTGGCTACTGCTACGATGAAGTTATCAGCTATAAGTTCATTACATAACATAATTACTGATTCTAATAGTAAACGATAATCCTAATTGATCATTGCTATGCAAATAATGGTGTTAAGTAAACAATGTAGCAATGAAATGATGGGAATCCTTTAGTATCGTTTATTGTAAGTTGACAGTTTTTTTGGTTGGGTAAGCGTTGTGAAGACATTTTATTTTTTGTTCAACAGTATTCAATTTAAGTTCCAAGTTCATTATATTTACTTAAGTATGATTTTGTACTGCCATCTCAATAAAATCTTCTACCTCTTTCAATGTAACGGTCAATTTGAGGTGTGAATAGACAACCTTATATTGTGTTCTTTTAAATATTCTCTGCTAATTAAATAATGTAATTATAAAAATACAGAAGTTAAAAATATGTTACTTAAATATTAACACCTCTCCCTGATTTAAATCAAAACTCTTCATAGAGTTCTTGTGTTACAATATTAAAACAAATACTTCGAATGCTCAAATTTTCGTGATCACACAACATCAAACAAAAAAGGCGTTAAAGCTCATAGAGCAGGTTAAAAGCTATAAAAGCTGCGGCTGTACATCTCTCCGAATTAAGCTTGTAAAGCCGAGCTTTCAGGAAGCTGCGGCCTACATTTAGCAGTGGGAAGTATTTATTGGAAAATCACAGAGTTATTGGAAGTTATAATTAAGTTGTATTAAACCAGCTTTGATTAATTTATGATTGATGTTGTAATCGGTATTTTTTATATTTGGGGGACCGTATAGGAAATATTGATAGGAACAATAACGAACTTAAAAGAAAAACTATCATGACTAAGTAAATTTGATTGGTTCCTGAGATACAGGCGGCAAAAGCTATTTTCTTTTAATTTTAATTTAATGTTGTTTTTATCAGTGTCTTTGTAATTTGTCCGCGTGTGGTTGCCGGGTTAGAATAGTGCCACTCCATTTCTTCCCGTGGATGTCGTAAGAGGTGACTACGGGAATATATAGGCTTGTAGTACTGTTAGGCGATGGGCTTGCAACCTGTCACTAATATGCTGGTACACATATTAGCCTAATTTATGCAAATTGTGGTTACTGAATTATCAACAACTTTTTAAGTTGTAATTCTGTAGCTCTGCCTAGCCCACTCCGGGGTTACAGGCGTGTATGTATGTATGGTTGTAATTTGTAGTTTGATGCGTGTGCGATCGTGGCGTCATTGCGCCGTGACTTCACCAAATGGTCGCAACGGAAGACCAGCGCTGGCTCTGCCAGCATCACGCTGAGTTGTGACCATTTCGTGACAAACTGTGCATGTTTTCAAAATTATTTGTGTTAATTAATGCTTATCACGAATAGTTTTTTTGTTTAAAGTGTTTGTTCTTTCAGAATGGTTGATCGGTTGGTCGTTGGGATAAGGTAGATTTTGGCCGAGCTGAGGCCAAAAACAAGATGCTTTGCGAGAACGTTATCGTTATGGAAAATGTTTAGTCAAGTTCTTATGTCAATTTCATAATATTTTGTCTGTTTTCGACAATCGTTTACGTGAGCGTTAAGTTCTTGTCTAGGGCGACTGGTTCGATAATGTTACCTTCAAGTAAAGTTACTATAATTTAAAGATGCAAATTTTGTATGTCTTTTATCTAATTCCTATTTACATGTCATACAATTATTAAAGTACTCTGCCGCGTCTGTCTGTATATAACGCGTTACCAACTATATTATTATTTAAAACTGTACTATTTTAAATCAAATAATTTCAAATATAAGCCTATTCGTCTGATTCAATAAGCGTGTAAGCCGCGTCATGTTCTGTTTTGTTCTGTTCTGGTGACACTTCCAGCCAGCAGTTCTGCTGCAAGGACCCGTACGCGCTGACTGCGACGGAGAGGAGATGTTAGATTAGGCTAGCGGGGAGAAGCACGCCCGTAAGCCGCGTCATTAACAAATATATAGTTTTTCTAAAAACATAAAATTAGTTACCTTAAAAGTTAATTCACCCTTCTACCGCCTAGAATCTCGGAAAAGTATAGATTTTTAAGAAAATAACGAAATCCCATGTTGGACTCAAGTGGATTATTTCGGGAAAATTTGTTTGTATCCTATTTTACCATCCCAATGATGATTGGTATCAGGTTACATTTCAGTGTACATGGAGCAGCTGATATGAATCCCACTATGTGACAGGCTTGTTAACTCCGCAATGTATAATGAAATTGCACAAAAGCAAATGGTCACCTGTCACCTACCACTGTCAAGATGGTGGAATAGGGGGATTAAATTCTGATTAAACATCTTAGCCTGATTGTGCAATATGTGGAAACAGAATTATCAACAAGTTTCTAGACTTAATGGTAATTCTATAGCTCTGCCTACCCCACCCCGGGAATAAAAGCATGGGTTTATGTATGTGTGTAATTCTGATTAATACGCAAAATCACCTGACATTGGGCGCTTGCACAGCCCAGCTACATGTAATCCGTGAGTCAAGTACCGATGTAGCGACTACATTAAGACATAAACCACGTGTCGGATTCCTCGGCTTCGGGCAACATCGGCGACCGTCGGGCTATTTCGGTAAAAATAAATAAATATGCGCGGGCGCGTGGCTTGCGTGCTACGATCTATGGCCACTGGAAATGGCCTTTTTTTCCACTATTTCTGCACTTTTTACGCCCTAGATTGGCTTGATTAAAAAACGTTTCATCGTTTAAGTTTGAAGCTGTAAAAAGTCACATACTTCATGCACTTTTTATTTCTAGTTAAGTGGACACCATGTAATTTTCGCAGATTTTCGCGATTAACCCTCTGCGACTGACGTGACGTCTATCAGACGTCGTCAAAAAACAAACGCCGTATACCGTGATATAGCTCTGTATCGCTCAGTACCTTCTTCTAACGACTCGCGGCATTGTAAGTTAATATTTATGAAAAATACCAGTTTTTTTTTACCTTATTCAAGTAAATTACATATTTTTTTATTTAAAAGCTCATATACCTACATGTTTATTATTAGTTCCGCATTAAAATTAAATAAACATGCAATTTGTGGGGAAAAATACTTTTATTTGATTTGTTTATATTAAATTTGACACGTTGACTTGTAGAAGCGTTTACTCAGTGTAAAACCAGTTTTATTAACCGTTTCCAGCGAAAACTTCGTGCTAGATGTAAAGAACTTCTAAAGGCTTAGAATGTATAGGCAGAATATTCCGTTTATATCTACTAAACAGACATTCTGCTTTATGTGTTATTTAATAGATTTTTTGTACTCGTCGATTAAAATGTTTGTATTACGATTTCATAGAGAATACTGTAACGTCACTCTTTTCATCGTTGAATAGTCTATGTTACTTCCGAAACAACCGAAATAACTATTTCGATACGCTCCAGACAACCGAAAAAAAATTGAAAATAGAACTTCGTATTTAAATAATATGTGCCCTTGTTTAAGGAGACTCGATGCGGTACAAAATTTGCCAATATTGTATGGCGTTTTGGAATGTAGCAGCATCGCGTCATCTGTCAAAAATCTACTTAAACATGCTGCTGTATCCAGGACATTAAAAAAAACCGGTGGTGTGATAACTTTTCTTTTAAAAGCCAAGAAGTTTACGTTTTCTCTGTGGAAATAAAAATCATCATTCATAAAGATTTCATAGAGAATACTGCAACGTCACTCTTTTCATCGTTGTTACTTCAGAAACAACCGAAATAACTATTTCGATACGCTCTAGACAACCGAAAAAATTTTGAAAATAGATCTTCGGATTTCCATATGTGTCCTTGTTTAAGGAGCCTCGATCCGATACAAAATTGCTAATCTGTGGCGTTTCGGAACGTAGCAGCGTCGCATCATCTGTCAAAAATCTACTTTTAGTTTTCTTATATACTCGTATTAATGACTTACATTATTAATTTTAATGAACTCGTACAAAAAGTATTGTTCACAATAGTGTCATAATTAAGCTTTTTAATCTCGTACCTTACTTAGGCCACTCAGCAAGCTTCGTGGCCTAAACACGGTACTCGACTAAAAAGCTCTCTATTATAACACGATTACGAAAAATACTATATTTTTGCTCCCGCGTAACGACGTATGCTTATCAGGCAGACCATACGAAGTATAAACTCAAAAAAAAAGCCAACCAAGACAGATTTTCTCTTGAACGACAAAATTGATTAAAATAGTAACTAAAATCTGAGTAAGTGTATCTATGCGTTTTGTTACGCTCGTATGAAATGAAGACGCTTATCATATCACACTCTTGTTAGAAGGGCTTTTTTTCAGTGTTATAGAGGTGCCTCATCTAGTAAGACTATATCTCCCGCAAACGACAACTCATCCCAATATAGCGGTACTTGATAACGACGGGCATGAGCTACGCGTCCGGCAAGAGTACCGCATATATTGTATATGTCGATTGAACGCCCGAAATAAGAATATATACGCGGTGCGGAGCAACCATGTGCTCTGCCAAGGGCTACATATTTTTATGACATGTTTCTATACTTTCTATGCTCTCAATGTACAGTGAAGGAAATTGATTCCTAGACTATTTTGGACTATATCATAGTGACATAATCAATCAAAATGTAAGAGGCTTCTTAGGATTTTATTAACAGTGTCACTTTGATATGGTCCAAAATGGTCTAAGAATCAATTTCCTTGACTGTACCTACCTACATGTCGAGTAGGTATAATATGAACTTTGGTGTCGATTTTATTAGTGGTTGGGCCTTGAGCAGGGTCCTTTCGGATTGCTTCCACCTGCTTATCCTTGATTCTACCTCCAAGCAGTAGTATTGCGTCGGTGACACTGCAAAACCGTGTTAGTAACAAATTTATGATAGAGCAAAATAAACCTAATTGTTTAATTGAAAAGGTGCATTTTTCTCCTTATTTAAAATATTACTTACGCGGTTTTGCAGTTTCAACGACGATTGCCATTAAAATGTCCCGGTGTAGGGGGATAAGACGACCGGTGAAATTATTTGCATGGACGCATTCCATCTTAGTCCTCAGGGTTGGCAGTTTAAGGATTGCAGTCTTCAGATTGTATTCTTGAGAATGCAACTGTCTTTGTCTAAGATTCCACTTATCATCAGGTGGTTCAAAAAATAAAGTGACGACTAATTTGGCATCAAGAAGTTGCTCTTTATTCTGTCAACCCAAAGTCCATTAAAATTTGTCGCTGTCTAAGTTCCTAGCCTATATAGAGCTTAGTTTGAACTAGATATTTTGCGTGAGGTTGTTTCTTAATTTTAATGACATTGTAACCTGATTTCTAGCTACCTCAAAACAAATGCGATTAAGGTTAAGTCTTGTCGCATATTAATCTGGAACTTAACAATCTTTGCCTAGGGTTTTACACGACAAGAAGGATTACCAACCGTTTATTAACACTAGAAGTGCATTAAAAGCCTTTTGAAACTGCCATAGAGATAAAGAGAGGTAAAGAAAAAAAAAACGGCCAAGTGCCAGTCGGACTCGCGCACGAAGGGTTCCGTACCATTATCTATAAAAAAACACGTTTGTTGTACGAGCCCCCCTTAATTTTTTTTTCTGTTTTATTATAATGTTGTTATAGCAGCAATATAAATATATAATCTGTGAAAATTTCAACTGTCTAGCTATCACGGTGATAGACAGACAGACAGACAGACGGACAGCGGAGTCTTAATAATAAGGTCCCGTTTTTAGGTACGAAACCATAAAAAAGAAGTAGGGATAAACATAAAGATAATAATCAGAGGTTTGAGCTACCCATAGTTGACATACGTGCTTACTCATACCTAGACCAGACAGAAGCAACGAATTTTTCTTTGCATTTTATTCCGTTTATTAGTTCCGAATATCTGATAAACCACCAGGCTTTATACCACTAGGCTAAAGCTCAAGCCAATTTGTATATGATTCACGTTTTTTAAGCGGTTTCTGTTTTTAAAGTCGAAGGTTGATCGATATAGAGACGCGCAACGTGCGCAAGAGTCGCGCTCACCTTGTTAGCTAGGGTGACCAGTACAACGATTTATGAGGGACGATTATCGTGTCTTATATCGATACTGGAATAATGCACGGCACATGCGGATAATGTCCTGTCACTTATACACTGGTAAATATGTTAGCCTAATTGTGCAAAATGTGGTTACAGAATTATCAACAAGTCCTTAGAGTTCTTGGTATTCTGTAGCTCTGCCTACCCCTCTCTGGGAATAAAGGCGTGAGTTTATGTATGTATGTATGTATATATGTGGAATAATGCAAAGCATAAACTACAGAATGTAAAAACGAGGAATTGGTAACACCAGGTTTTGGACACTCGAATTCGATGTCACGTTAGTCCTGTTCTCTCCCCTTCTTTCGATAACCACCGTGGAGTAAGTTAGTTAAGCTTTTAAAATTTTGTTTTTTTATTAGTGTTTGTGGGTAGATATTCCACCTGGGTGCATGTGACGGAAGCGTCCGTGGGCGAGAAATTTTGTGCTGCGTTGGCATCGCGCGACGTGGTTGTCGAGCCAACCCGATTTAGAACTTTTTGGTGAGGTCTAACACACCATAGACATAAAAAGACATAATGGTTTGTCACGCGAATCGCTGAAAAGTATTCTAAGAATTTTCTTTCTTACATATAGTATGATAATGGGCGATGATGATGATGAATACACATTTAATAAACGTATTATAGATTATTCCCATCACTATCAAAAGACGATTGCAGTCAAGTATACTTGTTATTATCATTGGTAGTCTGAATAGGACCAAACTGATATGAAGACGGTGATAAATTTATTCTTTAATGAATATTTTCTTACTTTATGGTCACAATACTACGTGGGAACGCTCTCAAGGGGCGCGTACGCATTGTTCGCGTCATTTCCGGGCGTCATCTGAAAATAACCGTTTTCGGTGCAAATGATTTATTCGATCGTTACCTTTAATTTGAAATTGTTTGTTTTCTTAGCGAACAGCAGTTGTGGGCGGTTCTTCTCATTTATTGATGTCTTTTGTAGTTTTGAGTTCTACGTGTCGGCTTGATGGTCGATTTTTATACAACAAAGGTTCTATCTTACTCGGTAAATACATATTACCTTTGACATATTATCATATTGTCAACGTTACGAATAGCTCTTATCTACTTGATAGTAATGGCAGCCGAGATATAAACCATGTATGAACATGTCAAAATAAATTGTTTTTTCTTCGTAAAATAAAGGCCCATTACTTTCTGATTATTAATGTTCGTATGTAGAGATGATTTCTGCATAATTTATTGTAAAAACTTGTATATTATTGCGACTTACTATGGAATAAAGTAAACCTGTGATACTGATTTCAATATCATTTTCAATTGCGTGTAGATAATGTTTTGGTTTGTAATATAAGTACTTTAATAGGGTACCGGGCTAAGAGGTCAATTTATCTATTTTTTATGAGGTTACAAAACAATAGCTTGTCGTTACCTATGGAAATTTATATAAGAAGTGCTTATATTCATTATGAAGTCTTATATGTGGTTGTCATGGATACCAGTAATACTACTCTTTAAGGTTTCTAACAGTTTAATTATCTTAAAGAACACAAATACTTACGAGTTCGATTACTATCGAGAAACATTAATTGTTACTCTGTTCTACTGTGCGGTATCTACCCTTACTAATTTGTGGGATCCTGGTTAAAAGAATATAAGTTCATCGTACATGATTTGAACTGTTTTTGATTAGGATAAAATGCGATTAAAATAGAAAACAAAGGAGAGAAAAAAGATATCATGCGGTGAAAAATATACCTGACTATATTTTAACATCTAGTTAATACCTACAAATAAAATTAAAAAGGGTTAGTTAAGGAACAAAATCAAATGCCATCTGGGTATAATAAACCAAGATAAATGTCCGTCCAGATAAAGAAGAGTTTTGTCACCGTAACGAAACTGTCGATTAACGTCAAACACATACATTTTTGCAACGAACGTGACATTTAAATAGCGTCTTGTATATTTATTTTCGTTTTTATAAATCTGTCATTATTTCAATCAGCATATTATAGTTTTGAAAGCACCATGACATTTAACAACAATGAGCATTCAAAAAGAGCGATGACATTAATTTGACAATTTAGTAGGTACAAAGAATTTGGTTTTCATTACTTAATTGATATACAGTCGAGTTTATAGGTATATATGTGTACACTTTTGTACCTCGTCACTTTAATTGCTGTGACAATTCATAGGTATATGGCAGTTTAAACATGACAATAAATAGACAAGGTACCTACTAATATGTACACATATTTATGAACTAAACTGTACCTACACCTACAGCATGTAGCAAAAATCCCTTATTTTATTAGCGATACAATATGCCAGCCGCAAAAACAATGCCAGCATAGGAAGTATAACGTTTTGTTTTTTTTTTATCGGATTGGGAGTTATTTTATGAAATCACCACCGCCCATAAACCCAGCAATTCAAAAACAGATATCCGCCTGACAACTAAAGAAACTCGCTTATGAGTTTATGAGTCGCACAATTTTTATGTGTTCTGCAAATTTCCTAGAACATAATATTAAAACTGGATAAAACAACACGTCAAATTTTCTATAAAACAGCTCTATGCAAATATTCCGCTATTCATTTAAATAAAAATAGACTAATTTAAAATGTCAATGATCATCATAGGTCTATTTAAAGTTTATCTCGACATCAATTTCACGAATTCTTACAAAACTAATGACACCTTTACAATAATTCATTTGGCGATAACATTTATAATATAACAACTTTTTTATATATCCTCAACAATGGAGGCAGACGAAAATTGCCTTTGTGTATCGGCGACATATCATAAATAGTCGATAATACTTTATTTATCTTAAAAACAACGAACAATGAACCTTAAAGTTAACGCAGTAAAGGTTTACTGAAAGATTGTCATATGTTTGTAGAACTACAGACAAAGTCACAGCTCCATTAAAAACGAAAATAAAATTCAACTATATTTATAGTAGAACAAGGTTGATAATAGAGTAAGAAATACAACAGGTTGACTTTAATAAAAACAACAAAAGGCACCGGCTCGCTCAAACAGCCTTAATCGATTATAGTGTATCGATTATAACGTGAATCGATTATCGGCGGTGTCACCCGCAACAAATCGGACCACAGACAATGGTATTTCTTCATCAGAGACAAAAAGTGACGCGAAATATGGATTATGGAGGGTAATTTGTTACTATACAGCGTGTTGTTTCATTGTAACAATATCGCGGCGATTTTTAAGAGGTTTCTTTGAGTTATTCTGGGCCTGTAGATAACAAGAAATTAGGGCTAATTGGAATGAGTTTAAAATATTCAAACATCTGATAGAATACCCTCTAAATTAACTTTTCATACTTATTGAATGGGTAGGAACTATCGTAAGATTGCGCCCAGTTGATTACCTACGTTTTTTTTTCTTTCACAATGTATGGGATAACATTGTCGTGTCATACGAGAGTATGTTACGATGAACACCGTGGTCAACGGTCATCCCATTCATTTTGATCGATAGAAAAAAACGATAATAATCTATTCTGATTCTATATAAGCATTTGCATCATGGCTTCTATTTAAAAGTTCAATTTATAAGATGAACTGAACTTTTAAATACTTGTATACAGAATCTTAGTTTTACTGGGGACTTATCAACAACAAATACCTAAAACTTGACTTAGTAAAATTATGGATTGCCACAGACCTAGAAAAAACTTTAAAAACTGATTTCAATGCAGACCTTTCTATGAAAACTCACATCAGAAAAACCTCACCAAATAAAACAAGAATCTTTAAATTAAAAAAAAAGTGTAATATTTTATAATCATCCTATACGCTGTCCATGCGTGTCGCCAGCGGGTGGGAGCGGCGCCGGCGCAGCCTTTGTTACAATGCTCATATTAAGTTTATAAGAGGTATTGGACAATGACTGTTTTTGGTTTGTACACGGCTATAGGTATGGCTCCGGTATTGTAATAAACCGAATATAGACGAGGCAGTAAGCCTGGTTGGTTGTGACCCTGCCTACCAAGCTAATGGTGTCGGATTCGATTCTCGGTATAGGCAAATATGGTTACCATCATTTTATTGAATTTCACTATATCGATTAGGTAAATACATCATTTTATCGAATGATATTTTCTGCTGAAATCATCAGAAGTTTTCAAGCTATCTTGAGCATTAATTACCTACGTAGGTTAGACTTGTGACTACAATAAAAAAATCGTTCATCATGCGGCAATAAAATGCCTTTCGATGAAAATGAAAATTCTGCGTAAAACGTTCATTGATAGGTATTCCGATAAAATAATAGGTACCTACACGGGCAAATATTAGTGTGATGATGAGCTCCAGTATTTGTTCCTGGGTCTTGGATGTTTACCTAGTCGGTTACTAAGTTCTGTTACTGAGATTAATTACAATAAAAAAAAAAATTTAAGCAGTTTTGCATAAACCTGTATATTAATCAAAACTTTGATTTATATAGAATAATAATAAAAATAATGTACCTATTCTAAACTATTGCAATTATTTGATGTACGAGCTTGAAGTATTCCCATTTCGGACGATAAAATCATAGTTAAAATCACGCACGACGATGATACTGATAACGGCCCCAACTTTTGTAAGAGTTCCTGTAGAGAGTTCAAATTTGCGTGACATATTGAACAGACTTCTAGCTTTAAATTCTGATACGAATGTATTCAAAGCAACTAAAGATCCGCTTGGACACCGGTTAATCTTGATGACTCATTAAATCGACTTTAAGATTTAACATGATTTTGCAGAAATACGAAAACACACCAAATCTCTTGCTTCATAAGTTGGAATTAAGTCATGTTGAGAAATATAATTTTGGTCTCTCAACATATACAGAGATAGGATTTTTTATAATATTATACAAAAAAAGTTCTTTGGTAAACAAAGACTAACTTTTAAGCGATTTCAAAAAATGAAATTGGGAAAAGTCATGCGTATTTTTATCGATGCCGGCTGTGAATGTTAAAAGATCGTATCGGGAATTGAGGAAACTAAGAAAAATGATTAATTGTTTTTCAAAATGTATATTAATTAAGCTTTTAATTTTTATACATATTGAAATTTAAAAAAAAACATAAGTTAGTTTTATTTGCATCAACCTTAGTAACAGAACTCAGTAACCAACTAATAGGTAGTACGTACTTGTACAATATAAGTATTTATTTCTTCCTCTTTCAATTTTCTTTCTTTTTTTCTACCCAATTAGTACGTACTTGTACAATATAAGTATTTATTTCTTCTTCTTTCATTTTTCTTTCTTTTTTTCTACCCAATAGTACAAACTTTGAGCTAAGCTAAGGGGATTGTCTGTGTGAGATTGTCCCGTATTATTTAATATGAATATTTATTTTATTAAACTAAAAGTATGGGATGGATGCAAGCGTTAATTAGTGTGTATTCAATTCAAAACGAAAGTAGGTTTTTAACGGGTTCGCTATGATATAAAAATAAAAACCAAGTCCGGGTTGAACTCTTACTGAAAGGGCAACGTACTCTTATTTTACGGGGAACCCTATTCTTATAATTATTTGTTTCTATTAATGTAAAAATACCTACAACTAGGTGGACGTAGAAAGGTCAAAGGCGGCTACTCTAACAAGAAATAGCAGCGAAATCCAAAGCAAAACAACTTGAAAAGCTTTCACACAAGACTAAATAAAAAAATAAAGCGCATCGTTTTAATCGTGTCCATTAACGCGGATCGCGTCGAAGCTAAATTAACCGTTTCAGACGACTTGTCACTTGTCACTTGTCACTTTGAAATCCCACCGCACCAACACAACTTATTTCCAACCATAACTCTAACAACATTACAGTTAATATTGAGTTTAAGTGTGTTAAGGACTTAGGTCTCTTTGCTGTGACATTGTCACTTGTCACGTCGAAATGTTACCATAGCAACACATTTATTTTTAACTTTAGTTCAATGTTTTAAGGTCGAAATTTGAATGGGTTATGAGGTATAGTTACGTTGTTTTCAGTGACATGTCACGTTTAAAAGCTTCGCTCTCCGGTGTTAGGTGACCGTTTTGCCGGCGGTCGGTGACTTATTGGATTATAAATGGATATAAGATTATGTTTATTTGAGTTTAACACGGTTTGGGTGGGCAGGAAATTAACTAGGTTAAGTTATTTTTAAGTTTATTTTATTGCCAGCTGCGGACAAACGTTTTATAGTGCTAATGTCTTTTTAGCGTCTTTTGTCATTTTCTAATCCGCTAAAGTAGAAAGAGATATCATGCGAATAAGGGCAAGTTTTATGACCAGTGCTGCAGTGGTTAAACCCAAATAATAGTAAAAAAAAACCATGTCATCCCGTGAATGTCGTAAGAGGCGACTAAGGGAATAAAGGCTTGTAGTATCTACTATTAGGCGATGGGCTTGCAACCTGTCACTAATACCTACGCTGGTAAACATCTTAGCCTATTTGTGCAGAATGAGGTTACAGAATTATCAACATGTTTTTAAAGTTGTAGGTAATTCTCTTGCTCTGCCTACCCCACTCCGGGATTACAGGCGTGAAGGTCTGTATAGTAAAAAAAAATAAGAAACTCTTAACAAAATATGTGACGCTTGGATTCTAAACCCTCTTCTAAAAAATCTATTTTAGGAAGTATTCTTTGTCTTTTTCGAATGTCATAATGAAAGATAAAGCCAAAGCATATTTAAATCATAATTTAGCTTATATCGTTAGCTTATACCCACAAACTATTTAAAACATACATACATACATACATAAACTCACGCCTTCATTCCCAGAGTGGGGTAGGCAGAGCTAAAGAATTACCAACAAGTCTTAAAACTTCTTGATAATTCTGTAACCATATTTTGCACAAGTAGGCTAAGATGTTTCCCTATTAAGTACTATATATTACTCACTATTTAAAACATTTAATTTTATGTACATTTTAGTTACATAACCATTGCCACATAAACTAGAATCCTCCATTCCAAGATTGTCCTAAACACAACAACCGACCAACAACTCTTGCGCATCAAAGCGCCCGCCTCATCAGCCGCCATGATTCTCCAAATCTGACGACACCAACACTCGAGATGACAATATTGTAGCAATTATAGTGATTGAGGTGTGAGCCGGCGGATCAAAGCCCATGGCTAAAAAAGTCATGACGTGTCACTTTTAAGTTTTTAGTTTTTAATTGTGTTGGAATGCGGTTGTTAAACGGTTAAGAAGTGTGAGGTGACGTTTTGTGTCGCTTTACGGCCAAACCCTATATTCAATCCGCGGACAGATAGGCTTACTTCGGATTAAAATTTGACACATTTTGTATGGGCAAATGTCAAATTTTAACCCGAAGTAAGCCTTATCTATCCTCGGTTTGAATATAGGGTTCGGCCGTTAGTGTTTCATTTCTGCTTGAATTATAGCAAGAATAAGCTGTAGATACAAAGTAAGTAGTTCCTTATCATCTGTGATCGTAGATTTTCCATCATTTTTTGGTGCAGTGCTAAGGTTGACACTAATAGCAAATAGGTAATATCTATTTTCAACCAAGAATCAAATAAAATCAAAAGCATTAAGAAGTTAGGTAGGTATAATGCAGATATGGTTAGTAATTAAATAACATTTTCACAAAAAAAACGGATTAAAGTCTCGTCTTGAAGACCGCCTGTTATCTACCTCTACTTTGAAGTTTTATGTTCTGTACCTATTGCTTGTATCTTTTTTGAGGTGTACTTACAGGGTATGAAAATACAAAAAATATTCTATGTAAAGCCCAATATGCATAATGAAATGAAGGGTTAATTTAATAAAATATATAACGCAGTTGCAATAAATCCTTATCTGAGGTTATACGTGTTTCATTTTCAACGACAACATGATTTTACATTATTTTAAACGTCAATTATATTATACACCTCGAAAGTTCTAGGTCACTGTACTCACTGTCGTATGTAATTGTGACGTCATTGCATCGGTTTTTCACTACCTACTTATCATCCTGCCCTCGTACAAAACCTAGTTGATAAGTGACCCTGCCTACGAAGCTAGAGGTCCTAGGCCTACCTCGTCACGGGTAAAAAAACGCCGCGTTTTAAAAGCGCTTCCTTGTAATGTTCATTCCAGGAAATTTCTATGTAAGTAGGCATATAAGTTATTTGTTTATGTATCTATATTAGTATGTGTAAATTGCCGAGTATGTACCCATATTTAGTACCTACAAGCCTTGAGCTTAGTTTGGGACTAACGGGTTGGCTTAAAGTAATGAAAAGGTTTTCAATTGACAATAGCAGGCAATAAAAAAATACAAAATGGATTTTGACAGCTACAATAAATAGAAAATATGTCGATATAGTTAAAAAGGCAAGAAAAGATTAGCTGATTTAATAAAAAATGTCCGCGAGAAAGTTATGACTTGAACGTGTCTATCGCCTACTTGGACGGCGTGAAAAATCTAAAGTGGTCTCTCACCTCAAAGACGAAAATCGTTACTACCTACCTACTTTAGAAAAAACTCTTATCTGATATTTCGAGATGTATGAGTTTGAACTTAATTCTCTTCAAGTATACGTTTAAAATCGTACGTCATGAAATGTGAGTTGCGAGGTTTTTTTCAAAGCAATGACGAAATGTACCTACCTCCATCTACAATTGAATGTTTGATACAGCGGTGGGAACTTGGTATTAGGACTAAAGATTGCCTAAAAACTATACAAAATATATTGTAATTCTCAAAACCTACTTTAAGCCAACCCGTTATTGGTCAATTTGTATTAGATTATCCCGCAATATTTATTCATTGGTCCAATTTACTTGTCACCTTAAATTAGAGAAAATAGATAATTAGGATCCGGGGTGTCCATAGGTACTCATAGATTAGACAGATCTCTACAATATCGGAGGAATTATTGTAAATATAAAAAAAAAACAATGGTTTCTTACCTCATTTCACACAAACTTAAATGGCAAAATTAAAAAAAAGCTCTCAAAATGTGTCCATAATCGCGCCTGTTCCAAAACGATGACATTGCAAAAGCTTACCAACTTCTCTATGCCTTTATTACATCCTTATAGTAATCAGAATAAGGTTGGAATTAGTAAAACTTGATGGTAAGCGGAATATAGATCACACTTGTCAAGGTTTTTGTAAGGACCGTTATTAAAAAAAAAAACAAAAGGCATGTCCTCACACATCCGAGACTAAAAAAAAAGGGACGGCATGTTAATTTTGCATGAAATGACTTGGAGCTTGACATGTCATGGTGGATTTTTTATAATTATTTTTATAAATGGTTTGTGAAGCGTTTTAAAATTGATGAAAATTATCAAGGACATTAGAAACGCGATGCGTTTAGGACATACGCGGATTAGACAAGGAACTGTATGTAAGAGAAAATTTAAAAGAGGCAACTATTGAAGGTAATACTTAGGTTGTCATTATATGGACATGTCGTGAGGAGAAATAAAAGTCATGTGACAAAAACTGTACTATGACTTCATCTTCTTAACCATAATTCAACACCTTTTCATTTACAGCCGGGAGTGAGATTAGACAATGGCATATGTTCAAAACTGACTGCTGCGTTTGAAGACTTCAAGTTTCTGAACTGGAACCTTTACATCAACATCATCAACGTCAACGTGTATTCTTGTCATCGCTGAGACGCTGGATGATCTAGGCACAGTAGGCACAATGCTCGATGACCTTAGTAAAGTGGGTCTCAAAATTAAGAAGACAAAAATCTTATCAGATTTCATCTTTGCACCTATACTTACTTTCAGAGTTGAAGACTCAACGCTTGTAGTTATAGACCTTTACGATTGTGAAAAGGCACAGTCGGCCTTATAGGTAAGTAGCTGCACACTTTAGTACCTTGTCACTTTGACGCCTTTTACAGATTAGTGCAGTAGTTCAAGCATGACGTTAAAATGACAAAGTATTTAAATGTGCAACTTCATATAAGGCCGTCCGTACCTGGAAGAAAATTTGGATAAAACTTCGAGATCGACCTCTCGTCAATCGACGAATTCAACTCGGCTGGGCAGCGTTCGGAGTTCAGAAAGTAGGTACCTAATATAACACTACTTCTCGTTCCGTTACCACATTTTGTTAAGTCTCAGTTCTTAGGGGTCACAATAGATAGTAATTTAAATTGGAAGGCACATATTGACAAAATTAATAAAAGAATTTCGAAGAGTTGCTATGCGATGTCAATATTGACTAATATAACATCAGCAGTTGTCGCTAAAAATGCTTATTATGGAAATGTTTATCCTATATTGACGTATGGCATAATTTTTTGGGGCAACTCAGTAAATGTCCAATCTACATTTGTTCTGCAAAAGAAATGTCTACGAATAATTTTTAATCTTAATAATTTGGAATCCTTGAGAACTGTCTTTCAAAGTAATAACATTTTAACTCTAGCATGTATATATATATTAGAAATCTGTTTATTTGTGAAGGAATGTGGTAATGACTATTTTAATAAAATATCTGACTCTAAGAGAAATTTACGAACACAATATAAACATGACTTACGTATATGTAGTTCGAGCCACTAGCCATATTCTGAGTACTTATGTGACTGGGATTAAAATATTCAATCATTTACCGAAGTGTATTAAAGCAATAGATGGTGCAAGGTTTAAAAAGGAACTTAAGGAATGGCTAATAACTAAATGTTTTTACAACGTGAATGAATGTTTTTCTGTTAATTATTAAAAATTGATATCTAAACGAAATACTATTGTACGCCCGAAATGGGCATGCTGTTGATTCCATACGCTGTATACCTATTACTTAACAACATTTGTACACAGTTCTTGACAATAAATATATCTTATCTTATCTTATCTTATCTAAGTTTCAAGTCTACCTGTAGACTACTACAGGCGAAAAAAAAACATTTAAATCATTAGTAAGAAACCTAATTCTAAAGTAAATTAAATATGAAAAAACTAAGCTAAATTAGATCACCTGTCACCGTCATCTGCTAAAGAAGATTTTAAAACTCACTCACTGCCGCCTAACCTACAAATGTATGTAATTTTGACACATCAATGGTGACAGACGCCAAATATGTTAAGGCTCTTACACCCACAGAAGTGCTTACACCCGCAAATCTCATCTGGCGCCATCTGTCGCCAAATTGGAGGGAAGTGACGCAGCATCTATGGACAAAATGAGTATCGGAAATAAAAATATGATAATATTTTTTTGCGATAGTTTTTTTTAAGATTTGCAAGTTAATAAAGCAAGGTACCTAATAAAGTGGTTAGTGTAACTTGTTGCTTTGTCAAATTAGGGTAAGAACGTAGGTAGGTACGACATTAAAGGGGAGGCTATATTAAAGTTAAGGCCTGTTAATTTTTACAGAGTGCAATTCATGTAGGTATAGGTATGTAGACGACAACATCAAAAAATGCAATCGCGCTTTAAAAGCTTTTTTTTTATCTTGTCGACTAAACAAAAGCATATAGGGTTAGCTCCACGAGCTTCTGTCATTCTGACATTGAATCCCACACAAGCACCGTTTTAAGCCAGAAATGACAGTTGTCTATGACCTGACGCTTAGCTTGACGTGTTTTCGGACGGGCGTCATTAGGTATATAGACGACAATAATATCAAAAAATGCAGTTGCGTTTTAAAAGCTTGCTGTTAATTTTAATTTTATCTCTTGTGGACTAAACAGAAGCACATGGGGTTAGCTCCACGCGCTTCTGTCAATTCTGACATTTAATCTCACACAAACACTGTTTTACGTCAGGAGGAGGCCATTTGCAACGTTAAAAGATGGCGGACGTGTAATTTGTTTTAGACTTTAATTTTTGGGTAATTAGGTGTTCAAAGTTCTTTTCTGATAGTGATTTGTACTTTTTATGCCTTTGTGTCGCACAGTGATTGAAGACTTGGACTTATTTCGAGTATCTGGCATCTTTCTTCTCGTTTCAAGTGGACTCGCAGTGGTGCAGAGGTTAAAACTATCTTGACCTCTGACCTACAAATCACCGTACAACGTTGCCCCCAATCTTCCTAGAGAAGATTGGATTGTTTTATTGCTATATTGATTTATACAATATATATACTTGACACTGGCGAAATCACTCAACGTGGAAACGCCATTATCCCCGCGGTAGTAGCTGTTCAAGTCGCCGCGGGGGCAAAAGAAGAAGAAGAAGTTTTACGTCAGAAATGATAGCTGTCTATGACCTGATACTTTATTAGATTGACGCGTCTCGGGATGGGTTTGTCAAAGTTCTCAGCAAAGATCAGATTATTAATACGACCCTAAGTGATTCAATATTTTAAATAATAATTATACTTATGTCTAATTATGCAAAATGTAGTTACAGAATTATCAATATTTTTTACAGTTGTTGGTAATTCTGTAGCTCTTCTTACCCCACTCTGGGAATAAAGGCGTGAAGGTATGTATGAATGTAGTATGGGTTCACTAATGTTTCACCGAAATACGTTTGGCCGAATGAGTCGTTTGGCAACTGTTTCATTTCCTAACCCGCTTATATTTCTGTAACTGTAAATATTTCAGATTTTTAAAAAAATAGCTAACCTAACCTAACCTATAGTCTACACAATGGTACAAAAATAAATCCTGAAATATTAACAGTTACAGAAATATATGCGGGTTGGGAAATGAAACAGTTGCCAAACGACTCATTCGGCCAAACGTATTTCGGTCAAATGAACGGACCCCGTAGTATGTCTAGTTCGAATTAGGTACCTAATCGAATTTATTTTTCCAATAAGTAATAGAATCTGTTAATAACCAATATTCACTATATATAAACTTGGTTTCTTCTAACAAGATTGATTGTTATGAATAAGCGTGTTGGTTCGTTACGCACCTTGCGATACTTACAATGCAATATTAATGTAGGTTTACTCTTGAAATATCGAAACTCATTTCATAGAACGATTCACTTCGCCGAATTTTCATTTCATCGACAGGCATTTCCGCGTGCAGGAGCTTTGTTTTAATTGTGATCACCAGTCTAACCTAACCTACGAAACGAATGCTTAAGATAACCTGAAAACTGGTTTCAGCAGAAATTAGTTTTCGATGAAATGAAATTCGGTGAAATGATACATTCGATGAAATGTTTGTCGATATTTCAAGTAGGTATGAGTACCTACTCGTATTTGTATGTATTTATTTATTTCTTGTCGGCTTTAGGTACTGGCATAGTTTGTTGATTAGCTACCTACTTACTTGTTCAAGGGATAGGTTTTTTTTATATTCTAATTTTAATAACTGAGTATTATTATTAATTATTACTACTTATTACCTACTATTTCACTCGAGAGCGGGTAGAGGTGATCCCTTTGACATTTAACATCTTCAACTCGACGCACGAATTAATAACCGGCGAGTTTAAGTTGTTCTGTCAGAGCGTAGGTACCTACAGTCAGCGTCCAAAGTAACTGGTCAGTTCAAGGTACTTTTGTACTTTATCGCATTAACACATTAGACAATCTTGTTTGACATTGCTTATGTGACAGTAAAGCGACAAGGTATTTAAGTGATCAGTTTCTTTTGAAACTGACTATACCTGCCTATAGAAACTACATTTTTGTTCGCGCATTCTCAATTAAGTAGCTTAGATAGGTGAAATAAAAATCCGATTTAAAATCTTAATAATAGGTACCTACGTACGCTACCCATAATTTATTCCAATTAATACTTAACTATTAATAACTATCTATCTAATAAGAAACTATTCAATACAAGTATTTTCCTATAAGACAATAAAATAGTAAGTAGGTACCTAACTAGATTTAGTTGCATAAAATTAACTTGATACCAAGATAAAACCTTCACGTGTGCATATCGTACGTGCAGTGTGTGTTGTGCGATTTATTCGCAACGTCCGCCCCACATCCGGTTCCGCCGCAGGCTGGTATTAGGTACTACTTCCGGTTCTGGTGTCCGTTTCAACAGCAAATATAACCTGCACGCAGTATAGGTAGTACCTCCAGCGTATGCATTTCGTGTTTTTTTTTTTAAAACGATGCCTATACCTGTAGTATGCAGCCAACAGCCTGTATAAAAATAAAAAAGTTCATCAATTTATTGACTTTAGAAATCCTCTTAGGGAAAATATTTACGAAATACCTATAGGTATTCGGATTTTAAGTGGACGAGCAAATATTTTTTTAAATAGGTACGTAGGACTGTTAGGTAGGATAAACCAGTCCAGTGTAATATATGGGACAACGCAACATCTAAAAAATATGTCCCAATGCACCTTATTCCAGTGTAATAGGAATTTCGTAACATATTTACGAGAGGATTGTTTTGATAGGTAAGTAAGTACCTACATGTTTTTGCACTCGACTGTACTACTACTTAGGTACCTACCTACTAATTAAAACCTGAGATATACCTAGGTAGGTACCTACATAACCGCCTAGGATCATCGATACTCACCTACCTACCTAATCAAAATAATTTCGTGGAAAAGGTCTATATATACCTACCTATTCGTATTTAATCGAGCAGATACCTACTGCAGATAGATATAGTGGCTAACTTATTTACCTTCTCTCCTATGAACAAAAATAATATAGGTATCTACCTACCTACCTACAGTAGGTATTAATTAAATAACTCTCCATTAATGTATCCCAAGGAAAAAGCTAACCTACCAAGCACCTAGGTAGGTAGGTAGGTACCTACCTGGTAACCACATAAAAATCTAATTGGAAAAATACACATGCACTTAATTTTAACAAGATAAAAAGGAAAATATACAAGTTCTTTGTCAGTCAAGCGATTACTCCAAATAAAACAAAAGAAAAATACAACTTACTAACGTCACATTGTAATGTCAATGGGAAATCTAAGCCAATAAGAATTTAACCGTCAGCAGGCCTGTGTCACTCCGCGTGTAGGTATTAAAAACATACCTCCAGGCGCCGGCCACGGCGGAAGGGCCAATCTAGTAGGCTGCCGCAAGCGAAAGACGACACACGTATAACCACGTATAACCACGTCTAACTTATTATGAACCGTAGTACAGTGAATTAAGGCCCATATTTCCTCAAAAAAAATTAGAAGGTATGTAAATGAACACGTGCTCGACTGGAACGCGAGCTAAATTAAATCATATTGTCTATCAGATTGAGTACATATTTCTTTGAAAACCGTTGTGAAGTAAAGCTTCTGTAACGCTAGTTACTAGTTATTATTCTGTGCCGTCAGCAATTTAAATTAAATCATCTTTAAACACTTTTTCATCACAGACTTTATACTCATCCTAATAAGGTTCAATTCCAAATGAATTTAAAATCACAGCTAACCATGCGTCTAGGGTGTTGACCTACGCTGTCGCGTTGTCACCACGATGTCATTGGGTGCGCGCGACGCTTCCTATTGGTTGAGAATGTCGCGGGCGTAAGCAGTGCGACATCGCCCATTGGCCCGGATTGTCACAAGGTAGGCGGGGCCGAGTGGCGTTCTTATTTTAAATTGTAGAGTTTTCTTTTGTGTTTGAAAATCTCTTGGATTGGTTGACCGTTGGTTGGTGGCAACAAAGCGGATAACGATTTGTTCTCACTTTAAAAAAAGTGTGACTGTTGGTAGGTTAGGTAGGTATGACCTGGTTAGGTATGTAGGTTTTATTTAAAGTGTCGTAGGAGAATCACTTTGGTAACTTCGGTGTAAGCAGCCAGTTTTATTAAATATGTACCTACCTACATTATTATGTATTATTTAAAGATCTTTTGGTTTTTTATCAACAAAACGCAAGTTAAACAAACCTAACCTACGATTTCCTTAAACGACCAAAATTAATCGAAACCTTTGTTACAATCCCAACTCAAATCTTTTACAGGCGTTTTTCGCTCGCCAACCGTTTCCGGGCGGTATTGATCCGCGCGCGACGCGACGCGAAAAACACCTAATCCCGGAGGATGCTTCAGATTGGAACGGATTTAAATTTAGAACGCTGCGTTTCAAAATTGGAAATTAATAAATGGGAAGCGATTTTAAAATTTCAAAAAGAAGGATTATCTACTTCTCTTACTATAGGTAAGTTTAATGGTTGCAGTTGGTGATTTTAAGTAAATTATTAGATAACATTCCGTGCTAGGAGTTATCTAGGTTAATTATTTATTTACATTAAACTTAAAAAGACCAAGGTAACCTACTTTTTGGGCTATTTTAATTTAATTGAATAGGTAGGTACCTACCTACCTACTCTTTGGTGTTTAAGACATTTTAATTTAGGTACCTACCTACCCAAATTGATGACAGCTGGCTGCTTAAGCATACCTAGGCCACCTAGGTAGGAGATAGATACCTACCTACCAAGATAAGAGTAGGATAACTTACCTTGTATGAAAGTACTAAATCGGTAGGTAGGTAGGTACCTACGTAGGCAAGTGATTTTTTTTATAAATCTAGACTTCACTGCCTATAGGTACTTACCTAGACTTTCAAAGCAGAAAGAAATAATCTATTTAACTAGGCACTTACTTTTTAATAGGTAAACGCATTCTACGTTTAATGACAAACTTCTGTATGGATGGACACCTATAGACAGCAATAAAAGTTTTATATCAAACTTCTAAACTAGGTAGGTAGGTACCTACCTACTCACCAACCTACAGAAATAAGTACAGTCACCAGTAATAATAAATTATCCAAAAGGCGCAAAAATATCTGACACGCTCTTACCTATACCTACCCCTAGTAATAATGAGTCGGATATTTTTGCACCCAATGTTGGATAGGTAATAAATTATTACCGGTGACTGTACCCACCTACTTTCTTGTAACGACAGAAATAGTTTCAAATTAACTTTGTGTTTTAACACAACCGCGATAAGATAGAGTTTTAATTAGTAGGAACTTGCATGACCGGCTTCGTGTTACACCGAAGCGTATAATATCAGTTCTTTTTTTATAACCAATAAATATTAAATGCAGTATCTAAAAAAGGGACCAATTCTTAAATTCATTACTGTTCTATCTATGCCGGGATGTCATTGGAAATCACCAAACTACCATATATATATTTTTTCTATCTGGTAGGCAATGTTGTAGCGTGTCCAATAGAATTCTCGTTTTTCTCCATACAATTTTTTAAGCATAGTTAGGGTTGTGTCAAACGGAAAAACAAAATAGTTCAGAGTACCTACCTAGGTACTGTACTTTTTTCATCATTCGACTCTTATTCATTCGTAAATTTATAGCAAACTAACTAAAATATAACGTAATTTGAGAATTACGTAGGTATGACTAATAAAAAAAATATTCAACACACAAATATCCGCATATTAAGATCAGCACGCGTCATCAATCTTTTTTGTTCGTAATCGAGTAAATAGTGACAACCCTAGCCCTAGGCAAACTTGTAGCATGTATGTTCTAAGAAACACTTTGCAACATTACCTATCCTCTTATTAGCTGTAAATCATTACATTTACAAGTAAAAGTACGTGAAGTAACAAAAAGACCATTATTACTTACCACATGAACACTCACCAAGTAGCTATCTTATGTGTTTTCTGAGTAATAACAAAAGTTTTGGAGACACCGAAAAAACAGATGTCCGTTTTACAAGCTTTGACAGCGACTGACTGAGTTCAAAACTATCAGTGTTGCCAGATATTTCTTCTTTGAAATGGGTTGCCAGGTAAATGATAGTATATCTCCCATTAATAGTAGTAAAAACTAGATAACGCTTTGGTAGAAAATCAAATTTTTACAAAACGGGTAATGTTGTAGCTAGTTGGCAAAGTTGCAGCAGTTGACGGTACCTACCTATAGAAAGAAAGAAAGAGAAAGAAAAATGCTTTATTGCCCAAACAGCAAACCAGTCAAACCATGCTTTTACCTTTTAGTTTTCTGATAGAGTCGTTAGCAGGTACAGTTATACTCCATTTGTTTAGGTACTTAACTAAATGTACCTAAACAAAAAAACCACGTGACATAGTTGGTTAGCCAATAGAAACAGAACACTAATACGTCAAAGGTCGATTAAACAGTTTTGATTGGCTGCTTAATGGAGGCACGTGGTTTGGTTTGTTTACATTTATTTAAGTACCTAAACCGATGGAGTATAGGCATTAACACTTTGGCCGAGCCTAGGCGCTTTGACGAGGAAACCTGAAATTTATATTTATACCTGAGCAATAAGTGAGAACCAACTTATTGGTTCCTCATCCGAATTGTTATTTATTTATTTATGCATTAGCTACAGAATTTTAAAGGTGTTCCATTTTAAACCTAAGGGTCGGCAGCACATTCGCAGTGTTCTTAAGGTTGTAGTGTGTGTGTGTGTGTTGTTGAATGCAAATGTTTTTGGGTCTAAGATCCCACCCAATGACCAACGGGCTCGTGTGCTTGTTTGCTTTATCAAGCAAAACTTAAAAAAAGACATGATTTTTTATTATTATGGTTGACAATGTAGTTGGTATCTTTACCGTTACTACTTCACCCGGGCACGGGTAGCAATGCCCCTAGGGGGGGCATGCTGAACCCTAAGTTAGAGGTGCGGTGGTGGTTGCACCTCTGGAGGGGTGCCTCCGTCGGGTTTCAGGCCGGTCGAGCGCAGCTCGGCCGGCTAAGTATCTTGATGGTCTTCGTTTTTTTCGGTTTCTTCAAAGTGTTCGGATTCTTCGGTTTCTTGAATATGTTCGGTTTCTTCGGTTTCTTCGATCTTCTCGATCCCTGCAGTGATGCTATGAGGCTCAGGTCCGGATCTGGGAGGGCGGCCACGACGTCCCTGGCGCCGGAGCTTCTTCCGTTCCCACCGATCCCATGCACTGCGAGTTGGATGGGATCGGTGGGATCGAGCAGGATGTGCTTGGGGCGCCTGACGGGTGCCCCAAGCGCAGCGTGGACGTCGGGATCGGATGGGGTGAGTTTAGGAGTGTAGGAGGTGGCACGGACGATGAGCGGGTTAGGGTGGTGTGGGCCTTTATCAAAGAAGCGCCTAGACGCGTCCTTGATAGTGTGAGACATGAATTTCCCAAAACGCGAACATTTGTTCGTTACTGTGCAATAGCGTTCCGTAGTAGGGCTATCGAGTTGCGACTATAAAACCGACCAATCAGCGACGGCGACGCGACGCAGAACTAACGCATTGGACACGTCGCTGTTTTATGACGGCTTTTAATGAGAATTGACGGATCTATTTTAAAAGTATAATATTATGTGCCGACGACGTGATTGCACTCGTTGGTAGCTGCTGCCTACAAAGCTAGCGGCCCTGGGTTTGATTCCCGGTAAGGGTAAATATTTGTGGAATGAGCGCAAGATCTTGATAGTCTATGTTGTCTATGAATTATAGGATTGGTGAGGCTGAAAATGTCGTTACAAAATGCGGTAGCATTTCTCTCCACTGAAACTTAGGTAAGTAGGTACCTAGTTCCGTTTTTCTACAGTTTTTGTATACGCTGTAGACATTATGAAAAACTAACCTCACTTATTCATACACTCGGTAAAACCTTATTTTAGTTAAAGTATTATTTGACTTAGCATATTTCAAGCACATTTCGTTATTTGGTTAGGTCTGTAGTGTAGTAGATATCGACCTACGTTTTCTTTTCCAATAAAATGTCGAATAAAATACATACATAGGTACATACCTTCACGCCTTCATTCCCAGAGTGGGGTAGGCTGAGCTACAGAATTACCAACAACTCTAAAAACTTGTTGATAACTCTGTAACCACAATTTGCACAATAAAGCTAAGATGTTTAACAGTGTATACCTTTTAGTGACAGGTAGCAAGCCCATCGCCTAACAGTACTACAAGCCTTTATTCCCTTAGTCGCCTCTTACGATTGCCACGGGAAGACATGGAGTGGCACTATTCTAAGCCGGCAACCACACGGCAAAAAATAAATAAAATGTTTTTTTTTAATCCTGACATTTGCCTAGTCCTGCCACAATCCTTACAAAAGTCCTAAAATCCTGAAGTATGGCAACACTACTCGCAACAGACAGTATATTTGTCACTAGTGCTTCATAGGAAAACGAAGATTTCCGAACACTATTAACGGGTAGTACTGTAGGCAGTGTACCAACCTACTCATAAGTACATAGATTCGAATACTGTAACGAAAGCATTAGCCACCGTCTGCGTTTGCGCAGATACAGAATTTAATGGCCGCCATAAAACATAACCACGTTCAGCGCTACGCGGTCAGATTACTACATTACATGGACTCCATTTGGAGTCATTGGTTTAAAAAGTATAAATTAATTGTAAGCTTAAATTAAGGTAAATTTAAAACGCGTGTTCAACTGGCCGTCGTTTAATTTTTAATAGAAATTACGACGCCTTAGTTTTGCGGTTAATTAATAGTACCTACCTACCTATAGGTATAAGTTTTTGAGGGGTAGGTGACGAAATGACATGTAGAAAACCTACGACAGTTTCGACCTACTTACAAGAAAAAAAAGTGTTTCAATTAAATTGTTCCTTTTTCAAAATTGTAAATGAAAAATCATCACTTAGGAATGACTCTAGATGCTCGGTTTCTGTCAGATTTCCACGATATTTGAATTTGTTGTAGTTATTATGTAGGCACATTTCCGCTTTTTATTTCAAGAAATATTTACTGTTATATTTTCTAGTACGTACCTACCGACCTTGTTTTTTATAATGCTTTTAAACAACATATTCAAAAATCGTAAAAAATAGCCTAGGTTTAAAGGGAGAGGAAGGAACGGTACGGGTAAGGAAATATTCAGCTTCACAATAAAACACTAAACTACCTTTTTCTTAAATAGTATTATGGTATTAAAATACCGATAACAGGCAATAACAACCTATTCATAATTGGCAACAATGGCAACAGACATAATTGATGTAACGATCGTTATACCAACGTATGAAAAACAACACTAAGTATCTAACATATCTACTTGGTAATTAGGTATGCGGTTTGTCGTAGAACTACTAAAAAAATATTAATAAAGAACCAATCACCAATAACCGCTCGTAATACGCCGACAGTCCATTTATGACAGCTAACAATAGGTTATTAACAAAGCAGATGCGTTATCACCTGAGCGGAACCCGCTGCGTAAATCATACCTAATATACCACGACTTATATCTAAAAGTCATAAGTGGAATAATATTTCAATAAACTTAAACCTTTTTAGAATAAAACAGTCTGATAATTCAAGATGTGTTAAAGGGCGTATGAGCCGTATAGTTTAAACGAAACTTACGGCTTTTTTGTCTATAGAATCAACAGTAAAACCACCACAGCTGTGGTGTACCACTGGCCGAAAACATCGGATGACAGTTAAATAACAACGATGTTAAAAATTAATGATCGGATAGGTAAAGTTGTGTTCGAAATTCAAATATTTGAAAATATTTCCTTTGAAATCGTTTCTGCAAAAAGCAGCAGTGTTTTAATCCCCGCTCACTTTACTTTATTTTTCTTTTGTTTTGTATCTTCTGGTAAAATATGTATAGGTACTTATAAATGTTGGAGCCCAATGAAAAAAAATATGAGAATGACGATATCATAAATAGATTCAAAAACATCATTAGTCTATTTAATTCATCGTGATGACGGCGTGATGACGCGTCCCTCACAAAAGACCCCGTTAGACGCATTAATATCACACAACTATCCCCTATTTTCCAACCATTTTTTGTGCTGACAACACCGAATTTCGAATGTCACGCCTCGTACTGGCGGGAAAATAAACGACGTTCTCTTTTTAAATCAAAAGCGTTCCGTTATTCTTTATTATCTAAAGGATGCTTCGTTTTTTTTGTTTATTTTGTCATCGGAACACCGGACATAATCGAATTTTTGACATACAATATGGGATGAAATTGGTTCTTTTGTTGTTCCTTTTATGGTGTAGAGATATAAAGCGTCTCGATTAAAAGAGATGACAAACACATGCCGCATTGCGATCGATTATTATTAAAATGTCGTGTTAATTGATTTTTACTCTTTTAATTGGCTTTCTTATTACACGTTTTAAGTACAAGTTACTCAGTAAGCATACTAACAACAAGCTGTATCGAGAAAATCATAGTACTTACATTTGCAATATGTACCTATACAGTATTCCTAGCTTCATAGCTTTCGGCTGGCTATCGCTATCACGCTCGCACTTGCAACTGACAGTAGGTATATTTCGTCGGTGATACTGCAAGACCGCGTAACTATCAAATTAAATAAGGTGGAAAATACACCTTAGCATTTAAGAGAGTAAGGTATATTTTGCAACTTAATGAATTTGTTACTTAAGCGGAATTGCACTATCACCGAAAATCGTGGC
This sequence comes from Acleris emargana, assembly GCA_927399475.2. Lineage (NCBI taxonomy): Eukaryota > Metazoa > Arthropoda > Insecta > Lepidoptera > Tortricidae > Acleris > Acleris emargana. Next base: position 14,091,373 of record OV656853.1, on the reverse strand, counting down.
TCTAACTATTAGGATCTTTCTCATCCTACGTAATTCAACTAGCACCAACCTTGCTAATCCACCGTAGCATGATTTAAGCGAACTAGCATTAGCTGGTACTCGTCCCTATAAGTTCTTCGCTAGTGCAGGGGTCAGGTACCTATGCATGGTACGACAATGAGCTCACACTTGGTGCTTTTATAAAATAAGTAGCAGAGGAATAATAAATACCGGTCAAGTGCGAGTCGGCCTCGCAAACGTGTGGTTCCGTACCATTCTTATACGGAGGCTCTTACTTTTAATTTTATTAGTTGTTGTTATGGCGGCAATAGAAATATACACTCTGTAAACATTTCAACAGTCAGCCCAGTGACAGACAGAAGGACAGACGGAGTCTTAGTAATAGGGTCCCGTTGGCAATTTTTGTGGGTACGAAACCACCGATATTTTTTTATGAAGTTAATGCTAACTTCAATGTACTTAGAGCATATAAGTACAGTTCTCATCAATCACACCCGTAACACAGAAGTCTAGCAACGCCCGTGGCCCAAAACTCGTAATCACCGGGATCATACGCGGCCGAGTGTACACCGTAAATCATGCCGCGGTCGTCTGCCGCCCGCGGCGACAACCTGACCAGCGTAGTTGGAACCCAAGGTGTACGGAGATTTTACCTGTGTGGAATGCCTAGCACCTTCGCGTGTGAAGTCATGTTTCTGTTTGTGGTCTTTTAGTCAAGAGTAGGCATTAGCGGCCTTTAGATACACGTAAAGTTCGGACTGCGGGAAACGCCACGCGGCGTTCTAATCTTCGTTCCGAACCGTACTTTTTTTACTATTTTACTATAACAGTTGCATTTACACGTACGGTTCGGAACGAAGATTAGAACGCCGCGTGGTGTTTCCCGCGGTCCGAACTTTACGTGTACAGGCCGCTATTAAGTATCTGAGAATGGGCGTTCTAGTATTGATTGACTATCTTGACACATAACTAATAATCAAGTAATAATTTGGCTAAACCGAAGTCCTATCAAAAACGACCTTTTTATATGTAGTAGGTAACGTTAATCAAAACGTTTAGCTCAAAACAAAGGAACAGACATTTTAAAAACGTTATCTGTTGATTTGTTGCAATAACAATATTAAAAAAGTTACTAAGATGAAAGTAAATAAGTAACATCAAGGCGTTAATGCCAGCGGGCATGTCAAGTAAGGCTGGTCGTTTTGAATGTGTATCAACGGCGTTCTTTTTTTGAATTGCTGGTAACTGACAGATGCAATGTTGCCATGTGTAACTGCGTTTTGATTTTACGAAGCGACGCATACAAAATTAAGTCAGGGGTCACGTTTTACTTACTTTTATTTGAACTGCCGCGTGCAGCTACTTTTTTTAATTTTACCCTTTTAAAACACCTACCTTCGTTTTAAAATACTGAGCGCAATTTCAGCTGGTCATATTTGTTATATTACCTACCCGTTTTTTTAGTCAAATAAAAATATAGAATTTATTATTTAAAAACGTAACCATCCCTGTAAGTGAATAATCCCAACGCGATTTCACCAACAAATACCTACCCATTAAAAATACCTACCTCCTCATAATACCTATCTTTCATTTTTATCAAAAATGCTGATTACGTTGATGACATCAGTTTCAGTAAACCATTTTTGATATAAGTAGTTTGAGTTGGCCTAAATGGTAATTATTATTATTATTTAGATATTCATTTAATTTTCTATAAATTAGGTTTTTTACATATTCAAATATAAAGGTAAAATAACAATACCAATACAAAAAATAAACATAAAAAACCTAATCTACGGGTGCCGCCAGCAGCGGGGCAGGGCTCAAGCTACCGGTGGTTAGGGCTGCAGAGAGAGGAACCTCCTCACTATGCGTGCCGTGTCGAGGAGTACTGCCTTCTGTATCTGGCCCTTGATCCAGCCATCTAGCGAGAGTCTCTTGAGGTGTTGGTCGAGACTCTTCGCTATAAGACCGTTTGCCGAAACAAATATCGGGACAATGATCGTCGAGTCAACATCCCACATGGTGGTCGCCTCGTGAGCCAAGTCAAGGTACTTGCTGAGCTTATCCTTCTCGGCCTTCACGAGGTTCTCATCATGCGGGATGGTGACGTCGATGAGCACTGCCCGGCGTTGAGATCGATCTGTCAACACGATGTCAGGTTTATTGGCGACAATAGTCCTGTCTGTGATAACAGATCGATCCCAATAGAGCGTAGCACGACCATTTTCGAGAACTGGCGCCGGTGTGTACTTATAGTACGGCACTTCAGACTCAACAAGACCGTATTGAAGAGCAAGCTGCTGATGAATGATCCTGGCTACGAGGTTATGTCTTATTATTATTATTATTATTGTGTATAAAAGTGAGCCAATATTAAACCACTAGTTACTTAATATGAGATGTAGGTACTTAATTAGCCAATTTTGACACACAAACGTTTACGTACCTACGTTTTAAAATTATCCATAATTACAGGTCTTACCTTCGTTACCAAATTTGTCTTTACAAGAACTTGGTTACTCATTAAACAAACGTCATGTTTCTACCGAAGCGTTCTGGTAACTGTCATCAGGCGGATGCGTTCAACATGACGCAATCTTCCGCGAAATGTTTATCTTGATCGCGCCGTCAGTCGCATTCGGCTACTAACTTTCAAAAACTCTTATGTGACGCAAGCGATAACCGACAATTTGAACTTTATTTAAATAAAGTCAAAGTTGTTTTAAAACCATAGCAATGATGAAATGTGAGTTAGAGGAAGAAAATGGCAGCGTATCGAACGCGACTTTTGACAGAGCAGATTGATTCAAATTTGGAATGGTTTCTGGAACGCGTTCTTTTATTTACTGCCAGTACGCGAATACTTCTATGGCCGGTTCTTGCTTTGTAGAAGTGGAGTAGTATTTTTTAATTTAGTTTTCAGTAGGTATCCATCCGACATTTAATTTAAAAATACCTATCATGAGTACGTGGTTTATTTTTGTTACTCCTGACTTTAACTTCTGAACTGGTTTTAATTAAACTGAAGGTACGATCAAAAAAATCATCAACCTCTGCAAACATGTATAATTATATCTATTTAAATTAAACTTACAGTGAAATAGTGCTTTATTTAATGCTTCCCTGTATTAAAATGAGCATGTACTAGTCTGTCAAATGAATTAAAGTAGTATAAATCGACAGTAAGCAACACTATAACACTGCCGATCAAAACGAAAAGGCAGTAGGTATGAGGCTTAAACAGACTTCATAATCATTTTTCATATCTAAACTCCGAAGTGCTTTTTTCTTTTAGGTAAACATTTTCATTCTTAAAACGCCGATAACTCGATTGCTTGAAGCCGGCCTTAGATACACTTGTAAGTTTTACTTAAGTAGGTACACAAGTAGGGTCACGGCTATCTGTTAGAATGAGAAAAAATATTTCTATCTAATTCTAACAAATAGCTGTGTCCCTACCTACCTACCTACGTAAGCAAAATTTACGAGTGTAAGGCCGGCCTATAGAAAATATGTATTTCACATAATTATAGCTTCGCACAGTTTTAGGAAGTAGGCATAATAACTAAAGTAAATATGACTAAAATTTCGTTCATTTATTGCCAAACCTAGATTTTACCGTGGGAGTTAATAATTTACAGACAAATACTTAGGTAGATACATAGTTAGTGCTCAAAACCATTTTTTAGGCTTGCGTGGTGGCAGAAATACATTTTAAAACATTCTTCAAACAAGTTATACTGCTTTAAAATAGGTATGTCGAATTAATTAAAATTATATTATTTAAGTACGGCGCCATTTTACTCCCATCGTGTAAAAAATTACGCAACACCACCATGTCGTCACGTCCAAACAGTTTCCAAAGCGAACACGATCAGATAAAACCAAACGTGCCCACTTAATAATTGAATTCAATATCTGACTAATTTATGGCGTCTTCACTAACAGACAAGATACAATCTTGGACCTTGGTAATTTTCTTACAGCGCTCAATCATACCAAATTCAATCATAATCTCAATGAACTGAGTTATTTTTTTGTTAACATCGGCGTGCGGTTGTAACGTTTTGCTAATTCAAATTTTGAAAAGAACTTTAGAACGCTAAATTTAAAATTTGATTTTCATAGAGACACGAACATTGCTCTAAAAAGTTTCAAAATTCAACTCTTCATGGCTGCATTTAGAGATAATTTTGTTTTATTAGTATTTTAACAATATGACTTTATGGCTAATCACATTGCACTTCCAATTGCATTCGTGTGTGTGAGCTTATACATTATGCAATCACCTATAAACACTGCGAAATATGTGTGCCAATTTTGCTCTAAATTATTGTTGTGTTGCTTTTACTACTACACACAAAGAACGCATTCATTACGTGATTTACGCGTTAATAGCTATGGTCACAACAATGGAGGTCGCGACCTGTGATGTTTTAAAAGATAAGAGATGCTATTTGTCGCTTCTGCTTGCAAACGATTTGTTACTTAGCAACGTAATCTACTTATGTTGTAACTGCTATTTTTATCTTAGATAAAATTGACTCTACTAATGATTTTTTTAATTAGCTGGCTGAAGCAGATTTAGGCTCAAGCCTGCTAAGCTTATAAAGGGTGATATTAAAAGGGCATATTTGTATGAAAGATTGTTATAAAATGCTCTGCATTGCATACACGTTCAAGTTTGTGGGAGCAAACAATTTTAACCCTAACGATGATTTATACTCACTAGAAGTGTTATGTAGTGCTAAACTCAGCTTTAAATACATATTTGTCAGAAAACCTACGATGTTATCCGATTTTGAACTGCTTTGGTCGTTTTTCACTACAGTTATGCAGCAAAGTACAAGAAGCTTAAGAGTGGTAGCGGTTTCGGTATACAGCCTTATTGTGCAGTAAAAAATCACCAGTTTTTTTTGTATTCCTGTGTGGGGACAAGACAAAAACGACGGGTGAAATTATTATCACAGAGGCATTCCATTTTCGTTAGACCTGATGTGCCATAAGAGGTACAAAATCAAGGCAATTTAATTTAAACTATATTATAACGCAAATAAAGTTCAATTTTATTTGATTTAATTGAGAATAGCATTGTATATACTTAAAGTAAAGGTTATTGCACTTTATTTTCATGCTGCTGGTAGATTCAAAATCCCATATAAAGTAAAGTATCAATTTTTTTGTAGTAGGTATGGTGGGCCTCTGGAGGCTATGGGTCTTACATACCACTTACCATCAGGTGGCCTGCGTGCTCGTTTGCCTACCCTTTGCTATTGAAAAGTAGTACAAAGATTTGGGTGTTTCCAGAGTGCATAAACCCTTGTTAACCCTTCCACCCCGTTAATAAAAGCTCTTTTTTGCCCCGGGCCGTATTTGGCGTCGCGATCAAGTGGACAAAATGGCGGCAGAGGAAGAATTTAATTTGGTGGATTAAAGTTTTAAATTCTTTGGATTATTTTAACATGTATGTTAACGTTTAATTATGGTAGAAAATATGTCTAATATTACTAGAAATTAAAAATCATTTTTCTCTAAAACCGCTAAATTTTCAGAAATTTGAAATTAGCAGCGAAAAGTCGGGATCACTTGTTTTTTTTTTACCCTATGGTATATCATTTGAAAGCTCGTAAGTTAAAAAGGATAGTCATATTTTTTAAGATATTTGGTTAATTATCTGTACCTATTTGTCTGTGCCATCGTAGCACCTATGCGGATAGACCGATTTGAATAAGGATTTTTTTTTTAAATAACTTGGTTGAATGAATGAAAATCGGTTTGGCCGTTTTAAAGATTATCAGCTCTGAATTAAGTGAAAGTTTTATCTTTAAAATGTACAGGTAACAGTTTATTTAAGTCCAATTTTTATATTAAAATCCAACCTATATTGAATAATCCTTTACATTTTAACTCGCATTCAACACACAATAAGTCAATTATTATAAAACTTCATTCTTATATTTAACATTCTCATGCTCAATTCGTATGCAACTTTGTATGAGCATGCGAATATGAAAGCATGGTCACGAACTCACGACCGACCTAATTACTGTCATTATTGCATTTACCATACATGCATTAAAGTGACATTTCTTTTGCGACGTGCACACGCAACCGCAGATCCGCAAATGACGCTTCCAGAAAACCAACCGCTACAACGCTTGAGCTTAAACCCTTTTACTTCTGAAGCTCTATACTAAACTCAAGACAAAGTAGTAAAGAAAGTTATAACCGCCAACAGCGGATTGGCTTCATACGTCTCCGTCGCCAAATGTCTCCGTAACATGTTTCCGACCGCTAATTGTCAATTGAAAACCACATCGCGTTCATATCGAATCGAATTACGCTCGATAATTTTAGAAATTATCGGCTTTTTCGAATTAATGTCGGCAATGTTTCGTAATTTTCGAATTACAAACACGCACGCGACTGTTGGTCAATTTGGGGCATACGACATTTGTTACGATTAATTTTATTATAATGATGTGATTAAAAATTTCTCTTCATACGATAGGGAACTTTAAAAGCAAAGCAAGCTGTAAACACCTTGACAAAATTAAAAAAAACATGACGACATGAAAATGAAAACACAGTAGGGAACTCTCATTTCAAGAAATCGACCACAATCCAATCCAAGAAAATGTAGGTAAGCAGCCTGCCGATGATGAGAGTTAGGTTAGGTTAGATAGAAAGATGATGAATACCAAAATAAACAGATATTTGTAGCTTTTGTAGCGACGCCTAAAATCGCGTTAAAACATCCATACAAGCTCCTGGTGATAACGTTTCTCGCCTCGATTTCCTCGATTTTTGAATATGTTGTCATTATTATAAAAATCCATTTTTGCAGGTTTCCGGTTTAATTTTGAATTTCTTGGAAAGGAAAACTTAACTGAGACGTAGTTTTTCATAAATACTTTTAACGTAGGTAGGTATACAAAAAGAAAAACGTTACCTCATTATGTATGGAACTTTTCAGCTTGACAATCCTCTCGTAATCACAAAAACCGATCAAGTGCGAGTCGGACTCGCGCCCCGAGGTTTTCTTATTTAAGAAAACATGCTTAGTAGGTAACCACAAAAGAAAGTACTCATTATGTTATAAACCAAGGGTTTATAAGGCCCATTTTGACACGCCTAAATATGAATACAGATTTTAAAAGACAGATACAGAGATACAGATTTTTGATGTTTTTTTTATTATTTATCAAAAACTGTTAATAATGAACATTCATTAATTCGTTCATTTTATTTTTTTCCATAAAATATAACCAATTATCTATACGCCTGCATTTTTCCAGATTTTTTGATGAAATAACTTCGGAGAAAAGAGTGGGGAAACGGCCATTTTTTTATATTTTTTTGGGAAAAATCAAAAAGTACATCACAGAACATTAAAAAAGATATTTTAAAATGGTCAAATTAAGCCCTTTCAAATGTCACCCCATTTGCCATAATCAAAGCCCATCCTAGACTCCTTTTCAATTATTAATAAAATTTATTTCAAATATTTTTTAACTTAAAACAGATGCGGGCAAGCAAGGTTGTACAACTATGCCAGATTTCAACTTGATAGCATTTGTAGTTGCTGTGAAAACCTACTGTGGCATACAGACAGACAACAAACTCACATGAGGGTTCCTGTTTTACCATTTTAGTACGCAACCTTAAAATAAACATTATTAGTTAATAACCCCGAGGTTTTGATCGTATTGCAACCGTCGTGATGAGAACACACGCGATTATATTCAATTGAATTTTGCCGATTACCTCAGTGTCCCAACTAACTGGGCGCCATACAAAACCTGTTAGCTTCCCACAAAGCCCATCGCGTTCTCATTTCAATGCCATGCTTACTGAATCCCATACAAAATGTCCTTAACAAGTTAGTCCCCGGCTCTTTAATAAGCCGTTTACACTCGCGAGTAAATTAACGGGTGGAAACAATTACGTGCAATTTAAGGGATATTTGCATAATTGCGACATGTCGCGCGACGGACAGGTGGCGCCCCCAGGCGACAACCGATGACACTTATTCCGGTTAATGTGTCGTGTAAAGCCCGTGAAATGAGTGATGACAGTTTTTAAATTAATGGGCGGCTAAATTTGATGAATAATCTGTTTGGAATACATCTTGTGTAAAGGATGTTCCGTTTTTATGAAAATTAAATAGGTTCACATAAAAGTTAGGTCGTACTTTTATATTTTTATCTTGCATAGTTGTAGAGAAACATATTGTTTAATGATTGAGTAAGCTATTCAAGATTAGTAATCCTATACGTTTGATTTAGTAAAATAAATCAGACTGACCTTTAATTTTTTTTGCAACTACAAAGGTATTGTTTCATAGATTCTAGTGCATAAATTGTAGAACCCGCAGTTAATCTAAGTTTTCAAGTAGATATTAGCGTTTGATGGCGGGACGACTTGGACGCATTCCCCAACAACTGGCCGGAACAGGTACCAAATAGGGACTCATGGACATTAAGGGGAGAGGCCTTTGCCCAGGAGTGGGATACTCATAAAGACCAGGAAAAAAAAACTTTTTTTTTATGTCAGAGCATATTCTTTAAATGTGAAATGTTGCGTCTCAGTCACATATTTATAAAGCGACTTAGGTATATGGTTAAGTTAGCAGTGATAGAAAACCCATTCTATTCTAAAATAATGCTAGCATTTTTCAACTTGTCAATAACGATTTATCATTGGAACTTTTCATAATTGCGCAGATAATTACACGGCAATCACCCATACGCGTCATATATTTTTTGCAACTACAGAGGATGAAGCAATACTTCATAGATTCTAGTACCCGCAGTTAAAGTAAGTTTTCAAGTAGATATTAGCGTTTGATGGCGGGACGACTTGGACGCATTCCCCAACAACTGGCCGGAAGAGGTACCAAACAGGGACTCATGGGGATCAAGGGAAGAGGCCTTTGCCCAGCACTGGGATACCTACTCATACAGACCAGGAAAAAATCCTTTTTTTTATGTGTCAGAGCATACTCTTCTTCAAATGTGAAATGTTGCGTCTCAATCACATATTTGTAAAGCGACTTAGGTATATGGTTAAGTTAGCAGTGATAGAAAACCCATTCTATTCTAAAACAATGCCAGCATTTTACAACTTGTCAATAACGATTTATCATAGCAACTTTTCATAATTGCGCTGATAATTACACGGCAATCACCCATACGCGTCATAAGGCCGGGTTCACACGAGCCGCGACATCGCGACACCGCCACCCATTAATCAGTGTCGCGCGCGACAACAGTCGCGTCGCTTTGTCGCGCCAAATTACCCTATTGTGCCCTAAATTGCCTTTTATAATGTATGGTAGTTTGGAAAGTTGTGTCACTTGGCAGTTTTGGCACGCTACTGTCACGCTCGTTGAGTGGGGAGTCGGTTTATTATTGTTTTTAGTGTTATTCAATACAATTGAATAAATATTAGGAGGCAATATCACACGAATTGACCTAGACCCAAACTAAGCTCTAGGCGTGTACTATGGGTACAGTCAACGTCAAAAGTAAGTGATCAAAATTAACATTTCATAACATGTTCAAGCATGACGCCCCAGATAAAACAGATTATAACAAAGTGTAATTTTCAACTGAATATTTAGTATAACCGACATTAACCGAACGTCTGACTTGTATTCCGAGGTGATCTTGAGAAGACATGAAGACCCAAACATTCATATCACTTACATGTGATAGTTTGGTAGTATTACTCACTATTGCTATTTTAGAAAATCAGTATAATTTGAAACACTCAGTAATGACTTTAACTGTTTGAATGGCATGTCACTTACTTATGACACATTACGAGCTAATTTACTTATGCTAAACTACAATAGTTAGAGACATCTGTCTTAATTTATTGCATATACTACTTTGAGACCCTATTTCATCAGTTTCTTTTGCTGTTGACTGTACCTACTAGACAACGAAAAATTACGTAATTACTTAAATACATAGAAAACATCCAACACTTAGAAATAAATACTCGCGCTTATTACACAAATATTTAGCCAAACCGAGAATCGAATCCGAGGCCGCTAGCTTCGTAGGCAGGGTCACTACACTACCAATTTGGCTAACGCGTCGTAAATTCTATAAAGTTAGTTCGCAATATACAGCTCTGTCATTGCAAAATAGCCACTATCGTTCAGTGCGATAGCTCTGAGAAGGGGCTTCGGGTTTGTACTTGCCTCTCACTTGCTCTCATACGCTCCTATCAAAAGTAAGTGAGAGAGAAGTACAAACCCGAAGCACCTATAAGTGTTAAAGACAGTATGTAACAATACATGCATAATGAACGGGTGGATCGCATTAAGATCAAAATCTTACTTTTTAAGGAAATGCTTACAGATTTTCAAACCAAACTGTAGATTAATTTATATGCATGTTAAATAATGGTAATGTGTGTTTAATATTAAAATCACGCTAACAAAAGAACTTAATGATATTTAATATTTTTGCCAAGCAACAAATGTAATACTATTATAGGTAGTTTATTATGCTCAAAATATAAAGAATCATGAGGATAATTTAATGTAACAATGGACCCGATTCTACAGTGGCCTCTAAACTTCCTAATTTTATTTAGTTAGGTGTCGCTAAAACACTGCTATTCTATGAGCAGCTGTCATAATCATAAAATGACAGCGCCATGACAGCGCTAATTTGAATCTGACGCTTCTTATTTTAGGCGGTCTTATACTTGACATTCTGGAATAGCACTGATTAAATCTGCCGTCTAGACTATGTCTTAAAATTAGACAATTTAGTTTTAGTTAGTTTTAGGCTATTTAAGCGATGTGCATGTAGAATCGGGTCCAATGTCCAAGAACGCCTAAAATAAGAATTAAATCGCTGTCATTTGATTATGATGTTTTAGCGACACCTAAATAAAATTAGGAAGTTTAGAGGCCACTGTAGAATCGGGTCCAATGGTTAACCAGTTACCGCTACATAATTCCATGTTGCATAATATTTTATTCGAAATTGTTTACTACTACGTACTTTTTTCCGCTTTTGCTCTATCAATAAGCTCGTAATGTCCCCGTATATACTAAATAATAGACTTTTTTTTCTCTAACGTGCACCCGCCATCTTTACATACGCCCAGCAATTAACCCTTCGGCTGTCGCAGCCCTTTGTTAACCCTATAATGCCCCTTTATGTCAACTGTCATGGGCTGAATTAAAAGTGGGTGTATAATTTTTTGCCTCCCTAGGGTTGAAAGGGTAATAATAAGGTATAAAATGACAGGCTTTTCAGTTATGTTTGTTGAGTGCTTGGAGTGTGTTTTGGAATATGGCGTTTGATAAAAAAAGTGGAAAAACCTATTTTGAATCATACCTATTTTATCGTACCATCGTCGCTAGATACAGTTGTTTGTTGTACATGTACAAGCAGCGGTTTTTGCATGTGAGGTAAAACCGGTGAAATGGCAAGGATAGAGGTATTCCATCTTGGTCCTCAAGGTTGGCAACATATTTGGGTATTAGGGTCGTAATAATAAACTCATATCGGCTGAGATGTCTGTCACAAGATACCTATGTCAACATAAACGTCGTAGGTTCGTACCAATGTAGTATTGATATGCAGTAAGAAACCAGTGTATTCGTCTTTATAGGAGCATTATCCTTAAGCAAATAGAGTATGACTGCAGAATAATCATAAATTCAAATTCAAATTCAAATAGGTCATGTGACGGAAAAAATCCAAATGTTATTAAAGTCGTTATATTGCATCTTGATTGCAGGGTTGCGCTTAAATCAGTTTAAAAAAAATGAACGTTTAGCATAAAAACAAATTGTCTAATTTTAACAGTCATACGATCCAATAACATAATATTAATAGTCATTTATTGGCAATCTCTTCCCTATGTCAATTTCTTCCCTACCTAATAAAGTTAGGTTAGGTTAGGTTAGGTTAGGTTAGTAGGAAGGTAATCAAAGACGTTGGAAAGGTCTAATTTTAAACCTATGAATATTATGATTAAATAAATTATGCATTTCGTTGTTATGCAACTCATGTAACGAACTCGCCGAGTGCATAAACCAAAGAAATCACTGAAATTTTAATAAATCAATTCCAAAACTCCATGGCGCGGATCACCCTTGTGACCTACCCCTTTCATAATTATATCCCATCACAATAGGAAGCGTCTCAGCAAAATTTCGGATGACTAAATACGAATCCTTGCTCAAATAAGGGTGGCGACCCTTCTATGCAAACATCTCAATTACCACCGTTATTAATTCAGGGGGGTTGTTAATCAACCCGATTCGGGAGGTAAATATGGGTTCGTCATTTAAATTAATCTTTAGATGTTATGATATAGGTTTTATCGTGAAATCATAGACACCTGGGACTCCTCTGGTGCTGCAGGTGTCTATGGGTGACGGTAATAGCTTACTATCAGGCGATCCGTCGGCTGGTTTGAATCCTATACCATAAAAAAAGGCACTGGTCTTTATGAGCCAATGACAAATTTGAAGTATGTGTAGAAACAGCTACCGTACAAAACAAAAACCAAAAACTTACAATTAAAAAAAAAGGTTATAGGTACAAATGCGAACGAATCCCTTTAAGTGATCTCTTCCAGCTAACTCTCGAGATTGATAACTGCTGGGAGGATGCAAAGGACCTAAGAGAACATGGAACGACGATCTAAACTCGATTAAGAGAAGTAGAAGAACATGTCTATTCGACTCAAGTAACTATTTTGTTTTTTAGTTACCTTATTGTTTTTAAATCGACCGCCATCACTTCCAAGTTAATAGAGCAAAACTTTGACAATACGATAGCATTATCAGAAGCATTATGGTTTTACACAGTAGAATAGAGCCCCAGAAGAAATGCCTTTGCCCGGTAATCGTAAACTCAAAACGGCTTAAACAAATCTGACAAAAAGCAATCTTTAAAACGCATCAACTGTTGCTAAGCAACTTAAAATCGTTATTAATCCTAAATGGTAATTTGAAATTGAAAAATGATTAAAGAAACTTAAAGATTCGTAACCCATTAAATGATACCCGACTTGTCCCAGTTTGTCGATTTGGTTTCCGCCATATTTAATTTGGATTACTGCCATATCTTTGGTGACAAAAACAAGATAAAGGCAAATTGATTCACATAAGAATCATCAAACACATTATGCTCCTCTTTCGGCAGTCGGGTATCAATAAAGTGTTGGTAACTTCGTACTACAATAAATGACGGCTTTAGTAACTTTTTAGAGGTTGCCGCAAAAAGGTGCTAACTCAGAAGCACCTTCAAATAACTCAATCCCGAAGACACCTCCTTTACCTTATCACCCCCCACAGGTGTAGGTTCTCACGGGCTATCACTCTCATCAGTTGTTGGTAAAAGCTGTTAAGGTCTTATCTTGAGCCTTAAAACATTGTTCCGAGGAAATATTGTGATTATGAGCAGGTTTAGCTGCCTTAATGCCAGTTATTGAGTTTTAAAAAAACAACAAGACAGAGATCACTCGAAAGTTTCATTCGAAAATTAACGTGAAACGGTAAAATCGTAAATATTAAAGTTAGCTGTGACGATCCTCTGCATTCGATTTATTTTTTTACTTTCGAGCGTTTGATGCCGAAAAAACCCACAGGACGTCGAGTAGCGAAAACCAGCCAGTTGTAAATGAAAAATAGAAGGTGGAATTTTCAGTAACTTATGTCTGGTTCCTATATTCAAATCGCGAACAGATAAGTCCTATATCGGGGTTAAAATGTGACATTTAACAATACAAAATATGTGTCAAAAATTAATCTGAAAAAAGCTTTGTCTACATATATGCGGTTTCAATATAGGAACCGGACATTCGTAAATAAGTCAAAGCTTCATCCTGAACTTCACCATCATTTTCTATCAGGTGAGATAGACGTCAATCGATGGTCAACCCAGAATTAAATAAAGTAACAATAACGACATATAAATAAAAAACAAATAGCTGGCTCCGGCTTAAGTTGCAACTGAATGCTTATATTTTGTGACCGAATTGTTCTTTTATAAAGAACTTCCTAACGGGGCGGGTCTATTGTGGTCGTGTTTATCGATGAAGACGTGTATAAAACATCTGTCACTTTCCGAGCAGTACCTAAGTGCGAGAGTGACGGATACTAAACTTTATCCATTGTGATAAAAGTGACTATGATACGAGCCAAGGGCCATATGGCTGCTTTTATCACGTGCACAAAATGTGGATAAAACCTGTGTCACTTTCTGACTCGTACCTATATAAGTACGAGAGTGACAGATGCGTTATCCAAATTTTGTCACGTGATATACGCAACAATACTGGCCCGCAGGTTATCCCTCGGTATGATTGACATGACGCTCGGCTGTTGGCTGCATTAATACTCCGGCTTGTCCGCAGGCACCCAATGAGCAAGTAACAATAGTCTAGTAATTCAATACTTATACTGTACCTATAGTCTGTTTGACACATAACCCCAAATATTCATAGAGCATGCTTTTAAATAAAAATTATGCATAATGAATAGTTATTTCATCTAAAACTTAATATAAAAGAAGTGATCAAGTGGATAAATCATTGCAAAGACTTTACTTGATCTTTAATTTAATGTACAGGGCGAACGATATGAAGTGTTACCAAATTCAAAAGGCTACGATTTTTTTTTGTTGTCCCAAATTATTCATTATTAAGATTTTTTTTTGAAAAAGATATTAAATTTTTAAGATTACTTTATTTTAACTCGATATGACCACCTTCTGCTGACTATGGCCTTCAGACGGTAGAAAAATGAGTTGCACGCTGCACGAATGTGATCCTACGGTATGCAATGGCAATTACGTACGATCGCTTTCTTCAATGCATCCATACTGGCATATTTTCTTCTCCTCACCTTGCTCTCCACAATGGACCAGATAGAAAAGTCCATCGGGTTCGCGTTTGGGGAATTCGAAAGACATTGTGTGGACGAAATAAAATGTGGAACGCGTTGTTCAGCCATTCTTGGTTCACACGAGCCTTATGAGCCGGGGCCGAGTCTTGTTGTAATGTCCACGGTCTACTACCGAAACATTTGCGTGCCCAAGGCTCCAACGCAGCTTCCAAAACATTTTCCCGATAGTAAGTCGCATTTACTTTGACACCAGGCTCGATTTTGTGAATTTGGTAACACTTCATATCGTTCGCCCTGTAGGTACGTGGTAGTCAAGTAATAATTAAAAATTGGTTCGTTTGGATTTGTTTACATCTTTTCCAATTTTGATTGACACAGACTATAGCTACAAGTCTAGATATATTACTTAGTCCCTAATAGGTAATGTGATAATCTGCTATCAATTTGCCCAAGCCGAGCTCGTTAGGGCGGGCGCAGGGCTGCAGTTGTTTAAATTATGCATGTATGCGGCCGGCCTAATGAGCGGCCGCTGGAAGGGGTAAAAAAAGGTATAGAATTATTAAGTCATAACAGATGAAAATGACAATGCCATTACATTAGTTATGTATAAGACGTATTATTTTAGTGGTTTGAAACCGGTCAATATCGGTAATATTTTTCTGAAAGGATATAACCAAGCGAAGTCCGTGTATGAAACACGCCGTAATTTAACTTCTGCGGGCCTAGTATGCTTGAGTTTATCGCGTGGTAAAATGTGGATATAGTAACCGTCACTTTCACACTTACATACGAGTATACGTGTCAAAAAGTGACGGATGTTAGTCCCCCTGGACTTGGAGAGGAAATATTCCTTGGGTACCCTACGCATGTATAAAGAAGGTATGTTTAGTAATACCCCCAACAAAGAAAAGGGGGATATCTGTGTAGGACTACGCCAACGAAACCGTGGAAGTATTATATTTATACATCGTCGTCGGTCGTCAAGGAGCCCGCTAATTTGTTTTGCAAATTGAGGGTGACGCGGAAGGGTGCGTTGTGATAACATCGTTTATTACCAGTCAGACCATTCGTATTATATTCGAGACGGTCTGCTTTAAATTTTGTAATGTACACTGTTATTTTATAGTTCAGATATAGCTATTATATACAGGGCTTGCAAGAGTTTTAAGGACGTCAACTTTGCAAATGGATACCGAAAGGATATCGATCAGTATTTTATGGGAGATTAGCAAAAGGAAATGAGTTTATTTGCATAACTATGTTTGCATTTGCAGTCTTGAATGCAGATATGAAATTGAAATGTTTAGTTCGTTTCTCGCTTGTGTGGACGTTTGCCTTATTTAGGTAAGCATGCCATAAAAAAGAATTGAGGTTTGATGATTTATACCTTTCCAAAAATAAAATGGGTATTGTTCACACAAATTCAGTCGTCAGCGTCACGAACCAACTTTCATACGGTTGTGTTTTGATGTAGGGGCATATTTACCTACAGAGGAAAAAAACCTACTTGGTTCTTAGTTCTTAGTCCTCTGTACGACATCTTGCATTGCATTTATTATCCCTTATTTTTTTTGTTTCCTATCCTCCTAAGACTCAGGGTCCTACCCATAGTACTTATTAACTTTGTCATTCTGACCCAGCTCCTTCGACAGTTGTGTAGTCATAGCGTACCAAGGTCCTACCAGTAGGACTTAATAAAAAACCCGCCAATAGCGTACAACGGTCCTACCATTAGGACTAAATAGAAAACCTGCCATTTTGTCTTTTAAGTACTTGGGTCTGAATGAGCACAAAACAATAGTAGGTACTACAGGTAGGACTACGGGCCGTAGTAACTAAATGCTGAATTGTTCGTAGGGCCTTAGGAGGGTAGTATTTCAGTTTCACTAATATCCTAGAGAT
This sequence comes from Acleris emargana, assembly GCA_927399475.2. Taxonomy (NCBI): domain Eukaryota; kingdom Metazoa; phylum Arthropoda; class Insecta; order Lepidoptera; family Tortricidae; genus Acleris; species Acleris emargana. The sequence continues at coordinate 14,074,575 of OV656853.1, read as the reverse complement.
TGATGATATAATGCTTAGTAAAAACAATACCTACTAAAAAGGCATTTAATCTAAATTTGTTTGATGCCTCCAACAAATCTCAAACCAAACGCAATACAATTTCGCAAAACGTAGGAAGGTACTAAGATCATACCAGCTTTAACCAACTTAAAGTAGTTTGTCGAAGGGGGTTTTGCTGATGATTAGCTAACATACTTCAGGTAAATATCGAAGAGTAAAAACTGAAATAGCGCGCTAAGTCTTCGACAATAACGGTAGGTGGTCCTCGATCTTCTAACCAAACCGCGTGTTTTAAAACGCGCCAACGCTCGTAAACATAGGTACGCCGTGATGGCCAGTAACCCTTTTTATGCCCTAACATTATGAGCATATTGTTATTACTGAATATCTGTAAAAGCCTTAGTAAACATCCGACGGTGGTCTCAGGGCTGGCTGTCTACAAAAAGGTTACATTAGCCGCGTTTAAAAAAACAAAATTTGAAAACGTTTCATGTCGTTCCTCTAAACTTTAAACATAGAACGTTTTTGAGTTTGGATTTCAAATGTCGCTCTTTGAAAAAATAAACGCTGCTACTCTAGAGCTACTTTCAATTGATTTTATACTTTGGGTAGTCTTATTAAAGTTTGGAAATAGAATAGCCTTCGCTGGCTGTTAGAAAAATCAGTCTTGAACATGTAATGTATTAAGGCCGGTACACACAAGGCGGCGTCTTTGGGCGAGTGCTGTGTGTGCAAATGATTAGTATCCACTGAACCTCCACAGCGCGGCGCTATCACAGGTAAGGATGCGTTCCACTTTTGTTTGTTTTAAGGCTCTAATGACATTTGACCGTGCCATCATGTCGAGTCTAGGCATTTATCGATGGTCAAACATAAATCCTTGAAGTCCAAATTTCATTGACGTTATGTTAATAGTTTTAAGTGGTTTTTCTATTGCTTAGAGCGTAAAAAAGATTTTCTTGTGAAAGTAAAATTTATTATGGTAACAGTCCACTGGATGTAAAATAATCTAAATGTTCTTATTGCTTGTTAAAAGAAAGCGTTACATATTAACAAGCCATCAGGTAGGTACTCGTAATTTGCTGAATAATTCGAAATATATGAATTAGGATTTATGCTTTTGACGTTCTTTAAATCAAATATAAAAAATCCAAACCCTCCACCAATTAACTTTCAAACTATGCTCGTCTTTTTTTTTCTTTTATTTAAATGACAAAAAAACACTTAAAAAATATGGTGAGACCGGCAGCCCTTTTTCAACAGTCTCAATGACTCACATTAGTGCCAGTGCAAAAAGGGCCCATTCCCACCGTGGTCCTAAGTCGCTGGACACACACACGCGCAAACATTGACGCAGCGAACTCCGGTAGCTTTTAAGCGGCTCGCTAATAGATGTCCCGACGGCGACGGTTGTTTACTGGAACAGTGTGGAACGGGCTTAAGAAAAAAATGGTTACGGGAGACTCGAAATGTGATATATTTTTTAAACAAGTAGAATCATAGGTCGATGTCGGATTTAGAAAGAAATTAACAAAGCTAAATGCACTACAACCTGGGTTTTTAATCATTTCCATATAAGTATCAAATAGTTACTGAGATACGTCACTTTAAACTATTGTCAATATGGACTTAGTAATTGCATTTTTGTTTATTGTTTTTACTTGCACTATATTGATCCTGATATACAAAAACCTTAACGAGCTGCGTTACCAACTTTTTGCAAAGACTTATTCAAAAAATACGTTTAATTTTGCCACTGTCAATAAATCAAGATTCCGCAATTTCAGTAACTAAGTAGGATCTGATGACTAACTTGAGAACCCTTGATTTATACAGTCTTAATGAACAATTGCTTGAGTATTAGTAGTGTTTGAATTGATGAAATCCGGCAATAACCGGGATAATCCTCCATTGACCGAATAAACAACCAGGTCAGCGGCGTCACCAAAGATTCATAACCAGGGATCGGAAATTCGGATCGATATTTACCTATACTTTCGCGCCGGCTTTGTTGTTCAGTTGTATGGAGGTGGACTCAATCATATAATTCATAATAAAATTTCCGGGATTTCAAAATAATATATTACACCGGCATTAATTCATAATTATTTATTTATATTAACTGTTTGAAGTTATTTTCCATGTATATGTTTAACCGAATGTTATTTAGTTTACATGTAATGTACGAATTTATAGGAGCAAAACAGAATGTTCTGAAATGAATCCTACATGTAAAGTAATTATTATATTAACGTTTTGTAGAATCCCAGAATCCCAGAGCTTAAATTATTAAAATAATATTTTTAAGAAGCCGACGCCATGTTTGCCTATCTTTTTCCGGGATTTTGCCAACTTTAGGTAAATATCGATCCGAATTTCCGATTCTTGTTCATAACACGTTGCTCAAGGAGGTATACTAGACCCAACATAATAAATAATCAAAATTAAAAACAAACAATGGATTTGGTCTTATTTCATCGTAACTAATTATATGCAACAAGTCGTTTTGTTTTATTTATAACCCATTCTTACTTGTTAACACGTTTTTAACTAGATCCGTCATTTCTCATCACTAAAAACCCTATTGATATAAAACAAAGATATCTTTGCGGTTACTTAAATGAATAAAGATATAAATTCAACCGTGAGTAGAAGAAGTTAACGAGGTTGGTGGTATTAGGAACAGTAAAAATAAGTTTGTAATTTTATGGTTTTTAGTTTGATTTTTAATTTTCATGTTATTAAAGTTAAAAATTGCGTGAACGTTGTGTAGTATGAAACAAAGTTTTATAGTGTAACTGGACATTTTAATTAGTTTTCTCATGTTTTTACAAGTTTAACGGAAGCGACTCTTGTTAAAGTTAAAATAATGGTTTGTTGCTGGAATGAAAACATTAAAGTAGTTATCTAAAAGATGATTATGATGTTGAGATTTTTAATGAAATTTAGGAAGCTTTAAATGAATGACCTCTGTTTTACGCCGTAAATCAAACGAAAATGCATACAAATTAAGAATATTAAGATATATTAACTAACTTTATAAAGGTTACTTAAAATTAACGTGTTCCGACACTTTTAATCGCTAACAAATAAAACGCTCATGGATTAAATTAACTTTTTTTAATTCTGTAGTGTTTCTTAATTTATTTGACGATGGTTTTGGCTCATTGAGCCAAAGTGATCCAGCCTATGCAGCTAGTGATCTGATTCTGGGTAAGGTCGAAAACGATTTGAGATGAGTACATATTAAATAAATATCAGAGGACAATGTCACACAAATTGCCCTAGTCCCAAACCAGGCTTGTACCTACTATGGGTACTAAACAACGATATAAATACTTATACCTATAGAGAAATATATACTTAAATACATAAAAAAACATCCATGACTCAGAAACAAATATTCGCGCTCATCACACAAATATGTGCCCTTACCGGGATTTGAACCCAGGACCGCTAGCTTCGAAGGCAGGGTCACTACCAACTATGCCAGGTAGGCTAACCTACCTACCTAAGTAGGTAGGCTGTAGGTTTATAAGTATAGAAATCGTTGCTTAGTGGTTGTGTATTAACACGTATTAACTTAGAACGTAGTTTGGAACTAGTTTTTTGTGTAAAATATTGTCCTGACCTATTTTTTGAATGGCGTTTTTTTATTCAAGCCGAATTTATAAAATATAACCCTCTATTTTACTAAACTTGATCTCCAGCTATAAAGCGGCATCTAGTAAAGAATTAAAACGTCATCACTTCCCTATTTAACGTAAAGTCCTAAATTTATGGCAACAATCAACTTTACTGGCACAAAAATAAGGCTTATAAAACCCAGTTTCAGGAACTCGCGTCTCAATCGAGGCCTTTTACGGACGTTTTTGTCATCGCTTCCAATAAAAAGATTTGGTCACTTTTAGTACCCACTTTGCCACCTTAACTTGGAAACCTTTATTACAAAATTTCGACTTTATATCGAAGGTGTTAGAGTTCACGGTGGGTGTGTGTCGGTACGTCAAATGTTTATGAATCACTTTGACGCATAAAAGTCACGAATTAAAAAGGACAACAACAGACAAAGAAGCCATTTTGCATTAAGCTGCGACAGTCTTCCTTGTGATGCCGCGCCGTGGCTTGAGAATGTGTTAGAGGCTCTCAAATTTCTAAACAAGGACAATCTAACACGAATTGACTTAAGTCCCAAACTCATCTTTAAAACTATTGAGTGTAAAACGCCGACATTTTCCACTTTTAAACCTACTAATATTATAAATGTGAAAGTTTGTATGGATGTTGTTGAGATGAATTTTGGCCCACATACATATACATTCTATAAAACCTGGATTGACACGGAATACATTTTAATGTAGAAAACTAGGTAGTTCCTGTTCTACTACGCGAATGGAGTCGCAGGAAAAGTTAGTTTTACAATTATTTCAATCAAAACACTTCCGTTCACTAAGGCGTCGCTACAAGTGAAAATATGTTTAATGATTTTGTAATCTAGGTATACTTTTATCTTCTTTTACTTGCAATAGGGAATATTCACAGATTCAATATTAATACAAGTTTTTTTTAATACCTATATAAATAGCTAAAATTTGTTCCTATCTCTTTCTAGCAAATATAGAATTTGACATGGATTTTATATGGCGACCTGTTACGTGACGTCACAGTACATTATCGTATCTCTCTGTCGAATCCTTGTATTAAAATGCTTGAATCGTCCGTATTTCTTGCCTCTTTTGCGGTATTTTCATATTTTGTTGAGAAATGCGATTTGAAAAATCCATGTATTTTTCCTATTAAGAGGCAATATTTTTCGAAGATTAGATATAGATTTTTCGAAAAGCATAAAATAAAGAAGCTTAAGTTCGAGTAACTGGAAAGTGGAGGCTAAGTGTAGGAAGTCACGAGCGCCCTCTAGTTTTATTAACATACTCGTACAGGCATCCCACCTTAGCCTCAGGGTTCGCAACGCATTGGCAGTCTTAGGATTATAGTTTAGAGAATGCAAATGTCTATGGTTCTAAGATCCCACTTACCATCAGGTGGCTTGTGTGCCGTAATAAAAAAAAACTCCAATTAAAACGCTACCGTGTCTCTCGCTTCCTAACCCTGTTAGAAACGCATTCTTTGTGCAGTGTCAATTCGGCCAGTGCAGTGTCGTTTTGACGGTGCACCGCTAATTGACACTCTCGTCGATCCGTTCGCTGCACCGACCGGCACGGCTCCTTGGATGCATTTAGCTTTAAAACGAGGATTCAACGGTGTTTGCTTCCACTATAGAGTCACGTTATTAAAAATGTATGAAGTATAGCTAAAAGAAATCCCTTTAATATGTTCGCCTTTGAGCATGCTTGATACGTTGCTCCCTGAATATGTCAACGACTTAATCGTAATCGTCATTCGGTGCATAGCGTTCAGTTTTAACAAACTTCATAGATAAGTGTATGATGCTCAACTTTTTCTACGAGGCACCGCACTTCACAGGAAAAACTGTTGTTTAGTATGTGTACACTTTAGTATCTTGTCACTTTAATCGCTGTGACAATTCATATATGGCAGTTTAAACACGACATTAAATAGACAAGGTAACTGAAGTGTACACGTGTCATATTTACTGACGTATACAATATAACTATTTCTTGGTAGAGTCAATAAGTTTGACGCTATCTGGCATGATCATCCATTCATTACCAGATATTTTCTGAAATCTTGTGTTTTAACGTCATATTCAATAGCTACATACAAATAGCTAACTTTATTTTATTTCTTAAAAGTCGATATAAGAAATTTAAATCAAAAGTAAGTTTCTTTTCTGCACCTTGCTTCAAAAGACTGAAACAGTAGGAATAAATGTCTTACAGCCGCTTTTACACTCAGTTAACGATGTGCTTTCATGGTGATGATTTTTCGATACACATGATACGTTTGGAAAAGAAACGAGTTGATTGTCTATAAATTTTCTCTTAGTATGGTGGTAAGTAAGTTATATTACCCACGACACATTACATTTAGTTTTCAATGAGCATGAATAAATTGCACCGTGTATGTTTTGGGCAACCAAATACGACTTGGGAGCCTTCAAAAAACGAGCTTATAAAAGCCCTTTAAAGGCCGGCAGCACCTGCAATTCCTCTGGTGTTGCGGGTGTTTGTGGGTCGCATTGATCACTTACCATCAGGTGGCTCGCTTGCTCGTCTGCCTCATTTTTCACGTAAAAAAAAACAGTAGCTTTTAAACCTATTTAAAAGATTTATATACTAGCTAGGCTATGACTTCATCCGCGTAGATTTCGATTATCTTTACATTATCCCGAATTAAAAGTATAGCTTGTATTAATACAGCGTAGAAGCTATCTCCATTCCAAATTTCATCTAAATACGTCCAGCCGTAACAGCGCGAAGGATTAGCAAACTAACAAACAGGTTCCATGTTTAAAACGCTGTAGGTACATACTTTTTTTTTAAATCTTGTCAATCATAACCCCAAATATTGCTATATTCTCTACATTGAACTTGTTAGTTATGTTATTATGACTTACAATTAGAGTGGCCAAGATAATAAACGGATCATTCTTTGCGACAATTTGACGACAATGGCTCTATGCGAACAAAGCCTTTATGATCCAACATCGACCGAATCTCAACTCAAATCTGTAATATCAAAGTCTATTTTTACTCAAACAGTTTTTTTACGCAGTGACAAAAAATTAGCATATGTTTAGTAAAGTGTTAATATAAAAAATACTGAATATCGTTTGACGTGTTGTAAGCCGCTATTGTCATGTGTCAAGTGTTTGTGTAGATGATATTGAAGATACACGACAAATTTGGGTATTTTAACATTTAACACGGCTCAGTTATATCACAATGGCATAATTGTTGGTCACTGTAGATACGAGTACATTAGGAAAATACAATTCTGTTTTGTATTAAAGTAAGTTAAGTGATATAATTAAGCATAAATCTGTACTTAAACTGTGGCCCAAAACAATGTTATAAAGAATAGGAACAGCTTTTGATATAGAGATGTCGTCTTCCGACTTACATACATACATACACTCATACACACGCACACACGCAATCAATCAGATCTTGCATGTCTCCTTTTATTATATTTTTATTTTATACTTGTTTTGGTACTCATCTGTCCACACAATGAGCTTAAATTTGTTTCTATCTGTAAAAATATATTTAATAATATTTCATTTATCCAAATCTAAGCATGTGCTAAACTTCACTGGGCGCCCAAGCAAGATACAGGGTCAGTCTAGTTTGTGGTCCGCCGGATATTACTTTTAAGAACATTGTACCTTATGTTAATAAATCATTACTCACTAACTTTTAAATTTATTTATATATGAAAATTGTAAAAAGATTTCACATTAAGGGTTTTTATTTTGGATATAATTTTGCATATTTAAGCATTCCAACGTAAAATAAACTGAAGCATTCTAAAAACATAACCTTTGTTTCATTAGTTCATTACACAAAGTACAAAATACTTTGTGCAATGAAATAATTAGACAAATAATATTTTGCGTCACGTAATTAATTTAAAAAAAAACGCTACAAAATCTTGATATACAAGAGGACTGCTTTCATTATACACAAGTAGGCAAGGGATAGAATGTCTAATACGTTAAATCTGGAAAAACAATTACAATTCATTAATAAATTAAAACCAGTGCGACTGGAAATTGTCCAAAAAAATCTCTACACTGACTGTACAGTACCAAAATACATATTATTTCCATGTAAAACCGACAGGCATAAAGCAGATTAAAACTAAATACATGGAGCAGCATTTGTCCAAAACAAAAAGGACTTATAAAAACAAAGTTTATGTGATCATACAGCCTTTTGATTTTGGACGGTTGAGTAATCGGCCCCTCGTATTGACAAAGTGCACTTTAGCTCTAGGATTACAAAATGGCAGTGTGCCCATCCCGTGCCAAACTATAAAATACCAACATAAAATACACCCCGTCCACAAAATTCTTCGCCAAAATCAATCTTCGTACTCTGAGTTAAAGGTCAAAGGTTAGGTTTCCAGTGTTGAGTTAAGGTTGTGGATATATTTGAATAGATCGCGGGCATGTATGTAGTGGATAGATGTATTGACAAGAGCACTTTGGCTCGGCATTATGAAATGCTATGGCGTCGCGTGATAGTTTTATGTCGATATATTTTTATCTGAATCAGTTTTTAAATGTTTTGATGTTATAGTTTACACGTGTTAGGCAAGATCAAATTCTGTAGAACACATGAGATTTTCTCAAAGTCTTTTCGTTTCACATTGAAGTTTGTTAATGGTTGATCCAGTATTTATAACATGTAGAAGGAAAACGCACAAGAAAGAAAGATGGAAAAGGAATAATTTATTCGTGACATACATAAAGAACATATTAATACGCACAAGAAGAAAGTAGCCACGAAATGCTCCCGACTCAGCGTACTGCTGGCATTAAAGTCGGCGCTGGTCAACAAGCTACCTGATATGATGATTAGAAGACTGAGACCTGAGACGTTCTAGTGAACGCTCAAATAAATGCTGCGGTATCATCACCTCTGCAGTAGCCAATCAGAAATAAGGTGACTCGAAGAAACATCTACCGACATGGTAGAGAACTTTGGCTTATAAGTCAGCAGTGGACAATTGTGACTGACTTTATGATGATGATGAGTCAAAAATAATTCCATGTTCTTATTGTACAGACAGAATTCTTCATAAAAATCTTTTGGAAAAGTGTCTTATCAAGTACCTAGCTGATTATTATACAAGACGCAGCGCAGTTAGACAGTGTAGTGTAGGTGCCTACGAAGGTTCACAAAATGTGAAATGCGAAATACGCGTACCTACCAATGGGTATTCGCAGATTTCGCATATAAATCCTCAAATCTATTATCACTTTTGCAGAATCAAACAGAAATAAGGAGATCCGCAAGGCATGGTAGAGATTTTGTACGAGTACTAACAAGTAATAGCACATTTGTGTAAAAATGTTTACTGATATTTATTTATTTTATAGTAATATATATCTAGCACTCAATAATGACCAATGTAAATGAATAAAATCCATTCTAGATATTTTGCATAACATCGTCCATGTAGATACCTAATGGCGGTCGTGAATTCGATTCCCGTGCAGACCCTCACGGACCCTAACGAGGGTGCGTGGGATTCAGTTTCAATTACCAGCCGGGAATCGAACCAGTTATGGGTGGATTATAATTGTGAATATGAACGGCATTTTTTTAATTTTAATAAGGGTGCGTGCACTCATTACACAACTGATTTCTGTTGACAGAGGAGAGAAATAATATGACGTATAATCCTTAAAGGGGCAGATACAATAATAAGTGTACCAGGGAAAATAATGCTTATGTGTGCGTTACTTGTGTTTAGTGTGCTTGAATTTAGTTCTGTATTATGACGTTGTTATGCAATTCAGTTTACGCTGAGAGAAAAGGATAGAGCTATATAACTGCTATAGCTCTGTCCTTTACACTCGCCGTAAAATGAACTGCATAGCTGTCATAATAACCCCCTTGAATCATAAAATGAATATTGATAGAAGTAAAGTACTTTATAATAACCACTACATGAAATTTTTATATCACATGAAAATATCACGACCGGACATTTTTGCCAATGTGACGTCACAGTCACAGGTCAGGAGATTTTGTCAAGTTATAAAAGTTGTTAATTTTACTTGTCAGTAAAAACGTGAAATCTGTTCGCTTGATAATAAGTAATCACTGCGGCCCATGGACAGGATTCAAATATGTTATGAATTATTTTTTTCATATCTTACCAATTCAAAACGGCAACTATTTTATGTCCAATAATAAAATAATACCTACATACCTCGTTACTTTTTACTTGTAAACCAACCGAAACATAAAAATGTTGCCAGCGCATTGCTCTCTAGTTTCAATGCCAACCTAATAAACATTCACATTAAACTGTCCTAGTGGAAGCCATGGACAAATCTAGTACCACAAATCACTTAAAGGTTGCGGACTTGGAATGTGTTAGTAAAAAAATCAGAATTAAATTGACGCACACATGTAAGTAAATGTAATGTCGATTGAAATCTTCTTTAATTTCTACATATTTACACACACATATTGAAATGCAAAGACTAATTGATTAAACTATACCAACATTAAATCGTAAACCGTTGGTATGTCAATATAGATGTATTTCTTGGACGAGTTACAAGTCAATTGCGGTTTGATCTAAGCTTAAATAAACCTTATCAGCTTTTAAAGAGAGTCTGGATTTGGATGGCCATGAGTGGTAGGGAGACGGTAATCCAGGATCACTCAAGACATGATCAGAGACTTCAAATATGTCGATAGGATGGATCTAGAGAAGTTATAACCATTTGATTTAACTTGCGGCGTTATTTTTTTTTCTGTCATGATTTGGGTTCCATTTTGTAGGACTTTCCAGAGACTGCTAAGAACAGCGAAATATGGAAAAAGTATGGAAAACCTTTGCCCATCAGGCTCTTAATAATAATAATAACAATAAGCAGGCAAAGGAGCAAGGGGTATAATATTGTTAATATTTTCACTTACTAATATAAAGGTACAGACAGTCTTTTACATATATACATATTATTATTATTAGCTGCAGATTTTTGTACCTTGTCACTTTAATGCCCTTAACAGATTAATGCAGCAGCTCAAACGGAGAATGAATAACTGTTTCTGTTACAACCACGCTTTGTACGCAGTCTAGCACATTTTTTATTTCGTATATAACATTTCCCAAGAGTATAACAAAGGAGATTGTAAAGGTACTTTGATGCAAACCTCTAAAACCATGTATTTTTTCGGAAAAAAATATATGTTCTATTTGTATGTTATTGATGTCTATTATATATTCTGTAGGTGTCCCTCGGAATTCCTAGCAACGTTTGCCCTAACAAATCGTTTGTCCGAATTTTCATTTGCCCTAAACAGTTTTTAGCTGAGTCAGGCAACTTATAAAAATTTCCAATTATATCTGCGGTTCGGTTAGGTCAGGGTTATATTATATTATAACAATACTGAAAACTTTTGAAATTTAATTTGCAGAAATGTTTTTATGATAAACGAAAATTCGGACGAACAATGTATTCATTTGTGGTAATTTTAGTGGTTGATGTTATAATATCGTTTTTAGCTATAAGTTAAATTGTACCGTTTGTTACCCTAATAAACATTAAAACATTAGGACAAATGACAATAGGGATTCCATAAGGGAACCATATTTTGTACTATTACAGAATTATCACCATTTTTTTAGAGTTGTAAGTAATTCTGTAACTCTACTTATCGCACTCTGGGAATGGAAGCGTGAGTATATAGAGGTATTTTGTGGTATTACCAGCTCTATGCGCATACGCATATTGACTCGCACTGACGCACTCAGCAATAAGATTAGCGAGTGACGTCGGCTCCGTGACTTAACTGTGGTTAAATTTAACCGGCGCCGAGACATGTTACATCATGTCGTTAAGGACTGGGATGGGAGCTTTTTTATGCACTGATAGTAAAGAGGTAAAATTGTTTGTAACTTTTTTCTAGGTGGAACTTTTAGAGCTTACAGGTCAGATTCTGTGAACAGTTCATAATTTTTAAATGTATTTTTTGGTTCACTAATGTTTGACCAAAAAATTATTGACAAATGATCATTTGACAAACAACGTTTCACCAAATGATCATTTGGCAAACGAGACATTTGACAAAAGTATCATCTTACAAAAACTCACTTAGCAATTGATCATTTAGCAATTAGTTTACCTATTTCTGGGCAGAAAAAAAAACAACCTCGAAGGCCAAGGCGGGAGCCAAGCTCCCGCCTTTGCCTTCTAACCTAACCTATCCGAGTCGGTTATGCCCTGGTTCGTTTTCCTCGTAAAATGTAAATTTAACTGTTGATCATTTGGAAAAGTAAATCATTTGTAAAATGACTATTAGTAAAATGATCAAGTGACGAAACATTTTTTTGTAAAACGTTGTTTGTCAAGTGTCATTTTGTCAAATGACTTTTGGTCAAACAGCAGGTCACCGTATTTTTTCCCGGATATGCAATGTAATAGACTCGTTGCGGTAGTTTTTCTACTGTTTGGGTGTATAGGATGTCTGGATGTTTGTCTTTCAACCACGCAAATAATAGGTTGAACGTATTTGGATGATATTGGTACTCAGGACAGTCAGATCGTTCCCAAGGAAAAAACAATACACAAGTTTTACGCGGAAAAAATCGCCGGTAAACGTAAGTATTTTAATAATTTAGTATAAGCTAGCACCTCATTAGACTCAGTGATTTCAGATTTCAGATTTGAGGTTTTATTACTCAATATAACACAGTATAAAATTACTTCGCATGACAAATTATACGCAGTTACATTGAGGTCATCAGAAATAGAAGTAATTAATAATAGTAAAAGTGAACACAAATACAGAGTAAATTAAAGATTTAAAAGTCAACCTTATTTATAAGTCAAGTTCAATATACTCATTCACCGAATAGACTGGGTTATCCAAGAAAATATTCATAAGCCGGCGCCTAAACATTTTGTCAGATGGTCCCCGTTTGAGTTCCGTGGGTAGTGTTTCGCGTATTCATCGTTGTTTTGCAAGAAATTGATTTAATTTTGGGCATGAAATATACATTTTTTTATGACCTGGTGCACCATACGAGTCAATAAAGTTGTGCATTATAATCCTCATCACAAGTCATTAATTCAATTACTTATTACGAGTACACATTTTTCTTTAACCCTATTATTGTGTAACAAATTCGTCATTTTTTTTTGTATTTCCCAGCTCAAAACAATATCAACAGTTTTTTTTTGTCGTTTTTTTTGCATAGACATCACGCAGTTCCCACAAATATAGCGATAAACGACTACACGTAGGTACGGAGTGTCGTGCAAGCGCTACTTAAAAATATCCCGCTTCGAATAGGCACTCAGAATCCGTTTCAAAAGGTAAAGTCAAACAAGTGCACAAATTAAAACCCCAAGGAATAGGCATTTTTAAATACCCGGGCATGTAAATACGAGCAATCAGTCCCCTTATTTACCAATTAGGGGTTTTTTGTTCACGGTGGACTTGTTGGGGTCGGTATTTGAATCAAGACCGAGGGACAATTTAAAACAAGGTAGGTACATATTTAGGTACATTTATCGTCGTAAGAAAGTGATCACTGTTGATTCTTATTGCTTTTATCTGATTTAGATTAGTCCAGGACAAGCATGCTAGTAGAAGGGCGTTTTCACTAAAAAGTGTACCCAATTAAGGACTGAAATTAAGGAACTTTAACTTTGTCAGTTTTGTGACGAAAATTAGCCATACATTGCGGCCGTCAATATATAGCTAATTTTCGTCACAAAACTGACAAAGTTAAAGTTCCTTAATTTCAGTCCTTAATTGGGTACACTTTTTAGTGAAAACGCCCAGAAGTACATTGACGAGTTGGTTTTCACGTTTGAGTCTACTTCTACTGGCATGCTTTTCCTGGATTATTGTAACTCAGCTATTAATTTCAGTTAGGATTCTTTCAAATCTCCTAAGCCACAGTAATTGTGCAGCTCTCTGGCTCTGACTCTGGGAATGAAGGCGAGAATATAAGTATTAGTTATTTATTAATTTGTTGAAAAAACAACAGCTTATAAATTTTGATAGTAGGTACCTATTTAACAAAAAAAACATAGTCAATTACTCACATAAGTTGATACAATCAGCATCTTAAACATTCTTTATTATTTTGTGAATAAAATGGTCAAAGCAGTGAAAGCGACAAAGTACAATAGGGCTCATTATTAAAATAATGTGGCTAAACCAATAAAATAAGAGGACCTAATATTACCTAATAATGTGTAACAAAAATAGACCTTGTAGACAAAAACTGCAAGTTTTTTTTTTCAATTTACATACCAGGGCTTTTATACTAAAACGTGTGCCCCAATTAGGGACTAGAATTAAGGAACTTTTATTTAGTCAGTTACTGAAGAAATTCCTACCATTACAATTTTCAATTTCACTATGTTGGGTCTTTTATTAATTTTTGCACTTGTTATGGTTTATTTCCTTGCATTCAATCAGCACCCACTCCATTGCTAGAAGCATCTGTACGTACAAATAATAAGAACATAATTCCACTTTTACATACACATGGGCCCTAGATATTGTCAAATATTCTCATTAAGTGCACGACCAATGAGGGTGCTGTTATGTGAGGGTGGATATTATTTTTAATCCCTTAATGGCGTCCCAGATTTCATTACGAGGGCTTGATTAAAGGGGTGGCGTGATTGATTTTTTTCGACATGGGATTTCATAACACATGTGTATGTGTATAGAGTTGGATAGCATATTATGTTTTGAGGTTATTGATGTTACGGTGCATTCTTTCTGTCTATGAATACAAAGAGAGGTATATAATATGGCAATGGATAATGGAATGTTAGCTATTGCTAACATTCCGGGGTCTATACAGCAATGTCATTCTTCTTCTTCTAAGACCAAGGTTCTTCTCTTCTTTCTATCCATTGCCATTTTATATACCTCTTTATGCCGACATGCCGACCATTTTCCGCTTTTAAAGTAAATATTTATGATCGTTCATTATCACTTGATTGGTTGACAAAAATAAACCTAGATATAATAAATTCCTAATAAATACTACTACTCAATATTGTAACAAAAAATACAAGTCTCTAGATTTAATCAAAATTACTTCCACTTGAGATACAAGACGCCAATATTCGATGCCTCTCCCTATAATTCACCTATCGCGTGACAATCCGTACTAATACACATTTCAACCAACGTAACAGGACCTTCCGCACTTCCCTATTTTACCGACCACTACACCTAGTGTTAAGGTGATAGAGGGGTATAGGAGGTCTATGCTCATTGGTTTTGGGGTCATAATAATAGATCTGTGATGATAGGCCGGTGTTTGATGGAGTTTGATAAGCAGCTGATTTTTAACACCGTAAATAGCTGTTTGCTTATTTACTAAACAATAACAAAAGTTAGCTGGAAAACATGCGTTACCGGGTATGTAATAAAGAATATTCTGAAAACTGTATAAAAAAATTCAAATGTACCACTATACGATATTGAAAACTAAGTCTCTCAATAACTATACATAATATTATATATGGGGTATCTATTAAAATTCTACCAGTCTTCGAGAAAATAGTATACGTGGACAATGTGGTATGGAAAACTAAATAGCTTTTTTTTCCACATCGATCATATGCAACTTGCAGAACATTACCTTTAAATCATTGAAAATGTCTATTTCCATACAAAAATAAGGAAATTTTTGGACATTACCGAAATTTAGTCACAGAATAATTTCACCATATGAATAGTTTTTGGTCAATATATCACGTTTCAATTTTCCTTACTGCAACCTTTGTTTATTTCCAAACTAAAGCCGCCATACTCTGAGCCTTGAGTAACTTCCCCAATAAGATTCAACTTCCTTAAATTTTAGAAGTAAGGAAGGAAAATTTGTTCAACCATTAGCAATGTTTGGGCTCACTCCACTCAAGAGGGTAAATTAAATGGCTTTCGATTCGAGTGCCCAATGAGTTTCAATTTCGAATTGATCGGGGAAATTATGAAGGTTGAGACGGACTTCATTTTGTTTTTGTCAATAAACTTGTCAGAATGATCTTCAGTGGAGAGAGAGAGGTTTGTCATTGATTGTGAAATGTTTCGTTTTTGGATATGTTTGGGAGTGTAAACTAGCCAGCGAGTCACCGGATGGGAAATGATCACCACCAAATGATCACCCATGAACACCCGCGAAACTAGGAGAAATCGCTGATGCAATGCCGGCCTTTGAGAAATAAGTTTGGTCGTCTCTTAAAGGCGTTTTCTCGTACGAAATAAAGCTGTACTAAAATAAATGCTATAATTTCACGTGAAATCAGAAGAAATCCCTTTTCAAATTTACGGTTCTATTCGAGAATATCCATGTTTGTCTTCATATACGAGACGCAATAAAATATGGTGTGTATTTTGTCTTATTGCATACATTGTACAAAAGGTCATAAAAATGTATGTCGCCTATATATTTAAGAACAACCGAAATTCTCGAATAATCAAAAGAAATAAATAGGTAAATGTTCTAATTAAATATGTATGCAATATAATGAGTTATGCTAATATTCAGATGCTAGCCTAACGACGTACTGGTGGAGTATTCAAACGTGAGTATTTAATGAAAATAGCAAAACTGACCTAGATTGGGTTGTTTTATACGATATGTTTGGGAGTGTAAACGAGCCAGCGAGTCACCGAATGGGAAATGATCACCACCAAATGATCACCACCCATGAACATCCGCGAGACTAGGAGAAATCGCTGATGCAATGCCGGCCTTTGAGAAATAAGTTTGGTCGTCTCTTAAAGGCGTTTTCTCGTACGAAATAAAGCTGTACTAAAATAAATGCTATAATTTCACGTGAAATCAGAAGAAATCTCTTTTCTAATTTACGGTTCTATTCGAGAATATCCCTGGTTGTCTTCACATACGAGACGCAATAAAATATTACATACCATATTATTATATATGCTAATATTCAGATGCTAGCCTAACGACGTACTGGTGGAGTATTCAAACGTGAGTATTTAATGAAAATAGCAAAACTGACCTAGATTGGGTTGTTTTATACATAAATATATCAAGATTTTAACGTTATTTAGGGGGAAGATAACATTTGCGTCAACTAAAGGTCACTTTACATTATTTTTTCTGCAAAAGTAACGACAAGAAATTATAATTTATGAGTATATTAAACGTAACAAATGATTTTTAAAGCATTAGTAGGTACTATATTTAGAAGAACTAGTCCTTAAAAGAGAGATTTTATTACAGTTTCAGGTTCAATATTTAAATATCTGGCTGCTGGCTTGCCCTATCTTACAAAAGATTACTTTGCAAGTCGGTAAACTTTGTTTTGTATAAAAATATTTCCAGTATAATCTCAAAAGCAGAATATTAGGTTAAAAGCGTTGTTCTGTTGTCGGTACCCTAATGCGACTTCTGAAGAAAAAGGTCCGTTGTTGCTGAAAGTCATTATTATAATGAGCATAGCCATTTGGTCCGACTTAGCCCAAGTTTGTAGCAAGTGGGATATACGTGTTCTTGTTTTTAGCATAAATATGAAAATTTTCCTTGATCTCTCTTTCTTGGGGCCAGCATTTAGAATAGATATATATTTTTTTTTTCTTTACATGAAAAATAATCATTTCATTTTGTATCTTTTAAGCGACCGACTTCTATTAAATGTAGGTGAGACAAAATTGATGACATAATTGGCGGACATTACAAATGTGGCTCATAACCATGGATCGGAAATTCGGATCGATATTTACCTAAAGTTGGCAAAATCCCGGAAAAAGATTGGCTAACATGGCGTCGGCTTCTTAAAAATATTATTTTAATAATTTAAGTTCTGGGATTTTGGGATTCTACAAAACGTTAATATATTAATTACTTTACATGTAGGATAAAACGTTCTGTTTTGCTCCTATAAATTTGTTAGGTTAATAAGTTACAGGTAAATTAAATAACATTTGGTTATATGTATACATGGAAAATAACTTCAAACAGTTAATATAAATAAATAATTATTAATTTATGCCGGTGTAATTTATTTATTTTGAAATCCCGGAAATTCTATATGAATTATATGATTGAGTCCACCTCCATACAACTGAACAACAAAGCCGGGGCTAAAGTATAGGTAAATATCGATCCGAATTTCCGATCCCTGCTCATAACATTTGACTGTTTTTTTTAAGTTTTTATTATTTTTAAGAACAATAAACGCTCTGCAATAAACAAAACTCTGGTCTTCCGTCAACTGTTCGGCTTAAAACCTCCTTTATGTCAAATATAAATTTCTCCTTGCCCTTCCCCTGCCTCTGCTTTCTCCTGGAGAATTTAATTTGCGTTTTCATTGTCAAAGTTCAAACATCCATCGTCATTGAAATGTCCATATTTTTAGACATTATTTAACCTTTTCAAGCCCAGTCCCTCCGCACTTAACCCTAAAACGTTACACAAACTCAGAAAACATTAATGAGACGCCATTGTGCCCGCCATTATGATTTTACCCGGGATAATGCACGGGAAATGACTGCAAAAGAAATTTAATTCGCAAAAGGGTTAACTGGGACCCGCAGGATATTACCCTTTTTTGCCCCGTATTGATATTAATGCTTGTTCTTGACAAAATTATGCGGTTATGGTTGAATTTTAGTAAAATGCCTCCGTAATTTTGTTGTTACAGTTTAGATAAAAATATTGTTTTTGCTTTTGCAAGTTTGATCACTGTATGGTTGACTGAAGAATTCCAATTCAAAATTCAGAATATTTATTCATTAAATTGGCCACATGCGAGCTCTTTTATACGTCGGAAATGTACAGTGAATCTACCAGCGCTTCGGACAAGACCATCATTGCGGAGAAGAAGCGCCGCCGCAAGAAACTCCAGCAAAAGGTTATTTTTTCAACCATAAAACATAATTGTACTTAAAAGTAAGTTACATTAAGTAATAATAAGGTAATAAAGTAATAAACAATATTTTTTTTAAACTAGCAAAAAAAAAATATTACAAATGTAAGGTCAATAAACCTTAAAATAAAATAATGACTATGAAAACAACACGACAAGGTCTCTAAGGTATTTAAGAATGATTAAATAGGATTACAAGGAAATAAAAATATCCAGGCAGTTTTGGATCAGGCGTGAGTGCGGGACAAAAATTCAAACATTTAAAAATTCAGATGCAATTTAAATTACATTGCTGAATCACTTCAGCCTTGTTTTGAAAATGTATGTGTAAGACTTGTTCAAATCGGTATTTAAATGCACCGAAACTAAACATTTACACCGTATTTTTTTTACAAAATATTGGATGCCTAAGCTCGCAACCCTCAAGTGAGTTATACCTACAGTATAGCTTTTTCCGTGACTACGTCCACACAGAAAAAAAAACCGACACAAAAAGCATCCGGTGCCCTTGTTCGTACGTATCACTTCGCAGATTTTTTATTTCATAGTAAACTGTTTTCTGCTGAACCGTTTTCAGTTTATATTAAATATGATTCACGTAGGTTAGGTTAGTTATACTTGTAACCATCACAAGATAAACTGAAATCAACACGGGTTCACCAGAAAAAGTTTTCTATGAAATAAAAAATCTGCTAAGTGATACGTTCTATGAAATGAGTGTCTATAAAACAAGGGTCAACCAAAAGCATCATCTGCTTCCTCTTATTATTATTCTATCTAATAGATTTCACAACGATCAGAATATGTTCTGTTCTAATGGTATGGAGAAGGTCAGAAGGCCAATGAGCATACAGGCCACCTGTCCTGATGGTAAGTGGGATCCACTCATACACATTTGCATTCTCAAGACTTAATCTCATCTTAAAACTTCAATCTTAAGACCGCAAATGCGTTGCCTATCCTGAAAACTAAGATGGAATGCCTCTATGCTAGTAATTTCTCCGGTTGTTTAGTAAGGATACACCAAAAATATGTTAATGTTAATCAACATACACATTCTCACATGTAACTTACCGGTATCAGTCTCTTAAAAGCCATTTTAACTCATTATAATTTCAATACAATATTTAACCTGCGCATAACCACCCCCAAAGTTGCCGCGAGTCCCAAATTCCTATCAAAATCAAACTCCCAATGGAGCCATCGGCATTTTATGTAAAACAGTAAAACCCTCGTATCCTATGATCCCTGAAGATACTTCATTAATATTTGCGACGTCATCGTAACAACAAAGGGTTAAAACTTTGGGGTTGCCTTTATTATGATAGAAATGTATAATTATTAATAACATAGTCTTCTATACCTAATAAATATTTTAATTCCAAGGTTTCGTTGAATTGAATTATGTCTTTTAGCATAAGTTGAAAATTGTTCCTACTAGTAATTTTGGGATTTATTTTTCAATTATTTGTAGCGTAGCCCTGACGTTATCAAATTATTCGTCACTTCGTTTAAAAAATGCAAGATATTAAACATTTTTAATCTATTATTTTTTCCTGTTTTAACTTAGTTTGCAAGGTTCCCTTTAGCAGTTGCTCGCTGTTCCATCAGCGTAGAAGAAACTGTCAAATTTTCTGGGTTTGAAATAACTCTTTATCCTTCCTTGGAATTCAAGCTATATTTTTTTATTGCAAGTACCACTCAGGGCACCTCATGGTACCTAAGTGAGATCTGAGATCCATAACCACTTGAATTCTCATCACTATAATCTCAAGACTCCTCTAATACCTCGAATGCGATGCCGACCTAGTAGTTTCATAAAATCATTTTCATTCGTACCAAAGATTACTTATCAAAATTCAGCGGTTTAGCAGTGAAACCGTAATGGACAAACAAACCATTAATTTCTTATTTAAAATAGTACCCTGCCCTGCAGAGCCTAAACCGCAGTAAGTGCTAAAAGGTCATTTCGAGAAAACGTAAAAAATGTCTTTGAAGTGTAATTTTTCTACCTTTCTAATGTTTTTTGTGTTAATGATTGACTTTCAATAAAGAGTAATAAGCACGAAAAATATGATTATGACAAAAAAAATGCTTTGAGTGTGTCATTAGCTAAAAAAAAAGGATTTTTCTAAATTCAGAGCCGTTACGGCACTCTGAGTTTTCCCTAAAAAGATGAGTTATACTGACTAAAATGCCGTAAAAAAACCAAGTACTGCAAAAACGTGTGTTATTTTTTGTCAATTGCAAGCTAAGATGCAGTATCAGAGTCATTTACACTGCATTTAAGTCAGTATCGTGATTAAAGTGTATGTGCTACGAACTCCAGGTACTGCGTTTTCACATAAATGAAATGCATATTTTCGAGAAATATAACTTTTATTTAAGTAAACCTTATAGTTTTATAAAAAATAAAGGACGACCGATTATCACACTAATTTTGAGCATATTCTTATAATTATTCTTTGTATTGCAGCTTGACCTTTTCATTGGTACAAATATAACCGCTAATGACTTTGCTGCATAATTAAACTAACACGATTGAGATCAACATTTGTTATAACAACCCAACTTAAAACTGCTAGAAATAAAACTTAGTTACTACGTACTAAAATGCTTAAAAAAACCTTCTAAAATACAAAAAAAACAGTACTTATTGAAATAAGATACTTATTAATCAGACATTTATAATGACATTTATCACACAGTTGCTTAACATTGTTATTGATAGAAATATCATCGCTAAGTACTGTGGCTTTGCCACATAATAACTCAACTGAGATCAAAATTATGTTATAAAAACCTAAATTGAAGCAGCAAAGCTGCTAATAGTTATATGTTAAAATTAAAATAAAACCGCCCCAATCATTGGTTAATTTTTAAACTGGCTTAAACACGCATCTTTGCTTCATTATAAAAACTAATTCTATGTTAATTATTAACCACTAAAATACTCGGTAATCAGACTTATAGAGAGTAAAGGCACGCTATTCTAGTAATTGTTTTCGAGTTATTAAGGAGATCACACCGTCCGGGTCACTCACGTAAATTTTGTCGAATAACGCTTGAAATGTTTCGGGCTCATGACTAAGGACTCCAGATGAGCCTGAAACATGTCGAGCGTTTTTCTACAGTATATACGTAAGTAACCAGGTGTGATTTCCTTAATGTATCTTACGAAAGTTTTGTTTAAAATGGTTTTTGAGTTGCTTTAAAATATATATCAAAAAATTAAATGTTCTTCTAAAAAATAATACACACATTTGAGATTCAAGAAGATGAAAATAAAGCAATAATAATTTAGTTGATTTCAGAGTCTTGAAATTACCTAATTCTATCCAATGATATTATATAATTTTACTTTATAATATCTGGGAGACAATCTCACATAAATATACCTAGTAACAAAGGAATCTCTAGGCCTGTACAATCGAGTTCATAAATTTTTCACTTCACTTTAGTACCTTGTCTATTAAAGTGACAAGGTATTAAAGTGTACATATATTTATGAAGTGGACTGTAAGTACTATCGATAGGAAGCACTGATAAACATGCTTATATAGATAAATAAATACTTAAACTTGAGAAAATGATCTCCTGCTGCTATATTTGAAATTTGACGTAAACGAAAACAATAAGAACAAAACTAACACTAAATACCTAAAGTAACGATCTGTTACTTAGAACATTATGAAGTTAAAATCGGAACTACATAGGTATCATAACATTAACTAAGTCAATCGGATAACTAGCAGATAATCAAAATTGGATTGCATGAAAAGCTTTGCATTCATTGGTTGAAAGTTAAAGAGGCATTAGGTATTAGGTATACTATTTTAACATCGACCATAACCTAGTCCGCTCACTAAATAAGTAATACCTAATATGAACACTAGCCTTTTCAAAAAACTAAAATATGTAAATCAATGTACGTTAATTACGACGAGCCTATCCAACGCCGCGGTATAATTTTGATGTACCTACTTACTTGAAAAACCAAGCGACGCCCACCTGCCCTCCTCGCACGGCGTCTAGGACACCACTGACTGAGCAACAAATACAGACTAAGGCGCAGTAAAGGACAACACAACCATGGTACAACTTTAAGAAATTTATTGAATTGCCATCTAAAGGGCAGTAAATACAGACTGACACTGCACTTTAGACAGTAATTTGGTTTCTTATTAACTAATATGTTACCGGTTAAACGTTAGTAAAAAGTCTTGCTACTGCGGTTTAAATAGTAATTACTAAGGGACTTAGATAGAGATGAGCCGACTAAAATTAAGTATTAACTCCTAAACTGCGCTTTAGTTAGTAAACACAATGTCAAGATTTGTTAAGAATACTTCTTAAAACTCACTTTCCGTACATCTTACTGCAGTTTAATAAGGAAATAATTGATAAAATGAACAAAATGAGGAACGCAGTTCATGATTTTTAATACAAAAATCTGTTGCTGCATTTTAATAAGTTATCTCATGAAATAATTGATGGTTGCCGTAAAGCTAAATTGCACGTAAAATAACACACTTACTGCGTTTTAACTAGTAAACCTTTGGAAAACTGAAGTTGAAAGGCCAATTGCGGCGTTTTAGGTGGTTTCAATATGGATTATTCATTGAGCACTTGTACGTACTGCATAACTATGTTTTTTTTAAATATATTTCCCGATGTCTGAATCACACACCGATTAGATATACATATGCGTATTGATCTCGTGATTAAAAGTAACGAAAAAAATTTTTTTTAATTTTTTGCAGTTACTGCGGCTTAGGCTCTGCAGGGCAGTACCGATACCGAATAGTTCTAGGTCCTGCAAATTACAAATAAATATGACTTCTATAGCTCCTATACCTACCTATATTATACCTATATTATATACCTTTGCTGTCAGTTTTTAAGATTACATAACACAGCAAATGTTCTTATAGCATTTCAAAAGTTCCAGCAACAAATCAAGCTTTAAAAAAAAACCGACTGATGTGAGCTAACTTTAAATCGTTATAAATCCTAAATGATCATTCAAAATGAAAAATGATGTAAGAAATCTCAAAATAATTTTTCAATACCTATTCTACGATACCTCACTTGTCACACGTCGTGTTTTATTTTCATTTTTACAATATGGCGTCTGTTTCCCGCCATATTGAATTTTATTTACTGTCACATCTTTAGTGACGCACAAGATAAAAACAAATTGATTGCCATCAGTTTCTAAAGCGCCACAAAGGAACCATCATACATATATAGAAAGAAAGAAAGAAAGAAAGAAAGAAAGAAAGAAAGAAAGAAAGAAAGAAAGAAGATCATTTATTCGTGACATGCATAACAAAGAACAGATTAACAAATACAAGAAGAAAGTAGCCACGAAATGGTCCCAACTCAGCGTAGCTGGCATTAAAGTCAGCGCTGGTCTTCCGTTGGAACCATCAGGTGAAACCACGGAAGGTTACACACACATAATTAAATGAACACAAAACGAGAAGAAAAAATATGGTGGTGGTATATAGACTGATAAACACATTACCCTTCTCCTGCGGCAGTCGGGTAAACAGTCCCATCTGACATCACAATCATGCTAACATAACTTGATCATATACATTACATTACTTATAACCAGACCTAGGAATATACGGGGCAAAATTAAATGACAGCTAGGGATTGCCTATATCAATAAACTCAATCATCGATGCTTTTCCCATACACTAGTGATCACTTTTGTTTGTGAAAATAAAATTTTATTGAAAGCATGCAAATTAAACAAAATAACAACATACTTACATACATACATAAACTCACGCCTTCATTCCCAGAGTGGGGTAGGCAGAGCTAAAGAATTACCAACAACTTTTAAAACTTGTTGATAATTCTATAACCTCACTTTGCACAATTAGGCTAAGATGTTTACCAGCGTATTAGTGACAAGTTGCAAGCCCATCGCCTAACAGTACTACAAGCCTTTATTCCCTTAGTCGCCTCTTACGACATCCACGGGAAGACATGGAGTGGCACTATTCTAACCCGGCAACCACACGGACGGGACGGGAAAATAACAACATAATTCTGGTTATTCTTTATTTAAAAGGATTTTTTAACCTTCATTCTTCATTATCATTTTTTTTTTCTCCTAGCAATTTATGATCGTTTATAATAACAATAGTACCTAAATGGGAAAGGCACTCTGAAATACACAATAAGGAAAAAAAATATGATGATGATGAGTGGAGGTTAAGAAATATTTTAAAATAAAGAATAACCAGAACTATGTAATTGCTACTTGGTTTCATTTGCATAATGTAATTTTTTTTTTATTTTCACAAGAAAAGTTTGTAGCAATCACTAGTATATGGGAAAAGCATCGATAATTCAGTTTATCGATATAGCAATCCCTAGCTGTCATTTAACTTTGCCCCGTATATTCCTAGGTCTGCTTATAACTTATTGCTATCGGCGTGACGCTAGGTGTTTCTCTACCTCCTCGTCCATAACTCGCTACACATTAAAACCCCATAATGATGGTATAATACGCTGCCTACTAATTCGGCGGGTCGTGAGTAGAAAGCGCCCGTTTAATTACGAGTATACTGCACGAATTTGACCCCTACTGCGATCGAATTAGAAGTAGAATTTAGAGCATATACTTACGTGTTATATTACAGCAGCGTTCTATCACGCGTTCAATGCCAGATCCTTGGGTTTCGAACAAAGTTGACGCTTTATTGGATTACTAAGACTGTTGACTTTATTTTAATTTTTTCACGAATTATTTTGTTTGTTATGGCGAATAAAAACATTATACTGAAATAGGTACAGTATTAATGTTTTTTAATAAAACTTATTTTTGTGATTCACGTTCGACACATTCCGTTAAATCAATATTAAGTAGGTTAAATTACGGAAAAATTGAGGATTTGGACTTACTCGTTAAAAGATAATACTATAAACTCATATTGGTAGGTAGATACTCTTTTGGTAACGAAAAAGTAAATGAAAATTATCTTATTATGGTAACACTTTTTTAAATAATATTCCTAGACAGGAATTCCGTCTGTAATAAGATCGATTTTTTAAATTATTAGTGCAAACGTTTCTAATTCAAATACCGTACTGCATCAGGATTTGTTCCAAATAAATGTCATAACGTCAGATTGAAGTTATCAAACGTTACATTAATTAAAATTAATGGAAGTAAAGCCCTAACCGGTTTTAATTAATGATATACACTGGCCAAATAAAGAAGCCATCAATTACATTGTCAAGTCAACTTAAATGTCATACGTAAATATTTTGCAAGGTGGTCAATCTTCGTCTAAGTCTAGTCTTAATTCTGTGGGGTATTTGACTTAGTAGCGAATTTAAAACAAAATAAATAAATATTATGTAAATATCATTAATTTGGTAATTACGTTCATACCTATTTCATACAACAAGATTATTAAATTTGATGTTTCAAATTGCCGTTTTATGCTTTTACGTTCCTTATTACTTTCTTTTGTTTTAAAATTTATGATTAAGTAGGTAGTTATGGGTCGACAAAATAGAAATAAAAATATAAACATTTCATAATTAATACCTACTTAGTGACTTAGGGTGGAAATACATATGATAATCTGTAAGTAGGTATAGCTAAACATAAACTATTTTTTAGTAGGTACTATCTTAGGATCGCGGGAACGCGGTGGATGCGAAAAGCACAGGACCGGTCTGAGCGGAGAGCCTTGGGGGAGGCCTATGTCCAGGCAGTGGACGTCTTTTGGCTGACATGATGACTATCTTAGTGATTTTAACTAACGGCATCTTTAGCTTTCTCATAATTGCAAGCATTACACAACCAAATAAATAAAAAATGACGTGTGTAAATTATGAAATTTTCAACATGAAGTCAACTACCCAATTTAAGATGTGGCAACACCGGCCGCGTACAAATTGCTCTCGTTGCTCACCGCACCGTCGGGAGCGGTCGATATTTCACTATCGATCCACGCGGCTCTTGCGCATCTGTCACGACTCGGTATCCACGCAACTTGTTCTATGAGGCCAGAGAACTGGCGTTTCATTGACCTTTACCTCGTAGCCCCAGTGTGCAATAGGATGTATATCAGGGCAATTTAATGTAAACTGTATAGCAATGGGCTTGCTACCTCTCACTAATATACACCGTTAACCATCTTAGCCTATTGTGCAAATTGTGGTTACAGAGTTATCAACAAGTTTTTGGAGTTCTTGGTAATTCTGTAGCTCTGCCTACCCCACTCTGGGAATGAAGGCGTGAAGGTATGTATGTATGTATAGCAATGAGAATAAAGTTTATTTTCCTATTTTCATAAACTGAAAATGGCATTATCGAATTAACATAATTGGACTTTATTGCCTTGCTGGTAGATTCAGTCCCACTTACAAAAATTCTCCTTGTTTGTTGTATTGGGACGTACGAAAGACTAAAACTGGATTTAACGTATTGCTGTAAAAACCCTTACAGTGCCTAACTAACTTGAGTGTTATTGTTAAACTATGAAGTGGATATAATGTACCTAAAAAACGGTCTTTGGAAAATTTGTTGTTTAATAGTTTCAACTTCTTAGATGTGCAGAAAAGGATTACTAAAGTTGCAGAAAGAGATAAAGGTGCCTGGCTTAGTGAAACCCTAATTGAAAACAGTTTTTTAATCATTACTACCTGAAATTATTTTATTCAGCCCTCAACACTAATAACATAGTCTCACTAGGTCTATTTGTTTCGTGCGAGCAGTCTTAGCTGCGAGTACCTACATGACGTATTTAAGTAAATAAATCTATGATAAGGACAAAAAAAAATTATAAGGCCCCTCATTTTTACCCTTATCCTCATTATTTCATATATTCATAAAACACGTACAGTACTCCCCAGCTTATTAATAGCGTTCGGCTAGCTATCGCTATAACACTTGCACTTACAACTGACAGTATATCTGTCATTCGTGTTTTAAAGATATACTAACATTGCCTTTCGCAATTCAAAAACTGGTAGTCCTGTCACAAACGCGCTTTTTAAGTTACTGATCGCGTATTCGCGTATTTTCTGGCCCAACCCCGTTTCTAACACGCTTCACTTACATCGGTCATTATTTTTATGTCTAATTTTAGCCATACGTCTAACGGTACTTTCTTTTTCTATTGATTATAAATCATTTTAATCACTCTCACGATAATTGTAATGTACGATTTAATTAAGTTATTTACGGTCGAGTCAGGTTTTTTTTTTGTTCAGTCTTCGCTATAAAATACCATTTTTAATTAATTTAATAAGTAGTCTTTTAAATTATCATTTTAGTAGCTATTATTTATGTATCGTATAATATGTTGTGCTGTGAAATTAATATTATTAAAATGCAAATAATTTAAAGGCATTATTTAACAAGTCAAATAAAATCGTAACTTGCCTCTCGAATCAAAAACAATTGATTTTGTTTTTTTTTTAATTAATTAACAAAAATATAATATTGTTTTCACAAAGCTTTTCTGCCATTAAACAATTAATTATTAATAAATAAACCCCCTTAAATAATCTATCACAATCAACCAAATGTTACACAGTTCAGAAATAAGTCCTAAAATAAAAAAAAACTGTAACCACCAGTTAACAAGTGCTACGGTTCGCTACACACTAAACGTTTCACAAATGACACGTTACCCGGGTGTAACCGATTACAGGCGTCGTGTGTCGTGAACACGTGTAATTACACAGAACCGTGTAAATGGTGTGTAATTTGCAACAAGGACATATTTTTAACGTCAAATACGGACCAAAATTTAGATTTACCTACTTAAATTTTAGTAAATCGGAATGGAAGTGCGTTTCTGAGTTCTAAAAGTCTAAACTAGAAGATAGAAGAGGGATCCCCTCGACAAACATTTCATAGAATGTGTCATTTCACTTAATTTCATTTCAGCGAAAACTAATTCCTGCTGAATCCTTACAGTTTTCAGGTTATCTTAAGAATTCGTTGCGTAAGGTTAGGTCAGACTTGTGACCACAATCAAAATAAAGCTCTTGCACGTGGAAATGCCTGTCGATGAAATGAAAATTCGGTGAAGTGAATCGTTCTATGAAATGAGTTTCGATATTTCAAGGGTAAGCCGATAGAAGACTAAATAACAAACAAGTGACCTGATACTCAGCGAACTGGACAAACTCAACCAACACTAATACATACTCACGGATGGATGGCATATTGAAGGGGGAATTTTAGCCGTCGATTTGACCACCGAACGTGCGAATTATAAGAAACAACCCACAATGAAAGGCCGGACCTTCATGAAGTTTTGTTGTAGTTTAGTTAATACTAGTGTAGTGTAGCGTAGATCTATCTACAGAGGCGACTCCCGATCAATTACAACACCGACGCGGGCGCAATCACGAGCCGAGCGCCCTCGCGCTATCGCGATCTGAGGCGGTTGAAGTTATAGACGGTACTCTTAGAAATCAAAAAAAAAAAAAAACGTATTTGCTTTTTAAACTAAATCAGTTTGGAGTGGTGTGAAATTATTTAAAATTGCGAGGCAATAACAGATGTATATGGCCCAGTGATTTGAATTGTAAGCGGTTTTGAAAGCTATCACATTGCAGACTGGGCTATGTTGACAAACCATTTGATGTTAAAAAGTGTCAAAGTGAATATATACTATACTTACCACAGATTGTAAAAAACTCCTATCGTGGAATTCATTAAATAATCTGTTTTTTTTTTACTTTATGATTATATTAATAGGTACGTTAAAAAAACTGCAAGATAAATTGACCCAGAGTCTGTTTCAGATGCATCAGAAAGTATCCTTCTCGCTTCCTCTCCGAACTTGAGTCAATCGAACGAAGAAACACCCAATATCATCATTAATGATTGGGCTAATGCTCAATGATTAATGATAGACTTATTGTCTTTAACGAGAGATATCGGACACGATTTCTTAATTTCGTAATTAGATATGAAGCAAGGATGAGTGATTGGAGGTCGTTGCTAATTATTTTGATGTGATTTACAGGAGAGTGCGGCCTGGTTTTTGGAAGATTATGAAGATGTGATCACGAGTTGATGAGGATAATGGATGTATATGAAAGCAAAAACACGTAATTATGGAGTGTGTAAATTACTTCTTTGACTAACTTTCATACTAGTTATTATTAACTCCCGACGCAAAAAAGAGGGGTGTTATAAGTTTGACATGTAAGTGTGTGTGTGTGTGTGTGTCTATCTGTCAGTCTGTGGCATCGAGGCACTTAACCGGATGAACCTCTTTGGATGCGGTTTGTTTTTAGTTTCTGTACCTACCAAATATTTCTCTAATTAAATCGTTTTACTCTTTTACAGCATATTTTTACACTGCAGAGTAAAAGTACCTAAACACTGAAATAGTTTTAAACTTTTAGCTACATATCCTAACAACATAACTATAAGATTTTTAACATAAACACTCTATTGTGTCTGCAATTTCAAACAATAACTACAACATTGTTACAAATTTGCATGACAACGAGATATGTAACCGAATATCTGAAATATGAAACCGCAATGTAAAATTAATTACAACCCCATTGCAAAAAGCATTCGTATACAGCAGGATCCCGATGACAGACAGATCTCTATACAACGTAGCGATGAACAGACATCATACTGTATAGGTACAGTCGGCTCAAGGGTTGACCGTCAACGTACCCACATCAAACTTTCAGCTGCTCTCGCCCGCACATAAATCCGGGTGGGCGTGAGTATACTTACAGTCAGAAAGCAAAGTGTTACGGGAAATAATCAGAATTGACAAGACTATAATTTTATTAGCTCCCTGTATACTATTCGAAAGAAGCTAGACAACAATAGTTTTAAATTTTCCCTTGGATTAATAGTTAATTTACTATTCATTTATCTTCATGTACTTATTCTAAACGGGCGTAACTCGAATTCTGCGGCACAGTAGACAACATTACGTTAGTCTTGTCCATTTAAAAAAGTAAAATAATGACATCTCACGTCTGAAGTTGTCAAAATTTTGCTGTGCGACTTGTGCGTGTGGCTTGTTTATGCAGTTTGGTTCCATTAATATCTAAAATATTAGATTTTTTACACTTCTGATTGAGTTTTCTACGCATCAGCCTCGCTGGGTAAAGCGAATGACTTTTGTGGTTATTGTATTGTACCTACCTTTATATCCTTAAAATTTAATTCCTGTTCCTTGTATTAGCTCACACGGACAATTAATAAATGCAGACATAAAAAAAAACACTTTAAAAAACAAACTGTAGCGTGTTTTTTCATAAATACACCATTTGGAATTATTATTTTCATCTTTACTTTTGCTTTCAACAGTACCTAGCAAAATTTCCCGCTCACAGATACAACTATCTTCATGCACTCACACTACAAAAATCACTTCCATTCAAACCCCACCCTTACTCCAGTAGCATAACATTCAAATTCTGACAGCATTCGGTTCTGTCCTAGTGCCCCCATTTGGGGAGATTTAGCGGGTGACCTATATACGGGGGGGAAAGAAATCAGGGGGTCGTAATCCTGCCCCGTAGATAAGCGAGGTTCGGTCGGACATTGTTTTTGGACTTTTAAAAGTAAAAACGACGCAACGCATCTGCCTGTAGGGGCCAAAAAGAAATAAACGTCCATCCGGCTGATCAAAAATAAAAAGGCTTGCCATTTACTCGTATCGTATCGTAAAATTCTGTCATATTCTGTTTTAAATAGTCTTTCTTTTTAATACCGGTGCAATATGGCCATGCAATATTTTTTAAGACAACTTAATCATAAATAGCTCATTCAACAAAATAACACATAGGTACCTAGACCTACACCTACAAAGTGACCTCCGCTACATAGAGTACAAAAACAATTGAATTTAAAACTTTATTTTCTTTTGCAATATACGAGGGGCGTTCAATAAATTCTCGGTATGAGAAGGAAAACAAAAGCATACGATTAGTGTTTTATTTTTATTGTTCTATATATTCCCCTCCTATGTTTATACACTTATAAGATCTGTCAATTATTTTTTTTAACCCCACATAAAAATATTTTTTGTCTTTGGTGTCAAAATGCTCCACCACCGCTGCCTTCAACGCTTCATCATTAGAAAATCGATGTCCACGAAAATGCTTTTTAAGGTTGTGAAACAAAAAGTAGTCGCTGGGGGCCAAGTCTGGACTGTACGGCGGGTGAGTAATTGTTTCGAACCCAGATTCAAGAACAGCAGCCTTGGCAACATGAGCAGTATGCACAGGGGCGTTGTCATGAAGAAGCTGCACTCCTCTGGTCAATTTTCCCTCTCAATTCTTTCAACTCTCCTGCAATATTTAAACCCTTTTCTTTATAATCTATTAATAATATCCCTTCACAATTCCAGAATATTGTCGCCATGATCTTGCCAGCTGGTGGGACGACTTTGGATTTCTTGGGATGAGGTGTTCCTTTAACGTGCCACTGCATCAACTCTTGTTTGCTCTCAGTCATAATGATGAACCCAAGTTTTATCTCCGGTAACAATTTCTTGGAGCAAACCATCAGGGTTTTCACCACACAGCTCAATGAAGTCGGAACAACCAGCAACACGCGTGTGCTTCTGAAACGGTCTCAACATTCGTGGTACCCATCTCGCACCAACTTTGGACATGTTAAGATGATCGTGGATAATATCATGTATTGTACCAATAGAAATATTGGTTTTTTGTGCTATAGACCTAACCTTCACTCGACCATCTTTCAGTATAATTTTCTCCACTTTTTGAATGTTTTCTGGTGAAGTAGCTTCAACAGGCCGACCAGGTCTAGGGTCATCTTCTATGCTCTCCCTCCCACGCTTAAATTCATTTGACCACTTTTGGACAGTAGATAATGAAGGAGCGGACTCACGGTAAACTAAATCCATTCTTTCTTTAATACACTTTTGATTTTTTCCCTGTTTAGTCAAGAATTTTATCACGGCTCGATGCTCCAATTTAATAATTATCATTGTAAAATCGCTCATGGTGATCACGTTTTTTCAGCAGTAGCAGAAAAACAAAAGAACAGTTTAATTTTTTTTTACTGTCAATTAATGACTGTTAGCGGCCAGTATTAAGAAGTTTACTAAAAAGGTTTGCAAGATACCAATACCGAGAATTTATTGAACGCTCCTCGTACAATAAAACACACTCATATTAGTAGTATTATACTCATAAAGCAAATTATTAAACGAATATTTACACAATTGCAATTCGTAAGTTCAAACCTCAATACATTTTAAAACTTAAATTGGCCATTTAAACTGTCTACACACGATTAATATAAAAGGTACAGCTTGAAACACACTAATAAAGCATTGATCACACTACACGGCTGGCAGGACCCTAGGCTAAAATGCAAGCATCTGCCGCATCCTGTTCAACTTTTTTTTCATTTAAATTTCGAAGTAAAGAACGAAGTCATTGATAAGCGGCCAGGAAACGTTGTCAAGTTTTTGAGAACGTTTTTGAATTGGCCTCGTATTACATATTTTTACTCTCCTATTGGTTAGCTACGTAATAATTGTAGGATATTTATCTAATGGCAATGGTTGAGTAAAAATACCGGCCACAGCATGTCAGACCATGCTCGGTGTAGTTTCGAAGCCCTGCTTCACAAAAACTATCTCGGCAAACAACATGTAGGTATATGAGCTAATGATCTATTTAAATTTATTTGGTAATAATTTTAATAAAAATATTTATTTTAATACTTACACGATCAGCCTGCTGAAAATTATTTGCAACATTTTCATCACTTTTTTCCTTTTGCATGTGTACCTTTTACAATAATCAACACTGTATTCAAAACACAAAAAAAATAGTATTTCTTCAGAAATCCGTTATTTTAATTTATCCTTCTCAAACATTATATTAGACCACTTCTAAAGCACTTCACGCGAACGACGAGACAAGCCTAATATCTCAGACGAAATGCCCCTAAGGTCCTTGATACGAATTATTATAAAACTTAATAAAAGAATATTCAAAATGGCGAACAATAAAATCAAGATGGCGGCCTGGGTGCTTGCAATGTAAGGGTTATAAAGGATGAATAGACCTTTTTATTTATTCGTGACAAAACAACGGCTAAAAGGTTTATTAAACATACCATGGTGCAAAATTTCACTAAGAAGCGATTAAACATTCTTTGCAATTAATTTTTTTATGTGCTTTAGACGTTCAACGTTCTTGTAGTGATTTAAAGAATTTTGTAATAATCGTGTTATTATGATACTGAATGCATAAGTATCTAAGTATCGCCAAGATTATAACTATGAATTGAAGTTAAGTAGGTAGTCAAACTAGTGTCGAAGTTTATTTAAAGAATTGAATGACACTTTCATACTACAGAAATTTGTCTTGAATAAGTAAAAAAATGGTGACATTTCAACTAGGAACCAAATTCGATCTCAAAATGGCAGCACTTTTAAACTCAACCACACAGCATTAAATATACACATGACAATGTATCAAACGCTTGTCCCCGTGACCGGCAAGGGGCCATTCAAAAAACAACATAGAAAACGTCTTTTTTACCCCTAGGGAGAGAACAGCTGCGCTTTTGTACAACAATGATACGGCCATGTTACAAGCCTGCGGCAATCGACACAGCGAGGCAACCCGACTGGGGAAAAACGGCGCCGAATCCTTCATCGCAAGCATCTGTAGTAATATTTTCAACTTGACGGTGTTATAGACGATTGCGTATGTACACGAGGCCCCCTATTGTTAAAAGTCACGCTTGATTTGGGGCGAAATTGTGTCCTTTTTGTTGTTTCATTCTGCGTTATGAGTGTAAAAATTGGTGCTTTGTTATAGCTCTCATGTCGGCTTAGTTGGAAGCGTTTCGAAATTTCGAAATTGCTGTTATGACGGATTAAAATTTGTATTGTGTGCAACATTTTGCAATGGAGAAAAAGTTACATGGATGACATAAGTTTCATACTTAAATAGGAAAAGTATGTGAAGTAAAGCACACATTGGGTCAAATTCGGAATGTGTTCTCTAATTTAAAAAATCAGAAAACATACATTTTACATCAGAAAACACAATCCGAATTGCCGCCAAAGTGATCTGAACAATTTCTCATAAAGTCAACATAATTAACTAACCATGAAGTCCCCGTGAAACGCTCACAAAAACTTCCATTCATCTCAACAGGGTACCATCTCATAATGGTGACATTTTTAAACGAAGCGTCGGGATTGGCTGCGTGTTGGTGACAAATGGGGACAGCTTAGACCAATCAGAAAGCGGTATTCGGGATAATGCCGTTTAAGCGATGTAATTTCACTTGCGGTGACACAATTGTTTTTTTTTAGCTGTAGTTGTGTGTGTATACGTTGTATACCTTTGCAAAGTTCATGTGAATATGGTTACGTAGGTATTTAGTAAATAGTTGTATGGTTTAGTTACTTAAGCAAACTTTATTTAAGCATTTAGTGCTAAGTATCTTACTTCTTACCTTATCTTATCTTACTACGTACTACTATTAATGCGAAATATTGATTGTTTCTAACTCAATTACCTACGCCTGAACGACAGAACGGATCTGGATGAAATTTGGCACAAAGTTATAGTCTAGAATATCACATAAGCTACTTTTATTCCAAAAAAATGTGGACCGTTCCCGAAGGAATAGCTATACACGATTAAACGGACGGAGTAGTGCGAAAAAAATGTGTTTTATAATTTGGTAGGTACGTATACATATAGCCAAATTCTTTGTTTTACATTTAAAAGCTGACACGACTATTTTTTTTTGGAATTCGTCATTAATGTCATGAATATATTAAGTGAAAGATGTTTATAAAAATATTATTGTTTTTTTTTTAATACCTATACAATTGTATTGATGTTCCTGTGAGAACTCTAGGAACATGTAACAATAAGTACGTGTTTTAACGTTTACAGCTAAACGAATTCATTGTTTATTAAATGTTTAATGTCCCTAATTACAATAACAACAACATTATACGTTCAAAAGTCATTATAAACCGATTTACACGCAATGACCAATCTTTGTCATTACACCAAAACAAAACTATTTCTCGCTCTGTCTCCTTCCTTCAACTTATAGTTTCGAGGGGAGTGAAAAGGACGTATAAGGTACTATGTCGCGTTGTAAAGATCGTAGATTTAGATACCCTTCGCACTCAATTTC
This sequence comes from Acleris emargana, assembly GCA_927399475.2. NCBI lineage: Eukaryota > Metazoa > Arthropoda > Insecta > Lepidoptera > Tortricidae > Acleris > Acleris emargana. The sequence goes on along the minus strand of OV656853.1, from coordinate 14,038,843 downwards.
GACCTTTAAGTAGGCTGTAGGGTTTTGTTTAGGTTTGTGATACATTGGGAGGTAAAAATAATGATAATTATCGTTTCTGGTGACTTTGGCATTCAATATTGCAATAACTTAAGTACTTAGGAAGTTTTAATTTTTTTTTAAGTTTATAGCATAATCTTTTCATTACTACATATTAAAAGAAACGCCTGAACGGATAATAAGTTCTGGTTTATATGTATGTTTTACAGACAACTGACGTAAACAGAACCGAAACGAGGGCAGGTCGCGTTAACCAAATAAAAACACTGCTACGGTATACGTATGCTTGTAATTTAACCTCTTTTCTAAATCATGAATCACGATAAAAAATATGTTAAAGCATTAAAAAATTGTCTTGTGGTTTTTAAAATAAAAAACACAATCATGAGTACGTTTAGGAATGTGATTACGTTGAATAATCTTTAGCAATAATATTGTATAAAATACCAATTCTATAGAATGTTATTCCAAAGCACAAATTTTAATAATGAAATCTGAATATCTTAAATGAGACGCAGCACTTGACATTCCGCGGACCGGGAGACGAGCTGTAGGTAGGCCTCCAACAAGATGGAGTGACGACCTTGTAAGGATCGCGGGAACGCGGTGGATGCGAAAAGCACAAGACCGGTCTGAGTGGAGAGACTTGGGGGAGGCCTATGTCCAGCAGTGGACGTCTTCCGGCTGACATGATGATGATGACTTGACATTATCGTTTTGACACTTTGAAGTACAATACGCTACATCGCGTCTCAAAATTAAAAAAAATATCATGCCGGTGTGCTGCCAACTTAACAGACCCAAAAACAGAAAACCCCCTTTTCGCCCCTCGACTATAATAACGCGTAAAGATCACAGATAAGACGTGTCATTCGACAAGTTGCCGTGTCGACGGTTATTGCCCCGATCGTGTCCCTGATACGGCGACGGTTGATCACTGGTGGGTTAGAATTAATAGTTTGTTGAAATTGTTTTTAGTGCTTAAGGGACGAATCTTGTGAGGCACGACATTAATCAATTATTTTATCATCGAATGTGTAGCTAAAGTTTTTGTTATTTAATAGTCTCTATATTGTAGAGCAATCAAAAATAGCATAATGTAATTTAAAAACTAAACTAACATTACGTTTCAAAATAATATATATTTAAAAACCTAACGTAACGGTAGTTACGAAAAACTAAAATTAAATTTATAAACGTCTCAGAAAGGGGTTAGGGTAAAATCACCAGTAATCAGCCAGAGACCAGTAGTCGATCATATATAAGTGCGAAGAGTGAGAAATATATCTTTCCTACTCTTCCCACTCATACAAAGTATATGCAGAAGCCGACTACAGGTCTCTGGCTGACCACTGGTGACTTTACCATAAATGGTTTTCTTAAAATTATAAAGTAGGTAATAACAGTGGGCCTAACCAAATGAAAAATTTGTAAACTGCAGAAGTTCTATAGGATTGACGTTAGCTGCTGTCCGTTTGCCTGTAAAATCCTGGGTCCTCCACATGTTATAAACCTGTTACGTTTTAGAACCGCAATGTGGAAGCACCAGCATTTTGATAGATTTCAACAATGACTAGCGGTGTGACTTGGCTAGGCCCTAGGATGGGTTTTGTTATTTTTGGAAAACAGAATAAAAACCAGTTTTGAAACTGCCACGCATCATTTTCATTACCTGTTTGCATCTAACATTGACAAGCAAACTCGTCCATCACGACGCCATAATTAAATGGGCCATGTCCATCCGTCTGTTTGTCCGGAGCTAATGATCGACATCATGTGCCTTCTAATTGTTTGTCCAAAGAATTTCGGTGTTTAGGTGTCTCACGGAAGTTTTGTTTAGCAAGTATCTACTTACGTGCTGGGAGAAGTTTACTTCTATGCTTGTTACGTTTTGGTAGTATTTTGACGAAATATTGGATGCGACGGTTTTCCTGTTTATTTATAATAATTGTATGACTTCATCTCCTGTACACGATCTAACCTTAAAATATATAGGCATATTTAGTGAATTGCCAGAGATTGGCTATTAATTCTAGATACATAAGATTGTCTTTTAGTAATCATCTGATAATAATTGATTAAAAACATTTGATCAACCTTTTTTTCTCTTTTTTACCTGATGGTAAGCGAAACTGTAACCCATATACATTCGCATTCACAAGACTGCAAATGCACTGCCAACCGTGAGGCCAACTGCCAACTGACTAAGATGGAATTCTAGAGGCATGCTTGTCATTTCGCCAGCTGTCTTATCCCCAAACCGGAACACAACAATGCGAACACTGTAGTTTGGCGGTTGGTTAATAGATAAGATGGTGGTAGCAATCCGGACGGACCCTGCACAAGGTCCTACCACCCGAAAAACCTGATACCTATAAGGGAAAATTTTCTCACTTGATATTACTGTATATCTAAAAAGAACAAGAAGAACCTTTTCGTGCCTCAATTGTTTGCTTAATAAAAGCTAATTATGGGAATTATTTCTATCAAAATAAACAATTAAAAACACTTAGTAGATTCTATTATAGTTTCAAGTACGTTGCAAAATGAATAATTATTCCAGTATTTAATTTAACTAATAAATCTGTATATTATACCGGTACGCTCCCCGTTTAACGCCACGCGATCGCGCGATACATTAGAGCGACAATCGCGGCGATTTCATGCAGATAACAATCGCACCGCCTACTAACTGCTTTGTAGGCCGTGTACGCCATGATGGCTATCTTTACGGAAAATCGTCTGGAAATTTCGAGGAAGAATTTTGGGATGGTGAATCATACGTGTTTTTGGTATTGTTTTATTTAGGGTTTTTAGGATGTAAACAAGTTTTAGAACAATATAATAAATACGGCAATGAACTGATCAAGTTAACCTCCTGAGATTCCATGTACTTACTAAAAATAGTACATTATACAGCCATTGAAATAAAGATCTAGTGCAAAGGAAGTTTGCTCTTAAACAAGATGACCAGGGATCGGAAATTCGGATCGATATTTACCTATACTTTAGCGCCGGCTTTGTTGTTCAGTTGTATGGAGGTGGACTCAATCATATAATTCATATAAAATTTCCGGGATTTCAAAATAAATAAATTACACCGGCATTAATTCATAATTATTTATTTATATTAACTGTTTGAAGTTATTTTCCATGTATATGTTTAACCAAATGTTATTTAATTTACCTGTAACTTATTAACCTAACGAATTTATAGGAGCAAAACAGAACGTTTTATCCTACATGTAAAGTAATTATTATATTAACGTTTTGTAGAATCCCAAAATCCCAGAACTTAAATTATTAAAATAATATTTTTAAGAAGCCGACGCCATGTTTGCCTATCTTTTTCCGGGATTTTGCCAACTTTAGGTAAATATCGATCCGAATTTCCGATCCATGAAGATGACTCATGCCGACCCTTTTTTATTATGTATTAAATTCTAACGGTCCACTCTATATATCATGGAAGTGTGCTCTTTTTTGTATAAACATAAAGTATTGTTTCAAAAAATTCAGGATACTTCCACACGTACATTACGACCTCAATACATGCATAAATTGTATAAACCTATTATGAAATTAAAACTATCATCAAATAATTGTTACGACATGTGTATTGCCATCTTTAATAATCTACCGGAGTCGTTTAAAAAAATAGGTAATTTAAATAAATTTAATAGTGCGCTTAAACAATGGCTCACGGAAAAATGTTTTGTTTTTATAGTGTAACAAATTTCATGAAAAAAAAATATTAACGTTAATTAAATTATTGTTTTTAGAGTTGTTGGTAATTCTGTAGCTCTGCCTACCCCACTCTGGGATTACAGGCGTGAAGGTATGTATGTATGTAAATTATGACATGTAGGTAAAATAATGACATATTTATAAATAACAAATTTAAATTCAAATTATTGATATGTATAGTTTCTTTTTTTTATTTTGACTTGCGTGTATTTTTTGTAAAATTGTGTACGTCTGAAAAGACAGGTTTTGGCGAATCTAGTTAGCATTAACACTGTGCATCCCTACCCAATTCCACGCAATAAAGATATTACTTACTTACTTACTTACTTACTAGTAAAGTAGAATTTCTCTTGTTTTTATGACAAATTGTCAAATAAGAAAATTGACTTTAATTCATTCACAATAGATTCATATTCCTTTGACAAGTTTCGTTGTATGGTGGGCCTAAGGAAGGAGGTATATTGGATATTATAGTATGATTTTTTTAATTTCGGAATCTTCTTGGGAGCTCCCAAATGAAAACCGTGATTTAAAAACAAACACTAACCCCCTTATTAATAAACGTGGAGTAACTGTGGGGTAGCTAAACCATGTTTTATCCTTATCTGTCATTGTGACATTTGAATATGACAGATAAGGACAAAGCATGGTTTAGCTACTCGACGGTTACTCCACGTTTATTAATAAGGGGGTAAGGGTGTGTATAATTCAAATTCGAACAGCTGTTTCTAGATTGCTGAATTTGGTAGAAATTCGCCACATAGGTAGTCTTTATCCTAGAGTGATATAAAGTATAGTTGATAATATAATTATAGTACACTTATATTCTGGAAAAAATAAGGTTCCAACAGGAAAAACGTGAAAGTCTTCTACACGAACAAGGTCGTGGGCGTAGTCATCTGGTAGAGAATGCCATTAGACATTAAGTTCACCTTTTGCATTCAAATTTGTATTTTTGTGCAGTAAAGATTAAATTAAAAAAAATAGTATTATTTTATAATAACAATACACATTGACAAGGTCCTTAACTAGTATTCTCTGTGATTTGAATTAGGTTGCTATCATAGGTATGCTTAAATTAAAACTATTATAACGTATCTTTAGAGCAATAGTGACCTAATTCAGAAATTTAAAATTTCAAGTTACGTCTGTATAAAATAAATTTATGACTTGAAGTTTGAAAGCTGAAATTTTGAATTAGGTCACTATTGTTCTGAAAGTGCGATAAATGAAATGAAATTAGCATGAAACTTTACATTCTACGTAGTTGCGTACCAGTACTAAAACTGACGTTGCACGTATGCGTCAATGAATGTTAATAAAATTAAGTATAAGAGAGTGCGTCTTTGGCACTTATAATAACACTATTACAACATTAAAGCCTAATAATAACCACTTAATTAAAATTAACCAAAGCATGAAACTTTCATGAAACTAATTGTAACATAAAGGGGGTATACGTATTAATATTCCATTTCTCTACCATAAATATTGTTGCCTTAGTCGATGGTATCCTCAGCACGCGAAGGCTCGCACTTTGTATACAACTTCCGGCGGCCAGAACTTCCGGTCACCCCGACCGGAAGCGAGGCGTTCTCACTCTATGTCACCTTAAGTACTTGTTGTGATTACCCGCGATTTATGGTTTTGTGAGGGTAATTACGTCTTTATAGTCTTGACGGTGATTTAGGGCAATAGTGGTTTATTTATTAGTGAAAATTACTGGGGTAAAAACGTGTTTAATTTGTAAATGAGCGTAACGCTTGGTGGGGTGGTCAACTAGGGTATGGGTAGGTGTTTTATTCAAGTAAATTGGTAAATCCACATGTAACTTAAAATGAAAATGTTTGCATAATGCTTTTAAAGGGGCTAGTTGACAAAACTAGCCCCTTTTACAATTATTACGTATTCGTTTATCTAAAACTCAAAGACGCAATATCCCAGTATTTTTGCTGTCTTACGTCGTTTTGTTTCTAAGGGAATACCAATAGTAAATTATTTCAATAAGATTTTTTTTAATGATGAAAATATTTGCTTTTATTTAAAAAACAACATTGCTCAAATTTATTAAAACATGGCCGTTTTGGTCGACATGAAAGACAACCAACCACCAGCGCAGCCTGTATACCTATACCTAACTACTACTTCAATATAATTTACTCAAAGTGTATTGAATTTGTCACCAATCGGCCTTTAGTAAAATATACGGGGTGTTATATCCAAAGTCGTTCGACGACATATGGTGAGCGTACAGTGTACTTTATTTACAATATCAACAAATGGCATCCACATGCTTCAACAGCCAGTGACAAGGTTACATCCAACCAAATTGATAAGACCTTTCAAACTTCGTACAAAACCCCTCTAGAGCTAAAGTTTTTTCAGCAGCGCAGGGGGTGGGAGATCTAGCTATATTGGTGTTGTAATAATAGGGCTGTGACACAATAAACAGAGGCGTCAGATGTGTTGATTGTGACAGTAGACATAGCGACAATAGCAATTTGTGTCGATGGAAAAAGCTGTTTTACTTTACATAGGTAGTTTTAACGGTTTTTTTGTTAAGAAATGAATGTAATTGCAGTATAATTAAGAACTACCAATAGTGTTGGTGAACATAAAATATGCTATCAGGTTTTTTTATGTGAAAATGGAGTATGAAGAGCAAGCGAGTCAACTGACGGTAAGTGACCATCTCGACCCATAAAAGCTCGGAATACCGACGCCAAAAGCTTATTCCACATCTGTAGATAAGCAGGCCCGGGTAAATTCGGGGCGTTTCAACCGCCATCATCGTTGTCTTCAATATATTGACGAAAATAATGATAACTGCCAGCAACTTTTGATGGCAAAATTAACAGATCCGATGAAGTTTTTTTTTTTTAATTTCCTACTTGTTGGAGTTGTACGAAAGTGAGGATATCATTTTTAATTAAGTGTTTAATTTAAATTTTAATCAGACTGATTAATTCAGACGACGCGTTGGCCTAGTTGGTAGTTACCTATGAAGCTAGCGGTCCTGGGTTCAATTCCCAGGTGCAAATATTTTTGTGATGAGCACGAGTATTTGTTTCTGAGTCTTGGATGTTTTCTATAAATAAGTATTTATTTTTCTACATATCGCACCTTTGCGACAAAACTGTGACATCTCCAAAGTTGTGATTTTCCCAGATGTCACAGTTTTGTCGCAAAGGTGCGTATGAAGTTTATATCGTTGTCTTAGTACCTATCCATGGTACAAAATAAGAGCTTAGTTTGGGTTTAATATTTAAAATTTTAATCAAACTATTAAATTGTACATGCATAGTTAAGAAGTAAATGGTTTTACAATTGTTATTATTGTGTAAGAGCGGCATTTTGAATCCAGAGCAAACTGAATAACTTTAAGTCCCAAATAAAATACTCCATCTACCCACATGTCACTCTTAGCAACTATTAAATGACACGTAAGATTTTTTGTGAATGAACAGACAACTCCACTTTTTCCAGATAATATCACAAATTACATCAATTGTGACTGACTTGTGAATTTCTTGCAAAGTTGGTAAATTTTGAGAAATCTTAACAAAGAAGTAAAGCACGGGAATAATTTTGGTTTGCGGTTTAAAACACGCTCGTTAAAGGTGAAAGAACTACTGGAACATGTTCTTTTACGTTCGTAATTTTGATTTCGTGTCTTTTTGAAAGGATTCACCATCCGTCACTTGACATAATAATTTACAAGAAATTAAAGATGAAGAAGTATTTTTTATTTGGTTTTTTGTTTAAGTTACAATATTTTCAATTAAGTTTGATTTTGGTTTTGGTTTTGTTACATTTTACTTAAATAGGTACCTACTCAGTATAAAAGTGCTCAATTACTTAGGACACTTTTTTTATTGGAACTTAAATTTTGCTATTTAATATAGGTATAAAACGTACATCGTCGGTGATAGTGCAATACCGCGTAACTAATAAATTCAATAAGTTGCAAAATGTACCTTACTGGCTTACTTGCTAAGGTCTATCTTGCACCTTATTTAATTTGGTCGGTATTGCACTATCACCGACGACATGTAATTTTTAGAACTGTATAGATAATATAAAATGTACCTATTTGAAGTGTTTTTTTTTTTAAATAAATAGTGTACCTAAAGTTTCAAAAAACAACTTTGTAAATTAGCGGAGTCAAGACAAAATCTATTATTATGGGAAAGATAAGTGGGTAAGCATATTAAAAAAATGGCACATATTTTAACACACGATAAAAATAACTGAACCTAACCTATTTCTAACTAATGGTTAGTGTAGCATCTTATTAATTCCGTTCTTAGTAAGTTAAATGGCGTCATGGTTCACTTTTTAATTTATAACCGCGATGATTTAGATCCTGCCGCTGACGCCAACGTAGCGTCATCGACTGTGGGAACCAATCAAGTTCGTCATCGCGTCGTGTCCTCATGTCCGTGTTGAGATAAACAACCGGCATTGTCGCATACAGACGGATAAGACGTTATGTCACAGTAAATTGTTTTTTTTACTGGAAAAGAACCCTAAGAGAGATTGATGAAAAGCTGAGTTATAGATACCTATATTGTCGTATTACATGAAATATTTTAGGTTAGTTTTTTTTTTGTTAAACGGTTATTAATTAAGTAATACGAATGAGTAAGTTTTACTTTAGGATTATTTCACTAACACAAACAATATACATAAATAAATTAAAAACCAGCCTAAGTGCCAGCCCTATGGTCACCTGAGGCCCGAATTTGTTTATTTTTAAAATTGTTAAAAAGCTTCCGTGTCCCGCGGATTATAATACTACATACTCACATAAACATACATAAACTCACACTTTCTCACTCAACACATTCAGTGGTAGATGTGGTGTAATTTAATAACTAATGAAATTATTTTATTTAGGCTACCTTTCTGCAACGATCTTTACGTCGCCATCAAGGCTCTTCTCTTTAAAGGAACAGATGTGGACAGTATTTTAATGTACAATTTCACTCCACTCACTTCAGTTGATGTAGAAAGATCTTTTTCTAACTATAAAATAAATGGATATTAAACTCAAGAAGAAATGCGTTGAAAGTTGAAAATATAGAAGAACTTATAGTTATTTATTACAATAACAAAAAAAAAGTAGAATAAATGAAAAACTTAGTACCTACTCGTTTTGTATTCTTTTAATATTTATTTTCAAGGTGTATCCATATTAATATCAACACTTGACATTAATGACGTAAAACTGGCTCACCCCTGCCGAGCTCTGGATATGATACAGTTCGTAAAATTCCTTTTTCTTGGGAAGGTATTATAACATCTAAGTACCTAACTGTTTTCAGAATAACTTGACAGATCGTAAATGGTACTCTTTGTGAAGAAGCATGGTGTCGAAAGGGCGTTTATTAGGACACTAGACCACCCACGGCGCGCCGACGCGATCAGTTACATCGCTTGCGACATTACTGTGGACACAGTCTTAGAAAAACAGCAGAGTATTAGATCGTCAGATGCTTTAAATAATTAAACAAGGATTAAGTATATAAAAAGTACGTTAAGATAAAGGAAGGACGATAAAATAGACAACGAAAATAAGAATGTATCAAAAAAAGATTAACTTTTAATCAAGTATATTTGGCTTGCTGAAATAATGTCGCTAAACGTAATATAGTTTGTTTTAAAAACTACAATTTGAACTAATATAGGTAATTTTTACAACTCTACAATGAATTATATTGTAATGTTAAAGTTTTTGGAATGTAAGCGATTAAAGGAACTTTGTTATTTTTAACCGACTTTTTTAGATGTATGGTACCTACTGATAGACTTGAGCACATTGAGCACATTCGCTAGAATGCTCGCCGAAATTAGCGTTCCGATTGGTTGACCATTTCTAACAAATAAAGAGAACGCACATTTTAGCGAGTACCTATTTTATTATTATCGAATACTTGTAAATGCTTAAGTCTATCAGCACAGTCTAACAGCCACTTTACAAATATTGACTGAAAAACAAATATGGCATATAATTAATAACAAAACAAGCTTATGATGATGGTGATCTTCTTCTTCTTAATGTGCCTCTCCGACTAGCGAAGGTTGGCAGTCAGCTCCGAAAACTTTTCTCTGTCTCTCGCGAGGTGAAACAGATGGGCAGCACTCGTGACACCAGTCCACTCCCGGAGATTCCTCAGCCATGATTTCTTCCGGCGGCCTACATGTCTTTTGCCAGCGACCTTTCCCATCATTATAAGTTGTAAGAGGTTGTATCTGTCATGCCGTAGTACATGGCCAAGATATGCAATCTTTCTTTGGCGGATGTTATCCCAAAGACTTCGTTTCTTGTTGACACGTAGCAGGACTTCCTGATTCGTCACCTTCTGCGTCCAACTGATCCTTAATATCCGTCTATAACACCACATTTCGAATGCCTCTATACGTTTCCTGAGTTCTTCTTTTATAGTCCAGGACTCACATCCGTATAGAAGAATTGGCCAAACATAGCATTGGAGGAGGAGGAGTTCGAACCTCAATGTTCAGACTCCGGCAGGTCAGTACCTTCTTCATGGTGATCAATGCATACCAATGCACTTATAATAACAAATAAGATGCCATTGGACAAATGAGCTGTCTAGCCTGAGTAAAAAGGGGTAATAAAAACAATAAAACTTGTCTTAGATCGTCCTTTGTTTTTTTATTAGCTTTATATTACTGTTTTACAACTTACTGTGGTATATCACTATGACTCAGCAAAGACTTTCATCCGAGGCGCATGTGGGTGCCAAAACTAAAACCAAACATGCATCTGATAAGTGCCAATAATGAGTAGAAAGAAACAAGGCGGCAAAAATTCGTTAGTGTCTTTACAGAATGAGTTTAAAGCAAACCAAAAAACACTTCTTCCATCAGCATTTTTTGTTGGTATGGATAAAAGAGCTTACGTCTGTGCAAAACATTCTAGATTCTGTCTCTATTCTTTATTCTGCACTACATTCGGGAGGGCCTATTCTTTTTTTTTTACTTGGCCGCTGTTACTACCAAGTAAATAAGAGCTATTTATTTATTTATTTATTTATTTATTTATTTATTAAGGATATCAACAGCACATTACAATTCATAAAAGCAGTAAATTAACAAGAGAATAGTGCCAATTACAGACATCCACCAACGAGCAATGAATAAAGAACAACAACTACAGATACATGCAAGTAGTTTAGTAGTAAGTAAATTAAGACGATCGTTACAGTTACGTACAGAATAGATGCGTGATGCGACTGTGGTCGCATATTGTGTGTGTGTGTATGTGTGTGTGTGTGTGTGTGTGTGTGTGTGTGAGAGAGAGAAAGAGGCTCACGAACGGAAACTTTTAACAACTGCTGATTTGAAAGATGTTTTCGACTTGAAAAATAGATCCAAATGGTTGAACTTTTTGTTATACAAATTGGCCAAACGTAACATTGGGGAATTTAGGGCATATTTAGTATGAACGAAAGGGACGTGAAACAGTATACTGTTAGAGTGACGAGTACGAAAGATTGGCGTATTAAATGTAAGTTCCGCAGTAAGCGCTGGATTGTCTAACCGGCATTGGCAATGTCATGCAGCAGGCTCATGTCCGATAGTTGCCGACGCTCGTGCAAGCCAAGCAGGCCATACCGCTTGCAGGCTGACTCATAACTGAGGTTCCTCTCTTTTGATATAAAATTAAGGTGTCTAATAAAAATTCGTTGAATACGCTCAACCATTTCAATATATGTAATGTATTGAGGTGACCAGATTGTGCTGGCGTACTCTAGAGTGCTGCGAACGTAAGCAGCATACACCACTTTTAAACAAGAGACGTCTTTAAATGGTTTACATACGCGCATGACAAAACCCAAGCTTCTGTATGCACGGTTAACTACGTTTTCAACATGCTTCTCAAACGTAAGCTTAGAGTCAACACACATACAACGATAACATGTTAAAGAAATATGATTTTACCGAGTAGAATAGGCCCCGGATATAGTGCATAATCATACGAGACCGTATTGGTTTTGCTTTCTCAATAAGCTGATAAATTGATGGGTACTGAAACTGAACTGAGAAAGCTCTTTAAACAAGATTTTTTCATTTTTTTCAGAGAGGTAATGCAGCCAGTGTCATAGGGACGATGCCGTAAGCGAACCTGCTAGAGGGGGTGTTCTTTTTATAGTGGTGATTATTATTTACGTCTTTAATATTTGAGTAGCTTAGTTTTATTTTAATTTAAATAAGTTTAGTCTTAATGTTTAATTGTTGACATCAATAAATCTGTAGTTTTTTGTGGAGGTAATTACTTATATTTCATGGCAAAAATAAAATATAATATAAACACCAATTACGATATCATAACTAATTAGTCACGACGTCTGTATTTTGTTTGACAGAAACTTATTTCTGTGGCGTTCACGAAATCGTCATGCAAATAAAAAGGCACATATATGCACAGTGGACTAATGACTTGAAAAAAGCCAGCCAGTTACTGAATGTGGAATTCCGGAGACTAGGAGGCAATTTAGCTGATTGATGACGTATTGATGTAAAGTAGCCCACATTTCAGAAGATCCAAGTTATTCAGCGCCAAGCTAACTGATATTAATTTCTAAGTGAAATTAAAGCGTTTTCTACAAAGTTCTAGAAAGTGAAAAGGACAGAATTGTAGAATTATATAGCACTGTCCTTTTGACTGTCTGGAACTTGCCAGTTACATTAAACGACCCTGGTAATATTTAATCAATATAAGTATTAAACCAGTGCGTGGATCGACCTCGGCGGCTCGCGTGCCGATAAACGTCTCCTTGAAGCTGTCTTTGTATCTACCAAATATAGAGCAACGTAGGTACATGTGTTACGGCAATTATTACGTTTAGTTACATTGATAGAGAGCATCGGTGGTCTAGTGGCTTGAGGGGTCAACTCGAAATCGTAAGGTACCGAGTTCGAACCCATCAAACCAATGAGTTGAGTTTTCCTAACTAAAGAAGGTACCATTACCCGATGCTCTTACGGTGAAGGAAGAACATTGTGAGGAAACCTGCACCTATAATCTAAGGGGTCAAAGTGTATCCATCAGGGCCTAGCTGTAAAATAAGATACATAGATGAGCGTCCTTTCAGAGACCATAGGTGTTGGCAGGGGTGGCGTCGTTCTACTGCTGGATATAGGCCACTTAGAGAGTCGTATATAATACACTTATCTTGGTTACGATGCCCGTCTTTTTTTTATCAATAATGGGTTTGCGTTTTACGTTTTAGGTGGTACTTAGGTACACGCTTACCCAGAAAATTCCTATTCACTCTTGCCTTGAAAACACCAAAGTTTTATGATTCCGGGAATACAAACGCTTGGTGTCGGCCATTTTGGTTTGTTAATACGACCCTTGCATTAGTTAGCCCAACCTTCGCCTTAATCCCAATAGTTTAAATACTGCATGCAAGTAGGTAACAATGAAAACTCATTAAATATAACGATCAAGTACTGGAATCTTAGTAAATCGTGATAAGCGCATATATCTCTGACATCCTTTGATTTAAAAAAGTACTAAGGCAACTCGATATCTTGTTAATGAGTAATTGTCCAAACTACCAATATTACTTATCCCCTATTCAGCACCAAAATAACCAACCACCTACATCGATCCATACTTTCATGTCCATAATATTTACATTAAAATTTAAACCTCCTCGCTTGCGGTGACTACACACTGCAGTTGACAACATCCCATACGGTGCGACCGCGTGTAAACAAGCGTTTATTATCGTCATCATAAAACGCGGCGTTTACTGGTGCAGTGCGGGTGGTCCTTTAGTTCATGTGCACAAACAGTTGACAGGAATAGAAGAGTCTGGGATGTTATGAATGTTGTTGCAAAGTTGTAAATTATAATATTATATCGTTCGTCTTTGTCCTACCTCGAGATTTCCACTTTGATACCGCAGCTGTAGTCACGAGAAGACTAAAGTGGAGGGTTTTTGTCTACGGACAAACCATCTGTCACTTTCTGACCAGTATGGAATTGATATATGGGTCTTAGTGATAGGCATCGTGAAGATCGACCAAAAACAGCCGTACTCGTAGTATTACCCAAAATCACTAATGTGCGTGGAAAACGAACAGGGAAATACTTAGTTACTACCAAGCGTCCTTAACTAGTTATCCCGGGATATAGTTTTGAATTCGTACAACAATCCACACCATTGTAAACGTACTCTAAAAGCCGCTGAAAGGTAACTCGACTGAATTTTCACATTTACCATATGTATTACAAAACTAAAAATATAGTATGTCTATGTGGCATGTCCGGTCCTTTAACCATTTAATACTAATACCTAGACATATAAGTAAGTATGTACCGAGTGATTCCAGCGGTAGATAACAGTTACTGTGTGCAGTTTTCGCCCGCTAGAACTGTTAGATAATTTTACAACGATTTTTCCTAAAAAAAATATATTATGTGATTGTCACTACAAATCTTTCGGCATTACATTTCCATTGTAAATTCAAAAAAAAATAAAAAATTAAACCTATACCCATACACGGCATGAAGTTAAATCGTTTGGAATTACTTAAGCGTCAATTTTATCAAATCAAATGTATGAACGTATAGAAAGTGAGAGAACCCAACAGCCAGTAGCTTCTAATTAAAATTCAAAATCAATTACCTATCGGCGGTCTGTGATCTCCATCTAGCCCTTAAAACCAGGACACTGTCACACTAACGAGCTTGGTCCTTTACTTACCAACTTATATATACACTTCATAAAAAATACCATTTAAAACCCGTCCTTATCTCCTTTACACACGGTATCAAACTTGTTCAAAACAGAACATCCACTTATGAAAATGTTGGAACTCCAAAAATATCAAAACTTATCTATCACTGTATGTCTAACGGATATAGTTTGATGTCCATTAAATCCATAAAAGGTGTTACACCTTTATGGAAGTAGTGGAGGCGCTGGGATAAGTTGTGGCAACCGTGTGTAAGGTTTACAACAACAATTAAGCAAGTTTTATGCATTTATTATGGAGACTGTCAACTTCTCGGAACGCAGACGTCATTAGGGGTTGTAAAGGAGATGACAGTGTAACGAGCGGACTGTGGGGCGTTTATGGCATCAAACTGCGCCGCTTTTAATTGAGACGTTTGACCACGTCGCTACCAGAAATTGATAGGCAATCAAAATACACAAAAAATATAGATTTAAAATAGTCTTGGACTTTTGGACATTAATCTCCGCGACTTCTCAGCCTTACTCCTCTATAATTATCGTCTTATTCAATGATTAACATGGAGGACCTTTGAGTACTTTACTATAATTTCTAGTCTAAGAATCGACAGAGCTAAGTGAGGACTTTGCATGAACTTTAAAGTTGAACAGAAAAATGGACTACCTGCTAGTAAGGGGGATATTCCAAGTGCAATCCCATCTTCCCATAATTATACCATTATTATTGTATTCAGTATTATAATATAAGTACCTACTTATAAAATAAAGACAACAGACATGGGTTAGAGTGTTCCTACTTATTGGAAGATAAACTGTATAATTTTTAAACAACTTTCGATTGTTTTGATTCATAATTTCAATTAATTTTAATATTGATTTCTTCCTACTACGATTTATGACTTCTACTTATGACAGATATCTGCCTTCAAATAAAATATTAAGTGGCTCCAAGCAATAAATTCGTAAGTCATAAGGAAGACAACATAATGTTTACAGTGTTTTTCATAGAATACTTCAAACTATACCTTGTTAGCTTGATAATAAGGGATTGCATTAACATGCGTTGCCTACCGTACGTACAATAAAGCACCTAAGCGATAGGATCACGTACCCATACGTTGACATGCGTAGGAGCAATGCTCTTTTATACTAAAACAAGTTGAACTTAACGCAAGTACTTACATCTTAAGAACAAAGGTTAAGGTTTATTTTTGTTTGACTGACTACTTTAATACCTTGGTCTTTCAAAAGCATCTACAAAACAAAAGGAACTTATACGTAGGCACTTAAAAGTTCAAAATCCAACGATAAACGTATCGAGACGGTTCTTGATGCAAAGAAACCATTTTAATGCGGTCGTTCTGTCTCTTATTTCGTAGCTTCAAAGCACAATTTTGGGTGATTTGAGAGGATTAATTTCAAGATAGTTGCGCTTTCCGCGCATGCGCCTCACGTCCCCAGGAGCACACATGTGACGTGTTGCATAAACGCTCTTTGTTTTGTTGGTTATTTGTAATGTACTTTGTAATTCTCGCAGTAATATAGCTTTGGGAGATGGTAAATAGAAAATGAAGCCCGCCTTTGAAGTGCCGACGGAATTTCTTCCAATCAACTGATATTACGATGTTTGGGGAATTTTATGTTGCTTTGTTTTCCTTTGATTTAATAACTATTACTTTCTTTTCCACTTAACAATGGATGTAACTATTGACGGAATATATTTTTCTTAATATTACACACACAACATTTTAAAGCTCTCTCAAATTTATTTCAATGCATTTCAAGGTTGGCATTGATGTTATTATATATTGACTACCAAAAATAATGACACAATAAAACCGTTTTTTATACACATACATACATACACACATAAACTCACGCCTTCATTCCCAGAGTGGGGTAGGCAGATCTAAAGAATTACCAACAATTCTTTAAACTTCTTAATAATTCTGTAACCACATTTTGCACAAGTTGGCTAAGATGTTTCCCAGTGTATTAGTGACAGACAGGTGGCAAGCCCATCGCCTAACAGTACTATAAGCCTTTATTCCCTTAGTCGCCTCTTAAGACATCCACGAGAAGACATGGAGTGGCACTATTCTAACCCGACAACCACACGTCAACGTACGTTACAACTAAAAACTGCCTGCCATTCATGATGATGATGAATTAATTTATCATTGACTTACTCGTTATCTAATAGGATTTTTAATGTTAACACGTTGCCTGCCAACTACGAGTATACTCGTAATCGGTAGATTTGCCCCCACTGCCGACTACGAGTATTTTCGTAGATGTTTATTCTAAACCTCATAGATTATTTAAAATGCTGGCAAGGAAAAGAGGGCACGAATGAAAACTTTGGCATTGGAAATATAATACATTTTATTAAGTCAAAAAAGTTCCATACAATTTTTATTAGCCAGACGTCATGTTTAAATTTTGGACTCGTATGGACTGTTTTGTATGGGTGGCATTAGGTATGCAATAATTATACTACGAGTATATTCGTAATGGCAGGCAACGTGTTAAAAAGCATTAGCATTAGCATATATAACTGGCAATGTTAAAAAGCATTGCAAGGATTCATACCCCTAAGTATTTTAACCCATCACACGTGTAACTCGGCTTGTCTTGTCCAGGACAGGGACAGGGGCCGCAGGCCGGCTGTCATGCGCAAGCGATATAACCCACAATTACGAGAAAATATACAAAACAAAACAATGCTACGCATATGCAGTTCGGAGATAAAATCAGTGTTAGACTAAATATTATTCTTCTGAAAATGGTTTTAAGAAATATTTATCTTTATTTTTTTTGGATATTTCTGCTAATCATTGACCACTGAACATTATTCACATCAATTTTCCCAACTTCAACAATAACGTCACAATATGTAATTCACAAAAAAATATGAGCGAAATAAGAATGGACCTACCACTGAGCCCTGAGGCACTCTTTTACCTATTTTCCCCTTTTACTTGATAACGATTTTGATACGTAATCTTGTGATATAATTATTAAAGAAGCCTCGTGATTTATCATAAAACAACGAACCACTTAAGCTTAACATACCTACATAATACTAACGACACATTATAAACCATAACCAATAAGCCTGTTGGAATAACACCGAAACGTAATAAAATCATATTTTAAAACTAGACTGACGTGACCCAATCATAAATAGCATTGAAGTGTTATTTCCGGCTAAACCGAAAAGCATTGAACCGTTCAGAATACAAAAGGAACTAACCGACAGTTTATTTGTGGAGCTAAATTTATAATCAATTTGGAATTAACTGGTTTGACTGCTTTGATTGAACTTGATTTCACGGATAGTGCTTTTTCGGCGTTTGATACTTTTCGATCTATAGTGAAAGATATCGTTAGATAGAGACAGATAGCTCCGATGATCGGCAGAACGATGGCTCCATTAAATATATTTGGTAGCTTGTCCGTCAAGGTGTCACATTGGTTGTGTGGTGCAAAGCTTAAGGGATAGCAGTTCTAGACAATTTAACGTAATTATTATATGAAAGAAGTTGAAAGTACTTCTTGTCATTGCATGGCTCTAAATTATAGATAAAAATATTTATAGAAGTCTTGGTACCACACTTTTAATATTATTATATTTAATAATATAAAACGCGTAGCTATTCCTTTCTTCCATATCAGTAATGACTATCGTTTTATCCGCTTCGGAAAGGAGTTTTACTACCAGACAATAACACCAGCACCTATCCCTGTAATCTTGTGAGATGTGATAGTAATAAATGTTTAAATGTGTGGTCGAGTCGTACGTCAATCATTAACTATAAAATAGTATTTTAGATGCATTGCCAATAATAGTATGCTTTTTAATTAAAAAATATGTATTTAATCCGGCAAGTACGAGCCGGACTAACGCACGAAAGGTTCTGTACCACGCTGTTCTATTTTTAATTTTAGTTATTTTTATAATTAACGGTTACAGTAATACACACTGCGATATAGCCCACTGATATACAAATAGACAGACAGACAGACCGACAGACAGATGGACAGCGGAGGCTTAGTAATAGGGTCCCGTTTGTACCCTTTGGGTACGGAACCCTAAAATCGAAGAGTTTCGTTATTTTACGTAAAATTGGTAGTTAATTTTCTTAAGGTTTTTATTATTCTATTCAAGTTAATTCTGACAATAATTGTTACATTGCCGAGCAAGAATACAGGGTAATTGAAGGATTCAACTAACCCAAGTTGCAATTAAAGGCAAACCATCGTACGTTTTAAATTATAAATTTAAATGTTTTGTAAAAATATTCTCTCTTGCGTTAGCGATTAAAACATAACTTTATTCGTTTATGATCATGTAAAGGGCTTATGATGGAGAGTTCAAAATGGGCAAAAGGCGTGATTTGGTTCTTAGAATTAGTATTTAGTTGTTAAATAATGTTATAAAAAGCTTAAGATAACTGGTCTTGCTACTTTATTTTGATTTATAATGGGTAGGTCTCACCACGCATGATATAGTTATAGTTATCATGTTACTATTATAGGTTTTTTTTTCGCCCATTACAAGAATCCTGCTCTAATGTATGATATTAAATTCAAGAGCATATCCCTCTTCTCTCTGCCACTTAGTTCTTAAGTCATACATACGCTTGTCTCAATTGTATCTTTCCCAATCACCGAACTCCTTGCCTTAGATTTGGATCCTGATTCAAAATTACGCTGGATCGCTTCCGCTTATAACTTACAAACAAGATTAAAGTCACGAATTCATGCGCCTGCGCCGAAAACCGTAAACAACTTTTACCGACCGACGCCGTGTCATCGACGCTCGCACTTTAACCTGACAAGTAGATTATACGCTACTTATTGCCGTGACTTTGCTTGTCTTATTACCGTGATTTTGATTGCATTAGAGTTCAGTCATGCTGTGCATTGCCTGTATATTTATAAAGCATGATCATTTTCATCCTAGCTTGGTTTACCTAACATATTAACATTAAATAATAATATATAATAATATAATAAGGGCCAAATAAAAAGCACCCGAAACCGACGTACGTGCATGAAGAGATTGATGAATGTAGAGGAAGCGAAAGTTGTATGTTTAGATCGGTGCATCTGGCGGCGTTCCATATTCTCTGCCTACCCCATTGGGAGACAAGTGTGAAGTTATGTATGTATGTATGTATGTATGTATTAATATTAATAGTAGATTGTTTAACAAGGGACTAAAACAATCCATAATGACACGAGATGTTTTAGCCACGCGAGTGAGCGAGCGAGTGGCTAGAGTTTGATAATGGTTATTTAGTCTCGCGTTAAACACTTTGAATTCGACAAAAAAAAACGACGTTCTATACAAATTTACAGTAAAATGTACAGCAAATATGTAATAAAGTTTCTGACAAATTCGTGTCGCGGTTGATAGTTTATTGTTAAGTGACACTTTCAATGCTTGCATATTTAGGCAACAGATACAAACTTGAAAACTATTTAGACCATGCCTAAAAAAATAAAATTATCCTTAATATATTTAAAAAGATTCATATTCGTAATCGTTAATCGTGTTACACGAAATTTTTTTTTTTTTTTTATAATTTTGCACAGTTGTAATTTTGAGATTATCATCACAGCCTAAAAATGGTCCGTACACAATCACTGAAAATGGCGATAATCCTCAATTCATAAACACCGTGATTGGCTGTTTAGGGGTTTCCAAAGTAAATTAAAAAGAGAAAGTACTGGTAGTCCCTAGGCAGTAAAGTGTCGTTTTAGCCCCTAGGTAATTAATACATCACTTTAGTCCGCCTACACGAGGCTGTTATGAGTCATTTTAGAGCATGAAAAGTGAAAAATATTTTCTTTTTTTATTGAAATTATTTTTCATCAAAAAGACAACTTAGCAGGTTGGCGTGACCAAAATGATAAGCAAATCTGCGACGTAATAACTTAATCTTCTATAAATCCCTTTTATTTAGATCCTTTTCGTTAGTCTCAAAGCTAACTTGGAACTTGTATGCGAATCGTATTGATGAAACAGTTCTCTATTCCTACTGTAATGACAGCACGGCTAGCACATGATGTCCGCGACTTGATGTTCACTCGGATCTCCCTTTCTATCTATTCTGTAATGATAGAGACGCACTGAGCGACAAGCGAGAACATACAACTTGTGCAACCTATGCTGACGCATTTTAGTTTCTTGCGGATTATCTTCTCAATCATGGTCTTCTAGTCATTTAACTTTAAAATACTGAAGAATTCGTATCGTAATAGATAAATAATTTGAGAAGCCAAACTAATTTTGTAAAAACCCACCCTTAGAGAAAGAAATAAAAATTCTATCCCAAACCAAAACATAAATTTTCACGAATTCCGTCACGCCAGAAACACTATCGTGTTCCGATGACAGCTGAAAACGTGAAAAGTGAAAAAAGTATCAACCGGAAGTGAGCACCGGAAGTCGTGTTGCCACCCCAGGCTCTATCAATCAAGCGAGCTTTTGTGAAAGCTTCGGAAACTAAATGACAAAACAGAAAAGTTTTTGGAGCGGGTAACAAGTTTATTGTGACGTTTGAAAGGAAAATGTTGGTTTGTTGCCAAACACATTGTTCGCGTTATTGTGTTCATATCTCATGGTTTTCCTAATTATTATAACAAGTTATAAATAGTAATGAGCAGAAGAAATGTCAAGTCAAACGGTGGACCGGTTAATTTTAGAATACCGAGCATATTAAAATGCCAATTAGTTCCAAAAGGGCAACTGTAAACAAGCGACACAGTGGACTGACAAATTGCTCGCTACCGATACAATAAATTGCGAGTGGTTGCCAATAAATATCGGTGCGTAGGCGACGATGGCCGAATGATGCCATATAGTACTATGTCGGACGCAGTGCTAGCGTTTTATTTATCTTTTCTCTCTATTCACCTTTAGTATGAACGGTATTCCATCGCAAGTTAGAAGTTTTGTATCCCAACTGTTACATTTAGTCCAAAAATTCAGTCATAAGTTAGAAAATTAAAAAAATATAAGTACAGAGCCTAAAGGTTACGTTCGTTTTGTTTTATAACAATATACTTAGGAAAGTTAAATAGTTTCTGAAAAATATGTTTTTGTAACTTATGAAAATTTGTATATAAACAAAATGATCAATAGGTACTTTGATCATCAGTGTTATTTTAACTGGAACCTTTATCAATTTCTAATTCCTGTTCTTACTTTTTTTTCCTTTACCAAAGGCTCTTTCTCTTGTATTCGATGAGAAGACGGGTAGCAAGTTTAGTGATTCGTTTCTGAGAAAAAAAAACCTCTGATTCTGTCAGGACTTCAGCTCCTATTACAGTTTTCTTTTAACTGCCCGTTACTTTTAAATACCAATAAACATAATAGACAAACTATCATGCGCCATACAATTTTTTACACTATCGCGGAAAATTCTGTGGTTCTGTCATAGAACTAGTACAACAAACCACAGACAATAATTATATTAAGATCATCTAAATTTACTCATACTTATAGAAAAGCACTCCAACCATTATTTGAAAATAAATAAATAAAATAATAAATATCAGGGGACAATGTCACACCAATTGACCTAGTCCCAAACTTAGCTCTAGGCTTGTGCTATGGGTACTAGACAACGATATAAATACTTATATAGATAAATATATACTTAGACACATAGTAAACATCCATGACTCAGGAACAAATATTCGCGCTCATCACACGAATATCTGCCCTTACCGGGATTTGAACCCAGGACCGCTAGCTTCGTAGGCAGGCATGTGTACTAACTTTTCAAAATTAAAATGTTATCCCAGATTTAAGTGGTGCAATGCGTCTCTGGGTCAAAATTTCCTTCTTCTCGTCTAGAATTCTCGATGTCGATGCGTTTTATTTCGCATTTCAAATATGGAATCTTTACTACTGTGCAAATGGGTCGCTATACGCGCTGCTTGACGAGTAACCGTAATAACAATAACATCCAGTATTCGTTCCCCTCGCTCACTACCACCAAGCCTTACTGTGCAACAAAACCATCCCGTATTCCGACTTGCTTCGTCAGAGTCTTGTTCTGGCTCACTATTGTCATATTTATGGCCCCTCGTAACTAACCTTAAAGCTACCAACAGTAACCGTAATGATTATCAATAAAACTACCAAAACCATTACACGATACCATATACAGCTTACGGTGCTTTTATGCTAATGGTAAATTCAATATTCGACGTTTCATTTCAAAAAGACTAACATAATAAGTATCTATTATTTAATTAACGTACGTCCGCTTGATGAATATTTATTGTAAAACGACATAAAATAATACAACAACCATAACACAATAACTGAAAAATAAAACTAAAATTAAATAAGACTCACTCTACATAGTATCTATCTATCTATTATTGCTTCTGGAAATTAAACTTCTTCTTCGTAGAGTGTTTTCAAGGAACATTTTTTAGTAAGTACTAACTAAACCAACCTTGTCTTTAATACTTTAAATTGATCATTAAACCTGATCTGAATTAATAGATACTCACAAAAATCACAACTGAACCTAAGGATCCACCGACCTACATGGTAATCAGACCGCTACTTCCAAGTCCCAACCAGCTTTAGAAGAGCCGAAACAACTGAAGCAAAACCCCTTTGGAGTTGATGAAACCAAGGATAGAGAAGGGGGGTAGAGCTCTGATGATACTGGTGGAAGATTGCGTGAACGAAATTGGTGTTGAAGTGAGCGTGTTATTTGCCGTAGGTTGATGTAGTGCTACAAATTACACTAAGACATGCATAGATGGAGTATTGAGCAACCGTTACGGTTTGGATGCCTTTGTCAAGTGAGGCAACAAGAGTGATGGCGATTTAGTTTCGAAATGGATGAAGAGGTTTGATATTCGTTGATTTGACACATGTAGTGCAGATATACAATATCTAAATTGTGAATGATGATCAATGAATGATTTAATAAGTCTAGTAACTTTAAACCTAACAAGGATAAGGATTCTGGAGTCTCAAAGACAAAGGTTGTTAAAAGATATTTATGATTTTGGCACCCGTCCCCATACCCTGCAACAGTCATGGGATGCGTTTCGATATGTTCATTAGGTCCCAAAACAAGATAAAATACATTGATCGGACATATATTATTGAAAAAAGCTATTCGGGAAGAAATATAGTTTTAAAAAAACTCCTTACGATACGATTGTATTTTTCCAAGAAAACCCCATATATTAAAAATTACAATGACGACCTACCCTAGCTTTCTGAATTTCATATCAATGATGTATAGAGATAACATATATTCTTAAGGAAAGTGCTACCATCGGTAGACTACCAAAATTTTACGAAAAACATTTCAGAAAACAAAATACGAAAAAATAAAGAACTTGTTAGTATAGTGTAAGCCACAAATATATGATACAATAGAATCCCCCCAGATCTGCCAAACCTCGCGCCATCCACGTCACCTCCCTAACCTACTAAGCGGTGACTGGCCATTTTTCTTGCCCGGGGAAAAAAGAAAAAACGTGTTTCTCTCGAGATATCAATTTAGGAGAAATTACGGGCTAATCTGTCACATCAAGATACGCCCGGGGCACGTAATCCTGTCTCCCCTATTTTTTTTACCCTGGAATTCTTTTTTCCTGTTGAAGGGGACAATCTTGTTAATCTATCAACTGCTTGTTGAGTTTAAGCGATTTTCGTAGGTAATTGTTGGAATAATGCCTTGGGAATTTGACTTGTGATGTTGAATTAGGAATTTAGGGGTTTTTCATTTATTTTTTTCATTCTTAATTTCATTCTTAATTAAGGGATTAAGGGATTATTACATTGGAAAGATCTCCTCCGGGCGGGATAGGCGTCGTTAGCATTGGGCTGCTACCTATCTAGGAGAAGGAAAACTCCGAATTCAAACCCGGCGGGATAGGCGTCGTTAGCATTGGGCTGCTACCTATCTAGGAGAAGGAAAACTCCAATTTCAAACCCGACCCTGCAAAATGGACCATGCGAGCACCATTTAAAAAGTTTATACCCCAGGAGGGTACTGGCAATGCCAGAGAATCCCTCCCCAGGCCTAGCCTGGGCAGCCCTTCGTACTCTGGGGGGGGCAAAATAGTGCGCGTATGTTCAGATCCCTCCGGGGATCGGAACGGCGGCGATGCCGTTTGCCACGCGTCACGCTGTGTTCGCAGGGGGGTTGGCAAAAAGCGGGCCGCTGAAAGCCGCCTTGCTACGATGAATGTTTGTGGAGGGATGGAACATAAATTAGATGAGGTATGTATGATGATGAAAGAGAGAAAGCTAGATGTTCTATGTGTGACTGAGACGAAGAAAAAAGGGGTGAGTACGTCCTCACACGGAACCTTGACGGCATTGTGGTCCGGAGTTCCGGTATCCG
Source organism: Acleris emargana (assembly GCA_927399475.2). NCBI lineage: Eukaryota > Metazoa > Arthropoda > Insecta > Lepidoptera > Tortricidae > Acleris > Acleris emargana. The sequence continues at coordinate 14,013,939 of OV656853.1, read as the reverse complement.
AGCACGGTCGTCAGGGAGTTGGTATCGTACTCACAGAGCGAATGGCTGAATGTATGCAAGAGTATGAATGTGCGAGCCCAAGACTTCTCTGGGTGAGACTCAAGGTAGGTCTCACCCGTTTATTCGTAATTGGGGCTTATGCCCCAGATACGAATAAATCGAAAAAAGAAAGGGAGGAGTTTTGGGAAAGTTTGCATGAGGTTTCAACAAAATGCAAGGAGAATGGAAGGATGATTTTGCTAGGTGATTTTAATGGTTGGACAGGCGTGCAAAGGGATGGTTATGAATCGGTACTAGGTAAGTATGGTGATGAGCGAGTGAACGAGAATGGCAAATGCCTTCTCAATGTATGTTTGGCTAAGAATCTCTGCGTGACAAACACTTTGTTTGATCACAAAGAGATTCATCAGTATACGTGGAGACGTCAGAATGAGAAGTCTATGATAGACTTGATGATTGTGGATGAACGGCTGCGTAACAAAGTTGTAGATACCAGAGCATTTCGAGGAGTTAGTGTAGGTTCAGATCACTACTTAGTGGTAACACGAGTAAGGGGTCTGTTCACACGTTGGCGCCATCGTGTTCCCGTACCTACCACTGCGTTAGAGAGGATAAAAGTAGAGAAACTGAAAGACGAAGTTATACAAGATGAATACGTAAGAAAGCTGAAAGATTGTTTTGAATGTGTCAATAAGATGAATGACAGTGAAGTTGAGAATAATGTTAATAATGTATGGGAGATTATGAAGAATGGCATGGTCAAATCGGCCACTGAAGTATGCGGTGTAGTCAAAAGAAGAAAAAGCAAGAATGAACGTCCGGAATGGTGGGATAGAGAGGTAGACGATGTAGTGAAAGAGAAGAAAAAGTGTTGGTTGGATTTTGTAGCTGTAGATCCAGGACAAGATCTAAGCGACAGAAAGAAAAAAGAGTATAATAGATCAAAGAAAAGAGTGAAAGACGTTGTGGCTAGAAAGAAAGATTTACTGAATGAAAAGTATGATAGGAGTTTCTCTGACAACTTCCGGTCGAATATTAAACTCTTTTGGAGCTTGATTAAATCGGCTCGGGGGAAATCAGAGAAAACTAAATTAAGCGCGGTGAGGGATGAGTCTGGAAACTTAATATGTGAGGAAGAAAAAATGCTTGATAGATGGAAAACTTATTTTGAAAGCTTGTTTGAATGCGAAGATATTTCTCGTGAGCCAGAAAGCATGAGTAAAGGTGCAAGTAGCGAAGATGAAAGTGTGATTAGTATGAGTGAAATCATGAAAGCATTAAAAAGTATGAAAGCGGGAAAATCAGCAGGTTGTGATAGAGTGTCGATAGAAATGCTGAGGAGAGGAGATGGCCTGGTGGGTAGTCTGTTGTACCGCCTTTTCAATGCATGTTGGAGAAGCGGCCGAGTCCCGGAAGATTGGGTCAAGGCCGTTATCGTCCCACTGTATAAAGGAAAGGGGTCACAGCAAGACTGCAAAAACTACCGCGGTATCAGCCTCCTTAGTGTTGTCGGCAAAGTATATGCGAAGATTTTAATTGAAAGGGTATTGAATGTTACGAATGACAAAATCTGGGATGTACAAGCGGGATTTCGAAAGGGAATGGGATGTACGGATCAGGTCTTTTCACTACGGTCCATCACAGAAAAGTTCTTGGCTGTCAACCAAAAGGTTTTCTGTGCTTTTGTGGACCTGGAAAAGGCCTATGATAGGGTAGATAGAAAGGAGTTGTGGACGGTGTTGTCTATGTATGGAGTGAGCAGCAACCTGGTGCAGGCTTTGAGGTCCCTTTATGAGGGCTCCAGAGCCTGTGTCAGGATCAATGGGGCATACTCGGCCTGGTTTAACATCTCTAAAGGTGTTAGACAGGGCTGTGTTGCCTCACCATGGCTGTTCAATCTATTCATGGACAGTTGTATGAGGGATTTGAAAGAGTATGATAAGGGTTTGCGTGTGCAAGAGTTGCTAATCAAATGCCTCTTATATGCCGATGATCAAGTTATACTTGCCCCATCGGTACTTGAGTTGCAGGAGATGGTGACAGTGATGAATGAGGAATTTAAGCAAAAGGGGATGAAAGTAAATGTTGCCAAGACCAAGGTCATGGTGATAGAGAAGGATGAAGAGATGACTGAGTGCGTGATAAATGTAAATGGTGAATTAGTAGAACAAGTGAGCGAATTTGTGTACCTGGGAAGTGTGTTTACAAGAGATGGTAAGTGTGAGAAGGATATCGAGAGGAGGGTAAATGCGGGGAATCAAATTAATGGGGCCCTGTACTCCTTTGTGAGCAGACAGGGCGTTTCACAAAAAGCCCGGCTGGCTGTTCACAATGGAGTGATGGCCCCTACCCTGATGTATGGTAGTGAATGTTGGGTGTGGCAGGACAAGCATGTAAGTCGTGTAAATGCAGTTGAAATGCGCTCTTTGCGTAGTATGTGTGGTGTGAAACTGATTGATAGAGTTAGAAATGAAAAAATCAGAGAGAAGTGTGGAATAAAAGAAGATGTAGTGACTAAGATTGAAAAGGGCATGCTTCGATGGTTCGGTCATTTGGAAAGGATGGATGAGGGAAGATTGACGAAAGAGATATACAGATCGAAAGTGTGTGGAAGGGTCGGAAGGGGCCGCCCTAGGCGTACTTTTTCGAATCAAATCGGAGAAATACTGGAAAAGGGCCGAATCTTAAGTACCCGAAACCGACGTGCATGCATGACTCGATGTATGAATGTTGAAGAAGCGAAGGAAATTTGTCAGGATCGTAGCAAGTGGAAAGAAGTGGTCTCTGCCTACCCCTCTGGGAAACAGGCGTGATTTAATGTATGTATGTATGTATTTTTTCATTCTGTACTTTTCGTAACGTACTGTTAAGAGCTTCATGTATCATATTTAAGTGCTTGGAATTACGACCACCTTAAATGATTGCGTTGTATAATAACATCATTAACTAAATGGTTCTGTGTCGGTTTGTAAACTAGTTTTAAAATATTTAAAGAAAATTGAATTCCACCTTAATGGTGAAAAACTAAGGATAAATAGTGAACTTTCCAACACTAACAAATCATAGTCAGTAAAAATTATTGGGCTATAGAAATTATAATGTATCTTAGAACTTTTACTACCTGGAGCTTCACTAGGATAATGCATAATGTACTGTACATGTATGTATGATTAGGTATGTAATGAGTCTAACGCTTTATTTTTTTGGTTTCTGCAGAACTGACCTTATTTTTTTCTAATTAGAGTTTCATATTATATGTTAGTTCAAGAGTTATGTGGTAGCGCTACATCTCAACAGAAATCCTCTTTTGGCAAGCACCGATTGACTTAATAAATAAAAAGCATTTAATTCATTCATTTATTAAATACGTTTTACAATATTTCAAATTAAACATCAAAACGAGAAAACTTTAATAAAAACACGCATAAAATTAAAAAAGTAACCAGCTTATTAAAACCCTAAACGCAACAACTCACTCCCCCAAAAAAATAATCCCGTCTTTCAACAAAAAGGCCGTTTAAAAAGACAAAGTATCAGTTTTACGGGCGTCCCCTCGCAAAATCTTTTTCCATAGATCCCGGGGGATTGCGCTTTTTCTTTTTTATTACGCGATGGGATTAGTACACGTGCTAGGCGATGTAATTGGCTCATTCTTCCTGGCCAGTATTTAATGATTGGCCTTTTCGATGTTCTTTTGTTTTCGATTGGCATTGCCACTGTTCCGATTTCAAATTGTTGTTCCGATTACAATTTTTTAAATACGTGTTGTGGTTGAGGCGCATTTTTGTCACTATCTGAGAAGGGTGAGTTATGTTACAGCCACACTCTGAGTCAGTTAATGACGATTTTGAAAAAGGACCAATTTACAGTCTGTGAGCACTCAGAAGTGGCTTCGGTTTAGTACTTCTCTCTCACTCGCTCTCATACGATCTCATTAAGAGCGAGTGAGAGAGAAGTACTAAACCGAAGCCTCTTCTAAGTGCTCACAGACTGTAAAGTCAGAAGAGGCTTCGGTTTAGTACTTCTCTCTCACTCGCTCTCATACGATCTTATTAAGAGCGAGTGAGAGAGAAGTACTAAACCGAAGCCTCTTCTAAGTGCTCACATCACAGACTGTAAGTGTCTCTAAAATTACTGAAAAAACAGAAATACTCAAACATGACATACATCATATGTCATGTTATGATAACGAACTTTTTTGACTTTTTCTCATGACAGTACAGTATTGTTTTCTTTTGCCTTTTTTGCTGAGAAAGGCAAACCTTTTATTAATATATAATCTAACGAAACTAAACAATCCTTCAAATACGACAACGACTAGCGTCTGCCACTTGAACATTTTAATTGGACAACTAACTAACAACAAGAACCAAGTAAAGCTTGTATTTTAATAGCCAACAAACTCCTAATTCCAAAACCTTTCACAGCCATGTCAAAGTATTATAAAACATTATAAGACGTTAAAATTTAACGGCGCACTTTCGCGCAATTTGCTTTAAAGCCTATCATTAATAATTATTCGTTGCTCGGTAAACATTAAAAAGCATAATAAAATAATAAATTCCGATCGAAGAGCTAATCAGCTTATGAGCTTAAAATGTAAAGTTGGCGAAATGAGTCGCGAGACATTGTTGGGTGGGTAGGCGGTGCGATCGCTGCTTTACGGAGGCGCGGCTACTTACGATCAGTTATAATATAACTGACAGTTTCAACTGAAATTTCAAATTCGTAGTTAGAAGAATAACTGTCAGTTTTTATCCTACACACGCATTTCTAACTCACCGTTTAAACTGAAAATTGACAGAAGTCGTATTTCACCGTGAGTTAAAGCTATAAATAGCTGCGATGTGCACATTAGATAAATAATCATAGATGTAAAATTTGCCGATTTCGATTTTATTTGATATATGTATTACGAAGGTGCTCCTTTTACCATGGTTGACATATTTATTCACAACTGCGACAAGTAAGGGTCAAAACCTAATCCAGCACGGCTCAGATCTCCCTTTCCATTTTGTCTGTAACAATAGAGACGCACTGAGCGACAAGCGAGAAAGATAACTTGTGTTACCCGTGCCCGTGCAATACAAAATCATTTTAAAAGATTTATGCTTAGAAATAAAATTATGAAAAGAAATATGCTTTCCGAAAACGTTGGCGTTATCGATTGACGTAAACTGCCAGACGTTCGCTTCGAGCGCTTACGTCAACTCCATACATTTTGACAGTTTTTGAAAATTTGTAAACATTACACTGAAAAAACATGAACATTTAATGCTTTGCACCATATTATACTTGTGACCCTAACGATCGAAACGGTAATTTGTTACTGTACCCTTACCATGAGTTACAATTACCGTACTCACTAGCAAATCGAATGCTCTGTCCCTAGCACTCTATAAGGTGTCTCTAAATGCTGTGAGGGACAGAGCATTCGACTCGCTAGTAATTGTAACTCAAGGTAAAGGTGTTAGTCCAAATTCAAACATGCGGTCAAATTTGACTGTAAATTGAGACGTACCGTGTTTAGTACTGTATTATTCTAAATTAATTAAACAGTAATGTTCAATCGGTACACGGTTTTTTGCTCTAGATACTATGTGGTTTTTTTTTTCAGTGTAATGTACGTCTATCCTCACTGTACTTCCCCAGTAACACACGTACACATTATCGACTTCACACCCCGCGTCAGACATCGACGATCAACCCCTATCGATTCTGACGACACAACCCATCTGCCCCTCGGGCAGTGGGGTTAGACCATCGTTACAAATGAATGCAATGTTTTTGAGGTTTTACTGCATTTAGGGGAGTACTTTGTCTTCTCATTGTTCATTACTTACTTAGGGTTTAGAACTCGATCTATTTGTGTCATAGTCATTATAATAATTGTTATTATTTTGAGCCAAGAGAAGGCAAACAATCACACAGGGCCGATATTCTAGGCGGTAACGATAACCTGTTATGGTATTGTTATGACGTCAGTCGCCATTACTGTCAAGTAACCCTGATTACCCTGTGGACGTTTTACTTGTGGGAAGACCTTGTGCAGGGTCCGTTCGGGTTTGTACCACCATCTTATCCATTAACGTACCGCCAAGCAGCAGTGTTCGCATTGTTGTGTTCCAGTTTGGGGATAAGACAGCCGGTGAAATGGGTTGGCAACGCATTTGCAGTCTTGCGAATGCACATGTCTATGGGTCACAGTTTCCACTTACCATCAGGTGACCTGTGTGCTCGATTGCCTTCCCATGCCTTAAAAAAAAAGTAAATAAGAGCTATCAAAACGGTGACAATACGATAACAGCTCAAACACGATATGGTTTTCACCGTGCTGAAAAAAGGCCCTGGCCACCTGATTGTTGGATCTGCACTTTCAAAACTACAATCTCAAGATCGCAATCCTGGGACTGCAAATGCACTGCGAACCCTGAGGACTAAGGTGGAATAAGCTATATGCTAGTAATTTCTCCGGTAGTCGTATGCCTAAAGAAATAAGTTACAAATATCGCCTAAACTTTATGTTACTGTTCGTTCATTTTCGCTATGTAGATTGTACAATTTTACTTAATTCCGTTTACTTAGCTTAAGTTAACTTTTCAATATTTAATGATCTTCCCCAAGTGCTCAATAAATTTTCACGTTTCAATCTTTATTTGTGTTGGAAAGTAAACAAATTAAGCAAACCCCTTAAGCTAAAGAACAGTAATTGCACCCTATTGAGATGCGAAAGATAAAATGTAACATTGTTCTGATAAAGAATATCTTTCTTTAACATCTTATGAATAAAGTTGGATATGGCTTTTGTCGAAAAAGTTACATCTAACTTACGTCTTTGTGTTAATACTTCACTGGATTGTTTCCTTAGTGAAAATTCTTTATTTTGCAAGACGAGGGGACATATTGTCTTAAGAAAAAATCATTGTCAAGTAGATTTTACAATATAACAATGCAGACAAACACGTTAAGGAAAATGAAACAAAAACGTAACTAAATGAAATTCTTACTTCAAACATAAGAAGATGCCCCGCTCTTAATTATTATAGGTAATGTGGGATTATGATAAAGGGCATTGATTTTAGTCGAATTAGATGTATTAATATATTATAAGTCAGCGTGACTTATTGTTCATGCATGTTGATACGGTATCCTATTGCAAATCCGAAGATTGGTTTCCCAACTGTTTCTTAAACTTTGTCCAAAAATATATTAGTTAAAAAAACTAATACGCAACATAGTTTCGCCATGTTCGTCCGTCCGTCCGCAGCCTAGATTAAATACTCTTAGTACAAGAAAGCTGTGATTTGGCATGAATATACATATTAGTCACGCCAACAAAATGGTAAAATAAAATCTTTAAAAAAAATGTTTCTATTGGACCTCCCCTACACGTAACGGGATGCGATGTGTAGAATCTGTAGGTTTGATAAAGTTTAAGAATAAAAAAAAACATGTTTTTTTTTTTACTTATTTAAACTCGGACAAACGAAACAGTCAATAAATACAATTCGACCGTATTATAGGAAACTGTTAATGCTACATCAAACTTCTCTATTCCGTAAGTGCGCAAACCGATAAAAACAAAATTCATCCCAAAATACATGCTGATCATCCCACATCCTTTACCAATAACGCTGTCAGAGCAATCCCGAGCCAATATCCTTACCCATTTGCAAATTTTAATATCCCTGTGATCACCGATGCGTGAGCCGCCATGCCAACATTATCCCACAATGGTCCCGGGCATGACAAGCTTTGACTTTGACTTCCACTTCCACTTTTAATCAGTAGGCAAATAAGCAGCATATTGAGGAGGCCTGTGTAATTGTGTTAGGGAAGTCATGCGAGTGCGCTTCGGATTGTGGACGGTCGAATGAGTTTTGATATGTCGCATGCCGTTGTTTGTGCACGGATTAGTATGCAGCCCTTTGTAGAGTTGGAGGTTTAATTAATTTGGTAACTGTTTTTTGATAAGTGTGTTTGCGATAAAGGGTTGCCGAGCCGGAAGAGAATTTTGTTTAGTGATAGTTACACTATTATTTATTCAGTGGCCACACACAAATTGATATTGTGATGGTTTGATGCTGTTAACATTGAGAGCTGCAAACTGACGACGTGCTGATGCACGCATAGACATGTAGGTATAGGTGAAAAAATTAAGTAAATGACCTCTTGCATGTAGGCAGTTGTGTACAAAACTAACGTGGAATTTACGTCAAATTTCAAATATATAATGTCGAATTGTCTAAACAGATTACAACTACATGCAAGAGGTCATTTACTTAAGTTTTCCACCTATATTATATATTTACAGTACGTATATAGTTACCTAAACTTGTCAAATTAAAGAAGCTCTGGCTTGACTCTATCTCCTAAATATCAACCATCCTCTATACATGTAGTTTATGTATGTATATTTAAGTATAAATAATATTTTATATTTCTGTAGGTATCTATTTATGTAGGTATTTGAATGTATATATTTAATTTTATTTATTAAGGCTTTATTGGTAAGTCAATGTGTTATGTTCCTATAAATTGTACACTTGCTTACTCGATGCACAACCTTTCACTTTTCTCAATCTCTCAAGGCTTAGCTGGAAGAGATAGATCCCTTAAAGGAATAAGTTCACTGTTGTACATATTTTTATATTAATTGGGCTTTCTTTTCTACAATAAAGTAAAATACATACATTTACCATTAAACCAACTAACTGCATCAAACGTAATCGCGTAACGTTTTGTCGATGTGTACGCGCACTTATACGCACTCGTTCTAAAAGCTACATCACGTATCATCCCCAATGATCCCTAATGATTTGTTCACGTCGCCCGGCCTCCGCCACGGGCACGACACCATCCAGCCTGTCACGAGTGTACCCTGGGACGTGAGCAATCATCGGAACCATCGGTTGGCCGCTGGAGATTCGTAAGCAAGGCAATATTGATTCTGAGACTAAAGGTAGTTTGAGATTGGATACCAGGAAAAAAGAAGGTTTTGTGTAATGAGTGTTGGAATTGAGGATACTGGCAGCCACCGATTTTGACGTCGTACTTTTACAATGTTGTGTAGTTGCTGACAAAGATTCATGTTCATGGTATAGTATTTGCCGTGGCCTAGAATTGTGCCACGCCATGTCTTCCCGTGGAAGTCGTAAGAGGCGACTAAGGGCCGGCGCTGACTGCCGGCATGGCACGGCGTGTCATGGCAAAGGATTTCGGTACTGATATAACCATTTTTAATCTTATTACCATGAGTATAGAATTCATGTTACTTTATTTTGACACAACGATGCCGAGGGAGGCCGCGGTAGGACAGAACGTGCCTAAGCATTCCATTCAGCATTCTATACTCATGGTAATAAGATTAAAAATGGTTATATCAGTACTGAAATCCTTTGCCATGACACGCCGTGCCATGCCGGCAGTCAGCGCCGGCCCTAAGGGAATAAAGGCTTGTAGTACCTACTGTTAGGCGATGGGCTTGCTACCTGTCACTAATATACACTGTTAAACATCTTAGCCTAATTGTGCAAAATGTGGTTACAGAGTTATCAACAAGTTTTTAGAGTTGTTGGTAATTCTGTAGCTCTGCCTACCCCACTCTGGGAATGAAGGCGTGAAGGTATGTATGTATGTATGTAGTATTTGCGGTAGCGGCAACAGCATCCTGGACATGATAGCGAATAGGTTTGATTGCCCCTATTGTGTGATTCTTTTTTTAACTTTAATTTTGATTTTAATTTTCATGTTTGTTTAAGTGTGCAATATGTAAATGTAATTTCTGAAATAAATAATTTTGATTGATTGATTGATAGTAATGAAAAGTAATGTAGGTAGGTAGTACAATCGTCATTAACAAGAAAAATAAAAAACCTCGCCATAATGCGGAAATTATATGAACCGTCACTTCTAATGGTCGAGCTTAATTGACTTTTTTTTTCTATTTTAAAAACCAACCAAAAACTCCGAGCATGTTCCAAAGCTTACTAACTACTTAGAATTAAGAAACGAGTAGCATATAACCAAATGCATGGGGATCCCTGAGGAAGGCCTATGCAGCATTCAACATTGAATGTCTTGATTGTTTTCATTAATAGTCTGAATAACTTAGAGAGCGTTATTGTAGAAAAAAAGATACGTTGTTTGTCCAGCACCTTTTATTTTATCGAAACACCTTTAAACAAAAATATCATTACGTAGAATTTTCATTTCATCGAAAGGCATTTGTCGCCGTATGAGTTTGATCTGAAATCATCATGGTTTAGCAGAAAATAGCATTTGATGAAATTAAATTCGATCATTCGATCAATCAATCAATCAATCAAAATCTTTATTTCGATGCAATCGTACAACCGATGAAGTGAAAACCGATAAAATTATGATTTAACGTCCAGCCCTCTTGAACTATCCATAGCGTTTCCAAAAAATGCATCTGATTTTATCTAGACTGATTTGACTCGACCTATGGACTCATTACGCTACACGTTCGCCATTGATGGTGCTAGATTGTTCAGCACAGCTCATCAGAAAGTCCTAGATTCGAAGCCACACATTCCAAGGCGTAATCCATCTAGATGTTAAATCACGCGGGTCGAGAGACTCCTGTTCGACCTTCCAACTCCTATTATGTCCGTTCTGTTCAAATTTGCTGCGTATGGGCATGCGTCGTATGTTCGTTTTAAGGGGGAGCAATAGGACGTCCATCAAAAATACTTGGAAAATTCCTATAAGTTTTCTTAGATTCTGCCCGTATTTCTGTATCATTTGTATTCAAAATATTGCGATTCTATCATCATTGAAAAATCCCATCATCAAATATACGTAGCTTTCGTGATGCTCATATACTTATTGAACATAACTTCTCATACTTACCTATATCTTTACATAAAAATATAAAGTACACATTTTAATCCAGGACAATTCTTGTTGTACAGATAAAGTGTTGCCAGATTTGAATGAAATTTAATAGTTATGTGGAAATTACTCTTTCAGGTACGCCCGAGCTGATACGATTGTGAGGCTTTTTTCTAATTGTCAATTGAAATTGAACCGTGTAAAAAAAACAAAAATATTGACCTCCAAAATTTTGTTTTTTCAATTGATATACTTAAATAAACATTGTCTGAATCGCTCGGGTGTAAAAGGATAGTACATTCTATAGGTATGGTTGGTTAGGTCTTAGTTTCAGTCAGTAGTAGTCAGGTCTTCTAAACAAAGTGTAGCTAAACTTTTACAATACATCAACATTTATGCATTTGAGTTATCAAATGAACAAATTACTACTTTAGCGACAGACAATGTAGCTTCCTCTTAAGATGCGCAGTGGCAGTTTGCGCACGTCGTGTCGAGGATTGGCGCACGTACGAAATGTCATTACGCGGACATGATCGCCGTCATCGGTACTGCCACGCACAAAACCATGCGCATACGCAACTTTAAGTTTTATTGTCGATTTCAAAACATCTAGAAGCATTTTTCTTGTCAAACAGTCGTTCGCTCTGGCGAAGTCATACGAGCGATTTTTAAGCTACTTAATTGTTAATGCACGAAATGTGTTGTTTGTAAGATCTGACGGGACAACTTCAGAACATCGTCGGTTAATAATATGATCTTTGAGTTTTAAATCAAGCTGCTTAGGAGAATCACCTACTTATTTACTAAGAAAATTGTATATTAAGGGTTAATGAATTAATGACAAAAATAAACGCTTATAAGGGTTTGGGTATATACGAGTTCTATAAACATGCAAAGTTAGGCAAAAATATTACATCACAGACGAACAATTTCTACACCACATTATTTTAAGAGTAGTTTAACATTTATGTAAAATATTCCTAACTGTTCTCATTATCTTGCGGTAGTGACTCGCCCAGTAAAGTTATAACATCTGTTTTAAAGTGTATTAACAAGCAATAAATCAAGCCAGGACTAGTGTCGAGCTTGTCATTATTCTTTTCATGTCATTAACATGTAACCTAATGTAAACATAATATACATATAAATAAAGAAATCAGTATACTGATGCCAACAAATTGTTGGAGGACCTTAAATAATTGAAAAAAAACGCTGAATATCATGCTTACTTTTGTTTGGAAAAACTTCTAAGCAATTTACAAATATGACCGTCTCATACAAATCATCTCACGTGACGTACGTGTCGATCTAGTTCGTCCTTCCATATCACATTCAACCGATGACGGTCATCTTGTGATCAAATATTGTCGTCAACTGTACTCACGTTTTCAATCGACTTTCGTGCAGACCTGTACTTTATGTGGAGAAGATGAGCAGCATCAGTTGCTAAAAGTTTTGAAACTATTTTAAAGGGTTTATTTTAATTTAATGTATTGTTAAGCTCTTTTTGGTTAGAAAAAATCTCCATGCATGGAGCTGGAGCTCAAGTTGGTTTTACTGTACGTACCCTTAAAGTGATTACAATCAGGGATTGATTTATAATGAGTAGACCCCGCTATCGGAGGTGCAAAATGGTAGCTGTCAAGTTCTTAGGGAAGGGTAAAAAATATTTTGAAATAATAATATGTCGATAATTATAGCTATATGTCGATAATTTTTCTTTGCCATAATGAGAGTCTAGGACTTTAATTAAAGGTGTTTATTTCATATAACAGGACTATATAATTTCAAAATCATATTTATCATTTTTATAAATAAAATTTTATAAAATAAATGTCTCTTAAAGGGATATCGTATTGTCAATGAACGATCAGTATTTTTCAGTTTCTCTGCAATAATCTAGTGCAGTCACGATGAATTTATTCAACAATAAACACAAGATATCTGAGCCCTATTTATTTTTATTTACATATATATATATTTTTATTTGCATATTTCTGATGACAATGATTATCATGGATTCCAAAAAAATACATGTTAAATTGTATAGTCTAAAAAATGGTATAGGTACATATATAAAACTTATTGTACAGAATATCGATATCAACATCATGAATATTTTTACCCATCCCTAAGAACTTGACAGCTACCATTTTGCACCTCCGATAGCGGGGTCTAATAATGAGTAATGACAAAAAAGTAAAGATGGTAAAAGAGCTGGGCCTCTATTCTACGACGTAAAACAATATTGCTTTTGACCTGAGCCTTTATTCTTGGCGTAAAAACCATATCGTCTTTGGCCTGTTATCGTATTGTCAACGTTTTGATATCTCTTATTTACAAACAATTAAAAACAAGACCATAAAACACGTCACACGTCAAAGACAATATGGTTTATACCGTCTGGAATAGATGCCCTTTTGCCGTATTGTCTTTGATTTGATAGCTCTTATCATAAACATAGCTATGGCGGTCGAGTTGAACACAATACCATAAAATGTCAACGCCAAATACGGTTTAGCGTTATAGAATAGAGGCCTATGTTTTGATCTATGGAAGCTCATGTATATAGTTTTTCTATCTCGATATCTACATGAAAGTAATCATAAAACCTAATTTAATTTTTAGTGAATTTACAACTGTTTTTACCAGTAAATTAAACTTTTTTCAAAATTTATTGGTCGTCACAGTTTGAGCACCGCAATGTCACGCACGCCGTCGACTACCGCTGCTACTGTCATTTTCGAACCCATTACTAGCAATTTCGTTCTATTTTTATCCACTAGTGATATTGAACGAGTAATTCCCATTTTACAAGACGGACAGTTAAACGTACGTAATGGGTATAGCACGACACAATTTAATATGGCGCGCGGATTAAGCGAAAATAATCTCTATGCTAACAGCGTAAGCGCTTTGACGCGCGCCGTAATAATTGTGCCCCAGACTGACAGTCTATCGGCCGGTGTAGCCTGTCAGGTCAACATTATTAGAACTTGGACTTTCATTTTCTCTTGTTTCATGCAATCACATATTTTGGACTATCAGGCGGTGTGACTGACTTGGGACTGCAGGTAATTGTAAGTGTGCTTAATATGCTTTGTCCCTATCTGTCATTATACTTTTTAAATTTGTCAGAAAGTGACAAATAATACTTTTACAAAAATAAAGTTACTATGTGGTGCATAATTGTTTTCCATCGTATTTTCTCGGAAGCGTGCGTATTTGTCATGCCATTCCTGTCATCCTCAGTACTGTTTGTACTGTGACTGACTGAAATAGCGCGTAAACAATAACACTTTCGTACGTTTCCGTGAAAATACAATGGAAAACAATTATGCACTAGGCACATCTTACTGTGCGTTTATAAATAAGGGACTATGTCCAATGCTTTAGTTTAGTTAAGATTTATAAGACATATACAAGGGCCAGACAGTTTTAGCTTAATAAACCAACATATTTTTTTAATAAAATATTAACTGCAAAAAAACAGCGTGCTATGGTCAATCATAAACTGTGATAATTGGAATACACCACATTTTTCATTGTATCGGTCATTTAAAAACTATTTCGAGTTAAGACTTACTTTTAGATACACATTCAATTGTAAGTGTTAATTACAACAAGTATGTATGTATGTAATCTCTTTATTGTACAAACAGATAATATAAAACAAGGAAGTACAAAAGCGAAGTTATCCCTTTAAGGGATCTCTTCCAGTTAACCTTACAGGTTTACATTTATTCGACCATGGTTTTCCTAACAATAGATCAACGCATCTGAATTTATATACATATATATATTTTTTATGGCATGGGAAGGCAAACGAGCGCACAGGCCACCTGATGGTAAATGGAAACTGTGACCCATATACATTCGCATTCACAAGACTGCAAATGCGTTGCCAACCCTGAGGACTAAGATGGAATGCCTCTATGCTAGTAGGTAATTTCACCGGCTGTCTTATCCCCAAACCGGAACACAACAATGCGAACACTGCTGCTTGGCGATAGGTTAATGGATAAGATGGTGGTACCAACCCGGACGGACTCTGCACAAGATAATGTCGAAGAAAATAAGTTTTTAGTGACAATACAAAGTTCAGTGCATCATAGTGCATTCCGGTGCTGATTGGTGCAATCTCGTGGGATTGTTGCTCAATCACGCCTAGATGTGTGGAAGCTATTCCATTGAATCACAGCAATTTCAGTCACTGTTGGAATTGGTTGAAAAATGATCATTTGAGAATGGGAAACCATTTTGGATATTTTTTAACTGATTTGGCAGTAGATATTGTAAGTTTGAAGACCTGTTGTCTTTTAGATCAAGGCCCGCTTTGTTGTCGCCTTTATCGCAGTGGATACAACATCTGTCACTTACTGACCAATATGTTAGTGCGAGAGTGAGGGATGCTTTATACCTACCCCGCGGTAAGATAACCATAATACGGACCCAGGAATATATTGATGGTAATTATTAATGTTGAGGTGTAATGAAATATATTTAGACGATTTTTTTTATTTTTTTTACATTTAAAGGCTATAGACATCCAAAACATTGAAACATGTAAGGAATCATTTTATTTGTAGTTAGTTTTTGGCATGAAGTACCAAAGCTAATAATTTGAATTTAATATACAGGGTGTCCCAAAAATAGCACGTCACAGTGACACTGGAGATTCCCCAGCCTCAGACGAACCAAACCAGCCTAACATGACCTCAGTAAAAGTTGCACCGTTTTCGAGTTATACCAATTTAAAGATTTTTCCAATTTTTCACCTCTTTTGACATTGTAAGTGCTCGCATTTACTGGGATAGCTTTAGAATTTAGTTTTTTTTATTTGTGCGCGTTTATGAATAGTTGATTAAGATGATAAAAGCATTATTATGTCAATAACTAATGTACAAGTTGGAAAAATACTGTAATGAACTTGACTTAAATTATCATCCACATAGTAATTTAAACTTTGAACACCTGCCATAACTTTTTTTTACTACAAATGAAATGAGCAAATAACTTTAAAAACATGCGTGTTTTATGCCAATTCTAAAATGGTATGACACATGATATCTTAATGCATAAAAGTAGGAATAAGTAACGAAGAGGAACTACGGCGACGTGTCTTCAATGCAGCCCGAGACATATCGGAAACCAGTTTACGAAAATTAAACCGAAATTTTATTCGAAGATGACATTTGTGCCTTAAAGTCGGAGGGAAACAATTCGAACATTTACTGTAAAAACTAATGAAAATTAAACCCGTTTTTTATTATCTTTGAACCAAGGTCAACTAAAAATCAATCATATTCTTCAAAGGAGCACAAACAAATGAGATATCGTAGAGTACAAGATAATTTTTTAGATGATTAGCATTGATTTCCGAGGATCCATATTGGCAAATGTCATACGAATTCCTACTTTTATGCATTAAGATATCATGTGTCATACCATTTTAGAATTGGCATAAAACACGCATGTTTTTAAAGTTATTTTCTCATTACATTTGTAGTAAAAAAAAAGTTATGGCAGGTGTTCAAAGTTTAAATTACTATGTGGATGATAATTTAAGTCAAGTTCATTACAGTATTTTTCCAACTTGTACATTAGTTATTGACATAATAATGCTTCTATCATCTTAATCAACTATTCATAAACGCGCACAAATAAAAAAAACTAAATTCTAAAGCTATCCCAGTAAATGCGAGCACTTACAATGTCAAAAGAGGTGAAAAATTGGAAAAATCTTTAAATTGGTATAACTCGAAAACGGTGCAACTTTTACTGAGGTCATGTTAGGCTGGTTTGGTTCGTCTAAGGCTGAGGAATCTCCAGTGTCACTGTGACGTGCTATTTTTGGGACACCCTGTATGTAGTAGGTCTATATAATAGATGGGCAATTTATGAAATAAAAACTGTAGGTGCCGCTACACCAGAACACCAAAAAAAAAAAAACAATTTATAGTTTCCATTATTTTGACATATATTTGTACTAAAGTTTCAAGCAATATTTTTTGTAGTGATGGGTTTTATTATGTAGAATAGTTTACCAAAAAATCAAATTAATCGCAAAGACCGAATTCAAGACAAAAATTAAAAAGTGAAAAAAAACAAACCGCCATATTACGAAAACTGACAAGTTTAGTGTAGGTACATGGCTCTTCTTTGGGGAACAGACCTTTGCCTACAAGGATTTGACAGAAAGGCAAATTTTGTATAGAAACACGGCTATAGCCTTTAGATGTTTGTTTGTTAGTACGTTATATTGAGCCTATATTAAGTTAGAAACTTATCAATTTGGAATCATCTCCAATGGGAGATTACAATAGGCTGAAAGTAAAGACTTATTCAAATTCAAAAACCGATGCCAATGCAATCCTACTAATATTATAAATGTGAAAGTTTGAATGTGTGTGTGTGTGTGTGTGTGTTAGTTTTGTTACTACTTCAAGCAGAAAACGCTGGACCGATTAGAGTGAAATTTAGAATGGAGTTAGCTTATATACTGGATTAACACATAGGAAAATTTAACAGTTCCCGAAGGAATAAAGATCATCGTCATCTGCGCAGTCGAGCTAGTATGTTATATGATGAATAAGGAGGCTTTGTGCACGGAACCTTAAAAAAGTTGAAGAGAGAACATTACCCTTAGAGCATTGTTAGTTGGTAACCGTCGGATAGCTTGATTTGAAATCAATTTCTAAGGCCGTGAAGCAATCGACACTTACACGCTACCAATATGAGGCGAAAATTGGTTGTATCCAAGATAGAACCGGAGCTATACTTAGATTTGATACACACTGCTGGATACGATGCAGATTATTTTTCAGCTAATATACCTATACGTCGCACTCTTAGAGACACGTCCATGTGACTTTAGCTTATGGGTGAAGTTGGAATTACACTGCTGCGCACGCTTCACACGCAAATGAAGATCCATGTCTATCGATTGTTCAAAAGGCGTAGGTATGTCACAGAATGTCATTTTGTGCGTGTGCCGCTGGGACTTGGGAGTATTTACAAACATTTTGAAACAAAGCGAATTTAGATACGTATGCGTGCGTACTATTGTGGAATTCCGGCTTTTTAAGCTGAGTCAAATACGAGTTCATGGTTTTTGGATTTTTTTGTGATATGATTATAGTCACTAGTGGTAATGAATACTTTGGTAAATATTGTATATTTAGAAATAAAGTCATTGTAATTTAGTATGTCTTTTCAAAAATGTTTCTTTAAAAAAAATTAAATGGCCAATTTTGAAATTGAAAATGAAAATACTTTTGCTCTACAAGAATATCTTGTTAAATCCTGTTATGGTACCGTAGGGATAATAGGAACGTTTATATTAAAAAAAATGTGAGTATGAGGCTCGCCAATACCAAATATTTTTATTATTATTATGTTATCTATTGTTCTCAGATTTCGTTCAAGTTGCACGCATAGTACGCCCGTGTGTCCGCCGCGTTAGTCCACACCTCAAGCATTACTCGTGAAACGATATTGCCATATCATCAGCACCCAGTTATTTGCTCTCGAATCGTGTGAGAAAAACGTTGCCGACGCATCGAACCCGCAATTTGGACCCAACCGGAATGTCAAACGTTTCTCAACTCTAGTTGCCACACGACGACCACACGTGGCCACACAAAACCTCTCTATTTATACCGTTATAGGGTTCGAAATGGTTTAAGTTAGAAGCCAAGTTGACGAGACGTGTCTTGTTTTTATAGAACGCGACGTGACAGTCGTTTGTTTGGTTTTAATGTTAGATGATTATTTCAAATTTGGAATCAAATAGATAGTACTGGCCAGTACGTGTTGTTCAAATATGGCGGTGAATGTTGGAACTCTACAAAATTTTAGATGTAGTTAACCATGTCGCTGCTGTCTTATGACAAATGTGATGTGACACGTGGGGACGTTAGTTTCAAATTTGGCCATCTTTTTTTGTTGGTGGTGCGCTATGCGTGCGTGATATTGCTTTGGGCATATTTGACGTGGTGTTTATTACTAGTTGACAGATTTCTATGAGTTTGACTTATTGGCTTGGACATGTTTTCGATCCCATTTCAGTTAGAGTGATGAATGATTATTTATTTGTCAACAAAGTTACAAACTTTCTTGTTTATTTTTTTTCATTGGGGTTTCTTTAAATATGCTTTAACCTGAAGATTTGTGTGCATTTACTTCTCTCATACAAAGATTTTCTAGAATAAGCAAATTAAAATAAAGTACGCAAATTAAAAACATACGTTAGAAAAACTTATTATATTATGACCAAAGCTGCATGACTAGTAGGCTACCAAAACTCTCGAATCAGCCCGAAGAGTCAGTTTATAGAATTAAAAATACTAATTTTGTAATTACTCAGAAGGAGGCGAAATTTTACCACTACGCATACCATACAAGAAGTCAATGACATAACCACAAAAACAGCAGTAATTAAATTGTAAAATTAAAAAGTAAAGCAGTAGTTAATCGTAACTCCGAAGCAAACATTATCTTGTCACTCTTGTAAACGAGGATCACACTTGACTGGTTTGAAACATTGTGACGCCGTCAGTTTAAACGCCGTACGGAACACCTTCTGCATTTTAAGGGTTAAATTCTAACATGCAAGAAAATCAACCTTGTTGTCAAACTAAATGGTTGCTTTTTAAACGAGCGAGAATAGTTAGGTTCAAACTGTGAGTGATAGTCACTTTGACGAATTCTTTTAAAAAAACATTTCTAATACCATCACATTAAAATAAAAACTGTATGCGCATCAACATAAAATTGAATTTTGATTGATTCACAGGTGTCTGTATAGGATGATTCAGTTTTGTTAGTCGGAATAAAGACGTCAGTATCGAATGACATGCAGTCAGATATCTGAATACATGCTGAGACGAAATTTCACCGTTTCTTGACAGGCGTCAAGTTGTGACGTTACGTACGGACAATGACAGGGTTTTTGTTAGTTTAACCCTTGAATGGGCTGCTTTAACTGTCGGCTTGTATGGTAATCAGTTAAGACAACTGTGCTGTAGGTATTTGATAGGCTTGAGTTGTTAAAATGCATGACGAGTTAAAAAAGAAGGTGTTTGATACACGCTGTGAACACTTTCCTTTTATAGATATACAAACCGACGTGTGTTTAAAATGTTTTAATTTACTCGTTCAGTTATTATACATGATTGAAAAAAAAACGGGTGTCCATCGGAATCCCTTATAACGTTTTGTCCGTGCCGCCGCTTCGTTTGTCCCGAACTGCAGTCAGTTTAAGTAAGGGTTGGATTATAAAAACACAAAAAAAAAACGTGAAAATTGCTCTAGGAGAAACTAGGACCAATCGTCAGTAAAACTGCAAAAATGCGTAAGTAACAATTTTAATAACACAATAAGGTTTATTTAGCTCTATCATAATTTTTTTAGTTACTCGGTTTTGACGATAAGGTACTCCAAAATAGTCCTACCACAAAACACATGTGTTACTCACACACACCTCGTTTGTAAGAAACAAAGCATATTTTGTCGGTCTGTGACAATTTTTTAGTGGTCGTAGGACCTTGTGCAGGGTCCGTCTGATTCGCTACCTCCATCTTGTCCAACCTACTGTCAAGCAACATCGTTCGCTATATTCTTATACTATACGGGAATAAACCACTAGTGAAATTACTAGCATAGAGGCATTTCATCTTAGTACTCAATGTTTAATGATTATTTGGGCACAAACGGTACAAGAACAGAAAAAATATAACAGAAAAACTTACACAACACATTGACCAGTGAAGTTTCCACAATTAACTAATACAGCACAGAGTAACACGTCCAAAAACGTGTGTTTACATAATATTTTAGAACAAAGATGGGAAAGACTAAATCTAATCTAAGTGAGAAAATGTGCTATTATAATTAGTTTTTAAAAGTTCTACATTCTACGTTCTAAAAAAAAAATGACGCATATTTGTTACGAGTAAGGGGAACATGAAATAGATTGTTATTACTTCGAGCATTAATACGAGGAGTCCTAAGGCCAATTTTTCCTAGCAAATACGGGGAATCAATTCCACACGATAGAAATTTTATTCAATAAAATTAGATCTCTAAGCTTCAGGGTTGTGCAGTCTTCTAATTCTTGTATTGATGTCTTTGGGTCTCAAACCCGACATACTATACTGGGAATTTTGCATATTATATCATTTATGCATACAAAGACGCCTTTAAAAGTTGCATAATAATCTAATAACAGTTCAATATCTTTGCGCGCAATGTACCCATTTCAATGGCTTTTTCTACAAAATGGCTACTGCCTCGCAGACACCTAGAGACAACATCAGTAGAATAACAAGCCAATCTTACAAATTGTCCTTCACACGGCGAAGGCGAGAAATACGTGCCTTCTGAACCACATTGGCAAAAGGTCATAAGAAACGGAGAAATTGTGTTATTACTACTCCGGTTTTCTTTCGATACTGTACATTCCTAGCTTCTTAATAGCTTTCGGCTGGCTATCGCTAGCGCACTTACACTCACAACTGACAGTATATTTGTCACTCGTGTATTATAGAAAAACGAAGATTGCCGAAAGCTATTAAGAAAATGGTAGCACACTGTATATCACTTTCAGATGTCATACCTGAGCATTTCTAAAAAAGTTTGTACATTTCATTCACGACTTCAATTTGCAAAAAAAATTGCGGGTTGGTAGAGTGAATGAAGCTGAGCCTAAATAACATAGTCTCCCAAAATGTCCTCATACATTTGTATGAAACTTTCCTTTTTTGTTACCATGAACCAAAGAAAGTTAGTAACAAAAAAGGAAAGTTTCATACAAGTGTATGAGGACATTTTGGGAGACTATGTTATTTAGGCTCAGCTTCATTCACTCTACCAACCTGCAATTTTTTTTGCAAATCGAAGTCGTAAATGAAATGTACAAACTTTTTTAGAAATGCTCACCTACGGTCTCTATTCTAGGCGGTAAATTGCAAATCGTATTTGACGTTTTTTTTTTTAAATCGGCCGCCATTACGAGTACCTACTGTCAAGTAAATAAGAGCTATCCAAACGTTAACATTACGATAACAAGTGAAAAAATACTTTTTAATAGCGAGCGTAAAGGACAGAGCTATTGCAGTTATAGCTCTGTCCTTTACGCTCACCGTAAATGAACTGCATAGCTGGCTGAAATTCCACACGGTAAATCCTTAATGCTTTGGACTTGTTTTTGGTATTTTCAACTCTTGATAGCTCTTATTTACTTGATCGTAATAGTGGCTGAGTTAAAAACAATACGATAACAAGTCAAAAGCAATATTGAGTTACCCAGTAGAATAGACGCGCAGGGCATCTAGTCTACTAAAACGATACATACATACATCACGCCTATAATACCAGAGTGGGGTAGGCAGAGCTACAGAATTACCTACAACTTTAAAAACTTGCTGATAATTCAGTAACCACATTTTGCACAAACAGGCTAAGATGTTTACAAGCGTATTAGTGACAGGTGGCAAGCCCATCGCCTAACAGTACTACAAGCCTATATTCCCTTAGTCGCCTCTTTCGACATCCACGGAAAGGCATGGAGTGGCACTATTCCAATCCGGCAACCCACACGGGGCAAAACGGGGAGTCTACTAAACATGCAAAACAATATTGCTTTTGATGGGTTATCGTATTGTCTACATTACGACACGTTACGGCAGACATCTTGTTATTTCAAAGATGTCTTACAGACTTACGACGTTTTTCTATCGTAGAAAACACGATGCGCAAACGCACGTAATGGTTAGTTTGAGCATGAAAATAACACGTAAAATTGTCAAGCACTGTGATTTGTCCAAGTTGGTTTTGCTTATTGTACGTTTTTTATATCAGATGATTTGTCTGGTATGTTTATTTGAGTAATCATGGACAGTAATAAGTAGAAAATTGTAGAGATGGGTTTGAGCTTTATGTGTTTGAATATACGTGGAGATATGTCGGTTGGTTCGTTTATTTAAAAATGTCTACGGTTCGTGGTTTCAATGTTTGTAGAGGGTTTTTACATATTCGCATAAGTAGTTCCTTATTTTGATGTGGACCTAGACAAGAATAAGATTCATCAAGCTAACATTAACGATCTTCGAAAACTGTTTTTTTATAGGAATAATATATAGACCAGGTTCTCAGAAGAATGCAGGAATTAAATTAGACATTCTATAACATTGAACCTTATGACACTATCAATAAAACACCATTTCTCATCTTACCAACCGCATTGCTTTGTAACTATGTGTTCCTGAACTGTCAAGTGGTAGGTACATGCAAGGTAAGGTCAATAATTCAAATATCTGGGGGGTTACTATGGAATAGCTATGCAGTTAATTTTACGGCGAGCGTAAAGGACATAGCATATATAAGATTATATATATAGCTCTGTCCTTTTCTGAAAGCGTAAATTACACTGCATCACTATGTCCTAATAACCCCTCTGGACCTCTATTCTACTTGTAAAATCATTTTACCTGTTATATTATTGCCAACGTTACGATCCTCCTCATCCTATTTTTTATGAAAGTTAAAAGGCAACTAACATATTAATGGAAAACTAAGTACGAATTGAAACAAATAATTGTAATTAAAAATATATAAATTATTATTTATAGCCAAATAGCTAATGTCAAAACTAATCATAATAGTACAGTCGGCACCAGATCTTACTAAACTGTTAAATTAATAATAATACTAACAATAAATATTAGGGGACAATGTCACACCAATTGACCTAGTCCCAATTTAAGCTCTAGGCTTGTATTATGGGTACTAGACAACGATATAAATACTTATATAGAGAAATATATACTTAAATACATAGTAAACATCCATGACTCAGGAACAAATATTCGCGCTCATCACACAAATATCTGCCCTTACCGGGATTTGAACCCAGGAATGTTAAATTAATTCATTCAATGTTAAATTCAATTTGGAATCACATGTTAACGTTCAGCTTCGAAGTAGGTAAACACCAGGGTTCAGCTGAAAACCAGCAAAATAGAGCTCCTGAATTTGCTACTTGCATCCAAGTTTGCTATTTCTATTCTAATTTTAACTGGTTGGTGAACTGCAGCGTGTTGTCAAATAAGTGTTGTGAGCTTGTAGGTTTGTATTTGACGTTGACAACTTTCTTCTTTCTTCAACGTTCTAAAGGAAGGACTTTACCCAACAGAGACATACTCAGCCAAAAAAAAAAAAAAAACTACACAGACCACATGTATCTGTGGGCAACTGTACCTGTCAAAACCTGACGACCAATCACAGATGATCAATGGCGGCTACTTTCTCGGCCGCGGCGTATCGTGACCTCTCACCTGCCAGGACCTGTTCTGATGATGAACGTCCGCTAATTACGGAACAGTTAAGTTGCTGTAGTAGAGACTAGAGACAACGTTCTTTCAACATGTTAGTCGGTTAAGCGTGTTGGTAAATCAGTGGATTGCAGTTTCCCTTCAGTTAACCAAAGACATCTGTATTCTCCAGATTTCAATCTCCGGACTGCAAGCCTAAGACTGCACCGTCACCAACTCCGCAGACTAAAATGAAATGCTTCCAGGTATGCTAGTTAATTACGTCAGTTGTCTTATTCGCGTACCGGAACACGGCAAAACACGGGTTAAAGATTGTGGAACCACTAAAATCTTAATTTACAAAGAGGTCTTAAAGAGTATTTCGGGTCCTATGGGTTTACTCGATTATATATTATAAGAGCATATAAGAGCAAGAGAGAAATATAAACTTAAAGGACGTTTTAAAACCTATTGCAGTGTGTTTTTGTTGCGATTATCATTTATTTTTTTAAGCTAGCCTACGTAAGCGTAGGTCGTAAGTCAAATACAACAACTACCAAAATAAAAATAATTCAAATAATTTCTCTTAAAGTTCAAGCTTCCCTTAGAAACCATTTATTCTACAATGTAGTTCATACACGTCAGTGTTTTTTTAATCGATCATTTTAAAGCATGGCCGTCGTGACATCGATTTAAACGTCGTCTGCGTTCGCACACAGAGTTATCTAATTAAATCCCGCGCTCCGATCGACATGATTATAGGCTATTTTAATTTTAATGCCGACTTAACGGGCGTATTTTAATGACGTGTTCTCGTGTCGTCTTCGCTTTGTAATTGTGAGATGAATATTTGTGCGGAATTCATTTGGAGATAATTTCGGTGGTTAATTTTACTTAGCTACTATGGCGAGTCACTCAGTGGGCTATGGAGAGGGCTATGCTCGGGGTTTCTCTGCGTGATAGAATCAGAAATGATGATATCCGCAGTAGAACTAAGGTTACCGACAAAGCCCGAAAAATAGCTAAACTTAAGTTGCAGTGGGCGGGGCACATCGCTCGCTGGACTGATGGCCGATGGGGTCAGAAGGATCTTGAGTGGCGTCCGCGGACCAGGAGAAGAGCTGTAGGTAGGCCACCAACAAGATGGAGTGACGACCTTGTAAAGATCGCGGGAACGCGGTAGATGCGAAAAGCACAAGACCGGTCTGAGTGGAGATCCTTGAGGGGGGCCTATGTCTATGTATGGACGTCTTTCGGCTGACATGATTGATTGATTGACAATGGCGAGGTGGTTGGCCTAGTTGGTAGTTACCTGCATACGAAGCAACGGATCCTGAGTTTAGTTCCTCGTATTGGCGAATCAAATTCATTTGTTTTCATTCGCTCACAGTCCAGCCAATTTGTTAGATTATTTTCACAAAAGCATTCTTTCATAGTAGCAAAATTTTCACATTGCGTTCATTCATGATCGCAAATTTAATTATTAGTCTTTTTTTTCCCCGTGTGGTTGCCGGGTTAGAATAGTACCACTAGTTACATGTCTTCCCGTGGGTGTCGTAAGAGGCGACTAAGGGAATATAGGCTTGTAGTACTGTTAGGCGATGGGCTTAAAAAAAAAAAAAGGTCACTAATATGCTGGTACTGGTAACCATCTTAGCCTATTTGTGGAAATTGTGGTTACTGAATTATCAACAACTTTTTAAGTTGTAATTCTGTAGCTCTGCCTAGCCCACTCTGGGATTACAGGCGTGAAGGTGTGTATGTATGTAGTCTTTCGGATTCGCCACCGCTGTAAAAACTTTGTTAAATATAAATAATTTTGAATTTTTGAATTGGAATTAACGGATTAATGAGTTAATGCCAACCCTTGCCCCCGGCTCTGAAGTTTTTAACATTAAACGTTGCGGGTAGTTATCATTATTTTCGTCAATATATTGAAGACAACAATGACGAAGGTTGAAATGCCCGAATATTCACCCCTAAAATGCTAACCCTCTATACTGCGATGCTCTGTCCTTATCTGTAATTGTGACATTTGCATTTAACAGAAAGTGACAGCACGGCATAAACTATACCAAGCTTTATTTTTATGTCATACGAAGGCAAACGAGCTCACAGGCCACCTGATGGTAAGTGGAAACTGTGACCCATAGACACTATAGACAGCTTATTCCACGTTTATAAGTAAGGGGGTATTCTACTGACTTATATTATTCATTTACTTTACACCCAACTGTACATCACGACGTGTCATTAGTAATGAATAGTTTGAGATGCGCGTGCGCTTACCATTGCGCAAGCAACGTTTTAGGTTATGTCGTAACCTACGTAACTACTCAATTTAGGTGTCAAGTTGCAACGTTTAAGTGATGGGAGCAGGTGCTGAAATATCTACTCACTGTCTTAAGCTTGCAATGATAATAAAAAAAATGATTGCGAATTTAATAAGCCGCTTTTATTAAGTTGTAGGTTATGGAAGCCTGTAATTTTTGGGAGTGCATGATTTGAATAAATATTATTGAAATAAAAATCTATTAATAATAAAGGTAAGATTTTCATTAAACCTAACTAAGAAGTATCCCCTATTGTTCTAGAAGTTGAAATAGTGTTCTGCTCTGTCCCATCCGTTTGCGAGGTAAGACATCACAGACGGACACACAACTTATAGCCCCATTATTATTTATCTTGTATTAAAATGTGGGGATAGATCGTGAAGCGATTTTTTTAATAATTTAGATCGGATGTAGAATTTTTAAGGTAAAGTCTACAATTGAGATAGATAATCCTAAAAAAATCTAGGATAAATAAATAAATGAGTGCAGTGAAATTTTATATTCTGAAGTTACGGACAAAAAGCAGTGAACTATAAACTTTATGACTGCTGTAATCAATTAATTTAACACCCTGCTGAATTTTAATTAATTAAATTGTATCAATAATTTGTTGTTAAACCTATAATCGGCTATAAAATTCAACATAACTTAAACAATGCCTGCAAAAGGTTAAACATTTATTTTCTTACAATAGATGACAGCAAAATCCAATTAATATAGCTATAGAAAACCGTCTACTCAAACTTACTCGTTTCATTTGAACTCTGTCCTCTCCGTTTATAAATCAGTGTAGTCACTGTCTGTTTGTTTGTTTTAATTAGCTTGTCAAGCTGCGTTTTTTGAATAATTAATTAATTGAGTTTTATATTAGCTTGTCACGTAAAAGTCACGTTTCAATTTTGTCTTGACGTCTGTGTCAATATTTTTACGCATTAGAGCGAACACAATTTCTTTTCATGTATGTAAGTATGTTCAAAAATCGAATGAGCTACTATAGCTTCTAAGTATAGGTCCAATTTAAAAAAAAGATAAGCTGCCATTTGGATTTTATTTTTTAAATTTGAAACTTTGTCTCTTATTTTATCGAATATGAACGATGATGCGATGAGGAATTTCCACGTTTGATTTGCGGTCCTTGAGTTCAATACCCAACATGGCACGTTCCATGGTTCTTAGAAAGGCTAGATTAATTAAAAAAATGTCAGCGTCGTATCCATAAATTCTATAATTGAACTTTCAAGCCGACACAAGCAAAAAGTCACGCGTTATGGCCCCCGATTGTGCCGATAATTTTTCAACACATCTACTTATTACCATCATACCACATTAACTAAGTTAATTTCCTTCCAGCTAAAATTCAACTCAAGCTTCATTGCAATTCAATTGAAATTCACTTCACAAGATCTGTGAAATTCATTTAATTTCAACAATGTGAAATGAGCTTTATATACAATATTTAAGGTTGTTTATGGTTTGACAGTGTTGTAATGGTACAGTCTGCATCGGTCAACGGGTCGTGACTGGAACATCCCTAGCACCTGACGTCCACTTATAGTTAATGCTTCGGCGTAAAAAAAAAAGGAAATTCATAGTTGATACTGTTTTTAAATAGTTCTCGTATTGCGAGAGTATTAAAGAGTAATTTTAGTATGAGTAATGATAGGTTTAGATTTTTGGGTAAGAATGGAAATAAATTAGGTTGTTATTATCGGAAAAATACGGTCGAGAAAATATTTTAATTATATCTAGACTGACTTGTGAATTAGATTAAATTTAGAAAAAATAAACACCTCTATAAATATCACTTAAAAATGCTGTGTTTTGGAGTTGATCAGAATGGTAATATTTCTGATAAAAAACCCTGTGATAATATTTTGGACCTTTACAATTTTTGACATAGGTAGGTACGTACCTATTTCTCGTATTTTAAATAGGTAATTATTAAAATAATTATAGTATAATAATATTTATAAAATTATAGGTACATAAAGAGAAAAAGACGAAAGCAAAATTATTTATAAAAAAAAATGCTCTTGTGATTACACATTTGTACACCCGCGATACCGGTTAATTCTTTTCCCCAACCCCTAAACGGAGTCCCACGCGCAAAAATTCCAAAAAAAAATCATTACCGTCCATTCCCATCCCACATAATTATCTACCGTACATTTCGCTTCATAGCGCACATCGTGACTCCACTGACAGCTACCTCTTATCTTACCGTCTTTCTTTTGTCTCGCGATTGCTCTCTTTGTGTGCTTATTTACGTGCACGGTGCGCGGTAATGAGCGAGCGAGCAAGGTAGACTGAGGAGTAGGTAGAAATGTGGCAGCCTCTGAGAGGCACGTGTTGAATGTTTTGGCTGTTGCCAAGTTACTTTTAAGTTGTAAACACGGTTACAATGATAAGGCATATTTTTTAAAAGTTCTGTTATGCGTTGGGAGTAACTAACTTTTTTAATCGATGATTCTTTAGCAAGTCAGGTTAATGAGAATATAAAACACTTTTTTTTTGTTAAATAAAAAATAGTAGAGAATTGGTAATGCCTTCAAAAATGGATAAGGAATTAATTAATTAATTGATGTGGTGGTAGTTATTCAAATAGACCCTGCTACTTTACTCTATTGGATATCTGTTTCATAGATTGTTTTTATATTATCTGCTTACTTGTCGCTAAGCAGCCGGTGAAATTACGATGATATAATAGTACATTGTTGCCTAGGCGCGGAAAGTAAGGGTTTTCCTGACGAGGTGGTTAGCAGGCCGAGCAACAGCGAGGCCTGCTAAAATACGAGTCAGGAAATCCTCGTTTCCGCCGAGGCATACATAATGCTTTTCTCAAACAAGTGAGGAAATAATACAAATACATTTCTAAAAAGCAAGTAATTTAATTTCCTTAGATTTAGCGGGAAGCAGGTTTTGCCTAACCGAGGCAGCTTCAGATTTTAATATAGGCGGTGTGGTACCTATTTCGTCGCTTGAGCTCATTTTTTATAGTAAGTATTTCACACAACAAATAGTTTAATATTCGGTTTCACAATTATATTATGCAGAATGAACGAATGTTACCGACTGTCAATTGTTTTTAAATACTAACTATAGACATTGGAATGCAAATTCAAAAAGAAACACACGCACTGTGCTAAAAAAGCGAGCAGTTACCTTGGCTGTTTGGAATTTTTGTCTTGGTCCTTTTGATTTTGTATGCAAATTGACAGCATTTTTAAGAAATATACGGACATGGACGGAAAGTGTTTTCATATGGTTTTTTTACTCCTAGGAGTAAAATGAGGCTCTTTCCGTCCTTGTGTTTCAATCGGAAAACCGTTTTTTCCGAGCATGTTTGAGAAAAGGTATTTTCTCTTCTCTCCTCAGTATTGATAAAAAATAAGATTGACAGTTTTATGGATAAGCGTATTGATTCCATACAACACTAATAAGACGTCGCAAACAAAAGCTAAGATGTTATTTGGATTACAAATGTACTTGCTATTGTTACTTGTGCTTTGATTGATATTAAGTTAATTCGAGTAATATCATAGCTATTGTTTTCAATATCTAGCAACTAAGAAAAAAACCCTGTAGACAGGCTGTAATTTTTTGTAAGTAACGCGTTTCTATAATCTAGACAATAGAGTTTACTTACCATCGGCTAGGGCTTAATAGGGCTCAGCACATGCGGTATGTACCGCATGTGCTGCGGGGCAACTTTAGTCTGCCGATTAATACTTCACCGACGAACTGAATAGTGAGCTATTTTAAAGTCCGCCCTAACTGCTCAGACTGCTCTTTTGCTTTTTCCCTGCCATAACAAATGGCTAATAATTACTACTTCAATCTTTTGTTTTCAACTTTTTCAAATGTTCTATTTTCTTAACCTAATTTAAAAACCCGCATTTTTTCTAAAACCGAGTTTCAGTATTTTTTGTAAGTCAAAGCTAACCCAACCGTTTCTATATGCATCTCTAGCTCATAAATTTACATAAAAACAGTTGTAAAACTTAACGTCGCACTAGCGATACGTAATAAGAAATACCATGTCCAGTCTGGCATCGCCACTCATTGGCAGTAATGGCGCTTGTCCCGGGTCCTTTACTCGGAATGCCATGGGAACGACTCCACGACACGGGACGAGACCGTCCAGTGCGTCGATACACTGGTAGCCTCGTACATGGATGACCTGATGTAATGTTGGTAGATTATGTCTAAAAAAGGTAGTAAGCTACCTAAAACTAGGAAGACTCGATGTATAGTCACGCTACTGGTTCTGTTTTTAACTCTGCTGTAAACGCATAGCTAAAGTAAGCTTTAAATAGGCGCAGTCGGAAAACTTATCCATCCAGAAATTGGGTTCTGGTAATACTCTGGAATTTAAGGTAGCCTATTTTATGAGAGAAAAACACTGGTAGCCTTGTCCGTATCCACGTGGCTACCAGTGTTTTTCTGTCTTGCCTTTTATGTTGGTTACGTGTAGTGTGGGTAGTAAGCTACCCAAAATCAGGTAAGCTTAGAGTAGTAGTGATAGATTTATTTGTAACTCTCTTATTAAAGCACAATAGCTGAGATTCATTTATCATTTAGAAAATTGTTTTTTAAATCATTTTATTAATATTAATACAATTACAATAAAACTAAATTAAAAACATTGTCACATAAATAAAAACTAAATTATTAAAAGTAAAACTAATTAAAACTATGCTAAATAATATTAAATTAAAACTAAAAAAGAGAGGGCCTCCGTGCCAAATTACCACAGATACTGGCAGCATTTCCTCGTTGAATAGCAATGCTAATGCGCTGCCCGAGGAAGCTGCCAGCTCTGTGGTCTCCGGTTGTTCTATTTGCCTTTTTGAAATGTTCTTAAAAAGGCTAATAGCACCGGGTCCCCACGGACCAAGGGTCTCGACGCCGAAAGGAACAAAGTTATATACGGTGCTGAGATCCTTGTATTTATTATTTTTTATTAATATAAGTTAAAAGAACTGAAGTATCACTAGCAAAGTTGACCCTGAATTTTGGCCTTCGAGAAACAACAATTCTTTTTTAATTTGAAGAACATCTACTAGTTAAATATTACCTTATTAATGTGGCATGAATACTCGACACGGAAATGTATTTTTTTTGTAATTGACTTGAAGACCAAAAGCTCCTGTGACATAGGTATCCCTAAGGAACGTTTGGGCTGATATGATGATGATTGACGGGGTGCAGGCTTCCTCACTTTTTTTTTCCTTTACGCAAAAGTACTGGTTACCATGAAAGGCATACAAAATCCGATTGTTACGTGGCATGCAGTTACTGAAAATCGAACTTTGCACCTTTCGTTTACGAGTTGACCTATCAAATTCGGTTCACTCGTTAACCTACCAAAACTGAAAAAAGCCGTAGGCACATGCGAAGAGTTCTTACTAACTACTCATAAGCGGCCTTTACATGTAAAGTACGGACCGCGGGAAACGCCACGTACCGTTTCAGTCTTCGTTCCAAACTGTACATTTTTTACTATTTTACTATTACAGTTGCATTTACACGGTTCGGAACGAAGATTGGAACGGCGCGTGGCGTTTCCCGCGGTCCGAACTTTACGTGTACAGCCCGCTATTATATCTTCAGTAGACAGCTCTTTGTGCATTGCATTGCATTTAACCTTATGACTGCTCCTTTATGCTTCGACACGCGTGACCTCATTGTACCTTAACACCCCAGCGTCAAAACACCGGCCATTGTCTTACAATTACCGCTGGTATCACAAAATTTGGCGCTAAAAACCAACCACACAACCAAGACCTCCAGCACCGTTCTGTTAAAGGGTTTTGAAGGGTATTTTTATGGTGGTTATGACGAGGAATAATTAGCAAGGCGTTGGAATTGCACTGCCAAGTGCCGTTAATGTGTGTTTTTTTTTAGGGTTGACGGACAAAGAAACGTTTGATGGGTTTGTCAGATTTGTGTATCACTGTTTTACTATTTAGTGTGATTAGTATTGACTAGGGTAAACTTTGTGCCTTTTATTATTTAATTTATTTATGAGGGATTTTAGAGGGTTTTTGTCTTATTTTAATGTATAAAAATTGGAACTAACCTGTAGGTGTCTTGTAATTCTTAATCTTATTCGATTATTAATGTGCCGATCGTCATGATTCATAATTATATCGTTACACATCTCACACATCACATTATCTCGTTTAGATTAAGAATCATCTGTATGGGAAGCGCCACTAAAATCGAGTAGCTGTCAAAAAAATCCATGCAAATTTATCTCCGGCCGTTAACGTTTCTCACCCCCTAAATCAAGTCCGATTTCCACGATATTTGAATATGTTGTAGTTATTATAAAGAACTAGGATAGTACGTTTCTGTTTTTTGTATTTTTAAATTTGTTTAATTATAAAAATTATTTTCGTGGAAAGGATTAATAAATCAGACATAGTATTTCATATCTACAACATATTAAAAAATCGTATAAATCGGACTATGAGGTTTAAGGGTAGAAAAACATTTTCGCATTTTGTATGGAAATTTTCACAAACAACAAAAACATCGTAATTTTCCAGACGTAGTCATCCTACAATGACGCAGTACCCTACACAGTACCCTACACACACAACTAGTGATAGGCGATTTCTGAAACATTACAAAACTTTCCTTAACTGCGTAAATTACAGCTTCTGAAAGTTACATAATTAGATGGAAATGATTCTGACACATGTAAATTTCATTTAAATTTTATGAAAAGTTTTTGTTACTTACGTTACATTACAAAAATTTAGTAATTTTCACAAATTTAATGATTTCTTTTTAGTAACTTTCAGAATATTGGATAAAATTTTAGGTGAAAGTTTCACTTTTGAAACTTTCAGAATATTGCGGAAATTTAAGTGAAAGTTTCACTTTTGAAACTTACAAACCGCCCATCACTAGCTCCAACTCTTTCCATCTTGGTTCTCCTTTGCTGCACCGCTTCACGTTATGGAACTGTGAATGGTGTTGTGCATAAAG
The DNA here is from genome assembly GCA_927399475.2 of Acleris emargana. Classification (NCBI taxonomy): domain Eukaryota; kingdom Metazoa; phylum Arthropoda; class Insecta; order Lepidoptera; family Tortricidae; genus Acleris; species Acleris emargana. The sequence continues at coordinate 13,980,437 of OV656853.1, read as the reverse complement.
GAATCGTTGTCGACGGCGAAATTTGATCGCACGCGACATCGCCGACAAGGGGACGTTGGGGCGAAGAGGGCAAGGCTTGTCGTCTTGAAGATTTTTTGTTGTTTGCGTTTGTACACGGAGCCATATTGAGTGAAACTACTGACGAGGTTTTCTTCATGCTGGCGGTCAGTCAATTTTTGCTTGTCAAAGGTATCTATTAGAATACACAACAAAGGTACCTAACCTAGATGTTTATGCGTTCATGCAACGTATTTTAATTTTATTGGTCCGGTCCTGGGTTCAAATCCCGGTAAGGGCAGATATTTGTGTGATAAGTGCAAATATTTGTTTCTGAGTCATGGATGTTTTCTATTTATTAAAGTATATATTTCCCTATATAAGTATTTATATCGTTGTCTAGTACCCATAGTACAAGCCTAGAGCTTAGTTTGGGACTAGATCAATTGGTGTGACATTGTCCCATGATATTTATTTATATTTATTTATTTATTTATTTATTGGTAAGATTATGATTGCAAAGAGAGTGTTATATTTTCAGGATTTATGAATGTATGTAAAATGTATGTATGTATGATTTTTTATTCCACCATAACTTCTAAACGCCTGAGCAAATTTAGATGTGTGTGGTATTGTTAGAATCTTTTCATCTTTCCGGGTGAAATAGGATACCTAAACTGTTACAATTTAAATAAAAACAACGGAAAAGTTACAATTATTTATGTTAAATCTAATAATTACAATATAGGTATCATTTGAAAGGTTTCAATACATACATAACCTCACGACTGTCTCCCAATGGGGTAGGCAGAGACTATGGAACGCCAGGTGCACCTATGTGCAGGTCTCAATGTGACCATTTCAAATATATACGAATAAATTAGCATTAATAAACGGGCTTACCTGAAAAACGTGATAAATACTAGAAAATACATTGATTACTTCAAGCACATAATAATATTCAAGCACATATAAAATCAAGTTGGGTTGGTTAATAACACTTTTTTATTAAAACTAGTCTTTACATGGCAAAAAAATGATTAAAATTTAATTGAAAAACTTTTAACTTAAAAGTTAAAAATAAGTTTCTTTTCCGAATAGGATGCAAAAAGTACTTTGATAAACTTAAGTTCGATTTGCTACCTCTAATCAAACCCTTAGTTAAATAGTAAATAAACTGCAAAATCTAGAAGAAAAATCTCCAACATCGACTCTGTTCTTTGTAATATATTTTTTCCCTTTCTACCTATTCCTATCCTGATTGTTTACAGCAACCCTTTAAAAATAAAACTCTTATTGCCGCATCCATTTAACCTCACCCTCCCCTCACACAAAGCTCCTCACAGCGCACAACGCTGCACTGTGCGCTAATCACTTTCACGTGCCACTGTCCCTCGGTTCCAACGTGCCTGCACTTCCTCATATTATCTGATTGCTTCTGAGCTAGCTTTGTTCGCTCTTCAAGAATTCGAACGAGAGGAAGCATGTGTGAATCAAAAGGGACGTGGTACGTGACGCTTATGATTTTTGTCTTTACAAAAGGAAGAGAAAATAAGGATCATAAAGAACTCCTTGTTAGGTTGTCCTTACCTGCGTATTTGTAAAATGTAATAATAATATAATTTTAAATGAACCTTAAACCCAATCAGATGCCTTAATCTCAGATAATTAGCAAAAGGCATACAAAAATGTATATTCTATATGCTAACTAATTATTTTCACCCGAAAGTTCCGGAAACCAATACATTTTAAATATAATTTAACATCATCTTTATTGTTAATAATATAAAGCATAACCACTTAACAATATTGACCATACAGCAAAATAAACGCAACGTCCACAATAGGTAATAACTCAATTGCAAATACTTATACCAACCCCAATTTGCCAACACAACAGGAAGCAAAATCTTCAAATTTGCGCAAACCTTCAAGTATCAATACTAAATAATAATCCAACGTAGGTACTCGAATACAAGCCAATTCCAAACAACCCTCAAAAAAAGTTGAACAAAATCCGGCCAAAAAAGTATACTCAAAGTGAACAACGACCCTATTCAATACTTCATAAAAATATGATTGACATGTTTCTTAATATGACATCTTTTGGAGCGAGCGGTGATATTTTTTTGTCGCCCGTTTATGCCCAACTTCCTCTACCAACAAAATCGTAAACACCACAGGGTGTTAAAGAAAAATCAACCCAAATTTTAAATAGTTAAATGGTACAAATTTGAGTTAGGTAACTTGTGTTAAATGTCGTATGTGTCCAAGAGAGCATTAGAAAGAAGATATTAAGTGCTCAGTAATCCAATTTCATGTTCTTTGTCAAACGTAGGATGTATTATGTTTCTATGGAGCTACCATGTTTGTAATACATGTGATTATGTATAGGGTTTTGTCCCTTTGTCCGTGCCTATGTAATGCCAAAGGACACCGCCTGGGATGTGATTTTTTGTCGTTTTGGTATGTGTTTTGGAAGCTGGTTATGTTGTGGAGTGTTTGGGAATTTTTAAAGGGATAAAATTCGTCGGGACTTTTTGATATTCTTAATAAATAGCGATACTTTACTCGTATAATAAGTGAGATTTATTCTAAGTTATGTCTTCCCGTTCTTTTCCTTCACTACTCAAAGATTACAGTTACGTGCGACGAAACGTGTCTCTATTCCACTTAAACGATACTTAACCATTCAAAAAATATAAAGTATAAATATAGTAAAGAGAGCTGTAAGGGAACTTCATTAGTTATAATAAGGTATTAAATAAATCTATATTGACCTTAATACAAAATATCTTAGCTTTCAAGATAAAAATAATATGTAGCAACTCCATTTTTAATCATTTTAAGTTATGTTGTACTTAAATCAGTTTATTATCTAATACCTTTTATAACAAATAACTGCGCTTGAATGTAATCATAATTTTTTGTACATAATTTTTTCTAATATTTGACATTTTTATGATCATTAAGTGATAACTTAAAATGTGTTGATAAACGTCAAAATTGCACAATTTATTAGGCATATTTGATCCGTCCTCGTTGTTTTAGTTTGCTTGGTAGGCACCCTGTATATGGACTAAGTTCAGTCAGTGAAAAAGTCATATAGCTCTATTCTTTCTCCACCGAAACTAAGTAGGTTTCTACAATTCATTAAACGGTCTCTGACTATACAAGCTGATTGTTTTTCAACGTTGTCTTTAGGAAACTTTAGGAACCTACGTAACAACTACGCGGTGCCCTAAAAAGCCAGCTGACGATATCTCCTGTCAAACTGACAAGTCCTTTTGTCTTGAGGTCGCCATAAAACCAAGATAACTTTACTAATAGCGATAAACCGAGCAAACTACTTTACGTAGAAAATTCAAGTAAATTACCGATTTTATAGCTAAATCAGATTAGAAATGCATTTTTGATTGTATTCGTATTTGTAATTTTACGCACACACGTCCGAGTATTTAAATATAATGGAACATCAGTGTGAAAAGTAACCTATTCATATAAGAGCTCACACATATGCAAGAGCATTCCTAAAGTGATGTACACATGTGTATTATATAAGTTTGTTCTAGGTTATCAGAGTGGCTTGTCAGTGTGACATGCCCTAATGACTATGTTGAAGATAATGGTGATAGCGTTCAGAGATGCCGACGGTTCCTAGAAATGATAAGGATGCAGAATGTAGGAATAGTCTTTTGTAAAGGGTGTTAGCTGCGGCAGGTAACGACAGCTTTTAGCAGCATGTGGTAGTTTTTGGAGGAGCTTTTTTTATTACAAAAGCTTAGCAAGAAACAAAAGGGCTCGTACCCTGACCTTTATGGAAGTATTGTTTTGAAAACCAAACCAAACACTTAAGATATACAGTGTGATTCTGAGAAGCTTACAATAAAATGGTTTCAAAAAACCAATCCCTGAACAACCTCGTAAGTCTAGCTTTCAATCAAAATTACTGCGTCCGAATTTGTTGATGCATTTCGAAGTTGCGATGCCACAGGCATAACACCTCTCTGTTTCGGATGGGATGTCAATCATAGAGTTGCATTTTGATTATCTAAAAACTATTGCATTTAGTCTTAAAAGGACTGTTAAGAGTTAATTCATAGTTATTTACATACATACATTTACTCACGCCATCATTCCCAGGGTGGGGTAGGCAGAGCTACAGAATTACCAACTTACTTATTTATTTGTATTTAAAACACAAGATAATATTCTCCGTGCATTTTTTTTATTGGTTTTGACTCGTGACTCGTGACTTCGTCCGCTTAGTTTAATTACCATATTATATCCGTATTTCAGACTATATCTATAGCAAATTTTACATCAAGGCTAAAATAAAGTGTATTTATTCACAAAATGACGAAAAAAACCATATAGAGTTCATAATAATTTCAGGTATCTTCTCGTTTTGTGCACAGGTTTCGCACAAATGAACCAGCTGAAAAAAAAAAATGTCATCACCAAACTTAATAACATAATTGGTCACAGAGTAGTTTATGATCGAAACAAAATAATAATTAGCTATAAATCCCTGCGCCGACCGGTGCGATCGCGCCGATTATGAGCGTTGTAGGGGCGTGAGTGTGGCCACAGATTTATTGTTAATGGTGTCCAGGGATAATTAAAATGGTTGATGTTTCGCCTGTAGTGTAGGATTGTTACAGAGAATAACAATAAGCGTTGATTAAACTAGCTATTTTAATATACTCAGACAATCACGGTGGGTCACATTTACATTCCACAAAAAAGAACAACCTGTATGTATAGAGAAAATATTTTTAGAATCAGGCTATTAGGAAGAGTCGCATTCCAAAAAAGAACAACCTGTATGTATAGCCAAATATGTTAAGACTTTCGTCGCAAATATCAGTCGCTAACGTAGCTACAGTCTAAATAGGTCCACTAGGTCGACGTATATTAAGTGATCATATTAAGTGTCCTCCTGTCGGTGCTAATCTATAATTTTTTAAGGACTTTCATCATTGGTGTAGCTGTAGAAGCAGATTGGACTGAGAGGCGTAGGACGGTACGTACTCTTACTATAGCTACAGGCAGGAACGACAGCATACGTTCGCCGGTTAATCTTAATTACCTAGGTATTACAATATTTATTTTTTATATTTTTGTGCAATAAAGAGTTTACATACATACATACATACAATTGTATGGCTAAGTTGACCGTAAAAATACGGAATGTCGCGTTGGACTGGTTGTCTGAATAGTGCTCGTATGACCTAAGTGCAGAATGAGTTTCAACCAATGGAAAATGCCGTATGTACGTGCGTGACTAAATAGCTTAAAAAAATATGTATTACTTAATATTGACATAACTTTGAGAAACTAGCTTTCGGGGATTGAAACCTTTCTTAAGTTCATTTTTTGTTATTTTAGACACACCCTGTATTTACAGTAGCTTGAACACAAAAATATGTTTACTTTTACGGAATCTATCAGTAGCAAAAACCTCAAAAGATGCCTGACGTTTCCATACATTATTTAACGTACTTATATTCTTTACAAACTCGATGTTAATACATATTACGTATAGAAATTTAAGAACTAAATACTTACACGGGAGCGCTACTCACCGCCATACATTTTTTCTCGATAACGTTACTTACTCTACAAAAGGATTCGAAAAACAAAAACCTGAATGCAATAAAAACATTAAAGTAGTTCTACAATCTACAAAAAAAAATTAATAGCAATGTAATGTATTGGAAAGAGTGTTTCAGGCCTTTAGGCAGTCAGGTAAAAGGGTTCGTATTAGATTATATAGGTAATATACTCCAATGTTATTATTATATCTGTCAGATCATCCCCTACATAATCTACAGCGTGCGTTCTAGATAATTACAAGCGATAAACACAAAGGCCCGGTGCAATACTGGCTTTAATAGATTCAGCCACGTTCGTCACACCTGCCATGTTGAAGCCATCTCGTTACTCAACCATATAGCCTTGGGTGGCGACCTCTTACGTCCCTAATAAAGCCTAAGGCACATGGTGTAAGAGATATGGAAGAATTAGGACTAAATGTCAGGTTAAATATGAAATTAAAATTAAATGTCATACGTCTAAATTGATAGTTAGAAGACCAAACTAGAACTTTAATTTGAGCCATTAGATATAATATGCATTGTTTGGAAGAGAACTCGACCACAGTTACCTTTAGTGACAAACACAAGGGAAGTTAATTTGTAAAATTTCTTATTAAACGCTTTATTGCCAACTTGAAAAATAACTGGACAAGCCTACTGAAAAAGCACTTAAGATGTTCTTAATGTCAGCAAGCTGTTGTCTGCATCATCGTACTATATAGGTACCTCGATGATATCTATTTTTGTGCCATCGGCATAGTTACAATTACTCCTAGTTTATGATAGTAAAACATTAAAAAATATGGAACAACTATCTACACTACAAGTGTTTCAGTATAGACACATTTAAATTTACCTATTTATTTACACCGCTAATGACTTTAGAGACCTAATCGACATGAATGCCATAAAATAAACGATCTGTTTGGATTTAAAAATAATACCCCGGGGCGCTATTGCAGTTTCTATTAGCCTATTTTACTTCCATATGGTAATTATATGACGTTACAGTTATAGATTTATAAAAGCTACCATATTGTAAATAATCCTAGACGGACGTACGATGATCAGATTCGCGATGCACCCCAAACCGACGTACGTGCATGAAGAGATTGATGAATGTAGAGGAAGCGAAAGTTGTATGTTTAGATCGGTGCACCTGGCATTCCATAGTCTCTGCCCACCCCATTGAGAGACAGGCGTGAAGTTATGTATGTGTGTATGTAAACAATAATTATTATGTAAGCAAGATCCAGAAAAAATGGAATAGAACCCGTGATTCCGGTGAACGTAAGCATATAATTTAGTTTCCAAGTGACATTTATATTTAAAGGGGCTATTTTCAAATTAAATCAATAGACCTTTTATTTCTAGAATGTAAGGACGTAACAGGTTCTAAATCAAAACCTAACAACTTAGACTAACTACTGTCACCATAAACAAACACTTAGACCATTTCTAGGTTATTTAAATGCTTTAGTGACTTCCCTTGTTTGTATAACCATAAATCGGGTATGGGCGGACCACCAGCGCCTCTGGCGGCGAAATGTGGCAACACAATACTACACAGGGAAAAGGGCATAAGTGATGTTACTGCCATTGTAGATTAAATAATATTAATAGAAAGAGAAGGTGGAAATTGCTTTAGCTATGAATTTGCAAATGGTACGTTTTAAGACGTAATTTGCGGCTTAACATTACATAAATAACACATAATCTTATGGGAATAGTTATTAAGTATGACTTATTTCATTTTGGAATAACAATGAGTTCTGTGCATTGATACCTACTTTAGGCATCTGCTATTCACAGCTACACATAAAGTATTTTTTGTAAAATTTGATTAAAAACTTGTTACCTACCTACGAGTAGGTATTCTTTGTCATTGTAAATTTTCCGAAATTATTTTAAATATGAGGCGATAGAAATATAAATACAAATCAACACATCATGTACGCCTGCAAACTAATAAATATGTATTTACTAGGAGAGAAAATGGTAAAGTATTTGAACTAATTAACCTAGGTTAATTTTTAAGTATGATTGCATCCGAATTGTACAATTATAACCAAACTTCTTTAATCCGATTGAACATGGCGATTTACCAGACAAGCCAATCAAATTCCTTTTAGCAAAATGCTGATTATTAAAATCGCACCCTTGATGTAGCGTTTTAGATCGTTTACGTATCGCACGTCGCGTCGTGGTTGAGTGAGTCTTCGTCTAACACTTTACTATAGGTATTTCAAATTAAACGTTCGTAAAGCAAGCGTTTTCGGCAATTAACTCAGAAAGAAGAAGAATTACTCAATAATATCAAATATATATCGTACTCATATTGTTCACGGTACGCTATGTATGACAGTTCTAATTTAGCTGTTTAAGAGCTGTTATAGCGTCAACAGTGTGATTACGATAACGAAGCCACAATGAGCTTAACCAGCGGGCCATTGTCGCTTTTATCGATGCAAATTTCGAAGTGCACAAAACATCTGTCACTTTCTGACCAATAGGTATGTAAGTGCGAGAGTGATGAATGCTTTATCCACCTCGATAAAAGCCCTTGGTATTAAGTTCTTGACACAATGCCTTGATAACTTGTTATCTCGTAATCACGCCATCTCACTATCAAATACCTAACGACACTTCCCAGAAACGTCCCACGATTAATCAAAATTCCACCCAAACTTAATTATTAGACGAGTTTTAATTTATTTCACCGGCATGGGACGTCCTAAAATACATCGGTTACGCCCCCCCATTACGAACGGGGACGGGTCGTGGCGCTAGTCGTATATCATGCGGAGGAAATTACCCGTGGCACTTATGCCACGGTTATATTTTGAGGTCATATGTGTGTATGGCCGTAATGGATGATACGCCTTTTTACGGCGCAGCCGGTAAAGTTTTAAATGGAGTAAAGAGCTTAAAGCCGTGGTTAAATCTGGAAGAAGCGTTGGGAAGGAGATGAGTTTAGAGTTTGACTGATTATTGAGTTGATCCTGTGATTAGATGTGTTCAGGCAAGCAGCAGAGAGGCAGGCTTTTTAAAACATCGGCAAGTAGGTACCAAAGTAAACTACTCGTATAGAACAAAATATGTTGCGACTACGTAACTGTATTTCCGTTTTTTCGCTCGTTTCACTAAATTGATTTGTAACTGACTAAACACCACTTCAGACCTAGAATCATCAAAACTTTTTAGACTTAAGTATTCGGATTTAAAAAAAAAAGACTTGCGAAGTTTCCAATGTAATGTGAACTTGGCGCAAGTTGCTATTATTTCAACTGACTATCAACGTAACGTCAACGTAAACGCTCCTTGTCAACACCAAGTTCAGTTGACTGTCATGTATGTACTCAACTCATACATACTTACGACATAAGTTACTTTAATATTCAATCAATGTTTTAATTAAAACGATATCTATCAAACAGCTATACCACCAATGAAGATCCCTCATTGTTAGCCCCTAAATCATTATTCAATGACAATGCGCACCTTTGATACTAAACGATCGAAAATATCGATCAACCAGAACATATGGGCACCCCTAGCAAAGTTGCTATCGGCCATTTCTCAATCGCTTTTTATCTTTATACAATTAATATTGTAGAAATCATTAACGAGAGAGACAAGGGAACAAAAGTCGCCGTCCTTTGTGGTTGTAAAAAAGAAAGGGATAAAAAAGGTTGCTCCCCGCGGGGGGTGCGCCGGCGCGGACGCTAAACCAACACGGGATGTGTCGACACGGCATCTGTCTGATGTCCAGAGAATAACTTATGCGTAGACTGTAGAAGTCTGCTGCCTTACCAAGTCCCTAAATTGTGGTTTTTTAGCCTTGGAGAAGGCAAATGAGCACGCAGATCTAAGGAAATAAGGAGGTAAGTGAAATTGGAGACGCATAGAAATTGGCAATCTCAAGACTGCAAATCTATCACCACAAACGTGTTGCAAACCCTGAGGACGAAGATAGAAATCCTCTATGCTAGACATTTCAGTGGTTTTCTTTTCCCAACACTGAAACAGCACAATGCGAACGGCGAGTGACGTCAAGATAGCTGTCTGATGAAACAGAACTAAGGGTGTTGCGGTATGTCTTAGCGCTAGACACAATGCATTTGGCGGAAGTTGTAGTTATCGAAAATGTATTATGATTAAAGTAAACTGCCGGACGGTCGCGTCAAGCACTCATTCAAATTCCGCATGTATTGATAGCTTTTGAAAACCGTTAGCGTTGTGCATCTTGACTAGGACATTATAGCTCTAATATCAGGGAATAACTCAACATAGATCAATCAGCTGATCACTGTCTTATGCTAGACGTATGCTCTAAAAGAGTGAGGAGCTTGGAGTGACAACCATCCATCCTAGACTAAGGCAGTCCCCATTTAACAACTGCCTGCCTTTATCAATTCTTCCACCTTGCATCAGAGCGACTTAGACTACATTTGCCTAATCCCCTATCTGTTCAAATTAGTTATTCTGTGCCCCCGGCGCCCGCGCTCGCCAGCGCGGCTGGAGCCGAAGTGTTCAAGTATTTTGGCTGTCAGTTGTAACGGGTTAAACGATTCGTGATCGCGCTATCGAAAATAAACCACGATGTTGTATGCAGCTTGTATGGACTGTCAACCAGGATGATATGGATACAGTAAATGGAGTTTTGGTGGCTGACGACGAGAAGTAGTTAATCTGTTGTATTACAAGAGCAGTGTGTTCAGTCTTTTTTGTAGGTTATCTACACACCTACCTACAGTAAATCTACAGTACCTACTTGGCTTCCTATCTGTATTTCGAAGGTGCGTTGGCCTTGTTGGTAGTGACCCTGCCTCTGTCAAGGGTTCGATTCCTGGTATGGGCGAATCTTAAAAGTTTTTTACGTATTTAAATATTTATTTCTCGATATAAGTATTTATATCGTTGTCTAGGACCCATCGTTTCCAGTATGGGTCTTAGACAACCTAGGCGTGTGCCTAGAGCTTAGATTCGGACTTAGTTAGGTCAATTGGTGTGATAATTTAGTTTAGTTATCGTTGTCCCACTCTCTCAGACATATATTTATATAGTGATAGACAGACAACGACGCGCTGGCCTAGTTGGTAGTGACCCTGCCTACGAAGCTAGCGGTCCTGGGTTCAAATCCCGGTAAGGGGAGATATTTGTGTGATGAACGCGAATATTTGTCCCTGAGTCATGGATGTTAACTATGTATATAAGTATATATTTCTCTATGTAAGTAATTATATCGTTGTCTAGTACCCATAGTACAAGCCTAGAGCTTAGTTTGGGACTAGGTCAATTGGTGTGACATTGTCCCCTGATATTTATTTATTTATTTATTTAAGTACTTTGCTATATTAGGTAAAAATGTGGTTTTAAACTTAACTTATGGTGTTACTTACTTATTCATAAACGCACGATAGCTTAGGTGTGCTTAACGTATGCTCCGTCCTTATCCTTCATTGTGACATTTGCATTTAACAGAAAGTGACAAAGAATACTCTAACAAAAATGGTTTAATTCTGCGTTAAGAAAAAATGTTCTGGAAATTAGTTGAGCTCCCTGTAGCTTTGGGTTCATAGGAAACGGGCTATGGAAAGGTGAACGAGAACACAGGCTACGTAATGGTATAAGTTGATTCTGAAGGCTATAGACATGTTTAATCTCAAGATTGCGATCTTACGATGATAATTTGAAGAATGCAAATGCGTTGTCAACCCTGGGCACTTATGGATGGAATGCTTCTTTGCTAATTATTTCACCGGTTAAATGCGAGATTTCGGGACATTTTAAATAAAACTCGATACTTTCTATTCGTTTTAAAGTTTCTTCATAATTTCTAATATAGAACACTGTTTCACATGTATTTTGGCACACCTACGTGAAACCTAGTTACAATAAAAAGGCAATCATAAAATATAAGAAACAAAACTTTTTGAAATCCTATTCTCTACTAATCGCTTGACCATACCGCCCACTGTAAATCCGACAATCTGTCAAGCGTCACACGCGCGCGCAACAACACCAACGTACAACAAAAACGATACATCTCCACTTAAACCATTTTAGTAAACTCTAACCTTTCCTCATGGAAACAAGGTCGATGATGCTAAAAGAGTTTCAGGATAGTCACACAAACTAACGACATTCCTCGCGGCTCTCCAAAGCGGGCCACCCGCGGCTTGGTGACAGCCCTAGCCTCGTATTACCACTAGGGTTGCCATAAATAAATATAAATTCTAATACGTACTTAAATATGCCAATAAAAATAGCATGGTCTCAACACTTTATCTCTACAGAGCAAAAAGCCACGGCCAAGGCCAAATTTTCTTCTCTAAAAGGGCAAATCGATCGGACACCGCACAAGTCTATCCCGTTATACCATGGCTTATGTATATTAAGATTGCACGCAAATCGGTACTGACCCCGGTACTATAGTTGGAGGCCCCCTAGATAAATTATAAACATTCTGTCCGTCTGCTCAAATCTAGGGGCCTCAAGCTACGGTTACACGAAAAAAACGTTTAAAGAGACCACCAGTGAAAATAAAACATATTATTATACCGTTACATAAGTTTACATTTTAGCAATTAATAACCGGTAAAAAAACTGATGACATTCTTTCCGATCAAAGCACCCGCCAAGCTCCCGCCCGCGGTGGCAGTGACATCCCTAACCCCACAGCTAGGGTTGACAATTAACATGGGGAGAACTTGTTGTCTTTACACGCATGATTGAACAACGCAGTTGGATTAAATGCATCCACTTAATCTGAATGCACTTGTGTCCTTTCAATAAATGTAAATGAATATGTAATAAAAAATACGAGAGTAATATTTGCACCATTATTAAAAATGACAACTTAAAAAAAACTTTATAATAATGGAGTATTTTCAATACTAGCAGTTTTCTTGTAATATTTAATTTTCAATCAAATAAATATCCATTAAATGCAAATATCAGTCAGTTACAATTTGTTAACAACCAACTATTAATTCAATATTTATGAAACTTAATGAAAACAATACAATTAAAGCTGGGCATTCACGGCCGCTCCAACAAGCCGTATAGAGTAGCACCACGCCAAAATCGATCCGTGAATGTCAAAACTGTATCGTTTAAAAGTACTTGGCGCCGTCCGTTGGATTTTCAAATGGACGGAAAGCCAGCGCGAGGCGCCAACGCGCAAAGCAAATGGAACTATCTTAAATGTCGAAATTTTACGTTAGAACACGCCACGCCATCGCGACATGCCAAATGACGTCGTCGTGAATGCGTTGTCTAGCCCTTTTCTAATAAAGACTAAAACGTAAAAAAGCGGAAACTTGACGGCGTGGCGCGCCCGTGAATGTGGTAAAAATATGACGCCCATCCAGTTGTATACACTCCATCTGTCGCCAAGACAAACGGCGCGCCCGTGAATAAACACAGTTTAAACCTTAGTTTAAATGCTGACGATTGGGCTGCGCTACTACTGATGCTTAGAGTCATAGACGAAAAAAATCCAGTTGCTACTTATACCGTTTTAAGTAATTATTTCTAGGGCTAAAACAAATAAACACAGCCAGCTATCGCAAAAGTAAAGCTTGTCTAGTCGAGAATGTCGAGATAAGTTTGCTTTAGACGAAGCAAGCAAAACAACACTATAGTGGTCAGTGGTCAGGTGGTCACCTCTCAAATCATACATAATGACAATGTCAACTTGCCAATATTTCATCATAATCTAAATAATATAACATGAAAACATCCCAGTTGTCAGTATAACTGATAGATATGGCTCGCGGCACATCAAAGCGGCGACACGCGGCGATGCCACCCGCTGGTGACAACCCTGCTACGGTTTCGCTAGGGCTGACCATTATTATTTATAAATTATTTATTGTGTTCTGTTTTTGTTTTATTAAGTTTTTTTTCAGTATTATTAGACAAGACTTTGAAGATTATTTTAAATGCACTTTTCTTCAATATTTTAATTATAATTCTGAAAGGCTATTGAAAATAAGGTGTGTTCTTTAAAAAATTAAAATAAAATAGTAAGTATAGCTGAAGCCAAGTTGAAGTAGGTACTTATAATTTGATATAGTATCACTGTTGAAAAAGGCTACCTATAAGTCGACTTTATTCGTAATAAAAAGGGTAAATACATGAAGAGAGAATACTAGAATTAAACCCTTTTTCACTTGATCTTCGGAAGACTATTATACCCTTTTTTTCTGGAATCCCAGTAAAAAAGATGTGTACCTATTTAAAAATCTGGGGTCCTAGTGAAAAATGGTATAACTCTCCCGAAGATCAAGTGGAAAAGGGTTTAGGTCTAGTATACTCCGTTTATGAATATACAATGTTTTAGTGCGAGTTAAATCAACTTATTTCCTAATTTCACTGGGACCCCAGAAATATCTTAAAATATTTTATAAGTACCAAATTTTATCTTACTTCTACGTTATATCGATATATTATGGTTTTAATCAACAAACAATCAAGTATTTCAATAATTGGCGTTGTTTAATTTTAGTAACATAATTTTAATTAATCCATGATGAAGCAATTTCCGATTATTCGCTAATTGAATGCAGTCGCAGCCCTAAATACGTTCTGGATCCTCTTTACATTGCACGATACGATATCATGATTTCCTTACTTGAAAATATTAAATTAACTAGACCGATTAATTAAACAAATAAAATCGACGTACCTATTACTAATCGGCGTAACCTTTTATTGTTTAGTTATAGACAAATTGTATACAAAAAACACCGATTTTCTGGGCTGTATTTTTTTTTTACCTCTGTTCCTGTATATTTATTTACTTGAAATTCTTTGTTGCGATTATGTTTGTTGTATTATTTTAGTTCAGGTTGACATAGATAAATAAATATTGATTACTTTAACTTTCACACGCCTGACTCGGCTGAACATATTTGGGAATCAATGTATATACCTTTCGTAAGACACTTATTGCTTACCGTATGTTCTAGTAATTAAAAAAATCATTTCATTAAAAAAGATACCCATCTTAGTACTATTATTGAGTCATGTCTAAATATTTTGTTGACTTTCCCTTTTTTCGGTAAACCTTATAAAGTCCTTTATTAAGTCACCTGTAAATTCCAACTTCTAATAAGTTCTAACAGAATATTCCCATTTCCCGTGAAGTCTAAAAGTCCCTCAGGACTCCGGCTCTCATCTACGCCCTGCGTGTCTCCTTGCCCATAAAGCCGCTTCCTTATTTATATACCTTTGTCACGACACCGGCCGACTGTCCCTACAATTTATGGTAACGTGATCTTACGCCGTTTTACCTAATAACGTAACTGCCAAAAAATATAACCATTATTAAATTATCTAGTTAAATACAGAAAAATCGGGAGATTCGGAATATATATTTATTAACATACCTTTTAAAAATTGTCGGTTACGCCATTTTAGTACAAAATTTCAAAAAATGATTGTGTTAATGTCGTAACGTAATAAACGGCCTTTTAATGCGGCGTGCTGTGACATAATTTTTATTTTGTGTAGGTTACATCGTTACGATGACTGGATCTTTTACCTGCTTACGAATTAGGCGTATTTTTTTTTCTAAAAAAGCGTTAAAACACTGTCACGCATAGTCGCATAAAACAAAATAGAATAAAATACGGCATCGTTTTTCCTATATCAAATATTTATCCCACCGTTCCTGTATTTGAAAAAAATATCGCCATAATGTCCACCACACCGCAATCAGACAGGAATGATTTCCACGCGCTCGTTTTATTAGAGCCGACCGCAGACAAAGAGTGTGATTGCTGATTGGTTCAGATTTCAATCAGGTCGCTACCGCAGCCCCGAACGGTGATTGTTCTCGTTGGAGATGAAGCGAGAGGCTAGTCTTGAGATTGGTGCATGTGGTGTATTGTTTAAACTGTAGGTATACCTACTTGGAAAAAAACGGGAGAACACAGTTGCTCTTAACAAGATTATGGTCACTTGTTCTGATTCCATACGAGTCCAATACGACGTTAAATAAACTTTCTGTTTTTACTACTACCTTTGGTAGATAGGTAAAAAAAAACAGTTTGTTTAATATATTAATTTCATTATTTAGCGGTAAAGCCGTATATTATCAGAGGTTGATTGTTACATACATACATACATAAACTCACGCCTTCATTCCCAGAGTGGGGTAGGCAGAGCTAAAGAATTATCAACAAGTCTTAAAACTTCTTGATAATTCTGAAACCACATGGAAAAAATGTTTCTGCTCGATAGAGTTGTTACTTTTTTTTTTTTTATGGCATGGGAAGGCAAACGAGCACACAGGCCACCTGATGGTAAGTGGAAACTGTGACCCATAGACATTGGCATTCACAAGACTGCAAATGCGTTGCCAACCCTGAGGACTAAGATGGAATGACTCTATGCTAGTCATTTCACCGGCTGTCTTATCCCCAAACCGGAACACAACAATGCTAACACTGCTGCTTGGCGGTAGGTTAATGGATAAGATGGTGGTACCAACCCGGACGGACCCTGCACAAGGTCCTCCCACAAGTCCACTTTCGAACTTTAAGTTGTTAGCGTGTAAGGAATTACATAGTTGGAATAAAAAAATGATTTGTTAAGCTTCACATAGTAGAGTTCAAATAGTGGTACACTTTTGCAGAATGCAATAGCAATATCTCTACATTAACGGAGATACTTATAAACGTGGGGTAACCATGGAATAGCTTTGCCATGTTTTGTTCTTAGTGGCCGTTCAAGTATTACTTAAGCAGATTTACAATTAAAGTAAGCAAAGCTCTTAATCCCCCCCCCCCCCTCTCCCATGCTTACGTAAACATAGTAAGTATTAATTATTTGTGGGAATCCTCGAGCCATGCGTTTCGTTTTCAAGCATATTGAAAACACAATGTATATTGTTAATTGAATAAACAACTAACTAACTAACTAACTAACATAGACAATGTGTGGGTTGCCATATGTGTAAAAAATTAAATAACTACTGCTTACGTAATCATCATCTAGACCCCCTATGTCATCAAAAATAAGCAAAGCATAGACCTTAGCCCCCCCTATAGTGTTTACGTAACTTGAACAGTCCCTTACCAATCGTTGTGACATTTGAATTCGACGGATACGGACAAAACATGGCATAGCTGTTCCTTGGTTACTCCACGTTTAAAGTAACGCCGTAAGGCTCTACCAAATAGCTTTACCAAAAATGGCTGATAAAAATCACAATAGTCATAATAAAACTGTTTTATTATTTTCAATACAGATTATCTTTAATCACAATGCCACCATATTGCAACCAAAACAGTGCTATCTTAACATATCCATCACTCCCCATCACTTAAATAAGCTGTTAAAGTAATTAACAGTTATTAACCAAAGCACTATTAAATTGGTTTCATTCAATTCAATTGTGTTATCAATTCAATTGTGGGTATTTGACGTTATCGGGATAAAGTCATTACGTAAAAGGCAGTTTTGACCTTAATATTCTGTTAAAGTGGTTCAGGGACTCGATTCTACTTTGGTCTAGATTTCTGTTTAATTTTTTTTTGGATTTGGGCTGTGGAGTTTTGCATATTTTTTTTATTCAACCAACTTAAACGGAAGAGGTTATTAATTACTGATTTTCATAGTAAATAATAATAATCTCATAGTAGTGGAGAGCATTGGGGGAGGCCTATGTCCAGCAGTGGACGTCTTTTTGCTGACATGATGATGATGATGATAGTAAATAACATCCTTACGAATGAAGGATGATCTGCCTATAACGGTAGTGTTTAACGATGTGGATTAACGTGGATAAAATATCTGTCACTTTCTGACCAGTATGTAAGTGCGAGGGTGACGGAGGTTTTATCCACCGTGATAAAGGCAACCATAATACGGGGCCGATTACCTATGGTACGAGTAGGAGTATCCCCAGTTCTCCACTCAAATCTAGCTCGCATAATATTCACGCATCCAGATTAGACTATTCCTAGACCTAAATTACTAGACCCCAACTTGAATATGCCGTCACATAAGTCAAAGACTTTAACCCTAGTAACAATGGCATATTATCTTAGTCAACGAATAAAACCCATAAACTACGTAGCAGGTTTATCCATAAAATTCTAAACAAATTATTTTGCTACAAAAACTTGCCATTTATTCGGCACTCACAAACGTCGCTGACATCGTAAAATATCGGAAGGCATCATCAAAGTCAAAAGGGGACAAGAAAAACCCTATTATTAGCGAACAATGGACCCTATTGTCACAAAAACACATCTAATGAAGTCCGACCAAAGTTTTATTTCACCTAGTATGGATTCACATCGTAAATTCTCCGCAGTCAAAACTAATAAAAAAAATGTCGTTTCAAAACTCCAAATAATTATTCCAATCGCACAAGGAAATCACGACTTTAATTCATTCAGCATAAGGCGATGTTAGCAGCAAGGTTATTTTTGAGCTTTAAAGGTAAACTGTCATAAGACTAGTCCGGTCAGTTTTCGGCGATACGTTTTTTTTTTTCTAATTTCGAGCTTTCTTTGGCGGCTGTTTATTGGGCCCAAATGACACGACAGGTGATGTTATTTTTTTTATACGACAGGGGGTGTATTATGCGTTTTATTACCGCTGTCAATGTCGTGCGATCACGGAATCGTCTGGCTAATTCGATGCGTTTAGAACGCAGATGTTGCGATAGAGATGTTTTGTCTTTAATTTATGTTATTGTAATTACAGCCATATGTTTATTCGTATTTTGTTGGTCTAAATTCTTTTTATAAATTACCACAAATTGATCTTTAGTACGGGAAAACATTTTTTTTTTTAAATTGATTTAGTACAAAATGGACAATGTGCTAATAATTTAACGAAAAAAACTTAAACGATTGAAACGCATGAAAAACGCCGGTAATAACACCTTTTCACAATACATTTTAATCATTACAAAGAGCTCAGTCACAACGTAAACACTCCTATGCTCAATTTATTCAAAAAACGAACCGAAAAAATAAATGAAACATAACCAGTGTACATTAAAGAACATCAGTCAAAATCTGAAAAACAATGGCGACTATGTAATAAATAACTAGCCCCTAAACGAGCACTTGTTAGCTATTAAAACCACATTACTGAACGGTCGGCAAAAACCGCAAGGACTTTGATATTTTTTTGCAAGATTGATGACTAAAATGTATTTAGTACGTGTTGATGATTTATTTCGTTAAATATTGTTGGGCATTGATCTATAGTGTAGGATGGTTAAGGTTATTGTCATCGTTGGAATAGAGCTTTGGTTTTGTAATTTTGTTCTTTTTTTATACTTTGACGTAGGTAACATTGAATAAAAAAATTAGAACGGAACTTAAGCAAACATCACAGATGCTGAATAGTAGGTATACTTACATTACGTGTTTAGGTAAAAGGCTTGCCTATAACCTTATCTTTGGGTCATCAAACAAAATTTAAAAGGCGATCAGCTGTACCTAAATTTGAAACCGTTTGCCTGAAAAAAACCTTCAAGATAAGAGAAAATGTATACTTAATTACTCCTTTCTATTTTAAACATTATTGGGTTTTTTTTATTTGAAGATGGTTTTGCTGACTATACTATTTATTAAGCGGAAATAACGGATGTCATCGTTTTAAAAGCAAACTAAAACGAAATCCATCATCTGTTGAGTGTGCCTCTAAATATTACTTACAACAGAACTATGTCGATTTAGTTTTTATGAGTTCAACTTACGTTGTGGGTTTTAAAACGTTGGACGGAATGTTTCGTTTCTAACACTAATTATATATCATCTTTGTTTTCAATTTAAGACAGTTAATTTTTAAGTATGATTACGACAGTTTTCTTGAGCCCTCAGTTAAAAGTGTTTTAGATGCTTTTTACTCGTACAATAAAACAAAATAAAAAACTACCTACTCATTTCATAAAAACCGAAATATCTCGAAACCAAAACAACCATCGTCTTTGATCAAAACCGGTTCATACTGCAATTTATTTAAATATATCCAGTCAATCATTCGAAATTCAAAATCCAAGCCAAAGGTAGCGCAAAATTCAAACCAAACGACAGCAGCTAATCCTTCATCTCATTTCACGCACTATGTGGGTGGCCAGCTACAAAAAAAACACGATTTTCAGCTCCGACAATACCACCCCTGTGTGGCCCGAAGTATGACAACCCAAAAATGTCACTTTTTCATTGTCCTTTAATTGTTCGGTGGCGCTACCGCATTGTGACACAATGTACCTAATAACTTCGGAAAAAGTCATTTTTTCGCAATATTTGATCCTTTGTCGATGTGACGACAAGTGACAAAGGTACAGTGAGTGTATAAATGGGTTTAGCAGACGGTGTAATGAGCTTAGCCCTTTATGGATTGTACGCACGGATTTTGAAAAAAAATACAATCATAAGTAGTTTGGGAGTCGTATCGTTTCATTCCTGGCTATCCATTTAATCTACATAAGTTTTTTGGTATCCGCTTTGCTAAAATTAAAATGACTTATGTCACTTTATTGTATTTTGTTACTTGTATTTATTATAAAGCGCTAATTTTAAAACGTGCTAATACTTAATTGGTTGATAGAATATTATAATACACACGTACATACACACAAACCTACACATAGATACCCGGAATTATAGTATTCCCTGTTATGTAGATACTATACGGACGGATAATTATGTTTATACTTTTAAGAAAATTACGCATAAAGCAATTCTTAAAAACATGTATGCACACACACTTTAATGGCATTGTATTAAAGTCGTGAGGAGTTTAATTATAAACTGAACCATTTTTGTCTCGGGTTTGTACTTAATTTTACGTTTATCCTTACTAATTAAACCTATAACATACTTAACCAGCCCAACAAGCTAGTCAAACCAAACAGAAGAAGATAAAATTTGTATTAGCAGTTATGTTTCACCATTCTTACAGCTTAAGCAAACTTTCAGTTTAAAGCGGGATTTATAACGATTTAGTCTGAATTATACCCTAAAATATATACCACCGCATTCGCCAAATCTCATCCCACTAATTACACACATACAAACAGACAGCTAAACATCGCTACTCTACGCTAGCAATTTCACATTTGCGCAACGTAACAAAATTCGCAGCGCTGCTGTTTGTTCTCTAAGTCCCTAAAAAGCGATCGTGGTGACACCCCCACCGTGCGTCCCGCTCGCACTCGCCCAGAAGCGACACAACGTGACATACACGCTTTTGCCACCAGACGGCCGAAGCGCCGAGCGCCCGCGAGCGATACTCGGCCTTAATCTACTTCGTTTAAAACCTAGCACCAAAACGCGCGACACATTAGAGGACATTTGAATGTTACACGCAAAACATCTTAACTCACAACTACTACAATCAAACAAAAACCTTACCGGTATGATAACACAGTATGAATTCCACTGGAGTTTAAAAACGTTGATGTAAAGACACAGTTTTCAAATGTCACGTACTAGTCGTCTCTTTTCTCCGGAGTCCTGTCGCATCTGCTCCTTTGGCATCCTTCAGCATGCGTGTCCCGCGATCTTGCGTCCCGCTCTACGGCCAATGCAGCCCAGTGTCCGGTCGCGCAGGCTGACAGGCGGTCGTGTGCGACAGTGATATACGCACACAAGGATCAGTGATGAACGGTGAAGTGACGCTGTGTTATGTTTATTTGTGATTGTAAGAAGCATTCATGATTCAGGTTAGTCTAATTTCAGCAGTTTTTTTTAATAGAGTATACTAAAAATAATAATAAGAAAAGCTATTAAATTTATGTTTAAATTAAAAATAACTAAATTTTGGAGTAAAATATAAACATAAATAAAACAATAGACTATTGCCGCACGTCTTTAAATTGTGTAACCAATGATAGCGTTATTATTTAAACTGGTGTAGGTGTCAATTGAAGTGGAGTAGTAATTTTATTAATTAATGACTTCATTATTTATTTCATTAAGATGAGGTGTAATTACTTTTAATAATCGATTGTTGTTTGAATAAGTGGACGTAGGTTTTCCACTGACTATGATTATCTATTATTATATCATTTAACTACGTCAATCTAACACATTTACAATTATTTACCAATTATTTAATTAAAACTCAATCTCCTTTGTCAATCACAGCCAAAAACCAAGTTAAGTTATAAAATTCCTAATAAAATAATGAGCACGGCTTTTAAAAAACTATGAAAATAAACTTACACGACTTTACCACACACCATGGCATATATATCTACGTTAAAAAGCTAAATGACAATCTTTATCTAATGGCGTAAGCATAAGTGATAATTTTCCAGAATTAACTAGTTCATGCTTCGGTAGTTGTAACGTCACGAAAGAATAATATAAAAGCGCCAGTGAAAAAAAAATACCGGAACAGTTTTTCCAGAGATTGCATTTCTAAAACCAACTTGCAAACAATTTTACCCTTTTGTAACATTTTTATTGATAATGCTTTACTTGACGTTCATTATAATCACCGGGCAGATTATAAAGGTGGAAACCCATTACACCGTGTCCTGCTATGACCGTGCTATGAACGTGTCAGACAAAAAAATATTCTTTGTATTACAAAGTATGAGGTTATGCATACCTACTAGCCCGTTCCGTCACCGATCATAGTGGGCATAGCCATCCGTACACGTTCATAGCACGGTCATGGCATGACACGGTGTAATGGGTTTCCACCTTAAACCGAACCTTACCCAACACATAACACACCTTTTATACTTATATTTCTAGTTTCCAGCCATACAATTAAGCAACAATGCTTTGTATTCCTCCAATAAGAATTTCTAACACTGCTTTAGATTCCGTCGGCCGTCCAGCTGAACTAAATCAGTTTATTTAATAACCTAAAGCTTTATGTAATTTTTTTGCATTCTTATCTTCTAAGTATTCTATACTTCTATAGAAGTTTTATCATTCGCCCGCCATGCAGACCTTCTTTATTATTTCTATAAAAACAGCTTACGTACTGTTGACTATGATTTTGTGCGTTAAATTTCATGAAAACTAGAGCATGAATACCGGTATTCGATACTATCGAAAAACCGGAATATCGGACTAAAATTCCGATATTATAAACCGATATTCGAGCTCGCAAAAAACCGGTATTTCGATATTTTTTCGATATTAGATTAGTTTTATATAATCATAATTTTTCCAATAAAGTATTTAACGTTTTATTTTAATGACATTTTTAACTAGCTATAGAGTTCCCGGCAATTTGCTGCTGTGATTTTTAAGAAATAAATACACATATATTTGCTACGCATGAGCTGATTTATATATTTAAGGGCCTAAAACTTCAAAATCCATTCGGTTTTTAACATTTTCAACTATTTTGTATGAATATCGAAAAAATATCGAAATACCGGAAAACCGGTATTCAAAATATCAATATCGAAAAAATACCGGTACTGGAAAAAAACCCCGATATTAGATGCTCTAATGAAAACCCGCCCAACGTTCATTACTTGTTAGAGATCGCTCTCTTTCTCTCTCTTTCACTCTTTATTTTGGAATCAAGGTTGGTAGAGTACGTAATAACTAACCGCCTCCGGTCTTCTGTGAACTGCTTGATTTTCTGGTACAGTCAACTACAAAGAGATGTATCCCGCTAGGAAACATAGCGGGATACATAATTATTGCATTTTAAACGACGCGATCATAATGTAAGGTTTTATTGACCCTAGAAATGTCACGAAGCAAGGGTAATTAATAATGGCATACGAAAATTTACTTCATTTTGTAAGGTTAACGTGGATACATCTCTTTGTAGTTGACTGTACAAGACCTTAACCATTTCTTATACTTGCTCAGAGTTTTTTTTACATCTGTCGTCCCCTGCCTCTTTTTTCTTCTGCCTTTTCTTGATGTTCCTTATAATGTTTTTTGAAGTAAACAGTGCTGTCTGAACATAATCCCTTATCTATATGACGTTCTATTGTCGGCAGCAATTTGCTGTTTTTTATTCTGTTCAGCAGCACTTGTTTAAGATAAAACATACATCCCCATTTGCAAGAAGATACTTATGATTCATATAAATTTATTTTGATAGGTACTGTCTGACTATTTTTTTGACAAAGCACAGCCTAAACTGCAACTGAAAATAGAAACATTAAAATGACAAAACGTTTTCTAAATGTGCTACGTGTTGAAGACAGCTTTTTTAATTCAACTCCCAACGAGACACATGGCGGAATAGCTCAAAATACCTACCGGCGTAGTTATAATCTCAAACAGTGTCGGATAGAGACCCTGGGTAATTTTTAATCCTGTCAATAAACGCTTAAGAAAACTTTTCTCACATCATTATTCTCCGCAGCTGAGGTAAACCAGACCCGAAACATAAACATCGAGAATAGCCTGTTTTTAATAATGATCTAGTTCACAAATACTTCACAATTTGAGTTGCGGAAGATCAAAGATTTGAAGGACTTTCCGAGGTGTGTTAAAATTGTGAAGGAGGTATACAACCTTTTTTCAAAACGATGCCTTTTATTAAATACAGTTTTTCAGCTATGGATTTTCGAATAATAACCTACAAGGTAAATGGCAGAACGTTTCAAGTAAATTTTCTGTCCTTTAGAGGCAAGCCTGCCAATTTGCCATCATAAAGTAGATAATGTTTGACAATAATCAAGGTCACGTACACACATTATAAAATACAGATCAAAACCGGCCAAATGCGACTCGGACGCCGGAAAAAACTTTTACACTCTTTAATATGTAACTTTATTTTCTTATTATTTTATTGTTATAGCGGCTATAGTAATAGACAGATGGATAGACCCTTACCCCCTTATTTATAAACGTGGAATAAGCTTGGAATGGTTTATGCCATGCTTTGTCCTTATCTGTACCTAATTGTGACATTTGCATCTGATAGAAAGTGACAAAGCATGGCATAAACTATTCTAAGCTTATTCCACGTTTATAAGTAAGGGGGTTAGGGTACGAAATCCTAAAAGCAAGTTATTTTTAAAAATGTATCAATGTATGCGTCCCTTTTGAATGTGTTAAACATTGTATATAGTTATTTGTTCAACAAGAGAGCAAAGTTGGTTTTTGCTGCGAGTGATGATTTTGAATCCCGAGTAAGCGAAGGATTCTATTATTGAATCACGAGCGTAGCGAGTGATTCTAGGTTAGAATCCTGAGCGTAGCAAGGGATTCAAAGATACGAGACGTAAAAAACTTTGGTCTCGTGTGAGACATACAACTTTTCACCTCAGCAGCGAGAACAACACAGCGTGAAGCTGGTAGGGCCAACGCAGGTCTTCCGTTGTGACCATTTGGTGAATACACGACTAAATAACGACACGATCGCATATATATGCATCAATCACAAGCATTTTTGCAAAATACTAATAAAATAAAAAGTGGAAAAAATAAACATGAAACAGATAAAACCTGTCACTCAACTTGATAATGCCGTAGTGCAAACACAACTTTATACAGCTTTATGTAGTCTGTGGCTTTAAAAAAACCTAACTAGGCCTTGTCTATGGCTATTGGCTACAATAATCCCGCTAATTTTGAAATGCGTTCTGAAACTGCCCCCGCGGTTTATGTCACGAAATTAAAGATTGTTAAAACGATAACAAAATTATGTAGATACATGATAAACTTCTTATTTTTCATTAATTTTGTCTTCAAAACATTAAATAAAAAAAATGATTGTACCTACTGTATAAAATAGTTATAATAAACACATTTCAAACTTTAACAGATAGTTTTATTTGCAATTTTACGGTTATGTGTGCATCCGAACGTGCGTTTCTTTTTGGGCCTACTATGTGTGGAATTTGAAAATCGAACTTCGAATCAAGTTGTTTCTATCTCTCGCTTTTTTCCTATCGATGTGAAAGTGACAGAACAAAGTGAAGTTCAATTTTTTCGAATGTTGTGAGTAGCCCCAGCACTGCTCACGGCATTTAAAAATAATAATTAAAAAGCTACTTTGCCTCTCGCTCGCAGCAAAATTGAATTTTGCTCACTGTTTTTAAGCAGCAAAACCTGCTTGTTTGAGCTGCTGAGGTGAAAAAATTATTGCTAGTCTTAAAAGCTGTAACTTCTTATCCAAAGAACTGCGGCAAAATGCCATTTAATGCGAGTAAAAGCTAAATCACGGCGAGCCCTGCGCGCGCGCCGCGCCGCGAGCGTGACAGCATTAGTTCCGGAGCCTGCCGCCGACCGCAGCGCCGCGGGCAATGTCGGGGCTCATACTTATATTAAAGGAGTCTAACCAACTTCTTCTGTAGATGTTTAAAGTGGGCTATTTTCTGGGCTAAAGTGACCTAACTCATCTTGAGTCAGTATGGTAGCATTGTGTAACTGCCGTACTCAGAGTCATTTTAGAGGTAATTAAATCGTTCCTTTTTTAAATTTGTGTATCAAAAAGTGACCCTAAGGGCCCGTTGTTTGATCAGTACTTAACTCAACTAATTGTTAAAATTCGAAATTTTAACCATTAGTTACAGTTTTTAACGGTTAGTTAGTTTACCTTCTGATCTAATAACAGGCCCTAAGGAACCACTTAATCGTCATTAACTGAATATCTAAAAGTAAACTGGCGATTTGTATGTCGTTACGTTTGTTCTATCTTCGTATTTTTTTTCTAAAATATAGTCCCTACGTCAACGAGTTTATTCTTAGGTTACTCAGTAAAATTTCCAATATCTTATTAAATTAGTAAATGATGTAAAATAAGGTATTATAACAAGTTTTTGCTGCCTTAAAACAAAATGAACATGATTTAATTTAGGAATCACTGCCCCTTACAAACCTAATTAAGGGAATTTACGGCGTAAATTATTATAAATGTGGGTTGAAGGTGCGATACTAATCACTACCTATTCAATTCAATTAGCCGTAGGTCAAGCGATATTTTAAGTACTTAAAAAAACCACATCATAAAATATAAAATAAAGTTTTATCTCACTTATAATAATAACATCATCTCAGTCGCCATTTTGATTTTATAAACCAAACATCATCATCGGGAGATAATATTTCAAGTTGACCCGCAAGTTGAATAGGCATCCTACCTAATGTAACAGCATGGGTTTCCTTAACCCTTAAGGAAACCATAGTATAGTTCGACGGGGGACTTTATGAATGCAATGCAAGTGACTAAAATTCGAGGGCGCTGTTATAGTATAACTTTTGAAGAGATTACCTTTCAAGAAGAGTAGACTTTAGGAGAAATATATCTAGTATTAAAATAAGTTTCCGTCAAAAAAAATTTTTTATGACAAGCTTTTGTTGCTGACTGTACTTTTTTTCACACAGTCATCTACTCGTCAAGACGATTCTAACGAGCCCTAACACGACGGGTTTATCATGTGTAATTTAGGAGTTTCTATGACAACCCTAAGTCTCCATCTCCAGACCAGCTCGATGGTACTATATCAATGTATTGTCATCAGAACTAAAGGTGTATGCAAATTTTCAGCTCCATTGGAAACCGGGATGTCCCTTACATACATAATACATACATTGCAAGTTAAATAAATGCTTGTAAAATGAAGTCGCTTGCGCCGTCTGTCCTCTTAGTTTTTTTTTAAATACTCAACGAATTTTAATTCAGTTTTCAGCAATAGATAGAGTGATTTAAGATGAAGGTTTTTATGTACTCTGGTTTATGTACGAAGTAAACCGAAGCGAAGCGAGGGCGGTTCGCTAGTAAAGCCATCTTCTTTTACTTCGGAATAACTATGAATAAAGGGAAATACTTGAAAAAGTTGTATTACTTACAATATGAGGAGTAGATAAGACTTAATTTTTAGCAGGAACAACCAGAAAGCGAAAATCGAAAAATAAACTTTTATTGTTAACAAGTTACAAATTCATTCTTGATAGCACTCAGTTCCAAGGTACTTCTGCAGTTCATAAAGAGTTTTTTTGGACTAAGTATAATACGTTTTTTTTTTAAGCACACGTACGTACGCTTAGTAGAGCCAGCCGACGGACTTTCTTTCGGATTTTCGAGACCTATAGAGTTCCTATTTAGATGCAGCAAATGTATTGAAGCAAGATGGCGTACCCCTTATACCTAGGACTTAAGAAGAAAATATTAATCTACGAGTAATCCATAATTTGATCTGAATTAACGCAATTGGAAAAGTCCCTGTCACGGAATCATTCTAATAAATTAATTCACTAGTTTACCAAACGGTAGCGGAAAGTAGTATGTACAGTAAAATTCATTTCAATGGCCAGAAGTTACCTCGAACTATGAAATATATCTCTTACCTTTTTTACAATTCACTCATGACAAAACAATCTTATTATAATAACTTATTGAATAATTTCTTGTCCATAAAAATAATTTAATTTAGTCTCAGATTTTAGTATAAATCCATGAAGTTAAATTAACAAGGCCCAAGAAGCTTGCCTTGAGGTAAACTGCTGGTTCTTAAAACTGCTAATTTATATTCTAGACCCTATTAATAATAAAACTATTGCCGCTTATTCAAAAACGTCAAGACATATGAATGAACTCTATCCTTATCATGATTCTGAGAAATTGGATTCGAAATTAACAATAATTATATCAGGAGTTGTAGTTAGTTAAGATTAAGACAAAACACTGACTTTTTGCTTCTTTAGTAACTGTTCGTCTTAACCCTCTGCGACTGACGTGACGTCTATAAGACGTCACCAAAAAAAAACGCCGTATACCGTGATATAGCTCTGTATCGCTCAGTACCTTCTTCTAATGACTCGCGGCATTGTAAGTTAATATTTGTGAAACATACCAATTTTTTTACCTCATTCAAGTAAATTACACATTTTTTTGACTTAAAAGCTCATATACATGTTTATTATTAATTTCTCATTAAAATTAAATAATCATGCTATGCACTAGATAAACAATACTTATCATTGAACCATTCGTATTTTTTCTATATTTTATCAAAAATTACGTCTGACAGACTCCATCTCAGTAGAATAATTCTAAAAAAGTCACCACAGTTGCAGAGGGTTAATGCAAATCATAGACAGTCAACATGTTAAAACTTGTTTTTAATAACTAATTCCATATCAATCACATTTAAAACTGTTGTCTTACGTCTGTCTTAAATATGGTTAAGATTTGTGAAGACTGTGAATTTTCAAACGCTTATCGGCTTCACTGCGATGCTAGTTCCCTGTCCCTTGGGGTCGTGCTAATGCAATATAATATTCCTTAGCCATTATTGGATTATTGAAATAAATCGCAAGTCATCAACAAAATGCATAGTTTCTGAGCAAACCATTAGGGAGATTGTGTCCGCCATCTTCTTCTAACGTGCAATTTTAAGGTTGTAAACGGGAATTAGAGTTTGTAAAACAGTTTTCGTTGTTAATATTGGACAAGGTAGGAATAGGAAACTCTTGTAAATTTTCTTTATACATTTAACGTAACAGTGACGGCGAGTTTGTATTTCTTTGACAGCAAATGAGGGTTATGGATAAGATACTGTAATTTTATGTACAGATAATGAGTTACTTTTAACCTCGGAATTTTATTTGAGGAAAGATCATCAAACTATTGTTTAATGTTTGCTGAAACTTCTTAGGGATTAGCGGAATTAGCTTAAGATATTAGTTTTACTTATAGAACTGTAATTGAGTATATGTTTGTGGCACATTAGATACAAACAAAATGAATAAAACTTTGGCGTGATCTGGAAGTGAATATATTTAAATTAAAATGCCTTTTGAATTAATTTCATGACCTTTATTTACATTGACGACTACCTACCAATAATTAGCTAGGTACTACGTTTGAAAAATTAATACGATTTATTCAAACTTGTTTGCATAAATAGGGATTCAGTTTTCCTAAAGGATGAGAGGTCAAGGGCGTTAAAAGTTATTATTAGCTTGTTATATAACAGTTAGGTCGTACTAGAGTTGCTAATTGATATACCTAGGTACTTTCTTTAATCAACAACCACTTGTATCTACTAAGAATATTTAAAGTGGCATTTGAGATTTAAGTGTTTATTTAAATTCCACGTGGTTTTTATACAAGATACATACCTACTAAATGGTAAAAGTCACCAAACAATTTCGTACGTTTTAGCAACTAGGTAGCTAGTTTCCCTATGCAAAGTCATAAGGAAATGGTTTTTAGGTCGTTCAAGAATTGTTTATTGTATTTAACTTACTAAGTTTTAAAGAACAATTTATACATTTGTGTCATAATACTTTACTATTATTTGTACGTTGACGACTATAACCTAATATTTTGTTTCAGTTTTCTAGTCGGATTTCACCAAAATAACATAGTTGAACGCTATGCGCTTTTCATACCACTAGCGCCATCTATCGGAAACTTCCGAAACTATTCGCACTGAGACTAAAATTTCAACTTTTAAATGTAATGTTACGCTCTAACAATTTAATGTATGAAGTTCTTTAATAATCCAAGTGTCAATCAAATAGACCATTCATCATTTTAGGACTAGAGTTCCTTAGCTTCCGCGTTCAAGCAAACGGACAATTTTACAATTCAAATCTCAAAAAACAACCTAATCAATCACAAAAACAATCAATCACACAAACACGCCTCCGCGTATCACTCGCATAAATTATGCGGAAAATTATAAAATTATAATAACCGGGCAAAATTATAATTGGCTGGCAAAATTATTAGGTGCAAAGTTGTACTGGCGCGCCTCGGGCGTACACTCGTACACGTATCAGATGCGGCTGACAGGGTAAGTGATGAGCGGGGTGATAGGAACCTGGGTTGCCGGGTGTACGCTGAATTATAGGCTTGTTGGGTTTAGAATTTAGGTGCCCTTTGACGTAGCGACAGCGACTCTATAGGTACGCCGCTATAGGTGTCTAGTCTACATAGCGAAGTCACTTCGGACTTGTGTTGGGTATTCTGGCCTCCTTAGCTAATACGCAGTATGTCAGATGAAATTGCTGTAGCAATATCAACTTATTACTAAGAGAAGAGAACTGAAACTGCTTTGGTTATTGATTTAGGGATTCTGCTTCTTTGCTTCCGAGAGCAGTATTGTGTGGAAGCGTTGACAAACAGATAAGTAACAATGGCAACTGTCATTGAGAAAGACGTGGTAAGCCTGCTTGGTAGTCTGCCTACGAAACTAATGGTCCTGGGGTTGTTGCCCGGGAAGAGCAAAATACCTATTTAGCGTTTAGCGCGTTTGTTTGCTGAGTTTTAGAATAGTTTTCTATTTATTTTAGTAGGTATTTATTTCGCTTTGTAAGTATATCGTTGTCTTGGGGAACTTGGGGCTTGGTCAATTAGTTTTAAATTTAAAGATTGTAATTGTTCATGAATTGATGAATAAACTATTATATTATATTCTATTCTATGTATTAAGGTACCTATTTAATTTTACTATTAAGGTAATCTTAAACATGCGCTGAGAAGTGTGGGTCAGGAGTGTCATCTCTCTTTATCTCGCATGTGACAATATAAATTAAAAGAAACAGACGAATTATTATAAATACGGGAAAATAAGTTCTAATATTAAATATTATTTAACAAAATTATAGGTAAAGGATTACAACATTAAGCATTCTTGTCAATCATTTAAAAAAACATATGTATCTAAGCACTGTTAACATAGGTACCTATTTGATTTTTTAATGTCACTTTGCACACTAGAAAACCCCACAAACAATGTAAAAGCCATTAAAAAAAAAGGTCTACACCTAATTTCTTATTACTTTCGCTTTAAAAATACGTAATATTACTTATTGCAAATTATCCTTTGAATGCAGTACCTACATTTATTATCCACGCAGGCGGTACCGCGGGCAAAAACAAAGACATAAAAGGAATCCCTTATCAGTAGGGTACGCTACCCTATTGTCGACCTCGCGGCCGGCGCGGCCACGGCCACCCTCCGCCATCTTTGTTTGTGTCGCACATACGGTCTTTTTTAAAGGTTTCGCGGTATTTTGTAGCTTTGAGGTCCGTGGAGATAATTAGACTTCTTGCTAATCTATTGTTTGTGGAATGGAAATATTTTGACAAAAGGCTTGGCGTATGCTTCGTATATTATTATTTTGTTTGTATGACTTGAGTTACTAAGTCGAATATTCTGACATGTGTTTAAAAAATTACTTTAAGAATTGAACTTATTTATTGGATGCATTTGATGTATTATTACCTACGTTATAATTATCATGTCACGCAGTAATTGTGAAATTTTCGAGAGAGAACTACTTTGGTTAAGTTATAAAAATCGGGACAGCTTTTTTAATTCGTTTATAAGATTCAAATATAAAATTCTGACGTTTACTTAACTAAATCCTTCTTCAGATCAGAATCAGATGATCTGTCCAATTAAGAAGGTAATTGGTTGATAATAAGTACAAAATTATAAAAACAACATACTTATTACCTGTCCTAAGTAGGTGGATACAATTAGTAGGTTCTTGACTTGGGCTTTATTTAGAAAAAGATTACCGTTTTCGTTAATAAAATAAGTTGATCGGGGTTCAAAGTTTAAGTTTAAACTTTTACCTTTTTAAATTAAATTTTCTTCAACTAATTTATCATGAAAAACAAAAACATATGAAAATGTGAAATGTGTTTATTGCCACATACAAACAAATTTAAAAATAAAAAAAAAACAAAAGGACAAAATGGTTCGTTAAAATAAAATAAAAAAATGGAAAACGTAACTTTCCTAACATAAGTACATCCTACTTTATGTTTGAAAATAATTTCGGTAGTCTGAATGTCATAAAATAAACTGATCTGCTTATAAAGTGAAGTCTACAATAAAACGTAGCGGTTATCAAGTTATTCTTCTGGATCAAATAGATTACTTGTCACCCAAGCTCTAGCATAGGTACAATACTCAGAAGTCCAGTACTAAAAGCAAAAAATACCAACTCAAACAAAAATATTCCAAAAATCACGACGAGTTCTAGTTTTGTAGTATCTAGGTATAAATACCCAGCAGGGAAAGTCAAACGCAACCCAACCCATCGGCCAGTCGGCAAACACAATCGATTACAACAAAAGACGGTTTACCCGCTAATCCTCCTAGCGGTTGACAACTCGGCACTTCAGTAAAGTTTACCTTATCCATTGAACACAAACAATGCCAAGGCTTTCTGCAATCGGATTAAACACCACACTTAGACAATAGAATTTGCAACGCCTTATCAGCACCGCGGATTCATCGCAGCTGGTCAGAAATCCTCACTTGTTCAGGTAGGTTCCCTTTGCACCCCCACCCCTGACCAGCGCACACCCAAAGGTGTCATGGCTTAGGATTTGTGTCACTGGATTAGTTGTGATCCAGATCGCAAAGGTTAAACTCGTCTTAAATAGTACGCGCAATAAAGTGCTTAAGTGACGTTCAAGTGTAAAGTTTCGGTGGCATAGCAGTCAATGTTTGGATGACAGGATGTGTGAGGATTATAGTGGTTTGAAAAACCTGTCCCAGTTTGTGAAACGGTGGTGGGAAGATGACCATGATAAGGTTCGTTTCGTCGCATTATTCAATCATTTCATCTAAACATTGTTGTTAACTTTTTAATACGTCTTCGTTTCGTCACACTTTATCCTCTTAAAAACCGTTTCAAAATCAGATTATTTCTAACATATTCCAAATACTGAAATTTTAATAATTTTTGTGTTTCACACGTTTTTATCCGCCCAATTTCGTTTAACATAAAACATTAATCAATCAAGATCCCCGATATCCCGGCTAGAACCAAAACGAGTTTTTAACCTTTCTGCATAACCACTTCAATTTCCGTCCAAAATCTCCGATCGATTGACCCTTATCCAATTATTATTTAATACCCATAACGCGCCGTAAGCCGAGATTAAGAACGATACTGTGTCGTCGGTGTATCATTACCTTTACGTTAAGCGACCCGGTAATTCCATGTGGCATCTAAATTGTATCACACGCCTATATGTTGTTAGGTGACGGTTTTAAATTGAAGTCTTTGTGCTCGTGGAAAATTGAACATGATTAAAGTTCGTGTGTACGTTTATTGTTAGTTGCTATATGATGACGGGTCTTTGGATTTTTTGTATCAGATACAGCATGTGCGTTAGGATTTTAACAATGAAAGTCCATATCAAAACAAACGTGTTAAAAATTACTTTCTAAGCGAAAAAATACTTTAAAAAAAATAAGTTGAGGCAGATTTATTTAAAGAAATATTCCTGAATTTGATAACATAACTCTTTGAACTTATTTTCCTATGAAACCCTTAAGACAAATACATAACCATGCAAACAATTTTTCAATCTGTTATTCTCGCATTGAACCAAAATTTGATCAAAAAATACACAGCCAAAGCTAATATTGTTCCAAAGCAAAAATCGTCCGCTTTCTATACACAATGAATCATGCGTGTATGATGTGTGTATGATGTTAATTAAATTACTAGACTCACACAAAACGACCACCCACGTCGCCATGATGCGCCATTGTTGAAAGAATGACAAATATTGATACAATCTGTCTGTACATTGTCTCGATATTAGGATATTAATGTACGGTAACAAAGCGAATTTCATGTTTGCGTAACTGATCGACGATTGGGTGGTTTACCCTATTTAGGCGTATAGGAGCAAATGTAGCGACATAAAAAATATTTCTACTTAGTTATTACTTAATTTATTAAATTATTTGTATGTTAGTGTGTGTGAATGAATGTCAAATACAGTTCCTATTTTTATAATGTTCTAGTAATTTTAACTATTCCTAGCTTTTTAATAACTTTCGGCTGGCTATGGCTATCACGCTTGCACTCGCAACGGACAGTATATTTGTCACTCGTGTATCATAGAAAAACGAAGATTGTCGATGGCCATTAAGAAAATGGTACAGTCTGTAAGTACTTAGGAAAGGCTTCGGTTTAGTACTTCTCTCTCACTCGCTCTCATACGATCTTATTAAGAGAGAGTGAGAGAGAAGTACTAAACCGAAGCCTCTTTTAGGTGCTCACTGTAATTAATTGAGATTTTTTTGTAAAGTTTAATACAAGTATGTAAATATTCGTCCTTTAAAAGTAATCAATTGGTAGATAATGATTGAATCTTCTTTAAATACCAATGGCGGTATCTGATATTGTCAAATGGACACAAGTGACAATTTTGCGTTTTGCTACTTCAAACGCTACAATGTCTACGATGGTATCTATAGACACCAGTAAATAAGTGTCAGGTTGACATTGACCGAGACTTTACGACATATTGTAATAGCTAATTGCGGTCTAAGTAAATAAGACATTATTGTAAAACAAACCGAGAAATGTTCACAATAATCATAGTTGACGTTTGTTACTGTTCGTCATAAAAATAAGTAATGATTTGAGATGTATGTCATTACCAACCAGTTTAGTTTTGCAGGTTAAAAAAAGTAACTTTTGTATAGGTACAGTCGGGGACTTTAATTGATGAGCCACTATGGAACCCTGTCATCATGACAACGTCAAGCAACATGAAAGAAATTACGCCAAAATTAATTAAATTAATTAATTAACTATATGCGACAGGGTTACATAGTATATCTATTCGATTATAAACAAACAACTTTTGCAAACCTCTTGTTGTCATATATAATGAACCATGCGACATCCTAAACTTTAAAATAGTCATCGTTTAGTAAATATATTTTCTTTTTGATTATTTATGCGTTTATATAGGTTTTTATTCTGATTTAGCAGTCATTTATAGAAATTCTTCTAGAAGGTTAACGTGCAATTAGGTACATAAATATTTTGCTAATATGATCGGAGTTCTTCTTTATTTTAATTTTGACGTAACTTCTAGATTATATCTAAAAATACGCTACTCTAGGCCCGTATTATGGTCGGCTTTTTCGCGATGAATATAGCAGCCGTCACTCTCGCACTTACATACTGGTCAGAAGGTGACAGATGTTTTATCCAAGTTTGTCCACATCGATAAACACGACTATCACAGAGTTAAATCCGCCATATAATTCGCTTTTTCCTCTATAATTGCTTGATAATGTATCTGTGGTTTCTACTAAAGAATATTGTTGTGATTATGTTTGTTATTTTCGTTTTAAGCAAAGCCTAGCCAAGGATTCAATTAAAAAAAAAAGTTATTCCACTTGTCATTACGTCAAACTCTTTTGATCAGCTTTCGGTACTATCAGATTGCCTACTTAACAAAACTTTTTAATTTCTTTTGAACTTTTTTGCCATGGCGATAAAAAAAAAAACAAGTTATCGGGTTTCTTTTAGCACGGCATCAAAATGAAGCGACGTTAAGGCCTTTAGGTCGAAGCCTGTCATTAACCAATCACATCATTACGTGGGCATGTATCATTAAATGATGTTTCACGTATCATCTAAAATCATCTCGATTACTTTTCATTACAACCATTTAAATATTTAAAATGTAATATTTAGATACCTATATAAAACTTATAAAATGAGAGAAATAAGGTGGAAGATTAACTTAATTAGGTAGGTATACTACATATTGTCTATATATTTTCAAAATATGAAAGGTTTTGTGATGATCGTGTCTCAAGCTATTTTTAAATGTTTTGTAGTTATATGGTGGGATTCCTATTAGGTAGGTACATAAGCGCTTTTATACCACTACCAATGCCAATAAACCTAAAACTGCATCACAAAACTAAACTAAATCCTAAAACGTCCCATGTGGCAATAGGCCGAAGAAGCTCGTCAGTGTTTTTGTCGTTTTCCCGGTGAATTACTATCCTAACCCCCTTACTAATAAACGTTGAGTAACGGTTATATAGCTATACAATGTTTTGTCCTTATCTGTCATTGTGACATTTGAATTTGACAGATAAGGACAAAACATTGTATAGCTATATAACCGTTACTCAACGTTTATTAGTAAGGGGGTAATACTTTAACACTCAGATAGACGATAACATTTTCGTTCGAAAATTTAAATGTGATCGGAAAATACAATATAATAATGGCCAAAAACTTATTTTGTACCACACGTGGTATTTTTGATACACCATGCAAAAAGTAGTTAGAATTTATCTTCTAACATAATTGAATAAGCAACAACAAAGAAATTATAGTCTTAATATGAAAATAATTAAAACAAATTGAATTTTAGTGCGAAACGATAAAAAGTGATGATATAATTTTTGATGCTGTATGTAGGTATGTAGGAGGTTAAAGAGAGGAAAGCGCCAGCCTTGAGCTTTCATGGCACATGATGGCACCTATAAACTGGTTCAAAATATATCTTTCTTTTATAGGTACGTAAGAAGGTATATTATAAAAGCATTTCGAATACTAAAAAAACATTGAAAATATTAAAAACTGGACGATTCCAAACTTAACTTGTCAAAGTTCATCAACCTCGCCCCCATTAATTAACCTTAACACAACCTTATAACAACAACGTAAAGTACATTTTCCAAAAACTGTATTAAAGGCATAAATTCGCAGACGTATCTCAGTGCATCTGACCCACGCCTACCGGCTATGGACAGCCGACATATATCACGACATTTTTTCATTATCCCACCATAACAACCTCAATCTTAACTCGAAGCGTTAAGGTTTAAAACAGTTATTTTGCGATGGTCGTTTTTGCTCGCGTACTGTCGTGACATACCATATTGTTCAGGCATGATACACGGTGTAAGTAAACAGGTTCGCGTACAGTGGACCGCAGAATGCGTAGCCATTTTGTAGTTGATTGATTTATGCGCAGGAGACTATTGGGAGTAAAACTTTAATCTGTATTTAAGGAAACGTACATAAAATAATGATTACTTATAATTTACTTAATATTTTTAGGATTTTAAATTTTGACATGTAGTTAATTTGTATTCACCACGAATCAATCATTTTAAATGGCGCGTAAGAGGACGTGTAGCTGGCTATTATGGCCGTGTTTATGGATGTGGATAAACATGAATAAAACATGTCACTTTTTGGCGAGAGCAAAAGTGTCGGATGCCTTACCCGTAATACCTTTTTATTTACTGTGATAACAGCGACCATAAAACGAGGCTAGATTTTATGATTGTGCTTATTCACTTTTTTTTAACTCGTGTATCTCTACTACATTAACTGGTAGTATCACCTATTTACTCATACGTACATATGTAATGAATAAACAAGCAACATTATATTTTGTCGCATTCATTTCGCAGTCCCTATCGATATATATCGATATATATGTAGTTTGTTGCATATCCCTATATGCAACAAACTACGATATCGTAGACCTGTGTCGAAAAATGTCATTTCAATAAGACCAGGAAAAATGTGTTAAAACAAACTGTAAACACTTCACGACAGAACAGTACCGAGTTCCCAGCAACCGGCCCTAGGCCCTACCTAATAATTACCCGCACATACATCTAACTAGACAAAACGCATTTTTTTCTCCTACCCGCAATTTGTGCGAAATGGCATAATAATCGGTAAACTTAAAGGTGATCGTTATAGGACATCGTGTTGTCACGCCTTCTTGATACTATACATGTGTTTTATGGTTTTTAAATTAAAAATAAATAAATGTAGGTATAATTTTCTAGGGATTAAAAAGGCGTCACTAAATGTAAGGCTTTTTCGGACCATAATTACCTTACTTCTTAATTTTACAGATGTCCTAATATTAAATGATAAAGCTGAAACAGCTTGCTATTTAATAATAATATCTATATGAATATTTTCTATTTTTTCTGACTCCTGAACCTGATTTTTATAGTCAAATTAAACCACTTCTTAATGTATAGAATATAGATGCTAAATAAAATATGAAGAAAGCGAAAACCCAGTTTATTATGTCTGGTTTAGGAGAGTAGACGATAAGAACACATATTGTCAACTTTATGACAGCTCTTATTAATTACACAGTAAGAGCTATTTCAACGATATAGGAGCAAGAAATACACTGCACAAAAATGTGCATTCTACTCGTCTTTGACTTCAACTTAAACGACTACAAAAACGAAACATTAAAACCACAAAACTGCTCTAAATCACGACTCAGGAAAGTGTTCCAACCCCTCAATTCCAAATTCAAATGATTTCACCAGAACTAAAAATCCTGGCCACATACATTACAAAAAAATAAAAAGACATCTGAAACCTCAAGTTACCAGCGTACAAAAACGAAATTGCTTTCAAAACGCTCTATAATTTGTCCCAGCTTATCTCATTCTACGAACTATATTTTTCTTAAACGACACTTTATTATCCTATGTTTATCCGTTTTGTTGGCATTAGAAACGGAATGTTTTTTTATAATTGAGTGAAATTGCCCCCGGGGTAAATGGTGATTTAATTTTTCCCGGGAATTTGGTAATGACATGGCAACCCCGCCGGTTACACGCCGTAATCGAGTGACAAACGATTTCAAAAAGGCGACAATCAAATGTCACGGAAAGCCGGTGGCTCGGGGGAGAGCTTGGCTAACATGATATACTGAACTTTTTATAGGGTTGGTTATAAGATCAATATGTGTAATTGAAACTAATTTCTTTTTGTTGTTATGTTTATATTGACTTAGAATATAAACTACGGTTTTCGTCCTTATCTGTACTAATAACATTCAGAAGATTGAATAATTCTGCTTCTAGATTTGATCTTACAAACAGACGGGTAAGCTATAAAAGTAGCTATTCAATTTTGTTGTCTAAGTCTTATTTGTAAAAATCTAAAAACTGTCTGATATAGCTTAAAATAAGTATATTCTTAATCTATTTTATTTTCAAAGCGCTTAATGAATGGTTTCATTAATAAGTTGTAGTTATGCTACCTATAAAGCATTTAAATAGTACCTAATGAGTGTAATAACACTCAAATCCATTAACCAAAGTTTAGAAACCGTCAAATTAAGTCAATTCCAACTTTGACAACGCTCGCCGGCCCCGAATGCTTACCAAATGAATAGTAATTTAGTTTTCGGATTAAATCGTTCTCAACACGCGACACAACCACTTTTCTATTCAACTCGAAACCGTCATTTTACACAATTTTACTCAATTGCTCTCCGTTCTTAGAATTAATTTGATATTAGCCTTTGAAAACGCAAGGTGTGGTTTTGTGGGGATTGTTATTTTCGAGAGCTTCAACCGGTGGTTAGGACGACACGATAATCTGCCCAACTCATTCGTAAAATACAAATTAAACGTTTCTTAGCTTTTTATAAGGAATATGGTATTATGTTAAGTTTCGAGGTTTTAAAGTATACGTTTATAAGGATTTGCGGTTCTTTAAATGTTTGATTGGTGCCTTACGTAGCTAATTAGCAACGATTAGTCTTTCAAAAAAAAACACTGACCGACTCCAAGATTGGTTAATCGAATCATAATTTAGAAATCATACTGACTCCTTAAGAGTTAGTGCAACCGGCCTATTTGAGCCGAGGGCCGTTGATTCAAATTTTCGTACCGGCCGCGAGTTATATGATAAACTATTATTTGATTATAAGTAAAGTATATTATCTTTATCTTATATTATAATGACGGGCTCTTTCGGATACACTTACAGTGAGCTGTTCAAATGAGCAGGTTTCCTCACGGTGTTATTCCTTCACCGTAAGAGCATCTGGTACTGTGCATAAGTTACCTCATTACCAAGAACTCATTGGTACCTATATGGTGACTGCGGGAGTTCAATTTCGGTACCTACCGTACGATCATGAGGCGACACCCTAAGCCTATAGGCCACCGACCCTCGTGTATATTATATTATGTAGTTGAAAACTACAATGTCAATCAACAATTACGGGTCACTATGTTTATAATTTCACTACAAGTTGACCTAATTATTTTAGCTCGCGAGAACCCAACAATGTGTGTACAATGTCAAAGATATTAGTTTTATATTAGCAGCTATATTTAGTTTACCTTTTTATTGTTACAGGAATCTCACTCAAGCAGTGCCGAGCGATGGAGTGGTCGTGGCCCAGAGCACAACATGGCCCTGCAGCAGATCCTTAAGCTACAGGAGGCCCGCGCTCTCCACAAGACTTCCCTCCTCCCCATCTACAAGAAGAACGGTCTCCCCTCTCCGCCCCACGATTTTGAACAAATGAAGAGCAAGGACTCTCGGGCCCTAGAGCAAGAGAAACTAGAAGCAGAGTTCAGAAAAATAATGGAACATACTCCAAAAGGTGTCCACGATGAAGAATCGTTGAAGTACTTCCAGCAAATGATGGAAGCAAAACAACGATTTGAGTACTTAAGGAACATTCATGAGAAAGAAAGGAGGAAACATGAGAAGAAGCATTTGGAGTTGAAGAGGGAAACCATATCTCCCCGTGATGATAAGTCCCCTCACAATCGAACCCCTCCTCATCGAGCGTCTCCGGCAGATATGTCACCTAATCACAGCGTGCATCTTTCTACCTCATCCAGTCCTCTCTCAGCAACTAGTCCTAGAAACTCCTCACCGTTAAGTCATTTGCAAAACATGCAGCCCTTTGATTTCCGTAAACAAAAAGCCAGTGAGACAGAAGACAGAAAGCATGGATTCGGTATGGAGCATTCCGAGAAGACTTCTATGGATATGATGACAAATCAGTTTTTCAATTTTCAATTGCCTGCAAACCTGCCTATGCCGGCTATGACAATGCCTTCTTCTTTTAATCATCCTGCGGCTGTCGTGGCTGCTCTAAGTCAAAATCCCATGGGCTTAGCGTCCCTTCAAGCTCTTCTGCCACATATGTCAGCTAAAGCGGTTGAGCCCTTAGAAACCAAGTCCAATCATTCTACCGGTAAAAGTAGTCCAGATGGTGCTAGATCAGAAGATGAGAATGTTCTTAACCTCAGCAAAGATTCGTACGCAGAAGCTGCTCATAACTCAAGGAACATGATGATAGGAAAATGTATGAGTCCACCAAAGCGACAATGGGGTGCTTCGCAGATTCCTCTGAACTTGGGAACACATTTTATCAATCCCGCCACCGGGAAGAAACGGGTCCAATGCAACGTTTGTTTGAAGACGTTTTGTGATAAAGGAGCTTTAAAGATTCACTTTTCTGCAGTCCACCTGCGAGAAATGCATAAATGCACCGTCGAAGGCTGTAGCATGATGTTTAGCTCCAGAAGATCGAGAAATCGTCACAGTGCAAACCCAAACCCAAAATTGCACTCTCCTCATTTAAGAAGAAAGATTTCTCCTCATGATGGTAGAAGTTCACAAATCCATCCAGTCTTATTATCGCCTCATAGCGCTGGACTTAGTTTACCACCAGTAATGAATCCGATGCATCCCTTTGGATCTTATCCATTGCTGAACCATCCTTCAAGTATGAGACAGTTTGCTAATCTTCCCATGGAATACAAAAATAACCCAAGCATGAACTACGGGTCTCTAGATCAAAGAAATCTGTTGCGAAGAGATTACGATAGTGTGGAACATAAGGACCAAGACGGTCAAGGCGATTCTGACGATGACGATGGAATAGTTGTCGTAGCTGGTGACGATGACGACGAGGACGGTGACCACATGGACACTAGTGATTATTATTCTAACCTTAACAAATCAACGGGGTCCGCTGACTCTGAGACTGATTTTGACCAAAGAAGTGTCGGAGAGAACAACGAAAATGAAGAAAGGAAAGAAGCAGCTAGCCCGGAAATATCAAAAAGAAAGCGGAAGAACTTGAACCCTACTCGTTTCCATAATGAAGTCCCGGAAAAGTTTGAAAAAAGTCAGCCACTTAGCGATCAAGAAAATGTGCTAGATCTGAAGAGAGTTAAAACGGAATACAGCCCAAATGAGGATGTGAAGCGTTCTGAAGTGATCTCAGATGAGATAAAAGTAAAGACAGAGCCCACCATTGTTAAAGAGGAACCAAATGACATAGAATGTAATGCTCAAGACTTGCGTATTAGAGAAGATCCTAGGAAAAACGTGAACAATGAAAGCGTTACAAGTAAAAGCTCAGTCACTAACGATCAATACTCATCTGAAAATGCTCTTAAACGACTGGAAAGGCTATCAAAAGGAGACTTCCAGAATATGTCAAAGCGGAACGAAACACATAATTCATCTGGACCTTATAATCTTTCTATGAATGACTCTATTGACTATTCCGACCGATCGCCTTCCTCATCTGTATCAAGTTACGACTGCACGGCAGAAGACATCCAAGGTCAAATTTTGGGCCATTTTGATAAAGGATTCTTTATTAGCACAACTGACGTTCCTATCGATCAAGAAAACCCACGCAAGTGCATTGTCTGCAGCAAAATGTTTCCGAATGTGTTCTTTGTGAAATCGCATTATCAAAATTCACATTTAAAAGTCATGCACAAATGCAGTGTAGAAGGTTGCAGAGCTTCGTTTCCTACGAAAAGAAATAGAGATCGTCACAGCGCTAACGTCAATCTTCACAGAAAACTACTAAGCACCGATAGATTAAAGATTAGGGATGAATCTCCACTGAAAATCATAGAAAAAACTAGAGAACAAATGGATTTAATCGCAAGATATACAGATGAAGAGCCGGGCGTTCCTTACATTGAATCGCACAAATATTATCAAGCAAAGGAATCAGATAAACTGAAGAGCCATTTCAATCATCAATTGCCTTTTGGTGCGCCGTATCCACCGTTACAACTCCCAGAGACATATCTTAACCATCGCGACATGTTTTCCCAACATCCTTTCCTGTTTGCGCCATTTGGTATGCTGCCTAATTTTCCTCCTCTTCCATTGGGGTTTCTGCCTCCCAATTTGAACGGCTTTGGTTGCCAGAGTCAAAGTTTCCCTCCAATGAAGTTAAACTACTGTGTTGAAGACGAAGCACCGCGACCAAACAAAGATGGATACTATCCATGTCGGGGTTGCAGGGAGTCTTTCAAGGACCTGTCCAGTTTAAAGGGGCATTGTGAGAGTGTACACGCGTCATCGTTGCATCGGTGTTCGGTGAGCGGTTGCAACGCTGCGTTCTTTTCAAGGACTAAAAGAAACTACCACAGTGAGTCGCACCTTCGGATGC
Organism: Acleris emargana; assembly: GCA_927399475.2. Lineage (NCBI taxonomy): Eukaryota > Metazoa > Arthropoda > Insecta > Lepidoptera > Tortricidae > Acleris > Acleris emargana. The sequence continues at coordinate 13,936,884 of OV656853.1, read as the reverse complement.
AGAACGGCCGAGGCATTGTTAATCCCTCGTGACGTCAATAAGTGAAAACAGTAATGACTGCTTAATTTAGTAGAATCTCCAGTGCATTTGTGATTATTTTTTATTAAAACTACCAAATAGAAGTTAGTTAAGTTAGTCGTCTACAGTAGATTGGTGGATGCCAGTACCTTTAATTCTCAATCTGTCTACAATATGAAGCTTTATGATTCGCTAAGTAAAGCACGGCTAGGCCGGTTCGAATGCCTCAATAATCATGAATTTTCTCACTTTAAAATCGTGATTTATATCAAGTACTTAGTGATTTAATTTTGCCGTAAATGTAGCTTTTAATAATTGTATTTAAACTTAAACATTCCATAGTAATAATTTGTGCAATAATTATTGTAAATAGCCGAAATAATTATAATAAATGTATAAAATTATGGCTGTAAATTTTAAGTTTAACACTAATTATAGTATTTAAGGTACAAATGTAAGACTCAATTTTATCAGATATCCATCATTATTGAGTTTTGAATATCATATCGATATTATATAATCATAGATTTACTAGAATTTGTTAATGGTGCTAAATGATAAACATTAATAGTTGCATCGCATAATTTTATTTATATAAACAATCATTCTTCAAAAATCCTGTATAGAGACCCTGAACTTGCCTAATGCTTAATTCTAATACTTCGTATTCACAAAGTTGCAGTTTCAAATAAACCTTTCAACAACTTTTTCAATAGAATTAAGTATCTGATTAATCTGAAAAAGAAAAACTTGTTTCAAAAATAATTTATGATAATGCGCTAAGTACTGTCAAGTGTAAAAATATGGGAGAACGCAACATCTCGAAACATGCCCGAATTAACCGTATTTCACTGTAATAAGAACTTCGTTACATATTTATGAATGCATTCTTTCGATTCATATTTTTACGCTTGACTGTACCACACTTGTGTATAATAATATAAATTTGGGCTCTAGTGCCGTAGACTAAAATAAATAGCATTTTTTATAACTGATTCGATGTAAATAGCCGATAGAAGCCAACTGCAAAAGTATAAATAAAATTGACATTGTTACTGGCTGAATAGAAAAGGGGTGTAACAGCGGTAAGCGCTTTCATCGCTGCGTATTTTATTCGAACTTTTCAAAATTCAAAAAGAAAAGCACTGGATCCGCTGTTAGGTCACTTTTTTATCACGATTATCAAACAAATAAGGTTGAATACCCAACATAAACGACCATTTTGAAATTTTGTTTACACTTTAGGCAAATGATATTGATAACCAACTGGAGATTGTTTAAACTATGTTTATAAACCAAAAAGTATTAAGTCGATGAGACGATGTAAATAGAAACTTAAGTAAGCATGTTATACTTCCTTTTGCCAAACAATACTATGCAATAAAATGTTTTGAAAAAAAAAACTGTTTCTTCATTACACACCTTTATTTAAATACCTTAAGATGCACTTACTCGAGATTTTTTGAGCTTGAGCTTGTTAGCAATAGCCGTCTTACTCCAATTCAGTGTAATAGAATAAGACGTGCGTAATGTTAACGGGCAAATATTGCTCTATAAATTGCCCCTGTAAGGGTGCGGCTCCACTGAGGCGGAGACGAGAGGAGCGGAGCGGAGCTGCGCCAATATTAACCAATGGAATCTGCGCAAGGCGCGCTCGACGTGACCGCATGCGCCTTTTATTGGTTAATATTGGCACAGCTCCGCTCCGCTCCTCTCGTCTCCGCCTCAGTGGAGCCGCACCCTAAGTCTAGTTTTAGTGTTCTAGGGACAGGGATTCTGTTATGTGAATCACAATGCTTATGACATGTTGTCGTATTGCCAACGTTACGATAGCCCTTAACCTCCCTTCTTTGGAAAGAACATAAGAAACAAAGCAAACTAATCCCTAAGCAATGACATCTTATAAGCAGTTTCAAAAATATATTCCTTTAAATGAACCCCATGTAGGCACGAGGTTAATGGCGGCCAAGTTCAATCACACATGTCAAATGCAATAAACTGTAAGTACAATGGCTTTACAGAGTAAAAAAGAGCTGCATTTTAATAGGACCATTGGGGCCATTTGTAGCACAAGACCTAGTTTTAGTGTTACATGCAGTACCTACACTTGTTTTAAAATGTATGGAAGAGTCGATCTTAAATCTAGTTTTTGAGCTAAAACTATATTTTTAATGCAGGTGGCCTAATGACTGATTTGAAACTGAAAACAAGAACATCATCAGTAGCATTCTGACTACAGAAATAAAATAAAAATATGCCATAGTCGGTGTTAAAATATAAATAGTCCCCCTTATTCATAAACGCACATTAAACCTATTTGTTACAGTATTCTTTGTCACTTACAGTCGAAATCAAAATGTTGTATTAAAAGATAATGACAAAGCATACTTTAAGCACACTCTAGGTATTTTGCGTTTATGAATATAAGGCATTTTATTTAGATGTATTTTTAAAGGGGTTACTAAGTGATTCTAGCGCTAGATTCTATTCTAGATTATAACAGACTTAAACATTACAATTTAATCTTCAATGAGTCTTCGCGACCCTACCCTGCCTAAAATGTTAGCAGTTCCAGGTTTGGTTCCTGGTGAGGGCTTATTTATTACTTATTTATTTGTCTAATAAGCCTGAATATTTTGTCTCTGGTTCTTGGATATTTTCGTAGTATTTAAACGATCACAACACAAATCGACAATTTCTCCTACATATGTAGCTACTATGCCTCTGCCTGTACTATAATAAGTGCCTAACTAGACACATAAACATACCTATGTAAATAAATAAATACTACATAGAAAACATCCCAATACCCTGGAGTAAATATTCGTGCTACGTCTCTGCCTAGCTGGCAGACAGGGTCACTATAGGTAGGGCAAACCTTGGCTAATTGGTGATAGTTAGGTTTATTGACAATGTAATATTATGTATGTATCAAATTATTTTGGAATTATTATTATGTACTTAAAAGAAAATGAATTTACCTACCATTGTTTAAATAGGTACTTATTTTATGGAAAACCTATTATATGAATTTACTAAGCATTTATTTTGGCATGTGAAAAAGTAGGTAATTCGGTGATATTCAGGTTATTTGGTGATACAATCAGGTTAAGCTGTGGTGGATTACAATTATAATATCCTCTATTATGGAACCTCATGATGATGGCGGCAGATATAGGCTTCCAAAGTTCTCCAAAGAATATAACACTTTTATACAGCTTTAAAAATACATACAAAACATCAATTACACCTCGCATCAACTCATCTAAGAATGTAGGTCAGGTCAAATTAATTTGCCATTTAATTTTGGTTTTTTAATTTTTGTGAGTTCATCATAATGAATGCAAGCCGCGCTATCTACTGAAAAATAGTACCATCTATAAAAAGTTTAGATAACTCCGCTATGAGACGATAACACACTATCACCGAATAACTGCGTATCACCGAATAGCCAAGGTTTGCCTTAAGTGCGTTGAAGACATTCTTGGATTGACACAACACGTCCAAGTTATAAAGGTAAGTTATCTACTTACAACATTTAGGGCCTATTTCACAATCGGCGAGTGTTATCTGTCATTTAAAGTTGGCTCTTCTTTCTTTCCTTGTCTATTTACAAGTGTAAGAAAGAGAAAGAGCTAAATTTATCTGTCAAATATGCTTTCGATTGTGAAACAGACGGTAAAAGTCTTAAAAAAGTGTTCAGTTTAGGTAAATAAAAACGGATTCCTAGTCTCGAATCTCAAGCATGAGGGCGAGTGATAAAGCAGTACCTACCTATGCCATCTTGTCTAATAAGTATATCGGGAAATAAACTCAAAAACTGAAGTCGCTTAAGAGGTGTTTTTTTAAATTCTGCTTCTTGTCGAAGGGTCAATCGAAGGAGCAAGCTAATAAAAATGCGATTTTACTAAAAACGCTGGCCCTAAAATGTTATTCGTTCAATCTGACGGGACAAATAAAACTCGCCGGTTTATAATTCATCTGTCGAGTGAAAAAATTACCTTGAGTTGATAGAATACGTGGAAGTTTAGTAATTTTAGAGCTTCTATTAAGGCCGTCACAAACAGAATTATGATAAAATACCTATTAACATACCAGAATATTAGTAGGTTACTGCAGAGGCCGTGAAGTAAGGGATTGCTGTACGACATTGGGGTAAATGGATAAAACGAGTCCTGCAATCCCTGTTCCGGCCGAGGATTGTAGATATACCTACTGCTTTTCTCAAGCAATGTGAAGAAATATAAAAATTAAAATAACTACCAGGTAATTAAGTGAATAATAATAGCTTACTAGGAAAAAAGAGTGTAAAATCGTTTAGTTTGCCGCATTTCTTTTTAACAAGCTTTTCAAGCACCATGTTTAACCGCGCATTAATAAAGTAGGTACCATAGATTTGGTTTTTTTATTAATGTCGCAAGTATGGCTACTACGAGTGTAGTGGTGGCCAGTATGTAATTTTTTCTTTGTCAGTTTATTGTTATTACGAAAATGTAAAAAGTTAGAGCAGCGGACCATAATGGTTTTTATTAGGATTTTCATAAATTACTTCATGGCCTTAGAAGTAATGTAGTGAGCCATAAACAAGGAACTTCATGTCTTCATTTCGTGATATTAATGCATAGGTACATTTCCAAGTACCTATGTTTGAGAAAAATATATTATAGTGTAGGTATAGCAAAGGACCACACGTTAGGTACGAAGATATCAAAATATATATCGTATTGTTTTAACTCGTCAAAACCAAATTGCTTTTGATAACAATGATACCATGTCAAAATCATTATATTTTTATCGAGTAGAATAGAGTTATTTTTGTACCCAGTTATGGGTACAAAAATAACGATATGGTTTCAAAAGCAATTATTTTTGTGGCTCTAATAAGGCAAAAGAGCAAGCTCACAGGCCACCGGATTGTAAGTGGCACCTAAGACTGCATTCCGGAGACAGCCAATACGTTGCAATTCTTGAGGACTAATATTGAATTCCGTTATGCTAGTTATTCGTCCGGTTGTATTTCCTCCACACCGGAAATTAACAATAAAAACACTGCTGCTTGGCGGCAGGTTAAAGGGTGAATAGTTAGCGATCCGGCCAACTCTCCCCAAGGTCCTACCACCACTAAACGAACAACAATGGCGTTTTTACGCGTTTCCTCAACAACGCACGCATAGACTCATTAGACACACCCTTCAATGAAACTGCACGAAAAACGCCGTTAATTTGTCGACAAACGGCCTTCAATGAAAACAAGTGGCATTCAAGTGTTGTGACATTTCCCCCGCGTGACATTACCCTCACGCTATGTCACGTGTCACGCTGTCACGCCGTGACGTCGCGTGTTACCAGCACGTTAATTTTTAAATTCCATTATCGAACGTTATTCTATTGGTGGATTTAAATTGATTCTCTTTGCTTGGAGGGTGTTGGATTGTGAACTGTGAGTCATCCTTCATGGCGATATAATTGCAGGTTGTCTTGTTATAAATTTAAAAAATCTATCAAGCGTATAGGTATGTAGGTGGGCCCATGATTTTTGTCTGGTTCTGTAGGCATTTGCAAAGTTATGTTTTCAGTTTTTCCCTTACAAGTGTTTGAGTAGGACTGAAAAATTAAGCTGCTGATACCCACTAATATAATACCCTGTTGTACGAACACTTACTAGCACTAGTGTCCCATCGTGACACTATCTGTCACTTTCATATTTGCTAAGGTAAAAAGTCACAGCACGTGACTTAAGGCGAGATTAAGTTTACTTAATTAATTTTCTAGTATAATACTGCCCTCCTAAGCTAATACGTAGTAGGTATGTCAGATAAAAATCCAGTAGCAATATCAACCGTATGACGGTTTTTATGGCATTGGAAGGCAAACGAACACACAGGCCACCTTATGGTAAGTGGAAACGGTGACTCATAGACATTCGCATTCACAAGACTGCAAATGCACTGCCAACCCTGAGGACTAAAATGGAATGCCAATGCCTCTATGCTAGTCATTTCACCGGCTGTCTTATCCCCAAACTGGAACACAACAATGCGAACACTGCTGCTTGGCGGTAGGTTAATGGATAAGATGGTGGTACCAACCCTGACGGACCCTGCACAAGGTCCTCCCACAAGTACTAAGAGAAACATTACTAAGAGAAGAGAACTAAATCTGCTTTGGTTATTGATTTTGGGATACTGCGTATGTATTTACGCCTACACTTTATAACAAAAATCAACAATACACAATAGGCGTGCTAAAAAAATTCGATGTACCTAGCTAATCCGCCCGTCATTGCCATTTATTCAGTAAAATGTAACAGTCCACCTCAAGACCTCAATTCACGAGTTAACGGCCTAAAGTTCGCGAGTTTGTAATTATAACTCACCTAGTATGTTATTGTCAGTAACGCTCACAGCCGAATCTAAATACAAGACAAAATATTCACGCGAATCGAGAACACAAAGGCAATAAAAAAGTATAATAAACGTAACAGCTACCTTTACCCATAACAATACGCATCCCAGTCGCACCGAGCGTCAGTCCGCTCATCTACATAATCAACTCTCATCAAAGAGATTTGCATCCAAAACGCACAACGAATTAAATTCAGAATACTACTACCACGGCAACCATTCACTTGTAACAACTTATAACCCGTTCATATAAGGTTTAATTTTGGTTAGCCGGAGTGAAGATATAAGTTGGGTTTGGTATTCAAAATAAGAATTCAAACGTCCCGCTTGTCAGCAATTTGTTTTGAAGAGAGAACATTTCTAATTCGCAAAAAGAACGATCGTTCTATGTTTAAAATGTATCGTCACGCAACCGATGTAAGGCTGCGTTCATAAGTAGGAGGTACCTACTTATTGGTAGGTACCTACTTAAATTAGATTGATAGTAGTTTTCCGTAGTACCTACATGTGTTACGCTTACATAGGTACTTATATGATTACCTATTACAGCAGTGCTTGCAGAGTTCACTTTTCTTCTGATTTATTAATGGCGGCCTACAATTTTTAATCGGCCATCTTCCCTCCCCGAAGGTTACCTACCGGAATCACCGAGTTCACTTTTGACGTGTAAAAAAATACCCGTGCTTTCTGTCTGAATAAACAGCCTCTATCTATTTTATTTTGCTTAACTCGATACTCGCATTTCATTATGTCGCTTAGGCAATATGCATGCGGTACCTACATCACACAAAGAGTTAAAGTAAAGTAACGTTTTCCAATATAACGTTCTAAAAGTCGTTTTAACAATTTTAACGAGCATCACTGTTTGTTAACCGCCGAACCACTGCATACGCGCCCTAACGAGTTCCAAATTTGAATTTGAAAAGTTCGAAATGGCGCTCTCTAGATTTTTTGCAGCCGTCGTCAATTAGACTGTGGCTTCTTAGGGAGCCAGTTATTAAGGGCCTAGTTGGTTGCCAATTTGTTTGGTCGTGGAAATATTGGGCGCAATTTGGACTGACCGATGGACACACGCACACAGATGTTAGAATGCAAAATTGTTATTACTTCGTCGTTCCAAATCAATGTATTATTTGCATTTGCATAAGATAGTGTATCTACAGATAACTTGAGAATGATCTGTAGGTAAACCAGGGGCTTACAGCAAAGTATTTAGGTACTCTAGCTAACTATAAAGCGTATGTACCCGTAGTTTCACAGTATAGGTAGCCCCGATTTTTAGCTGTGTTTTATCCCGGTTAAATACCTATCTAATATTATTTATTTGAATGTCATACCTACGTATGCAAAAATATGAGGATAATTTTATTCCAATAAAGTGCTTTGATTAGTTATGTATAACAAAGTTTATATATGTCATGAAATCGAATCTTTTAGTGGTAGATAATAAGCCACTAAAGATCCCAATACCACACACAATATTAATTTGTAGTTAATAATTTGACAACTCAAAAATCGCGTGCATATTATAAGACCCTCGTGGAATCCAAAACATCGGTTGGCCAATTCGGATCGGACCCACCATAGACCATAAAGCACATCGCATTTATCTTTGGATTTCTTCATCACGCCTCCATTGTGCGTGCACGCAAGCCCCCGAGACAATCGAATTCGGATTTCAAATTTGGAATTTGGAAGCATCGCCGCGAGCCGCCATATTGCACGCTATAACCGCCATTGTTTTTGGGGTTACGTCAACTTTTGGGTTGGGTGCGGAGAATCAGCCCTACTGGTTGGCCCATTGGCTCTGGTCCGGTTATCATATCAGTCATAACATAAACAAGTAACAAATCAAAGTTGGTCAGGACCTATCTTATCGAAAACATACCTATCTACTCTAAAACCAATCTCATCCTGCATGGAAAAAATGTTTACAGTTCAATTGAATATATTTTTATTACCTTCTAAAAACAGAACTCTTGTTTTATTTGAAGCAGTAGGTACCTATTCATTTAATAATTCCACAAATTATTGGTTCAATGTCAAAATATAATAATAAAATTTTCCTATTTTTTTTGATTTTAATACCTTGCAGATTTTTTCAAAATGTTCAAGTGTAAGATGTTAAACCGAACAGTGGCAGACAGTTTACTGAGTGTGCATAAAGTTATCAAAGTTACGGAGGCTTTTAATTGTATACCTAATCGAACTTTCCTATTGCCTCGAGAATTAGGATAAAATATTTTTTCGTGTGAAAGTATCGAACGACTATAACTTCGCCCAAGAAAAGAACACAACAACCCAAAATTAACAGCTTTATGTATAAGTAGTTAAAACACGTTACTAGCGCCCGTACCACCAACCGCAGAGCTGTCAAAACCAAACTCTAGAATTTTCATTCAGAAACCGTCTAAACTCTAACAAGTATTAAAACTTTTATTCTGTAATCTGTTTTGTCTGAAAATAATAATGTGTTTTTTTATATTTCGGATACATTTATCAAAAAATAAACAAAACACGCAGGGCACGTACCAATAAAATTCCCTACGTTGTTATTTAAATATTTCTAAATTCCTTAAATTTACATTGACTGACAGCGTGTGAGAGTTTTCTTTCGTGACTCCAAATTTAATTCACTGCGTAACTTTCTCCGCGTGATCGACTGGTGCGATTTTTGAATTCCGAAACCCGAATTCCAAATGCAAATTTTTGAATTTAAATTTTTCGAATTTACTAAATTATTTAGCTCCTGTTTCTTTTTTCAAAGACGTGGGAAAGTTTTCGAGACAAAGACATTTAAATTTTGCTACTGGCCAGTGTTCATAGTCCGGTGCACACGATTAAAGATACACTATAAAAGAATCGCGGTTAGCACAATCTTATGCATCTGTCTTGTAATTAACAAAAACGTTACTTATAAAAGATATATTCTAAATGGCCAGTTAAAATAAAGTCTGTGAATTTGTATAATTTGGTAGAGAATGCTAGATAATAATGCGAGGGAGAATGAGTATGGTATTTTGTATATTTAAGGGCATATAAGTAATTAAGTTTCTCAAGCTTTAACGTTGACTGCAGCCTGTTGGAGACTGCGTTAGTGTAGGATAATAGATTAAATTAATTAAACTCGTGTAGGTACTGTCAACATAATCATCTAACTTCTAACTTAATATTATAAATGCGAAAGTTTGGATGTTTGTTACTCAATCACGCCAGAACGGCTGAACTGCTGATTATAGCCAGAAATAGCACCAAGGCTACTTTTATGCCGGAGAAATGTACGGTTTCCGAAGGATGACAAAATTACGAATTATACGCAGACGAAATTGCTGGCCAGAATTTAAGCTCATTAATTATTTATACAGACATTGAGATTATTTTACGAGTAAAGCGTCTTGATTCTATACGAGTCTACAAGACTACTGCAAGGCGACTGTACCTATATTATGGTACAGTCGCCCTTATTAGTAGCCACACACTTTTGTACCTTGTCGCTTTAACGCCCTTGATAGATTACAGAGAGAAAGGTCTAACTAAAGTGTTACTTTATTGACGTAGCATGGCGTGTTACAGCATATACATAGGTACCTACTATACTAGATATAGGTACATACTATGTGACGTTATCAACCAAAGCATGAGACTTTTTATGATTTACGAGGGCAGAGTCTGGTAAAAATCATATTAAAGGTATTTTCTTCACAAATTCATTAATGTCAATTTGTAATGCAGCCTTTTTGGAGGTAAATCGTATATTTTCAGCCAGTTCACACGACTAGTTTTTTTTTCGACAGCTATGAAAAAGAAACAATCACTTCGGTGTTTGCAAACATGGAGAAAAGTGAGTTTCGTGTTCTGATTAAACATTATTTTTTGCGAAAAAAAATCATTACGGATACAAAAAAAAATTAGACAAATATTACGGGAACTCTGCTCCATCGATTAAAATGATCCACAAGTGGTTTACGGATTTTCGTTGTGGCCGTACAAGCACTGCTGACGCCACTCACGCTCACTCACGCCACGGTCACTACACCAGAGATGATCACCAAAATCCATGACATCGTATTGACCGACCGAAGAATAAAGGTCCGTGAGATAGCTGATATTGTAAGCATTTCAGACGAACAGATTCGTAATATCCTTCACACTTATTTGGATATGAAGAAGCTCTCCGCCCGTTGGGTGCCGCGATTGCTCACAGTAGATCAAAAACGCACTAGGGTGACCCTGTCAGAGGCATGTTTGGCGAAGTTTAGGTGTAATGAAAAGGACTTCTTGCGTCGTTTCATAACTGTTGACGAAACCTGGATTCATCATCATACACCAGAAACCAAGGAGCAGTCAAAACAATGGATTGCTTCAGGTGAACCTGCACCAAAGAAGGCCAAAGCAGTTTTATCGGCGAATAAAGTTATAGCTACTGTCTTCTGGGATGCTCGTGGTGTAATATATGTTGATTACCTTCAGAAAGGTAAAACGATTAACGGCGAATATTATGCCAACTTGTTACAGCGATTTCATGAAGTTTTAATGGAAAAACGACCCCATTTGGCGAAAAAGAAAATCATTTTTCACCAAGACAACGCACGGGTCCACACTTGTGCAGTTGCTATGGCTAAAATCCACGAGTTGCGTTACGAATTGCTCCCGCATCCGCCTTATTCTCCAGATTTAGCCCCCTGCGACTATTTTCTTTTCCCAAACTTAAAGAAATGGCTTGGTGGAAAAAGATTTGGTTCCAACGAAGAAATCATCGCAGAAACCAATGCGTATTTTGAAGGGTTGGAGAAATCGTACTATACGGAGGGAATCGAAAAGCTAGAAAAGCGATGGACCAAGTGTATTGAGTAACATGGGGACTACGTTGAAAAATAAATATTTACTTAGACCAAAAAAAAAAAAATGTTTAATTTTTTCCAGACTTTTCACTCTGCCCTCGTAATTGATAACTTCACGTGTCACGTAGTCCATATTGGCCTATAGGAATTTAAATTGATTGACTCTACCTATAGTCAAAAAATACAATGTACCTAATTACTGTGGATCCTGTCAACTTTGGTTGGTTTAACCATTATTATAATATAACATACGTAATAGTATTAATTTGAATAAGTATGCTTTAACTAAGAGTAAATAAATGTATATTTCTTGACCCTCTATAATTATATGCATGTGCGTTAACTACCAACTTAATTGAAAAAGTCTGAGTCACCATACACCTAACAAAAACGTTAAATGAAACGTTTTCCAAATTCCAACACGGAAGCCTATCGTGCCAACCTACCCATTTAGATCAATTTTGAATTTGAATTTCGAAGTCGCCAGAAGCATTTAAATCGCGCACGCTTAAAAAGTAGGTACCATAACGCACGCTCGGCTACCATTTGGTAGAGCCGATTTAAAAAAATATCTTGCCATTTTAGTCATATTTCCAAATTTGAATTTAAGTAGATATTAGTTATTATATTACCTACTTATTTAAACGTCTCTTTGGTTATGGAAAATAAACATTTACGAGTAGGTTTCTACGATAATTAATTTGCTATTGAAACTTTATTTTTATGTTTGTTACTGCAATAAAAACTCATCCACGGGAACGTAAACACGTAATTTATGTCGTCTCGTTCGCACCTGTGTCTAGCTCCATAGCGCTATCGCTTCTACGATGGAACAAAGTGACATCTAGCCTTCATTCATCAGAATATGTCGCCATCCAATATGACTAAGCCTTGGCTTTATTATGGTTGAAATTGGAAATAATTAGTATTAGGTACTATTCTACGTAACTTCTCCGTAAATCCAGGCTCAAGAGATATAGGCAGGAATTCCTGCCTATAGATTACGTAAGTGCTAGGTATGTCAAAAGCAAAGAAGGCACTCGTAGGCGTTATTATGGGTTTCACGGTTTCTTATTACTTTCTTTAATAAAACTTAATACGCGCCGCAACGTGATCATGAAAGACATGAAATTAAACCACTCTACGGGTTTACAATACTGAATAGTCGAGGGCGTGATACCGCCTATTGGTTAGAATATGTCACCGCACCCACGCGTCCTCGCCTGTGATTGGCCGAAAATGTCACCGTGTCGCATCGCAGTGACATTCACGATTGGTCCGCACCACGCCCACCCCGTAGGAACGTGATCTAAATTTAAATTGGAGCGTTTGCTACTGGCTGCTTTTAAAGTCATAGATAAAGTTTTTTTTAGTTTTAATCAGTTTAGATGCCAGCGTTATTAGAGTGAGCCATGTTGTTGTGTTGTGACACTCTTTGTTGTTTTTCGTAGCTGTAGTTCCACTTACTTTTATTTTATTTGACTGTTTTTTTGTTTTGTTGATGTCAAGAGCATTATGTGCTGCCTTATTTTGTAAGAGAATAAAATGATAGGTAGGTACCTACGTATAAAACTAAATCACTTACCTATTTTATTAGTATTTTTAGTAAAAGCTATGTTATAAGTAGGTAGGTTTAATTGCCGAAAGTAGATATACCTATAAAAAAAGTCCAACAATAAGCTTTACTTCAGCTACGACTTAGTACCTACAAAACAATCTACTTGGACCCCAAACGCAAGCTTTGAAAACGAATATAGGACGAGTAGGTAGCTACACATAAGAAGTCTTCACTAGGACTGAGTCTAACTTAGGTACAAAATTCAAAATGTAACTTTCCCAAAAACCCGTAGTAAAATATAACCTTCCTAAATGAGAGGTATTTTATTGGACATATTTTTAATAGGCGCCGTTTACGCATGCGCGGAAGTATTGATTGAGACGCTGGCCCGGACAGCGAGGTGACAAATGGGATGAAAAAGATTTTAAGCGTTGTCTGGTCTATGGACAAAGAGAGGTTGGATTCACAGATACAAAATACAAAGACCTGGAATCTGATTAGGTATAAACGTACGCGATGTTATGGTGACAAAAATTATGTTGTTCTTTGTTTAAGCTTATAAAACCAAATGAGTCATTAAACATGCTTTTTTTGTAAAAATTGGATTGAATTGATTGGAATTGGAGATTGAAATTTGGGTTCACCATCAGTAAATAAATACCTAGGTACTTTGTAACAAAAAATTAAGTGGGTTTGTTCCTCTTTTACGTTGAAACGTACAGTCTACTATTACACTATTTGCGACAAGGTTCCATAGTAGCTCAACAATTTAAGTCGTTATTCGTACGAATTGTCTTCATTTTTGCACATAGGTTGTTAGACCAGGTAGGACCTACCTATGTTCCTATGTTCCAAAAATATCTAGTCAGCATTCGGATCAAAAGGCTTTCCCTATAGGTACCTACATTAGAGGTATCATAGAGGTTGGTATATCTACCTACTAGAGGTATTAGAAAATTTAAAAAAAAAAATGAGTTCACTTTTGTTTGTTTGTTTGTTTTGTTAGTTGGTTGGTACCTACGGTAAAAGTCACTAGGTAGTTGGAGACTTATAGCTTATCAGCTATAAGTCTCCAACTAGTGACTTTTACCGTAACAACACTATTGGACAATTACCTAGGTAGTTTTTAATTCAAAGAACATAACGTTACAAATTGATTGTGCAAAATAAAATACCTACCTAGGACCTTTTTCAAGTGTCCAATTACATTGGAGCTGGTCCATTAGGTGGTAGGTACCTACCATTACCTTATTGTAGGTATGGGGTATATCTATCTATGTGGGGTATTTAATTTAAATAATATAACTGTATCTAGGTAGGTAAGTAATTGTATTAAGTGCGAAAACATAAACAGACATACCTATTTAACTTATTTCAGGGGAACTGTGTCCTTCACTAATAAAAAAATAACTTTTATTTCGTACCTACGTAAGGTACTTTTTATATTGAATACATTACCAAAAGTCTCTTACCATAAAGCACTTTAACTTTCTTCAACGAAAAGCAAATTCACTAAATTGACTTTCCCACCCTTTCCATAAACAGCAAGTGCTAACCCTAAATAGTGCATCTTAACCAAAGTGATAATAAAACCCAAAAAAACAAACTAACCCTACCGTAAAATAAAAAACGACACTAAAACAGGGAATAAAAGTGTCCGGGAGTAAATGAAATGGAATGCAAATGAGAGGGACGGTGAAATGTGAAGGTATTCTGAGTGGATGAGGTTTATTTGATGGCCCCTAGCTTTTGATAACCCTGGACCTTTGACTGAGCGACTGTTTTCGGGAGCCTTCGGATTATTTTATCCTTTTTCTTTGAAAGGAAAAAGCTGTTGGACAGAAATTTAGTTTTTATTTTTTATTTTTTTTATTTAGCACCAACCTCTACTTATCTCTGTTTGGCCCAATGGTTGACTGGTAGAGAATGCCTCAAGACATTAAGTCCGCCATTTGTACGTAGGTACTTACTGCTCTCCGACTGTCTCACCGGCGACGAGGTCGCCCTCCAAGACTGCCAGAGGACGTCACCACCTCCACCTCTGCAGATCGCCACCATCCTGATACGCACGCGTCACCAGCGTGCGGTGCGTCCTCGGACGCACCAACTAACACCGGGTAGGCTGTGCCCCCAACTCTGGAGCACGCCACCCAAGTCAGTGTGAAGCTGTCACAGTGCTATATATCCACTAACAGCGAAAGCCACTCAAAAAAAAAAAAAAAAACGTAGGTACTTACTTTGTGTATTGTGCAATAAATTTAAAATAAATAAATGTAGTATTTAGTGGACAGAAAAATAAAAGCCTTCTCTTTAGAATTAGAAATTGTTTATTATCCGATTTCAAAAAAAAGCAGAGGTTGTCATTTCGAAGCGTTTATGTTTGTCCGTGAACATAACCTCCCTAATTGTGTCGAGTTATTTATTTTTGAAAATAAGTATTTTTTTGGATCCTAGCTAAGCAACTGTTTCCAGAAGCACGCGTAAACTGTGGATTCAGAATTAGTTTCTACGAAGGTCGGAACCTACGGACTGAAAATGAACCTCATCTAGATTTGACGAGTTCGAAAAACTACTTAGGTAATAAAATAACTCTTGCCTAAGCGGGATGTCTAATACCTAGTATTCGTATGTATTCAGCATCACAAAAAATTTGAAACTTTAGGACTATACAGGGTGTCTGGAAAACCTTCGGAGAAATTTGGGGGGGTAATAGTTGGCACGATTCTGATCACGGGGGTATCGTTCATTTTTGTTTCTGTTAATGTAAAAAAAAAAGAAGGATTAATTATATTCATTTTGTTACTTGATGTATCGCAGCCGATATCTCGACCTTGACATTTTGACGTTGATAGTATACTACTCCAACAGTTCGTAGTATCTTACGTCAAAATTCAATGTCCGAGGTCAATGACCTGAGACCATACGTTGTCACATGGTATGTAAACAAACAGTTCGCTCCATGTAAACAAACAGTTCGCTCCATGTAAACAAAAATCAAGGTAGCATTATAATAAAAATAAATGAGTAATTTTAGTGCAACTTACTGTATTTTCGTTTTTGCAATTTGAACACTAATTGGTTTTAAATGTGAAATCACTAGTCTCTTGTTCATGTTTTGCCGAGACTGATCATATCGTCCGTCTTTTACTGTCGAGATCTAACCATTTACCATTGTTTTCTGCTCTAAAGTAGCCCATATAACTGATTTACAGCAAAAATATTGAAGACGTGAATATTGAAAATAACATAATTTAACACTGACATCTGACATCTAATGACAGCCATAAATTCATAGACTTCTCAAAGTTCAAATAGACGGATTGAACGATCCGATTATTGCTCTCCGTATTGAAGAAAAAAAAGGAGAAAAAGAAAATCGTTTATTGGTGCAAACCACAGAAAAATAATAATCAAATTAAATACAGTGAGAAAATAATTTAAAACATAACCTTAAAACTATTTTATAAAATAATAATGCACCAAATTGGGTGCTACTCAGCATCATAGTGTCAGACATGCCGTGACGCTGCACGCGCTGATTTTCAGGGCAACCAGACGGGGAGAAAGCGCTGCTGGCTGCTGGTTCTTTCCTTTTGATCCGCATGGTATTTGTGGCAGTAGCCAAAAGTCCAAGTGCAAAACATTTTGTCGATGGATATAAAGGTCGTCGCATAATTGATTATAATAGGCTATTTGACAACATTGAAAATATACTACAAATTGTGGTCATCCTATCTGATACTAGCGTAAAATAACGTATTTCACTTTATTTCACATTAAATTATGTCTATTTTTTTGGAAATTACACGAAATAATAAGGATTTTTTTTGAAATTTAATCTGTGGCAAAAACGCTATGTGATGTTAGAAATACTTAATAACCTGTGAGTGTGATGTGAAGTCACATCACATGCAAGTAAACAAAACAAACCCCAAACCAAACATCGCTTCGCTTGTGACATCGCTTCCTTGACTGATTGTGATTGTA
This sequence comes from Acleris emargana, assembly GCA_927399475.2. Classification (NCBI taxonomy): domain Eukaryota; kingdom Metazoa; phylum Arthropoda; class Insecta; order Lepidoptera; family Tortricidae; genus Acleris; species Acleris emargana. The sequence continues at coordinate 13,920,076 of OV656853.1, read as the reverse complement.
GTCCACGTTTTATACTTTCTGGGTGTTCCTTAAGCCGGCTACTCACACACCTGCTGCAGGGGCAATACCGGTCGCACGGCGGTTGGACCAATTTTAGGCTGTTCTCTACACACTAGCCTGCCGTTCAGTGTGTAACTGATAGTCCCGCTGAACGCACGTCCACGAGAAAGCCTCCTGTATTGTCGAAACACCAGAGGATTGGTATCGCCTTGGCACTTTCTGTGGTGCTACCAAAAAAAAAAGGAAGAGAAGATATTGGGTGAAGAATTGGTTGCAGAAACGAAGCAAATTGTGCCACATGAATATTATGAAAGAATTGGAAGTAGATGATCTTAGAAACTTTTTGCGAATGGATATTGATTCTTTTGAAGAGCTCCTGGCTATGGTAACACCATTTTTTCCATTTTTGTCCACTCCGCTCGGTTGTCACCAATGAACTGACTGGAATTGCCCCAATCCTACTACACACGCAGCAACCTTGCAGGGCGGTAGACACAATCTAGGGAGCTAGGAAGGTCTTGCGACCCTGCCGCCCTGCTTCCTACACACATCACAATTAAGGAGGCAATCAAGGGTCCAATTCCCATATTGCCCCTGCAGCAGGTGTGTGAGTAGCCGGCTTTAGTGGCCTTTTTCTTTTAAGGGTTTTTACCACAGAGTGTAATCACGTCGACCTCTTCTTACAAAGCGATCCTATTTTTCTCTTTCTTCTATGATACGAATATCTAGCAACAACATGTATGATGCCAGCTTTAAATGTAATTTTGATAAAACGTAACGTGTAGGTAGGATTTTTTGTTTACAAATGAAACCTAAAACTCTTTTCATAAAGAGTTTTAATGGTCCAAGATTTAAAAAGATAATATGTCAAATTGTCAATAATTAATTATTGTGTTTTTTATTCGTCGGAAGCCCTGATAGTGGTACAAATCAATGAAATACAGCCATGATTCATGATCTCGTAAAACAAGTAATGTGCCTACGAGTGCAAGTGCTATTTTAGCCGTGTGAGTGTGAGAAAAGTGTGAGTAAAAATCATAATCGTAAGTTTCAGTTTTAGATTATTTCACATAATAGCCCTTATCAGACACCGTCTTTTCATTCACATTACAGGATAATGTGTCAGTTTTCTAAACTCCATGGAGCTTTTGACCATGATTGGAAACATTGTTCATAAGGAACAACTTGTTTATTTACATTACGTTGTGACACATATCGTCGGTGAAACTGCAAAACCGCGTAAGTGACATTTTAAATAAGGAGCAAAATGCACCTTTTTAATAAGACCGTAAGGTTTATTTTGCTCTATCATAAATTTGTTACTTACGCGGTTTTGCAGTATCACCGACGATATTATGTATGAATCAGTTAAGATGGGGCACACTGAGAGCATCGTCAGGAAAGTCGATGATAAATCTGTCTGTAACTCAGTCAAATATTAACTTAAACAAAAGTTACCAATATAGGGATGATCCAAATCATCCACCCTATCTACAGTTAAAATTTCTCAGAAGGTTTTCCAGACACCCTGTATAGCTTTAACACATTTGACATATTTCTACTAGCAATTTCTACCACATTAAAGCGACATGGCACTAAATTAGCTTAACAACGCCGAATACCTACTCTGCCGGCTGGCCAGAAATACGTGACAGTATATCAACGCAGAAATCAGTTCACAAGTGAAATGTTCTGACATATGCTTAATACAGCACCGGCCATTAAATAGCTGGAGAGGAAACGCTAGCCTTAATTTAGACCTATCAAAACCTAGATCTTACCTTCACGTTTCTGCCACTGCGCAGCGGGACGCGCAGGCGAACAGACAGACAGATTAAGAGCTAACTTTAACTAGATTTAGATTAGCCGTTTCAAAACTTTAATTAACGCAGTGAAATGTTATCTTGGAAACGTTCGGTGCCTGGTTTTTTAGTTTTCATTCTAAGCTGGCTCAATATTGGTATTGCTTTGTTATGTTGGCAATGAAAGGCTTGTTACCTTTTTTAGTAATCAAGACACATGAATAACTACAGTAGAACCCGCTTAAGACGATTCTCAGGGGACCTACCAAAAAAAGTGTCTTATACGGGAAATCGTATTAAACGTGAAAATAAAACTAGTATTATTTCATGTACACACATTTACATGTAATTTGTTTATTTTAAATGGAAGACACAAAAAATTATGTTTATGTAAAAGTATGTTAATAACAATTGTTTTACTTACAGTTATTTATTTTACATTGACGTAACGATATAGATGCATTTTTTATAACAAGATTTTCAATATAATTTAATTTATGGATCGCTTCTTCGCTATTAGGTACCCATACACGATACATAGCATCTTAAATCTGCTACAACTGACAACGCCTGAGCATTTGACAAAATTGGAGGCATTTCCTCCTGTTCGTGTGCGTCTTCATCATCACTTAGGGTTGCGTTTTGGGTGGAACCTGCACTTTAGCAGACGTATTAAGCGGGACGCGAGTCGTATTAACCGTGAAAAAATGTATGAAAACAGGCCTTAAGTTGCAGGGACCGGCAGAAAATGGCGTATTATGCGGGAAATCGTATTAAACGTGATCTTATTAAGCGGGTTCTACTGTATATGCCTTGAAAATCGAAGTTTGAAGCTACGTTAGCTCCATCTCTTTCTTTCAATTTAGTCTCAAGTGACGAGTGATAAGGACTCTGCTCCCGAAGTTTCTGACTTAGTGGATAATGGTAACCATCCAGTTCGAAAGCTGTAACTGGTTTAAAATTGAATAATCTTGCCAATTAATGAATCTAAATTGTGTACCTATAGGTAATTATGTGTCATTATTACTTACTGACTTTAACGCCAGCATTACGCTGAGTTGGGACCATTTCGTGGCTTCTTTCTTCCTGTATTTGTTAATCTGTTCTTTGTTATGTATGTCATGTTTTTTTTTTTTTTTCTTTAACCAACTGCAAAATAAGAACGTGTAAAAGGGTTCAGTTTTTGGAATAATGATAATTGCAAGTGGTTTAAAGCTGTTTTTTTCCTTCAAGCTAGTGTTCCTACCTATATTTGGATAAACCCTTTTCAGGGAAATGATTAAAACTTACCCACAATATCTGCTAGTATTCAACTGATATAGATTATATCCATCACGCTCGCCTTAAAATGAACTGCATAGCTAAGTCATAATTACCCCCCCGGATTGGTTATTATGACATAGCTATGGAGTTCAGTTTACGCTGAGAGAAAAGGACAGAGCTATATAACTGATTGCATTATCTTGCAAGTAGTTTAAAGCTGTTTTTTTTCCTTTAAGCTAGTGTTCCTACCTATATTTGGTTGAACTCTTTGCAGGGACATGATTAAAACTTACTTACAAGTAATATCTGCTAATATTCCGGGATAAAATCTAGGCATTGCCGAACCCAGCCTCTCAAACTCCCCAGAGCCAATCGGTCTCAATTGGGCAAACTTTCGCCCATTAGCGAACTGCCCAGCTCTCGGAGGTTTTGTTTGTTTTTGTTTAAAACTTATGGATTAATTGGAGTTCGTAGGTTTTGGACAGCCCTTGACAAAGCGTGGTCTTATTGTGGTTTTAATTTGGGTTTCAACGAAATAACCAGGGAGAGAGAAATATTTATTGAACTGGATTCTCGAGTAATCATTAGTAGAATTATATGTTTTTTTTGCTTGTATATCTGAGGATCTTGGCGGCCAGTTGATAGAGAAAGCGTCCAAGTCTATATTATATTTATTACTAACCTAAGCTGATCAATAGTGTTTATTTTCAAAACTTACAGCATCAACTTGCAAGTAAGTATAAATACAATACAGCCTAAGACTGCACCTAGCGTCCAGTGGCGCCATCTTTACTATTATAGTGTTTTCGAATGAATTAAACTATTGTCTTGAAATAAATGATCTTTTATTTGTACAAAAGAATACCTACACAATTATAGGTCATATAAAATAACATAATATTAATTGAACTATGAGTTAGTAATAATTACGGAAAAAAGTGTCCACCTTTCTCCGTTGTCCTTAAGCTGAAACGAAGGTTATAAAGGCTAACTTTTAAACTTTGTCATAGGTATATAATATGCTATACATTGTGTACCTATACAATACATAGATAAAGATATGTAAGTACATTTATGTTTTAATATTTTTTTTATATAGGTACCTAGGTACAGTCGGGAACCGGGATTGTTGAGCCACTTACCCATGTTTCTAATTTGGCTATGTAATGCAAATCGAATAGCTGTCATCCAGTCATTGACATCGGTTATTGAATACACGGCTAAATTACGAACAATGGCAAGTGGCTCAACAATCCCGGCTCGTGACTGTACTTAGAAGTTTTACGAGTGTTACCCAGACAATGTCTTTTAAGGTATAAAGTTAGCTTTTATTTTTGAGCAATCAGACAAATGCATTAGGGCACAGACTAACGAATCTTCTCATTTCACTCCTTATACGACTACCTACTGCTCTTCGCAAGAAAAAGGTAGTAAGCATAACAAGTTTCACCTTTCATTAAGCCCTTGTCTTGTAGATACGCGTCGTACGTTAGAAACTCATCGACAGAGTGGCTTACCCGACATTTACTGCATCGTAAACGGTAATATCACGAGTTGAGAGCGGGCACGGGAGTGCTCAAAGACCTTATACAGTCCATCGTTGATTGCGATACAAACCTATACCTACAACTCAATGATATTTTATATTAAGATACGTCATCTGCGCGCAAAAGCGTTCCTCAAAAAGGAAGGTAATTTACCTTACTACTGTTTAATTACGCCAATGCCGCTGAAACGCACGCATCAACGGCAATAAAATTTAACTACCAAAAAGTAACAAATATATTTCAATAAAAAATGCCGTCTTGTATTTTTTGAGGCTGCCGAAATGTACCTAATATAACTGTAAAAGGGAGAAATTATGCCTCATTTCATTCTTAAGTACTGAAAATATATTTTTAATTGTGTTTACATTGTCATATTTTGTTTAATTTGCAACGGCGTCACTGTCACCTTTGAAACATGAGATATCGCCTGAGTGCAATAAAGACGGGTAGCTAAGGCGGCCGTGAGCGGGCACTTGACTTGGCGGGAATGGCGAGCAATTTGAAACAACTATTTATCTCTTTCTAACAACAGCGTTCGTTACGGATTACCGTCTTTGTCCGTAGAAATATGGTAACGCAGCAACTGGTACGTAATACTTTTTAATTGATATAGTCGGTCTGAATGCTGGCATGTTAACATCTAACGTTTTCTTAAATATCGGGGCTTACTAATCACGAAATCATGTTGTTAAGATGTCAATCTTGATCATAGCATTTGAATCCAGAAAACTGAATTGTAGTAAAAGTGGGTTGGTAGGCATCAAGATTATCCTCTACCATATTACGTATGACTCGTAGGTAAAAGAGAGTAGGTTATATTATGTCTAATAGATAATAGTACCTACAACCGTTTTTACAATGGAAGCTTCGTGATTAAATTTGGTAAGTAGAGGATATATCCGCTTTCTCTTTGATCGCGTCCCTTGTGTGTCCTTACTTAATCTATTGAACATACAACAGCAAACATTACTTGCATTTTTTAAACTACCAACACTTAAAACAATTTCAAGCCTCATTACCAGCAAAGGCAAAGGAACGATCATTCAGCAGAAATGTGCAGATCCGTAAGTCACTGGCAACCGGGAAAGCGTCCATAAACAATGCCATTAGCAGCAAACGTTACGCGGCAGATTTTAAATTTGGAACGGGGCGCCATTCGTCATGTCGCCGCGCCCGCGACACCGCGGTATTGGAGGCGCGAAGCGAGTTGATATTTTCGCAAACAATTATTTGCAAATATTAATTTGTTAAGGATTTACACTTTTAATGTGGAAACTCCTGCCGTGTTCACAAACAGCCAATCTTAAAATTATAAATAATGTTAACTCCGTTAAGTCGTTTTACCAGTGGTATACCAAGTTGAAAAAAAAACAACTTATATACAATTGATAGAAAGACAAAGATATAAAACAACTAAGTACCTCTAGCATAAAAGTAAGTAAATGGGGTCTTCAATCATCTAATTAAACTCTATAACATTACCATAACATATTCATCTGTTTTTATTAAATGGCGTGATCTACTTCAGAGCCCGAATTTCGAACAAATACTTAGGTACTTACATTGTCTCCTATATCTCTTAACCACAAAATCCACAGTTTAAAAGGGTAGCAAGTATAATAATATAAAGTAGTTATTCCTAAGACCTATTTGGTCTTGTTCTTGCTTTTATTTTAAACTAAGGATTGTTCGAAACACAACGACGTTCAAGTAGATTGCGCTACATAAAAATAATATTTTAAGGCCATTTTTTACAGAATAAATACAACAATAAAATGCATATATGAAAACAAGCTCTCTCAAAAAACTCGTGAAGTAGCTCTTGTTTTTGAAATTATCGTTGCGACAAACCCCAACTATCAATACTCGTCGAACCTTCTAACTTTCTTGACTAATGACGTCATGTGTCCCGAGCAGCGCAGCGGTCGCGAACAGCGACAGCAAATGACTCGAATGAATTTAAAATTTGAACTTCGAACGCTAACGAGGGAGGCGGCAATATCGTGAGTTATTGCTTCGAGTGAAGCATAGACAATCATTGCAAACCTTTACACTGGCAATATGCTTATTAAAACATGCCTTTGAAATGGTACCATTTCTTTAAACTATGAACATATTATACTTTATATATGACAGACGGACAGATAGATGGACGAGCAGTGGACTTAGTAGTAGGGTCCCATTTTTACCCTTTGGGTGCGGAACCCTAAACAACACGTAGGGCTCTATTCTACTCTTTAGAAGCATACCTACAGCTTTTAACATAGTCGTACTACCGTATTGTTTTTATTTCGGCGGCCATATATAGGTATAATCATTTTATCATGTAAATAATAACTGTCATGCTTTTGACAATGCCAAGAGCAACATGGTTTTACCGAGTGGAATCTGAATGCCTGTCCTAGCAAAATCAGGTGACAGGCTCAAACGACTAGCCTAAGCTTGACCTCTTCGAGCTCTGGGATCACATGGATGTCCATATCTATGCTGCGTTGGGTAAGTCTAGGCTTGGCTATCTATATCAACGATTAGACATAGATCAAAGTATAGCAAACGTTTGATATAATTTGCCTTTGCTGCGTTATGCGTAAAATAATAAAGTAGGTAGCTAAAGTAGGGGTACGTTATCGTTATGGACAATGTAAGTATAGGATAGACGTCAACTGCCGGACGATCTCGTCAAATGCTCATGTCAATTCCAAATATTCTTATTGGCAATTTACATTAGCGTTAATAATGCCTCTTGTCTAGGGCAGAATATGAAAAACGTCGGAACAATGTTTGTTTTACTACTTATTGCTTTATGATATAATATTTAACGCCGGAATTGGATTTAAATGAAACATTGCTCAACGGCTAACTGAATAACTAATATCTTGCACAACAGAGGGTGTTTGTAAGAGTCCGTTAAAAATTTGCGACGCGGGTGGTGCAGATGTCAGCTGTTAATATAATAGTATATCTAACGAAGTAGCTCTTATTTAATCTGTGGTATAACTAAAATTTATCACAGATAATATACGCCCCTATATAGAGTTATAATCACTAAATAGCATCAGCCTCGCGTTTGATTTAATAGTTTTCTGGAACAATATGGAACTGTCAGCGTAACGTAATAATTCAAATCCAATAGAGACTTTACGATTTGAATTGTTACGTCACTTTGACATTCCATAAGGGCCCAGTATCAAAGCCGGTAGTCTGTTTGGTTGGCTTTATTGGGTACTGAAATTAAAATGACTATTGCAAGTAGGTAGTCAGGTACCATGAAATCATATAGCATCGAAAAATTCAATGTGTTGGTCAGTTTACTGAACTGTTGTTGTTGAGTTTTCAATACACAAAGACCGCATCCCTCGTGTGATTCACGTAAGTAACTATACTTGATAATGAAATTCAAAAAGATTAATAGATCGATCGGTCGATCGATCGCAGGACTGATGGCCGATGGGGCCAGAAGGTTCTTGAGTGGCGTCCGCGGACCGGGAGACGAGCTGTAGGTAGGCCTCCAACAAGATGGAGTGACGACCTTGTAAGGGTCGCGGGAACGCGGTGGATGTGAAAAGCACAAGACCGGTCTGAGTGAAGAGCCTTGGGGGAGGCCTATGTCCAGCAGTGGACGTCTTTCGGCTGACATGATGATGATGATGAATAAATCGACAAATTTAAAAAACAATACGTACTATGGGACCTGACCTTATGGAGGAGGAGTCCCTGGGTTAGAGCCCAGTGCTCTATTCCAAAAAGATTTACTAGTACAAGAATACACATTTGACAACAGTTTCTACGGAAAACCGTACCACTTCTGCAAGTTGTAGGCGCGAAATAGACTACGAATTAACTTCAGTTCTAGAACAAGAAGCACAATTTTGCTGTCTGTCTCTAACTTGAAAGTTAGAGTAGGTAAGACAGCAGTCAAATTCTTTAATATTTATTGCTAGTGTAAACCTTGCTTAATGTTTTTAGTAGTTTGAACGCAATTTTATAGCAAGTAGTAGAACAATAGGTACTGTAAAATCAAACGAAGTCGATATATTCATTGAATGTTTTAAAATGAAAGAAACTACTATATCTAAGTATTATTTCGGTACGAACTTTACAAATGCTTCCTCTGTTTTATCCATATTTATCTTAAATTCATCACCATACTAATTTAGCATCTGACTAATCACAAATCTAGGTTAGCATTGAACGTACAAACACATGACAAATAGTACAAACAAAAACATAACGCTTTTGTTTAAACTAACGCGCACTAATTGCGGTTCAGGAATTTATAGCCAGCCAGAAAAGATGACCCCTCGGCTTAAACCTATCTGAAGAAGGTCTTGTTATGACAAGGATCAAGATTGGTTGGCCGTTGTGTGACGCATTGACATTAGAACGCTAATGGCACTCATTGGCCGAGAATCAGTTTAGCGTCTGGCATTTGCCGAACACATTATGCCATGCGTCGTGAGCCGCCATGTTGGTAGTGTTGGCACGCGAACGTTCCAAATTTGATTAGTCGGGTAATTTGGCGGGAATTAACGGTGTTTGCAGCAGTTTCGTTGTCTATGGTCACTCGAGGCTGAATGAAGAGTCTCTACCTTTAAAAAAAAGATCGCTTGTTTTCATTAAATATGAAATTGTCAATTGCCAAACCTAACTTTGCTTCGGGTTTTTTAGTTCTTGGACTTAATACATACTAAAATCGGCAACCCATGTTGGCTTGCATTTCATTAGCTGTCAATTGTTTCTGTAACTTTTATAATTACAAAGTAAAAATGCTTAGTAAATAAATAGTAGATTGTACAACAAGTGCATAAAACGTACCATTTTACCCGAGACGTGCATATAGCCACCCGAGCCGGTACGGCGAGGGTGGATGGTCACGTCGAGGGTAAAATGGGTTTAATGCTCGAGTTTTACACTCTGCTTTTCACTTCGATTGCAAGGAAATAAAACAACGATTAAGCATATACAAGAAAATTTAATTAATTTTTATAATGTAATTAATATGTTCTATCACGCATAAAATGTCATTTCATCGACAGTTTGTCAAATTAGCTTAAAAAAACACACTCCGCAAACATGTTTACGCTTTTTTGGTTCCTCCAAATCATAAAACTTTCGTATGTGCTGAGATAGATTTTCTTCGATTTAGGCGGCAATATGTGCTCAATTACATTTTTCACACTTCTGTCCATTAAAGTCTCAGGCGAAATCATTTTTTGATCGTCACTATCACTACCTACTTGAAGACATTGTTCAATTACTTACGAATAATTTATTGAATTTTCAACCGCAACACAACAAAATTAGTTAGTTATTAATTTTGTTTGACGAATAATTAGCTTCCCGCTACACAATTTTTCTTATTTTTTTTTTTAATTTTCAATTATGTGACGTTTGACTATGGACACTATGGTTTGAGCCTTAATTCCAAGTTATTATAAATATTTGCGTTACTTATATTTTTTTTACGTAAATGCACGCCCGTATTAAGCTTAAAGATAGTAAGTATTACATATGTCGTAATTATAATAAGATATAACGAAGAATTGAGAAGTGAAAAATATATTGCTTTTGACGTGATTTTGGTATTGTTTTAAGGCCCGCCATTAGGGTGATGGCACCAATTTTGGACAATTTTAGCTGACAGGCACCTGTAATGGACACTTGATTGTTGCAAAACAAATCAAAAATCCTTGCAGCACCAGCAGCATGTCAGCCGAAAGACGTCCACTGCTGGACATAGGCCTCCCCCAGTTGGGGGGAAAAATGCCAAAAATCCTTAAATAAAAAAAAATAAAAAAGCCATTTATTCTACTACATCTTACACATAAAATATTTATATAAACTAAACTATTGTTATGCCTTTAAGTAATAGTCGCCTCCTTGGCGTAGGCCTCCCCCGTTTCCTTCCATAGCTCTCTGTCTATAGCTATTCTCATCCATTCTGGTCCCAGTCTTTGCTTGAATATGTCAGCCCATCTTCTCTTTTTTTTTTTTTTTTTTATTGTATTCTATTATTCTAATATCCTGCTGCTAATCTGTTATGCCTACTCAAAACCAAATAATTACCAAGTGCAATTTAAAACACCAAACTCCAATTAAAACTAAATTAATAAAGCACAGCTTACAATCCCACAGACAGCTCTGTCGCTTGTCGGAAACGCTTGAGTAATGGATTTAATGCGTGTTCGACCTAATGTCTGCTGGCATCCACAACTACGTAGTATAGGCATTATGGACTTCGTACTCTTATACTGCCTTTTACTTTTGGACGGCAGTTCCTATGTATGTAGCAAATATGATAGGTGTCTAATGTAATGACCGTGTCACGAAGTTTGTCATTACAGGCACAGCTTTTAACTGCTTGGGTAGATGACAAAATAAACACTTCTAAGTTTTTTAGCGTTAAAGAAGAGTTGGTCGATACCTAATTAATTTAAAAGAATACCATTATAGTAAAACTATTAAATTTCGATCGATATCATATTTCTTAGTGTTTTTCGATGTTTTCCAATCATTACAGAATAATGCAGAACTTGGAAGTGAATTTGACATGATTGATATGCTATTCGTGTGAGTCGGTTGCAGTTGTCTACGCACGTCCATTATAACGATTTTTAAGTAATAAAGATACAAAACGTATTTTCAAATATGTAATATAATAATAGTTTGAATATTTTATTACTTGAAATTTACTTGTTTATAAACTTACTAGCGACCCGCCCTCGCTTCGCTTCGGTTTATGTCAGTTTACTGTAATAGGTGCATAAACCAGAATGTAACTATACATAAAAATATTCCTCTTTAATCACTCTATTTATTAATGAAAACTGATTTAAAATCCGTTGAGTAGTTTAAAAGATCAAAACGAACAGACAACGGAAGCGACTTCATTTTATACTACGAGTATGTAAAGATAACGGACAAAAACACAGCAGCGGAAATTCAACAAAGTGAACTTGCTGAAAATACAATTTAGCTGTGCAAATGGCATTTGGATCATACACTTGTGTGTTCCGGGAGAGAAGCAGCATTATATGTATACATACAAACGTATCCAAAGCTTTTTCGATTAGATAAGCGTGTACACATTTTATAAAGAATCAGTTCATTTCCAGTACTGGGAGTGAACTTAGTTTTACCTAGATTGGTTTATATTTCCACATTACCAAGACACACAAAATGAGAGGTTTCGCATTTGCTTTCTGTATTTATAATTAACTAGCGGCCCGCCAGCGGCTTCGCCCCGCTGAAATTTTTTGACTTTCAATTCATTTGTCACAAAAAATGTGATAAATGAAGAACCGCTCGACCGATTTTGTGCAAACTTCACATAAACCATCTACTAATTAGTCCGAACAAAGACTAAACATTTGGTTTGGATAGGTGAGCCCGTTCTTGAGTTATAAAATTACAACGAAAAATGGCATTGATTTTTATATATATAGATTTAGCCAGTGGTCCCGGGTTTAATTCTCGGAATGGACAAATATTTGTGTGATGAGCAGTGATGGGAAATAGGTGAGCTAAAATACCTATTCTTTGCGAGAGGACATAATATGGAGTGGTTACAACCGGATAAAAGTATATATTTTTTGGATTCCGGGTATTTGATATTTATCCGGGCACTGCGAATACTAGCCGTAATGTTGAACATACATTATTTTCCTTATAGAATGTTTGTAAAGTTTGTAGTAAAAATGGTAACATTCCTGCCATAAAGTTAAAATTATGTGAACGCCCATTTGCAAGTCATAAACAAACAATGCGTGGGAAAACCCATATTATTAGTCCTGCTACTACTTTTTAGAAATCTTGTACATTCCTTCTTTTCTCTAGCCCTTTTTACTAAAAACTAACATTAAACATGCCGTACTTTAAACAAAACGTGTCATGTTTTACATTACGATAATTACCCGAATAAATATCGAATACCCGGAACAGAAAAAAAAATATTTTTTATCCGGTTGTAACCACTCTATATTATGTCCTCTCGCGAAGAATAGGTATTTTAGCTCACCTATTTCCCATCACTGGTGATGAGTGCGAGTATTTATTCGTGAGTCTTGGATTATCTCTTTATATTAACAATTTTTATTGCTGTCTAGTCTAGTACCCAAAGTACAGCTTAGTTTGGGACTAGGTCAATTGGGATTGTTCATATTTTTACAGTTACTCTAATTCGAAAACCATTTCGAAGAATAGAGTTTAAAAGTCGTAGGTACTGCATTATTAAGTTATTAATATATTAATCTTATCGTATATTTAACCTTTGTTTGACTTTCGATTTCGGTTTGAAGCCCTCTTTGGTGCATCTTACGGGTTAGGCGATAACCGCTTGAAATAGTATGTATTTAATACACTGTTACAAACATTTTTTATCATTAAATATCATTTAATTGCTGTAATTTTTTAGAAAATTCTGACTCAAACTTAAGATAATTCAGTCATCAATAAAATGTCTGCTAAATAAATACAAAATTAATGAAATTGGTCTCTTAAAATTACCTATTCTTTCGAATTAGAATGTAAAAACCGTGAGTTATATTTTTTGGTCTATACCAATTGGTATGAGATGTGCCCCTGATATTTATTTATGTAAGTATTACCCGATCCTGCGGAGATCAGCACCTGAATCAAAGAAAGCAGTCAGCTTTTCTAGACTTCAATTTGGTCTCAGCTTGTTAACAGAAAAACTCACGCACTGCTTCAAATACTTACTTAAGCTTATATTCACAGAAAGGCAAAACTTTATTTGCCATACTAAATATTTTCTTCTTCTTCCTAATATTCCTGTAGCTTACGACATACATAATATGTTTTTACTATACATATATCGTCGTGCGCATAACCGTCGCAATACCGGCGCTCGCGCACGTCGCTATCGGCCAATCGCGGGGCGGGAACGGCCGTTGCGGTTTTAAAAGGAACGCTCCTACGATTTATCTTCTGCAGTTAATGTGAGCTTGTCAACGTAATAGGATTTGGATCGGTTGACGTTAATATAATTATATTTTAACCGTTACAGCGAAATATATTTTGTGAAATTGGTGTTTAGCTTTTCACAAAATATTTCAAAGGAGTTTTTTTAAGTGATGTTTGAAGGCCATGGAAATTAGCAATTTTAGAATAGCAATTGCTCACTAACCCTGCTTTTAACAGCCGTCGCAACCGACACTGGATAACAATAATGCGAGCACTGCAGCCAGGCTTGACCAAACTATTGAATTTACTTTTTGCCCAGAAGAGTCTTCGTTTATTTTTTATTCCGGAAATAAAAGACTAAAGCTTGTTTATCTTTACATAGTATAAAGCCAAGTCGTTTTCCGCTGTTTGTCTCTCTTTATGTAAATACAGTAAAGGAAATTGATTCCTATACCATTTTGGACTATGTCATAGTGACGTAATCAATAAAAACGCAAGCGTCTTCTTATGATTTTATTTACAGTGTCACTTTGACATAGTCCAGAATGGTCTAGGATCAATTTCTTTGACTGCACATAAGCTTAGATCTTTCAAAATATACGCAACGCGGTTTAATGCGGTTTTCATCGAGAAAAAAGTTTTTATGTATAATACACACACACACACATACATAAACTCACGCCTTCATTCCCAGAGAGGGGTAGGCAGAGCTAAAGAATTACCAACAAGTCTTAAAACTTCTTGATAATTCTGTAACCACATTTTGCAGGCTAAGATGTTTCCCAGTGTATTAGTGACAGGTGGCAAGCCCATCGCTTAACAGTACTGCAAGCCTTTATTTCCTTAGTCGCCTCTTACGACATCCACGGGAAGACATGGAGTGGCACTATTCTAACCCGGCAACCACACGGGTCCACATGTATAATACATTCTTAATTATGTACTGAATGTTATAGAAAACTCACTTAAACCGAAGCAAAGCGAGGGCGTTACGATAGTTAACCATAAGACTACACGGAATCAATACTAAAACCAGTCCGCTATACCACCTGGGGGCTTCCAAATAAGCCATCGATATACAATTTGGCTTATGTCATACCGTGTCATAGCAACGTAATTAAAATGGAAATGCCCTTGACATTCAGCGTGATTGACGATTGATTGATGGCAGACTGTCAGTTACTGGAGGGATCATTAGCTGACGGAGGCTTTAGCCTGTTTTGGCGACAGTACAATTTAACATGAGTTAGTAATAAATTCCATTATTTTTATGCTAGCCTTTGCTTGTGACTTTGTCCCCTCAGTTGTTTATCACTATATTAGGGATGAAGTAGTAGTTTTTTGGGCACTTAAAGTTGAAATGAGTTTCAAAATTAGTGTAATATTCAAAATAATATTCATAAATAATTAAGACTGAAGATTAATATAAAGATTAAACATTTTTTTTATTTTTTTCATGCTGCTTTACATATGATGTTATTAAAATTTAGAGTGGCCAAAAAGAATGCAGAGATGGCCAAAACCGGTACTTCTACCCTACCTAAGGAACTGTTACGTTATCCGTTAGGTGTTAGGTTACTTTTCACCCATGTCCTTCCCCAAACTTTTAACTGTAGGTAGAGTCTGGCAAATGAAAGCGTGACTTGAGAAAATGCGGCAAATTCAAAAAAGTTACATGTGGTATTACTAATTATAAAAGGAAAAAAATGATTTGATACTTGATTATTTTTGTATTTATGACAATCAACAAATGTATAATAGTTGTTTGCGAACTTAATTTCTTATTCCTTGATTGATCTTCAAGATTATCTGTAAACATCAGAAACGGTATCATCAGTATCATCACTATCGTTAATATTATTATATCAAATAATCAGCCGACAAGAATTAAGATTACAAAGTCATACTTACCTAAAAAAACCGTGCCTTTGACAAATTAATAAATGTTGCCATATTAAAACTTCAAAAAAAGTCCAGGTCACGCTTTCGTTTGCCAGACTCTACACATGCCTGCTTTAAAAGTGATTACGGTCTAAGTAAGCAAAATAAGGGATTTTTTGGGAAGAAAATGAATCATGTTGCCAATTTCAGTCCAAACTATTTTTCATAAGCTATAAGTACAACTACTCACAGTACAGCAAAAAACACTTAGTGTAAAACAGTAAAAGACAAAACAATCACGTTTGTTGATTGATTTCATTTATTTACAATATTAACAATGCTATATACATTTTAATTTACTGGCAAGACAGAAAATTTTGGCCTCAAGCTTTTCCTATTTTTGGACCAGTAGGTTCAGACCATTTTAAACTTTGTTTTCAGAGAATTGGAATTTGATAATTTTTACTCGTAAGCCAACTAAGTACTAAAAGCCAAGTACCTACAACTAAGAAAAAAATAACACCGACCATGAGTAAGACGTCAAATACTTACCTTTCGTAAGCCATCATTACAAAATGATCATCATTAATCCTCAATGTCACTAACACTGGCTATAATTTCACATGACATTGATCAAAAATATCTCGATCTATATATCTATGTCAGATGTTATTAAAAATGGTATGAATTAGACATCGTATTATTATCGGGCACGGCAAACGTCGCTGTTTTTGATGTAATATATCTAATTAAATGGGTGATTTATGATGGGTAAAATAGAGGCAATTATAGGGGGGGTATTAAGTCCCGTTAGGCAGGGGTCGTTAGGAGGCTGGGTACAAATTATACAGATGTGGTAGCTCTCACTTTTGGTTTCTTTGAATTTTGGAGTCGGTTACTTTACAAATATGTATCAATTTATTTGACGATACATGATGCTTTTAATTAATATTAAGTCCTATTTTTCCCGTTAAGTATCGTGTACACAAAGAGAGTAAATGGCACAGTAGCATGGTAGAGTACTTGCTTTAGTAGTAGAGTACCTAATACAATTTGGAGTAAAAGATAAAAGATGTTTATTCAGTAAGTAGGCCGCACGGGCACTTTTACACGTCAAAAATCTACCAGCGCTTCGCGAGAGACCACTGCTGAGAAGAAACGCCGCAAGAAACTCAACAGTAAGTCGTTTTTTAAATATTGCTAATGATATTATACAATAATAAACTTAACCTAGCATTATATAAAACAATGAATCTCACATAACACCAAAAATTAATATATTCATGCGTAGTTGAGCAGGAAAATGTGTCATAACTCAGAATTGTCACAAAACTAATAAGCAACAGTAATATAAAAAAAATATATAGAAAGTATACAAGTTATACTTACCTGTGACGGTGCAAGACAACATGCATAAAAGTTTCGATACATTCTCCTACAGAAACCGTGTCCCCTAGACAATATACGTTATTATTAAATTATTTAGGTGTTAGGCCAAGCATTTTTATCTGTTAGATAGTCTTCGACCCTATAGTAAGCTTTAGACATCAACGACTTTTTCAAGTAAGTTTTAAGTACTGGAAATGGTAACTTTACAAAAAACGTCAGGTAATTTATTAAAGAAAAGGATGCATTGACCTACAAATGATTTATAAACCTTACGGACACGAAATTTTTTAATAGCAATTTTATTTTTATTTCTTGTATTCAAATTATGTACATCACAATTCTTAACAAAAGAGTCTTGATTTTTAATGACATAAATAATATTCTCATAAATAAATTGTGATGCTACTGTCAAAATATTAATTTCTTTAAATAGTAATCTTAAGGAATCACGGGAGTTTAGATTATACTTATATAGAACGAATGGCTCTTTTTTGCAACACGAATATAGTCTGTATGTCAGCAGCTTTTCCCCAAACCAGAATACCGTACGACATAACACTATGAAAATAACTATAATAAACTAAGCGAGCTGTCTCAACATTAGTAAGTTGCCTGATTTTCCTAACAGCATAAGCTGCCGAACTTAATTTACCTGCTAGTACTGCTATATGGGGTTTCCATTGCAAGTTTTTATCTATAGTTATCCCTAAGAAAAGCGCCTTATCTACGATTTCCAATCTCTCATCATTAAGAAATATACTAGATTCTACCGGTCTAACATTAGGCAAAGCGAACCTAACACATTTAGTTTTCTTAGCATTGAGTAGCAAATTGTTACTAGTAAACCAATTAAGTACTTTACCTAGTATGGTATTTATTCTACTGTAATCGACGGATTTTCAGTCTACCTTGAAAATTAATGATGTATCATCAGCGAATAGCTCAATATCACAAAGATTATCTACTGTGGGTGGTAAGTCATTAATATAAACCAAAAATAAGAAAGGACCTAATATAGAGCCCTGAAGCACACCTAACTTAACAGCGGCTCCAATAGACTGTGTTTGGTTTACAACAACCGTTTGTTTTCTATCACTAAGATATGAAGACATAAGATTTAGAGAATTATTTGACAGACCATAATGTTCTAATTTTAATATAAGAGTCGCATGATCTACGCAATCGAAAGCTTTGGAAAGGTCACAAAAAATTCCTATAGCATCACAAGATTTCTCCCAAATATTGTATATATATTTAATGAGCACAGATGCTGCATCAGTTGTGGATCGTCCTCTGGTGAAGCCAAACTGATTACTGTTAAGCAGTTTATTTCTATTGAAGTGACCTACCATATCTTTTAACATTAACTTCTCAAAAAGTTTACTTAAAACAGGTAGAATAGAAATGGGACGGAAATTAGTTAAATCACTCATATCGCCCGATTTAAAAAAGTAGAATAGCTTTTACCGTTAATTGATGGCAACTCTACTACTTGTTTTTCCTGCGTTCAATCTACTCTACCGGTGATGGCGTCATATCGTCGGTGAAACTGCAAAAGCAAGTAACATTTTAAATAAGGAGCAAAATGCACCTTTTTAATGAGGACGTAAGGTTATTTTCCTTTTTCATTTTGTTAGTTACGTGGTTTTGCAGTATCATCGACGATATATGACATGTTTTTTTTTTAACTTATGCGTGATTTCTGGGTTGTGTTTGCGTAGCGTGTGCCGCAGTTTCGGCTAAATTCCTGTTTGACGTTTTTACCCCGAGTTCCACGACTATATTTAATTCCCGCTTCCCGGAATATGCTTACTAAGGTTTTAACGTTCAAATTGCAAGCGGAACTCTACTTTGAACGCTTTTTATATCGCAATTTTATCAAAACTAGTCTAGTTAAGTAATTAAGTGGCCATCCCTCGTGGCATATGGCGCCATGCCCTAACCAATAATTTTGCAGTTAGGAAAAAACAGACCAACGCGTGCCAACCTTTCGATAAATATTTTATGGAATTGATCATAAAAAGCCCGGATCTTACTATTTTATTTTCAAATATTATTTAATTATTTGACTACAGCTGAAATTACGTTTTCTGTGTTTGTTATGTGTTCTGTTATGTTGAAACTGTAATGCTTGGATATTTACCATTTATTTTGAGTGCTAGTTTATGAACATTTTAGAAGTTTGAAAATATTCTGAAGCAATTACAGAGAATATTCTCGACACTAATTGAGGGAATGTTCTGAGAGATACTGAGAATTTATCATGAATAACTCATGAGCAAAAACTTGAGTAAGGTGTCATAATCTTCATCGCATATTGTTTTCGTATGTATTTGAGTAGGTATTATATGTATGTTTTATGTGAACATTATTATTATTTATGTATTCTATACATTTGTAGTATCAAGTAGTATTATGCAATAAAGTGTAAATAAATAAATAAATAACTTTAATAAATTGGAGAAGTTTCTGCACTCATCAGTTATCAGGTAAGAAGTCAATCCTGACTAAATGCACAACTATTAAGGTACCTATAGCTCATAGCTTCTGAATATTGAAATTGTTGCCAGCAGTAAAACAATGCTGTTATTACTATTCTTTCACACGCCAGAATAAGCTAAACATTTTTTTACTGCTCTCAACAAAGTAGGTACCTACATATCGTCATTCATTACTTTGAAAAAACCTCGTATCTCACATCTCGTGACGTACGATTTTAAACTAAAAACCTGAATAGAATTAAGTACAAACTCATACATCTCCAAATATCAGATTAGAGCTTTTTTGAAGTTTATTAACTTATCGTCCTAGTACTATATTTGGTACTTATATTATATGCTGTCTCTCACTGTCTTTACCTATACCTATTCATCACATAGGATTAAAAAGATTTTAAAATGCTTAATTTTATTGAATTTTGTTTTCCTAATGACAAAGTTCTGTTGTCTTTTGACGCGGGTTTTTAGCTATATTACAACCCATTGAAATCAACATTTTCTCTTGCCAAGTGGTACTCACTATGCGACCTTTATACAACAAAATAAAGATAAATGAAAACTGGCATAGCGTACGTCACGGGGTCCTTTTATTGTAAGGTTCCGTAGCATATAATAATATGACCCGCCTTCGGCTCGCTTCGGTGTTCGTAAGTTTTCTGTAACATCCATAAATAAATAACAATTTATCACCGTCGTAAAAACCCTTCGAGGAAAATTATCTAACTGATACTGAAAACCGCACCAAAATCCGTTGCGTTGTTTGATAGATCTAAAGCTGAAGCTGAGATGGAGTGTATACATACAACTGGATGGGCGTAATATTTTGGCCACTTTCAAAGGCGCGCCACGCCACTCCTCAACGGTGCGACATCCCGGAGCAGATCAGCAGACTGATAAGAAAATGGCAGCCAGAGAACGCATTCGCGGCGACGCCATTTGGCTCGACGCGGAGCCGCGGCGTGTTCCATTCCAACGTTGAATTTCGACATTAATGAATTTCATGATAGTTCCATTTGCATTGCGCGTTGGCGTGTCGCGCTGGCTTTCCATCCATTTGGAAATCCATCGGACCGCGCGTACTTTTAAACGCTACGGTTTTGAGTTGCGTTGACATTCATAGCTCGATTTTGGCGCGGCGCTGTTCCATTCGGCTTGATGGAGCGGTCGTGAATGCCCAGCTTTAAATTTACATACAGAGGGACGGCTGGAAGTGACTTTGGTTTAAAACTATGTAAAGATGTATGTAGCCGTAATGTGCGACAGAAAAATAGCCGCTAAGTATTTGACAAATTTACAGAATTATCAACAAGTTTTTAGAGTTGTTGGTAATTCTGTAGCCTCTGCCTACCTGGGATAGATAGCGTGAGTTTATGTATTTATGTTGACCAACTTTTAAAACTTATGTTTTAATTCGTAGTCTCAGTCTCACGTTTTATAGATCTAAATAAAAGGATCATGTTCATGTCACCATACCACCGCATGTTGCGGCTTTTAAATACGATTTTTATTTCGCTAAATTTGTTCAGTATGCGTTTGACCAAGATAAGCCTTACAATGCAAAATGCGTCTGGGGAGGCAGGGCTAAGATTAAATTATACATCGGAATGCATAGTATTTACATAATAGATTGGATATGTCTGGTTGATACGTTTACTCAACAGACATAACAGATAAGACATTTTTATTCAGAATGACTGACGGCGAAGAGCAGGACAACATGCTGCTGAACGGCCTCTCAGTGGCGCGTTACATTATCTGTAGTTTGTGCTGTTCATTGCGTTTGAAGTGGCAAACAATTAGGAACCTTAACTTCTTGGGACTAAGTTCATTTTTCTCGAATGGTTACACCTTTTAGGCATTCTATCCCATCCCATCTTGTTGGAATTTTAAATGCTTCGATAATGCTGATATTTTGACCATTTCAATCTTTTAGGTAATCTATGCAGTTACATCATCTTGACATTTTATCCAAGCCGATACTTAAAACATCCCGTCACATCACATTTTTCTGAAATTTTAGCGGGTTCGTTTTTTTTGAAAATCCAATGCATCCCATTTTTATGGGCACGCTGTCCGGTTCGATCTATCTGACGCTGACTGTATATACGATCTAAGATCTAACCCATAGTAGCGTCTCATAACTTACAGCAATAACTTTCAAAGACAGTATGGTTTCTACCGCCTAGAAAAGAGGCCCTGTTTTGCAGACTCTGTATAAGATCGCTGTGGTAGGTATACGGAATAACTTAAAATTGTGATGGTCTTTTCATTTGATTACGGAACTCTAAAAGGTCTATAATTATTTATTAGCTCGACTATATACACGATGTATCTTTTAATGTAAAAAACCGTGTAATAAACATGACAATGGTTTTTATTCGATCGCAGAATTAATGCGCTGGCGCCTCCGGTGATTTTTTTGTTCGCTGACATTTATAGCCCAGTCACTTAAGCCTTGCGTTTGCGCATGTGTGTACGCATGGACCATACGTAACTGATATTTACACTCACACAAGCAGGGGTTTCATTGCAATCTCTGAAAATGTGCAAATATTCCCGCACGGTTTGTTTGATATCAGCCTTGGGATAAGGAAGTTAAAGAGTAAATTTTGCCAAAAGTAATCGATTTGTATTTTTTTCTGATTGGAAATTCATACATACTATGTAAAACTTTGCCTGCCACTTTAAAAGCTTATAATTAGGAAATATTGTATGATTACCTACTGATATTTGAGTCTAATTTGGCGAGGCATAGGGTCTGTTTTCCGACTAATACTCATTAAACCACATAAGACAAATAGTTTCCCAGATATAAGGAAAAAACGTCAAAATCCGTGCAAAGTTGCAGCATTTTACGGTACCTAAATACATACATATACTCACGCTTTCATTCCCAGAGTAAGCAGTGCTACAGAATTACCAACAACTTTAAAATCTTGTTGTTAATACTGTAACCACATTTTGCACAAACAGGCTTTGATGTTGGAAATAATAATTAACGGTTTCTGAAATTTAAAAAACTATTAATACATTAGAGAACAAGCGAACTCTATCAATTGTGTTTCAGTTTTACTCATCCTAACACTACCCGTAGAAAACTAGAAAAAAATAAACTTTACAGATTTCAATATACGAGTACATCGTGTTTTTTTTTGATTTTCGATAACTTCGGCATATTACTAGTTACATAAATAGAAACTAAGTGGTAGATTTGATTTTGAAATATTGCAAAAAAAAAAAACTGTTTAGGACAAAGTAATTAGGTAAATGTTGTATCTTTGGTCATTCTAAAAGGGCCTTTAGAGTTAACTCATAGTCAGTGTCAAATACGTCAATGTTGGCGTGACATGCACAGACAGTTAAGAGCCTTTTAGACCAGTTCTACGTGATTAACTGATTAAAATTAAAAATTAAATATCTTTAAAACCGTTACAGTTATCATTTGTCTGTCTTCGGGAAATTAACTTTATTTGACCTAAAGAACGTTCCCTTTAAGTTATCGTAAATAAAAAAAACACGGTGTATACCACTTAAAACTGGAATAGTTACGTCTCACGAAAATGTATCACAAAACATAATCGGACGCCAAATAATGAGTAGGTATTATTGAAAGCATATTCAGTTCATCAAGACATCATTATCAAGCGTACAAAGGCAATTTATTCGCTTGGTATAATGTAAAAACATGCGCTCGCGGCGCTTTATATCGCATCGTAACATTCTTGCACTACCCGCATAAACGAAAAAAACGTCAGTCGGCTCAGTCGCCCCGCGGCGGTGGTCCGCGCGGACGTCCCATGTCGCGAGTACTCACGATCTCGCATTGTTTAATGTTTACCGTGGTCATTGTCATAACGAAAACAAATGTTATTTATGAAGGCTCTGTCAACCCGGCTCATAGACACCTCCGGAGATCCTAGAGCTGGTGCTTACCTCTCCCAAAATAATGGGCTAGCTATCCAGAGGTAATGCAGCCAGTGTCATAGGGACCATGCCGCGAGCGGACAGTGTTCTTTTTATAGAGGTGATTATTATTTACATCTTTAATATTTGAGTAGCTTAGTTTAATTTTTATTTTAAAAAGTTTAGTTTTAACTTTTAATTATACTAACTATGTAATAAAATATGGATTTTAATTTTAGTAAATCAGTACAAAAAATGGTCTAGCACAGGTTATTTGTTAGTTTGGTTTTGATCCTTTTACTAAGCGATTTTGTGAAAGTTGATATGGCTAGAAAGGGAGAGACTACCGAGATGACGACTAATAGAAAAGTATGGAAGAAAATATCATGTTGCGCCGACCCCAAATAAGTTGGCATATGGGTATATTGATGATGATGAATAAACGATTCAGAGGTTTTGTCATTTTACAGACAAAACTCAAAATCGCTTCTTCAGTTCCGGCCTATAGGAAGTTCGGAACGTAACGCAAACAGGGAATTATTGGTTTTTTAAGACCCCGATTGAGCCGGCTCAGTCCTGCCTGTTAATTTTGCTTGAGGTGGTTCGTGGCGTATGCGGTCTCCGGTTTATCCCTTAGTCGCCTCTTACGACACCCACGGGAAGAGATGGGGTGGTGCTATTCTCGGCCGGCACCAACACGGACAACCACGTAATTAGCCATAATATTTAATTGATGACTGAAAGCATTTTTTTTTTTATCTTTAATGAGTCAAGCTATCACATAACTCTGTTGTTAAAATATTATTTCTTATTTCAAATCACGTGAAATAAATGACGTCAAAATAAACGTCGGTTTTCAACGACAATGTTCCCCAGCCTTAACAAATTAAATAATATATTCAAATCCTGAATTTTCCATTCTTTCTCTCACCGTTCCTTACCGTCGTATATTTACGCAGCGATTAAGCGGAAAATCATTGCAAATTACTCGTCAGCGACCGATGGCCGGTAATGATCGCGTTCCCACGCTCCGACGCCTAATGTGTGCGCACACGCATATTCACGTTCAACAAGCCACATTAGACCTTATGATTAACATGTTACGGTTGAAATTAGAATGGCGATTTTATCTGTAGCAGATGAAGAGTATTTTTGCCACAACCGATCTTATAACTAAGCGTATATTGTTGGAAATTGAATGGCGGTTTTATCTGTATCAGGTAGAAGGCTTTAAATGTAAATGAGACTGTGTTGCGATCGTAATAAAGTTGTTTTTTTCATAGTTACAGAAATTGGTTGTTTTTTGTGTTGTGGGGGTTGTTGAGGGGGTTATTTATAGTAGCTTAAATAGGTGATGTAATGCCAAGGACTGATAAAATCAGATTGAATCGATGGTCCAGTGGTTGCATAGACTACCTGATTATGCTGAGGGTCGTAGGTTCAAATACCTTAAGCAAGAATAAATGGGAAATGCGTAAATTAATTTAGTTTTAATAATTGGAGACAAACTTTGCCTTTTAGGCTGAAGCCAGACGAGCGTATTTTTTGAGTTGTGAGTCACGTAATTTCTGCTCCTCCATTCATCAAACTACTACTACTACTATGAAACTGAATGGAGGAGCAGAAATTACGCGACTCACAACTCAAAAAATACGCTCGTCTGGCTTCAGCCTTACGTTATAAAAATGAAAAATTCTGTCATTGATCATTTTTAACATGACATTTCGACGTGACGTTTTTAAAAAAAAACTCCTTTTTTATTATGTTGAAATTACAACATTTGTTATAACTCAATTTAATTGAGTCTATTGTAACACGGTGATTATAATAATCTAATACTTAAAATACGGTGCAGTCATCCAGTGCCAACACTATTTTCTAAATCACCCTGTATGTGTATACTTACTTTGGAAATTCATTAGCGTAATACCCTATTACAGATGTAGTGCATAATTGTTTTCCTTCGTATTTTGTCGGAAACGTTCGTATCTGTCATGCTTCTTCAGTCAACCTCAGTACTTTTGTACTGTGCCCAACTGAAATAGCAAGATACCTTCGTACGTTTCCGTGAAAATACGAAGGAAAACAATTATGCAATACATCTGTACCCTATCTGACACAAGAAGCGCAAAAATAGTTGACTTCTACTTATCTCAGGATGACGTTTGTGTCGCTTTTTTCTCAAACTTAAAACAGTGGTATCTACGGAAAACTGTGATCGATCTGGTTGAAAATTTACTTAAATAATCATGCGCCATTTTTTTTTCACAAAAAAGAACAGACATGCAGACGAACGGTCAAGGCACCTGTTCGGCAATCACGAGACAAGACAATGCGTTCTGGAAGTAACCCTTAAATTCGCACTAAATTGCTCTGCGATTACGTGTCTGATATCGCTATTGCAAAATAGAACTTGTAACTTAAAATAAATAAAATACGTGAGAATCGAAAATGAGGTTCTGTTATTACTAAGTTAGGAACATTTAAGAGATTTTTAAAATGACCATAAAGATTTAAAAACCTGACTATTTTGGGACTGATCTGATCAGAATCAGACGAATCTCAATCCAATGATAGCCCGCAATTTAAATTGCGCTAAGGCGTTTATCTTACAGGAGGTCATAAAGATACATAAATGGATGTCATGTCATACAAACATCATCATCATCTCTTGGCCCTTATCCCAATCATCTGAGGTCGGCGCAGCATGTTTTATCCCTCCACACATCCCTGTAAGCCGTCATCTCAGCATTCACTCCCTTCTCTCTCATATCACTCTTCATACAATCCATCCATCTATTTCTAGGTCTCCCTCTTGCTTTATCTCTCTCTCTCTCTCTCTCTCTCTCTCCTCATTCATACTCAAAACTCTTCTCGTAACATGACTTGAATGACAATCACAGAACGAAAAACATTAAAGCTTAGGGGAGTCGGGAAAAATCATAGTTTTTTGGGATCCATCTGTAGAGATGAGGTTTTCGGGGGTACGTAGCTTTTATTTTATCGAAGCGAAACAACTTTCAACAAACGTATTAAGTATAACGCATTTTTTTTTATTCCGCATGACTTTTGTTCGTAGTTTTCACACTTCATCATCATCCTCATCATGTCAGCCGAAAGACGTCCACTGCTGGACATAGGCCTCCCCCAAGGCTCTCCACTCAGACCGGTCCTATGCTTTTAGCATCCACCGCGTTCCCGCGATCTTCACAAGGTCGTCACTCCATCTTGTAGGAGGCCCGCAGTCACACTTAGTCTAACCTATTTAATTATTTTTTAAGATACCCTGGAAAAAATTTGGTTTCAGCATCAGAATTGCGTTCGATGAAATGAAATTTGTTGAAATGATACAATCGATGAAGTGAAATTCGGCATAATTATGGGTTTATATATGAATGGTCCACGGAAAGAACAAGTCTAATCACATTAGTAACTTTTTGAGATATCGCGATTTGAAAGTTAGGAACCATGTCTTTTTGTACGTAATTTTCGTACAGAGTTTCTTAAAGAGTGAAAAGATACAAGTTATATGAAGATTGATATCTGAATCTGAATGGTAGGTAATAGTTCATTTCGTCCTCTACATTTTGAGATTCAAAACTCATTTTCAAAAAAAAGTGTTTAGACATGTTCTTTCCGTGGACCCTTCATATGATGGGTCGTATTTTGATCCCTTATCAAATTCAATTCAAATATTTCGTGATGATGGCGTTTTTTTCACTTGAAACAGTTTAATCGCTATCTAAATTCGTAATGGCGCCTGCACTGGAACTGTTCGCGTGACCTGACGCCCGCTAAACGCAGCTCCGAAAACGTAACAGCCTGTATACGCTGATTAGATACAGCCTGCTGTACATTGCTGCTGGGCTATTACAGGGTTATTCTTTTAACCTTTTTAAGGATATATCCTCCTCACTAGTTCAACCTCAACGCCAACAATGTTCCGTTATGGTTGCCATCGCAAAATAGAGCGGAGTCAACCGACGTTTTTTATATTTGAAATAGCGTTGAAAAGGTTAAAAAAATCTGACGCTAGATTTAGAGATGGCTGCCCGGGTAATTATACAAACATGAATAGGTACGGATAGATATTAGGTTTGACCAGCACGGTCACAATCGGTTTTGGCGCGTTCCTCAACTAAGCTAAAAGGTGGTAAGTAACGCAAATAAATTATCTATCTTAAGCAGTTTCAATTCCTCCCGTTTGTAATGAGGTTGCACATTACTACTACAGATTTATTTCAGGAGATGCAGCTATTTAGTTAAGTAGGGTAGTCGTCCCAGCTACCAACCTTACAGGTTAAATTTCACTAAGCAATGTACATCTTCCAAAACAAATCTCATTTCCCAATCGCTTGGGAAAGACGTTCCACCGGGGAGCTAATTGTCCCCCAATGCCCCCCCTTTGTAAACAGCCGCCAGGCAATTTGCGTATCGGCTCTTACAGCGATTACTCGAGAATAACCACGTAACCACCACTTATTTACCAATTTAAAATCAACCTTAAACTGAAGGCAAAAAGTTAAAAATCAATATGGTAGCTGCGTATCGACTCTTGCACCGATACTTGAAAATTATGTCGTAACGGACAAAAATGTACATTCAAATATCAACTTTAAGTCAAAGATGTGCAAATGGAAATTCATTGGTAATAGCGTAGTAAATGCTCGCAATACTAATTGATGGGTACAGTACGCAAAAACAGCTGAATGAGTGAGAATTGAGATGAACAGGGCCTCAATTCGACTGGGGGAAATAGTATTGCTAAATTTCTGGACATTAATAAGAAAGAAGAAGAAAGAAGTTTTTAGAGTTGTTGGTAATTCTGTAGCTCTGCCTACCCCACTCTGGGAATGAAGGCGTGAAGGTATGTATGTATGTATGTAATAAGAAAGAATAAAAATACGTTTTTTTTTATTTCGAGAAAAAAGACCCGTAAATACAAATCCTTATAGACTAACATCTTACATAAATTATGTAACAAAATCAAACTTAAAACTAGCACCGGGTGACAGAACAGCGAGGTCCTGTTTTGCCAAAACTGGCTTCATGGTCGCTGCCGAGTTAAAAACAAAAGATAATATACTCGTATCAAAAGCAGTATAGTTTTGCCCAGTAGAATAGAGAATATTGGTTCTTGTTTGGCTAACTTAGTTAATAGTTTTTTTTTTTTGTTGTGTCATAGCGACGGCAAACGAGCACACAGGCCACCTGATGGTAAGTGGAAACTGTAACCCATTGACATTCGCATTCACAAGACTGTAAATGCACTGCCAACCCTGAGGACTAAGATGGAATGCCTCTATGCTAGTCATTTCACCGGCTGTCTTATCCCCAAACCGGAACACAACAATGTTTGCTGCTTGGCGGTAGGTTAATGGATAAGATGGTGGTACCAACCCGGATGGACCCTGCACAAGGCCCTCCCACACCACTCTCGAAAATCATTAATAGGGTACCTAAGTGTGCTAGTTAGTACAGTTTAAGAGATCTTTTAAAGCCTTTTGGGTACCTACGGGTTAAATCGGTTAAACTTGTATAAGTGGTTCGCTGCAAATGCTATAGGTATGGTTGTTTAGAAAATAACAAAAACTTTACCTACTTGAGCAAAATGTAATGAGGTTTAGAAATAACATCACACACATTATTAGCAAACATCGCATTATTTGTGGTTACAGAGTTATCAACAAGTTTTTAGAGTTGTTGGTAATTCTGTAGCTCTGCCTACCCTGGGAATGAAGGCGTGAAGGTATGTATGTATGTATGTATGTAATTTAAAGTGAACAAATAAAAGCTACGTGGAGGTATGATTTGACATAAATAATTTATTTTTATTCTTACTATTTTGAACCATCATACATAATACTCCAGATGTTTTAGAAAATTGCCTACAATTATATGTACACCTTGACTTTAAATTTTACCCAAATCAAATTACCTACCACAATCATAACTCCTGTATCTTTCATAGTACAACTACAAATTAACGTCACTACAAAGCGACTACTCTATCTACCTAATGAAGCTTGAACTGCGTCCAAAATAGCATAAAATGTGTCTATTTTTTCAACTCCCGCGCATGACTTCCCTTAGCGCCAGTCCTAAATCCCTACAAAGATAACTATGCTCAATCAAAAAAGCGACAAAGGTCTTCCCATGTTAGACATAGAGTTCTAATTGATGAGAAACATTTTTTTGTACAAATGTAGATGTAACGTGGTGGTCAATCTTGGTCCATTCGGGTGGTCCTCTCGTCATATCTTGTCATATTTCCCATTGTGACTATTCATTATTGTTCAATGAATATTGCCAAATAATTGCATTACAATGGTGAATAATTGCCACGAAAGTGGATTGACATTTAATATTTTGGTCGAGGCCTTTTGCCTATTGTTGGGCATTGTCGGCGTTTTGTTAAGAATAATCTAGTTTCGCTGGAGGCAAGTATTTTGCGGGTGTACAAAGAATTTGGACTGGAAACTATTGTGTACATTATTGGAATCTGATAATGATCAATAGATACAAAGAGTAGTAGTAGTTCATGACCGACAATAGTTTTGACGAAGCGTTTAGCCAAGTTGGTAGTGACCTTACCTACGAAGCTTCTTTCTGTGTCTATTAAATAATAACAAAATATAATAATTTTGGCTACTGACTGTATCATTGATATTCTTGTATTAACTGTACCGTTGGACACTTCAAGTGACACGAAATACAGTTCATTGTAACGTTTTATGAAATTCCTTAAACAAAATGACGAATGGTAAACGGTGATAATTTCGATTCCAAATACCAAATCTTATGGTGCATACTAAGCAAGCTTAAAAATTTGGATAAGTATATATTTGACGGTATAGAATAGTATTAAATTAGTCGGTGGTAGTAGCATGTGTAAGGCCATACGCTCGAAATCGATCGTTACAGCCGAGAGGGATGCAGCAAAAACCGTACAATAGGGATGTTAACAGAATCACAGATTCATTATTTAATATTTTTGACTGTATAATCTGTGTGATAAACGCGAGTATTTCGTTTCTAACTCTGATGTTTGTTTAATTATTTTCGTCAATAGCATGTCTAGCCAAAGGCTTAGTTTGTGTGAGATTGTCTCTTGATATTATATATATTTATATTGTGACTAATGCTTTTTTTTTAAGACCATCATGCGAATTTGTACTTAGAACCTGGCGTCCGCAGTGTTGACTTTTGGGTGGAGGTAAAATCGCCCCCAGATGAAATTACTAGCGTAGATGTACCGAAGCAGAGGTAGACCCGGAAGAAGATGGAGAGATGACCTAGAGTCGTTTGTGAGGGATTGGCAGGGACAAGAGTGCGCTGTGGATAGCGACGAGTGGTGAAAAGGAGGGGAAAAGGCTTGCCTAGCAGTGGTACACCAAAAGAGACTAGTAAAAAGAAAGAGATGTTCTAGCTCACCACCTTACTATTTATTTATTTATTTATTTTATGGCATAGGAAGGCAATTGAGCACACAGGCCACCTGATGGTAAGTGAAAACTGTGACCCATAGACATTCGCATTCATAAGACACACACACACATGTCTCAGACTCAGTGACATTTTAGAGACAATTAACTCATTCCTTTTTCGAATTGGTGACGGAAAATAACCAAGGAACAACTAAATCGCCATTAACTGACTGAGTGCTGCTGTTAGTCCTTAGGCAACCTTTTGAACGCCAAAGACGGCAAAACACATAATCGAAAAATCGTGCCACTGACGCCAACGACGCTAATTGCCGCCCAAACTTCATCGATCAAAGACTCCGTAATAAATAAACCTACTTTTATATTTTAATGTTTGTATTATTGCTTTGTCCATCTTACTTCTATTTTGCCTAATGTAATTCAAATATAACTAGCCACATCTCGAAAAATCCACATTTTGTCCGCGTCTTGCAATCACTAGTTTTTAAGAGCTCTACACTTTGTTTTATTGCTGTGGCGTCAGTAGCACGCCGGATTACTTCGCCGCTTGGCGTTCAAAAGGTTAAAAAAATTAAGATTGTAAAAGTTCTTGTCCGTGGACCTCAGACCCCATTGAGCATGAGGTGGCCTGAGTGTTTGTTGTCATGCTCTATGCCAGAAAAGAGACAAATTAACATGAGTTAGCTGTTATTTGATTAGTTTTCAATTCCCAATAAAAAAAGACCAAGCACAGTAGTTGTGACGGTAATCCTAGTCGGCAGTGACCCCAACACCGCCTACAAAGATAACCGTCCCGGGTTCAATTCCCAGTAACGGCCACTAGGTATTTGTGTGATAAGCACGAGTATTTGGTTCTGAGTTCTAGTTTTCTATACAGGGTGTCCCAGAAATAGCACGTCACAGTGACACTGGAGATTCCCTAGCCTCAGACGAACGAAACCAGCCTAACATGACCTCAGTAAAAGTTGCACCGTTTTCGAGTTATACCAATTTAAAGATTTTTCCAAATTTTCACCTCTTTTGACATTGTAAGTGCTCGCATTTACTGGGATAGCTTTAAAATTTAGTTTTTTTTTATTTGTGCGCGTTTATGAATAGTTGATTAAGATGATGGAAGCATTATTATGTCAATAACTAATGTAAAAGTTGGAAAAACGATTTACACATGATATCTTAATGCAAAAAAGTAGGAATTCGTATCACATTTGCCAATAAGGATCCCGGCAACCAAACTAACAAATGAAACGCGATTAGCCGCTTTGCAAGTTTATCATGTAAAGAATTGTAGGATAGTTATTAATTTATTGCAGTTATAGCCCTGTGACTCATAGTTCGTTACCTTGCGTTTCGTGACTCTGATTTTGTTTGTGGAACTGAAACGACTACTCGGCACTGCGGCGGCGCAATAGCCAAACTGCAAAGCAAGATGATACTAACGATTACTTTTCTATCACTCAAAATATATGGGTTGACATTCTCGTGCGTTACGATAAAGTGTCATCTGCGAGCGACAGAGAACGTTAGTAGCGTTAGCATCTTGGCTAGGGCCTCAGCATCAAATAAATATATCTCTGCTTCGTTTATACTTATTTCTCCTCGGTACTAAAACACAATAACAGTGTGCCGCGGTCTAAGAGGCAAGACAACCGCTACCAATCCGCCATTACACCAGCCATCCGTGCCAACATCTCGACGACTATTAAAACCGAACACCACGTTACTCTGTTGTCCTGTGGGGCAAGGGATAGGAGGAAAGCGATTTGAAAAGAGTGGTAGCATATTAGCAGCTGGTACGTAGCGGCCATCTTATTTGACGTCATTAAGAAGGCGCAGTGGGCGGCAGCATGCACCTGTGGTCACGATCCTCGGTAGTGAAAACCGAGATAGAAGAAAAAAGGGATACAATTCTCTTAAATAACTCGCTATTGAACTCGATGGACTATTTATTAACCGGGGAGTTAAAGTTGTCCTTTCAGAGTGAATAAACGCTTTACCGTGACCATCTTAGTCCTAAGGGTTGAAAATACCTTTTGCGACTGCATTGGCTTTAGAGCCTGTTTAGCACTAGGTGTCCTATCTGTTAGCCTTCCTTAATGCCTTACAAACATGTCCGACTAATAGAGGCTCTATCCCTATTACCTACAACTAGGTACAATATCGGAAATGTTCTTATAGTACATCAACATCCCTGGGACTTTATTTTTATCGGGAAAACCATATTGCTTTTGACATACCCTCGTATTAAAAACGTTACAATAGTACATTGTTGCCTAGGCGCGGAAAGTAAGGGTTTTCCTGACGAGGTGGTTAGCAGGCCGAGCAACAGCGAGGCCTGCTAAAATACGAGTCAGGAAATCCTCGTTTCCGCCGAGGCATACATAATGCTTTTCTCAAACATGTGAGGAAATAATACAAATACATTTCTAAAAAGCAAGTAATGTAATTTACATTTTTGTTTGCCCTCCACAGCATAAATTGGTCATAAGTTCGGTTATATTTTTCCTTAGATTTAGCGGGAAGCAGGTTTTGCCTAACCGAGGCAGCTTCAGATTTTAATATAGGCGGAGTGGTACCTATTTAGTCGCTTTCGTCGCTTGAGCTCATTTTTTATAGTATTTCACACAACAAATAGTTTAATATTCGGTTTCACAATTATATTATGCAGAATGAACGAATGTTACCGACTGTCAATTGTTTTTAAATACTAACCATAGACATTGGAATGCAAATTCAAAAAGAAACACACGCACTGTGCTAAAAAAGCGAGCAGTTACCTTGGCTGTTTGGAATTTTTGTCTTGGTCCTTTTGATTTTGTATGCAAATTGACAGCTTTTTAAGAAATATATGGACATGGACGGAAAGTGTTTTCATATGGTTTTTTTACTCCTAGGAGTAAAATGAGGCTCTTTCCGTCCTTGTGTTTCAATCGGAAAACCGTTTTTTCCGAGCATGTTTGAGAAAAAACTCTTATTTACTTGTCAGTTAAACAATACTAATAAATAATTCCTTTTTTTCCTTTTTCTGTCAGTTTGTTAAATATTAGGAGGACTACTACACACCCGACTGTGCAATAAACCCATGATTTCAAACTATCATCTTTCTTTCTATATTATTAGGGTGCCCCTTGAAATCTCGACAAACTTTTCATCGAATTTCATTTCATCGAAAACGATTCATAGAATATTCAGTATCAATATTATCTCTTGGAGTATTATGGCTTCATCGACTATTCATTACATATTAAAACAATTATTAGAAAACGGTACAAGGATTTTTAAATAATTAAAAATACGGTTAATAAACTATTTAAAAGACAGAACAACAAAATATCAATGTTTATTATACAACGTATTATTATACAACTACTTCATATCATAGTTTCATACTAGATTACATATTTTAAGAAAAAAAGAAAACAAACTCTCGCAAGATAGAAAAACATACTTAAGTACAAGTTATGGGCAAATAACATATTGTCAAAGAATTAAATCAAATCGATTCGACTCACGGAGTCCGAGGTAGGTTAGGGTTATTTTTTTTTTATGACCTGGAAGCCCGACACGCTCACGGAGTCCGAGG
The DNA here is from genome assembly GCA_927399475.2 of Acleris emargana. NCBI lineage: Eukaryota > Metazoa > Arthropoda > Insecta > Lepidoptera > Tortricidae > Acleris > Acleris emargana. The sequence continues at coordinate 13,885,846 of OV656853.1, read as the reverse complement.
TAGGTTAGGGTTATTTTTTTTTATGTCCTGGAAGCCCGACACGCTCACGGAGTCCGAGGTACGTTAGGGTTTTTTTTATGACCTGGAAGCCCGACACGCTCACGGAGTCCGAGGTAGGTTAGGGTTATTTTTTTTTATGTCCTGGAAGCCCGACACGCTCACGGAGTCCGAGGTAGGTTAGGGTTTTTTTTTATGACCTGGAAGCCCGACACGCTCACGGAGTCCGAGGTAGGTTAGGTTAGGTTAGTTACCTACCATGTAAAACTTACAACACACAAATAAATATGGAATAATAAAATATGACATAAAAATCTGCGAAATAAAGTATATATTAAATAATATTTCTACCAAATAAAAATCGGTGTTTCACAAAAAATTATAAAATTATAAAAAATTATACACCATTTAAATGTTCGAAGTAATGAATATTCGATCAAATGAAAAAATGCGAAACGTTGACTTTGAACTGAAATTCGATTAAAAGTTTGTCGAGATTTCAAGGGTAAACCATATTATTATTATAATATATAAAATATGTATGTACGTATGGTTGCCGGGGTAGAATAGTGCCACTCCATGTCTTCTTGTGGATGTCGTACGAGGCGACTAAGGGAATGGGCTTGTAGTACTGTTAGGCGATGGGCTTGCAACCTGTCATTAATGCGCTGTTAAACATCTTAGCCTAATTGTGCAAATTGTGGTTACAGAGTTATCAACAAGTTTTTGGAGTTGTTGGTAATTCTCTAGGTCTGCCTACCCCACTCTGGGAATAAAGGCGTGAAGGTATGTATGTATGTCTGTATATCTAAAATACTCGTATCACGGTGTTTTTAATTAAAGTTCTCCGAAATGGCTCGACCGATTTTCTTGGAATTTTGTGTGCCAATCGGACAACATCTATTTTTCATCCCCCTAAATGTTAATGGTGGTCCACCCCTACATTAAAATTCCTAAACCCTATTTCCATATTAGACGCAACGCAAAAACGCTTTTATGCATGTGTTACATAACCGCTGTTTTCGCTTGTGCCTCGCGCCGCCGCCCCTCCAGTATCACCGTGGCGATCGCGCTTTGGCAAATGATGTTAATTTTCGAGTTTTACAGCGAACCAAGCAATGTGTTATCGTGCAGCATCGCTCACGAGCGTCCTATCGCTCGGACTGCGCTTAGGCTGGAGAGACAGTGGGGGATTTGTTAGGCCAGGGCCTTTTGAGGCGGTAAAAAGCATATATTGTCTTTGACTTGTTATCGTACTGTCAACGTTTGGGACGACAGTAATGGCGTCCGAGTTGAAAACAATACCTATAGTCTTAGCTGGGGCTGACACGAATGTAAAACAAAATGTAAGAACGAAAAGAGGTCGACTTCTTGTCAAAATTATTTTATAAATTAATCATTTTAAATAATAACAAAAGGTTTACAAAAAAAGGGGGTAATTTTTAAAATAACCCAGAAAAGGTTGACGATAGTTTTTTTTTTACTCTTATGGTACCTACCTATCTGAAGCTGTGGTATATAGACGCACGTTGACTACGTAATAATACCACTGACAGATCATACAAGCTTAAAAATAGATAAAGGTACAAGAAAAGGTACTCGCATTGTATTTAGGTACTTTTGAATTCAGTACATTAAAGGCGGTTCTACAATACCGTAGTTGGTTCGATAACTAAGGCGAGGTGCACACCGGTCCTTACGACACAATCGCGCCGACTACCGACACGCAGCCGGCCGAATTACGAGCGCGATACCATCGCGACGACAAATCGCACGACTGTGCGCTAACACGCCACGCGATCGCGATCTTTAGCGCTATTAGAAATTAGCGATTTTTCTAAAAGTGATTCGTCTTTCCCGTGGGAATTGCTAGTTTATATTATTTTTTACAAAAAGTTAAAATTTAATATTTTAATATATTTATTTAGTAAATTGGCAACTTATGATTATGATTAAATAAGTAATGAAACGTCAAAACTAGAATAAAACAGTCCTTTCCTCAACGGTCTAGAAAATAGTTTTAACTTTCCAAAATGTCAATTAGTTTAGGAGTTATTATGTCAGGATAGAAAAAAAACGCAGAAAAGTTAATAATTGGCCGTATTATTATTATTATTTTTATGAATTTTGTCTATTTAAATCTACTACTCGATACTCAGGAAATCTTGGTCTCGGCCGTTTATTGCAATGATTCGCATTGGAATAAGATGCCGTATCTACGTCAAGTTCTGGGACACCATGTATTACTAACCAATATATTATTAAAATTTTCTTTTAATAGCGTGCATAATGCAAATGAGTATTCAAACCACCTGATGGTTAGTGTGACCGCCCTATTGACATTAGCAAATGTGTTGCCCACCCTGAGGACGAAGGTTTAATCACACATCGGAATACAACAATCTTGGTGGTAAGTTTAGGGATAAGCTTGTGGTAGCTATCCCACCACCTTAACTAAGTCCGTCTTATATACACATAAGTAGGTGTTATTTTTTTCCTTTTCTCTCTCTATCTCTCTCGTAAGATTTTGGTGTGTTGAAAACTACTCAGGTTACTTGATATATTTTATAATTTAATATTTATAGATTTATATAATGCTAGTTTAGTCATTTAAAAAATGACTGTCTGCAGAGTTTCTTGCGGCGATTCTTCTCAGCAGTGGTCTCCTCTTGTGAAGCGCTGGTAGATTCTTGACGTGTAAAAGTGCCCGTGCGGCCTACTTTGAATAAATGTCTTTTATCTTTAAGTATAATTACTAATTAGCTTTTGCCCGCCCTTTTGTGAAGAGCACTTTTACCCGAAATGTGAACGAGATCCTATGATGAAGAGTAACTGAGGCCTTTCTCTAAAAATCAAAGTTGGAAGTTACGTTATCTGCATCCCTTTCTCCATTACACGAATAACGAGTGACATGGATGGAGCTAACTGCATTAATGTCCAACCTTCAAACGTGCTATTTAATTATACCACAGACTATGATCATAATGGTTCTCCTATTGAAGCCCGAAGAATTATAATCAGATTTTCACTACCACTACTTTCACTAGCCCGAAAATCAATAATAAAAATAATAATTAGCTAATTTTAGCTTGCCGAATTTACGTTGTACCTAATGTCTCTAGCCCTAAAATCAAAACAGCGATTTTTTTATTTTCATAACTCTGTGCCTCCTGTGACAAGTGATACAACTCGAAAAACACGATTTTACAGGAGAGCAAAAACAAGTTTAAAAAAAATACTGCTTTTAAACGAATACGTTTTTTTGAACATTTCTTTCGATTTTTATAACATGTAATATCACTTTATTAACTGGTTTGACAAAAATAATGATACTAGTTATAGATTTTAAGATATTTGAAGAAACGTCCGAAATGTATCATTTTACATTTCAGATTAATCTATTTAACTCGTGTATGATGATACAACTCGAATTGTATTACTTAACACAAAAAAGTGTAATCAAGGAGCTCTGGTGATCACTGATACAACTTTTTTTTTAAAGCTTAATTTTTCTATTATTTCTTGAGTTAGAGGTCTAACCTTTATACACAAGTTGTAGGGAATTGAATAAGTAATCTTTCTGAAAACGAACGGGCGTAATATTTAGGATTTTAGTGAGTTGTATCATTAATCACAAAAAATAATCTTAATTTAAACCGTGACTAATGTTACATATCGAGTTTTTGTTAGGTCTGGTAACGAAAAAACTTGTGTCAAATAATACAAGTAATTGATCAAAACAAACGATTGCAATTATGATAATTTTGTTTTTTTAAATATAAGGAATAAAGGAACTAAACATGAAATTAAATCACTGAGGAAACAAATTAACTTATACTCCTTCATTTCAAAGCAAAATTACGATGTTGCAACAATACAGGAGGTAAATTAACCAGTGCATATTGCCATCCAAAACAAAAACTAAATAGGCACCTACACAAAAAAACAAATAACAATTCTCAATCATCAGCATAATCTAATCACCTACAAAACATGAAAATAATCATAACTAAATCTCAGGTAGGTAAGATATGAAGAAAGTTAAATTAAGCTTGCCGTCAGTCGAAGTAGTAAGTACGAATAGGTAGTTAAGTGACATAGCGCATGGTCCACCTGAATTTCATCTTACTGAATTTGATACAATAATTTAAGTCACCACAGAACGGTAGCATTTACTAACCTGCCACTTCACAAAATAAAACGTGTTGGTTGGTAAATAACTATTTCTTTCCGTCGCGAGATTTTTACCGTTTTTATCTTCTGTCATAATATTTTACACAAATAACTAGTTCCATACACATGTAGATCATAATATTGTATCGCAGCCATAAATAGTTATTTGTTCAACAAGAGAGCAAAGTTGGTTTTTGCTGCGAGTGATGATGTTGAATCCCGAGTAAGCGAAGGATTCTATTATTGAATCACGAGCGTAGCGAGTGATTCTAGGTTAGAATCCTGAGCGTAGCGAGGGATTCAAAGACACGAGACGTAAAAAACTTTGGTCTCGTGTGAGACATACAACTTTTCACCTCAGCAGCGAGAACAACACAGCGCGAAGCTGGTAGGGCCAACGCAGGTCTTCCGTTGTGACCATTTGGTGAATACACGACTAAATAACGACACGATCGCATATGCATCAATCACAAGCAAAGCAAAATACTAATAAAATAAAAAGTGGAAAAAATAAACATGAAACAGATAAAACCTGTCACTCAACTTGATAATGCCGTAGTGCAAACACAACTTTATACAGCTTTATGTAGTCTGTGGCTTTAATTAGGCCTTGTCTATTCTATGGCTATTGGCTATGGCGGACAAATTAACAAAAATTACATCGTCATTTACATTACATTACATTTGTTTAATACGCAGAACAAATTAGCAAAAGTAGGTCAAGGACCATGAAAACCAAATTGAGTATCAAACTATGAAAAACGTCTAGTAACACCGTGCTCCTGAATGCTTGTGGGACATAAAAAAAGGTATGTGAATACGTGATTCGAACTAAATTGCAACTAGGTAGTCTCATATGTCTGAAATTTTCTCGACTTTTTCGCGTTCCTGCAAGTGTTTCCTTAATGAGCCTTAAAACTATGTATATACATTTCAGGTTCTGAAGCGACGGGGGCAGATTATGAGCTAAAGTAGTTACGTTGACGGAATCATTGACAGCCTCGTAGAGTCATAATCTACAAAAAATAAATTAAATTGAACAAAAGACGTGGATTTCTAAACTTGAACAAATTCAAACAAAGAAAAACAGCTACTAACATCATGCTACTTAATGCTTGTGGGACATAAAAAACAGGTATCTGACTGGAACCAAATTAATAGTTACTGTTCCCTTAACTGCAAGTGTTTCTTTAACTGAGTCTTAAAACCATGTATACATTTCAGGTTCCTAAGCAGGCAACAGATTTTTCCATCAATTTGTTGCTGTGGCCTGATACTTTACTACCCCGAAGAGGAGACATGCCAGATGAAGCTTGAAGATTTTAGGTGTGACATGAACCCACAACGGAATGGCGAAGCAGAGGCTTTTTTTGTTTTTGAGTGAAGACATGAAAAAAAACAATATGATAAAAATTAAATAACATGTATCTATATTTGTAAAACCAACAATTTCAAAAATTAAAAGTTAAAAGTAAAATTACTGCAGTTTTGCAAGTTAAATGTTATAGTTTTGTTTGGAACCGATATTGTTGTCTTAGAAACTTGAGTTTGAGTAGTTGATGAGGCTGAGATTTCGGCTTCCTTACTTGTTGTGGGCTGTGACAGAGGAATAGAGAAAGTAGGTGACTCAGCAGTGGTATTTGTGACTCTGGAAGTAGATGGGCAAGACCAAGGATCTGAGGTCTGTTTCCAGCTCATAGTTTCACCGGCTTCCTCACTTGTAGATTGTGACGGCACAATAGTGAAAGTAGGTGACTCAGTCGCAGTATTAGTGACTCTGGAAGTGGATGGGCGAGACCAAGGATCTGAGGTCTCTTTCCAGCTCATGGTTTCGGCTTCCTCACTTTTGGATTGTGGGGGAAGGATATGGAAAGAAGGTGACTCAGTGGCGGTATTTGTGACTCTGGAAGTAGATGGGCGAGACCAAGGATCTGAGGTCTGTTTCAAACTTATGTTCTCTATGATACGCTTACAGATTTTAGTTTTATTTTCAAGTGAATCTTCAATATATCCTTCCGCAACCATATTCGACCTCCATCCGCCGTGCCGTTTTTGAACATTAGCGGCTGAAAAAAATTTGGACTTCTTGGGTTTGTGCCCTACTGATATTTTCTTCAAAAATGCAATGAGTTTGTGGTAGGTTTCAATGTGCACATCATCCTTCGTTTTTATTGTTGTTTTCAACATTGAGTAAATACTCCACATTGTTGATGGTTGCTTTGTTTGTGATAACTCTATGAAATACGCTAACAGTACAGTCTCCGAAAAAGTTTTGGAACCATTTGCAAGTCTCCATTGCTTAAAAATATCATAAGCTTTCAGATATTTTTCGCGAGACGTAGCGTAACAGAAAAGCAACAAAAAACATTTTTTTTAAACAAGTACAATAATCCCGCTATTTTTGAAATGCGTTCTGAAACTGCCCCCGCGGTTTATGTCACGAAATCAAAGATTGCTAAAACAATAACAAAATTATGTAGATACATGATAAACTTCTTATTTTTCATTAATTTTGTCTTCAAAACATTAAATAAAAAAAATGATCGTATAAAATAGTTATAATAAACACATTTCAAACTTTAACAGATAGTTTTATTTGCAATTTTACGGTTATGTGTGCATCCGAACGTGCGTTTCTTTTTGGGCCTACTATGTGTGGAATTTGAAAATCGAATTTCGAATCAAGTTGTTTCTATCTCTCGCTTTTTTCCTATCGAAGTGAAAGTGACAGAACAAAGTGAAGTTAAATTTTTTCGAATGTTGTAAATAGCCCCAGCACTGCTCACGGCATTTAAAAAAAATAATTAAAAAGCTACTTTGCCTCACGCTCGCAGCAAAATTGAATTTTGCTCACTGTTTTTAAGCAGCAAAACCTGCTTGTTTGAGCTGCTGAGGTGAAAAGGATATTAATATTAAGTTACCTACAATAGAAATCATGCTTACGCGTCGGTTCAGGCCACAGCGAGCGTGTGCTCCCACCCTCGATGACAGGGTGACCATAGCTATGAAGAAAGAGACCAGACTCATTTTTCGGAACATGAGTTAGCTATGCCATCGTAAACTAGATTTTTTAAACTATGTTATGTTGAAAGCGACCTATTTTAGCACGTCAATTCACTAAATTATACATAAACTTATGTATAAAACCGCCAATAACGAAATGTGCGTTCTATAATGTCGAACGCAGCAAAAGTACTTGATTTAGTCTATTTTTTCCGTTAAAAGATGATACTTTTAATCTGCAGAACACAGCCAATCGTCAATTAGTCGGATTATACAATATTTCTATATAAATACTATAATCTACTATTTGTAATTAGCATGAGACAACTAGGGTAATAGCATATAGCACTTTTTATAACAATACAAGAATTCAATTAATGTATGGTAGTGAATCTTGGGAATGGCAGAAGAAGAACGCAAGCCGGAGTAATGCAGTTGAAATTAGAGCTCTAAGAAGTATGTGTGGTGTTAGGATGATAGATAGAGAAATAAATAGCGAGATCCGAGAACGATGTGGATTGAAAGAAGATGTAGTGACTAAAATCGAAAAGGGTATGCTAAGATGGTTTGGTCATTTAGAAAGGATGGATGAAAGAAGGGTTACGAAAGATATATGGCGAGCGAGAGTGAGTGGATATGTCGGTAGGGGACGTCCTACACGGACGTACGGTGATCAGATTCGCGATGTACTGAATAAGGGCCAAATAAAAAGCACCCGAAACTGACGTACGTGCATGAAGAGATTGATGAATGTAGAGGAAGCGAAAGTTGTATGTTTAGATCGGTGCACCTGGCGTTCCGTAGTCTTTGCCTACCCCATTGGGAGACAGACGTGAAGTTATGTATGTTATGTATGTATGTAAGAATTTAATATTGTAATCGGTATAAATTGGCTAAAGAAATTGTCACTTTCGTAAAATTACGATTGAAAGGAGGATAGCAAATATTATAATTAGTTGTATATAAAACATCCAACTACATTGTTTTTTAAAAAACCTACGAATACTCCAGTTAATTTGTTTAAAATGTGCTTAATACACTGCATTATACTTAGTTCTAACAATTAGGGTTTTTATAAGAAAACATACTAGGAAGTAATAAATATATTTTTTTCCTAAAAACGGCTGTATCTCGATACCGATTTTTTATTATTGGTCTCTTTTGCGTAACTATTAGAGATAAACCATTTTATTCTCAACCTATAAAAACTCAGTCACAAGGTAATATTAGTAGACCTGTCGATTTAAATATTACACTGTATTATGACACGGTTCTATGGTAAGTATCAATAAATTTGTTTAGATATATTTTTAAGATTTGTATGTATATATGTATGTAAACACTTTATTGTACAACAGAAAAACCATTGCAATACAATTAATATAAAAATATGTACAATATGTTTATACTTTTCTATATAAGTATTTATATCGTTGTACTAGACAACGATATAAATACTATAACCAAACTACAAGCCTAGAGCTTAGTTTGGGACTAGGCCAATTGGTGTGAGATTCTCCCCTGATATTTATTTTATTATTTTATAGATTGTATCACTATGCACCAAACTTTACAAGTTCTAAATGGTCGTAATATTCTCACATTTTTGATACAACTGACTTATACATTTGCAAAGATTAGGAAATATTTGAAAACATTTGATATAAATCGAGTTGTATCAATTAACACAAACCAAAAGAAGCAAAAACAGGTTTAATTTTTGATCTAACTCAAGTTGTAACTTTCGAAATACGCAAAACTCTGGTGATAAATGATATAACTCAAGTTATATCAAAAGACACAGAAAAATTTAAAGGTATAAGAACCGTGATTTATGATACATTTTGAGATATATCATCTGGCACGAGAAAAAAAATATTTCATGGTTTTTTGACGTGGTTTAACTAGAGAAATAGCATTAAACACGGAAAATCAGAAAAAAAGGGTCAATTGTATCATTTTACACGAAAGTATCTTCGAAACTAGAAGGCCTAGGAACACGGGAGTTGGAGCAAACGATGCGTTATTTTTTTTTAAGGTGTTTCATGAAAGAAAACGAAAACTCCTATAACTCGAGTTGTATCACTTGTCACAGGAGGCACAGAACTATTCACTGCACCAAATTTTAGCATGCCGAATTTACATTATACCTATTTTTTAACTCCAATTTCTTAATAGCCCTATTTTTACTTATCCGATTCATCTGAACTCCGAATATTATTATACCTATTATATTAAAAACCTAACGTTGTTTAAACCTAAGTATAAATGTTCCTAATTAATTTGTTTTTTTTTTCCATTTAAGTCTGATATCGTCACATTTCTTTGCTCAAAAAAAACTATTTGTAGGGATGAAAAATAAATTACCTCGAAAACTAAGGCGGGAGCTTCGCTACGGTTCGCTCCCGCCTTAGCCTTCTAACCTAACCTATCCGAGTCGCTTCTGCCCTGACCCGCTTCGCTCGCTAGCCGCAGCATGGTATTATTCCCAAAATTCCAAATTAAAAAACATTTGCTAAAATTGGTTTGGGTAATGAAATTTGACCAAAATAATTATGGCAGAACGGCAAGATCCCAACCTCACCTATGTGGGTATAATTTACCTATTTGAGTAATTTTGTTTTTCATGTATATTTCGTTCAAACAATGATTAGTTCAAACAATCATTAGAACTTATGGCTATTAGGTCTTTCAATCATTCGTAATAACATTATTAGTTTCAGTAATATTAGAGCATTTAATGTTTACAACTAGTAAACATTAGGGTTATATAAGTTTGGGTCTATTAATCATTAGGAATAATCATTATTAGCTTTAGTAATATTAGAGCATTTGATGGTTAGTACGAGTAAACATTAGGGTATATAACTTTAGGTCTAGAAATCAATTAGGATTTACAAGTTTAGTTGTCATGACATTAGGGCTAATGAAAATTCTATCATACGTTGGTATGCCTAATGAAATTAGCTTTTATGATATTCGGTCTAGTGGGGGTGAACCGATCATAATAGTAACAACTTAAGGAAGATAACCCTCAGCGGCATTAATGTCGTGTAGCGCAGCAATTACTTCCACATTACATTCCTATTGTATCTGTGTATCAGTTTACTGGTAGTTGTCGTGCGACCGCGGGCAGCTCGCACCCGGCTCGCTTGCAGGCTGTTCTAAATGTTCTCTGCAAATTTTCCATAAATATTTTGTAAATAATTGTATTTTTATAAGAAACTGGTCAACCGTTGCAATAGTTGAGAATCTACTTGGTTTGATGAAAGATAGATAGAAGCCTGCCAACCTTTATTACTCATTGGAGAAGAATTCGAAGGAAAGAGATACTTACGTGACAAAAATTTGGATTCGTTGCTCTTTACCCGACATGTGGACGAGTTCCAAGATGAAAAGTAATCGGACCGGTGCAGCAGCTGATCAGGCCCAAACCATCAAGCGCCGCAAATATTGAATAATTACGAATTTGTGGCACTTGCAGTGGAGACCATGGGTCCTTGGTCAGCTGATATGAAAAGCTTTATGAAGGCTCGGTCATCCCGGCTCATAGACACCCCGGAGATCGTAGAGCGGGTGCTTATCTCTCCCAACGGATTGGGCTAGCTATCCAGAGAAGTAATGCAGTTAGTGTTATAGGGACCATGCCGCGAGCGGACCTGCTAGAGGAGGTGTTTTTTTTATAGTGGTGATTACTATTTACATCTTTAATATTTGAGTAGCGTAGTTTTATTTTAATTTGAGTAGCTTAGTTTAATTTTAATTTAAATAAGTTTAGTTTTAACTTTTAATTGTAGTATATTATACCTATGTTTGAAGTATTTTTCTCTTCAGAAAAGTAGTTATACTTATGCAGTTATGCATGGATGTCCTTCGAACAGGCTACACATTCATATTACCACAGACTATGCTCGTAATAGTCACAATCTAAGGGAAATAACCCTCAGCGACATTAATAAGTCGCGTAGCACAGCAATTACTTCCACATTACATTCCTATTGTATCGGTTTATCTACTGGTAGTTGTCTTGCGACCGCGGGCAGCTCGCACCCGGCTCGCTTGCAGGGCAATTCTTGATGCTCTCTGCAAATTTTTCATAAGTACGAGTAAATTATAAAAATTGTTAAAAAAATGTTTAGAGGTTCAGCGCCTCTAGTCTAGGCAATAAAAACAATATCATATTAGACGGCCGCCATTACTGTCATGTAAATAAGAGCCTATTTTGAGTGAGTTGCCTACAAAGCAAGATGCCTAACAAAGCAAGATGCCTAACAAAGCAAGATGCCTAAGTATTATGCCTACAAAGCGAGTTGCTTACAAAGCAAGATGACTGACTAGCATGATGCCTAAGAAGTATAATGACTACCAAGCGAGTTGCCTGAAAATAAAGATGCCTGAAAAGTATAATGATTTATTAGATATTTCTTTTTAAATCGTTATTTCTTATTGGCAGAATTTCGACGGAGCTCTGCTTTCGCAGAGCTCCTATTTCTGGGTTCTTTGGCCCTCCGGGCCTGCTGCAAAACTAACATAACCTAAACCTACCTACCTTTTTCGACCTAGTTATAAGTTGCTTGTTAGGCATCCTGCTTGCTAGACATCTTGCTTTTTAGACGTTCTGCTCGATAGGCATCTTGCCTTTTAGACGTCCTGCTCGATAGGTATCGTGCTTTTTAGTCGTCCTGCTCGATAGGCATTTTGCTTTTTAGACATCCTACTCGACAGTCATCTTGCTTTTTAAGCATCCCGCTCATATACCATAAGAGCTATCAAAACGTTGAAAATACGATAACAGATCAAACACGATATGGTTTTTACCGTGTCGAATAGAGGCCCAGTTCATGTTGCTTTTGAGTTATCGTATTGATTTTAACTCAGCCGCCATTACAGTTAAATAAATAAGAGCTATTATAACGTTGACAATACAATAACATGTCAAAAGCAATGTGGTTTTGTCCTGTAGAATAGAGCCTCAGTGAAAGACGGGCAGAAGTTGCTTGCTACCCATTATCTTTTTGTGGAGAGTAATTCGAAGTAAAATAGAAACAGCAAAACAATATTAATAAATTAAAAGTATATTTGATTCAATTTACGCTTTTTGTGAGTGCGTGCTTACTATTATGTGCGTCAAGATACATTTCACTTTATTCATGTAGAGTTGATCGTTGCATTTTTTTTGTAGATACGATGCTGGTATCCCTAAAAAGGTCTTGCCACAAAGCAGAGATGAGAAGCTTATTTTATTACCAGTTTTACCAATGGACCGCAACATAAAGGAAATTTTGCATTTCAAAGCAAAGACACCAGAGTGATTAGAAAATTTATTATCTTTAAGAAATGTGTAAGGAAACTAGGGAATTTAATTTAATTTTTATAATTTGTAAGTTCTCGATTTTGGTTTTATTTTATTGTGTGGCTGACATTGTTAATGTTTTCCTTTTCAGTTTGCACCGTCTGTCAATTATAGATCTCTTTTTGTAATTGTTGTCTGTAGGACATTGCTATTATTTAAAGAAAAGGTGCAAATTAATAATCAAACAAAATAAAAACTTACAATTGTAAACTTCTAGGTCTCTTCCGGAACAGCCCCCGTAGCTAGCTAGATCGCTCACGATCCGCGCCGGCGCCGATCCTGCGCGATTTACTGCTCTATTCGGCGATAGATCGCGCCACTGCGCACCGAGACCAACGCCGTGGAGTAGCCTCTTTCTATTGTTACATAATAATAAATTATATCAATGATAGTGAATCTTGGGAATGGCAGAAGAAGAACGCAAGCCGGATTAATGCAGTTGAAATAAGAGCTCTTAGAAGTATGTGTGGAGTTTGGATGATAGATCTATCTATCATCCAAATATCTTTCTCTAGAAAGAAATAGCGAGATCCGAGAACGAGCAGATGACTTTTCAAAAAAGTACAGTTGGCACTAAAGATTGGCCCAAAAATGATTTTTTTGATACAAACTTATACAGGGTGACTTCAAATTGGTAGTACAAAACACTTGATTGTGCCTCAGTTAATCATGACTAGCCTTCTTTATTGTTTTTAGAGTGTTGTTACCCTACATTTAATACCTAGCTGTCATACCTGTTACTCGATCTTTTCAATATAATTTAAACATGGTAGGGTAACCGTCACAAGCCAAAAAAAATTGGATGAATTAAAACGTAGAAAAAAACCTTGAATTAAATTAACAGCATGTGTTTAGTTAAGGAAAGATGTGTGTAAAACGTTGATTCTGTAGATTCTGTACCTATTAAAAAATTTAAATCACCCGGTATATTAAATAACTGATAAAATACTGTTTGAACACCGTCTCCATTCAGTCGGCGCGCTTTCCCCGCTAAACCAAAACACGGGCGGGCGCGCGCGCCGATATTGAAAACCCTCGTGACTGCGCGCGTTAGATCCTGAGATAGCGGACGTCACAGCCATCTTCAGATACCTGTGGCCCTAGACGTTCTGCGAACCTTTACGACTGCCGAAATCAAAGAAAGGATTCACGTAATTAAATAAAAACCTCCGGTCGATGTAATGACAACCTCTACTTTTTAGGCGATATATCTCTTAAAGGACAATGGTAATCATTATAAGAACATTCCCGATTCTTTAAAAAAAACACGTTGGAATCAATCGATCCGTTTGGGAGCTTAGATGAAAAATAAGTGTATGTGTGTGCATGCGTGCGTGCGTGCGGCGTGCGTGTGTGTGGGTGTGTGACATTATCTAATTGAAGATAGTAGTCCCTCTGTTTCTTCATAGCTAAGTCCCTTTAACCATTCATTAATATTTCTCCTGCAATCATGAAGCTCTACATTATAAATATTTAATTTCTTATTAAATTTATTGCACCCCTTAATTTACATCCAGGGTTGAAAAGTATTTCTGGTCCCAAACCCAAAATATTTTTTAAAGGTCCAGTTACACTCTCAAAAGCTAATGATTGATGAAACCAAGAATAAGCCAGGATTCATCAACAAGAAGAGAAGAGAGCTTTCATTTCCCTTACATGCCGGCAACGGACCGACAACTCTTCTTGAGTTGCTGGTGATTACGCTAGTGATTACTTACCATCGGGTTACACGCATACTCGTTTGTCTCCCTGTCTTATAAAAAAAACCCTAGGGTTGTAATAAAAGCGTTTACACCCGTCCGCATATGTTAATTGTATAAATTTAACAGTTTTTTAGGCATCTAGGCCCACTTTCGTCCTTTACAAAACGTGGTAATTTTGTCCCAGATTTTGAACAATCTTAAATCGTCCGAAGTACTCGATGGTTTGCAAAGTTAAGAGATAGAAGAAATAACGATTAGCTACACACTAACGGATCTAACGCGGCTATGGCTTTTTAATAATGAACCGTTTCATTATATAAAAAAACGACAATTAAAAAATAGGTGTAGGTAATCAATTTATTACCATAAGTACTAAGTATCTAATTAATAATCCTCGCGTAAGTAAATTAGATAGATATACGTGAAGCTAAATAGGTATAGGGGGTTAATTATTTTTTTCAAGTTTTATGATCGGATGGAATCCCACCCGCATTGTATTAAGGTAGTTAATCCAGTTGCGAGCACATTTCACGAACCACGATTCGTTTAACCCGGCTGCTGCTCTCTGATCCAATTTCGCTAAACTAACTAATAAAAGATGCGGGAGGGATTAGTTTGTGTATCAGTCTTTGTCACCATACAGTTGTGTAATTTGTTGATACATCACGCTGTATAATGTTTGTTTGGTAATTCTAAACCTCTAGGGCTTGTACGACACACAGGCTTGTCCTAGTGTGAAATTAATTTATACTCTCGGTGCAGCTGATTCTAGCAATCTAATAATTGGTAAGATCATTGTAACCATCTAACTGATGTTATGCAAATTACTATTTGATATATAATGATAATAATAAAACGGTGAATTCTGAATCTACAAAATCACCTACTAATCATAAACCTTTCATAGCTAGACAGGTTCACAAAAACTGTTTTGTAGGTAGACGAGTACTACCGGGTGCAATAACTAAGTAATGCTTTCATTATACGAAGTCAGCTTTACCTCACTGACAAGTGACAACTTAACAGCATGCTTGAAACTACATCGTGATAAGTAAACAACATAATAAACTTTACTGCATCCTAATAAGTACATCACGATCGCATTATTAAAGTGGTATTTAAGTTACACGAAGGTTAAAAAGTTAAGCACCCTTTCTGGTAGCGTTTAGGGTGATCCTAGGTAACTTAAACGGCCATATTTTAAATTGTAGTAAAATTGTTTCAATATAATAAGGACTTGCTGTATAGCGTATTTTTTTTTGTACATAGAGAATGGACAATGCAATGCAGTTGAAATGCGCTCTTTGCGTAGTATGTGTGGTGTGAAACTGACTGATAGAGTAAGAAATGAAAAAATCAGAGAGAAATGTGGAATAAAAGAAGATGTAGTGACTAAGATGTCTAAAATTGAAAAGGGCATGCTTCGATGGTTCGGTCATTTGGAAAGGATGGATGAAAGAAGATTGACGAAAGAGATATACAGATCGAAAGTGAGTGGAAGGGTCGGAAGGGGCCGCCCTAGGCGTACTTTTTCAAATCAAATCGGAGAAATACTGGAAAAGGGCCGAATCTTAAGTACCCGAAACCGACGTGCGTGCATGACTCGATGTATAAATGTTGAAGAAGCGAAAGAAATTTGTCAAGATCGTAGTAAGTGGAAAGAAGTGGTCTCTGCCTACCCCTCTGGGAAACAGGCGTGATTTAATGTATGTGTATGTATGAGAATGGACAAAGAGGTTTGCATTCGGCAGCCGTCATCGTCGTCGTTATGCGCTGCCGTCCAGTAGCGTCGAACGTGTTATTAAGTAGTTTTAGAAAATCGTTATGCATGTGGTCTCCCGCGTTCTTTATCAGGTTATCATTTCACCCTGTAGGAGAGTCTTGGCAGCATTTTACCTACCTCCCAGTTTGGTCGTTGGGTGTTTTTTTTTTAAAGTGGACATGATCTCTTTTTTCAGAATTCGTTTTTGTTTGGTTTTCTTCCTCAGAGTCGTTGATACTATCGATCCTTATACAAGAAAAAAAGTGTTCAAAATATTCTATTCCAGATCGTCACATTTTTGTATGCAGTCTTTTTTTATTTATGTGGACTTGACGCACTGGAACAAAAAAATTACATAATATAATCTGGGACACTTTGGTTCTTGTATGAGGATCGATAGTATCAACGATACGGAGTAAGGAAAACAAAAAAAACGAGTTCTGGAAAAAGAATGTAATGTAGTGTACATTTTACAAATACAAAACTTTTATTCCAGGTAACAAGGCCCATATTTACAAAAACCAGCATTTTATTGCACTAAACCTTTTCATTATAAATAAATACTGTGAGATTTTAATCCAAATTATGTGTAGTGATTTAGGACCTTATGCATGGTATGGTACGTCCACATAGTCAACAGTGCTACTAAATACCAGGAGTATTTGAATTGTTGTCTTCCGGTACAAGGATGAGACAACCGGAGAAATTACTAGTAGGAGGCATTCCATCCTAGTCCTTAGGGTCGGCAATGAATTTGCAGTCTTAAGAGGATTGTGACGCACCGCTAAAATCACGTAGCTGTCAAAAAATTCCATACAAATTTAGCTCAGGCCGTTAACGTTTCTCACCCCCTAAATCAAGTCCAATTTCCACGATTTTTGTTTATTGTTGTAGGTATTATAAAGAACTAAGTCTGTACGTTTCTGTTTTTTGTTTTTTAAATTTGTTTCATTCTTAGGAGTATTTTCGTGGAAAGGAAAACGTACAGACATAGTTTTTAATGATATCTACAACATATTCAAAAATCGTAGAAATCGGACTAGGTTAAAGAGTAGAGAAACGTTTTCGCATTTTGTTTGGATTTTTTAGCTTCACAATCCTCTTGAGATTAGTCTTGAGAATGCCACTATCTATGAGACCAAGATCCTACTTACAATTAGGTGGTCTGTGTGATCGTTTGTCTTCTTTTTACCATAGAAAAGGTCTTCGAAAAATCAAAATAAAAGTTTTTACACGATTCTAAAAATAAAATACAACCTGTGAATAGTTAAGTACACATAACAAAGACATGGGTTTATAAAGCTTGCTTTTTGTGAGGCGCTCCCTCGGGTAAAATGTTCAAGTTTTTATATAATAACTATATAACCTTGGGTACCTATGTATGTAAAACGAAGAGGTACAAAACGTTTGTGGACACTCGCTTCCGGGGCGCGACGTCCAAATTGCCGTTGCGAGGCCATCTAATTACACATTCCTTATCCATTACAACGTTATAATTCAAAACTAAACGCTGTTGCACTTTAAACTTTAAGTAACAATTGTTAAGGTTGAAATTAAAATAGCGTGTCGGATGGAGTTGTAGCGTTTTTATTGGTAAGTGGCGTATAATAGTGCGATTACAGTCAGTTTGACGAGGACAAGGTTGCAGACGTTTTGGTGGAGTGTACGTGTTACTGTCAAATGACTTAATATACAGGGTGAACAATTTGAAAAACATAAGGGTTTGAGTAATATGTTACGATGAGGAACAAATTTAGTTAAAAGGATTAAAAAAAAGGAATAGCGAACTAAACGGGAATCAAATCAAGTAGTTTTTCCCGAAAAAAACACACATGGTTTTTATTGCTGAAATTGCGTTTGAGCTCTGTGCCCTAAATAAAATAAAAACAGTAATTCCCGGTCGACAGGTTTCTATGTTTTTTAAATCTTTTAATGCAGTTTTTATTTTCTTTACATTTCAGGGGTGATATTTTCATGAAGAACTTGTTAGACGCTTAGAGCAGCTAGCTATCATAACTTGACCCGTGAGCTCGCAGGCATGATGCGAGGTTGAGCGTCGGTTACTTCTTCTTTACGATGTCTTTGGGATAACATTAGGGAATGCAATTTAACCGGTTATTAACCGTTTTTGTATGAAAAAAACCGGTTAATACCAGTTATAACCAGTTATTCCCTAGATAACATCCGCCAAAGAAAGGTTGCATATCTTGGCCATGTACTACGGCATGACAGATACAACCTCTTACAACTTATAATGATGGGAAAGGTCGCTGGCAAAAGACATGTGGGCCGCCGGAAGAAATCATGGCTGAGGAATCTCCGGGAGTGGACTGGTGTCACGAGTGCTGCCCATCTGTTTCGCCTCGCGAGAGACAGAGAAAAGTTTTCGGAGCTGACTGCCAACCTTCGCTAGTCGGAGAGGCACATTAAGAAGAAGAAGACTTCTTTAGATAGAAAATAATGTGTCAATAATAAAAAATCAACAGTGAAACTGCAATTGGGTGAAGACCAAAAAGTTGAACCATAGTTAAGCGACGAAGTTGGAAAAAGTGCCGTTGTGCGACGACAAGTAACTTACAATTCTATGGCTATTTTTCGTGTGACAACGGATTTTTTTATTGAGTGAATTAGCATGCCCAACTCTCTAGTCCTTAGATACCCAATTCCGGGTAACTAACCAATCCATTAGGTTACAAAATATACTTTACTTACTAAGGTGTATTTTGCACCTTATTTAATTTGATAGTTACGCAGAATAGCGATATCACTGACATAATTACATAGTTACGAGCTATTAATGAAAATTCCACAGTATTCAACACCATTCAATATAAATTAGTACGAAATAATTATATTTCACAGATCTTGGTTATAATTATTATAATATCATTCAGGCATTAGGTACCTATATTTAATAATTATATGCACGACCGAAAAAACCCAAATTACAGCCGACTTCCAAGGTTCTGGGCCGGTATTCTATGCGGTAAAAACGATATCGTAGTTAATCTGTTATACCTAGTATTGTTTTGACGTCAGCCGTCATTACAGTCAAGTAAATAAAAGCTATCAAAACGGTGACAATACGATAACAGCTCAAACACTATATCTATCTATACAATTTTCAATTTGACTAGAGGTAACCCTTAAAAAAGGCTTTTTAAAACGAAGTTTTTGTTACACCCTGACAAAGTGACAGATCCAACTAGGTCACTATTTGGACGAAACTATAAGAGATAGGATATCTGTACGTAATATCTACTACAGAAAATACATCTCAGGTTGTATTCCACAACACGTTATCATACCATGCAACAAAAAAATACTCAGAAAGCTCCTGGGAAGCTTTCGGAATCGAACCGATTAACGGCGAAGTCGTCACGTTCGTCAATTGTTCGGGCGAAAACGTGAGCTTTGTACTTTCGCAGTCCCGCAGCGTAATGTTGGGAAAAGCTCGTGTTCTTTTCGGGGATGAATTGGGCTGTGTATTTTTTGTGGTCATTTTGTTTTAGGTAAAATATTAATACCTTATGTACAGATGGATGTTAAACTACACTATCACTACATAATATTATAAAACAAAGTCCCCCGCCGCGTCTGACTGTCTGTTGTATGTCAGCGAATATCTCAATAGCTACTGAACGATTTTTTCACGGAAGGATTTTATGTACCTATAGTAAATTTTGGTTTATGTACCCTTATCACCGGAAAATTGATCACCGATTTTTTTTATTACCTAGTAAGTATAGCATGCCACACAGCTACACAGCTATCATTTTCCTTTTTTTTATTGAAGGAATTTAAAACAAAACAAAGCAGTACAGAATTTCCTCTGATACAATATAGCTTAGGTATGATGAATACAGGCCCTGCTCAGGTTCACAGGCTAGAGACAAGCATTGGACCGGGCGGTGTCATTAAGGCGCACTCCGGCGCAAGTCGTGACCCACTGATGGCACTGCGATTGCGCCGAGCTTTTTAATTCGCACAATAACGCACCAAGCCGCGCCGCGGGCGCATACGGGACGGTATTCAGTTCGCAGTTTTGCACATTTGAATCATCTTCCTCATATCAACCAAAAGGGAGAAAAAATATTCACAACAACAACACAGTCAACCAAAATACATTTGAAAAAAACTAAAAGAGACGACTTGCTGTAGTGATGATTGTTTCGAAGACATCCATTTCTTAACATAAGAATTCCACAAGGAGGAAAAACTGTTTGGAAGGTTTAAGGTTATGCGACCTAAACAGATATCAATCTGAAATACTTAATTTAAGGGAATATTATGGGGATTTTTTATCGTTCAAAAGATCGCCTGTCTTCAAACTGTAATTTTAAAGCTCATACATTGTGAGTTGTCTAGTCACACACTCAAATGACGCATAGTTAAGTGACGGCAATACGTAGGTTTCGGTGTCGCTTCTATGGATTGTTCTATCCCGCAAGCTCTTAAAAAGCAGTAGCTGGACACATGGCCATGTGCTTAGGAAGTCAAGATACAAACTACTGCAATTAATAATGATGGGTAAAGTTGCTGGAAGAAGAGCTGTCGGACGCAGAAAGAAATCGTGGCTGCAAAACATTCGGGAATGCACTGGAGTCACAAGAGCAGCGGAACTTTTCAACCTCGTCAATGACCGAGAGAAATATGATACGCTGACTGCTAACCTTCACTAGTTGGAGAGGCACTATAAGAAGAAGGACGGGTTTTGGTAGGTAAAAATTCTACACAGTAGAATCTATTCCCGAGATGAAACATACTCTATAGTAAGATATCCCCATTCAAAAAGGGCCTCCACTAGTTTATCTGTCCTGGACTCTGGCGCATTCGAGACTTCGAATCCAGGTGTCAAATGCTGGTTTGCTGTTGACATCAACATTGTAGTTTAGTGGATTGCTTCAGAGAATCATACTTGACGGAAGAGTATTTTTCCCGTTAGACAAGGGTGGTCAACTCTTTCCAACTTATTGTTTCTCGAAATTGAAGCGATTCGTCTCTAAAGAAATACATTTTGTATATTTTTTTTTATTTAGAACCTACCAGGTTGACCTCCTTCTTATTTACTGATAGAAAGTCCTGAAGTCAAGTGTGGAGTTCGCTAGTTCACTTATAGCCTAACGACTCTTATCTTGAAGACAACCAAGTAGGTACCTAATGTCTCTCGAAAAAAGAGAATAATTTTCTCGAAATCTTAAGATGTTTGAAAAAAGGGAGTAGAATATGACCCCGTGTGTATCTCCAAGCGTCAGCAATCGTGTGCCCCGCCCTCAGACGTTTCGTTAAGCGCTCGTCTTTTCATACACTCAAAAGGGCGTATGCGCAAAACAATCTCAAATGCACTTCAGACGTTTTGTGCCTGAGTTGAGACGCCAAGGCGTTATTACTCGTTAATAATTAGAGATTTTATGCTCAAGTATGTTGTCAGGTCTTTTAGTTTATAGTCTTTTAAGGATAGGGTAGCCAGCGCAATAATGAGTTTAGGAATGATGTTTAGCAAAAAAAGATAATTTGGTATATTAGTAGGTACTTTTAGAGTTTTGTGCCAAATATACTTTATTAAGCCTAAGACATTTGTCCGTTTGTCTAGGTGTATCAAAAGGATGGCCTTGGAATCAGGTATTTGAAAAAAAGACAGCAAATCAATTCGGTATCAGAGATAGAAAGAAAATAGAGGCGGAGTAAAGAGAAGTACGAATAAAAACTACTGTAGCACTAAAATTAAAAAATAATCAACTCGAAACATTCTTCGATGGTTATTGACTCCACTCTTTTATACGGAACGTACGTTAAGTATTTAAAATGACGATTACCTACATACAACGTATAAACGTCACGTGACCATTGCAGAGGTATTTTGTGTCAATTAGTGGCAAATATTTGTAAGATAACGGCTATTCAATAATTTACATTAGCTTTAAACTTGGGCTGATACTAGTTGATACTCTATTACTTGGGTTAACTAAAACTAGTAAAAAATAAGGTCTACATGCTAAGTAGAAACTGAGAAGTCCTTGGACGCAATATGAAACACGAGTGAGTTTGCGTATAATAATTTACAAGGCGCTTCTATTTGAGTAGGTAGGAGTTGAGTTTGAGTTTTTTGAGTTTTTATGGCATTTAGACTTCACGCTGGTACGTGGAGCATAAAAAAATTGCATTGTCAAGAACATGTACCTATAAATAAATAAATATCAGGGGAGAATCTCACACAAATTGCCCGAGTCCCAAACTAGACTCTAGGTTTGTACTATGGTTACTAGAAAAGGATATAATTACTTAAATAAAAAGAAAACATCCAAGAATAAGAAACAAATTCTCGTGCTCATCACACAAATATATGTTCATACAGGGAATCTAACCTAGCTAGCTTCGTCACCTAATTAACCAAGTAGATTTGACTATGTTCCGTAGTTTTTAAAAATACCTAGCTGAGGCTGAATGGAACTTTCAAATCCGCCATTTTTTGAAATAAAAGTATCTAAATTCACTTTCGACGCTAACACAAATCTTACCACACCTTTTTCGAAAAAAGCTTCCGTGCAGCCCCTACGAGGGAACATAAAACCATACATACATAGAGACAAACAGATTATAATAGTTAATTAATTACTAGCTGTTGCCCGCGACTCTGTCCGCGCAGAAAAATAAAACATAGCCAATGTTCATCAGGGATAATGTAGGATTCCAATGGTGAATTTTTCAAATCGGTCCAGTAGTTTCGGAGCCTATTTAATACAAACAGACAATCAAATATTTTCTCTTCATAAAAATATTATAGTGTCGATTGCATTGTTTTTTACACCTGCAAACCTTTTTTTAAATCGGATTGGCAAAAGAAATACCCAAAATCGCATAATGTTAAAGTAAAAAAAAAAGTTTCTTTATATAATTTATTTCTTTTGACATGTCTTCTTATGTTTCAAAATCTCAACTGACGTCATGTACAGCGTCTGCTCACAATTCTCACACTTATAGTCTCTAGCATTAGGTCTATTCTCCCTCGTAGTAGTAGGTGTTTCTTGTTTCACTTCTACTCTGGCCGAGCAGGTGAATTGTGTATGTTGTAGTTTCTCTAGAGGTGACAGACAGACAGATATTTCGCAGTTTGGACAGGTCCATGGGATGTTGTAGGCTTCTTGGTAGCTATTGTAACTCCAATCGGTGTCGACCACACTGAAAAAAAAAGCTCTGTCACAAATTGTCACGTTAAAGTCGCACCAGAATACCTAAATGGATAGAATATAATACAATCATTCATTCAGCTATTAAATAAAAACGAAAAACCCATACATTTGAGAAAACTAAAATCAAAAGTAACCTATTTAACTAATTAAAATAAAATAGCCGAAACGGTGTGCTAGCTCAGCGTGGTGCTGCGGCACGGAGCCGCAGCGCTGATTTTCAACTAGACCCGCATGAGATAGATAGATGGCAAAAACAACAAAAGAAAATAATAAAAACAAAACACTGCATAAGAGTTATTATACAAATTATTAAAATAATAAATCCAAATTTAAAATATTAAACATCATTGCCGGGGAATAGTACCACTCCATGTCATCCCGTGGATGTCGTAAGAGACGATTAAGGGAATAAAGGCTTGCAGTACTGTTAGGCGATGGGCTTGCCACCTGTCACTAATACACTGGGAAACATCTTAGCCTACTTGTGCAAAATGAGGTTACAGAATTATCAAGAAGTTTTAAGACTTGTTGGTAATTCTTTAGCTCTGCCTACCCCACTCTGGGAATGAAGGCGTGAATTTATCTATGTATGTAAACATCACAATAAAGAGAGATCTAGCGTTCTAAGCGCATTCTTATTTACTCGACAGCCAAAGGAGGCGGGTAATGTGTTTATCAGCCTATAACTGTATGTTTGTTCCTTTCTGGCGCTCGACTCTAGAAACTAAACGCGTGGACCGATTTTGATGACTACTACGGCTATCGATTTGTCTTAATCTTGTGAGTGTCACTAAAGATATGACAGTAATTAAAATTCAATATAGGGGTCAATCCACGTAACTCGGACACAACAGCGAAAAAATGAAGTGTCGAATTTGAAACTTTTTTGAATGTAGAATAAACAAATGAGGATAGGAGAAAACAATAAATACGTCATAAGTCAATACCAAGTGCTGAACAGTTTGCCAATGCAGCAAAGGAGTCTTCTGTACAAGTTATCAACCTCTCTCCTCGGGAAATCGAAGCTGTTTCTAAAGAAACTGATTTAGATACAGTATTTTCTAAGGCTCCAAAGGTTATTGGCATATCTAAGTGCCATATAATGTACTGGCAGTGTGGAAAATTGCAGAAAGCTCAAATTTCCCAAGCATTTGACAAAGGGGTAAAAGTAACACAAATATCGCACTTGCAGAATTAAAAAAAAAAAAAACAGCCTTTTGTACTGCAGAGCAAATAATATAAATATTTAACAGTGTTCAGGTTAGTCGCAAGTAATGCGAGTCACGAAATCGACGTAACGCGAGTTCGTAATATTTAATATTTTAATTAAATAAATGTATATCTTTGATTTAATTTGGTTAAGTATTAAAGAAGTTTGATTGTTTATATCATTGTTTTGTCATTTTGTCAGTAATTAATTCATTCAAAAATCAAAGGATAATCAATAAACGTATAAGGTATTAAACCCCGTGTCCATTTCATGTAACGCGAGTCACCGAGTTATTTTCCACTTTTTTTCGATTTTAATAATTTCTTGGGGGTAAAGTACTTTGGTTTATTCTTCACACGATGTCCTTTGTGATATTAACATCATTTTTCGGTATAGGCAGCAATAGATTTGAAACATACGTCAAGGTTGTCACGTATATAGTAACTATGAAGTAACGCGAGTCACCGTGGAGTGACCCATAGTGGCAACTAGACTCCATATAGTAAGAATGAAAAACCAAATAAGTAGACGAACTATGACAAGGGGTATCATTGAATAGGTATTTAAAAATCATCTTTGATTTCGTTCATGATTTTTCATTTTGGACGATCATTTAGGATTTACAACGATTTAAAATTGGTTAGCAACAACAGCCGGGTTTTTAAAAATTAGCTTTTTGTTGTTATTTGCTTACATATTATAAACTAAACAATAGATCATAATCATTTCATCATTATCACCACCTTATAAAATAGTCCACTGGACATTATGGTGCTACTTGCGCGAGCAGTAT
Organism: Acleris emargana; assembly: GCA_927399475.2. Lineage (NCBI taxonomy): Eukaryota > Metazoa > Arthropoda > Insecta > Lepidoptera > Tortricidae > Acleris > Acleris emargana. The sequence continues at coordinate 13,860,662 of OV656853.1, read as the reverse complement.
GCTCAAGCTTGATGCACCATGGCCGAGTCTCTGGACCCGCAGACTTCTCTATACCGCTATTTACACGAGGAATGATCATCATCATATCCTGGCCACGATATTACTTGCGCAAGTGCCTTAATACGCGCAAGCTACTTTCACGGTGTACACACAGCAACACATCTAGCTATACACTTCAGAAATCTGAAATATTGCATGAGAGTCGCACTAGAATGCATAGAAGTTGACATAATACACATATCGCACTGCTAGATCAAAACAGCATCAACTCAAAATCATTGTTAGTTTTATTTCAAGCTCAAATACGTTGTATTAAAGTTGATTTTAAAATACAGTTGTATTTTGAGTTACTACACTTTTGATCTGGCATGGCAGTGCGATATATACATCTCTTTCTTTTTCTCTCTGCTCTGTCTTTAATGGTTAGTTAGGTGTGATGTTCTGTGTACAAGCACCATTATCCTTTCCTATTGTAAGTCATCGAGCACGACCCACGGCAATTCTTATCTAGTTCTTACCACCAGCAAGGATGCTTTGGATGTGCATTGTGCAGCCATTTCCAAACCAAGTATTCATATGCCTGTTTTTGATCAAATTACTTACCAATTATAAACAATATTGTCAGTTACATACACGCCACCTTTCCTCTCATGCACATGGCATTCGAAGCCTTCCTCAAACGGATTAGGCTCTATAATCGGGTGCGGTTCGTCCGCTCCATAGTACAACACCTTAAGGTCGCCTGGAAGCAATCGCTTTATGGTGTAATACACTTCGCAGGATACATAGGAGCTTATGTCACAGGATAACTCGTGTTGTAACTGCTCATAGTTTATTTTTGGTGGTTTTTTCAGTTCAGATTCCACTGATTTGGTTGGGTTTGCATCTGTAATATAAAAAATAAATTGTTTTTGATCATTCCTACGAAACGTTCTAATTTCCAACCAACGTCCAGTGGCGACCTACTATTATTGTGTTTTCTAATAAACTAAACTATTGTCTTGAAGTCGAAGGATGTTTTTTAGTTATAGAGGTGAATACACAATGTCTAAAGCTGGACATAACCCTTCCCGAAGGATCTCCATGATCTTCGTTTTTTTGCGTTTCACTTAAGATCACTCTATAAATAGTGCTTCTTAAAAGTGTTCGACTAGCTAATGCTGTCACACTTACACCTGTCACTCGGGGTACACTACATAGTTCTAAACGCAATGTTTTAATAGAAGACTTATTTTTTTGTTAACGCTTTATAAATCAAACCTAACCTTATCAACGTATGACAATTAAATTGTGAATTTAATCTAAAATAGCTCCAGCGTAATCTAGTTTTCGGAAAAATGAATTTTCAATGTCACTCGTGTTTCATAGAAAAAGTAAGATTGCCTATCGCGAAACGAAACTGATATTACTGCAACCTTGTAGTGCTCTCAAACTCACTCATACACTCCTAAGCAAGTCCAATCGACTTAAGCCGATCCCTAGAGACATTTAAAGACGTTAAACATTCTTAATATCTTTAATGTACAGCTACGTTAAAATCAGTTACCATCCAACCGTCGATTGATCAAGGCGTCCCACCGCTGCCGGAGTTTCGATGCCTTCATCAGAAGGTTCAGTCCAGTCCCAGGGAACGGGAATTCTAGGAGCAACCACGAGTCGCACACAATCCTGGAATGAGAACCGTCGCCAGCACCATGTTAACACAAATACTTAGGGCATTTAGACTTACCCGACAATTACCGTGATTTCTGTCAATTCGGTATACATCGCAAAGTTAACAAGCTCCTAGAGTAATGGGATTCATAGAAGCTGCGTAATTGTGCGGGTGGTAGGACCTTGTGCAGGGTCCATCCGGATCGCTACCACCATCTTATTCATTAACCTACCGCCACACAGCAGTGTTCGCATTGTTGTGTTTCGGATTGGGGATGAGACAGCCGGTGAAATGACTAGCATAGAGGCATTCCATCTTAGTCCTCAGGGTTGGCAACGCATTTGCAGTCTTAGGATTGCATTGCAGTCTTGTGAATGCGAATGTCTATGGGTCACAGTTTTCACCTACCATCAGGTGGCCTGTGTGCTCGTTTGTCTTCTCTATGCCATAAAAAAAATGTGGATTGTGATCCGGAGGTGTGTACAAAACTACCTCTTTAGTCGATAACTAACAGTTAAAATCGGGAAACAGGCACAAAAATATGTCGTGCTGTGCTTTAATAGAGTGTAAAAAAAAAGCAGCACCCAAAATTGGAGCGGTTAGAACTGCTTGACTCACGATTGTACGACACAGAAGTAATTTTTCCTTGACCTCTCAAATTCTCTTTTATTTGCTTTGGGATTTAACCCCCCCCCCCCCCCACTCCCACTTTCCTTTCCCTCTTGAATACGCCACTAGTCTCACTGAAACTTTCAAAATATTTCCCAAGTTCTGCTTCCCAATAAACTAACCTCGTGAAGCCGATATTAGTATCAATGGCGTGAGCCAGCAGGAGCAACGTCTGCGCAGCTGGCATGCGCATCGAGTTCACTATGTACGGCTTGGTCGTTTCCAACAGGGACCTGCAATGTGAAACAAACGCATGACGACACATTTAGCCTGCTTCATACAAAGCTAGCAGTCCCAGATTCGATTCCCGGAATCGGCAAATATTATAATGAACTCAAGTATTTGCTTGAGTTTGGGATATTTTCTATGTATTAATTTTGAAATGTTGTTTTTTGTTTCTTCAATAAAATTCATCCGGTTGATATATTGGGATGACAGATGTTTCGTAATGACTTTTGGTAGGCAAACCGTGCCTTTAGAATCCATGGAGTCGCTATTATAGATGTAGTGCATAATTTTTTTCCATCGTATTTTCACGAACGTCCGAACGTGTCTTGCTATTTCAGTCGGTCACAGTACAAAAACTACTGAGGTTGACTGAAGTAGCATGATAAATACGAACTTTTCCGAGAAAATATGATGGAAAACAATTATGCACTACATCTGTACCTAATTACTATAATACATTCCTTCAGTATTATCAAAATTAAACTAAAGATATGTTTCGTTTGATTTATCCATAGGTACTAATATTTATTGCGTTTGTTTGTTACTCTTTCACAGCGGCGATAACCTCCATTCCAAAATTAATGTCATATTCAAGAATTTTGAAATATGTCAATACCGACTGAAGGTCAAAATCAAGGTGGTATGTATAAAAAAAGTAAGAAATAGCAACTCTATGTATTCTAAAACGACGGTATCCTACCAAAAGTTCTAACCCTAGTAATGAGTAATTAAATACAACTTACAAATAGCACAGTATCTGGTGCTTCGCGGACACGGCCAGTTTACTCTTGTACCCAGCCGGCAGGTCTGTCTGTATGTCCGCCTCGCTCAGCTGTAGGATGCGGGGGTTCTTGCCGAAGTAGGATGTGGGGTGAAGGTACACGAACGGCTTGCTCCAAGTGTGAAACAGCTGTTCCGCTACGGACTGGAACAGTATTATTATTATTGGGGGGTTGAGATGGGCCTTGTGTGCCACTTCGATCATTGCTGTCACATCACTGGAACAGTATCATAAATCACTAAAACTGATGCTATATTTTCTAGTAGTAGGAAAATTAATAGATCAGTCGGACTCGCACACCAAGGGTCGCGTACCAACAGACTCACAAAAAGGGCGGGATTTTACAAAATAAATAAATAGCGCTATAATCACACCAAATTTAAGACAAAATAAATAAATGTTTGAACTTCCACACAAATGAACCTAGTCTAGTCATGCAAAATAATTAAAAAACTTACTTTGCAATGGTTAAATTCATCGGCAACTGCAAACTGAGGATACAGCGCTCGACATAAAACCACCTGAAATAAAACGTTATAATTGTAAGTAACACAACACAGTTCGCATTTAATATTATGATGTGATGCATATGCCAAAGGTTTAAGAGGAGAACTTGCGCTAAAAGTTATTTCCAAAATAAAGTAATAAGACATTTTGAATACTACCTCCATTTCACACGCAGTTTAAAGAGGTGATATTCATGATGAGGTGATAATGAGGTTAGAAGACTATTATAAAAAAGTGCTGTATCTATAGGGTAAGGTAGGCAGCATACCCTGATAGCTATTATATTATCCCAGTACAGTTTAGATCCACATGTAGTCGTCTTATGGCACCCCGATAGCACATATTCTACAATATCACGTCACGCCTTTCAGTTTCTTGCCACTCTCCTAGCTTCACTACTTCACTGCAGCTTAACTCAATACAGTTCGGCAGAGTACTACGCGTGTACAGGACAACTAGATCTTTGTCGACTTACGGCCAAACCCTATATTCAATCCGCGGACAGATAGGCTTACTTCGGATTAAAATTTGACACATTTTGTATGGGCAAATGTCAAATTTTAACCCGAGGTCATCACTCGTGAGTAGCTTTACTTCAAACTCGCATATTTCCTTGAAATTTGACATACGAATTTAAAACTTAACTTGTTTGAAAAAAGAAACGCTAAGTTGTCCTTTTGAATGGATTTATCCGAGTTTGAAGTTTGAAAGGCAAGAAGGCTAACGAGCATACAGGCCTCATGGTAAGTGGGATCGAGCCCCATAGAGACTTGCATTCTCAAGAGTATAATCTCAACACTGCAATCATAAGACTGCAATAGGGTTGCCAACCCGGAGGACTAACATGATGTACCTCTATCCAAGTAATTTCACCAGTTATCTTATCCCCACATCGCAATACAACAATGCTAATATACTGTGGTAAGAGAGGGAATTACATTTCCTTACCTTCAAAGTGATAAGATCCCGTCCACTGTTAGCGCTGGCCCCGTTTATAAGGGAGTGTATTCTTTGCGCATCGTTCGTCATCCTGAACTCGATATCTCTGATATCCAACGAGCTGTCTTCGTCGGCGTTTTCGTCAACGATCTCCCAAGAGTCGACTTTGAGGCGCTTCTTGCGTTTTGTGTCTTCAGCTGCCTTTTGTTTGTATTGCCTGTAATAATAAAGAATACGGATTATTCGGTTGCAATTTTGCTTTTAAGACTAGTTCCCAAAACTAGTTTACCAAGTTAAGGGTGTTTGCCATGCCAAAATACTTTTTATGGACAGCCTAAGACGGAAGCTGTAAATGGATGGCAAGAAACAAAAACAATGACCAATTAAAAAAATCGTTTTTGGGTAAGGACCAAAAAGTTGGACCACAGTTAAGCGCAGTTGTTGTGCGACGAAAATTGTCTCTATAATTGTATGGCTAACTTTCGTGAAACAACGGAAAAGCTTAATAGGAAATTAAATTGAGTGAGTTAACGTGAACAACTTTTTGATCCTTACCCTTTTATTGATTTACTAAGTCCAAGATTAGAAGCTACGTAGGGTTCGATAGGTTATTCACAATCGGTCCCGTGCCGAATGCATGTAACATACTCCTTCTAGGCTAATCAATGTAACTTTTATTTGAAACAGTACCATACCTCCTCATGTCTTTCAAATGTTTCATTTGACCGTGGCGCTGTGACCTCTCCGCGGATGACATCGACTCAGGCTCTGCGGTCTCCATTAAATGGTTGTCCTGTAACATAAAAGAGGTACAATCAGAACTAGTTTTTCATGCTTCTCTTCCAAATTTGGTAGCATTATTATTATCTAGCGATTTTTTTGTGTGGTGTTTGTAAGTGTCGTTGTATTAAGGCCAGCTGGAGCTGACATGTTCAAGGTTGAACAAAGCGTCTAAATAAATATAAAAATAAAATAAAAAACCTTTCAAACGCCTCATGTCAAAAAAAGATGTGTCACTTACAAGCCAACGATGTTTGCTACGTTATGCAAATTAAAACTTAATTTATACGTAACAAAGTCTAATTTAATCTTGAACTTGTGTCGGCTGCGGCCGGCGGTGGCGTCAGTGTCACAACTTTCAGTTGTCAAGGGGCCACTTGCTATATCATCGTGAAGGAACACGAGTACAGTAGACCAACTGGTGTAAGTTGGCTCTTGAGACCCAGTCTCAAGACGGCAAACTATTCAACTTTGTACTCCATAAATCCCACTTTTCTGGGTCAAAACACTTCCAGAGTTAAACCGGCAGTTGTTATGCAAAGTGTATATTTGTGGATTTTCTTTGCACTTTGCATTATATAAGATTTGCAGTGCAAAGTTGAAAAGTGGCTTTGAGGAACAGTTAGGCTAGACAAGTTGCTAAACGCTAACGTAAACAATTTTCGAGTACGGACACAAAGGAATTGACGTTCGTGCTCGACACGATCATCTAAAATCTTACGTCAATCCTATACATTTTGCATAACGATACTGTTCAGGATAGAACACAATAATAAGGTGCAGTTTCTTCAATTCAGGTTAATTATGTTAAAACCTAGTTTTTTTTGGGAGAAATGCGCGCGCGTCTTGTGCCGTAGTCTATGAGGTTCTCTAGTCCCCGCCACCGGCGCCCCTCGTCCCCGGGCGCCTTCCCCTCTCTCGCCTTGTGAGTCTTGTGACGTCGTCAACAGATACTGTACGCCGAATAATTATTGTCTAGGGCCCTGAACGTGTCACCATTGAAGGTGTCCAGGTTACCTGCAGCAGACTCCGGAGCTGCGCGGCCAGCTTGGTGAGCTCGTAGAGGCGCTGCTCCTCGACGCCGCGGCGGCGGCTCCAGGCGCGCCCGCCGCCGCGCGCCTTCTCGCCGAGCCACGCGCAGTACAGCGACAGCAGGGTCAGCGGGTCGCCGTGGTCTGATTCGTCGGGCTTTCGAGCGTTCTAGAAAAATAGTTTGTTCATTGATAAAATTAATCTGGTGAATGATTATCACATGTATAACTGTGTCTGTGCGACTGTCTGTGGCAGAGTAGCTTCCAAATAAATGGATCTGGACGCAGTATATTTTCAAAAGAAAGCTAGTTGAATTGGGATGTTTTTTAGTTAGATTTTAAGAAATATTAGTTGTCAAAGAAGGATTCACCGTTACATCGAGTTGTGTCTCCTACTAGACTCGCTCATAAGAGAAACTAACACAAGAGGGATACACATGCAAGCGTACTTGGATGACGGGGTACTCTTAGTGAGGGGAAAAGTCCTCAGTGTAATGAGAGAAGTCATGACAAGAGGGATAAAACAGGTACTAAATTGGTGTCAGAACAGGGGACTAGACCTGAACCCGACCAAGACGAAAATAGTACTCTTCACCAACAAAAGAAAGCTGCCCGTCCTAACACCAATCAAAATCAAAGGTGAAGAGATAGAAACACTCAAGGAAATAAAATACCTTGGAGTAGTATTAGACAGCAAACTGCTATACAAGACACATGTAAAGGAGCAATGCAGAAGAGCCACTATAGCCCTGTGGCAATGCAGGAAAGCCATAGGAAGGAGATGGGGACTAAGACCAAGGATAACGCAATGGATATACAGAGCGGTGGTCCTACCCAGACTCCTATATGGAGCCATCGTGTGGTGGCACAGAGCAAAGATAAAAGATATAGACAAAGAACTGGCAAAGGTTCAAAGACTAGCATGTCTGATGACAACCGGGGCAATGAGAACAGCACCTACACAAGCCCTGGAGATCATGCTAGGACTGAACCCGGTGCACATAGAGGTGGAGAAGAGAGCCACAGAACAGTGGTATAGAATAAAAGCGAGCAGGGAGTGAATCGGGTCCGAAATGGACAAGAGACACGCAAGAATACAGAAAGAGTCAATGTCAAACATGGATATGCTCATGGTAAACAATGACCTAATCAAGAAAAGGAGGAGGTTTGACAAGAAATACAGAATCCACATAGGAGAGAGAAATACCAGAACCCAAAGTGACATGCTTCACAGACGGTTCATGGAAATCCTCAACCAAAAGAGCGGGAGCGGGCATATATAGCCAAGAATCAGATGAGCACACGACGATACCACTAGGGGGCTCCACCAGTGTGTTTCAGGCAGAAGTCTTTGCCATCATGAAGTGTGCCCTGAGCCTCAAGGAAAAAAGTAATGTAACGGGAAGTCACGTTATAATATACTCAGATAGCCAAGCGGCACTCAAAGCACTAGACAATCCGGTGATCAAATCATCTCTAGTGCAAGAGTGTAGGAATGAACTGAACACTCTAGGCACCACATCCTATGTAACACTGGCGTGGGTGCCAGGACACAGTGGAGCAGTAGGAAACGAGAAGGCAGACGAACTAGCCAGAGCAGGTGCGGGCCAACACTACCTAGGCCCGGAACCGGTATTACCGATATCGGAGACGGTAACCAAAGGAGTTATCGCCAGAAGAATGGAAAACAAGACAAATGAGGCATGGGGGATGACGCAAGGGTGCAGACAATCCAAACTCATGATAGGAAGGGTTAATAAAAACAGAACAAGGTACCTCCTAAACCTTGGTAAGTATAACCTCAGCATACTAACAGGAATTCTGACTGGACACTGTCCGCTCAACAGACATCTGACGGTAATAGGTATTAAACAGAACCCTCAATGCCCACACTGTGGCAAAGAGGAAACTAGTCAACACGTCCTAGCCGAGTGTGTCATGTACTCGTCACTGAGATACCACACATTCGGAGAGGACGTTTTGTCCACAGAAGACCTCAAAAGTATCAACCTACGGGACGCACTGTTGTTCTGTAGGAAGACAGGAAGATGGGATCGATGCTGGATGGGAGCGCCGCCGGGCCAGTAACCTGAGGCACGACTGAGGGGAATAGGGCAGAATGAACGGTTAACCGAATCGACTGCCCGCCTGCTTCGGCTGGGCGTCCCCAGTTATCATCATCATCATCATACATCGGGAGTTTTTATCTTTGAAATTGTCATTATAATCTTTTTTTATGGCATAGAGAAGGCAAGCGAGCACATATGCCATCTGATGGTAAGTGGAAACTGTGACCCATAGTCATTCGCATTCACAAACCGTAATCCTAAGACTGCAAATGCACTGGCAACCCTACCTACCTACCTGCTTACTTACTTATTATACCACCGCACTGTGGTTCGGCGTGTATGAAGAAAGTGTCATAATTCGATGTCTCCAAAAGTATCAATGAAACCCTCAAACGAAAAATACAGTGATATTTATTAATACTAAATCTATATTAAAAACAATAAAATATAGCTTTACTTTATGTAATTCATAATAAAAAAAAAATATAAATATAACAAAAAATCTTGCAAAATTTACTTAATTATTACAAATGTCTAATTATTACAAAATAATATATTACAAAATATGTTTCATCAAAATAAAATCTCAATAATATTAAAAATATAAAAAAATACAAAAAGTCTAGAAAAACATATTTACAAAGTTGACACCCAAGGTACTACTACAAGTGATAAATAATCGCCTTAAAATTATTTACATTTAAAATTAATGATTTTAATGAGTCTTATATTAACTTTAGATATGCAATAAACTAATTACTGATTGTGATAAAGCCGATTTTTTCATCTTGGTGAGTTTTCTGAGACCCGTAATCAGGGGGTCTGAATTTAACAGAAGCCGATTTAAAAGATCCTCATTTGTTACTATGCGTGACATTTTCCTAGTATTACTGAGCCTGAACATCTTAATATTTTTATTTGTGGACTCGGCAGCTTCTTCTGAAAGCTTTCCAATAGGAACAATAACATGATCGATCACTTCAGCCCCGTGAATGAGAACCTTGTGCACAGAAGCCGGTAAATTATACCATGGATATTCCTGAACAAGCTGCCGAGCCGTATCTAACGCAAAAAGTTCTTCTAATCTTCTACGCTGAGTCCTCTTGCTGCACGATGCATAGTTTTTCTTCGGTCGCCCTAATTTTGAATTGTTACCCAAGTCATCGGGTAACACTTGCCGGGAGGTAGATGTGGCAGCAGCGGCAGCGACGTCGGATGTAGTTTTGGGTAAATCTACGGTTTCAGTTATATTCAACCAATCACCATACTTATGTATTAGATCCCTACGGGTTCTGTTAACGCTCTTCCAATATTTTTTTATTTGCGTAACATCAATTTCCACAGCATCACGTAATTTTTCTACATCTAAGTTTTCAGCATCCTTGGGCACCAGTTGTAGAAGTAATTGGACTATATGACGTATTTTTTCTGCTTCCGAACCAGTAGCAATATGCCACTGTTCGAATATGTACATCCCCGAAACTGTGCAGTGGAAAAAGGTACCTGGAAGAAAACGAAAATGTATATAAACAGTTGTTAATATTTTAACACAGTTAGCTCAATCTTGTAGCCCGTGCTACGACTTTCGTAGGGGGCTCATATCCTGGGGTCCGGCAAAGTCCGGCAAGTAAAATATCATTACTTCATAAATACACTTTATAAGCAATGCAACGAATATAAAGTCAATCTTCCGGAATCGTTCGGAAATAGTTAAAAGCTTTTATGAAATATTCGTAGCAGTTAAATATTTTATTTACAATGAGGGTCACGTAGACCCCAAATAACATTTGTTGTTTAAATATGTAACAAAAATACAAATAATAATAAAACATACCTTTATCAACAACTTCCATAATGATGTAAATGATTAATTCACAAATGATCTTGAGATATATGTCGTGAACAAACTTTCACTTTAATGACTTACTGATAACGCTAATTACGAGTGGCAGATGCGTTCACTTTGAAGGTCCGAAACGTAATGATTATTTCAAATGATTTGCAAACTATTTATAGTTTATGGATATATGGCTACTAGTGAGTAATTAGGCATAGAGAAATTATGTCTGGGCTATACCAACAATCTGGACTTATGGCCTTCTATGGGACCACAGTGCACCGTCCATTGTCCTTACCGTTGTCATTCTGGTTCAAATTATACAAGTCAATTTTGAACCATTTCTGGTTATAGTCATGAGCTGTAATTAAGTCGGTACATAAGTAAACCCGGGAAATGCATATAGTCGGTGATACTGCAAAACCGCGTAACTACAAATTTATGATAGAGCAAAATAAACCTTACCGTGTTAATAAAAAGGTGCATTTTGCTCCTTATTAAAAATGTTACTTACGCGGTTTTGCGGTTTTACCAACGATATTTTTGTAAGCAGTTGTAAGCTGATCAGATCTGATGAAGTGATGATCGAGTCATAGGGTGGCAACTGGACATCAGGTATAATTAACATAGACCATTCGAATTGGGTTTCGATTGATTGATCTCGATTATTTAGATGACAACTGCATAAAAAAACACAATCGGCAACAAAAGCTTGTCTCAAAATGTTTTGGCAAACGTATCGAGGTAACAAAAATAATCTTGAAAACAGTGCCACTTTTACATGTTGTACAGTGTTCCAAACGCAAATTGAGAGGAGACCGCAGTGCAGCTTTGAGGTTGTATTTGTTGGACTTGATACTGACAAGGTCCCAATTATAATTAACGCAATACGAAAATATCCCTACATACATACCTAAATCAATCACGCCTGTTTCCCAGAGGGGTAGGCAGAGACCACTCCTTTCCACTTGCTACGATCTTGACAAATTTCTTTCGCTTCTTCAACATTCATACATCGAGTCAAACTATCCCTAAATTTATTTAAATATATCTTACCTCACATTCGAAATCCCTATGCGCCCTTGTAGTAAATATGGACCTAATTCCCAACGCCGCAGCCAAGGCCAGGGCTGAGTCCCTCTTATGTGGAGGGAGGGTTGCGCTGCCAACCACCAGAGCTTTCGCGAGGGACACCTCGACCGGTAAGTTGGACAGAGCTTTTCCCAGGGAGGTGAGCTTCTCGTTCGAAGTTAGCGCACCCTGTAAATAACAAGTCGTTATAGTGTTTATTTAATCGAAAGCGGGTTTGCGATTTCGATTGACTTTGCACACCGTTGCATTAATTAACAGTCGAAGAGTTTTTTTTTTGCAGTTTCTCATTATACGTCTATACATACATACATACATTAAATCACGCCTGTTTCCCAGAGGGGTAGGCAGAGACCACTTCTTTCCACTTGCTACGATCTTGACAAATTTCTTTCGCTTCTTCCACATTCATACGTCTATTTGCCGGGTTATACATTTTCCGCGTGTCGTTATTTGACTCACGCCAAGAAGTATACATGGTGACTGCTGGGTGGGGATCTTAACTCAATTTTCCCAACTCAGTAGGTATATGATTGCGATTCTATTGTTACAGTGGTTTTTCAAACAATTAAAGGTTAGCATTTTATAAAAGTAACATTATGTTTCCGTATTAATAAATAAAATTATGGTCACCATGGCCAATTATGTTAAACTGCTAAAAAAAACCCTTGATTATATCTAAAATTACGTGAAATTACGTACTATACATACGTAAAATTATTACAGATGTAACAACACATATCACAAGGTCAGGCCTCATGCTACATTTTTCTTTAAACTTATTGTTATCGTATTGTTTTTGACTCTGTCAAAGAGGACATCGTCATTATCTACACGGCGCATCTTGTATTTTCTCGCGTGTCTTTCAGTGCATCCTCATGTGTACTCACTTGTGAGAAAGGAAGATCCGAGCGACATAGAAGTCGCGCACATGTGCTAGCCGTATGGTGTATCCATCATTATTCTTTTGCCTTTAAAACATGTTAAGTACTCCATAGATTGCCATAACCCAAACGAAAAAAAAAAAAACGTCAAAACAATAACTACATAAACTTACATGCTGCTTCAACTCCAACAAGGCATTCTCTACAGCGTGTTCAGGGGGCGTGTCCACAAACGGGAACCGTCTGACGTCACTCACTCCGAGAGAACTCATTTGGAGGAGGAGCGAAGCGAGCGGCACACGGGACACCTCGGGCGTGCTGAAGGGCTCCATCTCGTTGTATTGCTTCTCGGAATATACGCGATAGCAGACCCCAGGCCCTATTAAGTAATAACAATAAGTAATGAGTCTTCTAATACACAACTGCGTCAGGAGTAGGGATATATTTTTCGAGTGTATGAAAAGTCAATTATAAAAATATATGAGAACGCAACACAGCAGTTCCTTTGGAATGGCACAGGGCGCGACCAGTTGGAGTAACATAGGCTATATTTTAATCAAAGAAATGAGAGGGTTATTTATTTAAATATAATAAGATGACTTTATCAAATAATGCAGTCGGGTTTTTTAAGCTTTTATTTATTAGGTACTTGTTTTTTTTTGGTCTGTAATGTTATTTACTTACCTGTCCTGCCAGCCCTGCCTTTTCTTTGATCAGCGCTCGCCTTTGATATCCAAAACTCTTTCAACCTCTGCATTTTCGTCGTCGAATCGTAACTCATTTCTTTGACCTTGAAAATGAGAATATTTTGTTGACATCAAATGTGTTTTAACTCCTAGTACTTAGTCGTAGTAGGATAGGGAAAAAACCGTTATTTCTTTGGTGAAATATGAGACTAGGTTAAAGTATTTTAATTATAGTCGCGCGGTTCTAAGAGGCCTGATTTGACAGCTGTTAACGCTGTACAAAATGTAACCTCAAACACAATGACATATTTTGTATCGATTCCCGCACGACCTTTCAGTCCGGCTGACGAGCTAACTCGTTTTGAGCGATGAGCTCTCAGATCCGGGAGCCGAATATACTCGTTTTAATGTTTTTGACACTACTTCCTGTAATACCTTTCCAGAATCCACGACGAATCTTATTCCATCGATGGTGACCGAAGTCTCAGCGATGTTGGTCGACACGATACACTTCCTGACACCCTCGGGCGGGTAATCGAATACCTGGAAAATGTTAGGTTAGCTAAGTAATTAAAATTACGCTCGCGACCTACTATTTAGTATGAATTTATACCTACAGAACGCTGACTAAGGGCACATTAATACCACTAGTCGCCGCTACTAAACGCATCCACCAATGGTTTATCTAAGCCTGAAGATGACATGTGGTCACGAATGTCACGATAGTCTATGTCAATCGAAATTGCCAAAGTTGTAAACAAATTAGTACTTTGACACATAACCTCAAATATACATTAAGCGTGTTTTTATTTAAAATAACGAATAATGAATAGTTATTTAATCTTAAACTTAATGTCAAAGTAAAGTTCAAGTGTATAAAACATTGCTAACACGTGACTTAATCTTTAAAAGCACGTGATTATCGAGTAATAATAAATTCGTTCGATTGGTTGTGTTGACATCTTTGCCAATTTAAATTGGCACAGACTATAGGTATGTGTGTGTGCACGCTAAGCGAGTGGTTTCGCTGGCAGCCACTAGTGGCCTAAGGTGCGGCTGCTCTAACCCAAGCGAACGCAATGGGTCGCTTGCTTTGGTCGGTATTGAAAGTCACGTAAGTAACTAAAGTAAAGTTTGCGGGTGGTAGGACCTTGTGCAGGGTCCGTCCGGATCGCTACCACCATCTTATCCATTAACCTACCGCCAAACAGCAATGTTTGCATTGTTGTGTTCCGGTTTGGGGATAAGACAGCCGGTGAAATGACTAGCATAGAGGCATTCCATCTTAGTCCTCAGGGTTGGCAACGCATTTGCAGTCTTAGGATTGCATTGCAGTCTTGTGAATGCGAATGTCTATGGGTCACAGTTTCCACTTACCATCAGGTGGCCTGTGTGCTCGTTTGTCTTCTCTATGCCATAAAAATAAAAAAAAACATTTTAAATACGGAGCAGAATGCACCTTTTTAATAAGGCAGTAGGGTTTATATTGCTCTATCATAAATTTGCTAGTTACGCGGTTTTCCAGTAGCACCGACGATATATTGGTAGTGTTAATAAAGAACTAGCATTCAAAATCTTCGTTATACACATACAAATGAGTGGTATTTTACTTACCTTATCCTGTTCGGCTATAGACAAGCCACTATGCAGCGGCAATACTATCCATTTCTTCGATTTCTCGCTGTACTGGTGGGCTGCGTCACAAATAGCAGTTATTTCCTGCACGCCGGACATGAAGATCAACAGGTCGCCACGTTCATCGCCTGTTGAAAAGTAGGATAATTTACTGTGATTTGTTGACGATTCGGTATACTTTGCTAACCCTATAAGTTCTTTAATCACGGGTCTTCGTATAAGCTACGCAAAAAAGAACCCTATTGTCACTATTATATCAAAAAATCATAGACATTATGAAACAATTTGAATCATAACGGTGGGGGGTCAGGGTCACATCCGGCTGATAGTACTAATTTATTTTTATTTGTCGATATAGCGGCAATAGAAATACACACTGAAAATTTCAACTGTCTATCTATTACAGTCACAGTTCATGAGATAGGTACAGCCCGCTGATAGATAGATGGACTCACGGTCCCTACCCGTACCCGTACCCTTTGGGTACGGAATCCTAAAAAACAGTTTTAGACATGTTCCATCAGCACAATAAAACTCTGACCTATCATAGAACTGTGTCACATCACAGTGATATTATGATTCTCGTCGTAAGAAGTGTCTATCAAAATGTTTTATAATGTCACTGTGACAGCGTTCTAGGTGTGATAGGGTTATTGGGCTGAGAATACTTACAGGGATACTTGTTGTCAATCAGCTGCATTATCTGGACGTACGGCTGAGGGTCCAGGCGGTCGTTCCTGGAGGGTTTATCTTCGATGAATATCGGTTTGTACTGCAAGTCTATTGGGAAGAGCCGCCCGGGAACCTGACAGAAAATTGATTGTACGAGGGGTGATCCATAAGTTTTGATAATCGGTATTAAAAATGGGAGATATGTAAATCGTTATATTTTAATTGAAATAAGCACACTTTCTATATGTTCAAACACTTATTGACGTCATTCAATTGTTTTATTTTACCACTATTAAAAAAAAATTACTTTGGGAGGTCAAAATGGTCAAATTTTCTACGTTCACTAACTCATCATCAGCTCGTGATTTTTATGTAGTTGTTTTTTAACATTAGTGAATGAGAAGTAGTAGCCGAAAGTTAGGGCTTAATAACGGGGAGAGCGGTTCTCAGTTCTCATCTTTGGTCGATGAGCAGCACCCTTGTCAATCAGAAGGCTCTGAAGCACATTTCCTGCCGCAAATTCGTTATTTTTTTCTTGAGCTTATTTTTAATATTTTCCCATAACTATGATAGAATAATGTTATATAACTCTCCTAGATTATTTAAACACAATTGCTAAAAACGAATGTCAAAATATTTATTTGTAGGCCACAATAATCCTGGGCGAGGCCAAAAAAACCACCCTAAATTTTGGTGACAGAGCTGGAGATAAAAAATCTACTGCAATGATAACTTATTTATCGTTTAAATCATAATGATAAATCAAGATTTCTTTTTCAAAAACAATATTTTTTATTGGTGTACCAGAATTTTCTCCACACCACCGCTTCAAATTATTACAAAACTAACTCTTATTTTACCGTCTTGTAAAATTATTCATACAGATGTTTTTTGTTTAGCTATCACAGAAAAACAAATGAACAAAATAGTTTTTTTTTTCTCTAATTTAAGTTTGATTAGTGCCATGGTATATTCCACATTAAAAAAATATCATTATGTGCATGGTTAATACTGATTCTCAAAACTTATGGATCACCCCTCGTATTACCGTATCGATAAAGTTTGAAATATTACAGTCATAAACTTATTCAGTGGAAAATAACCTATTTGGTAGTTTTTATTGTGTTTCCTGAGACGTAAGAAGCATAGGCCAGGTGACGATGTAAAATTTAAAAATTTAAAAATCATATATTTATCGCCCTCGCCTTCAGCTCGGGAGTCAAATATTTCGGTCTAACTGCCGCACTCAGAGCTGTCAATTAAATTTAATGCTTGTTTAGTGACGTGCTGTGTATATTCCATTGCTATAGCAAAGAAAGTGACAGCAGAAATTTAATCAAGCTTTAAATTGCAGCAGTAAGACATTTTTTGTTTTACCGCCCTAGGTCGGTAATGAACCATTTTGTCCCTGTCGTAATTAGTATATTTCAAGAGCCACTTGCAGAAAAATGATAAATGTAGTTGAGAGACCATTAACTCGGTCTTTTTTCAAACACCAAGCAGCGACTTAATCATCATTAACTGACTCCGGGTGCGGAAAGTACGAAATCTAGAAATAACAACGAATTTGTCACACCTGTATAACAACAGCTGATTCAGCCGAAAAGTAGTCTTCGAACAGCTTTATATTGATCGTAGCAGACATGAGTACTAGCTTTATGTCCGTACGGCTGTGTATAAGGCACTTCAGCACCCCCAAGAGGAAGTCACCCATCAGATGCCGCTCGTGTATCTCGTCGAGGATTATGACGTCGTAGCCTGGCAGGTTTTCTGAAGACATCTGAAAGATAACGATAAAACCTCATTAAAAAAAATGCCTTTACCACGTTAAGAGGGCTGGGGCCCTACTAATTAAAATGTACAGGTTACACTTCTATTTGACACAATCTCGACCAATGACGACCAGCCATTTGAGCAGTGTTGCCAGTTTAGACCTGTAAAATTGTTACTTGTACCTTTATACATTTTATAATACGTGCCCCTGGTAGAGTCTGACCAGGTAGTGGTGACACCAGCATTGTTCAAAAATTCATCATCTGGCAACAATGTTACCTATGATTAGTGATGGGCCGCGGTAATATTCCCGTTACCAGTAAGTTTCCGTTTGGGAATATTCCCAGTAAGTTTCTAATGTTACCAGTAATATTCCAAAAAGGTGGGAATATACTATACTGGTGATTTATATGAGATTTAATGATTATATAGTTAGTTAAATAAGCAATATGCATAGATATATTCCTTTCTCTTTTACACATATCACCTTTTTTCTCTTTCACACAAACTTCTTATCTGAAATGGCACAAACACAAAGGACTTAGTTTTGCCCTTGACTCGACTCAGTGCACGTGCTTTTTGTGATGATAGTGAAAAATGTGATAATGATTACTAAGCTTAAAAAAAATCGTTTTTCATGAAAAGAGGAAAAACATTTATTCACGCCAAAATTACACAATCTAAAAACATACCTAACAAAATTAAAAAAATACAGTAAAACAAATTCTTAAAACTAAACTTAAAACCTAGTGTTACCTCCCCAAGCCCTAATTACAGCCACCATGCGATCCTTCATTGACCTCACCAACGTCACGATTCGTTCTTGAGGAATGTCACTCCACTCCTCGACGACGGCGTCCCGAAGCTGTTCAAGGGTAGCAGGGGCAGTATCACGAGACCGCACCCGGCGTTTCAGATCATCCCAAAGGTGCTCTATGGGGTTCAGGTCAGGACTTCTCGCTGGCCACTGCAACACGGGGATCCCAACCTGATCCAGGTAGTCCCGAACAATCAACGCCGTATGAGAGCGGCCGTTGTCGTGCATGAATGTGAATTCAGGCCCGACAAAACCAGCATACGGGGCCACGTGGTCCTCCAGGATCTCTGTGATGTACCGATGAGCAGTCAGGGACCCCTGGCCACGTCCACCTCCAGTGCGGGAGACGCACACAAGGTCGGTTTTGCCCTGGATTGAAATTCCGCCCCAGAACATGCAGGATCCTCCTCCGTAGCTGACGGTTTCTTCAAAGCAGGCTTGTGAGTACCGTTATTCCTGCCTCCTGTACTCTTCTACGCCTATCGTTGCAGAAAAGGCATACCCTCGTCTCGTCGGAGAAGAGGACAGACTGAAGTCTGACTCGCTTATGCTCTGCTGTCAATTTGGGGCCCGTAGCAGCCCTACGAGGCAGGATTTTCTTCTCTAGCAGCCTTCTTCTTACTGTAGAGACGCTCACCGACGTCCTCCGAGCTGTTCGGAGCTGCTGTTGCACCTCAACAGCGTTGGAGAATCGGTTACGCAAACACGTTGACACAATATACGAGGGTTGTCTGAAAAGTTTCTGGCCTAACATGGAAAACGGTGTTTTTTCGGTCCGATTCTTTTCTACTTTTCGACATAGTCTCCTTGTAAGATTATACACTTCTCCCAGCGATGCTCCCATGTCTTCAACCCTTCGAGGTAGTAGTTGACGTCTTGCTCTGCAAAATAGGCGTCCACGGTGGTTATGAGGTTATGACCTCTTCGTTACTTAGAAATCTCTGTCCACCGAGCCAAGTTTTCAGTCTGGGAAACAGGAAGAAGTCGCTAGGAGCAAGATCTGGAGAATACGGTGGATGTTCAATCAGTTCGAATCGTAGCTCCTGAATTTTTGCCATCGCAATCTTTGACTTGTGGGATGGTGCGTTATCTTGATGAAATAACATAATAAGCCCCCGTTATAGTTTTTCCTTTTTCTAGATAGTCAACGAATATAACTCCGCGACTATCCCAGAAAACGGTGGCCATCACCTTTCCGGCCGAAGAAATCGTCTTCGCCTTCTTTGGAGCAGGCTCATTCTTCGCAGTCCACTGTTTAGATTGTGATTTTGTCTCTGGCGTGAAGTGATGGATCCACGTTTCATCGACGGTTATCAACCGACGCAAAAAATCCGACGTATTTTGTTTAAATCGCTTCAAAAGGATTTCGGAAATGTTCATTCGAACTTGTTTTTGGTCCGAATTTAACAGACGCGGCACCCAACGTGCAGCTAGCTTTCGCATGTTCAAATCTTCAACTAATATATGACCAACTCTTTCTTTACATATGCTTACAGCTTCTGCAATCTCCCTAACCTTGATTCGACGGTCGTCGAGCACCAATCGGTGTACTTTTTGCACAATATCCTGATTGGTCGCAGTTTTTGGCCGTCCTACGCGTTCATCATCGTATAAGCTGGTACGACCGCGTTTAAATTCTGCTACCCAAAATTTTACGGTAGAAAATGATGGAACAGACTCGCCGTAAACAGAATCCATCTCAGTTTTGATTTGGGATGGCGTTTTTTTTTTTTAATGTAAGAACTTAATCACAGCTCGACACTCAATTTTATCCATTTTTCAAAGAACACAGGCACTGGTTTGCAAAATCAGACGTTAAAGAAAAACTAGCCGTGAAAAATGGCTGCAATTTTCACATATAACTCCTGAAAAAAGTCTAATTATAATGCCAAAGAGGTTTTAAAAAAAAAGTTTTTATTTCATAGTGTGGCCAGAAACTTTTCAGACGACCCTCGTAGCGGTCGTCTCTGTCGGAAGTGAAACGTCGTCTCCCAGATCCATGCTTCCTGATGTAGCCTCCAGTCTCCTGGAACCGCTGGGATACTCGTTTCACCCGGAAACGGCTTATGTTGAGTTGTCGAGCAACATCAACCTGCCGTAGTCCTGATTGCAGTAGTGCTACCACTTGAGCTGCTGCAGACTGAAGTCTGACTCGCTTATGCTCTGCTGTCAATTTGGGGCCCGTAGCAGCCCTACGAGGCAGGATTTTCTTCTCTCGCAGCCTTCTTCTTACTGTGGAGACGCTCACCGACGTCCTCCGAGCTGTTCGGAGCTGCTGTTGCACTTCAACAGCGTTGGAGAATCGGTTACGCAAACACGTTGACACAATATAGCGGTCGCCTCTGTCGGAAGTGAAACGTCGTCTCCCAGATCCATGCTTCCTGATGTAGCCTCCAGTCTCCTGGAACCGCTGGGATACTCGTTTCACCCGGAAACGGCTTATGTTGAGTTGTCGAGCAACATTAACCTGCCGTAGTCCTGATTGCAGTAGTGCTACCACTTGAGCTGCTTCTTCTGCCGTGATATCCATTTTTCAGAGTTTTCTCTTACTGGAGCTGTTCAGGTGTGACTTCTGTGATGTCTGGATAGCAAATTACCCATAATTCATTTTTACCCCCCCTTTTATACGTGTTCATGGTGGCACAAGTAGTGAGTCCTCTAATGAGTTTTCCATCACTTTTTTTTAAAGACCCTAACGTGTCGTGATCATTGTTTTTACGAAAAAGAACGAACGACGAAGAAAGAGATTCGCGTTTTTACAGTTGATTAACTGTCCTTTCAAATGATACTAATATTGGTAGGGTACAATAAATAAGTTAAGAGCTTTATTCGCTTGAAATCAAAATTTCAAAAGGTGCGATTTTTTTGACACCGTGTGTATTTGTATATTTAAACTGATTTTCCGACTTTTTCTTTCATTTCGATCGAAACTAAGATGTTTTTACCGTGATTTAAAGTGTACTTGGCCATAATTACACGATGGGAATATTCCCAGTAACATTGGAAAAATACCTGGTAATTTTGGGAATATTCCCGGTAACATTGGGAATTTACTTTCTGGGGGGGAGCTCCGTATTTTTTTTTTCTAAATTGTTCCAATGTTCACCAAATAAGCATAAAACACAAAAAAAAAATTACTTTATAATTCAGTTTTTCTATATTTCCCTAAATTTCCAATACTTGGAAATATTACTGGTAACATTACTGGGAATATTCCCGCCATGGGAATATTCCCGGTAACGACCCATCACTACCTATGATACAAGCTGTCACATAAGGAGTACCTATACAGTCGCTGTACATTTCGTGTTACCAGCTCACTTGTCGGACTCTAAATGATCATTTTTTTTACAGAGTCGGATTTTCGCACCATTTTAAACATAGTAATAGAATAGCATGGAAAATAAGTTTTAAAAAAATGTACCTACGAGGGGCGTTCAATAAATTCTCGATATGAGAAGGAAATCAAAAGCATACGTTTAGTGTTTTATTTTTATTTTTCTATATATTCCCCCCCTATGCTTATACACTTATAAGATCTGTCAATTCGTTTTTTTAACCCTTCATAAAAATATTTGTTGTCTTTGGTGTCAAAATGCTTCAAAGCTTCATCATTAGAAAATCGATGTCCACGGAGATCCTTTTTAAGGTTGGGAAACAAAAAGTAGTCGCTGGGGGCCAAGTCTGGACTGTACGACGGGTGAAATTGTTTCGAACCCAGATTCAAGAACAGCAGCCTTGGCAACATGAACAGTATGCACAGGGGCGTTGTCATGAAGAAGCAGCACTCCTCTGGTCAATTTTCCCCTCCTCTTCTCTTTCATTGCTTCCCGTAATTGGCGTAAAACGTTAGCTTAGTACTGTCCTGTAATATTTAAACCCTTTTCTTTATAATCTATTAATAATATCCCTTCACAATCCCAGAATATTGTCGCCATGATCTTGCCAGCTGAAGGGACGACTTTGAATTTCTTGGGATGAGGTGTTCCTTTAACGTGGCACTGCATCGACTCTTGTTTGCTCTCAGAGTCATAATGATGAACCCAAGTTTCATCTCCGGTAACAATTTTTTGGAGCAAACCATCAGGGTTTTCACCACACAGCTCAATTAAGTCGGAACAACAAGCAACACGCGTATGCTTCTGAAACGGTGTCAACATTCGTGGTACCCATCTCGCACTAACTTTGGACATGTTAAGATGATCGTGGATAATATCATGTATTATACCAATAGAAATATTGGTTTTTTGTGCTTTAGACCTAACCTTCACTCGACCATCTTCCAGTATAATTTTCTCCACTTTTTGAATGTTTTCTGGTGAAGTAGCTTCAACAGGCGGACCAGGTCTAGGGTCATCTTCTATGCTCTCCCTCCCACGCTTAAATTCATTTGACCACTTTTGGACAAAAGATAATGAAGGAGCGGACTCACGGTAAACTAAATCCATTTCTTCTTTAATATACTTTTGATTTTTACCCTGTTTAGTCAAGAATTTTATCACGGCTCGATGCTCCAATTTAATTATCATTGTAAAATCGCTCATGGTGGTCACGTTGGTTCAGCAGTAGCAGAAAAACAAAAGAACGTGTGGGCTTCAAATTTACTTTTTTTTACTGTCGATGAATGACTCTTAGCGGCCAGTATTAAGAAGTTTACTAAAAAGGTTTGCAAGATACCAATACCGAGAATTTATTGAACGCCCCTCGTATGTGCTTTTTTTAAGGAACTTGGCAACGTCTTCAAATTCTTCCTAAAGACTGCTATTTGGGAGGTTGTTTCTTGGGTATTTTGTAGTACCTACCAATACAACCGGGTCTTCCGGTAAACTACGGGAAGTTAAGATGGCCGATTGAAAAATGCCAGGATTTTATTTTTGTGAAGTTTGATTTACTGTTCTATTTACTGATTATACTCTCTAACTGACACTGGCGAAATCACTTGGTGGACCGCCATTAATTTAAAGAAGAAGTACCACTGGGTGGATCAACTTGTCTTTGTAGCTTGTTGCCATGGTGACGTCTCCTGGGTCACTCTTTAAAACTATGATTTCAAAGGATGTAAGTCCACTAAAAACTGTTTTATTGGCAATTACACACCCATTCTTTTATGGCCTTTCTTCTGAGTGTGCTGGAAGTATATATTTATAACATTTTTTCTAAGAAACTCTTTCACTGTTGTCTCCTGGCTTACGGGACAGAATAACAACAGAAAAAAGTTGATCCACCCCACTACAACAATTTCCTATTTGCCATAGTATATCTACCTACAGAATCTTTATTTATTTTTATGGCCAATAGCATATTAGAGATTCAATTTGGTAGATTTAACCCACTTGGCAACTACCTCACTTAAGCTAAGAGAAGTCTTAATATGTTGTGGACATTAAAACAAGACTTCCATGATGTGCTGCACCTCGGCACCGCACTTATAGGCGGTTGTCAATACAGCCACAACAACGTTTGGGCACAGCAACCGTGATCAGTGAGTAGTCGCCTTCTTTTTGTTTCCAGGAACCATGTCAGTCAAAATAAAAAATAAATAAAGTCTAGTACATGGTGTCCTTGTTTCACCAACAATTTTTAAAGCATTACGTTAATTAATTGCTATTTGCAGCTGAAGTCATGTTGTTTTCAGGTTATCTTAATTATTAATTATATAGTTAACACACACACGCACACACACAACACATAGCGAGCATTTTTCGACAATATTTACGTGAGTAACCCGGTATGATCTCCTTAATATGTCTGACACCGTTTAAAATTACATAGTTTGTTGTGTTCAGACTATCACAAAATGTAAACTCCTGCACCTAGAAAACCCTGTCCATGAAATGAAAACTCTATGAACTGATATGTTCAATGAAATGACTGTCAACAAAACAATAGTAAACGCTAGTACATACTTGTCTCAATAGGAGCCCTTCTGTGATGAAGCATATCTTAGTGTCTGCAGTCTTGCTCTTCTCAAACCGTATCTGATACCCAACCTTACTCTGAAACTGGGTGAGGGTCTCAAACGCTACTCGCTTTGATAAGGATATACAGGCAATTCTTCTGGGCTGAGTGCATGCTGAAAATTTATGAATTTAAATTAATTGACACCATAGTAAATTAGATTAAGATTATGCGTTTAGAAAAATTCATGGAAAATAGGTTTATAAAAAAATATGTAGACTAATAAATTCAATAATATCAAATAGGCTAATTACATAATACATTTCGAATTTAACAATATTTTTACTTTTCTGCAAACTAAAGTTTGTACATTTCTAACTCAAACTCATAACATCTACTTCACCAAGTAATTATTTTGACAGAGTTCAGTAAGTGGTTTATATAAATTAGTTCATAATAAGTTTGTTTGTTCTTATTTTTAGAGCAGTAATTGCTGCTACTTAATAAGGCCCTGGGCATTAAGTGTTAGTGAAATAAGTACAGGGTGACACAACTTTTATGACATTTCAGTTAAATGGTGATAAAAGTAGCTCAAACTTAGCTCTATAGACCCATTTCAAAATTCTTTCACCATTACAATGCTAGATTATCCCTGAGTAACATAGGCTATATTGTATTTATCTAAGGGGATGGAGTCGGGAGTAACAGCTATAGATAAATAAATATGGCAGAAATGGACTGTAATTCACCTATGTTTTGGAAGCCAGCATCATGCAGATACTGGGGCACTTGGGTCGACTTCCCACAGCCAGTGTCACCGGCAACAACCACAACTCTTTCATTCTGCACAGCTGAAACTATCTCTTGCCTGAAAATGCAATTAAGAACAAAAGTAAGGACTGGTAACAATTTAGTATAATAGTCACTTGGAAAACAATAAATTTTGTAAGTAATACATACACATACATACCTTCACGCCTGTAATCCCAGAGTGGGCTAGGCAGAGCTCCAGAATTACAACTTGAAAAAAGTTGTTGATAATTCAGTAACCACAATTTGCACAAATAGGCTAAGATATTTACCAGTCTATTACTGACAGGTTGCAAGCCCATCGTCTAACAGTACTACAAGCCTTTATTCCCTTAGTCGCCTCTTACGACATCCACGGGAAGACATGGAGTGGCACTATTCTAACCCGGCAACCACACGGGGTAAGGTTGTAAGTAATAAGTTTCCTAATATGGCTAAAAATATGAAGGCCATTGCTGCTTTTTCAATTTTATGTTTAAAATTTGTGTTATAATCAAACGTCAGACTATAGGGGGCAGTTTGAGGGCAAGGTAAGGTTTACAAAAAAATCTTAGCTTACGAGTATTATAATGTACCTAGTATTTGTGACATAGGTAATTAAATTAGTTACCCGTTATCATTTATTCATCGTTAATGTGTAAATACTCTTTGAAGTGATGACTGATAGCCCACTGAAGTGGCCACTTAAAAAACAAATAAAAAACTGACATGCGTCATTATTAGGGATCGGAAATTCGGATCGATATTTACCTAAAGTTGGCAAAATCCCGCAAAAAGATAGGCAAACATAGCGACGGCTTCTTAAAAATATTATTTTAATAATTTAAGTTCTGGGATTCTGGGATTCTACAAAACGTTAATATAATAATTACTTTACATGTAGGATAAAACATTCTGTTTTGCTCCTATAAATTCGTTAGGTTAATAAGTTACAGGTAAATTAAATAACATTTGGTTAAAACTATACATGGAAAATAACTTGAAACAGTTAATATAAATAAATAATTATGAATTAATGCCGGTGTAATTTATTTACTTTGAAATCCCGGAAATTTTATTATGAATTATATGATTGAGTCCACCTCCATACAACTGAACAACGAAGCCGGCGCGAAAGTATAGGTAAATATCGATCCGAATTTCCGATCCCTGGTCATTATGACTATTGTTCATACTTATATTTGAAATTCACATTATAAATACTAGGTACCAAATACTAAGTACAAATACTCGAAAGTGAATTGATTGATATGCAAACCTTACCTATCATTCTGACATGCCACGAAAATGCCCGCTGGAGTCCGACGTATGGTTATAATTACTAAGAAGTGTTACTTTAATTAAATAAACAAGTTTTAGTCTAATCATACAAATGGGTGGTTTTTCAAAAATAGTGTACCTAGGGTACAACTAAAATTAAGAAATCATAACTTAAGTCATGTGAATAACGAATACTAACTATACTGCTATAAGAAAAATGGTTGTATCTGAGACAAACCTGTAGCAAGTGGGACCATATTACTAAAGGGTGAGGATTAAATCTGCTTTGTTTATTGAATTTGAGATATCACCTATTAGCAATGACTGCACCATATAAATGTATGACTAATTTTCATCACTCACATGACTAAAGTAACCATTCCTTAAGTTTAGTCTTTAAGTACATTTTTTTGAAAATCACTTGTGTACAATAGTGCTTCGGCTTTTCTAAGAATCTTCTTTTCTATACAGATCTCTTACCTATATTTAGCCACAGGCAAATCCTTTTGAGCCTGTCTTAATTTCCTTAACTTCTCAAACTTCTCCTTATTCTTAAAATCCAAATAAATCGACACAATATTCAGAAACGCTTCAAAAAGTTCCTTATCTAGTTTCCTTCTCTCTCTATCATCATAGGCTGTGTCAACATACTTTAAGTTAGTATTGAAGTTTATACAATTAAACTTGGAAAAATTTGTTTGTGGCTTAGCGTCAGAGCGGTGTTCTACAATAGGTTTTCCTACTTTTCTTAAAGTGGCTTCATATTTCTTGAGAAAAACCCAGAAGTCATCCAAACTGTTTGCCACTGTGTTACTGTCACCACTGTACAAAATTATCTTATTTAAACTACGCTTGTAGTGTTCAAAACTGAATTCGCCTTCAGTATGTAAGGAAGTACCAGGGCTAGGAGAAATTTTCCTTTGTTTATGGCTATATTCGCGGGAACGGGATCTTTTACGTTTCGAATATCTCGTTGGACTTCTAGGCATGTTCCTTTTGATAACATTAATGAATATGGTGTTAAGTACTTAAATACTTCAGCAGTAGCTTTAAGTGTGTTAGGTAATCATTATCAAATATATCCCGAATATACAAGAAAATTTGGGTAATTATCACAAATTCACTAGCAAGCAAAGCAAAAAAATGTTTGAGAGTGACAGTGACAGTGACAGTGTGAATATGTAAACAAAGTTTCACCATTGAGTTACAGTACAAAGCGGAATGAAAACATGTGTGTCAATTTTCAAGGTTGCATACTCAGACGCCAACGGAACCCTATTACGTTAAAGTTATTTTATATCAAGATGCCAGCAAGAATATTCACAGAAACCCGTAGTTATAATGGCCGCAGTATACACTGCGAGTATACTCACACCTTAGTATGCACTAAATTCTTCAAGCTGCAATATGACCACGCTTTATTATTATGTTTTACATTTGTTGTGGTTTAAACATTACTTTTAGTTCTGCTTAGACCGCTTTTAAAGAACCTCTCTGGTTACATTACTATATCCATGGTTTGATTATTTTAACGCCGCTCACGTTTGAGTTACTGATATTACTGCTGCTATTATCTACTATAAATTTCGTGATAGCAACATAAGTATTAGAAAACTGTCACTTTGACATTGATTGACGACTTGACGTTGCTAGCTAGCCAAATGAGTGAACCAAATCAACCAAATGTGTACAAAAAGTATAATTTGCATAGTTTCACAACATAAGTTTGACTTATATCTTGCTTTAAATAAATGCAAACAATGAGGGGCCGTAAATATTAACTTTTAATATTGTCTAATTGATATAGGTATCCCTGAATATGGACGAAGACAAATTCGCATTGGCTGAAAAGATACTGAAAGACATCGATAATATCCTGTTGAAAAATGCTGACTTGTAACTATCACAAAGATTTGGCAAGATTTCAATAAATTTTACGCGTTTGTTTGTAAATACTGCGTTTTAATTTCAGATGTTCGTTTGACATTGTGCCGGTGGACTCGAATTTTCGGAACAAGTCGCCTGTACTGCATTTGGAGAACTGCTTGGGGTTGGAGTCTTGGTGCGTGAAGCATGTCTACATGTACTGTTACTCTGAACTCATGGATAAGTGCTTTGTAAAGCCCAAACGCAAGACCTCGAAGAATTCCATCAACTCCGAGAGACTGGCTCAACTTCTAAATGTGACCCTTCTATTGAATCCTGAGTTGAATTCTTTCTGGAACAAACGTCGGGAATTGATTCTTAAATCGCTGTTGGATAGAGAAGCTGAACTGCGGTTTACGAAATTAGCATTGTCTCGAAAACCAAAGTGTAACGAAGCATTTTCACAAAGACGATGGCTGCTAGAAGCTGTTTTAAAAGGTACCTATGAATTTATAACATTGTATTGAGGTAAATTTTACTTTGTTGTACTTTGTGTCAAATAATAGGATAAGTAGGTATAATAAATGTCCAGCATAGGTACCTATTGTGATTTTCTATAAGCATAAACATCTGAGAATCATTAGTAGAGTTACATTAATTTGAGGAATTAATTGATTTCATTTGTTTATTAACGCTTTCACGGGTTGTTGCATCTATAGACGTCAAGCAGTATCACTATTGATCTTTAATCATGGTACTATACTCAAAATACATAGTGCTACCTAAATCATCTGGAATAGATTAAAAGGCTTATTTATTTATTTATTACTATACTCAAAAGGGTTAAGGACTGGTTTTTACAACCTATTAACTTTGATTCTTATTAATGTCTTAGCATTTTGATTTTTGGTTTGAATGCGAGTTTGAGTGAGAGTTATTGAAAAAACACTTTTGGGTTTCTTACTATTTTTTAATAATTTACTTCCATTTACAGATGAAAATCTTCAAGCCAGAGACATTGAAAGACTTTGTAATGAAGAACTCCACATATGCCAATTGTCATCAGACAAAAGTCCGAATAACTATCACAGCTGGAACCATCGCATATGGCTCATAAAAATCCTTAAACTAGTTGAAAGAAAAATAAATATAAGCTCTCTATATGTTAAAGAATACAATTTCTCAGAAACATGGGCATCCAAACACATTTCAGACTTTAGCTGCTTCCACTACCGTCAATTCTGTATACGCAACATTTTCACAATTTTAAATGAAGATTGGAAGTCCTTTGAAACTGCTATAGATGTGAACCTTCGTAAAACTTTTGTCAGAATAATAGCGATGCACTTTCCTGATGATATAACGGTTCAGGCATCTGAAGATGACTTGATATCATACACGGAGGAGAATCTGATCAATCTTCTGTTACGCTACACACCTAAAAATTGCAACTGTGTTGTGAATTACATGCTTCTATGTAGGAAGTTAGAGGTATTATTCCATGAACTGGTTTTAAATAATGAGTTGCTCAGGTTTTATAAAGACCATGAGACGTTGTGGTATCACAGGAGATTCATTGTACATGAAATATTGGTTTCAATGCATGAATATTATGGCGTAATCAGGATAAATGGTGTGTTAGTTAAAGATACTTGCTGTAGATGTCATGAAGATGATTTAAAGCAGAAACAAGCTAAGATTGTCCGCTATGACGGCAATCGCATGTATTCTAGTGTGCTTTTTAATATTTTACTTAGCCATGAAAAAGGATTTATTGCCGAGAGGCAGAAAGAATGTGATAATTATGCTGGAAGACATGAAAAGTACTTGAAATTTGTGGAAGATCTTAATAGCATGATGTAGTTTTTATAAAATGTATTTAATTAGCCAATATTATAGGAATGATCAAGCTGGTATATTTATCAATGTTTCGAAAAACTTTTGTCTGGTGTTTTGTTTGTCCAGCGTTTCACTTTTCTCTGAACCCTTTTCGAACTTTTTAAAGAGATATTCCTAATTCCCTACAGAACTTAGGTTAGGTTAGTTTTATAATAATCCAGAAAGGTTAAGCGGTTTCAGAAAAAATGGAATTTCAGACAAAGGAAAACTTGCGAAAACGAAACAGCGTACAAAAGTTTTTCGAACTTAAGATAGGTAACCGAGCAGGCTCCTTGTATTTAAGTGTAATCATAATTATTATATGAGATATATTTTATGCATTTGAGTTGTAACTAATAATAATGGTTTTAAAGTGGACATTGGGCATGATTTTAAGTACTTGATTAATGTTATATTATTGTGATCATTTCAAAAAATGATCATCGATAGCCTCGGTGGACCCATGACCTACAAAAATTGAATTGAATTAAATATTGACAATAATAACTGTAAATATGAGGATTAAAAGCTAGTGAATCTCATGAGTAAATCAATAGTACTAAGAATGTTTTATATGGATATTGTTAGGTATCACAGTGCCAAGTTTCTTTTAAAGTTTTAGTGAAGTATGATGCCAACAACCAACAAGGTCACTTATTTTACCTAAACAATTGGACTAAGTATATCTATCTGTCAGTGATTTTTCTATGCTTAGCCTCTACGCTTCATAATTTAGCCGAGTAATACTTACATACTGAACAGTTAATGTACGAATATAACCGACTAAACCAGATTTGCATTACATGGCTTAAATACGAACAGTGGCTTAATTAAAAGTCCAGTGTTGTGACCGTACACCGTATTGATGGGGCAAAAGTGTACCAGTGCTTGTGATTCAACTTTGGTCGTGATATATTTCTTGAATTAGTAAGTCGTACAAATCTTTTCGTCTATATCTGAATGACAAGCTTTCCATCTTCTTTCTTTCGAGGACTTTTAACCAACTTTAAAAACAAAGAGGTTCTCAATTCGTCGGAATGCTAAATAATATTGTTGTAAGTACTGAATGAATTTGTTATTCAATGTAATTTCAATGGTTTTCAAAAGTGACTCGAGTCCAGAGTCAATGTCAGATAACGGTTGATTATAGTTGCGATAAGTTTAAATAAAAGAGATTTGCACAAAATTAAAAGGTATTCAAACTTGGCCATTACTTATGGTAAAAATGAATTATTAAGAATTGCTTTTTGTCGATGTCGATAATTTTAGTCGACATTTAATGAATCACTAGCACTGGTACATTTTTGCCCCCGTCAATCCTCATCGGTATTTGGTTGTGACTGTACGTCGGAATGATGTGGCGTTCAAAAAATTCAAAGACGATATTACTCATCAAGTACTGTTTAAACAGTAGGTAAATAACATCACAATTATAAAATAGTTATTGTGTTTTAATTTAAACGCATATTTTGCTAGCTTGCTTTTGCCACAGTATAAATAAAAAAGTTACTCGTCTACGGCCCTTTATTAGTTACTGTTACCTATTGCTGCTCGGGCTCTAGGGTTGCCTCGATGCGTGTCGCTCGGTACCAAACGCGGCGAAAACGACTTGGCGTGACTTGTTGAGTTTGTATGTGGTGGTTAGCGGAGGGTACGGTTGAGGCACGCACACATGCAAGCCAAGCGATATGCCTTTGTTTGAAGACTAACTACTGATTAAGTATCGAGCGACGCTCGTTTATGCCGTCCTAGCGGCCGAGCGCCAATAGATATCAGAAACAGAACTCCTAAAGGGTTGGAGACGATCTACTTTGCTATTTATACTATGCGCAGGTTCCTCATCTTTTGTTTTGTAAAAACGCATATACGCGTTCTAGGCACTGGCTGAGTCTGGTATATGCGTTGTCGGTAGGGAATGTTTTAATGGGCCTTGATCGAGGCCACATTAAGGAATTTTAATTTCTATGTTTACAATCACATATTTATTAAGTTGATCTCTGTATCCTGAAATATATTTAGTCAATTTTGTTAGCTTTAAAAAGACATTTCATATTTTAAATAAATAAATATTGTATCATAATTACGATTGCTACAATTATTATGAATGAAATAAGGGGCGGCGCGGACGAACGAATGGTAAGAGGGTCTAATTCGATAACAATTAAAAGCTCTCTTTCGTCTTATTAATATATTCTATTAATTTGGCATCTAAATAGCATGTACCTATTTGCTAGTTTTGCTACCCACCCGCGACTCTTTAAAGTTGTAAAGGTACGCTAACGAACTTAAAATGTACGGTACGACCCATTTCAAAAAAAGTTGCTGGAAATCGACGATGTCAAGTCATTTGTAACTTATAGGAAACTCAACCTTATTGCTACCGAATGTCAGAGTGACTTTGGCCTAACGTGGGCCATCAATTTAAGTCTTCAACGGTACCTTGGACTTCTAAATCTAATTTTAATTTATGGTTTTCACTATTGTTAAGGTGTATTTCACCAATGTCAATTTATTTATAGACACTCCCATGGACTTATTAGAGAAATAAGTCCATGGATATCACACGCGAGGAAAATTGTTGGGTAAAAGAGTAATTTCTCTAATGGACCAAACAGAAGCACATGGGGTGAGCTCCACGCGCTTCTGTCAAGTGTATGTATATGGACTTAAGCGTAATTGTGGGACTAGCATCCACACATTCCTAAAAACTTTAACTGTCACCAATATACTACTTACTATTTACTACTTAATATTTTACTTGTGGGAGGACCTTGTGCAGGGTCCGTCCGGGTTGGTACCACCATCTTATCCATTAACCTACCGCCAAGCAGCAGGGTTTGCATTGTTGTGTTCTAGTTTGGGGATAAGACAGCCTGTGAAATAACTAGCATAGATGCCTCTATGCTCCATCTTAGTCCTCAGTGTTGGCAGTGCATTTGCAGTCTTGTGGATGCGATTGTCTATGGGTCACAGTTTCCACTTACCATCAGGTGGCCTGTGCTCGTTTGCCTTCATATGACATTTAAAAAAAAATGCTATTGGCACATTTTTTGGGTAAGTATGTGTCAAAGGTTTTGGTTCTGCTGATTTCCAAGCCAACATTCTCCAGCTTCCGTTGCCATTTGTCCAATTTGCTCTGGATCTCAAGTCCATCTTCACCAACGAGAACAAAGTCGTCAAGGGCTTTCACGGAGTGTATATTGATATTGCCGCGAAAACACAAAGATAATTGAGTTTATAAATATCAAACTCCAATATGTCCTTGGGAACACGAATTTAATACTTAATTTGTTCGAATTATCAACAACTTCTTAAAGTTGTAATTCTGTAGCTCTGCCTAGCCCTGGGATTACAGGCGTGAAGGTATGTATGTAAGTTTTAAATTCGTGTAAAACTCAATTAAAGTTAAGAATTACGCCGTTCTTTGCTCAATATTAATTATTGTACGGAACCCTTTGTGTACGAGTTCTACTCCTGGCCGTTTTTAAAATGGCAATGACAAGTAGAGCACACAGACCACCTGATGGTTAGTGGCATCCGAGATCCATAATAGACATTTGTATTCTCAAGACTGCAATCTAAAGACTGCAAAAGCGTTGGCAATATAGCCTAACCTACGAGCAAAAGGCTAAGCTTCCTGACCCACATGTTAGTTTTAAACATCATTCGATGTGACGAAGTGAGCGACGACATACAAATAGAATACGAGAGTAGGTACAGTCGGCCAAATAAGTCGTAAGGTCGGGTGGTGCTATTCCGTCTGACAGGTAAATGCGTTATTCTTTGTTTTATTCTACGTTTCAAAACGATTGTTCTGACTTTTTATAGTAACGTAAGCGGGTACAGAATTCAGTAGAGTCATAATCCCAAATTGATCAAAATTCCGAACTTTCATGATTCCAAACGTTATTTTTTGATAGAACATTAAAATCTAACGTAACCTAACCTACGAATGACACTTAAATTATACATTATTTAATCTAAAATAGCTCCAGCGTAACATAACTTTCGGAAAAAAATAAATTCGGACAAATGAATATTCGGAAAAAAATTATTCGGAATTATAAGGTGTTCTCAGGGTACATTATAGGTACTATAAAATGTTGTAATACCTAATATTTTTAAAATGTTTTATTTCTTTTAAATCTTCAAAAGCCGCATATTCCTCATCTTTGAGAAGGAGGCCAAGAAGAGGATCCAACTGGGCTAGGCAGCACTTGGAAAACTACGTCAGGTCTTCTCATTACCCCTCCCGCAATGTTTGAAAACGAAAGATTGCAATCAGAGTGCGTCCTATCCGTGATGACATACGGTGCCGAGACGTGAAACTGGACACTAACAGTGCGGCTAGTCCACTAGTATAAAGTCACTCAGCGTGCAATGTTCGGAGTCTCTCTGAAGAATAAAAAAAGCAACCGACATAGCACATAGAATTACCAAGCTGAAGTGGCAGTGGGCTGGCCATATTTGTAGAAGATTCGATAACCGTTGGGGTAGACGTCTTGAGTGGAGACCGCGACTCGGCAAGTGGACGCCTTCCAGCAAGATGGAGTGATGATTTGCGAAACACTGCGTTCAGATGTTGGATGCGACAGGCCAAGCACAGGGTAAAATGGCGCACATTAGGGGAAGTCTACGTCTAGCAGAGGACTAAAATCAAATAAATCAGCCTATATTGGATATAGGCTGATGATGATGATGATATACCTTCCAAATTAATGGACTGATTTAATAAACGTCACTACCAACTAGGCCAGCGCGTTGTATAATTAGAAAATTTACTCTTTAGATATTCACAATAGGTTCATATTCTGTTGATAAAAAATAAATGAGTATAATGAGTATTAGTTTGAGTACAAATTTCGTTATATCGTGGGCCTGAAGAGGTAAAAAAGCTAGATTCATCGGGATGGTTCTAGCTAGGTTAAATGAAAATCAATTCGACCATTTAAGAGAGCTTCTTAGGTATTTTACTTACATTAAAGGACCACATTATTATATAGGGGTCTCTTATTTTATTATCTACAGTGCGATAGCTGATACACTGATTGCTGATTAGCTTGGTGCGAATGACATTTAACACAACGTTTCGTTATACTCAAAGAGAGTTGCTGTGGTCTATAAATTTGGTGTTTTATTTAAATTGCAGACCAAATATGTCTGGATTGAATTATTTAAACTGTATCATACGAATAAAATTTACCCTCTTATTTTTATTATCAATAAAAAACAAAAAAAAACAAAGTAACAAAACGTAATTTGCATGTAACGGAACATTTAGTGATGTGACACAACTTTACCACGTATTTGTCGATACTTATTAATTTGTAAGTAACGAAAACCTGTAAAGTCGCATTTCATACTGTGGGACCTGTGGGTTATATTTTCTTACATACATACATACATAAACTCACGCCTTCATTCCCAGAGTGGGGTAGGCAGAGCTAAAGAATTACCACCAACTTTTAAAACTTGTTGATAATTCTGTAACCACAATTTGCACAAATAGGCCAAGATGTTTACCAGCATATTAGTGACAGGTTGCAAGCCCATCGCGTAACAGTACTACAAGCCTATATTCCCTTAGTCGCCTCTTACGACTTCCACGGGAAGACATGGAGTGGCACAATTCTAAGCCGGCAACCACACGGATATATATTATATTTTCTTACTTACTAAAATTTGTTTAATTGGTTTAAAGGGTATTAATTGAGACTTAATGTCTGAGACTGATTCATCTATTAAGTCACTAGATTAGTCATCTGATTTTGACATCTTGATTCGTCATTTAATTTTAGAGTAATAATAGAAATAAATGTGAATTATGACGGCATTAAAGATTAAAAATAATAGTATTACCGATACGAGTTTTAAACACTCGACATTATAGTTTGTTTTATCGATTGGAGTTTTAAACACCCCACCTCACTAGCCTCACATGTCATTTGCACCATGCTATGTTTTATTCACTGTAGAAGGTGCTTCGGGTTTGTACTTGTCTCTCACTCGCTCTCATACGCTCTTATTAAGAGTGATTGAGAGAAATACGAACCCGGAGCAACTTCTAAGTATTCAGACTCTATTTAGTTATGCAGAATAATGACCGGTATAAGCTTACGTAATCGCCGGTTATTCGTAGCGGCAGAGAAGCAGCGTAGCATCTTGTAGCACTGCTACGGGTTTGCGTAGCTCTTGTCTTACAGGAGGATTATGGTTACATTACTTGAAGGAATGAAAAATAGTGGAGTTGGACTGAAATTGAAAACACAGGGTGTTTATTTTCTTCCGAAATTATTAACGATAAATATGATTTAACGCAATCATTTACCTACTCTAAATTTCACAAATTTTACTTTGATTTTACGTAAATATAACCGATTTAACTTAAGTAAAGTGGCAAATGCAATTCAAACTTATAATATAACTTTTTTAAATGAAAGCAGTCATTGTCCTTTTTAACTAAGCAGTAGCAGTATGTTATGACAATTTGATAAACAATTGTGGTTTTATTAATACAATGCTATAATTTACATTATTTGTTGACATGATAAAGTCAAGTAAGTCTGACACGGCTATAAAGCCACAAAGTATTTAAACAATCCTGTTAATCCATTTTACACAGTTGCATTTTAAAATAAATCTCCCAAATACTTCAATAAACTGAATCTATTCATATTATTTTCCAGGCTCCCCACATTTATACCCAGCACAATTTCAATATCAAGCCCTTGCACTGTGGTTCAGCGTGTATGGAGAGAGTGTCATAAGTCGATTTGTCCAAAACTTCCAACATTATTGGGAAGAAATGCATATATTGTTGTTAATTATGAATTTATTTGATAAAATAAAGGACTTACAATTAATTTAATGTGTATATATTATTGAATAATAATAAAATAAAACAATTAAAAACGTTTCAAAATGCACTATATTTCAATACCGTATAATTAACACTTATAAATAGTAAGTAACATGTTTTCACTTAAAAATATAATAAACAATACCTTAATACTATTTAATTTAAAAAAAAAACTTATATTGAACGCAAACATATTTACTAAGTTTTTTTGTTATGTGCAATTCATGCAGTAGAATGAACCGCACGTAAAGAGTTGTTATCTTAAAAATACTGTAATTAAACTATCTAACACTCATTAGTGAAACTTTAATGAGCTTAGCAATACCTAATGTAATAAACTAATGACAGATTTAGATAAAACACTTTTTTTTTTCCTAGGAAGCTTTCTAAGACCCGTAACTAGTGGGTCAGAATTTAATAAAAGTCGATTTAAAAGATCGGTATTCGTCGCAACACGTGACATTTTTCTAGTATTGTTGAGCCGAAACGCTTTTATATTTTTATTTGTAGCTTCGGCAGCTTCTTCTGATAGTTCTCCTATGGATACCATCATGTGATCGAACTGATCGATTACTTCAGACCCATGAATCAGAACTTTGTGAATGGACGCTGGCAAATTGTACCACGGATATTCCTCAACAAGCTGTCGAGCCGTGTCTAAAGCAAACGATTTAAATCTCTCAGAATTAATTTTGTAACCGGAATTGAGACAGTTAAGAATTGTACCACACCTATCAATAAGCTCTTGCTTAATTCCTGTTATTTCGGCAGAAATGGCAGAGTTAGCAAAAAACCTACGTGCTGTATTCCCATCATTCGAGTTGCCACTTCCTCCGCTACGCGGCTTGTCCACTATCAGACCTAATTTATTTTTAAAAGCATTTTGTATCGTCTTCTTTCTCTCTGCCATTTTTTCCTTTTCTTCATTTAATCGAACTTGCCATTTTTTTACCTCGAGCCGATATGACACGTGCACAAAATATTCAAAAAATCTTATCCATGAATGGAGAGGAGATAATCCAAACTCCAGCGTAGCGGTATCAATTTCTTTGGTCAAACACATGTCTATCTGATTCATCTCTTTGGGTGTAGCCTTGCACAAATAACACCTGCTAGCAGATGCCGTGTCACTTAACGCACTACAAATTTTGCCGTCTACCATTGTCAATTGCAATTGATGATGAACTTGTAATTCATCGCCGCCCGGCAACATACACGTCGATGGTACTAAATTATTAATTTTCTCTTTAAAATAATCTTCTTCGTTCTTAGATAATTGTTTTGTCTCTTTTGCAAATTGGAAGCGAATAGGGCGACAGTACCTAGTTGATGATGGGCGAGGATTCTTCCATAATATTGTTTCTTCTCCTGTTGTTGCAACTATGGACACGAGACGCAAGGGCACATATGATGTCACGAATAAACTTCCATCTTCTAAAGTTGGGTCATCGGAAAAGCACTGCTTATACTCACTGTGTCCGGTTCTACCGTCAAAACCCCACTTACCAACTAACATAACATCACCTAAGGTCTCGGGATCGATACTTGATAACAGTATATTTTGAGAATCCAGTATTCTTTTAACCGTGTGGTCCAACAAATTTTGTAACTCTACTTCGGCACTTTTTTCAGTAATAGTTAATTTTTCAGGGTAACACTGTTTCTTGGCTTCTAAAACCTTATGATACGAAGGCAAAACTGGATATTGTTTACTATTAATGAACTCTTTAATTAAAAGGTATTGGTGTTTTGTTAATTTTGCTTCTGTGATCAGCGATAGGATCTCACTTGGATTCACTTCACATTTATGACTATCATTTGGCCCACTACTCGAGGTTGACGAAGTATTTATCAAAGCATTGACGGCCGAGTTATCAATTTTTGAGAGGTCCACTAATCTCCTTCGCTGAGTTCGTTTACTGCAAGACTCAAAATCTTTCTTCGGTCGACCGAGATTTGATGTCATTTCTTGACCAGTAAACTGATTTTCTCTCGCAGATACCGACTCATTCTTTGCTATATTTATAGTTTCAAGGACATTTAACCATTTTTCATGTTTTCTGACTAGTTCATATTTATTCCTTACTGCTTTTTTCCACTAATCTGCGATCCTTTGGATTATGCAATTAACGCGTTTACTTAGAACTTCGATTTCAACGTTTTCAGCTTCCGGCACCATTTCCAAAACTGTCTCTAGTATAATTCGATATTTTTCTATCTGTGATCCTTTAGCAAGATGCCATAGTTCAAATATGTGCATTCTTGTAAACTGAACTTGCAAAAAAGAACCTGTAAGAAAGAAAACCAAATACATTAGAAATTGACAAATATCGTAGCATCTTCTACGAACAACGTAGAGGACGAATTAATAAAACATCTAGCAAAATCTAGCAGAAGATGACTATTGGCACACTAACTAGACTTTTATACGCTTTTTAAACAATCAAAATTATTAATGGTACAGAATGGCGTCATTGATAAAACTCAATGGTAATACACAAACAATTTAAATATTTTTATAAAATTAGGTGTCTCGTAGCTCTCAAATAAATATAAAATGTATAGTAAAAATAGCTAGTAAAAATATTATTATTAAAACACATACCTTTGTCATTAATTTCCATGATGATTCAATAGAGTTTATCACAACAAGTTTTTAGAAATCCGTCAACAAACAACTTTCACTTTAATGATCTATTGATAAGACTAATTACGCGGTTTAAGTGTGTTCACTTCGGAGGTCTGAAAAACAATGATCCCGACTGATTACTTCAAAACTATTTATAGTTTTAAGTAGGCTGGTAATTAATGTGTTATCAGAGAAGTACAAATCATAGCTCGGCTATTGTTGATTATTTGGACTTATGACCTATGAGCGGGACCATAGTGCCTTGGTACCGATTTACGTCAACCATGCATTTGTACGTTACCGTTGCATATACGCATTACGCATCCTATACACAACTTACGCTAGATTTGGGTCAGGAGGCTCGCTTGCCGGGGACAATATTCAACCACCTACAAAACCAACTATCCTCCAACCACAAAATACCCAACACTCTACCCTATTCCGACGCAACACGACACGTTTTACGATCAAACTACGACGTTTGTAAAGTCTAGAAGTTTCTACAAGCTAAGAATGACGTCACGACCGCGTCGCGCGTTCGCGATTCTACCCGATCGATATACATTGCGCTTCGGGTGTTTCCGTGAACGTTCGGCTGCACGAATGACGCGGCGAAAGCACGTGCGAGTTACGTAATGATGGTTACAACTCATTGACAAAGGTTATTTGTGTGCACTCAACAAGCGGGTGTCAAGATGTCAAAGCATGAAACCTTGTCCGACTGCGAATTAAAAAATTACGTGACGTCATTTGTTTACTAACAATTTTGAAATGCGTTACTTTTAATGGCGGGTATTTTTTAATGGTTTTCGCTGCTGATAGATGAGCATGACTAATGATATTTTGTAATTAATTGTTTGGTAACGGGTTTTGATTGAATTCGTTTTAGATGTTATTGTTAAAAATAAATCATTCCATTTCAGCCAGCATTGATGTATACGGAATGTCATAAAGTGTGTAACATTTATTTAAATATGAAATATTAAGCTATTATAGCTGCTCCTTCGAAACAAAATTTTATTTTACTATAATCGAATCAGTAACATCCTGTCTAACCACCGTTCTCAGAGACATTTTAGTGACAATAAACTCGTTCCTTTTTCAAACTTGTGTTTGAATAATCGTTACTAAGGAACGACTTAATCGTCATTAACTGACTTTGAGTGCGGTTGTCGGCTATCGGAACATCGATGCAAGTTTAAAGTTCTTCTTTTGTACAAAAAATGCAATAAATAAATAAATGGGACTTGTCAGAAGCTCGTGGAGCTTAACCCATGTGGTTCTGTTTAGTCCATTAGAGAAAATACTCTCTTACCGAACAATTGTCCTTACGTATGATATTAATGGACTTATTTCAAGTCCATGGGAGTGTCTATAAATAACTCAACATTGGCGAAATAGATCTTAACAGTTGTGAGAGCCATTAATTAAAATTAGAATTAGAAGTTGTAAATGTTCAAATGCAATATTTTTAGACCTATTTAGCCTAAACTAATGAGTTGTATGTGTTCTGTTTAGTTAGTTACAGAATAGGAATCATTTTGTTCCCCTTTCCTAACATTACCTATTCTTACCCAATGCGTTTTAGGTAGTATATTCATATTGTTGCATATTGGGAAGCATTGGCTCTTAAAGCAAGAAAATGGTTCCAAAAATATAATACAATGAGCGTGCTCCTCACAAGTAGGTACGGTCAACAACTTTAATTGTTGACCACCTATAGAACTCTATCGCAGAAAGACAATCGTTGATTTTGATGTAATTTATTTATTTAGACTTTACGCTTTTATTATGACAGGGTTCTATAGATGCTCAACTAAAAAATGGTTTTAAATTATGTTTAATTATTTTTTGTAAAATGGTAACTAGGTTTCAAAAATAAATCAGCGCTCATGCGGTGTTGAAATATTTTGAATGGACGTCTCAGAATTTCCGACAGTATTTTAGGGTGTGCGGCTCCAGTTTAAACTTTAGTCAATGACCGTAAAATACAACTAGTAATAAAATTGGTGAAGCATTTTTTGATCGTTGGTCAAATTCAATAAGTCAAATAATATGTGGGCGACTAAATTGAAAACATAACCGAGCAAGAGCCTGTCTGACTATGGTCTGTGGTTTCAAAGCTGTAACATTAAAAAAAAACTCAAAAACAACACGTGTGAACTAGTTTTCTGTTTGAAGTTATTTGATACTGTCGTGGGTGGTTTTTGGAAGGTATAAACACCACACACACACCCACACACACCCACACACACACTTAAGCCGCCTGTGTCTCAGGAACCAATCAAATCTGCTTAGTCGTGATAGTTTCCCTTTTAAGTTTGTTATATGTGCTTTCATTTCACATATTCTTAAGTCTAACGAAAATCAAGCTTTAAAAATACCCAACCGCTGTTTATGTAGATGCTGTAACGTTACTTATCATGTTAATATTTTTTACATACATACATACATACCTTCACGCATTCATTCCCAGAGTGGGGTAGGCAGAACTACAGAATTACCAACAACTCTAAAAACTTGTTGATAATTCTGTAACCACATTTTGCACAATTAGGCTAAGATGTTTACCAGCGTATTAGTGACAGGTTGCAAGCCCATAGCCTAACAGTACTACAAGCCTTTATTCCTTTAGTCGCCTCTTACGACATCCACGGGAAGGCATGGAGTGGCACTATTCTAATCCGGCAACCACACGGGTAGACACCCAAGTGGTTAAGACGAATCTAACCACGTATAATTTATTAAAATCGGTTTAGCTATTTAGTAGTTACGAGGTAAAATAGAGCCGGAAATATATACAGGTCAATTACATAACCCTCCTTTTGGACTTTGCCGCAGTCGGGTAAAAATAATGTTTAACTTGGCTTTACAAAATTACAAATTACACTTTTTTCCAAGATTGTATTTTACAACTTTGTGCCCAATTATGCCCAATTACAGCTTTATACTTAGTAACAAGCATCTCTGAGTTAGATCGCGGACAGACGGACAGACGGACATGACGAAACTATAAGAGTTCCTTGATGACCACGGAACCATGAAAACGAAAACATTCCCAATAAATTGGCCACATTATATTTATTAAATACTTGTTAAAGTCGACAGGTTTCTCGTTGATTTAAATTAAACATCAAAAGGTTTATCCGTTAACCGCCACAATTAACGTCCT
Organism: Acleris emargana; assembly: GCA_927399475.2. Lineage (NCBI taxonomy): Eukaryota > Metazoa > Arthropoda > Insecta > Lepidoptera > Tortricidae > Acleris > Acleris emargana. Next base: position 13,818,239 of record OV656853.1, on the reverse strand, counting down.
TTGGGATAAGTCCCAAATTTATTATGACACTGTATCCTGTGACAATTTATATCATAAGGCAACCGTTCATGTTACTCTCAAAATTATGTCTGTGGATTTTAAAGGATTAAGCGTTTGTACAATTATTATACTTGTAGATTGGTTGGGGTTGTGTTGTCTGTAATGCTTATTAAGCGAATCTCTTGGAACAGGCTGGTTAAGGCAAAGAGAGTTCAAATTATATTATCTGGGGGCTTATTATGACACATGCAGTTCATTTTACGTAGAGTGTAAAGGACAGAGCTATAGCATTCATATAGCTCTGTCCTTTTCTATCAATGTGAACTGAACTGCATAGTTATGTCATAATAACCCCTCTGTTATTGGAATGGGTTATAATTCGGAATACAACATGAAACCGGCAACCTTCAATGCTACTGCAACTTCTCCATAGACTCCTATGAGACATGACGTGGCCATTTTGAAACCGGTTTGAAACGCATTACAATGGTCGCGACCGTTTCACCGTCTGTTCTGGGCCTAATGGCAACCACAGGCTATCAGTTGGACTGACAGGCCGAGAAGGACGCAGCTACACTCACGAGCAAAATAATTGCATCACTTTGCATTTTTCCATGTACACTCAATATCTTTGTATATCTTTACTCGAATTTAAATATTGTAGTAACAAATGAAAGCTGATAATATAATGTAATAGAAAATGCGTTATTTCAATGTAATATCAAGTCCTAAGCCTGAAATATGCTCTGAATCCAGAAAATGTTGAAAAAACGCTTCAAAAAGGTATTAGGGAAACTAAGAATGATAGGCATTGTATTTATTAAAGGTATTTATTACAAAAAAAATAATTATACATCAGTATTTAGTATTCCCTCCCCTAGCCCTCCTCACACAATCTAATCGATTTTTCATTGATTTTATCAGTGTTTTGACGTAATCTTGCGGGATGGCTTCCCACTCCTCCACCAAAACTTGCTTCAGCTCCTCCACATTAGACGGGGCAGGATTCCGCTGCCGAACCCTCCTTTTTAGGAAGTCCCACCAGTGCTCAATGGGGTTTAGGTCTGGGCTCATCGCTGGCCAGTCCATGGTGTCGATGCCCACCTCGCGAAGGTAGGCTGTGGTGGCCCTTGCGGTATGCAAGGGGCATTATCCTGCATCAGGGTAAACCCTTCATCAAACATACCCGCGTAAGGGACGACATACTCCTCCAGGATGTTGTTGATGTACATGGCAGCGTTCAAACCACCGCCACGGCCACCACCAGGCACGAAAACCAGCTCCGTTCGCCCATCGTAGGAAATGCCGCCCCAGAACATGACGGAACCTCCTCCGTAGGCGACTCTTTCGGAGATGCAACATTGAGCAAATCGCTCTCCCGGTCTTCTGTACACTCGTCCTCTTCTATCGCAGCCGTTCTGGCACATCCTGCACTCGTCTGAAAAGAGGACTGAGGTCCACTGCTCAATTGTCCAGTTTTCGTGATTTTGAGCAAACTGACGTCGTGCTTCACGGTGCCGAGGCAGCAATTTGGGCCCCGTCGCAGACATTTTTGGGGTCAGGTTGGCTGTCTTCAGTCTTCTCCTTACTGTCCACTCGCTGAATGCAACTCCTCTTACTTCTTCGAGCTGCTGTTGGACAGCAACAGCTGTGTGGTGACGATCTCGTAGAGACGTTGTCACGATGAACCGATCGTCCCTCTCCGAAGTGCACCTTTTCCGGCCGGTTCTTGGACTTGAAGTAAAGGCCCCAGTCTGTCTGAATCTCCGATAGACTCTACAAACTGTAGAATGTACCAAATTCAGCTCTTCAGCTACTGAACGTTAACTGCGGCCCTCTCGCAGTAGGCGAATGATGACGGAGACTTGAACAGCAGTGGTGTCAATTTTTCCAGATCTTCTCGATGGAATAATATGCGGAGATGTGTACCGGTCGACTTCTGACAAGTGACTGATAAACCCGGGAGCACAACTTGAGCATTCGGTAAGGAGTAATCGGCCACGAACCAGGAAAATGACCGTTATTTGTAAAATACTACATCGATTTCCAAGTTTCTTAACTTTTTAGAAAGCTTAAATATCAAGAAACTTTACTACATTTAAATATTTCAGAAAGGTTATACCGTTACAAAGATATTGAGTGTACATGGAAAAATGCAAAGTGATGCAATTATTTTGCTCGCAAGTGTATTTGATAGAATGAAAAAGCTATACACGTCTCCCATTCTAACAGATATCTGCGTCCCTCTCCGCCTGTCAGTCCGACTGTTAGTCTGTGGTGGTCAAAGTCAAATACAAAACACGTCACTCATAAACAATGACAGCTTAAAACCAGAGCTAATGTCAACCTTGCCTCATTAGACACTCGTTACCTTTTGCGCTGGCAAATGCGAGGGACATAATATCATCGTTGGCGTTTACCAGTAGTGCGGATATATTCGTAAAAAGGGTCTCTATAATATAGATTGTCAGTCATAATTATTATGTCATATGTTTTAAGGTCATATCTATCGCAAGTCACAACATATTATTTTAAGAAACTGTTACTTTTTCAGGATTTTTATAAATCAAACCTTATCTAACCTAGGCTTGTCTACACGTTAGATACATACATACATACATACATAAACTCACGCCTTCAACCCCAAAGTAGGGTAGGCAGAGCTAAAGAATTACCAACAACTTTTAAAACTTGTTGATAATTCTGTAACGTTAGATATTTAAGAAATTCCGAAAAGTTTACGGTTCCAGAGATATAAAAATTATGACTATAGATAATTATGTCAACAATATGACCGAAAACCTATTTTTTTAAACAACGGGCTGACATGCCATGAGCCAGTCAATTTCTTTTTGAATCGATGCTGTGGTGCTCCTTAGGTTGATAAGCGTCACCTTAAGATTGAAATCCTGATGACCCGAGGGGCTATTGTCTAACGCACTCGCAATCGCAAACGTTTTCATTTTGAAAATCGAAGACTTATCTGCATTCAAAATGAAACGATTGTTCCGCTATGAAGCCGATTGCGATTGCGTGTGCGTTAGGCAATAAAAGATAAAAAAGATAAAAGATGTTTATTCAGTAAGTAGGCCGCACGGGCACTTTTACACGTCAAAAATCTACCAGCGCTTCGCAAGAGACCACTGCTGAGAAGAAACGCCGCAAGAAACTCAACAGTAAGTCGTTTTTTAAATATTGCTAATGATATTATACAATAATAAACTTAACCTAGCATTATATAAAACAATGAATCTCACATAACACCAAAAATTAATATATTCATTCATAATTGCCACATAACTAATAAGCAACAGTAATATATAAAAAATATAGAAAGTATACAAGTTATACTTACCTGTGACGGTGCAAGACAACATGCATAAAAGTTTCCATACATTCTCCTACAGAAACCGTGTCCCCTAGACAATAAACAATATTTACATATTTTTTATGACTAAGTTATTATTAAATTATTTAATTGTTGGCCAAGCATTTTTATCTGTTAGATAGTCTTCGACCCTATAGTAAGCTTTAGACATCATCGACTTTTTCAAGTAAGTTTTAAGTACTGGAATAGTCCTACTAATAACCTAATAGACCTATTTGCTAATGCAATCACAATCGTAATCGACTTCAAAGTGGTTCGCCTTTGACTTTTAAAATTCAAACGAGTGTATTAGACAATAGCTCCTCAGGGTCTAGGTACTATAGCTAGGTATAGCGTATTAAGACAGTTTGAAAGCCATTATAATTTTTATTAGTGCAGTTTTAGTGCTTTTAATCTATGCAAACGCGTATATATAAGATAGGGCACGTCTTCGTAGTTAAAAACACTTTACGTGCGTTACTTTAATTTCACAATATCGTATATTCCATTGTACAGTCTGCAATCTGCCAAGAAACATTAAAAAACTTAAAAAAATAACTGCTTGCTGATACTTTTAAAATATCGCAAACAATTGGTTCTTTTTTAAAGTTTAGTCCTAATAAATATAATCATTTTTCACTTTCATTTTTTGGTTGCCGGCTTAGAATTGTGCCACTCCATGTCTTCCCGTGGAAGTCGTAAGAGGCGACTAAGGGAATAAAGGCTTGTAGTACTATTAGGCGATGGGCTTGCTACCTGTCACTAATACACTGTTAAACATCTTAGCCTAATTGTGCAAATTGTGGTTAGAGAGTTATCAACAAGTTTTTAGAGTTGTTGGTAATTCTGTAGCTCTGCCTACCCCACTCTGGGAATGAAGGCGTGAAGGTTTGAAGGTATGCATTTAAAAAATAATCATCAGAAATAATGTCTTAATTCAAGCGTTTTAAATAAGTGGCTTTTATGTCAAATAATTTTATCATATATAAACATAGCTAAGCTCGATCCTTTAAATAGACAGACGTATCTCATAAACCTTTGTAGTTATATGACGTGTAAAGGAAATTCAGACTTATAGTAGCAGTAAACTTATGTTCCCGACAGTACCTAAGCAAGTAACGCTAAGACAGTTTCCGCTCTCGTCCTATCAAGTTGCGCGAACTTATTTAAATTGAAGGCGAACTCTGCCCGCGCTGGTGTACTTTAATTAAGTGTTAGATTAGTTTGGAGCATCATTTTTAACCCCCAACGTAAGCAGAGGGGATAAGTTTAATGTGTTTACAGTGTAATAACTCTTCTTTCTTACACGCACTTAAAAACTCGTGTTTGTCTAACGGACTACCTGAACCTAAAATACTTTTTAAGAGCTATTGCATGGTATTTGGGTGAATCAACTTCTAAGGTACTCCCCATTTTTCGACATGTTTCACAAATTATATGTTTTTAGAAAAACTATATATTTGCCAACGACGTAGCTTACACGCTTATTAAATCAGATAATTAGGCTAGCATTTGAAATTGATTTAGAAATAGTACAGTTTGAAATAATAATATAGTTGGTAACGCAGCGGACGATGTTGTCCCTAGGTTTTGTATGGAAAATGTGCATTTTCCCCTGAGTTACCAGGTTTTTTCGAAGATTAAATAATATTTGCGGTGTTTAACGTGTAAGGTCTGTAAATTTGGTAGTCTGATATTAATATTCATACATTATTATAAATGATAAGTCACCAGGAAAGTTTTGATACCGCAAAAGAAAAGGAGTACCGTAAAACCTGGTAACTATGGTCCAGTACTTCAACTGTGGTCCAAGTCTAATTTGTTTAATTCCTCATACACTCGCGGTCAAATAATACGGGTCAGAATGCGTTTTTCATACTAAAGAGGCTATTTGGAAGCCTTGGTTCCTCGCCAGGAGATGCTTTTAGTGAAATCTGATGATGGACACCCCGAGCATCGATACAGGACTTCAAGATACCCAACGGATTGAATCTGCGGTTAACGCCGGAATTGTACATGTTCAGAAAAACATTTAAAATGGCAATAAAATGTAAGGAAATCCAAATGCTGACCCATGCTCTCTCGTTGTGGTGTTAACTGATTGTGCGATCTGTTAGGTATCTTAAGCACTTTTGACCTCCACTGTTTAACCTCGGAGTACCCACCATTAAACCTCACTCAAGACATGCCTGTGTCCAGGAACCAAGGCTTGAAAAACGCACTCTGACCCGTATTATTTGACCGAGAGTGTAGATGACTTAAGTATAAGCATTTTAAAACTTTAGTCAACAATAAATGTCTATAAAACAACACGTTTGCTTAACTAAAGATAATGGGAACTTGTACTTTTGGTCATTGATTTTGGACCATAGTTGGAAGATTTTACGGGACCTTAAAAGTTGATTCACCCATTTGCGTATATTTTTGGCAATGCAGCTTCCAAACGGATTAACCAATTTTGGTTTAGTTTTTAGGGTTCCGTATCCAAAGGTTTAAGACGGGACCCTATTACTAAGACTCAGCTGTCGGTCTGTCCTTCTGTCTGTCACCAAGCTGTAACACACAAAACGTGATAGCTAGACAGTTGACATTTTCACAGATGATGTATTTCGGTTGCCGCTATAACAATAAATACTAAAAACCAAATAAAACGTGTTTTTTTTATAGATAATGGTACGGAACCCTTTGTGCGCGAGATAACAGCTCTGAAAGTTATATCTCGGGGAATGTATATTTTTAATAATTATATTAATAGTGTTATACAAGTCATCTGTACCAACTATTACAAAATCGAGATATGTAATATTAAATTTATCAATATGCGCTCATGTTGTTGCCAAGTCTGGTCAAGAGCGTTAATTTAGGACCTATTTCAAGAAAAATATGCTTGTAGTCATCAATGTCATTAGAGATGTCAAGTCATTTGTAACTTTTAAGAAACTCAACCTTATTGTTGTAGAATGTCAGATTGACTTTGTACCTAAGGCTCAATATACCACATTGAACACTTGTTTGGCACTAGATCAACGTATGTTGCACAAATAAAATATATTATAATCACCCTGTATATTATCCATTACAACTCTGTAGTTCCAGGGGCTTTGACAAGATGTCTAATGTTAGAAATTTTCGAATCGGTCAAAATATTTAGGATTGACGTAATTTTAATCAACCTCATACATTGTGTCAGTTATCGAAAATAGTAAATTAATTCCCCGGACAGATCAGAGGCTGACTTTATTCACACATTTTCTGTAACAACTCGAAACATACAGCGTGTTCTCAATAACTACCAAGTCGAAGAGAACGGCGCAAGTGCGGAGGGTAGTCGACTACGTGGACTGAATTTTTAAATTACAGGCCTTTGCTAGCTATTTCTATGTGATTAAATTCTTATCCTGTGGGACTGCAATGTTCTGGTCGACAAGTTTCTTTAATACGAAGTTCTTGCAGCTCGAAACGTGCTGTTGAAATCGTTTTAAAGTCTTTTTATGGGAAATCATGAGGGGTTTATGGATGGTAGCGCAATGTTGCGAATAATTGGATGCTGCGTATGCCTTTGTTTTATTTAATTTATTTTCAAAATCTGTTTTTTCATCTTTCATATTTCTAGGGCATTTAAGTGTCTTGCATTACAGGTATCACACAAAATATAAATATGTTCATGTGATAAAATTTGATTACACAATGAATGTAGTTCAATTAATCTGAAGTCTTGTTTAGAATATAATAGAATAGAATAGAAAATATTTATTCAATGCACACAAAAATACAGTAGACAAATATAAAGTGAAAAGAAGACATCAATTAGGTACGTTGAACAGGATCCCTCTCAGCATTGTGCCGCAGGAAAACTGCGGCGCTGATTTTCAGAGGGACTGACTTAAAAACTAATCTACATTAAACAAAAAGACGGGTAACAGTAAACAGGTAACAGGTAACATGACAAACACTACTGACAATTCGATTTATAAAGTGAAAAAAATCAATATAAACAACACACTGAAAAATCTTAACAAATAGTAATGCTATTTGTGTGGCAACACCAGAACAACACAACTGTTTAAGTAACATGTCACGTCAACGTTCGCCAGTTCGTTTGTTCTTTTGTCTGTTTTCATTTAAGACCTGAACAGGGTGAACAAAACTTCAGGAACTGTATGTACAATGTGCAAAATGTACAAAAAAAAACAACGAAAACGAAAAGAAACAAAAACAATGAAAGAAATGCTTTATTCGGAATAAATAAAAAGTGGGGAAGGGGCCGCCCTAGGCGTACTTTTTCGAATCAAATCGGAGAAATACTGGAAAAGGGCAGAATCTTAAGTACCCGAAACCGACGTGCGTGCATGACTCGATGTATGAATGTTGAAGAAGCGAAAGAAATTTGTCAAGATCGTAGCAAGTGGAAAGAAGTGGTCTCTGCCTACCCCTCTGGGAAACAGGCGTAATTTAATGTAATGTAATGTAATGTACTAAAAAGTGGTACGTAAAACTAAATAATTAATATATAATATTAGAAATATAATACAATAATAATACATCCTGTATCACGCAATCGCGGTAAGGTCCGCTTATTCGGAGCACCTCGTCCGCTAGGATTTATCTAATGCTGACTGTATAATGAAATTCTGTCTGTTTTGGGCGACTCACTAAATCCCAGAAAGGGTATGTACCTCTGTCACGTATAAACAGACTGGTAGGATGCGATGACTTTGTTTTTGTATTTTGAGCTTAAACTAAAGTGACGATGATGATTTAAAGTGGCGCAGTATGTCGTTGAAATAGTCGCTTTCGATTGGAAATGTAAATAAATAACTGCAATGTACGAGTTTTTTAATAATATTACGAATACTCAATAAAGAAATCATGAACACCATTGTATACCTAAGTTGGCAAGTAGATTTTACACCGAAACCCTTCTACACCTCGCTGACCTAGAAAGTTGAATTTTGGCACGCGTAAGTATTTATTATCAACAAGAGTTATCAACAAGTTTTTAGAGTTTTTGGTAATTCTGTAGCTCTGCCTACCCCACTCTGGGAATGAAAGTGTGAAGGTATGTATGTATGTATGTATGTAAGTATTTATTCAACAGTCATTTTTATGGTTTTGTTTGGTACGGAATCCATAAAGCGTGACTCCTCTCACATCTTACGTTACATAAGTTATAACTAGGGTTAGGACTTTTGGTGGCATATCGTGGTTCTAGAATCCATGGAGTCGCTATTTCCTAATTATTATAACACGTGACCTTTGATGGTCATATTTCAAAATGAACTAAATATATTTTTAGTTCAGTTTATCCATACCTACTAATATTTGGTTGTATGTAAGGCTTTAACAGAGCAAAGATATCCTCCGTACCAAAATTAATTTAAATTGGCTTAGCGGTACAATAAAAAAATGAATTTTGAAATATTAAAAACCGAAGGTCAAAATCAAAGTGGTATGTATTTTAATAATTAGGAAATAGCGACTCCATGGATTCTAGAACCACGATATGCCACCCAAAGTCCTAACCCTAGTTATAACTTATGTAACGTAAGATGTGAGAGGAGTCACGCTTATATATACAAAATTATATGTACAAAATATTATAGAGACCAGCTTTTGCTGCCGACTGTACTTTTGTGTGTACATCGTCTACCCATTTCAAAACTTAGCAAGGGAGATAGAGGTAAATTTAAAGGACTGCGACAAAAAATGTTTTGTCTCAGCCGTACAAAATATTGCAATATTTGTTCAAGAAGTGATACTTTCTTCATTAATTAGATTAAGACTATTACGTAGGTTTATATTATCATCATGTCAGCCGAAAGACGTCCACTGCTGGACATAGGTCTTCCCCAAGGCTCTCCACTCAGACCGGTCTTGTGCTTTTCGCATCCACCGCGTCCCCGCGATCCTTACAAGGTCGTCACTCCATCTTGTTGGATGCCTACCTACTAGGGAATGCAAATAACCGATTATTACCGGTTTTAACCGGTTATTTTCATACAAAATCTGTTAATAACCGGTTAAATTGCATTCTCTACTACCTACAGCTCGTCGTCTTTATATGTCTTTTTTTAATTTCCTATATAACATGTTTTCTGCCCTCATAATTAAATAAGCAGCATCCCAAAATCAATAACCAAAGCACTTTTAGTTCTCTTCTCTTAGTAATAAGGTTGATATTGCTAGAGGAGTTTTATCTGACTTACTGCGTATTAGCTTAGGAGGGTTTTATGTGACATACTAGCATTTTAAATTAAATGCAAATAAAGAATTAGTGAGCCAATGATTCTGAAGCCTCTTTTGGGCTTTTCAAAACCTAGTAAGTGCAAGATACTAGAAACCGCGTTTAATGCAAAAATCGCAAAATTGAATTTTTGAGACTTACTAGGATTTGAAAGGGCAGCCATCATCTGTTTCATCATCATCATCATCAGCCCATTTCCGTCCACTGCTGGACATAGGCCTCTCCCATGGCACGCCACTGAGCTCGGTCCTGAGTTTTTTGTTTCCAACCATCATCTGCTTATTGAGACTAAACTATCGAATCCAAACTCGATGGGTTTACATTAGTATATCAGTACCTGGGGCTTAGCCAAGATGCAAAAGCTATTAACGTTTTCTTTTCTCTCGCTCAAAATGTATGGGATGACATTCACATTCGAGACGATAAACCACGTGGTCAACTGTCGTCTCATACATTTTGAACGATATAGAAGAAAAACGTTAGTAGCGTTTGCATATTGGCTAGGGCCCCTGTTGTTATTTGCTAATTCCCACTAAAAGTAACGTCTGTGTTTAACTACTTTTTTAATTCTCTTGAGTGGAAAAAAAACTTAAGTCTAAGGCCTATATTACCCTACCCGTACCTACTTGCAGCGTACAGGTTATTTCCACCGGAACACCCTGTATATTGGACGCGATAAGGCTGCATCGATATTAATGCCTTCTAATGTACTTTACTGTATACAGGTGCACTTAAACTCAATATAAGCCCGCTGTTATATTTCACAGTTAGTAAAAACATAAAACCATCAATTTAGAGATTTGACCCGCACCGCAACTTTATGGGTCCAAGTTTATTTGTTTGCAAAATCGGCCATCGGGACTCGACCCGAAAAGATTTAACTCCGATTTAACTTAAAAGCAATAATAACAGGTCAGTGTTCGTACAAATTTGTATAAACAATGACCCGTTTTCATAGCTCTGAAGTACATATACGTATATTCAATATTGTTTAGGTACCTACTCAATTTTACGAGGTTACCCCGACAAAACGACTGGCACGCGGATTTATTATCAAGCAGCAGGTTTTCTTGTATTTTAATATTAAAAACTTTGCGTACAAACTTATTGAAGTTTGATAAAGTTTCAATTCGAGTACATTAAGCGAGTTTGTGGAAACTTTTAATGGGTTTTACATGATGATTGCTCCAAAGTAGTACTCAAGCCTCTAAGCATTAACAAGCCGACCTACATCCGAGGGTTCCATCATTAAAACTGCATCAGCAGTGCAATAATTGCATCAAGTTTAACCGGGTCCGATCGATGTGAGGGTATTTACCTCGGGTGAAAATAATCCGGTACCGGTGATGTCAGCGGGGTTTGGAGACGGCGCGTGCGCGGCGCGGACGCCCGGCGGGTGTCGGGCGGGCGCCGGGCGTCAGTCGGTCGCCGGCCCGCGGGGAAGGGCACGCGAGTGCAACATGGCGCGAGGCCGGTGACGCGCCGGCCCCGCCGACCAACCCGGGTCGACGGGCTATACTCCGTAAGGACGCACAACCACCATCATGTCTTTGCTCAACGTCACAGGTGTGTTTATACCTTGAGAAAGCTTCAATATTTCTAGTGTGTTACCACTGGCCACGGAATTTCGAAACCTTTGATTGTGTTACCATTTGTATTATTAGTGTTTCTCGTATCACTGGCTACGAAATGTCGTGCCTTAGGCGCTATTATAATGTATCTGTGCTATATTTTTCCTCAGTGAGTGTTTTTGTGTCACATGGCGACGAAATTTCGTGTCTGTAAAGCCTATAACCTTCTGATTGTGTGTTAATGCAATATTTTTCTTCAATGTGTGTTCCTTGTGTCATTACTAACGTTTCGTGCCGTTCCTTAGGCGCTTAGGTTGTGTTGTGTAAATGCCACCACGAAAGATCGTGTCAAAACCAGATCTTAGTAGCCTTAGGCTAGCTTAGGTAAGGTTAGCGCGTATACGTTTTGAATTAGCCACGTAATTATGATATCTCGTAAAGCCTTGGGGGCTTAAATTATGCGTAATCATCTAAGTATAATATGCCAGTGTGTTTCTTGCGCCAATGGCCACGACAATTCGTGGATTTAAAGCCTTACGTGCTTTGGTTGTGTATTTTCGTATTGTAAGTAATTCTTGTCAGTGTTTCTCACGTTTTTGGTTCCACGAAATGTTTACGCTGAATGAGAATGTGCTCTATTCTCTGGTTGTGAAAGTTTACCGGTCTGCTTCAGTTAAAGGCATGTTTTTACAAGATTTATGATCTTTTGTTGACGATTGGTCACGTTTAGCGTTTAACTTTGGCCACGTGCGGACTTATTTGAAATGTCTACATGTGTGTGAGTGTGAAAGGCTATCAACGAAACAAAAGCAAGGATAATAATTTTATAAATAAATAAATATCAGGGGACAATGTTACACCAATTGACCTAGTCCCAAACTAAGCTAGGCTTATACAAAGTAAATAAATAAATAATTAAATCTGTTTATTTTTCAGAAAGACTAATTTTGTACATAGTTTTTCATAGCTAAAGTAATCTTTATAATTATGTATGGGTACTAGACAACGATGTAAATACTGAGAAAACATCCAAGACTAAGAAATAAATATACGCGCTCATTACACAAATATCCGCCCTTACCGTGACTTGTACCCAGGACCGCTAGCTTCGTAGGCAGGGTCACTACCAACTAGGCCAGTGCATCGTCAAACACAAACGAAACGTTCGCTTTGGGATGTTACGGGTGACTGATTTCTAGTTATTAATGTATTTTTTTAACCCTCTTTGAAAACAAATAGGTTTCATAACTTGTGTGACTCTTTCTGTCTGTGTAACTGTGTATCAGTGGGTTTGTATGTGTTTTAGCTAGTTTATTGTGCGATTTTAAGCTAAGTTTTCATGAAAATCTAAATTTTACCGTTTAGCAGTTACAGCTCTAAAAATTGCGTTGGGTTTTTAACTAATTAATATTTATTATAAATCGCTTTTTTTTTAAATTACGTAGAAATGTCATTACTCAGGTTAAAAATGCTTTAAACAGGTAATCACAATGTAGATGACTCATTTTATCGCTATGTAAGGTGTCACGTGCCATGCGGTTATTGTTTTAAAGGAAAACCACATGGTTAATTTCCAGGTTTTTCATTCTACAATACATTTATAATTGCTACCCTATTTTCAACTTTATGATAGGTCTTAGTTGAAAAATAATACGATAACAATACCTACGTATAAAGCCAAACTAGAACAAGCCCTCATAGTAGTTACATGTGATAGCCATTAATACATACATACATACATACGTACATACACACATACATTAAATCACGCCTGTTTGTACGGGGTAGGCAGAGACCACTTCTTTCCACTTGCTACGATCTTGACAAATTTCTTTCGCTTCTTCAACATTCATACATCGAGTCATGCACGCACGTCGGTTTCGGGTACTTAATATTCGGCCCATAACCATACATCTACTTTATAATAAGGTCAACGAGCTAGTGGCTAAGACAAGAGTGTCAACAATGGACTAGTTGGCTTGAGGCGTCGACTTTTATGCAAGGTACCTTATAGAGTACGACTCCAGTAGCCGCCGTGTAGGTACCAATGAGTTTTTCTAACTTGAAGCCAGACTTCGTCTGCGTAGAACTAATTTTCCGCTACACCCCCTCTTTCTTCCCAGTGGGGGTCTTGGAATACGTAATGGTTTTTTTCTGAAACTATTCAGGATTTTTTTAAAAGCCATTTTATAGAACTCGTTAGGTTAGGTTAGGTTGGTTTTGTAACAATCCTGAGATCAATAAACTTACAGAAATTGTCATCGTTATAATATTATCAACGTTATGATAGGTCTGAGCTACTTGACAATAATTGCGGCGGAGTTAAAAAACCATACTAGAACAATACTTATAGAGAAAAACTAGAATAAGCCCTCAGAATAGTTACACGTGATAGCCATGCATCTACTTATTAATTAGTCCAGTCCTTAGTCCAGCAAAAACATGCAAGTAGGAGTAATTGCATCGTCACAATAGCTCTCGCCTCAAACGTGAAAATCAACTCGTCAATGTACAGTCAGTGACATTCGCGGTCGTCCACTTAAGAGATTTTTGTCTTGTTCGTTGCATTGCAGCTACTAACTAATCCTAGGTCGTTACGCGTCGAACGCACAAATGAATATCACTCCAGATGTGGTCGACCGGGAATGCCTCTGACTGTACTTCTACTGGCATACTTATGCTGGACCGATGTAAATCAGTTAGAAGACAAGAGCCTCGTCACTGGGCTAGTGGCGTCAACCCGTAATCGCAAGGTACAGAGTACAGCCAGCCTTTTATGTATCAGCCAGCATACTTTCGTACCTTGTCGATTTAACGTATTCGACATATAAGTGCGGAAGTTCAAACATGATGTTAAAGTGACACATCAGTACGATCCCAGTAGCCGCTGTGTACTAATGAGTTTTTCTAACTAGAAGGCAGAGTTTGTTCGCGTAGAACTAGACACGTAGAACTCCCCCTATCCCTGTTGGGGGTACGTTTTAGGAAAACCCTTAGCGCATCCTTAGTGCATCTCGGATTAATCTTTGCATACCCAAGAAATACGCACTCCAAATTTCAAGTCCAGATGTTTTTCCTCCTTTTATATAGATATATGTACAAATGGATCACCAACACCATCTTATCCATTATCATACCGCTAAGCAGCAGTGTTCATATTGTTGTTTTTAGGTATGGGCATAAGACGACTGGTGAAATTGGTTTACTATTTCATCACCGACACTAATTTCATAGAATGTCTTACTTCGCCGATTTCATAGACTGGCCTTTACACGAGCCGTAGTTAAAAAAAAACAGTGATTACAGGTCGTACCTAACCTAACCTAACCTACAAAACCCATGCTTAACATAACCTATTAACAGTAAGATTTCAGAAATTTGATTTCGATGAAATTTAATTCGATGAAATGATACATTCGAAGATACATCAATCCCGGATCCCGGTGAAAATACTAGCATAGAGGCATTCCATCTTAGTCCTCAAGGTTGGCAAACATTTTCGGTCTTAGGATTGCAGTGTTATGATTGTAGTCTTGAAAATTCAGATATCTTTGGGTCACAGATCCCATTTACATTCTTATCATCCGGTGGCCTGTACAATAAAAAAAAATGTATTGGAGATTATTCATCAAATTAAGCCATTATACTCCGTGGATGAATATATGAAGCTGGACAAGTGGACATGTAAAAATATTATTGTGTTGAAATTTATTAATCATTTTATGTATTGAAATCGGACAAGTGACCATTATTCGATTTTTAATTGTTGTTGTTTTTATTAATTATGTTAATTATTATTGTATTTTTTGATTATTAGTATTTATGTTTTGACGATCTCAATGTAATTTCGTATTTTTAGACATGCAATGCAATTTATATTGTAATATTACATTGATGAATACATAAACTAAACAAAACTAATGATTACATACATACTGAGATTGGTTAACTTATGCCCGTTATGTTGCTTTCGCACAGTTTAAAGGTTTTAAATTTTATGCATGAGCAAAAATAAACGTGTCAGATACATATCGTAACCAGCGATATCTACAGTTCATCGATTCCATTGATGATAACAATCGAGCTCTTATCATGCGGTTATAATCGACTTTTTAATATGAATTGTGTTGCTCCGAGGGTCTACTATTGTTTGTATATAACATATCACTTGGCAGAATTTTCGTTACATGCATAAAAAGCTATTTTCTGCGGAATCCGTGTTGATTCCAGGTTTTTTTTTTTTATGGCATAGAGAAGACAAACGAGCACACAGGCCACCTGATGGTAAGTGAAAACTGTGACCCATAGACATTCGCATTCACAAGACTGCAATGCAATCCTAAGACTGCAAATGCGTTGCCAACCCTGAAGACTAAGATGGAATGCCTCTATGCTAGTCATTTCACCGGCTGTCTTATCCCCAAACCGGAACATAACATTGCGAACATTGCTGTTTGGCGGTAGGTTAATGGATAAGGTGGTGGTAGCGATCCGGACGGACCCTGCACAAGGTCCTACCACCCGCAAAAATTATCTTGTGATGGTTACAAGTCTAACTCAATCTAATCATATTTAAGATAATCTGAAATCAACACGAAATCGAAAATAGCTTTCTATGAAACGAGAATTCCGCGAATTGATATATTCTGTCAATTGAGTGTGGGCGAAACAAGGAGACACCTGCTGATTTATTATTATGAGTAAGGACGACAGTAAAAGGAAGAAACGAAGTAAATCCTGACACATTATCATAGTCAAATTGATTACCTAGGCAATAAACAAATAAAATAGCTTTTGCGCGCGTCTCCATCTGCGTAGAAGTCGTTTATCGCTACTCTCGTGGTAACTGCCAAATTTTCCGGGGTAAAAAGTAGCCTATGTGCTTTTCTAGAGTACCTACCTATAATCACCACTGTGAGTATTTATTAGATGCTCAATTGTTTTTGTTTTGATTACCGACTGTTTTATTGTAGTCTTTGATTATTAGTAATTATGTTGACGATTATGTGTACTGTTAGGCGATGGGCTTGCAACCTGTCACTAATGCACTGTTAAACATCTTAGCCTAATTGTGCAAATAGTGGTATGTATGTTGACGATCTCAATGTTATTTAGATTTTTTCGACATGAAATTTAATTTATATTGTAACATTACATTGATAAATAAATAAACGAAATTAAACTAAACTAATCTATCCCTGTGCCAAATTTCATCGTTGAGAAACTATTTTAAAAAGATCATTTATAATTTTAAATACGAACAATAGTTTTGTACTGAGGGGTTATTATGACATATTACGCAGTTCATTTTACGGCGAGCGTAAAGGACAGAGCTATAACAGTTATATAGGACTATCCTTCTCTCACCGTAAACTGAACTGCATAGTTATGTCATAATAACCCCTCTGGAATGACCAATGCCAGGGTATGACAAACCCATGTGCTTCTGTCAAGTCTATTAGAGAAAATACTCTTCAACCAAACGAATTGCGTGTTATCTATAAATATCTCAACATTGGCAAAATACATCTTAACAGAAATTGATAGCCATTGATTAGGGAAAAAATAGATGTGAAAGTTTCTCTACTAATTGGTTTTTTACGCCTTTATGCTTACACTGATTATGATGAAATTTATTTTGGGGATATTGTGTACTCCGGGGACAAAATGTCGTAAGATATTCGGAAAAAGTCGCGGGAATAAGCAATTACTGCTAGCTGTGTTTTTAGATGGATTTTTAGATTTGCTACATTCTAATTGTGTAAATAATACATACAAACCTTCACGCCTGTTATCCCAGAGTGTAGGCAGAGCTACAGAATTACCTACAACTTTAAAAACTTGTTGATAATTCTGTCACCACATTTTTCACAAATAGGCTACCATGTTTGTAAATAATAGGTTAAAATAAAAGACGTAGAAAAGAACGATAGTAGCAATGATAATTCTATGTCAAGTATAATTTCGGCTAAAATGATGATGATGTAGAATAAGCCCGTGTTTTTGAACACAATTCACTTTTAATTCTTTATTGCAATTATTTTTATTGTATTATTTGAATTTATGTTGACAGAAATATAAATATTGTTTATTTGAACTTTCACACGCCTGATTCGGCTGATCATATCTGGGAATCAATGTTTATACCTATTCGTAACATCCTTATTGCACACGTTCTTGTGAATAAATATTGCATTTCGTTTCAACACGGTTCATAATTCATACTCATAATATATCATTGTGAACTGCAGTAGGTACAGTGTTTTCCTTTTCATACAAATTATTATTTAAACATGGATCAACTTCGTTCTGACCCCACCAATGTTTTAAGCATTTCGTTCCTGTATTTACACTTTTAAACTCGTGATTACATTTGCGCGATAAATGACCACTGTCACTTTTGTTTGTTAAAAAATCATTTTGAAATGTTCCGTTTTTACTATAGCTCTTAAAAGGAATTTCGGGTTTGTACTTCTTTCTCACTCGCTCTCATACGATCTAATGCTAGTCTATCCGACTTTACCCCAACCCGAAAGACACATTAAGAACTATAAAACCGTACATATTATGTGATCTTAGTAACGGCTGTGCTCTTACAGTGTGTGGTCGTGCACCAAACTACGACCTTTTTTAGGATCACTAAGGTAAGTTTATTTGTTTACTAGGTTTTTTTTAGCCTTGATAAAATGTTGTGAACATTCATACGTTTTTTTTGTTTTATTGGGCCCTAAATAACAAAACGAATTCGCTAATATAAGTTTTGTAAAAAAAAATATTGGTTAAGAACAGAGTTTCCGATATTTTGCTGTTTATAAAGGGGCTAGAAAATTACTTTATCAGTTTTTCTCACCCATGTCAAAGATAAAGTGACAGAGTTTGGATTTAAAAAAGACATTTGTTTGATATCTATATCGCTGTACCGCTCAATCTTGGTAGCCTTGCATAGGGGTAGATAAAGTCGTTCAAAGGTTGAGAATTGACATGAGCTACCTTTTTAGGGTTCCGAACAAAATACTGAAAAACGATAATATTCACAAAAAAGAGCGTAAATTATAGTTTAATCGTAGATTCTCCGTCTCTGCAAATATCAGCCTCTTCACATCAGAGGTGACAGAACGACAATTCAGTATATATTGTAAAGTCAAAGAATACCCACATCATTGGGCTTCATCGAACCTATGCAATGTATACTGATTTGTTACTTTTACGTTACTGTCAGCTTTCGGAAATAGGAAGCTGGTAACTAAAGCTTATGTCTATTACTACCACAAACAGCTTAACTACTTAAACCAGTCCAAATATAGTCAATAATGGAAGTTATCTACTTTGTACCTTGTCACTTAAATGTTTAGTTTAGTACCAACTTCACCAAACGTTGTTAAATTTTCATCAATGACGTCAATCGACTCAGACACATTTGACAGCTATTAACACTACAATCATCTGTAAAGTTGTTAACATCGTTTAGTGAAATTGGTTTTTAAGCTACTATACGAGATTGTGAAACAAATGCAGGCGACAACTTGCAAGAATAACGACGTATCTGCTAATTATTAGCCAAAGATAATCTACTCTTTATAAGTATTATGTTATAAGGTCGTATTCACGAAAGGATTTCTATCGTAGATGTTTCTTTTTATACATCGCGCCACACGCGTAACCAATGAGCTTCCTCAAACGATGTTTTATTAATAAATACTAATTAAAATAGCACAAAGGAGTATTGTAACCCATACTATTATGAAAGCAATAGTACAGTGTCAGGGTGAGTAACTGAGTATCCACCCGAGCCACGCTGAGCGGCTCGTGGAAGGCGGGTATTATGTCGGCAAGACCAACAATAAAGTTGCACAATATTTTTGTGTCTTGTAATAATAATTTAAAAAAAAAATTCGTTATAGGCGCTACCTTTTCTAATATTGTGCAATACGAACCCTACAAGGTGCAATAAAAAAAACAATCATTGCGCAATTTTAAATACTAACCCCAGACTATGAATAACATTGCGCGATTTGTGATATTCCACTTATATTATTAATGAAAAAGTTCGTGTGTGTGGATGTGGGTTAGTTTATTACTCCTTAAAATTTTCTAAAGGAGTAACGTTAATCGAAAGTTAGAAGGGGATTAAAAGCGATGCGTATTAACCCTAGGGAAGAAAAGCAATTTGAAATAAAAACTATGTCAATACACCTGTGCAGTAGCACAAACTATACAGCCTCTCTGAAGTAAGATTATAAAAAAAGAATCCTGAGCGGACCTGTGCAGTCGCTGAAATCTATACTAGAGGCTCTCTGTAGTAGGATTATTAAAAAGTAACCTAAACCTGTAGTGAGTCAAGCTAAAATTGAATGCAGCAACTCTTTGGTACTACTAAACTATACTGAGTCTTAATTTTATACGTTTTATTATCAAGTCTCCGGTGACCTATCGATGTGTCAAAAAACTTTTGCCCGCTGTTTTGCTTGTCTTAACCAATCATATTTTTTCTCTTAACCCATTAAATTTTCAAATTGTTTAAAGAGACAAAGATACAGAACCTGTAGGTTTGGTTAAACAACCCAGGAAAGTTAAACTGTTTCAGAGAAAAAATATTTTCGGACAAATGAAAATTTCGGCCAAACGAAACACCGGACACAAGTATTTCGAACTTAACACGTTCATGGACGCGGATGCTATAGCAGTCGTGTATCATACCGGCTATAGCATGGGCGTCATAAATACAGGGGTCAAATTAAAATGGTTTTTTATTACTGTCCATGAACGTGTTAAGATATGTAAACCAAGTTTTCTCGTGGTCGACATGAAAAGTAGAGTATTTAACTCGGATGATAGTCATCATTGATTTCACACTAAAAATATAAGCTCTCTCGCTGTGCTTAAGCGCCAAAATATCGCGCGTGAAATTAGGTGTCTTTCAACCCTTGGGTAAGCTACTAAATGATAGTTTAACCTCATAGTATCATCTGTTCAGTTGAAATTTAAATCTAAATTTGACCTTTCCATTCGTTTTAATTTTGGTTATTATCTAGCAATTAAGCACAATTCGAACGTTATACTGAATCAGCCGTTATTATAAAATTAACTTAGTTGAGGCATTTCAGTAGGAATAAAATTAAACCAATTATAGTTTATTAAGTGCATACGTGCACTTGAACTTGAAGGTTACTATTTAATGTTGTGAACAAGAAATGTGATGTTCATTATGACTTACTAATTGAGCATTTCGTTATAATACCGTGAAGGCCAATGGTCACTGAGGCCACCCTGATGCTGATATCTGCAATCATAAGACTACAATCTTAAAACTGCTATCCTTGCCAACTAAGTCTAAGATGGAATGCTCTAGTTATTTCATCAGAGGCCTTAAACAAGATGGTTAATGCTAACGTGAATGATTATCGAAAACTGTCATGTATGGACATGACATAAGCGCTCAACGCGACCGTCTGGCAGCTTACGTCAATCCTATACATTTTCGATAGCGATAACGTTCTTGCAACGCGCTTTGTCTAGGGCCACCGTAGTGTTATCTCCATACTATATCAATGTGAACACTACTGCTTCGCTGTGGGTTAAATGATAAGATGGCGCTAGAGTCTGCAGATGCTCTACATTAAAAAATCTGTAAATAACTATTCAGTTGTGGATATTTAAACACAGTGATTTGAAAGATTAAAAGTGTCGAAATCAATATTCCGAATAATTGTTCTTTCTTAACCCGAAAAACCCCTGTTCCAAAAATATTAACTAAACTCATTCGGGAAGAGTTTCTTGTTGACCGAAAGTTCATTTCCGATAATATTTCTAAATAAAAAAAATGCTGATTCATTTTTATATGACGCAGTCTGTTATCTAGTAGAAATATGCTTTTGTATCATATTCAATACGCATTTTCCTGAAGTATCCACCGATATGAGGCAATCGATAATGATAACTGCACTTTGATTAACAATTTCGATAACTATGTACGGTATTACTCTTTCAGTATGTATTCCATTGTTACTGGCTCACAACACACAGCCTAAATCGCTAAACTAAGGGACTGTAAAGGAAGGTGGGCTAATTGGCCTAACTATATGACCAATGAGGACAAGCGATATGTCACCGGATGGGTAATTCTAAGTTGTAAAACTATTATTATGGCAGGTAGTTCGAAATTTTTGTGTAAAAAGATATCGCCATGCAAAGACAGCGGTGCTTCAAAGTAATTATGATAATGTCGTCTATGTAGGCGTTCCGATGTTCCACAATTTTTAAATATTTATCTCAGTTATATGACGTTTCCCGCTACACTAAATTATTGTAGAATTAAAAAGGACATCCTATGATATAGTGCTTATTGTTTAAGGTTTCTAGGCCAGTGTTCATATTTTTAGAAGAATATTACTTGGATACGGTAGGGGTGTAAAACCAAAAGTTTTTTTTTAAAGAATTTGCAACGAAAAGGAAGCGAAACGGTAAATTCTAAGGGTTTGAAGTCATGGACGTCCTTTAGTTAAATAAAAACTTATAAATATGGCGAGATCTAATGTAAAGACCTACTTTTATGTTTGCATACACAGTGCATAATACAGACGAGTTTATATGTGTTCACTTTAGTACCTTGTCTATTTTTAATGTCATGTTTAAACAGCCATACATGAATTGTCACAGCGATTGAGTGACACATTTGTGACAAAAAAGGCGGCTAACTGCAATGAAGTAGTCGAATCATTCTTTACTTTATTGGTAACCATATTAGAATTAAAATGCTTTTACTATTACTATGGAGTTACCCGCCTTATGGGTGTTTTTCAAAAAAAGTGTACATGATCTCTTTTATTTTCAGAATTCTTTTTTTTTGGTTTTTCTTACTCAGAATCGTTGATACGATCGATAGATCGTCATACAAGAAAAAAGTGTGCCAAATATTTCATTCAAGATCACATTTTTGTATGTAGTCTTTATTTATGACGTGACGCACTGGAAGAAAAAACTTCCATAGTAAAATCTGGGACTCTTTTGTTCTTGTATGAGGATCGATGGTATCAACGATACTGAGAAAGGAAAACCATAAAAAAACTAATTCTGGAAAAAAAAAACGTTAATGTACACTTTTTTTAGTAAATCGCCCTTATACCAACTTAAGGACACTTGCACAGAAAATTTAACACTGAGTTACGACACTAACTCGAGTTAGTAAACGACAGATTCATAGGAAAACGGTGATTTTAACTCGAGTTAGTGTCTTAACCCAGTGTTAAATTTCCTGTCCAAGTGGCCCTTGTTATCAGAGCTGAAATCTCATTTGCAGTCTTAGAATGGTATTAATGAACTTATCTTGACTGAAATTCCCACCTCGAGACACGTCAAAGTTAAGGTCAGCGTCAAACTGTCATTATTGACGCGTGTTGAGATGAGCATCTCATCAAAGGTGAGTTTATTAATACGCCCTTACCCCCTTACTTATAAACTTGGAATAAGCTTGGAATAGTTTATGCCACGCTTTGTCCTTATCTGTAATTGTGACATTTGCATCTGACAGAAAGTGACAAAGCATTGCATAAACTATTCCAAGCTTATTCCACGTTTATAAGTAAGGGGGTTAGGATTGCTGTCTTGAGTTTACAGTCACTCCCTTATTCATAAACGCACTTTAAACCTGTTTTATTTAAAGTATACTTTATCGCTTACTTTTATATGCAAATCTCACAATGACAAAAATTAAGGACTAAGAATATTTTAATATATGCTTTGTCTAATATTTAAAAAGCGTTAGAATGCAAATAATTCTGTAAGCAAAGGTTTCGGATCACATTTAGCTTAGGATGTTAGTGCTTGTTTAATTTCTTGTTTACCCTAGTTGGTCACTAAAGGAGGCTAGGGACCCTGCCTTCGAAGCTAGCAGTTCCGGGTTCGGCCCCCGGCAAGGGCAAATATCTGTGTGATGAGCGCGAGTATTTGATCTGAGTCTCGGAGGGTTTCAATGTAAGTATATCAGTGTTTATTATCTGTACATATTATATGTTTATCGTTTTCTAGTTTCTCATAGTAGTATAAGCGTAGAGCTTAGTTTCAAACTAGGTTAGTTTGTGTTACATTATGGCCTGATATATTTATTAAATTGTTTTTTATTGTTATTATTGTTGGGCTGGCATTACCTTTACATTCAAACACCACAACCCTGAGGTGATTTACGAGCCTCTAAACAAAATTACTTTGGCCTATTACAAAGTTCAGGAAAGCATTCGCAAAACAAGATTGGCGAAGATTCTTATTATACGCAATATAACTTTTTATAAGTTCAAAGATCATTTAATAATATTAAATGTGCGTCACGAATTGAGCTTGTCTCATAACTCTTATAGGATTACATAAATTGCTTTTTCTTTGGTTTTTACGCAATAACATCTTGTTAGCAAGTTAATGGGCGTTCTGGCGAAAAATAAAACATTTGTCAGGTGACAGTTTTAATTCATGAGAATACAACGCGTTTTCATTGTTAAATAATATTACAAACAATTAAGGTAAAAATAGTAAAACAATAGCAAAGGAGAGACAGAAATGTGTATCGTTGTCTAAGAACCAATACAAATACACGCGATACATTATCGAATGCGTATTTTTACATTTAAACCTTTTTCTGGTGGGAAATGTCAATTCGCTATAGGAAATTTCAATGGCCTAGCTAAATGTATGAAAAACATGTGGTTATGTTCGAATGAAATCACTCGAAATATGCAATTTTTTAACTTAATATCATATTGCGCAATAAATAATGAAAAAAAAAGATTAAAGACGTTTATTTAGTAAGTCCGTGCGTCCTGCACGGGCACTTTTACACCGCTGAGAACAAACGCCGCCAGAAACTGAACTTTCAGTCGTTTTTTAATCATTGCCTATGATATTATACAATTATAAAACCACCTAGCATTATATAAAACAATCAATTTAACATGAAAAAATAAAATATCATGAATGTTTGAGAAGAAAAACGTGTAAAAACTCTAGCTTCTCTTTACTCTAAGAGTAAAAAATAAAAACAAAAACTTACCTATTTATGACGGTGCAAGATAACCATATAAAAAGTTTCGATACGTTTTCCTACGGAAACCGTGTCTCCTAGACCAGATACAATGTTTACATAAATATTATTTAGAGTAATCGTAATAAAATTGTAAGTAATCTTATCTGATTCTGATGAGAATGCTTGGGTAAAAACGAGCTGGTAAGATGAGAGACGAAAGGTGGCCATAGCTCTCAAAAGTGTATAATACGGTTGAAAGTGCGATACAATTCAAAAAGTAGATGAGCCCTTGATGGATCTACTGATAGCGTAGAATAGCTATCAGTAGATCCATCAAGGTTGAAATTATTTGTCTGGTCATTTGATAGTGAATTTATTAGGAGTGTCAGAAGTACTTACAATTGGCAAAAAAGGATATATTTTTTTAACTCATTGTCCGTTGCCTTGATAAGTTACCAAGGAACAACGCATTAAATAAGACAAACCAAAACAAATGACAAATTCAATCAATACATTTGCAATAACGTAGTGCGTGTCTACATTACATTTTGATTATTTTTCATCAGCTTAATTATTACTAGTACGACGTCAAATTTAGTTGAAAACCAGTCTTACGCAATACAAATAAAGCGTGAATTTCTAGTAAGACAGACTCGTCTCGCAAGTTTCTGCATAATCTAATCCTAGTTGGTAAAACTAAACGATTTTATTCCCAGAGAGGTAAGGGTTGGATTGCTTTGGCCTTACGTGAGGTAGGCTTGCTTTGTTTCACGGAAATCCTCGATGCAATGGAATTTCCTTCGATATTACGGAGCTGAAACGACGATGAATTTTGCTGTGAAGTTTTCATTCGAATATTATTGCATTTCTAAATGTTACGGTTGCATATAAAACCTGTTTATAGTAGCCATAGCGGAACTTTATCTTATACTTAATCAAAACATTATAGCTTAATAATAAAATGTTTTTTTTTACTACGACTATTTAAATAACAAGAGTATAGTTTCTTCACTAGATTATTAGTATCTGTTAGATAGGTACACGGACATCTTACAAAAATATATTGACGTCTGTTACTCCATCACACCCGAAATTCTAAAATGTGACACACAGAGATAGACTACTAACCTCCGTATTCATAAACATACAAAAATACTTTTTTTCTATAATATTTTTTGACTCTTCCTATCAAACTCAAATGTCGCAATGAAGGATAAGGAAAAAGTATATTTAAAAACACTTTTGCTATCGTACGTTTATAAATAAAAGGATATGTGCATGTTTTATGCACTAAATATCGTACGGTTCTCATTGTAATAGCGTTAATTCTAACAGCAGTTTTTATGAAACATTAAAAACAAATATCTGCTACAATAAATTACTCGTAAAGTGTATAATAAAACTTGCGTAATAATGATTTCCTTGCTCCATTTTATTTTACAACAAACCTTACAATACGGTGACGAGGTTCTCTTACAAATGAAAATCAATTTCAATAATGTACTAACTGATTTCGTGTTATTTAATTGATTCTAATGGTTCAGTGTAAGATTTTATAAATATATAAACAAATGAAAAATCTTGGTCGAGGATACCTCATATCTTTGAAAACAATTAATAAGTATAGATATTAGAGTAGTTTATCTAGCTTATATTTATTTATTTAATATTGTAACGTTATTAATTATGAATCTTCTAGTCTGTCACTGTTATACGTTTGGCTATTTGATGTCAAACATTTCTCAATCGCTCAATGGTTCACTTGACGAGATCCCTTAAAAGCGTATGTTCATCTTTGTACAAACCTCTTGTATTTCTGACTTTATTGTTGTTTGTACAATAAAGTATTTAACATACTTACATACATTATAAGATACGTGCTCATATCCAAATGCTTTTGAATTCGAAGTTTTCTTTTACCACGGCATCTATTTTGCTTTGTTGAATCCCATCTTTTTTCAAAACCAAAACGGCTAAAACTACTAAGTGAATAAGAGCTACCATATCGTTATCAAATTGATAACAATAGATACAAATTGGAATAGACGCTAAGTATAACGCGAGTTATCGACTTTTCCCATGTTTCACTAAACTTTAGCCAAGTTCAAGAAAAGTTTTACCAACGGAACTCTAAAAACAATCGTTTTCTCATTTCGGCAAATCCCGCCCGAATTGTGCCCGTAATTTGCGTGCTCCGTTCGCATTGTACGTACGTAATAGAATGTACGATTTATAGAATATTTCACGAAGCTATCGCAACAGTATTGACAAAACAGTATCAAATGCCGTGTTACTTAATAAATGCTTTTTCTTTCTCTTAACTGCTAGTGATGATGCCCGATTTATTACAAAATATCACATACATACACAGATATTATTAGCTAACAAATGAGATGTCAGGGTTATTATGACATTGCTATGCAGTTCATTTTACGGTGAGCGTGAAGGACGGAGCTATATCAGTGATATAGCTCTGTCCTTTTCTCTCAGCGTAAACTCCCCAAATCCCCACTGATCTGAAGTCTATTGTCACTAAACTTCACATAAATTATCACTTATAATACCAAATTTTATCTGTGGCAGACTCTACCTGTATTGATTTTTAATGCTAATAGCGAATATGCATGGGTGTTTTAATCGCATTTCTCAAAAAACGTCACGTTCACGTCACGTACACGTCGGCCGTACAAATTTAATGCCGGCTTTTATATTGGTTATTTTTCAAAAAATGATTTTATTTCAACTGATTGTTCCATGAATCAGCTTTTATTAGAAGCTGCAAAAAAGTCATAAATATTCCATTTTGTAATAATTTTAGATCCTAATGAACTAGTGCTCAGCTCCGGGTAAGGTACAAAACAAAGGACTGTCTATATAAATAGTAGATTGTACAACAAGTGCATAAAACGTACCATTTTACCCGAGACGTGCATATAGCCACCCGAGCCGGTACGGCGAGGGTGGATGGTCACGTCGAGGGTAAAATGGGTTTTATGCTCGAGTTTTACACTCTGCTTTTCACTTCGATTGCAAGGAAATAAAACAACGATTAAGCATATACAAGAAAATTTAATTAATTTTTATAATGTAATTAATATGTTCTATCACGCATAAAATGTAATTTCATCGACAGTTCGTCAAATTAGCTTAAAAAAACACACTCCGCAAACGTGTTTACGCTTTTTTGGTTCCTCCAAATCATAAAACTTTCGTATGTGCTGAGATAGATTTTCTTCGATTTAGGCGGCAATATCTGCTCAATTACATTTTTCACACTTCTGTCCATTAAAGTCTCAGGCGAAATCATTTTTTGATCGTCACTATCACTACTTGAAGACATTGTTCAATTACTTACGAATAATTTATTGAATTTTCAACCGCAACAACAAATTTAGTTAGTTTTTAATTTTGATTGACGAATAATTAGCTTCCCGCTACAAAATTTCTCTTATTTTTTTTTTTAATTTTCAATTATGTGACGTTTGACTATGGACACTATGGTTTGAGCCTTAATGCCAAGTTATTATAAATATTTGCGTTACTTTTTTTTTTTACGTAAATGCACGCCCGTATTAATCTTAAAGTATTAAGATAATATTACATATGTCGTAATTATAATAAGATATAACCTAAATCTCATAATAATATATCAATTAAATGAAGGTGTATTTTGTATGTGGCTGTAAGGCCTTATTGCCTTAGTCTTAAAAGAAGAAATTACTTTATGCACTAGAGCATAAAATGCGATTTTATGCAGCCTATACCCAGCATAAAGAAGGACTTTACGAGCATGAGAAGTGAAAAAGCATTTGATACCGTCTTATTAAAACGGTCAGGTTAACTTGTTTAACTATTATTTTTTTCTTGTTACATCAAAATTGAGCCATAGCTTGACAATTAAGAAGCCACTCGTTTACAAATTTGAAAAATGTATAATTTATATTTTATGTTATTTTTACAAGAAACCTTTTTTCTCGTAAATTTAATATGAATAACTAAGTTAATAACATTATTAATAAAAAAAGTGACGTATTACGTGTTAGCTTAGTTATGTAACTTAACGAACTTAACCGTTCGTGCTGTTTTGTTTTTACTGTTCCTCTCTCTTTAGGTCGTTGTAAATCGCGATATTATTAGAAGGTACGAACGTCCAATTTATTGAGTCTCGCTCATTGTTTTATTAAAATGTAAACATTTTGGTAGATACAGAATAATGTACTTAGAAACTTACATACAAAGATACGCGTTGAATACATGACGCTATCTTGCGGTTGGGTAAACAAGTTTAAGAAAATGCTAGCTTTAAAGACCGATTCTTGTTTCAATTTTAATTAGCTAATATTAATCTATAAATTTAAATATTAGGAATACCTTTGTAAAATGTTATCGGATGAGACTTGTAGCAATATTCAAGATCAGAGCTTAACCAGTATCAGGTTATATATTCTGCTAAGAAGTTTCATTGATGTCATAGTAGAGTTATGTTTAAAGATATACAGGGTGCCTCTGACCTTGGGGCTTTAAATGCAACGATCGATTCTACTCGCTAAACTGAACTAATTTTGTTCTGCGACATTAAAAAATTACTTAAGTTTCGATAACTAATTGATGTAAAAGTCTAGTTGTAAAATCAGTGTATTCAATACTGGCCATCTAATCACTATCTCATGGTACGGGGGCGACATTTCCTTGGTACGAGGCCTAAAGGAAAATAGAGAATTGGATCGCGTACATTGAAAATTACATTTAAGTTGTATGAAAAAAAATAATTTTTTGTTTGGCATATTTTTAATAACTTACAGAACAAAAGAAGTTCAGTTTCAGGAGTAGAAACGTTCCATGCATTTAAAGCCCCAAGGTCAGAGACACCCTATATATTATATTTTTGAATGTTTCATTTTTCTTTTATAATACAAACAGATGAAAAACTACTCTCCTTCGGCAGTTGGATAAAAAAGAAGCATACCTATAGCTGAATAACCAGACAATCTCAACCCCTTCAGGTTTTTGCCATTACACTTCATTTTGGAAGGGTATTTGCACCCCACTAATTGAACCTTTCCTCGATATTACTTGACGTTGATTGATAATAATATTCAGGATGGAACATTTTAGGAGAACCCGAAGCTAACGTTCTTGGGATCTCAAGGTTTTTTTACGTTTGATCATAATTGATTTTCTGTAGAATGATTATAGAGACGGCAAGAACCTTTATAATTGTATATTGTTTATAGAGTTATATATAGGAATAGATCAAGTCATTATATATGAGGCCGATAAGATACTATTAAACATAAATAGAAATCAAATAATGAAGCCTATATTTCTGATGTAAGCTGCAAAAACTGTTGGACAGTCGTTTTAATAAGTTAAAAACCAAAAGTTCAAGATAAAGCGAGTTTTAAGAAGCAATGTAGAAAAATAGTTATTAGGATAAGGCCATTGACCCCTTCATCATCAGAACGGAGGAGACGAATCTTAAAAAGACGAAAAATCATTTGTTGATTATGTATGCAGTACTTCTACAGCAATCTTCTGCGGGCCTAGTATGGTTGCATTTATCGCGTGACAAAATGTGGATAAAGCATCTGTCACTCTTGTGCATATATACGTGTTAGAAAGCGATGGATGTTTTATTTACATTTTGTCACGCAATAAATGCAGCCATATTAGGGCCTGGGCTATAGACCAATCCAACGATACCTAGTTTTTTTTCTAATTGTAAGTCTGCAATGCAATATTACATATGGATTACTCACATATGGTAATAAATACCTACAATCTTACAAAATATATTACTTTCTTCCTTCTGCAAACAAGGAGAACAAACAGAATCGTAAACTACATCAACTACTCTCTACTAAAGATGCGCTCTCCTTGACTACGCATTCTCATTTAAAAATGCTCCGTACCAGGCTCAATTTAAAGCTCACATTCCAATGGTTCTCTTGCTCGTTATGACGTGCGATGGCTCGTATGAAATTCAAGTGACGTCACCTACATGCAGTAAGCTTGCATTGACATAGAAGATCGGGGTATGCCGTGAGTGACAGCGATAATTACTATTGCCTAACGAGAAATGTATAAGGTGCGCTTATATTGCGGAATCACATGTGGACTTTATTTCCAACTGTATAGTCAATATTGATATAAAAATCTCAACAAGTCTAACAAAAAGTTACCTTTAAGTCGGCCATTTTGGATTGGTTTTATGAAGTACCCCGAATCTAAAGACACCTTGTTTGTAAAAATTGGGCCAAATGTTCAACCTAAACTACATAATTTTGAAGGGTCGTAATTCGGAATTGATCAAAATTCCGAATTTTCATATAAGTATAATTATTTGATAGAAGACTTAACTTTTTGCTATCGCTTATAAATCAAACCGAACCTAACCTAGGTATGGTAATTAAATTATGCATTTAATCAAAAATAGCTCCAGTGTAACATAGCTTTCGAAAAAAGGAAAATTTTAACAAATTAATATTTGCAAAAAATTAATTCGGAATTTTAAGGTGTTCACCGTTCAACTTCCATGAGGGAACCAAGAACCAGGGCGTTGTTTTAAACTTACTACCTCAGCAGTAGGTTTAACTAGCGCTCTCATGAGATAACTTATTTTCTGGTCAGGCTTTAGAAGAAATGCAAATAACGTTTTAGTACTATATTGATGAACTCATATAACTTTGGCAATTACAGTACCGCGAGTGGCGATGTACAAGTTGCAGAACATTCTCAGAAGTTAAGACATCTCAAGAAATTACTGAGAATATTATCGGGAACATGAGAGCATTGAGAATATTCTCTATCCATACAAAAATTAAGAATATTCTTAAAAAAATCCAAGGATTTCTCATAAACAACTTTCACAATTTGAGAAGTTACTTTTCGCTACAATGCTAATCTAGTAAGTAACGTTTATGTACCATCAACGTAAACATGTATGGCGATTAGCAAAAGCAAGATTCTGTATTAAGTACTAACATTTTATATCAAGCTGACGACAATGACTTTCGTCATCGAGAAGCAAGGGTTAATATTGCGGTAAATCAGCAGCATTAGAAGCGTGGGTAGGCATCCAACGAGGTCGATTGACGACGTGGCTAAGGTTACGGGAAACCGAGGAATGCCAGTGACGCAAGACCGGTCCTTCTGGTACAGCCAACAACATAAATAAGTAGTAATTTCTGTACATTGTCGCTTTCAATCGTTTCACAATTTCGTATGACATTTCAAACACAACGTTAAAGTGACAGGGTACATAAATTATCACTTATTTATGCTGTTGACTCTACTTAGGGGAGCCCAGGAGGAGCACGTAAAATTCTATAAGAAACTGTATGTGTGTTTTAGGGGTTCTAATTTTAAAATGTTCCTGCTCGAGCTAGTGTAGGAACAATAATTAATAAATTTATAACCGTACCCAGATAGGGTAACAAGTACGTACCTTCATTCTAATTATCTACTAACATTATTGTAACTCGATAACAATGAATTATTCATAGTTTATAATTCATAATTCATAACTTACAGTAACCAGAAATAATAGTTGTTACTTATTCAAGATTGAGCTCAATAATATCTGACTCATTATTATGCTTCTTGTAAGAAACATATCAGATATTATTAAAACCCAATTAAATGTAGAAATTGTACATTATTGCCTAGGCAGTGAAGCAGGCAATTGCGGGCCGAGTATTGAATTAAACGGACGAGCTTGCGAGTCCGTTTAAAAATACGAGGCCCGCAGTTGCCGTTCCTGCCGAGGCATAAATAGTGCTTTTCTCAAAAATCGCAAGATACAAATCGCATATAAACAGACACTTCACGTGAAATAGCATCACTCCTTACCGCGTTTATGTTTATCACAAGGGGAAACCCAAGCTTTTTTAGAAAAAAAACTCAAGCTATTCCAGACACAGATAAAAAAGTTACGTTTCGAATAAAATATGGATGTATAAGACTTGTGCCCTCATTTTATTATGGTCGTTTTCACTTTTTAAAAAGTTACAAACTAGATAACAATGAAATTTGTATGCAACATTGCGGGCTTGTGTAGCGAGCACGCAATGTATTTTTTTTTAATTTGGGAACTGTCTGTAAACTATGTACTTCGCGTCTCAGTATGGAGTTAGTAATGTCTACTTTTCTGGTCATTTTTGAGAAAAATCCATTGTTATACCTAAATTAGTACGGTTTTTTTCTACAATAGATTGGGTTTTAAAACTATTGTATTGTAAACGCTGAACATTACACTAAAGCTGTGTGCAACAGGGAGATAATCTCATAGAAATTGACCTGGTCCTAAATTAAGCTCTAGGATTGTGCTATGGGTACAATACATTTATATAAACTATCCAAGACTCAGGAACAAATACTGGCGCTCATTATACAAATATTTTCCCTATACGTATCATCGAAATCAGAACAGATAGCTTCGTCGGCGAGGTCACAACCAACTAGGCTGCACGTGCTGTCAAAGGTTTATTTTTTACTATAGAGAAGGCAAACGGGCATACAGCCTGATGGTGAATGGGATCTCTTTGCCATTGACATTTGAATTCTCAAGACTACGATCTTAAGATTTGTAATCCTAAGACAGCAAAAATTTAATGCGATGCCAACCCTGAGGACTGAGATGGAATGTCTCTATGCTAGTAATTTCACCGGTTGTCTTATCCCCACACCGTATTACAACAACGCGAACACTGCAGCTTGACGATCCGATGGTAGCGGTTCGTACGGACCCTTGTACAAAAGTCCTACCATCACTAAAATAGTAGAATATATCAACTATTACAATACATTCCTCTCATTTAAGTATAATCTCCAGCATGACAAATCGTTATTCTTATCTAAAACTACTTCGTTATAAATTATGCACATTGAATGAATTTTGGGGGTGTGTAATATTTAGCATAAAAACAAATGGTCTAATAATCATTTTACATAACACGAATTGCATAATTTCGATCTGTATAATAAATCATCGGTATTATATTATAGTCATGATCATGATGCATAAAACGAAATGCATAATTTCAAGAACTATCATGTTTATAAATAAATAAATAAATCTTTCTAATGGCTTTCATTATTAATTATTATTAATGTGGTCACAGTTCTAACCTAACCTTACCTAATTAGAAGAAATTGACTTAAAATGCATAA
Source organism: Acleris emargana (assembly GCA_927399475.2). NCBI lineage: Eukaryota > Metazoa > Arthropoda > Insecta > Lepidoptera > Tortricidae > Acleris > Acleris emargana. Next base: position 13,784,877 of record OV656853.1, on the reverse strand, counting down.
ATACAAGAAAAAGTTCGTTATACTAAATGAATGTTATGTTATTCGATCGTTTGCCTGATAAAATTATACAATTAGTTTTTATGCTTAACGTTCATTATACTTTTCGTGATTAGTTAAATAAAATGATTTTATACTAATTGAAGCGCACCCGAATTTTGGTATCCATTCTTTTTACCAAATCATCAATTGACAAACTTTTATTTCACTAAAACGTGTTTGTGCTCAAACCATTACATATAACATACTCGTAGGTAACATGGGCTTGTTAAATAAGTTAAGATAGGTTAGACATTTGACCGCAATTTTTTTTTAATAATGCGCCGGGAAGCATCTCGTTGCGAAATGACAGTTTATAAAATGATATAGTTTGTCAAATTATGATTTGGAAAAACATTAATGAACCATGAATTCTATTAAGATACTGAATAGACGCACGCCATATTGTAACCGTAGTCACCTGCTGTATTGTCTCGCCAGTAGGCTATTCTCTTCTCTAGCACAAAACTACAATGATTGGTGACGGGCCTTCTCAGAAGTGATGAAGCGTAACGCAGCTAACACAAGTAAACTAAGTAATTCGTACACCCTTTACCAAGATAACGTACAGTCAAGGGCAACAATAATATATACACCACTAACTCTCAAAATGTACCTACACCTTAGGCATCAAGATGTGTACATATTTCTGCAAATTTGTGCGGCGATTTTTTTTACGCGGTTTTTCATTAATTTTTGATGGATACATTCCAACATGATCATAACCTCGTAAGTCCCCGCGTACTTGTACAAGTACAAATTAATGACAGTAGTTCAGACCTGACTACTCACTATCGTATAAAATATTTTGAACTCTAAAGCACTAATTAAAAGACTCTAAAGCATTATTCTGAATATGTACTTGGTAAAGTACATTCGGTACTTAGCACTACCGCTATTAAGAAAACACAGGACTTACGAGGTTAAGATACACGTGTATTTCCATTAAAACAATTATATTATAAAATGCTGAAAGTATTCTGAACGTTGACTAAAGAACCCAAGTAAATAATGGTTTTCATTTAATTTCATAGCAAATATAAGGGCCTGTTTCACAATCGACGAGTCAATTTATCTGTAAAGTGTAAGAAAATGAAAGGGATAAATTTATATGTCAAATATGCTTTACTTGTCGATTGTTAAACAGGCGGTAGCTAAAATGCCTAAGCAATATAATGTTACTACGAGTGTCATAATAGTCAATGTTTTTGGAATATGTAGACTTTTGTGCCTTGTCGCTTGTATTCAAATGCATAATCTTGTAAGGCAGTGACTTGACAGCGATATAAATTAAATAATCACTTTTTAAATAAAGAACATCGCGTTTCTATTTCACTCGATGTCGTATGACCCCAGCAGTTTCATTTGTTATTCCGATACTGCACGAAAATTACCGTAGCGCATTAAATCAATATCAAAGAATAGAAAATGAGGAAATTATATACCTTATCTTTGACATGCACATGCTGATAAAGGTTTTTGCCTTTCCGCCTGTCACTTGTTCCCCGAAGCTAAAGTCAGGTGTACTCGGGAAAGTATGTCATGTCAAGACAGGTCGGGTTGCTTGTGGCCCGTTAAAAGATACAATGGTGGGGATGCCTAGTAGGTACCTACTCATCTTAAAAGTTTTAAATGATACGGACAGGTAATTTGTTGTTTTGATTACTTATTTTAAAATAACCATCTCTTAGTTGTAAGGCTTTACGTGCTTTTCACGAGGTGGTAAAAACTTTTTTTTTCCACATCGTAAGCCTTTAAACTTCATCACTATAAAAAAAAATATACAGTTAAATGTGCCTACTTTGCTCCCCCATGGGTAACTATGCTCCATAGTGTCTTTTTTGTATGTTACTTATAAGACAAGGCCGATGACAAATTTTCTAAAAATAATTGATGTATACATCCAGCTGCGCAGTGAATGAAAGCACTAGAATGATTTACAATACAGAATACCTCAATATAACGATGGAGCAAGATTACCCGTGGGGGAGCAAAGTAGGCACATTTTACGGTATGCTTTGAAAAAAGAAATACTACTGAAATACAACCAAACGACCATTGTAAATAAAAATAAATCTAAGGTCACCAAACACACTGTATACAAAATAACACACGAAATGCACAATCCTTGAAAGTTCAAGTAGACACAAACAAATGAACACGCCAACAACAATACGCGTTCGTTAAACAGGCGACGACTCAGCATTTCGCATTCAACGCTCACTCCGCCCATTCTTTGCGCTTCATTTCGAAGCCAAATGGGTCAGTGGATCCGCACTTATTTTAGCTTGAGTATATTCATAATGCCGTAGGGCTTTTAAAATCTATTAAAAATATACACAACTAAGCGTAACAATAGCAAACAAAACAAAGACAGTCCTTGTCATCATTACTGATAACGACAAGGTTGAACTTTGATGGAGGAAGTAGATACATTTTCCTTTACCTTCATCATTATGTCAGCTGAAAGACGTCCACTGCTGGACATAGGCCTCCTCCAAGGCTCTCCACTCAGACCGGTCTTGTGCTTTTCGCATCCACCGCGTTCCTGCGATCCTCACAAGGTTGTCACTCCATCTCGTTGGAGGCCTACCTACAGCTCGTCTCCCGGTACGCGGACGCCACTCAAGAACCTTCTGGCCCCATCGGCCATCAGTCCTGCGTGCGATGTGCCCCGCCCACTGCCACTTCAGTGCAGTTTATCTACCTTAGTTTTTTTTATTGTTATATGAATTGTGACTGGAGTGAGCAAGTTAATGAATATTACTGTCTTTTATTAAAGTACTAAATGGTTTAAATTGATACAACCTGTATGTATACTGTTTTTATTTATGTTACAAAAAATGTAGATCCATCCATTTTCCGTGTCTGCTGACTTTAATGTAGCTCTATTAAAATAAAGTATAATTTAAGTTAATTCGCAACTGTACATATGTTATCTTTTTATTTTAACCTGTTTTTAAACGAGGTCAAAAATAAATGAAAAGGGCACACATTATGCCAACAATGCTGCAAATATTCCTGCTGAATCTGTTATTGCCACGAACAATTTGGCTCTAAGTGGTCCTGGGCGACCTTACCCTACCCTTTACACTTACCTGTATCAGCACATTTAAGAAATTTCTACATTGAAAATAAAAATGTTTGTTTTGTACATGGTTTACGCAAGCTTGTACCCTTTACACTTACCTGTATCAGCACATTTAAGAAATTTCTACATTGAAAATAAAAATGTTTGTTTTGTACATGGTTTACGCAAGCTTGTATGAATCTTAATGTACCAATTCTTCCGAAAGGGTGATAATATGCCAATAAAAATAAATAAATAAAATAAATATGAGGAATCAATCTCTCACAAATTGACCTAGTCCCAAACTAAGCTCTAGGCTTGTACTATGGGTACTATACAACGATAAACTTACTTATATAGAGAAATATATACTTAAATACATAGAAAACACCCATGACTCGGGAACAAATATTCTCGCTCATCACACAAAATATCTGCCCTTACCGGGATTTGAACTCAGGACTGCTAGCTTCGTAGGCAGGGTCACTACCAACTAGGGCAACGCGTCGTCAATCAACCTTTACACGTCAGTTAGTCTTCCGAAGAATGTATATTACAATTATACAGCAGAATTAAAAAACACAGTTTACATACAAAATAACTAGGAACGACAAATTTAACAATTCTTTTACTTCCGTCCATTTATAAACTTAATCCAACCGTCCTAGAGATTAATGTCGTGGGCGTAAGTAATCATTAATATAAAGTGGTCTACTTAAACAGTGTCCCAAACATTTACTGAAATAGTAAACTAAAAAAAGTCAGTATTATTTAGTTGTATTTTTTTATCCCCGTGTGGTTGCCGGGTTAGAATAGTGCCACTCCATGTCTTCCCGTGGATGTCGTAAGAGGCGACTAAGGGAATAAAGGCTTGTAGTACTGTTATGCGATGGGCTTGCAACCTGTCACTAATGCGCTGGTAAACATCTTAGCCTTATTGTGCAAAATGTGGTTATAGAATTATCAACAAGTTTTAAAAGTTGTTGGTAATTCTTTAGCTCTGCCTACCCCACTCTGGGAATGAAGGCGTGAGTTTATGTATGTATGTGTTTTTAGATTTGACATTTTACTCGTATATTAGAGAACAAGAAAGTAAAAATTACTTTATTTTGTTTAAAAGCGACTCTATAGTTTACGCTGTTCAGATTTAAAATAAGTACCATAGGGAGTTCCACCGAGTTCCTCCATTTGTCATCGACGCCTGAGTCACGTGTTTGCCATTACGAGCTGGAGCGTGCCGCGATCCTAAAATTCAATGGAATTAAGGCTCAATGCGGAGCCGTTGGCATTCAAGCTTTTTTTAGCGACATTTATTATAAGGAGTTGCGTATTATAGAGTACAGGAATATTTATTTAAGTGTTATTTTAAAATTTAGTTTGATTTTGGTGGTTTTCGTTGAGACTTTTTAGTTATTTATTTATAAAAATACTTTTTCAAATCCCATTGCGATGTATAAAAATAAAGGGTTTTTAAATGCCAAATATATAAATAACATGAGAATTATCATTTATACAGATGGATGATTTTGCTTAAACAACTCGTTCTCGCACTTGACAAACCGTTTATTATACAGCAAGTTTAAGTTGCCGTGTTAGAGCGATCAAATAACATTTTAAGGGCGTGAATTTTTAATGAGTGGGTTTACCCATCGAGTGATCCCCCTCCTAAGACTGCTCGCTCCATCGACTGTTTGAAAAAGAGCACGTTAAAAAAAAGTACGTTTGGTCGAGGATTTAAGAGTTTTCTTTACTTTATTCGTCCGATAGAAAATATGAATGTTTCTAAAATAAAAATACTATTAATTTAACTGAGTTAACTCATGCTAATCACAGTGCATGTGCTTCACTCATGTTTTGTAAAAGGTTACAGTTTGTACATTAGAAAATCATTTCAATTAGTCACGGAATGAGAATGTAGCTCAAAATATTTACACGCTAGCCAACATGCTCAAATGAAGCTCGCATTTTCAACTAACATGCTTTATTATTAAAATATACATTAGGCTCCCAAATTTTTGGTTATGAAGCATATTTTGTAAAGCTCACATTCACAGACAGAAAAATATTTTGTATTACACAATCGTTTATTTTCTTATGGTAGTTGTTCTATTATGTTCCTGAGTCATGGATGTTTACTATGTAATTAAGTATATATTTTTCTATATAAGTATTTATATCGTTGTCTAGCCTACCCCAATACAATACAATACAAGCCCAGAGCTTAAATTAGGACTAGGTCAATTGGTGTGATATTTTCCCCTGATATTTATTTATTCATTTATTTTGTTCTCGAAATAAATCAATTTACGAAAAAATAAAAGTCTTACCTAGTATTACAATGATGCAAACAGAAGATGCAAGGTTATTTAAACCTTTGTCTGTCATTACCATTTTTACCGCAGCTTTTATTGTTTCTATACAAGCTGTTGTCCACGACTCCGTCCACGTGGAGGTCGTATTCCAATTTTAAATCCTTATCTTCAAAGTATCCCCAATGCCCCAATTCTCAACAGTAAATTTCATTTAAATATGTGTGAAAGCGTTACAAACATAAAATCGCGTTCAAAATATTACAAGTTATTGGCCGTGATTTCGTCCACGTAGAAGTCATTTATCGCGGGTAAAAACAACTCGATATACTTCCTCGGAGTTTAAGCTATTACGTTACCAATCGTTTCACCGAAGTCAGTTCGGTGACAGACAGACAGAGCTATATAATTACGTTTATAATATTAGTATGGATAATAATGGAGTACTTATGTATATCGATGTTGTATACCAAAGATTGTTAGCTTAGGTTTATAAAATACTAGCGACCGGCCCTCACTTCCCTTCGGTTTATGTGAAGTCTCTGTAGTCCCGTACATAAACCAGAATTTATTATACAAAAAACCTTCCGAGAAACCTTCATTTTTTGCGGTCATCGCGACAATACAGACAGACAGACACGCCGGGGGGACTTTGTTTTATAATATGTGGTCATAATCGGTTAGCCCAATATTTTCTATCCGTATCGATATTATTGCAATAGTATTTTTTTAACGTCGAGTATTTTCTTTGTAGTCATGACTCTAATAACAAAGTAAAATTATTTTTCACCAGACGCAGCGGAAAATCATAAAAATAACACACTTTTGTTCTGTTTATCTAATCTTAATGAAGAGTGAAAAACCTCTCTTTTTAAAAAGTTTGTATCACGATGGACAGCAACTACCTACACCCTTTTGAGATAACTATACAGTTAAAGTTTTTTATTTCTATGGAACCAATACCGCGCACAATTTCACAACTAGTAGGTATGTAATTAAAAAAAACGATGAAATTGTTAGGAGAATTTATGTTTCCCTCATTTTGCTACGGCCTTTATAACCTAGTTTCTACATCAATATTTAAAACATAATAAAGGTTCAAACAAGGTCAAAGTTCTCCAACACTGGTAGCGTCAACGCACGGCGGTTAAGAGTTAAGCCTCAAATGGAATAAAAATGGCCGGCGTATTTCACGTTCTCTATGTGTATGTCGTGATGGATGTGCATTCATTTGGAAATTCGGACCGTCTGCGGCAATAAACGCTGCGTTTCCGCTACTGATGAACGGTTACTGGAAGGCTCATTAGGTGGGTGGACGCAATTTTAGTGGCATTTAGAAATAAATGTAGATGGTAGCACTACAAAAAACAACGTAAAAATGTAATAAGACGTAAACAAAATAATGCAATTGGGTGAAAACGCATTGGAATACAGATATATGACATAAACGATGTGACATCCATGACTATCTTTCAAACTATCTGGTCAACATCTTGTGTTGATGCAAGATTTCTGCTATTCTATAAATAGAGAATTGTAACCCAGTTTGTGGTAGCGGCCGACAGTGACGTAGGCTCAGCAAGGCATCCGATTGGAATCGATTACATGTAGTTCTTCATAACTTGTCCTAGCGTCAGTGTGCGTACGTTCGCAGCAAAATTGGCTACGTAAGCAAAGGCATACCAGTCGCCTATGGACAACACATAACGTTAGTGGTTTTCGAAACCGGAAAAGCTGATTAGCACTGGCCACGGTGGAACTCATATTAGTAAATAAACGCGATATTTTAAGTTCTTCATATTGGGAAAAGAATGATGTCAAAGAAAAAACAAATCCTGCGAGAAAAAGAAAAAAATCAAAGAACAAATGACGACGCAACAGCCTAGTTGGTAGTGACCCTGCCTAAAAATCTAGCGGTCCTGGGTTCAAATCCCGGTAAGGGTAGATATTTGTGTGATGAGCGCGAATATTTATTCCTGAGTCATGCATGTTTTCTATGTATTTAAGTATATATATCTCTCTATATCGTTGTCTAGTACCCATAGTAGAAGCCTAGAGCTTAGTTTGGGACTAGGTCAATTGGTGTGACATTGTCCCTGATATAAAATAATAATAAAAAAAATGCAGGAGCTAAAATTTGAAATTTAGAATTTAGAATTCTTACCCAAACACCAGATATTCTGAACCAAAGTGTTCAGTGCAACAAAATGCCAATTTTATATGTAAGGCCTAGTCTAATGCGCTTTACGCGACCTCCCGGCAGTTTACGTCAGTCATATTAATTTTCAATAAGTAACGATCGCCGAACGAATCTTGTCCAGAGCCGCTTTTGAGTTAATTTAACATAGCTTTCCAGTTCACTTTACATATTGTAAAGGACACACGTATAGCAATTATATGGCGGTGTCCCTGTCTCTCACAGCACACTGAGCTGCTTTTCTTTGCCATGGTAACCCCCTTGATGTGCATGGGCCGCGGTGATTATTTTGCGTCAATAGTTCGAGCACGAACATTTCAATTATGTTACGATTTTGAATCGCATTTACTGTTCGAAAACATACTTTACGGAATATAGCTATAGCAAGAACCCTTAAGACAGACTCTCGTGTCCAATGGCAAAAGTGTTAGTCACTTTGAGCTAGCAGGCACCAATATTCGACGCTTAACTCTAAATTCAAAGATCATAATGTCATAAATTCAGTGTTGCTAAACAAATGAATAACCCTTATCTTTTGCAACATAAGAGTCAAGTGTCCATCATTGGTCCTTGTCCATTATTGGTTCCATCAACCTAACTAACGGTTACTCAATGACGGTACAAAATACGGACATGGGTTTGCTGTTACAGCCGCCATAACAAAACCGATGACGACGTTACGTTATCGATAGAAGTAAAAATAATCGCGCTGAGGAATACGTAGGAGGCTGTAAAAATAATTAAACTTCGTTTTTTTAAAATTTAATCCTAGGTTAACCGCAAATTAAATTATGAATGAATTTCAGATTCATATAAGAACTGTCAATGTTAAGAAATTAACCTGTTAACCTTTACGTGCAAGCGGGTATAACAATATTTTATTATTTTACCTACATACATACATACATAAACTCACGCCTTCATTCCCAGAGTGGGGTAGGCAGAGCTACAGAATTACCAACCACTCTAAAAATTTGTTGATAATTCTGTAACCACATTTTGCACAATTAGGCTAAGATGTTTACCAGTGTATTAGTGACAGGTTGCAAGCCCATCGCCTAACAGTACTGCAAGCCTTTATTCCCTTAGTCGCCTCTTACGACATCCACGGGAAGACATGGAGTGGTACTATTCTAACCCGGCAACCACACGGGTATTTTACCTAAGTTTAATTAATTGAGTACATTGACCTACTTTCTAAGTCACATAAAATGACTTCTGCCTAAACTTTTACAGGCCAATAAACTGACTTTTAAAGACGTTAAATAAACTAATTAAACAATAATCAAGTTTGGAATACGTGATTTAAACTTTTGGGAACAACGCAATTTGATTGATTTCACGTCAGTATGTAAGGTGAATGCACCTTTACACGGCATTTTTTTTTGTTATAGCTTATTCACGTTTGCGTGTGTGTATTTGACATTCAATCTTAAAAAAAGTACCGTGACATAAGTTCTTAATACTTGTGGGGTTAAGTAAAAAATATAATCAGGTGACATCCAAAAACCATTATATTGCAGTCGTTTTTTAAATAGTCATTTATGTACTTACTGACGTATCTTGCGCCTCGTTTGCTATACCTTTATAGTTTTGTAGTGACTAGTAATTGAGCACTTGATATAGAATTAAGTCATCGCTGTACAATACATAGCTGTTATACCGTTACGGATACTCAATGTCTTTCTAGATATTATTACCTACATATAAATAGGCAGAAGACATGACTTGGAGTCTATCTCTATTTCACCTTTTTAACTGTCTATGTACTTTCAAATGAGTATCATTAAAACCATAGTTCTAAAGATTAAAAGCCTCAGATACCACTGGAGTGATAAATTCCAGAAAGATCTGGATCAGTCCTTTTTACTTACTGAAAGGTGGCAAATTTTGACAGCTCATAATACGGCCTCTGATCGCTTCAAAACACCCACCGTGTGAAAAAGCGCAGTAGTAGGAAGAATGGCGCTCTCTTGTGTTGTGCCTTCGCCATGATCCTTATTGGACCACTGAGCTAGTGTAGTATAAATTTTTAAAGTCATAAATTGACTAACTTTCAAGTCGATATTACAAATAAAATGAGATCAATGCGAAGTTTTAGAACTTTGTACATGATTATTAAGTCAGAAGCATAGGAAGTTACAGCTCAAGTTAGTTAAAGCTTGTTAAAAGTACACTTGGCTAAACACCACGGGCAGTAAAATAAGCTGACAACTACGGAACATAAATAATGGTCAAGAAAAAGCAAATATAGACTGTAACAAACCTACCAAACATCAAACTTAATAGAAAACCTTACTGTGTGTGTTTTTATATATTCGTGTACTAATTATGGTTGTTTAATATTCCATGTTGTAGGAACTAGGGTAAACAGCCCTACACTTGGCACCTAACCGATCATTGACATCATGAACTTGATTTCAAGTTAATAGAAGGTATTTAAGGTGATTGTAGATTATGTTCGTTAGGTGTCAATAATTGGGTGTTTTACCCTATTTATTTTACCTACTCTTAAAAAACAATATGGGTTAAGACTTTTGAACAGTACAATCAGGTGTTAATTTTGGAACATAAATAATGATCAAGAAACAAATAATATAGACTACAAGCTTAAGAAAAACACATCTTAAAAAAACCCCAAATGTGTGAGTTTTTATATTTCCGTGTATTAATTATGGTGGTTTAATATGAAATGTTATAGTAACTAGGGAAAACAGCCCTTATTATTGGCACCCTACCGATCATTGACAAGAACCATTTTTCAATTTAATAGACGTACTTAAGTTGATTGTTGTAGAGTACAATCATAAGGTGTTAATAATTACCCAATTATTAACACCCTACTACCTACCTACCTACTGGCTTTACCCTACTTATTTTAGTTACTCTTAAAATGAATAAATAAATAAATAAATACCAAGGGACAATGTCACACCAATTGACCTAGTCCGAAACTAAGCTCTAGGCTTGTATTAAATAGACAACGATATAAATACTTATATAGAGAAATATAATGGGTACTAAATAGACCACGATATAAATACTTATATAGAGAAATATATACTTAACAACATAGTTAACATCCATGACTCAGGAACAAATACTCGCGCTCATCACACAAATATCTACCCTTACCGGGATTTGAACCTAGGTCCGCTAGCTTCGTAGGCAGGGTCACTTCCACCTAGGCCAGCGCGTCGTCAAAAAAAACGACAAGAGCAAAGTTTTTTGATTAGTTTTCATTAACCTACAAGAATTACTTACATCCATTCATTATGTCGCGTGTATCGTTTAACTTGAGATTATTCATTTTCAAAACTAACTTAAGGTACAATAAATGCTCGCTGAAGCACACTTTAAACATTCAGTTTTTTTATTTTTAGCTCTCGCTTTTAGCGCCACGTGTCACCTAGACATTTATTTATATATAGTGTCGACGTGGCGTGGCGCTCGAGCGTGGCCTTGCACCGGTCCAATTAGTGAGCCCCGGCGATTTTGCCGTATTGTGAGCGTTTAAGGGTCATACTGTTAAGGACTAGGCGAGATGAGTATTCGTTTGTAAAATTTACGGTTTGCAAAAAAGTTAGTTATGTAGAATGAACCTTAAGGTGTCAGGCTACGGTTTAAAAAACAAAGTGAAAGCAACAAACTGAGAGTACTAATCGTGCTCCTAGCTTATGCTAACGTGCGCATTATGTAAATAAGGATAAATAGGTTAACACATTCAGTGCCGACGACCCGATATCGGGTCCACTGTTCGTAGCGACTTTAAGTTACATAGTGGAAAATGCTGCTACAGCGTAGCACTCGTAGCATTGGCTGGGGGTCTATGTGTTAAAAAATGAGATGTTACCTGGTGCTATACACTTTTGTGCTATTGTTTTCATCAGGGGAAAATGTCACACCAATTGACGTAGTCCCAAACTTAGCTCTAGGATTGTATATGGCTACAAGTAACGAGAAATATACTTATTTAGAGAAATAAATACTTAAATACATAGAAAATATCCATAAATCAGGAACAAATAAATATTCGCATTCATCACACACATATCTGCCTTTACCGGGATTTGAACCCAGGACCGCTAGCTTCGTTGGCAGGGTCTCAACCAATTAGGCCAGCGCGTTGAAATTATTATTAGAATTACCAATCAAAGTTGTATTGATGTGCCTTGTTATTTGACTTAAATATTGTTAGACAGACTATCTATTACATACATACATACATAAACTCACGCCTTCATTCCCAAAGTGGGGTAGGCATAGCTAAAGAATTACCAACAACTTTTAAAACTTGATTCTATAACCACATTTTGCACAAAAAACCACTGAAATAACTTCAAAAAAACTATCCATTAAACTTGTTAAATCAAGGAAAGTGGCTCACATTAATATTTAAGTATATGTTACTATAAGTAACCATCGTGAACCATCTAAGTTAGTTAACGAAAAATAACCGTATCAACGCGAGATTTTCCCAATATTTCCAAATGCGCGGTTCCCATATTTGGGCCACCCCTGGCCCATAGTTCGCAGCTGACATCTGTTCTGACATCGCGGTAATTTACGCGCTCTTGGCTAACGGTTCACTAATTAAACGTTATAATACTGGGTTTTGTGAACTCGTTCGTATGGAAGTTATTACGAGGAAGATTTCCGAAACGTCTCCTTTCAGAGCTCAAACTTAGTAATTGTATGAAGTTAATCTATTACAAGCAGCAATGTAGGTTTGTTATTTAAATTCTACTTATAACATTTTAATATCGTTTTAAATTTTTAAAGGGAAAAATGATTCATCTCATAGACAAAATTTGCATTTGTATATTTCAAGAGCATTAAATAATTTGGATAAGCATTACCTAATAATTCTTATTAGTATGTATATATTTTTATTTTATATGTATCTAATTATACTAAGTACATTATAGATTAATAAAATCAATAATAGTTACAACATTTTTCTAGATTTCGTCAAAACGGTCAGTAGATTGTCATTTTATTCCACCTTCTTACTTTTTGGTGTCTGTCTCACATTAAGGTTGACTACCAAGTAGTCTGTTTGTGACCATTTTTTTATTGCAATAAAATATTTAAATCACTTCTGGGTGGAATCAGCTCTCGGCATCTGTATTTCTGAACGAATATGACTGGGTTGCCTTCAAAAAACGAACCTACTCGTTTCTCAAATGCCGGTAGGGCACTTGTGATTCCTCTGATGATGTTGCAATAATCGTCAGCCTCCTTCTTGACATGTTTTTTTGTTACCCAGATATAACCAAGGGCCTATTATTTGATCAGTCGTTAACTCAACTAATTGTTAAAAATCGAAAAAGGAATCGAAAATTTTAAACATTTCCTTGAGATTTAGCCATTAGTTATTAACAGACCTAGGAATATACGGGGCAAAATTAAATGACACCTAGGGATTGCCTATATCGATAAACTCAATTATCGATGCTTTTCCCATATACCTGTGATCGCTCCAAGTTTTGTTTGTAAAAATATTTTTTTATTGAAACTATGCAAATAAAACAAAATAGAAACATAATTCTGGTTATTCTTTATTTTAAAAGGATATTTTAACCTTCACTAATCATAATATATTTTTTTTACTCTTGACAAATTCTGATTGTTTATTTTAACAAAACGGGACAGTCATTCTGAAATACACGGTAAGGTAAAAAATGATGATGATGACTAAAGGTTAAAAAAAACTTTTAAAGTAAGGAATAACAAGAATTATGTTGCTATTTTGTTTTATTTGCATAGTTACAATAACTAAAAAATACAAACAAAACTTGGAGCGATCACTAGTATGCGGGAAAAGCATCGATAATTGAGTTTATCGATAAAGGCAATCCCTAGCTGTCATTTAATTTTGCCCCGTATTTCCTAGGTCTGGTTATTAACGATTACTCAATTAAACTACTAGGAAGTTATTATGACATGGCTATGCAGTTTATTTTACGGCGAGTGTAAAGGACAGAGCTATAGCAGTTGTATAGCTCTGGCTTTTTCTCGCAGTGTAATCTGAATTGCATAGCTATGTCATAATAACCCCTCTGATCAAACAACAGGGGGGTTATTATGACGTAACTATGCAGTTCAATTTACGGCGAGTGTAAAGGGACAGAGCTATAGCAGTTATATAGCTCTGTCCCTTTCTCTTAGCGTAAATTGAACTGAATTGTTATGTCATAATTACCCCGCAGGCCTTTAATAACTAGTAGTCAATGAGAATTAGAAAAAAAAACTTAGATCAGTATTTCAAGAATCAGATGATGTTCATCCATCATGGTGGTTACGTAATTATTTAAATTGCGATCGTTATCTATGAATACATTGAGAACTTGGATCGAATATGTAATGGAAAATGGAAGATAGCTATCTTAATAACAGTTCAGTGATCACCAAAATCCAATGTTTAAATTAAAGTCTCACTTAATTAAGTTTTGGAAGTTCAAATGAACAAATCCTTCTCAAGTCGTCAGTTATTAATCACAAGTTGAAAATTTGCATTTCATTATTTTTGCACTAGACTGGTAATTTTGCATAGATAATATTTTTTGACTTGACTTTTGCTCGAGTTAAATTAGAAGGTTGAAAAGACGAAGTTTTAGGTTGGTTTTAAATAATTAAAAGATATCATATTGTTGTCATTACGAGAGCGCTTATTAATTTGACAGTAGTAAATATCATTTACTTGTCAGTGTAATTACGAATTCAAAGTAAGATGGTCAAAGTCGAAGTAGAATCAAGATTTACACAAAACAATTTAAATCGGATCCCAAAAAAATCTGACATTTCCAGAGGATGACATTTTTAATTTTTTTATTTGCTCTAATTTTATAAAGCACAGCTATCATTTGACCCAAATTAAATGCAAGGGAAGAGGTAATAGACCAACAAACCAAATTACGATTATTGGGTCTGAAATCGCGTTAGTATATTTTTCCCATACATTATAACTTAAACATTCTCATAAAATTAATTTATTTTGATGCTCAAAGTTGTATTGCTAACAAAAAGGTAGTTTTTTAAATGCCATCGACAGAAAATCAGGCATACGTTACAGCCACCTTAAGGGAAGTGGTCACTGCCACCTATGAAGATAAACTTTATCCTAGTTTTAAGCCGACAGAGATGAAAATAAAATTGCCTTTATTTCCGTACATTTAAATTTACACAAGGGTATTATGTTTTATATTATGTACTATTTGAAGTCATCCCATTTCTGAATGAGGGCTTCTTTCATCTGTTGCCTTTACCTGTTTTGGCTTTGATAACATTCTGCCATTTTTATAATGGCCTCCTGTTTTGTCTGTTTTCATCTCTGGTAATCCAGTGAAGATTTTTTTCCAAAAAAGAAAAAGAAAAATATGGAAAATTTTAAATCTGTACCTTTTTTTTAAAAGTAGAATCTTCTTCAAAAGCTCATTTTGTTTATTAACTAAGTACATAAAAAAAAACAAATATATCTTAGTACATACTATATAAATCTTACGTTTTCACTCCAAATTAATTAAGCTACATTTTACAAACATTCCGGTCCGAAATGCAAACTTGCGTTTCAAATAAATGCGAGCGTGGCAAGTGTGGTAAGGAAATGGGTTAGCAGAAGTAAATGAGCAGTACAATACGGACCGAAACTCAAACAAACCAACGGTTATGTTCACGGTTGTTCATGTTTCATGCATCAAGGGTGATTTAAAACATTGCTTTCTTCGGTTTTATTTTCAATAGAGCTTGTAGTCGATTTTGATATACTCGTACGTTTAATGTTACAATTATCTCATATTAACAGAACTAAAAATAAACGGGGCAAAATAAAATTACGGCTTGTTGCTTAACCTATATAATAGTGATCGCTCCAAGTTTTGTCGGTAAAATATTTTTTTATTGAAAGCATGTAAATTAAACAAAATAGCAACATAATTCTGGTATTTTTTTAATTTAAAAGTATTTTTGAACCTTCACTCATAATCATCACATTTTTTTTCCTCATTGTGTATTTTAGAATTACGGTCCCATTTACTATTGTTAAAGTAAAAGATCAGAATTTGTTCCATAATTTTTGGGCGTTAATTTTCTCCGTCTCGACTAATGAATCCATTTAGGTGGCTAAAAGACTTTTCAATTTCTGTGGAAGTGATAGGGGCAACAAATAATAATAATAATAATACTAGTATATGGGAAAAGCATCGATAATTATTGAGTTTATCGATACAGGCAATCCCTAGCTGTCATTTAATTTTGCCCCGTATATTCCTATGTCTGATTAATAATAATAAATATTTAATGTTGTTGTTTGCCAGAACAGTCTATTTATGCGTTTAGAAATTTAGTCCTGACTGATTATTACTATTAGAGTTCTAGTTATGACGTTGGTCACTTTAGATTTCTAATTTCTGTAAATCGGTAATAATAACTCATCCAATCTTCTACGCCGTAGCACCGTAGCACGTTTCTAGAACATTCGTAGCGAGTTCGTAGCAAGTCATGCCACGATGAAATCCAACTTTTAAAATCCCACTTTTGCTGCTCGGTCGGGTTGAGAATTTTTCAAGATAACTTTATTTTATGATTACTTACCGAAAGTTCTTTAGATTTAGTTTAACTTGCCATGTTTGTTTGTATTTAAAAATAAAGAGATGGACCTGACTTACTATTAGAAATTGTTTTTTTCAAATTCAGAACAAAGAATCAAAGCATTTTTCAAGGTTTAACACAAGGTGCTTGTAGCTTGTAGTAAGTATTTTTCCACTATGTAGCAAAAACCTCTTACAAACAGTGAACCCGACTATCGGGTCGTTGGCACTAAATGTGTTAAGTCAATAAAACAAAGTGTAAATGTCTGTCATAAATATTCTATATCTAAGTTTACATTGTTGAAAATGGATGTGAAATATGTCATATTTTATGAAGTATTTCACGGAAAAATACCCAGTTTGAAAAGTAATTCTCAATGAATACGTTATTAGCGTTTAAATATTCTGGTTGCGATTAAAACGTACTTAGTACTTTTGTAAGAATTCTTACTTTATAATTAAGCTTATTAATAACTTACCAAGTCAAGTGCCGGTCTTTGATATAAAGGCTATTTTTAAGTGTTATTACCAAACAAGAAGTCTTGAAGGTTAAATTGTACCGATGTACAAATTAATACGAAGATATTTTAACTTTAAGTGTGCCCTGTTTGCTTTTAATATTAAAAACCTTTCTTGTTAACTGGCGTACTTAAAAGGCAGGATCTTGGCTTTGATGAAAGATGACATAAAAACGATAAAAATAAACAACCTTGTCGTTTATATAACCTTTTGCAACTGTGGTGACTTTTTTAGAAACATTCTACTGAGGCGGAGTCTGTCAGACGTCATTTTTGATAAAATATAGAAAAAATACTAATGGTTCAATGACTAATGCAGAATTAATAATAAATAAACATATACACGGGCATTTAAATAAAAAAATATGTAATTAAGGTAAAAAAATCTGGTATTTTTCACAAAAGTTAACTTACAATGCCGCGAGTCGTTAGAAGAAGGTACTGAGCAATGCAGTGCTATATCACGGTATATGGCGATTTTTTTTGGTGACGTCTGATGTTGACGTCACTTCAGTCGCAGAGGGTTAAATTGAGTGCCCATGTTACTGAGTCAACACTCGTAGTGCTAAGACTAACCTAACGTCATATTGCACATTGTTTATTTAAATCGTGCCACCCGTTTAGCCTCTTCAGCATAGAACCATACATACAAATATACATACATGTCAGAAACACTGGCTTCCTTTGGTAGTCAGGTATAAATGTTAATCGAGTCCCCTCTTTACAAAATAATCGTTTACAGAATAACATACTTATCTAAATGATTTTTAACAATCGATGAAAAAAAAATGTAATTGCCTTGTCTCGATAATTTTTATTTGTCTATACTTTTCATCTAGCAACTAGGAACTTAAGTAGATGGCAGTACGTTACATTTTAAAAAAAACTTTTCGGCACGTCGCACTAAAACCTTGTCTCCACAGACATTTACTACGGGAATCTCAGTATCACTATAATCCCTTGAAAGCCTTTGCTGTCTGTACAGAAAATATTTTCCCCAAAGCCCTCTTGGACGAGTTATATTTTTAATAATTTTATTATTACTTCCTTAATCGTTCTATTGTGAGCGGCCTGGCCCTGCGCCAGCGCTCGGTATCGACGTAACTCGTTCGTTCTAGAATCTAGACAGATTTCCAAAATCAGTCTAGGTTAGCATTAAAATAAGCCTTTCAAAATTGGTATGTTAACTTAAGCTATTCCTTGCAAAGGGTTTTTGTTTTTATTTTATCTGAGTAGTAATGTGCCGGTTGCAAATAGTAAAAAGTATGGAAATATTTTAAAGGAATTATTGAGACACATTCTCAAAAACATTTGATAGCATTGAAAATATATCTCTTCCCATACAACAATTAAGAATTCTCTGAGATATTACTGAGACTTTCTTAAATTATCTTTTCATGGCTTTTCATTACCGTAATCTATGAAAAATGTCTAACTGCCGTCCTCAGAGAAGTCAATTAAATTGAATGCTTGTTTAGTGACGGGTTGTCTAACGTCCGGTTCCTATATTCAATCCGCGGACAGATAGGCTTACTTCGGATTAAAATTTGACACATATTGTATGGGCAAATGTCAAATTTTAACCCGAGGTAAGCCTTATCTATCCTCGGATTGAATATAGGAACCCGACATTAATCTATTGTTAGGGCAAAGAAAGTGACTGCAGTAACTTTAATCAAGCACTTAATTTAATTGACGTCTCTGAGTGCGGCAGTAATAGCCGTATTAATAAACGGATCTCAACTGTAATGCCAGTCTCTAGATAAGTCAAAAATGACAGGTTTCTAAGGTTTGACGTTTACTTTGACGTATATTATGACCAGCATCTCAGTCAAGATGTGTTTATTAATATGGCACTATATGTCATGAAAAAAAATGAATTTGATTTGATTTGATTCGAAGTTATTAATAGATTAAGTTGTCTAATGCATGTTTGTTTACGTTTTTTTATAGGGGCTTTATTCCGGATTGTTTTCGCTTATAACTTCCACATTATAATTAAATTATAGACGTTATACGTGACGTTACTGTCAAGTGAAATAAAACTGTCATTACTTTATTGGATAATGTTACAATAGTGAAGTTTTAATTCAAAACTGGTGTTCTATTCTACGCGGTAAAACCATATAGCTTTTGACATATTATGGTACTGTCAACGTTTTGATCACTCATATTTATTTGACATTCGTATCGTACAACAATACGATAACAATGTCAAAAGCAATATAGTTTTACCGAGTATTTTAGACCCCTGGTTTGAACCTATCCTATTACGTAATGCTATCACGAAACCAGGAGAGCAATATCGCTTAAACGCAATTCAAATGCTTCTATCTGCGACGGCAATGTCTACAAAATGATACTTAAGTAAGGCCGTATTAGCAAATGTGCCATTTTATTTAATGTAGAGTTTGCCTTAGGAATACTACCGAAATACTCAAACTGTTTACCGATACGACACGTATGAGATTTAGGGTTGTATAAATACTTGTGGGAGGCCCTTGTGCAGGGTCCGTCCGGGTTGGTACCACCATCTTATCGATTAACCTACCGCCAAGCACCAGTGTTCGCATTGTTGTGTTCCGGTTTGGGTATAATTCCATCTTAGTCCTCAGGTTTGGCAGTGCATTTGCAGTCTTAGGATTGCATTGCAGTCTTGTGAATGCGAATGTCTATGGGTCATAGTTTCACTTACCATCAGGCGATCTGTGTGCCCGTTTGTTTGCCTTCTCGATGATATAAAAAAATAAATAAATTAGGATACCCTAAACTTTATAATGTGTCTTAATGAATTTCTTTTAGTTGTATTTTGAAACTTCAGATTTAAAAATGTGAATTTTGTAATTGTAACCTTCTTTTGCAATTCTGGACTTTATGTTAGGAATAGACCTTGAATCTGCTGTTGTTAAACTATCAAAATATTTGAATATTTTGCCGTCCTCCTCTGTAACGTTATTCATTGTTTTTGCTACATTGTAAAACCGTATGAGTTTTGACATGTTATCGTACTATTTTTAAACCGCCAAGTAAATAAGAGCTATCATAACGTTGACAATACGATAACAGGTCAAAAGTAATATGATTTTCCTTAGTAGAATAGAGCCCAAGTTGTGTGTATGTAATAGTACATAATGTGTGTATGTATGTATGTAAACAGTTTATTGTACAAAAAAAAAACAGAACAGTATAGATAATATATTATAGTAGTAATAATAGTAAAATGGGGTGACTATAGAAACGCGAGGCGACTTTGATAATTTTTTGAATCGTCGATTTTGTGATATATCTTAGCTCTTTAGTAGCATTACTTTCATATGTCTCATATGCGAGCGAAAAATATTAATAGTTGAAGTATTTTTAGGCAAATTGGATTTAAAAACTTTGAAACATAAAAACACTGTTTTTTGACATGCTTCAGGGGTGACTATGATATTGTGATATTGACACAGGGATAATCAAAGTAGCCCCATTTTAAGAAACAAGATTGTAAGCTGCGTAATGTTTTTTTTTCTACTAAGCCGTCTACCGTAGTCCGCCTCAAGCTGCTTTAAGTTACTTCAAATAAGTAGTCGCCAATATATTGCTTTTACTTATTTATTATACGATTAAATGCGGGAGTTACAGAAGATTTATTTTTAAAATTAATCATTCTAACCCCATTTTAAGGTTGTTCATATTAAAGTATGTCTGTGTCTCTACTTAACACAAAAACGGGTGGATGGATTTGGATAAAACTTTGTATTTTTGGAATGGAGAAAGCTTCTACCCTAAATATTACATAGGCTACCTTTAATCCAAAAAAAGTCACTATTTCCGAATGTGTAGAGCTAATTAAAATTTCTACGCGTAATTTCAGGCAGAATTTAAGTTAAACTCATCCTGTAGATTCAGCTGTATCCATTCTGCAGTCATTTAAAAACACACGCGTCATCAAAATAACATTGTTGTACTAACTGACACACAAATCACCCCCGAATAGCCCTGTTATGGGCAGGGCCGCCGTTTTCAGGCACGATAAGCTATTCGATGTTTCATACGGTAGCCGAGAAAAATACACAATTACTGTAATAGAAGGAAATAATAGGGTGTGTTAATTTTTAATTGCAAATTTAAGATTTATAATGTTACGATATGCATTCTAATGGAAATTGGATCGCTGCTTAATTATTTTAGAATTATTGGTGACATAAATAATAAAATAAGTTACCTTTAAAATAGGCATAGGCACTTGAGGGCTTATTATAATATAGCTATGCAGTTTATTTTATGACGAGCGTGAAGGACGGAGCTATATAAGTTATATAGTTCTGTCCTTTTCTCTCAGCGTAAATTGAACTGCATAGTTATGTGATAATAACTCCACTGACACCTGGTAAACCTTTAGTCATGGACTATACTTAAAGGAAGATAAGAAGTCAATACTGACACCTGTCATTCCAATTCCAATTATTCATTTATTTATTTCAAATTGTGTTGTCATGTAAATTCAAATAATAGTTATCAAGGTATATGACGCGCTATAAGGGCACACAATTTTGAGGTCGTAGTGAAAAAGGGTACAGTACATACATACATACATACATACATACCTTCACGCCTGCAATCCCAGAGCGGGGCAGCCAGAGCCACAGAACCACCTACAACTTTAAAAACTTGTTGTTAATTCTGTAACCACATTTTGCACAAATAGGCTAAGATGGTTACTAGCGTATTAGTGAAAGGTTGCAAGCCCATCGCCTAACAGTACTATAAGCCTTTATTCCCTTAGTCGCCTCTTACGTCTTCCACGGGAAGACATGGAGTGGCACTATTCTAACCCGGCAACCACACGGGATAGTACAGTAAACTCGTAATAAAAAAGGGTATATACATGAATGGAGTATACTAGACTTAAACCTTTTTTCACTTGATCTTCAGAAGACTGATACCCTTTTTTACTAAGACCACAGAATTATAATAACTAATAACAGGTCCGATTAATTAACTTTAATTTTAAATTTAAATATTTCACATTTGCTATTATTATGATCAATATGCAAAAGAATGTCAATCAACTAAAATATAAATGTATATTCATAATAACTTACAACCTCATACCCAAGAATAGGTTATCAATTGTAGTGGGATGAACAGTGTCATTTTTATGACTGGCTTTTTATCTTTCTTTTACCTAAACGAGTAAGATTCTAATCTCGGGTGCAGATTTTTTTTTCCTTAAAAAAAGTGAAAACGTTACTTATTAAGCCATTTCTGTCCGATCTGCACTTGTTAATCGTATATACCTATCAGAAAAAGAAACGCATGTCATATAAGAACAACACTGAAATGTCTAAAATACAGTTGAAGAAAAAAAAAACAATAATCGAGACCACGTTTCAATACACCTTGAGTAGTAGTTTAAAAGCTTTCCAGTAAATATCACGTTGTGAAATGCTAAAAAATGCCTAAATAACCAACACAAACAAATAAGATCCTCCTGTATAAACTGCCCTGCTCTGCTGCGCATCACTTATGGCTAATAAAAAAATAACAAAACGCTCAATAAAATTTGCACATTGCGTCCTTCCTAATTCCTATAGATTTATGCAGAGCTCTGCGTTTAGAAGTGGAATCGCAATTCCACCAAAAGGTCGTATAATTATTTTAAACCCGTTCCATCTCCAACTTTATTATTAACAAGTTAGAGTTGATATTGCTTTAGCTGTTGTGTTGTAGATATTCCTGTTTGGTTAAGGCGGTATGTCCGCCCCTGGGTCCAAGGTCACGGCCGGATTGCGTACGGAAAGATTACGTCACAGGCCGCATTCCTATATAACGGCTTATAAAAGACTTTGTATTGCGGTGCGGAAACGAATTAATAGGTACTAACGAGTTTTTGTAAATAATTAAATGAGAAATTGGGTTTATGTTAGTTGAAAATTCGCAGCAGCATTCAACACTAAAATAATTGAAGGATACCTTTCGCAGTTTAGCTAATGAAACGTTTTCAATATAAGTGTCAGTATAACTAAAAGCAATTGAAGTGTTGTGATTTCTAAGTCTGAATACATTCTAACAGGGGACACCGTTGATGTAGGAAAACATATCAATCTTATGTGGTCGTCTTGCTACCGTCTTTTATACTTACACCTTTTTTTTTCTCCCTCTATCTCTCTCGCAAGATTTTGGTGTGTTTTCCTGCTGAAACTACGCAGCTTATTTAATATATTTTTTAATTAAATATTTATAAATTTATACTATAATGCTAGACTACGTAACTATACCTAAAAAAATTACTGACTGCCGAGTTTCTTGCGGCGTTTCTTCTCAGCAGTGGACTCCACTGTGCCCGTGTGGCCTACTGACCGAATAAATGTCTTTTATATTTTTATCTTTATCTTTAACAATTTAAATTGCAGTTTACATTCAATTATTCGTATTCTACAAATTAATTGAATTGAAACACGTGGCTTTGCAAATCGATGACCTTGAACACCAGTTGATCAATTAACCCTCTGCAGTAGTTAACTCGTATTCGCGTAATTACGCCGTTATTGAGCTTATACTGACCGTTAACGGTGCGTCAACGCCAATTACATTGATTGGAAATGAATTTCAATTTATTCAGTCCTGTTTATTGATTGAGTTAATTTATACAGCCTGTATATTTTGTAGCTCCAGCGTTAAGGTTGTGCACAGTTTATATTATACAGGTTGAGGTTTGATAACATAGCCTAGTGAGGTTATAATTTAGGAGATCTGTTGTGTTTTAGAACACTACAGTGAAGTAAACAAAAAATAAATGTTGCTATATTTTGAAAGTGTTTGGGAAAACAGTAGAAAAAATATTTATCACGTTTGCTTTGTTTTTAGGGGTCCATACTAAAACATGGAATCCATTTTACTAACTTGCTTTTCTTCCTTACGTTACTTAGTTTTCTGTCCATATTTTTGTTTTAGATTTATAAAATTTATGAATTTTGAAAGATTTTGGTAATAAGCGTCAAATTCAAAGGAAAACACCACGCTCACGCTTTATTTCAAAAACTGCTGAGGAAATTCTCAAAAAATGCATATTATGCGTGAGTATTAATCTTTTGTAGAATAACTCAAAATTACCACAGGCAGACGATTTATTGCGGTAGATAAATAGTCTAAAAGCAAAAAGTACAGATATTTTTTTTACCGCTTTTGTTAAGTTTGAGGAGCTTTATTTTGGGTTTCATGTTTATACAAAAAAAACGTGGCGAAACTACGCTCTCTGTGCTCAAGTTTAACGCACTCGGCCAGTTTTTATAGATTGTGAGCCATACAATCTTAAAACAAGTTAAACACTTCTGTTTAACTTGTACTTCTACCACTTAATTTGCAACGAGGAGGAAACAATTTCTTATAAAAATTATGCTTTAGAATCAAAGTTTAAAAACATAATATTGTATTTGCTTTTGGTGTTTAATGTGTAATTTTTTTTTTATTGATATGTTCACAGTATAATAAAATTATTTGTGTTTTATAAGTTAGGTTAGGTTTCTGAAATACACGAAAGTAATTATTACAGTAACCTAACTTATAAAACATACGTGTCGTAATTCATCGCACAAAATGCTTTATAACACATCTTAGTGCCTCAGGGTTGGCAGTCTTATAGGATTGCAGTTTTGAGATAGTACTTTTTTATGGCATTGAGAATACAAACGAGCATATAGGCCACCTGATGGTAAGTGGAAACTGTGACCCATAGACATTCGCATCCACAAGACTGCAATGCAATCCTAAGACTGCAAATGCGTTGCCAAGTTGCCAACCCTCAGGACTAAGATGGAATGCTTCTATGCTAGTCATTTCACCGGCTGTCTTATCCCCAAACCGGAACATAACAATGCGAACACTGCTGTTTGGCGGTAGCTTAATGGGTAAGATGGTGGTAGCGATCCGGACGAACCCTGCACAAGGTCCTACAACCCGTAAAAACTACTGAAAATGCGAATGTCTATATCTCCTATCCACTCCTCATCAAGTGGCCTCTATGATCATTCCCTTGGTTAAAAGAACACAGCAGATGCAATAACACAAATATTCACCGAGCCCAATCCGCAGTTCACCGGTTTATTTAACCCCCACCTACACCGCGTGGGGGTTCCCTAATGACCGAGTTCACTCGAGCGTGAGTCTGGAGGAGGCTTTGGAGCATGAGGTTTGTTACGTAAATCTTATTGTTAGCTATTTTTAACCTTTGACATTAATGTATTTCTGTTTATCCGTGTATGTGAGAGTATCTGTATCTGTGTGTTTGGACGAGGTCTTGTTAGGGTTCCGTAGCCGAAATGGCAGATCGGAACCCTTAGAGTTTCGTAATGTAATTTTACTCGAAAACTACAAGAGGTACATTGATGTAATTAGAAGTACTTATAGGTGTGTTGTAAAAGCCACTACTTAGTTTGGAAGTTAAATAACAAAATAAATATATTTCTAGGGGCGCACGTAACAGAAGTTGAAAAAAAAACAGCGTCAATCATCGCATGGCACATATTTTGAGAGTTCCTTCAAAAACACTTTAAGGCTCCTAAGTAGTTTTTTGATTAGATGCATATTTTCGAAAATAGGCGCTCCGAAAGTTGCATCATTTGTATCTCCAAAAAAAATAAAAAATAGAAACGCTTAATAAATAATTTCGACGAAAATTATTTTTAACATGATCGTATATACTTTTTTGAGTTATTGCCGAAATCTGCCCTTCTCAACAAAAGGACGTAAGTGCCACGACAATACGCTCATTTGCTGGTGCACTTTTAATGTTATGCTTCGGAACCCTACACTGAGCATGGTCTATCACGAAGGTATTCCGTAAAACTTTATTTATTAGGAGCTCGTTGTATGCGCAAAGGCAAAGGGATCAGTAAGAGGTGTCATAACTTTAAAAATGTCATAACGATATCGAACTGAATCGGCTATTACAATTAAGAATAGAAGGCCACAATTGACGTTAAAGCAACTCAACACTAAAGTGCTTGCTTACTCTCTGTATAAAACACCGTTCTCTAAAGTGTATCTGTAACTCGATCAGCTGTAGCGGCCAGCAGGAATTAACGTAATCTAGAACAAAGTTAGAGCGCCGGCCAGGTCTTGATATTATTAACCTCTTCATCAGTTGCGAGATTAAATTCTTGATCCTTAAGGCCTGCGCTTGGAGGTCTGAATTTGTGGATAACTTTTGGCTTTGTTTATAAATAATATTGATATTGGTATATAAAAACATCAAATCTGCTGATTTGAGTTTTGTGTAGTGTAGTATAGAATCTAGGAAGTCTTCAGAAGATATTTCTGAGAACAATCTCATATACATTTGATAGTAATAAGAACAATTTCTTTATATACAAAAAAGAGAATATTCTTTGAAGTTATTACAAAGAAGAACTTCACAATATCAAAAGTTTCTCGTCAGTGCGATGCTATGTGACAGTCGTCATTCCATACATAGCGCAGGTGTAATAGTAAAATAAAACTATTTCTATTTAAAATACCTTTTATTTTAATAATAATTACTATAAAACAGTAATTCGTACCACAACCAACACTACCTACTTGTCCTACCTTTTTAATTTTTTAAAAGAGATCGTTATGTAGCAAAAATGATTGTTATATAAAATGAATATAATTTCTTTCAAATTGTATATTATCTGTAGTGTCCAATAAAGAGTACTTATTGTATTGTATTGTATTGTAACTTCAAGGCCCTTATACACCTAGGAGCTAATTAGAATGTCGTCAATCGTTGTTTACGTAAATATTGACGAATAATACGACATCTTTGGTATGATTTATCATTGACTCTGACACGTTTACCGCCAGTTTCACAATCGATAAATAAAGCATATTTGACAGATAAACTTAGCCCTTTCTCATTCTTACACTTAAAAAGACAGAGAGACAACTTTGGCAGATAAATTTACTCGTCGATTGTGGAACAGGCCCTTAATGTAATGATAATTTATGACATAAATCAAATATTATTATGTTTTTGTTTGGTGTACAATAAAGTGTTTTGTATTGTGTTGTATTGTATTAACTAGTTGACTTTTTTTTTTCAGGTACTCGTCAATACTATCGTCATTAAGAAGAACCATGCTCAAGCAAGTTTATATTCATACTTAAGAACTAGGGCTTCATTCTACTTGGTAAAACCATAATGATTGGTTTCGACATGTTATCGAATCGTTTATAACTCGGCCGCCGTTATTGTTATGTAAATAAGGGGCGCCTGTCGTATCGCATAACGTTTTTTGTCCTAAAAATAATAATAATAATAATAATAAGAAATTTTATTTCAGGCAACGAGGCCCATAGTTACAAATACCTTATAAGTCTATAAGGTATTTGTAACGATGGGCCTCGTTGCCTGAAATAAAATTTAAACATACATAAAAATATAAAACTTAAAACTAACACCGAGGTGACAAAACAACGTGGTTCTGTTTTGCCAAACTTGGCGTGATGGTCGCGGCTGTCGGTAGGTTGCCCCGAAACCACCGAAACGCGACAACATTCGGCCAGAAGTCAGGACGCTCGACGGTTCCCAGCATAAACCGCGGCACGCGCACTACAAACGAACTGAAGTGCACGTAGCGAAGCGACCGCAGCTGGAACACGTTGTTGCAGCTGGATGTTTGGCCGAGAATGTTTGGCATACTGTTGAATGGCATACTACTCGTTTGTCCTAATAATTATTGCGCATACTCATTTAACGTCCTAAAGCAAGTTTGTCCTAATATTGATAACTCTAAAGTTTAATTACCTAAAGCATAATATTCCTAACATGAATTGTCCTAATAATTTTTTTGCCTATTATTAAACTGGCTACAATTACAGCACCTAAACTAAACTATGGTAGGCGTGAAGTCAGAATCGTTACGTATTCTACCTTCAGGCAGGTCAGATTTCGGTTAGGTTAGGTACGACGACGAGCGAAGCGAGGAGGAGTGTTAGGTAGAACTGTGACCCTAACGAGCGATAAATATTAGGAATATTACAATTATGCACATCAATCATTCGACAGTTGAATCTTGGCCACATCAAACGATAGGATAAACGATAATAGGAGCAACAATTTCAGACAATCAAAAATATGCGGAACAAAGTGTATGCCACACGTTATTAGGACAAAATACGTTATGCAACACAACGATAGGACTAATAATTGTATGCCATTCGATATAGACCCGTAAATAAGAGCTATCATAACGTTTACAAAGTGATAGCATAATTTATCACAAGTAATTATGTCGCTAAAGTCTCTTAAACGGCTCAACCAATTTCCATGAAACCTAGCTAAGAAACATCCCGAATAAACTACGTTTCTTTTGACAACAACCGCGTCCAAATCGGTCTATCCATTTGAAAGTCGCAGACAGTCACAAAAATACACATACATACATACATACATACATACCTTCACGGCTTCATTCCCAGAGTGGGGTAGGCAGAGCTACAAAATTATTAACAACTCTAAAAACTTGTTGATAACTCTGTAACCACAATTTGCAAAAATACACATATACATACATACATACTTTCACGCCTTCATTCCCAGAGTGGGGTAGGCAGAGCTACAGAATTACCAACAACTCTAAAAACTTGTTGCTAACTCTGTAACCACAATTTGCAAAAATACACATATACATACATACATACTTTCACGCCTTCATTACCAGAGTGGGGTAGGCAGAGCTACAGAATTACCAACAACTCCAAAAACTTCTGATAACTCTGTAACCACAATTTCCACAATTAGGCTAAGATGTTTAACACATATACATACGATAAACTAATATAATAACACCCCTATTTTCAGTCGGGGGTTGAAAAAACGTAATCTAAAAGCAACAAATGCAGAAATCGCTCCAGGAATTCCAGGGTGAATGACCGTTTCACGCAACATTTGCAATTTTGCATCGCACTAGTTTTATATTCGTGCAAGCCGGCTATCCGTTATTAAGCCACAGTTGTATAAACAAACAGTAGCAAAGACTTTCAGTGTTGGTAGGACCTTGTGTAAGATAGGCCCTAGACAAGATGCATTCGGCATTCGTTATTGTTATCCATCGGATTGACGTGAGCTGTCAGACGGTCGCGACGAGTGCCTACGTCAATTCCATACGTTTTGTCAGTTATCGAAAATTGTTTACGTTAGCGTTAAGCAACTTGTGTAGCCTTACACGTTGTTTACATACATACATAAACTCACGCCTTCATTCCCAGAGTGGGGTAGGCAGAGCTACAGAATTACCAACAACTCTAATAACTTGTTGATAATTCTGTAACCACATTTTGCAAAATCAGGCTAAGATGTTTACCAGTGTATTAGTGACAGGTTGCAAGCCCATCGTCTAACAGTACTACAAGCCTACCCACCGAAAAGCACAAAAAGCAAAAGTTTTCATTGTTGTTTACGATTGGTGAAATTACTAACAAAGAGGCATTCCATCTTAGTTCTCAGAGTTGGCAATGGCAACAAATTTATAGTCTCAGGGTGCAGTTTACGCTCAGAGAATAGGACAGAGCTATACAACTGCTATAGCTCTGTCTTTTACATTCGCCATAAAATTAACAGAAAAGTCATCTCACAATCACCCCTAGGGTCGTATTAATAAACTCGTCACGTCAACAAGACACGTCAGGGTAAAACGTCAATCCATAGAAAAATCACATTCTTGACTCATCTTGAAATGTGTGTTGTAGTCGAGATGAGTTTATTGATACGGCCCTTAGGAATGCAGTCTTGAGATTATAGTCTTAATAATCCAAACATCCATTGTCCTCAGATCTTACTTATCACTTATCATCATTTGCCCGGTGGGTTCGTTTGCCTTCTCCTTGCACAATTGTATAACCTTTTTTTTTACACGGTTCATATTTAAGTAGACAAAAAACCTCACAACTGTATCAGCACGGGTGTAAAGGGGTAGACAGACGGATCATATTATACACTCGCCAAAACAAAAGTATTTCCTGTGATCAATAGATAAAGCTTTTGTGCATATAAGTTTTGATTTTATTTGAAAGGACTAAACAATACTTGACGCAGTTTATGCGGATATGGGTAACGCAGAAAAATAGGCCTTAAAAACGTTAACTTCAGGTATATCCACAGGAAAGACGGTCACCTAAATCTGTGTATCACTCAGACCTAGTAAGATGGTAACGTTTGAGACACTGTGGGTACGGAATCTTTAAAAATCAGTCTTAATAATTATGTAAAAAAAATCATTTACGTATTTTTCGAGATAGGACAAGATCGCTTTCCAGCGCTGTCAATATACACAAATTACAATACCTATACGTTACGTATAAGTCAATAAGAGCTATCTGCTATTGTCGGATTTTTTAAAACATAAACGTCAAAATGTACTTTTTCAAAGTAACAGGGATTAAGTTACTTTCCGACAACTATCATTAGATTACCTTTGAAATCTGACACCAAACCTGATTTATATTTTTATCGAGATTGTATATACCTCTACAAAATTTCCGGGAATTACTCGGGAAATATCTATCCCGAGCAATACCCGGAGTATTTCTAGCCACCTTAAAAATTACTGTTCTATTTTGAGCTTGCAACCTTGCGTATTTAATTTTTGCGGGGTTTTTTTGACCAAATGTACATTTATTTGACAAAATTAGCGCCAAAATTTTCGACCAAATTACCGCAGTGTTTGAAGTCAAAAGTCTTTGACTAGTGTGTGTTTCCAGTGATGACTTACGGATTTGAGACGTGGGCGCTAACAATAGGCCTCGTAAGAAAGCTCAAAGTCACTCAGAGGACTATGGAGAGGGCTATGCTCGGGGTTTCTCTGCGTGATAGAATCAGAAATGATGATATCCGCAGGAGAACTAAGGTTACCGACATAGCCCGAAGAATAGCTAAACTGAAGTGGCAGTGGGCGGGGCACATCGCACGCAGGACTGATGGCCGATGGGGTCAGAAGGTTCTTGAGTGGCGTCCGCGGATCGGGACACGAGCTGTGGGTAGGCCTCCAACAAGATGGAGTGACGACCTTGTAAGGATCGCGGGAAAGCGGTGGATGCGAAAAGCACAAGACCGGTCTGAGTGGAGAGCCTTGGGGGAGGCCTATGTCCAGCAGTGGACGTCTTTCGGCTGACATGACATTTGACAAAGGTATTTCGCAAAAATGTGTTTGTGTTTAAACCATTACATAGTTTTACAGGTTATATATATGGGCTTATTAAATAAGTTAAGTTAGGTTGAACTTTTAACCAATAAAAAAAAGTTATATAAAACTGCGTAAAAAGTATCTCTTTGCGAAATTTAAATTCGTAAAAATGATAATGATAAATATCCTTGGACCCTTTTTGCATTGGTTCAAGTACTAAAAACCATTAAGAATCCTCTTCGCCATCGTTTCTGTGTAATTAATTATTTCTTCTATTTTTATTTATTTATGCTGTAGATGATTTTTTTATTTTTTCTTGTCAATTTTACTAGTCTGTCTTTAACCTAAAATTATCATTAGAACTGCCTTTTGCATTTAAATAATGAAATAAAGTTCAAAACTGTTGTTTAGTCACACACTTATATTATGTATACAACACAAAGGTCTAAAAATAATGTATAAAGATTTCATTATCTCTAGCTAGGGCCACTTTTTTACATTATCTTTATACCAATTGCTATCGTATAGTTAAAGTTATGATGGATCTTATTAACTTGTCAGTAATGACGGCCAAGTCGAAAGGATACAAACGTAAAAGAGAAAAGCTCGATATAGAATAAGCCCCTTGACCTTCATAACGTCATGAAAAATAACGATATCATAACAACGGTATTTCGTTACTACCTATTAAAACTGCTATTCAAATATATCAATATTATACATAACATTACGACGACGTTGCTATATCGTATTGAAATCTAAATCAATAACATAAAGTAGTATTTTAATAACGTTGTGAATTGCATGCTGCTGCCAGTCCGTAGGTTTTATAGCTAAAGTCAAAGAATCGTGCCGCTGCGTTGGCGACTAGTATGATGCATATCAGATGAACATAGAGGCCACCGTGCAAGGCACGATCCACAAGTAAAATGCAGTAAAGAGGTGTCAGCGAAATTTGAAAGTCCGGTACGAACATTTATAACTAACCCCTGAGCTAAAAAGAGGGATGGTATACATTGGTATCAATCTGTGTGTCATGTCATGTGTATAGAGGCAGTTTTTTCAAAAGAAAGCTGGTTTTAATCGGGATGATACTTAGCTAGGATTCAAGAAATCAGTTTGTCTATTTTAGAGTTATCAGCTTTAATCATCTCGATCACTACCACCATCTTAATCCATAAACTACCGCCAAGCAGCAGAGTTTGCATTGTGGTGTTCCGGTGTTATATTACTGCTTAGGGTTGGTAATGCAAATGCAGTCTTCGAATTGCCGTCTTAAGATTGTGGCGTGTGTGCTTGTTTACGTTCCCTACGCTACTGATGTAAAGTTGTACTGTGACCCGGTTATCCGTTATTGTTGGCACGAAGCCATTAACTCCCAACTGATTGCAAAAACTTCCCATCCACCAACTGTTACCATTTTCGACCATAACGTGCTAACTTTAAGATTAATTTTTCACTGCTTGTACAACAGAAGTTCCTTAAACTATTTGATTAATTAAGACACGTTGAGTGTAGTTGATGATTGTTATTAGAAGTTAATTGTGTTGAGAAGATAATACTTATAATATTATCGTGAATTTTGGTTCTTACTTGAGTCAATTTGTAAAACTTCTTACTTTAGTCAATTGAGATAGGGTAAAGTCACCAGTAGTCGACATTAAATGAGTGCGAAAAGTCGGAAATATATCTTTTGTACTCTTCTCACTCATACAAAGTATAGGCAGATGCCGACTACAGGTTTCTGACTGACCGTGGGTAAAGACCCTATCACGTGTTACAGTAATAGGGTAAATAGGGATTGTGAACCGACGCTAAAATCGCATAGCTATAAAATATATTCCATTCAAATTCAGCTCCGAGCGACACCGTTTCTCACTCTCTAAATAATGTACTATTTCTACGATTTGCTGTAGTTGTTATAAAACACAAGAGTTGTACTTATATATTATAGGTATATTAGTATATTTTTATTTTTATTTGTTTCTTTCCAAGATACATTTTCTAGGAAAAGAAAACGTACAGATCTAATTCTTCATAATATTAGTAAAAATAGGACTTAATATGAGGGGGGAGATACGTTATCACATTTTGTATGGAAATTATCAGCTTCACAATGCTCCTAATTTGCCTGTGTATTGTTTTTACACTCTTAAGCATTACGAATATACTGACAGAATGCTAGAGAGAGTGTGACAGCGATAGAAAACCAAGTACTGTTTATACGCTGGTTATACTGTACTTACCCTAAAATACACCTACGAATAATAATTATAATTATTAAGAGCCTGAGGTGTCCCACTGCTGGACAAAGGCCTCCCCCCACTTTTTCTATTGTTCCCTATTCTTTGCAGTCTCTGGCCAATAAAATAATTAGCTAAGATAAAGTATTCAATAAGTGCGGTACGATAATGTTACTGAGGCACTAAGCAAGTTGCTTAACGCTATCGCAAAAGATTTTCGAAAACTGACAAAGTGTATGGAACTGACATAAGCGCTTGACACGACTGTCTGACATGACAGCTTACGTCAATCCTATACATTATTGGTAACGATTGAGAACGACAAATGCATCTTGTCTAGGGCCTCTGGTAGGATGGGGGCTTTTATTTATTTATTTATTTAATTTATTTGGGGCATCAACAGCAATACATTTTATAAAAACAAGTTCAACATGATACAAAACAGTAAGCCAATAAAAGATGTCCACAAAAATACAGCTAGGTGAAGCATAAGCAACAATTTTAACAACTTGCATAATATGAGGTGACAAAAATTCAAAATTTCAAATACAACAAAACTTAGCACTATGTGGTGTGCATGTGATGTGTGTGCGTGGGTGAGTGTGTGTGTGTGTGTTTGTGTGTGTGTGATATGCATGTGTGAGTGTGAGTGCGTGTGTGTGTCTATACACCTAATGATTCCCCATAAGGAGAGTGACACGTTTCTTAAGCACAAGCTTACTACAGTCAAATATGTCTACGTTGTGAAATCGTTTATTATAATCTCTAAGAATACAAATAAGCGGCGAATTTTGCGCATATTTTGTTTGCGTTAAAGAGAGGCTAAAAGTGGTTCGTTCAGAATGCCGAGTTGAATAGAAATAGACTATGATGACCAGGGTTTGGAGTTTTCATAGCACTGTAAGACGAAAGAGAGCTGTGGAGTCAACATAACCATAAAAAATCAACTCTTACTCATTCGATTATTATATTACAAAAAAAAAAAAAAAACTTTCACTTTGAATTATATTCATATTGAGATTATTATTAAATAATGAACATGAAAATATTTTGTTTATAATTGTTATCTTTTATTACTTAGCTTTGCTTAGGGGCTCAGGGCGATTATAAAACCGTTTAAATATTCAAATGAGTATGAGTAAGAATTGAATTATAATGTTAATGTCGACTCCACAGCTCTTATTACTCTTACCGTGCTATGAAAACTCCGGACCCTGATGATGACGATGACGATAGGGCGGCTTAGACGTTAGATCGTCTAGATACATCAACCAAGGGCCCGTTGTTTGATCTGGGGGGTTATTATGACATAGCTTAATGCAGTTAATTTTACGGCTAGCGTAAAGGACGGAGCTATAGCAGTTATAAAGCTCTGTCTTTTTCTCTCAGCGTAAACTGAACTGCATGGCCATGTCATAATAACCCCCCAGTAGTTAAACATACTGATAGGTAAATATCGTAACCAATTGTTAAATCTGACACAAATGTGTAAAAAAATTGAAAACATTTTGGAATTTGAGTCATTAGTTCAGTTAACTACTGAGTAAACAATTGGCCCTAAGACGTAAGTTTAAATGACAAAATGTTTTTTTCTTATATAAGCTTAATATAAGCTGATTCATGTAACAAACGTTTCATAAAAATCATTTTTGTATAGCTACAAAAATAACAAAGATATTTTCCTATCTCGTTCTGGCAAAAATGAATTTAACATGGGGTTTATATGGCCAAAGTGTTACATGACGTCACACGACGTATCGGATCTCTCTGTCTAATCGCTGTCTAATTTTCAGTTTTAATGCCTTGTATTATCCGTATTACCTCTTTTACGGTATATGTTTCGTTGAGAAGAGTTATTTAAAAAAATCCATGCGTCCCTATTATTACTATCAGATTGTGTTTGTATAAATTACCATAGCATAGAAAAAACCTCTCTAAGTCATCTTTTGCTTTTTGAAGTAAAACTATTATAGACACAAACGCTATCGCTAACACAAAAGGTAGAGGGCGCCAAAATGCCAGGAATCAATCACCTTTAAGTAATTCCTACCCATTCGTTACCAAACTTGATAATTTTATAGTCTGAACTCAAAAAATTAACAAAGTAGGGACCGAACCCAGTAATGGACCAGGACCAACGGTGGACACTTGATTCTCAATGTAAGGATAAGGGTTATTCATTTGTTTTGCAACAATCAATTTATGACCGTATGATCTTTGAATTAAGAGTTATGTGTCCATTACTAGTGCCTATCAGCTAAAAGTGTCCCACACTGGTGCCATCACCATATCGCACCATCAGAACAATAGTGACCTAATCCAAACTGCTTTCAAACTTCAAGTCATAAATTTATTATCATAGAGACCTAATTCGAAATTTAAATTTTCTGCATTAGTTCACTGTAATATTGTTCTGAAGTTGCGACATATGTTCATTACAACAAAAGACGTTATTGTCTTGGATATAAGAAAAGTGCTCTCAATTTATTTTAACTTTGAAGTCAAGTTATATCAAGCTATCGGTATCGGTGTAAAGAGATCCCGCTTACACTGAAGCGCGTTCACACTAGCCCGATATCTGATACGATTACCCAATCGTATCAGACAAGAGGATTAAGTATCGAGATTGAGCCAATATAAGAGACTTTCAAAGCGGTGGTACCGTAGCAAAGGTAATCGAGTAAGAAGCTAATTTTACGCTTTAATTAGCAATAACTAGACCTAGAGATTTTTCTAGCACGAACGATGTGTTGTTAGTGCTTGACACAATAAAAAGATCGACAATCCTGTTATCGATAACCCCCACTTCAACGTCATAGAGGAAATAATTGTACATCATTATATAGTTATTAAGAAAATATTCACAATGTCCTAAAACTTATTGAAGTACTTAATAAGAAAATAGCGAAATCATGTCATAGAGAAAAAAAAAACCATACTATGTCAAATGATTCAGACAATGTAGCGCATTTAAAAAAAAAAAATAAGAATAATAAGTTAATCAGAAAACTATTACTAAAACTGTGCGATTTGTTAGGTACTCTTAACGTAGTTTTTTTTTATATTTTGGTTCTTTAAGTTGGTACTTATAAGTGTTACTTTATCGATAGCAGGATTGTCGATGTTTTTATTGTGTCAAGCACTAAATTTCTGAGTCTAGCAATAACATAACAAAATGCAAGCTTTAAAAACCTAACAGTTGCAAACCAACTTTAAATCGTTATAAATCCTAAATGATCATTCAAAATGAAAAAACTAAACATACAGATGATTTTTAGGGTTCCGTAGTCAATCTAGGAACCCTTATAGTTTCACCATGTCAGTCCGTCCGTCCGTCCGCCGCCTAGCTCAGAGACCCTTAGTACTAGAAAGCTGTAATTTGGCATAAATATACATATTAGTCACGCCAAAAATGTGGTAAAATTAAATCTTTAAATATTTCGCATTGTTGTGTTCCGGTTTGGGGATAAGACAGCCAGTGAAATGACTAGCATAGAGGCATTCCATCTTAGTCATCAGGATTTCGTCTTAGGATTGCATTGCAGTCTTGTGAATGCGAATGTCTATGGGTCGCAGTTTTCACTTACCATCAGGTGGCCTGTGTGTTCGTTTGTCTTCTCTTTATTATTTCAGTGACTTTTTTTTTGTTAGTAGACCAGCTGTAATAACCCACTACCTATGAAGGTTCAAAAGATACAACTGTTTTTAGTTATGATATGACGGACAGAATGATGGACGGACGGCGTAGGCATATTAATAGGGTCCCTTTGGGCTGCCTTCGGGTACGGATCCTTGGACTAGTTTTCTTTTTTATTCAAGACAGTTTATTTATCATTAGAGTTCTTCTGTTATCAATTTAGTTTAGCTGGAAGATATCCCTTAGAGGGATTAGTTCGCCATTGTAATAAATTATTTATGTTGCTAATCCAAATGAACGAAATCGTGGGTCCGCTCTAGTTTGTGTATGAAGCTGTTTTTTTGATCGTGAAGGAATATTTGTGCTGGGAAATCCTTCAGAGTTTAATAAACTTTACAACTTATCCAAAGCAGACAGCTCAGACATGTTGATTGTGGAAAAGCCGATGTAAACCGGACTCAGACGTTTGGCTCCAGTCCCAAAATAGATCAGACGGCTTGGGTACGCTTTGTTGTATGTTGGTTTAAGCATCATATTTTGGTTTGTTTTGTGTAGATTACTGAGATAGATATCAAATCTTACGTCCGAGGAAGCAGTTCATATATAAGATAGATAAAAAGTCAATACTGACATATTGTACAAACATGATGTTTCTGAATAATAATAATGTTGATAACCAATTATATTTTATATTTAGATACGTTATGCTCTATGCATTTAAAACCCGTCGCCAATTACTGACAGTTGCTACGTTACGGCAATCCGTAGCAAACGCTATTGTTAGAAAGAGATAAATATTTATTTCAAAATGCTCGCCATTCTCCGCAAGACAAGGGCCCGCTCACGGCCGCCATGTAGCTACCCGTATTTATCGCAATCATGCGATATCTAATTGGGTATCTCATGTTTCACAGGTGATAGTTAAACAAATTATGGCGAGATGCTTTCTTCCTTCTACAGTTACAGTATAATTTCGGCAGCCTCGAAAAACACAAAACGGTATATTTTTTATGAAATATATTCGTTACTTTTTGGTAGTAAAATTTTATTGTCTTTGATGCGTGCTTGTCAGCGGCCGCGGTGCAACTAAACAGTAGTAAGGTAAATTACCTTCCTTTTCGAGGAACGCTTTTGCGCGCAGATGATATATCTTAATATAAAATATAATTGTTGACAGCAGTAAAAAAATACTTAAAATATTTGTTGCCAGTGAAGGAATAGGGATAGCAACATGTTACTCGACTCCTTTTACTACTGTCAACCGTATCAAAAATGTGTTTTGCGTCATCGCCGCTGCGTTGTTCTATCTATACCCTCGTATCTGTAACTTATTGCCTGTAGCTTTGTTTGAGACCTCGTCAATTTATGTAAGTTTGCCCCTATTAAAGAAAAAGACAATTTCTTTGCCATGTAATAATAAATTATATTCTTATTCAAAACATAAAATAAAATATCTCGTAGTAACATTTTACTTGTAGAGATACATGTTTACCATTCCCTCATTTATTTGACTCATTTCGTGACCACAAACGATGCTTTAACAATACCTCATACTTTTTAATACGACCCATACGAACCGCGTCCTACTTTGCGAACAACAAAAACCAAACCGATTAGCCTTGTCTCGTTCACTCAAGCTTGCTAGAGCTAAGGGAAAGAGGGATGCATGACCCAACAGCGCAAGAGTTCAGTATAATGGTTGTGTGACACGCTACAATTTGCAAGCAGCTTATCGTCTACGCTTGTAATTAACAAACGCTTACTTTTTCTCGTTTCCTGTTGATAAAATGGCCTTTAATTACGATAAATCGATCATAATTATAGTTCCCTTTATGCGCTACTCCGGTTAAAACAAGTTGTTGCTGTTCCTTTGACAATGTATCGATTTTAATCTGCGAATTGAACTGTCTTCAACTAAATAAGTCACGTCTGTTAGTTTAGTTAGTTTTTGCCCGCGACTCCGTCTATGTAGAAGTCGTTTTTCACTGCTCCTTCAAGAACTGTCAAATTTTCCGGGATAAAAACTTTCTTATGGCCAATTTCAGGACCTTACCAATATGTGTGCTAAGTTTCATCCCTATCCGTTTCGTGGTTAAAGCATGATTGAGTAACAAATATCCAAATATCCAAACTTTCGCATGTGTAATATTAATAAGATAATCCAAATCCTTGCTCATCTTGCTTAAATATCCTAACCATGTTGTTGACGTTATGACAGCTCTTTTTTACTTGACAGTAAGAACTTCTATAATGTATACAATATTATAATGTACTAGAGGCCCGCCAGCGGCTTTACCCCGCTGCAAATTTCACGGTGGATTTTTCAATTATTTTATTTTATACAATCCTTGTCCTGACAATGATGAACAGAACAAAAAGAAATCAGCCAAATCTCAGGTTATAGCGTGACCAGGAGAAATAGGGGTTAATTTTTATTTATAAAGATATATACAGATGTAAGAGCAATATAATAACAAGAAATTTGAATTTCGAGTGTAAGTTTTAATAAGGCAGTCGACATAATAGTCAGTTTATGATGATAAAGATGTTCTTAAATGACAGTTTATCATACATGTTATAAGTTTAAAAAAGGAACGAGTTCATTGCCTCTTAAATGTCTCTCAACGACGGTAAGTGTTAACTAACGTCCTTTTTTTAAGTCCATGCAATGTAACTACAAACAAATAAATACAAAAAACAAAGTAACATGGAATGTTTTCTTTACATTCCATAATTTAATAAAGGTAAGTTAGAACGTATTTACAATACAAACGTGAGGTCGTAGAACAAAACGACTGCTTCAAGCTTTGATCTTCATTTCGATCACGTAACGAAATCACGTTGAGACTTGTTTAAAATAAAAATAAACGAAGAAAAACAATCTTACCCGCGGCCATTTTCTCTCTTGTCTTTTGTTTCATCAAACCGTCCCTTGTTTAAAGTCAAATAGAATACTCGAATTAAACGTTCAAGTCTCCCATCCGTTTCCGCTAATACGTTCCGTTTCATTCGACGAGTAATTTACTTGGTTATTTTTATTATTAAATATGATTAATATTACTCGGCTTGTTAGTCTGTGTTTTCGGAACCTTAATTTTTATGAAGACTAGGTAGGTACCTTTGTTCGCATTGTTAAAGAAATGAAAAAGAGAAATAAAAGAAAATCTTTGTAGTGTTCAAGGAACTGTGACCATTAAGTTCTTCTTGAGTTACTGGAGTTAAAGAGCCATCAGGTAACCTACATGCTCGTTTGCCTCCCATAAATTAAAGCAGTCTTTGACAGCATGCGAATATTATTTCCAACGAGTTCTATTAAGTAAAAATATAGTAAAAAATAGGAAAAGAGAAACAAATATAAAAATGAAAGTCAAAGCGAAAGTGAAATTTGACGACGCGCTGGCCTAGTTGGTGGTGACCCTGCCTGCGAAGCTAGAGGTCCTGGGTTCAAATCCCGGTAAGGGCAGATATTTGTGTGATGAACGCGAATATTTGTTCCTGAGTCATGGATGTTTTCTATGTATTTAAGCATATGTACAAGCCTAGAACTTAGTTTGGGACTAGGTCAATTGGTGTGACATTGTCCCCTGATATTTATTTATTTATTTATTTAAATGAAAGTGAAAGTCAAAATCAAAAGTATTTAATTGCACAAAACCCTGTAATAAATCTGTACGGGTACATTAACAAACTCATCAACGTAGCATCAGATTACATAGCAGAAAACACAAGCAGATTTAAGGTATTTTAGAATTAAGTAAACATTTCTAAATAAGTATTCGAGTAGTATTTATACTCAGCAGTGGGTGGTTTTGGGTTGATAAAAGAAGAAGAAGAAGAATTCATATATGCACCATTATACCTTAAAAAGGCTTTCTCAGTGCTTAAATATAAACACGCGATATAAATAATCCGTAAGAGCAATTTCATGCATCAGAAAAGTTGTGAAATAAAAATAGCCTCACAAGCACAAAATGTCGCTGCAATTTTGTGTTGTATTTTTTCTTAATTTTCGTTGAAACCTTTTTAATAGTGGCACGTTTACCTTTAGTTATATAAATAGGGGTTTTACAGAATCAGGTAAGCTCTATGAAAGGATTCAAGGCTTAAAACCCACAATCTCGGTTTGAAGTGGAAAATGTTCGACGTAAATCCGCACGCAACTCAGCGCGTAGGCTTTCGGTTTTATAATGTAGGTACTTGATTTTTATGGTATGGCAAGTGTATTGGGAGGACCTTATTTAGGTTCCGTCCTTCTACCACTATCTTGCCATTTATACCGCCAAACAGCATTGTTATGTTACGGTGCGGGGGTAAGGCAACCGATGAAATGACTACCGTAGAGGCATTCCATCTAAGTCACCAGTTGCAGTCGTCAGATTGTCATCGTAAGATTGTAATCTTGAGTAAGTACTACTAAACTAGTAAATAGCAAAATGCATCTTACGTGTTGCGTCAGTATCATGCATTTTGCTCCTTGTTAAATTAGGTAATATGAATTGACCGTCTGTAATCTCAAACAAAAGGTAATCGTAAACTGCCCTTGTTCTTCAAACAGCACAGTGAAAGGTCAAGGTCAGGTGCGGTAAGTCTTAACGCGGAAAAAAACGGTAGATAACAGAGGACACAATTATATTTCCTGACGCTTATATTTTGGCAGCGTATGCTGTTAGGAAAATCAGTCAACTTACTAATGTTGAGACAGCTCGCTTAGTTTATTATAGTTATTTTCATAGTGTTATGTCGTACGGTATTCTGGTTTGGGGAAAAGCTGCTGACATACAGACTATATTCGTGTTGCAAAAAAGAGCCATTCGTTCTATATATAATCTAAACTACCGTGATTCTTTAAGAGTACTATTTAAAGAAATTAATATTTTGACAGTAGCATCACAATTTATTTATGAGAATATTATTTATGTCATTAAAAATCAAGACTCTTTTGTTAAGAATTGTGATGTACATAATTTGAATACAAGAAATAAAAATAAAATAGCTATTAAAAATTTTCGTGTAAAAAATGTGTGTAAGGTTTATAAATCATTTGT
Organism: Acleris emargana; assembly: GCA_927399475.2. NCBI lineage: Eukaryota > Metazoa > Arthropoda > Insecta > Lepidoptera > Tortricidae > Acleris > Acleris emargana. The sequence goes on along the minus strand of OV656853.1, from coordinate 13,743,087 downwards.
AGGTCAATGCATCCTTTTCTTTAATAAATTACCTGACGTTGTTTTAAAGTTACCATTTCCAGTACTTAAAACTTACTTGAAAAAGTCGTTGATGTCTAAAGCTTACTATAGGGTCGAAGACTATCTAACAGATAAAAATGCTTGGCCAACACCTAAATAATTTAATAATAACTTAGTCATAAAAAATATGTAAATATTGTATATTGTCTAGGGGACACGGTTTCTGTAGGAGAATGTATCGAAACTTTTATGCATGTTGTCTTGCACCGTCACAGGTAAGTATAACTTGTATACTTTCTATATATTGTTTTTATATTACTGTTGCTTATTAGTTTTGTGATAATTCTGAGTATTGACACATTTTCCTGCTCAACTACGCATGAATATATAAATGTTTGGTGTTATGTGAGATTCATTGTTTTATATAATGCTAGGTTAAGTTTATTATTGTATAATATCATTAGCAATATTTAAAAAACGACTTACTGTTGAGTTTCTTGCGGCGTTTCTTCTCAGCAGTGGTCTCTTGCGAAGCGCTGGTAGATTTTTGACGTGTAAAAGTGCCCGTGCGGCCTACTTACTGAATAAACATCTTTTATCTTTTTTTTTTGACGTTTGCTTTATCTGTATCAATGGATCTCAGATGTCTATGGATCTCAGGTCCCATTCACCATCAGATGGCCTATGTGGACTTTTATCTTATGTGTACAGTTTAGTACCTTGTCACCAGGGCCCGTACTTTTTATGCCGTTGACGCAAAAATGACGTAACGCTACATATAGTATGATTTCAAATGGTTTTATTGTAATTATTAGCAAATGGTCGTCAATCATTTAATCATGTAAAAATGAGTTAAATAATCTATTGATGCGTGGAAAAATAAATACCTACTTCATATCTAAAACGTTAATGAAACTAGTTGATTGAGAAGGACAGTGGCAAAAATCATCGAGTAACATTATCATTAAAAAAAAACCGTTTTTATGTTGTAATAAAAAATAATATGATTAAGTAGTCATAACTACAAATGGCTTTGATATTCATAAAAGAAAATTGTCTTCTTTTGTCATTTTAAAGTAATGAGCGGTGAAAAAAAAAAGATGTGATCCGCACTTTTATTGCGATTAAGCTGTGTTTAACTAAGTAATAATTTTAAAACTTCTTATTTTTTTTATTTGTACATACATACCTAAACACCTGCCAAATAAAAGCAGAGCACCCTGCGTGCAAAATTTCGTCATTTTAACGTCATCGGCACCAAAAGTACGACCCTGCTTGTCACTTTAATCACTGTGACAATTAATCACTTTAATCAGTTTAAACATGACATTAAATGGACAAGGTACTAAAGTGCACACATATTTATGAACTCGACTGTACATCTAGAAATGACTGATTTATGTGTTTTTTTATTAAACACAGATGAACATTTCTAAAAAAGTTTGTATATTTCATTCACGACTTCAATTTGCAAAAAAAATTGCAGGTTGGTAGAGTGAATGAAGCTGAGTCTAAATAACATAGTCTCCGAAAATGTCCTCATACATTTGTATGAAACTTTCCTTTTTTGTTACCATGAACCAAAGAAAGTTAGTAACAAAAAAGGAAAGTGTCATACAAATGTATGAGGACATTTTGGGAGACTATGTTATTTAGGCTCAGCTTCATTCACCCTACCAACCTGCATTTTTTTTTGCAAATCGATGTCGTAAATGAAATTAATGTATAAACTTTTTCAGAAATGCTCAGATAACGATTCATTCAAACACAATGACATAAAGTTTATAAACGTTTTGACTCATGAAAGTTACGATTAAAAGTCACTTAACGATACTCATAAAGAACTTTAAGTAAAATGTGAGTAGGTTTTAAAATTTATAGACGTAAATGAGAATTGTTCGATCATTATACTAAGTACTACTTAAGTGCTTTTGATGCTTAAAAGCGTATCTAAAAGGTTTAATAGGGAGGGATTTTCTTTTAGTTACTCTTTTATTATATATACTGTATGACATCAGTGAATTTTCTACACGTAAATTTAAAGGAATCTGTTTTATTTTGGCTGTCTAATAGTTACAGAACAATCGACGTGGCAATGTATCAATTAAAAATATGTTGCCGATGTTTTGAGTTTTTTTATCTAAAAATCGCGAGAGAACACAATACAGGGTAGTGAGGGGAGGCTTAGGGGGGGTTGGGTGGTTACAATCGGGTATTATTTTGTTTTATTTTATGTACTTAATTAGCGCTTTTTTATTATTAGTCTTAAGAGGCCGTACACGAAATTTTGCCGACATCGTTGATTTACGTGATTTTCCAGACGTGATTTTACAGTTGAAATACCGTATTTCTACAAGTTTTAATACACAACACGAAAGATAAATTCTAATTTGATCGAATGTATTTTTCTGTTTTCATTATTTTATTTTGATTAATCGACCTGACACTGGCGACTGTTATGTGAATTTCGCTGGAAGAGGTTTAGAATGTCACATATTCATGAACCGTTTTGACGTCTAAACGGTATGAAAAAATTAAAATGTATTGCTGTGAAAGTCGTCTAAAGAATGTATGAATTACTTTTTACCACTTTCAAATAAATTTTTCGAGTAAAAAAATAAATAAACTTGGTAATTTTTAATAGAAAACGGGCAAAAAATATTTTTTATTTCGGCTACTCAGAACTCTTGTTTATAAAATTAAAACAATAGAAATAAACTTTAGTTCATAATCAATCCGTTACTTACAAAAATATCCAAAAAGTTCAAAAGAATTGGCAATAAATAATGTTTTAAAACAACCTAAATCTCGCATTTTGATACTCGACAAAAATAAAAAAGTGGCTCCTTTATTCGTAGCTCATTTATTCGATCATAACATAACTTAAATGATATTTAATGTTGAGCATTAAAACTTATAGAAAAGCAGTATTTTAACTGTTAAATCACAAAAATAAGCAAAACGGTAAAAAAATCGTGTACCGCCTCTTAATGCTAACAACACTAAATTTACGAACAGTATGTGATTATATGAGTTCTATTAAAAAAACTGGTCAAGTGCGAGTCGGACTCACACTTGTTTTTTTTAGTAGGTATTTGATGTTTCTCTTCAGGGCTTGTACAGTCGCGTACAAAGAGATGTATCCACATTTTCACCTTATTTCGTTGTAATAAGGTCCAAAAGTGGATACATCTCTTTGTAGTCTAGTGTAGGTACTATAAGCATACCAAATAATACACTTGTAAATAAATAAATAATAAGTATTTATGTTTTGACGATCTCAATGTAACTTCGTATTTTTTGAAATGCAATGCAACTTATATAGTAACATTGACGAATAAATAAAGAATATTATTTCAATTTCTTCATTTTTTCATATTTGTCAGTAAATCCTCCATAGAAAAATAACACATAGATAGTTTCAAAAAAAAACATACCACTATCTATGAGGTACCGTTTCAAAGATACAGCTGTTTAAAGTGAGGGCAGACGGACGGACGGATGGACAGCGGAGACTTATTCATAATGCAAAAAAATAATATATATTTGCGTTTGAACCTTGTTTAAAGTTTAAACTCACGACTTATCCAGTCAAGTTTAAGTTAATACAAGTATATTTTGTTTATTAAGAAACCTATGACAGCAATAGTGAATCTTGCTTCCTACGAATTCTGAATATAGTACAAAAAATATATATTTCGTGTTTGAAATATAACTTTTATTTCTCTATACTTTCGTAGTTTTTGCGAGCTTAACCGCGCTCCACACGCCGACCGCGGCATCGCAAATGAATGCAACGTGTGGGGAATACTCTAGTGATGAAGAATTTTTGAGCGCAGGTCACGAAGTTTACATATCGTCGGTGATACTGAAAAACCGCGTATCTACCAAATTTATGATAGAGCAAAATAAACCTTACCGTCTTATTAAAAATGTGCATTTTGCTCATTATGTAAAATATTACTTACGAGGTTTTGTAGTACCTATCACCGACGATATGACTGTCGAAATGAAATAATATGCGGGTTATAAAGTGAGAAATATTAGTTCTATGTGTAAAGGCTGTTACCACTTACTAGTCAGACATAATAATATATCGTCGGTGATACTGTAAAGCTAACTAACAAGTTTATGATAGAGCAAAATAAACCTTACAATCTCATTAAAAAGGTGAATTTTGTTCCTTATTTCAAATGTTACTTACGCGGTTTTGCAGTTTCACCGACGATATACCGAGAGAGACGGAGCTAATTTGCTTAATAGTAAGGCGTTTGTAACATTTTTTTATCATAATTATTATTGCATCTCTCTCTCGTAAAAACATGACGTATCGGATAATTTTTCAAGTATTCTTTTGAGTTAATACGTTGGAACACCGAACGATCAGTAAAGCTAGACAAGTATTAACAACCATGGCTGTCTCGAACATAACTCAGTGTTCTTCATTAAAACCCATTGATCATACCTATAACACCAAGGCTATGGCGACTGGTAAACTATTCGTTCCTAGGATAAAAAATTACTATGGAGACAGAACTCTCAAGAAGCGTATCCCATACCTACTCAATAGTCTGCCTGAAGCCATTAGACGTGAAAAAAAAAAAAAAAAATTCAAGAGACTGTTAAAAAAGCATTATTTAGATTTATTTATTTAATATTAGAAATGTAGGTTTAGTATACTTCACTGATTCTTTATGGACAGCATAATACTGTTATTTAATTTTTAATTTTATTACTTGTTAATGAATGCCTATCTTACTGACTGCCGTTCCCACAGTCAAACTGTTACTCCAGTTTTGTGGGGCAATGCCTAATTTTAGTCTTTTTAATAAAATTGTACTTATTAAATAATAAAAAAAAATAACGTAAACTAATTTCGAAACTAAATGTATGGAATTGACTGTCTGACAGCTCACGTCGTCTATACCTACATTTCAGATAACGATAACGAAACCCGAATCCAATTTGTCCAGAGCCTCGAAAAAATTAAAGCGTGTACCTAATTTAAAAAAAAAAGCGTGTTGTTATAGTAGGTGCGTTTATTTGAATGAAGAGAGTCTGTTAATTTTAGCTCTCTCTTTTTCTTTCATATAACATAGAATAGGTAAGCCATTACTTAAACTGAAAGATAAATTTATTAAGGTATTGAAAAAGTGGGACCTAGCACAAGGTTATGTTTGGTATTAACGTAATGTTGGCACAGACAGATATTTCATAAAATATTGGCAAGAGATGCCTTCTTTAGGGTTTAATACCTATTATTATCATACTCATCTACTACAGGGTTAGCTGGAAGAGATCCTATTTAGGGATAAGTTCACTTTTGTACATTAGTGTAATATCTATATTGTAATATTTATATTTTTGTGCAATAAAGAGTTTACATACATACATTATCTCTGCTGAAACCTAATCGGCGATGAAAAAATACGTAATACACAAATAAACCCTTTAATCAATACAAACTAAGTCTAAACCACTGAAAATAACTGTCGATCAGAAATATTTATAAACTGACGTCAAGGGGGTTATTACGACGTAGCTATGCAGTTAATTTTACGGTGTGTGTCTATAGATGCTACATAACTCTGTCTCTTTCTCTCAGCGTAAACTGAGCTGCAAGCTGTCACAATAACCTTGAACTGTCAAATCCGGCAATCGAAACATTTATTATGCAAAGTCAGAAATAGTTCTACAGAACGAGGCAATAACAAAAGCACTTCAGCCTATTATACTTTTATAACCGGATATTATATTAATCCGTGTGGTTGCCGGGTTAGAATAGTGCCACTCCATGTCTTCCTGTGGATGTCGTAAGAGGCGACTAAGGGAATAAATGCTTGCAGTATTGTTAGGCGATGGGCTTGCCACCTGTCACTAATACACTGGGAAACATCTTAGCCTACTTGTGCAAAATGTGGTTACAGAATTATCAAGAAGTTTTAAGACTTGTTGGTAATTCTTTAGCTCTGCCAACCCCACTATGGGAATGAAGGCGTGAGTTTATGTATGTATGTAACCGGATATTACATTACTATTTTTGGCCCAGTAATATCGATTTTATTACACCGGTTGGTTGATTTCTTTCAACTCGTTTGTGAAAAGCATATTAAGAAGTTATGGGTCTCATTATTTGCATAGGTCTGTTGAAGGAAGAACGTCAACATAATTAGCGATGCTAGCGGCCCCGAGTTTGATTCCCAGTATAGGCAAATAATGATGGGTAAATTGGCCTATATAACCAATACAAATTTTATGTGATATACCACGTGAAAGGTTGTTATATAAGCTTCAAAAACCCCGGAGAAGAGAGTTATCAGCCTTCAAATATTTACACACACACACACACAACGTTTATTACTGCACTAGCTGTGCCCCGCATGCGTTACAATGCTATTTCCCGTATATCCGACTCACGCTCAACCGATTTTTTTAGGTTAAACTATTTCTCATGAAACTGGCTATCATGTACAAACAGATTTATTCCAATCCAACGGTTAGTTCGAAAGATAAGTCGTTTAAACAAACACACAAACCCACAAGCAAAAAATTGTTCTGCTTTATTATATTAGTATAGATTTATTCTTAAAAATAAATATCATAGCACTAATTAAATAGTTGCAAATCAAATCTTCAACATGTGCCATAGCACAGAGTTACGAGCCTTATGGAAAGCGAAATCAGTCCATCATAATTGCTGAATGTGAAGGTTTGTCCTTAACACATCCCCATAGAGTTGAAAGTTACCCACGTTTTCATTCCGGGTCTGTACGAACTTAAGTATTTCATCATAAAATATCTCGATTCTCCCAGCCTGCACAGTCTAGTCGTCATAATAACAATTAAAGCAAATAGTGGGATCAATAAGCCTACATACGTTATAATACTATTGTTGTTTGGGCTGGGTTCCATACATTTTTGCCCATCATTTTTTGGGTGATGAGCGCGAGTATTTTTGATCCAAAGGGTATAGGATAGGCTAAGAAAAATTGCCCGCAGCGATTCTGGGTCGAAACTATAATCAAACGATTCCTTTTGAGGAGGTAATACCCTGCACTAAGTTTCATCCCTCTGTTACCCCCTGGGGGTGAAAAGCACCCGATTAACCCCAAAACTGTTTTATTTATTTTTTCCTAAACTATGAGTGACAAATTTCAAATTTTGTACAAATATGAATGAGACTAAAGCTATATATTAAAAAAATATGATCCTCCTAACCATTTAAATTCTTGTAAAAAAATTAGAATAAAAACACCCTGTATAACAAGTTCGGCTCATGGTACACACACAATTTTTTTTTTAAATATGAACCAATTTATTTCTACATCATACAAAAGTTTCATCGACCTAGCCCAGAAGGAACATTACGAAATTAAAATGAATATACTATTCTTTACACCTCTCTAATTCATGGAGACATTTTATTTTTACGTATTCTTTTTTTTTAATTTACTTACCCTAATTCTATACTTAATAGCAATGAAAACGGATCACGGTGGATGTAAATTTGTACATACAGTGACCCGCAGTCTTTGAAGATAAATAAATATAACTTTATTTTACAATATTAATTTTATGTTTTTAATACCTTGTTTAGTATCACTGTCTGTCTGTTCCTATGTATGCTTAGATCTTTAAAACTACTCATCGGATTTTAATGCGGTTTTTTTAAATAGATAGAGTAATTATAAAGAAATTCTGGTTAAAAAATGTAGGTACGTACGTTACAGAAAACTAACATATCCCATATGGGATAAGTTCGCCTATGTACATTATTTATATTATGCAAACATGTCTTGTAATTGTTTATGTGCAATAAAGAGTTTACATACATACATAACCCGGAGCGAAGCGAGGGCGGGTCGCTAGTCTAGTATAAAGAAAGCGATGTTTATTAGATTAAGAGCCTCATCTTTTATGTAATTGCCGTCAAAAACACATTATTTATTAACGTTCCTTTCGCTACCGAAACGTACATTAGTACTGTACAAGTACTTGTAACATATTCCATTTCTTAATTAAATACCAGTCTGCTTCTTTACATTTCAGTGCCTCGTGGGAAAGTGCCTACCGTTAATCCTCTTGTCTGTCTGGTATTACGATCTTATTTTGAACCATATTAACATACAACTTAGTACTATAGAGAATGAAATTGCTGAAGCATTTTTTAGATATTTTAAGAGAGCTCTACTTATTTGCAAGGTCTCTTTTAAGTGGCTTGAATATTAACGTAAAGTGAATTCTGTTTTATCTCGATATAATGCTAATATCAAAGAGTAAAAATATCTAAAAATAGAACTACCTACGGCACCCACTTTAGGGAGTCACACTCTCTGATATATTGTGCGTCATCAGCGGGGCTAGACAAGTTGCCATCAAATACAAACGCTAGCGTTTGGTGATCACTGTCGCTTTGCGATGTCATAGAAAAATGTATGCAATTGGCGTAAGTCACGTGATATATAGCTCGACATGACATGTGTTGTCAAAAATTAAAACCGGGCAAGAGCATTTCGAACCATGCTCAGTGTAGGGTTCCGAAGCCGTTACTACTCGTACAATCAAATTAGACCTCGCGACAAACTTAACTTTGCCGTTGGAAAACTGTTATCCGCATACATCGACATAGGTCGCGGTCAGTTTATCAACACCATAAGGTTTCGGTAGGTATAAACATTTAAACCGTTTGTAAATCAATAACCACTGAAGTCTACTTAGTAGTGATAGTTTTCCTATTAAATTAATTATATGTGCTTTAATTTAAGATATTTATCTGCTTTTTAGTATTTGTAGTTTTGGCTGTAGGGGGGGGGGGGGGGGACAATTGACTCTAACAAAAATTAGCGCTTTAAAGCTTAATATTTTATAAACGGATATCAAAAACCCACAATGTTTTTGAAATACCTATCCACGACACCCCACGCTAGCAAATACGTGTATATGTATGCCAAATTTCAGCTATCTAGTACTAAGAGTTTCTGACCTAGGCTGCGGACGGACGAACGGACATGGTGAAACTATAAGGGTTCTATTAGTTTACCTACGGAGCCCTAAAAATGTCACTTGTAACGAGTGATATTTCACGTGATATAAGTCAATTCCATACATTTTTCTATGACAACGCAAAACGACAGTGATCACCAAACGCTAGCGTTGGTATTCGATGGCAACTTGTCTAGCCCATCTGTATAATATTTGTTCTGCCAGAGAGTGCGACAGCGCTAGATAACCGAGTACCACGAATACTCTGGGTTTAACTGTTACTTACTCTGGATATAACATAAATATTATTATTATGTTATTTATCTGTTAACTTACATTAATTCTATGTTAAACCCGTTTATTTTCTGAAGACTAAACTAAATTTCGAAACAACCTTAGCTACAAAATTAAATTTACTGACATCGTTGTGAATTTAATTTTGTATAATCTTTGTCTTTCGTACTACACATCTAGAGCCTTCTTTATTATAATTTTAACTTGATTAAAGTTGCAAGTAAAAAGCTTTTCCAAGGCGTGGTGAAGGTGTTTTTTGTATGGGAACACTCTGCTCATCGCTATATTTATATTTATTATGAACCTAATGCATTCTTATTTTGCTGCTAGTTTTTTTGAAAGCCCTCTGAGTGTTATTTATTTGCCTCGTCTATTCCATTAACCAAGCTTTTAGTTGCAGTGTTGTAGGTTGCCACGTTGATGTAGGTACTTCTAAAAGCCTTATTGCAAAAGAAATTCCTTTTGATTTTCTATCAAGGCTCATTATATTGTTTTATACTCTGTGCATTAGCATAATATTTCCTTCTTTACTTTGCAAATAGAGATACAAGTATCCTTCAAACTTCATCATTGTCAGAAGAACCGTTCATAATAGGGACCTGATTAAAAACATGGTTGTTGTTTTTGGCTTAAGATCAAATAGGCTAAGACCGTAATATGATGGATAATGCTTTGACATTATTACAGTTTGTCTCTTTACATGTTTTTCCTGTGGTTACAGAATTAACAACAAGTTTTTATAGTTGTTGGTAATTCTGTAGCTATGCCTACCCGACTCCAGGAATGAAGGCGTGACTGTATGTATGTTGTTTCTAATACAATAATCATGTTCTGAGTATGACAGTAGATTAAAAAAATGTAATGTAATCCATTTATAATTGATATAGAAACAAAACAAACATCTCTTTTATTCTACTTCGTTTCTACCTAAATAAAAAAACATTCAATCATTTCATTCATTTTCGTAAATCATAAAATACAAGCAATTTTATGGTTATATATTTATGATAACCATTTGTCACGCGCAGGAAAAAATACACAAAATTTATTCAACTTAATAAAAATTAGAAGTATACTATTTATCTAATAGGAAAAGTATTTTAATTTGTACAGTTCATCCAAGTAACATATCATATTGTTTATGATTCAGCCGCCTTTGTTGTCATGTTAATAAGAGCTTATTAAACGTTCACTATACGGTAACAATAATAAAGGCAAAGTAGATTATAGGCCGATTTCTACAATCACTAAAAACTTTAAATAGGTACAGTCAGCTGCAGAGAAAAGGATACCCCCCTCCTGGTAAGGATGGTTTTTTTTCGAAAACCTGTGGTTAGATTTAAATGATTTTGAGTTTATGTGTAGACAATAGTAAAATCTTCAATTCACTCAAAAATCATATAAATTGAAACACAGGTTTTTCAAAAAAATCGATCCTTACCAGGAGGGGGGTATCCTTTTCTGTGCAGCTGACTGTACCATAATAGTGTAATAAATGAACAATTTACGCTACATTTTGTATGAATAAAGGCCAATGTCGAATTGGTCTATTTGATTGTCAATATGGCACATCATTATCAATCATGGCTGTTTACCGTGACATATTGCTTGTTATTCGATCAATCTACGTCAAACAGATTGAGAATTAAATATAAATGTTCTATGCTTTGAAACATTCAACATTCAACCATTCAAATTGTCTTATTCTAACATCGTAAACTCTCCTATATCACTGTAGCTGGGTCAAATTTATTGTCGTAAGGCCCAGTGTGCAATAGGAAGTACATAATCAAGGCAATTTACTTTGAACTCTGTTGCAAAATAATAAGGTTTATTTTTCTATGTTCATAAACTGAAAATGACATTTTCGAACAATCGCAATTGAACTTTATTCCCTTGATTGTAGATTCAAAGTCCCAGTTACAAAAAAACTCCCATTTTGCAGTATGGTGGCCCTGACGAGGGTATAGCGGCCCAGTGATACCGTCTTAGAAGCGAATCGAGTGAGGATTCCGATACCGTCGTTCCAGAGAAAAATGGACGACATTTTCCTGCAAAGTATACTGTGGTATATCGTTTATATGTCTCCAAATCGGTTATTACTTCGAGGCGCTCAGGCGACGATTGTTATGTTAAGTCGTTTTTTTTCAAATTGTTCATTGCTTTGTAGGGTCAATCATGGGATGAACTGATTTGTAGGGTTCCGTACAAAAATTAAAAAACCTTAAAGGATCACTCGTGCGTATCTGTCTGTCCGTCTGTCACAGCTAATTTGCTCCGAAACTACTGGTCCGATATTGAGTTGAAATTTGGTACACATATGTAAATTGATAACCTAAACACAGATGTGCAAAGTAAATATACAGAGTGAACTCTAAATGGTAATACAAATGCAATATTTAGCAACTAATAACAATTTTGTAATAGAAATACGTACAAATTTTAAAGTTTTTCAACTTGTATAATAATTACTCGTCACCCTATTCGCGGCAAAAATGTTAAACATTTTTGCCATTCAATATTAAACGATGCTCACTAGTATTGGTCTATTAGATGGTATAATTCAGGTGTAGTAGTTTATAATTAATTTTTAATTTAATATTTTTAAATAATTTATGTTGACACCGTATTTTTTTCTTCAACAGATTTCAACCAAAAAAGGCATTCTGTATTTTGCATTAATGTCGTTGTAACTTATAACCCTTCATATGCAGGCCTCTCTTACATTCTTATCTGGGTTGGCGCAACCCTTATAATGACGTACGCCATTTGTAAAAGGTCAAAAATAGATGACGGAATTGGCATCTTCCCACGTATCGCTTAGGAAATAGAAATAGATAGGTGTGCTGTAGGTCTGCAAACACATGCTTTAGTTTCTATTAGATTTATGAACATTTAAACCAAGTCAATAGGGAATATGCATGTTTTTTTTTTACAGCTTCAATTGAAGCTGATTCATGTAACAAACAGATCACAAAAATCATTTTTTGAATAACTATAAAAATAACCAAGATATAAGCCAACAAAGATTTGTTCCTATTCTCTTTCTAGAAAAACGGAATTTTACATGGAGTTTATATGGCCGCAGTGCACAATGACGTCACGGTGCACATCGGATCTCTCTGTCTAATTAGAAGTTTGAAATGCTTATAACTTCCGTATTTCTTGACCGATTTTAATTTTAATTTCCGTTTTGGTGATCTCTTTTACGGTATTTTCATATATTGATGAGAAATGCGATTTTTAAAATCCATGCATATTCCCTATTGACCTTACTTTATACCACTATTGCTGTCACACCTGGGCCAGAGCCTCCTTTAAGTAAATTCATGTAACACAAAATAAGGAAACACTCCATACTTTTTTCAAATGTTTTTAGGTAACTGTTAATTTTAATCTATGACATGTGTATATTTGTTGTTATGTTCTTTGACAGGTACCTAACACGATGGGGTTTTACTATTTATATTAAATAGTTAGAACGAGTACCTAATAAATAGTAGCTTATTCTTGTAGCTTTTTATATATGATATTTAATGACCTCCTCTTTCTAAGCTAATACCTCATAAACGGTCCTACCGATTTTCATAAAAGTAAGAACCGTCGGGATTAAACTATATTTTGACTAGCATAGAGGCATTTCCATCTTAGTCCTCAGGGTTGGCAACGCATTTGCAGTCTTAAGGCGCGTACAAATTATGCGCGGCTGCCGCGCGAGCCAATGTTCACGCGAACACTGGCTCACGCGGCAAATGTTCGACGGAATTTAGGTAGACCGCGGCTGCCGCGCGCGGCAAGCGATCCAACTCGATCAGCGCATTCATGCCTTCGTGCCTTGTTGTGGTGTAAAGGCGATTTGCTATTCCACAGCAAATCATAATTCCCATACAATTGTATTAACTCGCGACACTTGTCGTTGTCCATGGCAAACGTTCATTCGTCGTGCACAAAAAATCCGTCCAAATTGCGCGCGCGGCAGCGACTGAAGCTCCTTTGATGCGGGCTAAAAAACCGACAGCGCTCGGATCGCCCCGTGGCACGTTCGAGCGCGGCAACGTTCGAGCTGCCGCGCGCGGAAACCCCGTCTACATTATCTACATTATGCGCGGCCGCCGCGCGAGCCAATGTTCGAGTGTTTGCCGCGCATAATCTGGACGCGCCTTTAGGATTGCATTGCAGTCTTGTGAATGCGAATGTCTACGGGTCACAGTTTCCACTTACCATCAGGTGGCCTGTGTGATCGTTTGTCATCTCTATGGCATAAAAAAATTAAAAAATAAAAACACGTTTAATTCGGTCATAACGTTTAGTAATCCCAATGCCACATACTTACAAACACACAGATCCACACCCTTATTTAATGTTTGGTTCCGAATAACATTAAAAGTTACTTGGTTGGTTAAAGTGAAGCTACCTACTCGATTTCAGCATTCCGGAATACTGAATTCACCTTCAATAGTCAGACAACTCAGCGTAGGCGTACGACAAAACCATTCACCAGCCAGCCAACTACGAGCAGTGATTCATAGCTCGTCGGTTTGACATGCTTTGTTTAATGATTTTAGGACGGGTGGCTATTTATAACGTCCGAAACAGTGGTTCAGTTGCCACGCAGGCTGGTCACAATGTTGATATAGCTATTTGAAAACGTTAGGGCTTTGTTAAAAGTTAAGGGGTTGTACTTAAGTAATAAGACCCGCTCCGGGTTTAACAGATGGGATCTATGTATTATAATATAATACAAACAGTACGATACTCTTTATTATACGTCAGAGAAAGTTATATTAATTAGAGTTATTATACATGATTAAGATTATAATATATCCATACTAATATGACAAATATAATAATATTCTGTAGCTCTGTCTACCCCGCTCTGGGAACGAAGGCGTGAGTTAATGTATGTAATATGACAAATATGAAAATAACTTTGTTTGTTGGTTTTTATTCCATCACGGCTAAATCACTGTGTGGTATTTTATGAAATTTGGTTCAATAGCTTGAACCCGAGGAAAAACATAGGGTCCAATTTACCAACAAGTAGCGACTTCTACACGGATGAACTCGCAGGCAACGCTGCCGTGTCGGACACAACTACTACATAAAGATTTTACTTAGATGAATGAGTTGGGCATTATAACTTGTAGTAGATCAAAATACGGCTATGTACTGCAACTATTAGTTGCTTGATATAGGCCTTACGAAGGTAGGTAGGTAACCGGCCGGCGGTAGCGAACAGCGAATGCGCGACATTAAATCTGCCCTCCTAAGGAGAAAAGGTGTATCTACTATATGAACTGTAATGAAAATCCAACCTTATTATAACCCTTGAGAGTTTAATGTGCTTCTATGAATTAATTGCACATGCGCCTTTTCTCCGTAGGAGGGCAGAAATGCAAGTATGAGATAATATTAGATAGTCGCGGGCGCGTTCTTACTTGTTAGTAAGTAATAGACATCTCCTGCATCTCCACTTGTAGGAGGTATGCCGTGACAGACTTGTATTTTTTGTCAAGATTCATGAGTTGTCTTTGTTAAATCTAAAAATAAGTTTTTAGTAGGGCATAGTACTTTTGAAAATAAGCTATAGGACACCTGGTAGGGTGTAACTCAGTTATCAATAGATAACTGACATTCGCGTTACGTGGCAGAACGGCTAGTATAGTTATAAATACCAAAAATTTAGAGTGTTTGGGTGTTACTTACCTAGGTAGTATGTTTGTTAATCCTTCGCGAATTGACATTTCAACTTTTTGGATAAAACTAAACACACAGATTCTAAGAAAATAATATGGGCTTAGCGGTAAGATGTCTTAATAAATACTTAGAAGTGGAAGAGTCTTTCTGAAGAATATTTGCCGTCGTTAGAGCTTAAGTAATTAATGAATAAGTAGGCTAGTAAGCTAGCTAAGGAAATATGCAAGTTGCAGAAAATTTCCAGAAGTTCGGAACTCCAGGGCCTCTATTCAACACGATGAAAACCAAATCGTTTTTGATCTGATATTTTGTTGTCAACGTTATGGTAGCTCTTATTGACAGTACTGGCCGCCGAGTTACAAAACAATACCATCTAGGGTTAGGATTTTGGTGGCATATCGTGGTTTTAGAATCCGTGGAGTCGCTATTACCTAATTATTATTATGACATGACACTTTGATTTTGACCTTCAGTATGGTCATGTTTCAAAATGAACTAAATACGTTTTTAGTTCGGTTATTCAATACCTACTCATATTTGCTTGTTTGTGACGCTTTTCCCAGCAGAGATATCCTCCATACCAAAATCCATTTCAATTGTTTTAGCGGTTTGATTAAAAAAATAATATTACATACATACATACATAACCTCACGCCTTCATTCCCAGAGTGGGGTAGGCAGAGCCACATAATTACCTCTAAAAACTTGTTTATAATTCTGTAACCACATTTTGCATAAACAGGCTAAGATGTTTACCAGCGTATTAGTGACAGGTTGCAGGTTGTGGTTAATATTGAAGTATTAAAATACTGAAGGTCAAAATCAAAGTGGTATGTATTACAATAAATAGGCAATAGCGACGCCATGGATTCTAGAACCACGATTTGCCACCAAAAGTCCTAACTCTAACCATCACATTTTCACGAAGGAGAGACAAGCGTCAGAGCGTTTGCTTCTAAATTACCTCTAAAGTAAGAAAACATACCTTCTAAAAACCTTTTAAGCTTGAATGAGCGTTCCCAACATTTATTTGCCCTGGCAACGTTCAGTACAGATAAATCTCTGTCACAGATTAGATGTGAATTTAATTAAATAAATGGTTTTTACTCCGAAGCGTCTCCTTTTTGATACATTCAATGTAAAGATTCTATCGAACCTTTTGTGGGAGTTCTGAGGGAAATTCCTGGAACCCTTCGCTTGATGTATTGATTGATCTGTGTTCAGTAGCTAAGAATTCATCAGACTCAATCCTCTTATCGGATTTTCCAGATAAGTCTCTATTAAGTTCTTATTATTTAAAGTTCTTCAGAATAGTTTATTTCTATATGTAAATGGAATAATTTAAAATGGATTATGATTCTTTATTCTACTTGAACAGTGCCGGAACTGTCTAGTAATTTATTAGTACCTATAAAATATTATTTCTTAAGCTTATAAGTTTTTCCTGCGACTCCGTCAGCTTACATTTTTTTCTATTTGTCATTGTTAAACTATTTCTGTATCTAAAATCTAGAACCTAAACCATGAAATGAGTCAAACAAATATACATTTTCATCTCACTAGCTCGGAAAGCCCTTTTTGCTTGTTTGATATCTATTGAGAAAATCGCTTTTTATCCACAAGTGGGGGAAGAGTTTTGACATTTGAAGGCAGCTTAAGTGATATTTGACAGCTAACCAAACGTAAAACCTTACAAGTGCTGAATTTTTAAAATCACAATTAATGAATTGCATCGAGTAAAAAACACTAGATACAGTCTTACTACTTTATTTTAATTCATATATATCAGCATTCAAAATGAACCTTCATTCTTGTTTTAAAAACGGATAAAATGTTCTGACAGTCCAAATAAGTCGATGTGCAAACAAAACGCATCCAAAATAATAAAAAATAAACTTACGTCAAAACTTTTCTATTAAGCCGTCAACGTTAAAATATTCGCATGTTTTTCTAGTTTGTTTTGTTATTAAAAATGAGTGATTCGAGTGATAAAGACGTATTAACACCCGTGGAATTACAGGAAACCGTGCAAAATGCGGAATTGAGCTTACAGTACAAACCATTTTCTTGGTTTCCTCGCTGTAGTCAACGTTAAATATTCGCATGTTTTTCTAGTTTGTTTTGTTATTATAAATGAGTGATTCGAATGATAACGTATTAACACCTGTGGAATTACAGAAAACCGTGCAAAATGCGGAACTGAGCTTACAGTACACACCCTTTTCTTAGTTTCCTCGCTGTAGTGAGGTGAAAAGTTTTGTGTTATACACGGGTGAAAAGTTATTTTACGTCTCGTGTCTTGAAACACTTGCTACGCTCAGGATTCTATTTTTGAACCACTCGCTTCGCTCGTGGTCAATCATAGACTCCTTTCGCTAGCTCGTGTTTCAAATGAACACTCACAGGTAAAATACAACTTTCCCCACTTGTATAACAAATAACTATTTTTTACAAGGAATAATCGTCTAATTTATCTTTCTTTATTATTTACTAAGTATAAAACAAAGCAGCTTTGCTCGTTTGTCTGTCTGTATTCACTAACTCCTCTTTAACCATGCAACGGATTTTGATGCGGATTACACCATCAGTACCTACATAATTTATCATGGAACGTTGTCATGTATAATAAATTCGATTGTTACAGAAAACTCGCTTAAACCAAAGTAAAGTGAGGACGGACAAAGTCGATTAATAAATGTTGTTTTATGAAACGTATTTACAATACGCTCGTGACACTTTATTCTCAAAACTATAAAAAGGATTTAAAAAGGCCAGAAAAACGCTCCCGAATGATTAAATAGCAACTCGGTTTAGGGTCAAAGTAAACACGTCAAAGCGTTCCGAGGTATATAGCATACCTCTGGTTTTGCCAACGCTTGGTCCAGGGACAGATTAACATACTTTAGGGTTGTTTTGCAATGTACATGTATTTTAAGCCTTGTGTTTGGTTTGAACAAGAGTTTAGATTGTTGGTTTCTCGCGGAAAAATGCTTAGGATTTGTTTTATTCTACGTTGGTTTAGCCCATTTCGATATTTTAATATCATTGTTGGCGTGTGACAGCAATTATAATTACGATGCTTAAGCAAGATAGGCTAAACAAGTGGAATAGGGGTCCTATGTGTTTATTAACTTGCGAGGACGTGCTGGCCTAGTTAGTAGTGATCCTCCCTACTAAGCTAGCGGTCCTGGATTCAAATCCCGGTACGGGTAGATATTTGTGTAATGAGCGCGAATATTTTGCTCCCAAGTCATGGATGTTTTCTATGTATTTAAGTATATTTTTATCTGTATAAGTATTTATATCGTTGTCTACCCTTAGCAAAAGTGTAGAGCTTAGTTTGGGACTAGGTACATGATATTATTTATTTATTTATGTCTTGGTTTCTTAGCAGAGGCAGAACAGATGGCCCGATTTCGGGAAAGAAATATGGTGTCGTTACCGTTGTCTCAGTGGCGTGAGAGACACAATTCCGAGTGTTTTAATGCTTTGGTGGCTAGTGGCTTAGGGAGTCGACTTGTATTTTTCCCGAAGCTCTTAACGATGAAGGGAAACTTCGGGAGCAAAGCCTGCACATTTGCACTGACTGTTTAAGGGGTAATTGCAGAAAATATCATAAAGGGTCGAAGTGTATCCGAAAATCGCATCTTTAAGAGAAAATCGCTCATTCCCAAAATATACATTACGGATAAGTACAATAAATTAATCCTTTTTTTGAATCTGGTGTTTTGGGAATCTGGTATAACATGTAATCTGGTATTTTCAAATTATGGTGTTTTGGCAATAAGCTGAGAAAATACAAGACTTATCTTTTATCTTCTTGTCTTCTCTAGATATTTCTGTCCCACTGCTGGGCAAAACCCTCTCAGGCATCTCTACAAATCCCTATAAGGTGGAGTCTTGTAATTGCAACTATCTGGTTATTGCAACTGACTTAAGTATTTAACTCCCTGTAGCAACACTGTTTTGAACAACAACAAGCTTGATATTGCATTTCTTAGTATAGAAGAACAATATCACGCCTGTCTTTGTTCAAAATAGTGATCCTAGAGGAATTTATTCAAATTAGTTGCAATTACAAGACTCAACCATACAGAAACTGCTGAGCCATATTTACAGTATTAATTAAATTCTTCCGGTCACCTCTTTCTCTATCTGCTTCTGCTTCCCTTAGCTTGGTGTCGATATTTTGAATCAAATCTCACTTGGTATTTGGAACACGTGACCAGAGCAGTCCCAATCAAACTTGACTAATTCACGGCTTACATCGATGTTCAATAGTCTGGAGCTTAGTTTGTGTTTTGACTCGGTCTTTGAAACTTAATGTGTGAGAAATAATCTGTCAAATCGTGTGAAGATTTCAAAATAAGAGCATGGGTAAATAATATTGTTAGACATGGGTCTTATTAAGTATATTGTATTTACCCTTTTTTGCTATTTGCAGACTTAGGAATATACGGGGCAAAATAAAATGAAAGCTAGGGATTACCTATATCGATAAAATCAGTTATCGATGTTTTTAACATATACTAGTGATCGCCTCCAGCATGGTTTGTAAATGTTTATTTTTGAAATTTGTTTTGTCCCTATCACCTCCACAGAAATTGAAAAGTATTTTAGCCACCCAAAATGAAAGAAAATTAACGCCCGAAAATTTGTAACAAATTCTGATTGTTTACTTTGACAATAGTAAATGGGACAGTAATTCTGAAATATACGATAAAGATAAAAATATGATGATAATGAGTCAAGGTGCTTTGATGGCGACACGATGCGTCTACAACAAGTCGAGAATAATTAGGAAGTCTTAGTAAGACACAAACACAATTGAGTTTATCGATAAAGGAAATCCCTAGCTGTCATTTAAATTTGCTCTGTGTGTTCCTAGGTCTGTATAATTAATATCATAATAAAATTATATTATATGTTTTGGTGTAGCTATTATTTTGTAAGGCCGAACAAAATTGTTTAAAACAAAAAAAAAACAATAATTAACTGAAAACCTTAAACTTTGCCTTCAATTACTTAGCACGAAAAGCATAAAGTCATAAATAAACTTTTAAAATAGTTTTTGTAATTAAAATTCAGTACGTAATTTAAAAATATGTGGAAATTTAATAACACGCTTTCAAGTGGCATGAATTATTAAGACCGTGAGTGGGGGCTTACTGGACTAAAAATACTACTTACAAGTTTTTTATTAACATTCACGGGTTATTTAACGTATTTATTAATTACAATGGTAGCTCAACAAATCAAATGTATCACACAAACTTCCATTATAGCTATTTTTTTCCTTTTCTTTAATTAAGCACCCACCTTAACTAGGTATGTTTCTGCCTCAGTTGGTTTTTTGGAATAGAATGCTTTAAGTCTGCTGTCCTTTTTTTAATAATTAATTGAGTTAAAAAAAAACATATTTGCCTTGTGGATGCCGGGTTAAAGTAGTACCACTCCATTGTCTTCCCGTGGATGTCGTAAGAGGCGACTAAGGGAATAAAGGCTTGTAGTAACTGTTAGGCGATGGGCATGCCACCTGTCACTAATACACTGGGAAACATCTTAGCCTACTTGTGCAAAATGTGGTTACAGAATTATCAAGAAGTTTTAAGACTTGTTGGTAATTCTTTAGCTCTGCCTACCCCACTCTGGGAATGAAGGCGTGAGTGAGGGTTAATGTGAAACTACAGATAATCGAACGGCCTCTCAGTCGCGCGTTACATTATCTGTAGTTTCACATTAACCCTTATTACCAAGGTTTAAGAGTCATACCAGGCAAATATTGTGCTGTTCATTGCGTTTGAAGTGGCAAACAATTAGGAACCTTAACTTCTTGGGACTAAGTTCATTTTTCTCGAATGGTTACAACTTTTAGGCATTCTATCCCATCCAATCTTGTTGGAATTTTAAATCCTTAGATACGGCTGATATTTTGACCATTTCAATCTTTTAGGTAATCTATGCAGTTACATCTTCTTGACATTTTATCCAAGCCGATACTTAAAACATCCCGTCACATCACATTTTTCTGACATTTTAGCGGGTTCGTTTTTTTTTTAAAATCCAATGCATCCCATTTTTATGGGCACGCTGTCCGGTTCGATCTATCTGATGCTGACTGTATGTACGTACAAAAACATATTTTTTAACAAAAGACGCATATCTTGCCATTTATGCGCCAAAATATATTCGCAGCAGGTTCTATTTCGACAAAGATGACAAGAAAATGAAATTTGAGGCACCTACTATTTGTTTAGTTTTAAATAGAAGATCTAACATAAGGTCGGAGCCTCTATTCTACCTACTAAAGACAGGGTCAATAAAAGGTGTAAACAAAGCAGTGCTGTTTGACACATAACCTCAATATTTCTGCAAACGAGTTTTGATTTAAAAAAACGTAAAGTTAATAGTTATTTAACCATAAACAGAATGTAAAAGTAACAATCAAGCGTGTACATCATTAAATATTCCTCACGCGATGTTCAAAAGTATTTTGATTATCGTGTTATAATGGTAAATAGGTCCGTTTAGTTTTGTTTACATCTTTTGTCATTTATATTGACCGCGACTTTAGAGTCATTTAGATTGTTAACGTTTTGATAACTCTTATTTTTTTGAAAATTTTATATTATTATATTATATTGTTGAAAAGAGGCCTTGCTCGTTTAATCGGTCGTTCATCATTTGGTCTTTACCATGTTTTTTTTATCTACACGCATATCATTAGTCCTTTATTATGCGTTCAAAACCCGTAGGGAATGACCAGCCTTATTACAACCAATTTTACTACGACAACTTTTTTGTCTGTTGTAGTAGGTAAAATCTGTACTGTAATGTTATTACAGTTTAGATTTTGGTAAGGTTATGAGTTTACCTTTGGAATAACTGTCGAAACTCAAGAGGCTCTCTATTATAGTATTCATAGATATTAAAACAGTTAGTGACTCGAAACGTCAATTCAGTATGTTTTTAAATATAAACCGCACGACATCTGACGTCGAGTGACTTAATAATAGGGAATTCATTAATATATCTATGATTAAAAAAAAAACATTCGTCTTGACGGGGTGTAGTGTGCTACGCCACACACACACTCTCACCAATATGTTAGCTTATATATTCCATGTATGTAACATTTGAGACACAATAAACCTGACATCCAACGACTAATGTAGTGTCATTGAATCCCAACATTACATGGCGATCCTGCCAGTGCTGCCTCCGCGCGGCGCTGGCGGCGCGCTGCGCCAGCCAGTACTCATGTGACGGATTTGGACGATTTTTTTTTAAAGAGGAATTCATAAAGACAGTTTTAATAATTTAAAATGTGGACCGTATTTACTCGTTTATTAAAAAGTGATAGTAAAAATTAACCGAAGGAGTAAGACATTTAAAAAATCCCGCTGGCTGAAAAGTCGCGGAAAGTCGCTGCCGGGAAGCCGGAAGTGGATAAAGTGTTGTTTTTTGTTCGGAGCCGGGAGTTGTTGGAGTCGTGATGAAGGCGCAGGACTAGGGATTCTCAGCGACTCCCAAAACCTTCCGTGACAACTAGTGAAGTGAAGTGAAGTGGTTAGGTTAAAATGCATTACAAAAAAATATTAATCATTAATACGTAGGTACGAGTACAAATATACATCTAAGATTTAAATAAACTTTTAACAAGTTCAGTTATGTTGCTGTCAAACTTATAATTGATCGGTTATTTATGCGAAATTATGGTAATTAAGGTTAAGTTGTGTTATTAAATCATAATTAAATGCCACTTATTGGCGAGTATAATTTTTAAAATATACAATTAGGTTACAGAAAATGTCAAGATCTGTGTTGAATTCAAATATACACGTGTTTAGTTATTTGGTCGCGTCTTTAATTAGATCGTCACCTCTTCTACATAAATGGAATGGAATCTCACGTCTGCGATTACAGCTCAAATTTCGCGCGCAGGCGGAGAGCCGTGTAACCACTTAGGTAATGCATGTTTATGTTTTGATTTAAATTTGATTATGATTATGAAATTCTTTTTTTTTTAACAGTGATTAGCGAATATTTTTAAAGGTTATTCATTCCATTTGCAAAATCTCATAAGTTATTGTTGTATTTTTATTTAAATTTAGTGTAAGTCTCTTATTTTAACAGAATGTAAAGATAGATATATCAACTTAGACAAAGACGTTTACACGTACATAACTGATAGCAGTAGCTTTGACGAGTTAAATAAAAATAATAAAGAACGGAGGAATAAAAGTATGTTAGGTATGTATTGCAGGACTATGAGTTAACGTTGGGATAAAGATTACCAGATATTTTATTGGATAAATTTAGGTTTTCTGGTTTAAAAAAAAAATAAAAAAAAGGGATTACCCAAAGTTTAAAAACGTAAAGGATGTTGATGAAAGTATTTGAGAAGGACAGTAAGCTAATGAAAAGGATTTTATATGTAGAGGTAGGTAATGGTAAAGTTAGTTGTGTACTTTATGCAGAGTTTGCGAAGCTACAGTGAATAAGTATTTCAACGAGCGATTAGATTGATCACCTAAGAGTTATTGGAATTCTTATGAACCTAAGTTTCAATTAGTATGAGAAATTTGATAGCGATTGTTTTTTTTTTAAAGCAATGGCAAGAAATAATTATTTATTAATGATATTATCTATTTCTTATCAACAGTTGCCCGAGATGCGCTGTTGAGTGAATTGATATCAATTTTAGCAAGGTGCCCCAGGATACAAGGCAGGCACGGAATCCTTGTCATCTGATTATGATTCGGTCGAGTTACCAGTTGTATAGAGACTTGGACACATGGTATAGTTGTTATGAAAGGATGTGTTAAAAGAACTGCCTGTATGTATATGAAATATAATAAATGGTTATAATGTTGTGTGCGCGCACTTAAAATGAATATCCTTGTATCCTGAAATATGAATAAAATACATAAAGTAAGGTCGGCCGACCAGTTAATAAAATGAGTGCACCTTGCCCTGAATTGTTAGTGTTGCCTTAGTAGCACACTAAATGTGTAAAATAAATAATTGAATAAGACTTGCGCAAGCCACGGATACGACAAAAGTATTGAGTACAGAAAACATAACTAGTTATATGTATAGGTACCTAGAAACGTAAAAACGGACAGTTTTAATTATAATTATAGTTTAAGATGATAATTATGATATGTTTTTTTTTTTTGCTTTCATGGCTTATTTTATATTCTTTGTTTGGTTTCTTTAACGTAATCGATTGTCTTAATAACTGTACTTTTGTATGAATGAATAATATAATGAATATTTTTATTTTCGAGTAGTTACGTAAAGTTTTATAAGAAGATAGGTTTTAGGCATCAATTTTTTTAATAATTTCTGAAAGATTTAATTTTGTGTGAATCATGTTATTTTAGATATTAAGTAAATAATATTGCTTTATAACGAGTTTACTTTAAAAATAATAATATTGATCAACCTAATTTTGTATTCATAAAAAAAAAAAACAAGTAAATTAGAATTAGTTAATACGCTGAGAAGATTATTTCTGTTAAATATTGTATTTATTGTTTAATATCATGTTACACCATATTTGAAAATAAGAAAAAATAATTATAACATATATTATTTTAAATTGGTTAATTAAGTAAAAAAAAAAGTATTTTTTTTACTTTTCCAAAAGGGGGAGGTGTAGTGTGCTACGCCACACACACACTCTCACCAATATGTTAGCTTATATATTCCATGTATGTAACATTTGAGACACAATAAACCTGACATCCAACGACTAATGTAGTGTCATTGAATCCCAACATTACAGGGGAATCAAATGGCCGCCATTATTGTTGTCATTTGTTTGTTGGTTTTTTGCTGTTACGAAAATAGGATACTTCTAAACTTATGATATGTGTAAGCATGCAACTGTACATAATTAGGCCTTAAAACACTCGTGTAATCCTATTATGAAACTCGCAGACTCTCGTTTCATAAAACCACACTCGTATTTTAAAGTAAAGAATCAGTTACCCGCTAAACTCTATAAATAAATCTTGTCAAGAAAATTCTATAACGGTTCAGCAAACGAGGTCGAACGGTAACATGGTCACCATCGATTATAGGTCTCGTGAGCCACGCAACCTGGCTAACACGGTCTACATGCGTCAAGATATTGTAATACAGTATAAATAGAGGTGAAAGAAAGAAAGAAATAATTGCAATCATTTATTTAGTGCCTATAATAATTACAAAATAAAGTGCAAACAACTTATGTAACTATTGGGATATAACGACACTGTAAGGGCGATCAGCTCAGTATAAATGCTGCAGCATGCAATGTGATGTTCCTGAAGATGTGTATCATATGTTAATGAAGTGTGTCCAAAACGACTCATGTAGAAGCCAACTGCGCAAAACTACAGATTTGTTTTATGTTATGGGTGGCTGTAATAGCGCCTTAGCCTTCTTTTGTCGGATGAGGCCTGGGCGCTATTGAAGCTGGCTATAGCGGTAGTCAATAGGTCTTAAGATGTTTTTTTTTTAAATGTGATTTTGTATCTGTGTGCTGATACATGGCGACATGATTCTCTTATGATCAAGCTCTTTAATAATAATTAAAAAAAAACTCCTCTGTGTAACACCTGTATACAAGCGTTAATGATCGCGAAATTGCGCGCTACACTAGCATCGCGCCGGCGTCGCCCCGTTTTGTGTTTGTGTATATACTTAATACCTTTATTTATTTATTTATTTATTTATTTAATCTTTATTGCACAAAAGAATACACTTTGTATACAAAAGGCGAACTTAATGCCGTAAGGCATTCTCTACCAGTTAACCTTTGGGCAAAGCAGAGATTGTGGTGGCGGTGCAACATAGGGTCTAACATATATGTTGCTTAAACGTAATAATATATACCTACATACCAATATATTAAAATAAATATAAATACATAATATAAAAAAATATATAAAAATGAGGATAAGCACAAAACATTACAGATAACACCATCAGAGAAACAAGATGATGACTATTCTACCTACAAAATGAAAAAAAATCGCGAACTTTCTTTTTAAAAGCAAACTTGTTCGGAGCTTGCTTGATATCAAGGGGAAGGTCGTTCCAAAGTCGTGCTGCTTGAAGTGCGAAAGAGCTGGACATGAAGCCTGTGCGGTGAAGAGGGATGGATAGTGTGAGATTGCCAGAGGATCGTAGCTGACGGAGGTGGGTGGAACCAAGAAATTTAAAAAAATATTTTAGATAATCAGGAGATTTAGGATCACAACAGAGACAACAGGAGTAAACTATCGACGTTCCGTGATTTATGGAAGTAGCAGTTGCTTAATGTTCGTTTTATTAGTATTGCGTTATAAACTGCTTGTAATATTTTCGGCACAGATTATTTTAGATCTATTTTTAATCGTGTAAAATCCTTTTACCGTGCAGTTTCGCATGAGAATTAACGTGATCAATATCATTTCAGTTGTTTTAAAATAATAGGGAATTCTTGCGTTCATTAAAAGAATTTGAAGTTTTCCTAGCAAAGTAAAGTTTGAAGATAACAAAAGAGATCTGCTGTCGAAATTTATATTATTATATTTAGCCACTTCTTTTACAAATAATAATAAAACTAAATATATCAGGTGTAAAAGGGTAAGGTCCAAAAAGTTGGGCATGCAAACTTACTCAACTATAATTCCTATGAAACTTTTCCTTTGTGACACGAAAATTAGCCATAACATTGTAGTGATACTTTCCGTCGCACAACGGGACTTTTTTCGACTTCGTCATTTGTATGGTTAACTACGCTTAACTATGCCAACTTTTTGGTCCTCATCCTAAAACTTTTAACGATAGATGAACGATTTTCAGAAAGCCAAAGGTTTTGAAATTGATACACGTATTACTAGTTAGCGTTGTAACTAAAGATAAAAAAATCAAAATAAGTATATGGCTTTATCACACCAATTCTAACTCAGGCAGTCAAACCAAACCCCTCAAAAGCTCCCCAAAAGCCCCCCTAATCCCCGTAAAGCGGTTAAACAGCTTTACATTTCGGTGACGATGATTACTTGACTACAAACTCAACGACAAGACTTAGCTTTAACTGATAAAGTTAAGTTTACTCCCCTAGGGAGTCAAGGACACTTTAGTTACCGAACTTGGGTTGACGTATCGCTCCCCATAGAAACGTAGTGGACGGGGTTTGTTTTGAAAAACCTAGTTAGTTCAACAACTTGGACTGCGAATTGGTTCCTGTTTTTAGGGTTTCGTAAACCGGAACCCTTTTATAAACTCGTGTGTCTGTTGCTCACAGCGAATACTCATTGGATGGATAAAGTTCAAATTTAAAACACATAAGATTTATGTGATCTAAACACGGAGGTCGGACGTATTTTTATTTTTTAATGGGGCTTTTAGAGAGCGACATTTTTTTTTTTATATGGCGATTACACAGAAAAAAATTTTTTTTTGTTCATTTCGTATCATATGCAGATATCCAGGTTTCTTAGCGCGTCGGTGGTAAGGAGAATGAAGTCGTCAGGGTGACCAGGATAGGACGGCAGTGGGCATTCGCGCGTGATATGATCGATGGTCTGGGACTCCGCACCGCAGTCGCAGCGGGGGGACTTGGTCCAGCCGCATAGGTGTTTACAGTGGGCGCATCGACCGTGACAGTGTGAAAGAAAAAAAAAAAAACTTATAAAATGAAACATATCAAATGAATGGTCTTATTGTACGAGTCCCAAATCTATTTTTTTTAATTTTAAATTAAATCTTTAGATAATTATTTATAACAATAAATGAAAATTAACCATTCCCGAACCTACGAAGCATAAAATATGCCTAAAATTTGCAAGAGAACCTATTTATAAACATCGCACGGAACCCTCTCCGCGCTAGTTCAACTCGTAATTGCCCGGTTTTTTGCTTGTGTTCCTCTCGACGCGAGTTGCTTTGTTGGTTTAGTTTTCTTCGAGAATACTCGGCCTTTGCACTCGCTTAAGTACTTTTATAAATAAGAAAGCTTCCGTACGATGCGACGTATAAATTTGAGAGTACAGTGGGATTATTATTATTAGTGAGTGTACTGGGGCTTTATTTCTATTTGATTTAGCACATCTTACTTTCATATCGCAATAATATTGTTGTAGAGCTAATTATAACGACCATAATATCGACGGTGGAAAGGCAAAATCACTGAAGCGACATTTTTTGTGAAATTGAGTTAATATACTCGTTGAAATCAGCTTTTTTTTTCTGCGTCGTTTGAACTGGATTTCGCGACGAACAGACGACTTTGATGGCGCTTAAGGTAATCGGAAAATGGACCTCAGTTTTAAAAAGTGTTATTTATGCGACAAACAATTTCAATAAAATATAACCAATGTCACTTAACTCGCCACTTTTTTATCTACGTACCCGCTTAAAGTATTTTTAAAAACACTTATTTTGTAAATAATGGCATTAAAGGGTTTCTTCCAAATACATAATTTGAAAATTTTTTAGCAATATTCGTCGCATCAAGGTTTCTTCCGGGAACTTTCAAATGGTAATTTTGGTGAAGCGACATTTATTTTAAATACTGTCTTTTGGAAGTTATTTGGAAATGACGTTAGTTCTGTTCGGAAGCTATCAAAATTTTGAACAACACGTGTAAAGAACCCATAGCTATATGTTCGATTAAAAAAAGTTATGATTATTTTTTCTTTAAAAAAAAAACTTTGAAACGTTCTCCTGTAAAATTCGCAAAATGTCGCTTCAGTGATTCTGCCTTTCCACCGTCGATATGATTACGAATTTCACTTCATGGATTGTATCATTTCAGCGAATATAATTTCATCGGAAGCTTGTTTTGTTGATTCTTTTTAATCTTTAACATTAATAACGTGTAGGTTAGGTTTTAAGTTACTTATGACTACCAGATGAAAATTAAGTCAATTGGTGACTTAAAATCATATTAATCAAATTCAAATTCAAAATATTTATTCAGTAAATTGGCCACATGCGGGCTCTTTTATACGTCGGTAATATGCAGTGAATCTACTAGCGCTGTGGAAAAGAAGCACCACAAGAAAATTTAGCAGAAGGTCATTTTTTCAATTATTTAATTCAAAATAATAATTAAAAGTAAATTAATATTTCAAGGTAATAAAGTAATATATAATTATTTTTAAACCTAAAACAAATAAAATCGTTACAAAAGTAATATCAATTAAATAAAATTAAAAATTATGACTAGGAGAACAACATGACGAGGTCTCTTACGTCAGGAACAATAATTAAAATACACAAAAACAGGTCCTTCCAAGCATGACCGGACTCTACAGACTGCACACGTTCACGGGTATGACGCGTATCTCAGCCATCGCCTCCCTCAACAGTGTGCTTGGAAATGTGGCCGCCGCAAGCAAAGACCTTTAAGTGTGCATGACATGCTCATGCTGCCGGACAAAGATAACAATAAAAAAGTATCTATAATAGGTGCAATAGTATAGTCATCACAAGCGAGATAACACAATAGTAACTTATAGAAATTGGTAAAATTTACCATTTAAACGGACCGTCGACTTAATGTAGCTCGAGCACAAACATTACAATATTTACGTTTTCGAATCGTCTTTAATTTTCGAAAATATGCTTTTTTTCGTCTTAACTACTTGATGATGATACGAATGTCAACGTCAAGTAAACAGTTTTTGCTGTTTGTGTTTGTGGTTGTGTAGTGGTGTGAGATTATTAATGGTCACACTCAGAGTTTTTTTTTTATGGCATAGTAATGCAAACGGGCACACAGGCCACCTGATGGTAAGTGGAAACTGTGACCCATAGACATTCGCATTCAAAAGACTGCAAATGCACTGCCAACCCTGAGGACTAAGATGCAATGCCTCTATGCTAGTAATTTCACCGGCTGTGTTATCCCCAAACCGGTCGGTTAAGTCGTTACTTATTGACGTTTTTTCACACGTAAGTTTAAAAAAGGAACGAGTTAATTGTCTCTGAGTATGTTGCAAATGTTTTCTACTCGTACTTGCACTTTCTTG
This sequence comes from Acleris emargana, assembly GCA_927399475.2. Taxonomy (NCBI): domain Eukaryota; kingdom Metazoa; phylum Arthropoda; class Insecta; order Lepidoptera; family Tortricidae; genus Acleris; species Acleris emargana. The sequence goes on along the minus strand of OV656853.1, from coordinate 13,713,097 downwards.
CATACGAATGCACATTCAAAGCTGAAGCATTACTTACTGATTTACTAAAGCATTACATAAATAGTAACTTTGTTGTGTTTACAGCGTTAGTAAACATTTTACAGTTAAAGACCCAGTGCCGTAAAGTAAACTATAACAAAACATTCTTAGTAGCAAATGGTTAAAGGCGAGGCTATAATACTCTAAACTCAGTTATATGTTACTTTACACTTACTGTAAAAATACATAGTTGCATTTGTAGTAACAGTATGAACGTTGAAACGGATTCGTATTACATTATATAAACAAATATTTTATATTCCGTTGACAGTTGTGGACATTTTTAAACACATTGGGTCCTTTTTAGTCGTCGTGACACTTCGGTCATTAATCCATAATATAAATTAAAGAGGGATAATGGATCGAATACAACTTACATAATAACGATTAAAATATAAAATAATTTGCGAGTTTTGTTTTGGTTTGTATCAAGGTTAGATAACAGCTACTTAATTACTACTTACGTACTTGAGTACTTAATTTAAAAAAAAATCTATAATTATTTTTATTTTATTTTGACGTAATTAGTTTTAAGGACTCAGTAGTTACATCTTCTTAGTTTTCAAAACTCTACTTTTCCCGTAATTTTAAAACGTTGCTATGTTTTTTAAGACACGCATTAATTTGTGTTTTTTCTTTGTTTCAGTAAAAAAAGCGCGCTATGTTGGTATTCAAAGTAAGTAACACATTTATCCTTTATTAATTTAGTTATCATTTCTGAAATTTCTGAGCATTGCAACATCTCCTTAAATGAAGAAAATAATCGGCAGGTAGGTCGGGCACCTACATGAAACTATGCAATAAGAGAGTAATAGTTTAATTATATTTAATTATCTTATTAATATATAAATATTATTTAATCTTAGCCAATTTTGTGCAAAATGTAGTTACTGAATTATCAACGAGTTCATAAAGTTGTAGGTAATTCTGTAGCTCTGCATACCTCACTCTGTAGTATGTATAGTTATATTAAATTGAATTATTGCATACTTTCATGACGAATTAAGAACACATTACATTCACACTAGAAAATGAACTGAAATATTTTCTTACACGTAAGGATCTCGGTAACAAAATTAAACTTTCCATACAAATATTTTGAGACATTAGAGTTTAATACTAGTTTATTTATTGCATTGTTTAATGTGTCCTGCTTACTTTTTTTATTGAGAGAGATTGGTGATGGCGTTTTTTTTAGAAATGAAATGCGATAGTTATAAAATAAAATAAATAACCATAACGTTATTTCTTAGCTCGGTAGCACCAATTCTCACACTTGTTTTTACTCTGTAAACTTTGCCAGCAGTACTAAAAATATCAGATTTTTTATCTTAAATGAAGCTTAATAACAACTTCATTCAGATTGATGCTGTCAACATGTTTTAAAAAGTTAGTCTTTGGAATATTCCGCGCAAAACCACTAGTTTGCAAGCAAATTAAGTTAAATTTGCATACATAACTGTCTACCTTAACGTCGGCATATTGTGTTTAGAGGAGCTATTTTTCTGCTATCTGTGTCTGGCAAAAATTAGGTACACTGAACCGCGATGCGATTTTTTTTGAGATCAGGGGGTTATTATGACATAGCAATGCAGTTCAATAGATGCTACATAACTCTGTCTCTTTCTCTCAGCGTATACTGAACTGCAAAGCTATGTCATAATAACCCCCCAGGTAACTTACGCAAGTTCATGCGTAGTTCTGAGTTAAAATATAGCTTAGAATTACAAGTAAGGTCATAAAATATGACAGAGCAAGACAAAGACATAGGGAAGTTTTTTTTTAATGAACTGTTTCTCTAGATGATATCGTGAAAATTCAAACGACATCTTATTAAGTTGGTGGTTATAAATCTTCCTTTTCTTTTTAAGCCTTACGGTAGCTATTATTGATTGTTACTAAAGCTAACTAAAAAGTAGGGTAACAAAAAAAATGCCATTTGCAAATGTAGTCTTGCTTTCGTTTTTGTACGTAAACAAAGTTTGTACATAGGTACATACACACATACAATATACGACGTTGTTTGATTATTCACTGAATCTGTTCAACATTGACTGAAAATAATGATTCAGATTAAAGACAAAAACATCTCTGCGTCATATAAAAATTATTGCTCTTAAAAAAAATTAACGTTTGAATAAATTCCCTTTTCAAGTGTCACTGTTAGATTTAACGTGTGTACAGGTAAAATTAACATTACTATAATTTTCTCTCCAACAGCAACACAATTCAACACGTACGTGACACTAAAACTACAGAATGTCAAGTCAACGACGGTGACAGTGAAGGGGCCCGCACCGTGCTGGGAGCAAGATTTTCTATTGTAAGTATCTTAATACCTATGAGAAAGGGTAGACTTTTGAACAAAACTTCCTCTTTTTGTTACCGAAAGGAAAATATTTTGGTAACAAAAGAGGACGTTTCTATATATTTGGTGAATATTTTTACACTCGTGCATGCATTGTTTAGTCTCTTCTCCATTCTTTGTGAATTTAAGGCGTAAATAACTTTGATTTATGACGTACAGCTGATATACAAAATGGCATAGTAACAAAAAAGACGTTATTAGGTCGTCTTCAAATAGCAAGCCAAAGATTACGGCAATTCATTCATCTTAAACTGACGTGCGACCTTGGAAACCTTCACAAGGCTTGAGGGAAAGTAGTCGTTCTTTATTTGGGGTTCCGGGTAATATATGATTACTTTCCGTGCTGTGAATTTTTTGCTATAAATATTTTAAGTAGTTGGTAAGTGTTTCAGCACGAGTAGACCTTTTATAATAACATGGCCTCTATTCTAAGCGGTAAATACCATATCGTCTTTGACCTGTTATGGTATTGTTTTAAACTCGGCCGTTGTTACTGTCAAAGAAATACGAGCGAGCAAATAGTTATCAATACGATAACAGGTCAAATACGATATGGTTTTTACCGATTAGAATCTCAGCACCGCTATCATAAAGTGTTTGGTAAAAATTGTTTCGATAACGATTGGATGCCGTCAGAAGCCATTGACTTAAATTGTCTTAAATAATTGAATTTATCTGCTTACAAGAATTGTTTTTGCTTTTTATCCTACATTAGTTAATTATAAATAAATATAGTTTCATATTATACAACAAGAAAAAGGTAATTACAGATACAGGGTTAAAATAAATAATTACGTTAAGTTTAAATTTGGAAAGTAATTTAGAATACACTTAAAACACGCCAGTTCTCAATTTAACCATTCAAACCACTCGGCACTCCATTTATTTATTTATTTGGTAGTGTAATGAGTAACATTTTTTTTCTTCGGGTACATTGTAATTTGCAAAACAAAACTTAAAAAAAAATGGTATTTTAATGAGTAACATATTTTTTTTTTACACATCATAACTTAAAAAAAAAAAAAAAATTGCCGAAAAAAACGACCGCAACTTTATACGTGAAAACTTAGTTTCCCACGACGCCCCCCGTTTCTTCATGTTTGGAGTTTATTTTTTAAAAACATTCCTTACAAATTTCCAGTCCCTTTAGGTTTTGGGGTTTATGCTGTGCATTTGTCTGTCAGTCAATCATGGAAGAGTTTTATATACAACTACGTACTTCCCTCGACTTTGTCTGCGTAGATTTCAATTATCGTTATTCCCTCGGGAACTTATTTTCCGGGATAAAGTAGTTTATTTGTTACCCAAGTGTATAAGCTATCTCCATTCCAAATATCATCAAAATCCGTTTAGCAGTTGCAGTGTGAAGTACGATTATATCCGTCAATTAATTCTGGGTCCGGAAGCCTATCTTTGACATAACGTTTCATCTCCCTTAGATAAGTAAAGTTTTCCGCTTGAAGCCCTGCTAGGTGTACTCGTATCTTACGGGTTTAGGCGAAAACCGCTTGAAATAGTACGTTTAAATACACTATTATTATCACGTTTTATCATAAGATATCATTTCATTGTTGCAATTTCTTTGAAAAAACTCAAAAATCATGTCATCCATAAAATGTCTGCTAAAAAAATAACGATATTTAAACAAAACAATTGGGTCCAATACAAAATAAATGAAATTGGAATCTTAAAATTATCTATTCTTTCAAATTAGAATGTAAAATATATAAATAACTTTTTTTTTTATCCCAATTGATGTACATTATTTGAAACAATGGAAAACGATTGATGTCTTTGTTAAATAAGCTTCCTTCCTTGGCACTCCATTATTTACGCCAACAATATTTTGTTGGTAAGTCCAAGTGATGCAATTCAATTTATCTCCAAACCATTCGCAATAAAACTTAAGCTATTGCTCTTTATTTCCACCCACACAACTTTTCTCGTTTGTAATAATTTCATTAGGACTGTGGTTGAGTTTTTAGCCGGGCAAAGAAATTGCCTGTGAGTACTTTAAAGAGATGCTGTCAGAAATAATAAGTCAATGGAAGAAAAAGATAAAGATATCATTGTTAAGTACAAGATAAAATTAAATTTATATTTGCCAGGTTTTTTTTATATATTTTTCCTTTTTCATGAAGTTTTTTTTGTGATTTTACGTGCGTAAATCCATTTGTATGTTTGTAAAAAGATTTCTATTTATGTAAAGTGTTGAGAGTATCGATTCTTATGACAGTGAAATGCGGGCATTGTAAGAATAGAATAGAATAGTTTAACGATATCGGTAACCTATTAATGATGAAACGTCGATAATGCGATTGCAGCTCAAACACGATATGCATTTTATCGTGTTGAATAGAGGCACTGGTCGTTTGCCAGCAGACATTCTCCAACTTAATCAACTAAGTAGATATAAAATAAATAAATAACAATTCATAGACCACGTGTCCTCAAAGCCACTCAGAGGGCTATGGAGAGGGCTATGCTCGGGGTTTCTCTACGTGATAGAATCAGAAATCATGATATCCGCAGTAGAACTAAGGTTACCGACATAGCCCGAAGAATAGCTAAACTTAAGTGGCAGTGGGCGGGGCACATCGCTCGCAAGACTGATGGCCAATGGGGTCAGAAGGTTCTTGAGTGGCGTCCGCAGACCGAAAGACGAGTAGGTAGGCCTCCAACAAGATGGAGTGACGACCTTGTAAGGATCGCGGGAACGCGGTGGATGCGAAAAGCACAAGACCGGTCTGAGTGGAGAGCCTTGGAGGAGGCCTATGTCCAGCAGTGGACGTCTTTCGACTGACATGATGATGATGATGATGAGATCACGTGTGCAAAAATGACGTCGTTTAGGTTTCTTTGAAATAAATGTGACAGCTAAAATTAGAATTCCCTACATCATAATACAAGGGATAAGTAAGGTCAGGGTGGCGTGATTTTTCTGGGGAAATGATTCCAGGGAACACGTGATTTGTCTTATCTCAGCTAGATAAAGTAAGATTGTTCTGGGAATGGAATCTACGTGACCGGGATTCCTATAAATTTGCCAGATGGGGTGTCTGACAAAAATAATGAATTTTAGCTAGTCTAGAAAAAATATGTTTCAATTTCTTGAAACGTTTAGTAAATCTGTTATATTATACTCTTATTTGTCTTTAAAACTTAAACATAATTAAAAATATATTAGGTGGATGTATAATGAATTTACAAGGTAAGGTAAGGTGGGGGAAGATTGAATGGTTTTTTGATGAGATGGATAGTGTTGTTTTAAAACCCTCGTAAAATAAAAAAACTATTTACTTCCTTTCAATTGCATAAATTGGTAGGTATGAGCAAGGGCTATATTTTTGTAATCTGTCGACAAAACTCGGTTACGCCTATTCTAATATATAAAAATAATAAAATCAAATCAAATTTTGTCTAAAAAATTGACGGGTTAAGATGGAATGGTCGAGGGGTAAGATTGACATAGTGTATAAAGTCTTTTAAATGAATGCAAACGGTTACTGTTGCTCGTTATTGTATAGAATTCCTTACGCTTAACAGATACAGATGATTTTTGCGTAAATATTCCTGATAGGTAACAAGAAAAGTGCAGTTGAAAAAAAAAGTATTTTACTCTTACCCCGCTTCACAGGGAAAACGACAGTGATACTCAAACTTTTTATTGTATATTCTTCATATAAAAAAACGTAAACACATTTTTTTTAATATTAAGAAGATCAGTTTGGAATTAAAATAACAGTTGCATGGAAACAATTATTTATTTTATAAAAGAAATGAATACAAAAAAGTAAGTATTTTCTTGCAGCATGACTAATTTTGTCACAAATTAAGCCACTTACATGTAAAATATTAGAAAATAAATATGAATCTGTGTAACAAATTAAGACACATTTAAAATACAAAAATATACCAAATACTTAGTAATCTGTGTAGAAAATTTAGTCACAGACTTACTTACATTTATAATATTAGAAATCCAAATAAGTACTTCTAGTAAACTTTAAGAGGTTTTTTTCTCTCCAAACAAAAAAATACAGATTTATTATTGATTTCACACAATAGTTTCACACAACACTTCTTAGTTACCTACTATTTATCTTATCGTTATATTAGGTCAGAAAATAAAACTTACGTTAATTATTTTTTTAAGTGCAAAGTTTGAGAATATGTATATTTTTCTATGACTTTCAAAAACGGGGAAAGATCGAAACATTACTATTTCAATGTTACCCCAGTGAAATTGGCTGGGTAAAGATGGAAACTTCTCGTAAATCTCAATATATGATTAATAGCTACACCTAGCAGAAGTAAATAAAAATAGAATCTCAAATAACACATAAATAGTCAGTCAGAACTTTTATACTACCCTTATTAATCAAGTTATGAAACACGGGGTAAGATTGAAAATCGACGAATTCACCACGAAATGCCGACCTTCACAAAATAGCACATAACACACGTCTACTTACTCCGAGCGGTCACTGGCGAATGTGCGGCGGATCGTAACAAAATGGCGGCTTAATGGATGATACCAGCACTAAAAAAATTAAACCAAATAGGGAGTTATGTGAGACTTTTAATCTTTCCCCTTTTTTTATCTTCCCCCACCTTACCTTACACTATACCAGAGAAGGTAATTATTAGTTATCTTAGTTCTTGAGGTTGGCAACACATTTGCCGTCTTAGGGTTGCAGTCTGAAGATTGTAGTTTTTAGACTGTATTTATGTATATGGGTCACAGATCCCAATTACCTGCAGCAGGCCTGTGTGCATCGGCCTTCATCGCAGAATAGAAAAAACATGGCACTTCCACTATTTTGTTCTATTCCGTGGCCTTTATCATGCCATATAAAATGATTTTCGCTGACTGAGAGAAAAAGACAGTGCTATATAACTGCTATAGCTCTGTCCTTTTCTCTCAGCGTCAAATGAACTGCATAGTAATGTCATAATAACCCCTCATGACGTAAAGCCACCGAGGACTTGATAGTGTGGTTTTGATATAGTGATAAAGACTCCAAATAAGAGTTGGTCAAAATACTTGTTTCAAAGATGAACTTTTCGACGGAAACTTATTTAATTTAAAAAAGTTGTAATCGGGAGGTTTTTAATTTGGTTTTACACAAAAATAGTAGGAAGTTCCAGCTCTTGTTTCTTTACCCAAAAAATACGTTTAATTACTCTAGTTTACGGCTGTAACATGGTCCGCGTAAATTTCGCTTATCTCTTCTCCCACGGGTGCTATGCAATTTTCCATCGCACAATTAAGCGAATTGCCGTGTTAGTGTGTTATGTCTATGCACTTATGCTTACTGCATTTAATCCACTCCAGGGGTTTAACAGTAATCTCGACTGTATTATATTTTTGGATAAAAAGGAGGTTCAACGTTTCGTAGAGAAAAAATGCCTCTTAATGATTAACAGAGTAATTTTAGTAAGTAAGTACTATTTTAACAGCTACAAGGCTCTTTTCTAGTTAGAAAAACAATATTGCTTTTGGTATAAAATCATATCGCGATTGTTACGATAGCATCTGATTTATTAGGTCCTTACCTATGAAATTGGCGTTTTATATGGAGAATTTTATGAAAACGGTGGTTTTCATACATTTAATTTTGCGGATTATTTAGTAACGTCAAATGCAAACCACGCAAAATTCTGTCAGGAATATTAGACACTTCTAAGCTATATTATACATATCTTAGTTACTTAAAAATAGTTCACTTAATAAAACTCTGCGTAATTGAAACACTTGAACTTGCAGCACTTATAAAGAGTTAAGTTCACACTTTAATTTTAAACATTAAGTAAGAAATTGAACCATATTAAATATTTGTAGGTATCTAAAACCTTTGTTGCATAGTAAATTAATGAAATTTAAAAATATTTTGGAAGTTAAAATTGAAATAAATAAATTCCGTATGAAATAAAACACTTAAAAAAAACGCCAATTTCATAGGTAAGGACCCAATATTACCATCTGTCATAACCGATGCTCTATAACCAACGCTGATAGTAATAACAGTAAGTTCCTATCCCTATCCTAGTTGATGTATCTAACGTGTTGTTAGGCTCTTATGGAATCAAGACGCTTATGTACAACAGTCGCAATGCCTCTATTTCATTTTGCTTCTAGCTGCGAACAAATAAAATGTTTTTTTTTTAGTTTAACGTAGCTAAGTCTCTGTGTGTTTGTTTGTTTCATCTCCCCAAACCGACTAACTGATCTAGATGCTTTTGTTTTAAAATAAAGTTAGTTTAATTAGGTTAGTTCTAAGCTAGGTTTTACGGTCCGTTCCGATCTATTTTATATGTTATCTTATTTTTATAACGTGATCATATTCTTCCGAGCCATGACGAGTCAAACAAGATATGCAATTGTTTGCACACAAATTTTTGGTAACGTACGGAGAATTATTATTTTCGTTCATGTCCGTAATTCCTCGCGACAAACTCCAGCGGACGAATGCTATTGATTCAGTGGTGATAGATTCTTGTGCAAGGTTCTATCGAATCGCTACTACCACCTTATTGAAATTACTAGCACAGAGGTATTCCATCTTAGTTCTCAGGGTTGGAAACGCATTTGCAATTCCAAAACCGCGTAAGTAACATTTTAAATAAGGAGCAAAAGGCACCTTTTTAATAAGACAGTAAGGTTTATTTTGCTCTATCATAAATTTGTTAGTTACGCGATTTTGTTGTATCACCGATGATATCACTGCGTTAAGAATGTAATCTTGAGAATGCAAATGTGTCCCCTATGGCTTGTGTGTTTATTAGCCTTACACGACTAAAAGAACATTTTTTAAACAACACTTGTGGGAGGACCTTGTGCAGGGTCCGTCCGGGTTGGTACCACTATCTTATCCATTAACCTACCGCCAAGCAGCAGTGTTCGCATTGTTGTGTTCCGGTTTGGGGATAAGACAGCCGGTGAAATTACTAGCATAGAGGCATTCCATCTTCGGCCTCAGGGTTGGCAACGTATTTGCAGTCTTAGGATTGCGGTCTTGTGAATGCGAATGTCTATGGGTCACAGTTTCCACTTACCATCAGGTGGCCTGTGTGCTCGTTTGCCTTACTATGATATAAAAAAAAAAAAAACATTAGCAATAATAATATCCTACTCATCTTTTTTTTAATGCGGAATTTTGTGTGTGTGTGTGTTAGTTTGTTTATTACTCTTTCACGCTGCAATGGCTGGACGGATTTAGATTAAATTTGGAAAGGAGATAGCTTATACACTGGATTAACACTTAGGCTTAAAAAATTCTGCGGGACAGTTACTAGCTTGTACTCATATAAAGCTATACACCGTGTTTTTTTTGATTTACGATAACTTTAAGGGAACGTTCTTTAGGTCAAATAAAGTTAATTTCCCGAAGTTAGACAAATGATAACTGTAACGGTTTTAAAGATATTGAATTTTTAAATTTAATCAGTTAATCACGTTGAACTGGCCTAAAAGGCTCTTAACTGTCACGCCTACATTGACGTATTTGACATTGACTATGAGTTAACTCTAAACGCCCTTTTAGAATGACCAAAGATACAACATTTAATTACTTTGTTCAAAACAGAAAAAAATAATATTTTTTGCAATATTTAAAAATCTAATCTACCACTTAGTTTCTAACAATGTACCTAAAAATATGCCGAAGTTATCGTAAATCAAAAAAAACACAGTGTATATACAGGTACATTACATGTCTGTTATAAATAGAGAACGCCGGTATATGGCGATTATTCCCGATTATCCACAATTCAGCTGAAAATCATCTGAAAGGCATCTAATTGCTTCCATTGAGAGCGACCTTTAACGGCCTTATTCATCTGAGTGATAATAGCTGACATTGTGCCATCTAGCTTAGGTATATTATGAGTGTTGGAGTTTTCTGAGGCACGATTGTGATTTTTTTTTACAATGCTTTGTCATTAAAATGCTATGAACATCATTAGATAAATACCAATTTACCTAGTCCCAAAAGAAACTCTAGGCTGGTATTATGGGTACAAGATAAATATATAAATACTTGAATACACAGATAACATACATGAGTCAGGACCGCAAACATCTTAAATAACATTAAAATAAATGATATACCTTAAACGGCTATACGTTAATTAAACTTACATACATCATACCTTCACGCCTTCATTCCCAGAGTGGGGTAGGCAGAGCTACAGAATTACCAACAACTCCAAAAACTTCTTGATAACTCTGTAACCACAATTTGCACAATTAGGCTAAGATGTTTAACAGCGCATTAGTGACAGGTTGCAAGCCCATCGCCTAACAGTACTACAAGCCCTTATGCCCTTAGTCGCCTCGTACGACATCAACGGGAAGACATGGAGTGGCACTATTCTACCCCGGCAACCATACGGGGTTCCGGCAACCATACGGGGTATAAATAAGTAATAAAATTAATTTCAGATTCAGATTCAGATTCAGATTTTATTACTCAATATAACACAGTATAAATTACATGGCATGTCAAATTATATGCAGTTACATTGAGGTCGTCAGAAATAAAATTAAATGATAATATTAAAAGTCAACACAAATACAGAATAAAGTAAAAAATAATAATTTAAAAGTCAATCTTATTTATAAGTCAAGTTCCATATACTCATTCACAGAATAGACTGGGTTATCCAACAAAAGATTCTTAAGCCGGCGCCTAAACATTTCGTCAGATGGTTCGCGTTTGAGTTCGGCGGGTAGACGCTCGTAGTAGGTGGGACCGATGACGCGCGGGTTCTTACCTGCAAGCGCCATGCGACGAGGAACCGTTCTCAAACGCCCTGTGTGGCGGAGTTGTTTGCCGACGACGTTTACTGTTGCAAACGAAGAAATATTTGATCGGACAAACATAACAATTTCGAATATGTAAAGTGAATAGTGCGTCATTATGCGGTGCGTTGTGAAAATGCCCCGACAAGTATGTCTTGGCTTCGCCCCGACCAGCGTACGTACGGCACGTTTCTGCATCAGCATTACCCTGTTGGCATCCGTAGAGTTTCCCCATAAGAGTGTGCCGTACGACATCAGTGAGTGAAAATGTGCATAATAGACCCGTCTCAGAGCATCGTCAGATATAAGCAATTTCAGCTTACGCAACGCAAACACCGCACTACTCAATCTTCCACACAACAGGTCAACATGGCGCTTCCAATTAAGATTAGAGTCTAGAGTGAATCCGAGAAACCTACACTGATCGCACACAGGCATCGGACTGTTTGCAACGCACGGTGGAACAGGAACACTACGCCCCGAGAAAATCATGACGTTTGATTTTGTGATATTAAGGAGCAAACCGTTACACTTAAACCACTTCTGCAGTTGATCACATGCGTCATGAATTTTCTCAGCGAGCTGGTCATACGTGCGCGCGCCAACTATGACCGTCGTGTCGTCTGCGAACTGCACAGAAACGCCGGCCGTGATGCTGGTCGGTAGATCATTGACGTAAGCCAGAAATAGGGTGTTACCTAAGGCGGATCCTTGAGGGATCCCTATTCTTACAGTCCCAACATCAGATTCGAGTCTCTTGCCGCCCGCAGACAATTTGACTACTTGTTTCCGGTCGCACAGAAATGACGTAAGTAGACGGTGGGAGGTGTCCTGTATACCATAAAAGTGCAACTTATCCAAAAGCAGTTCGTGGTTGATTACGTCAAAGGCTTTGGATAAGTCACAAAATATACCTGCCATCTTATTTTTATCGTCAAGACCGGAAACGATACAGTCGAATACTTGGCGCGCCGCTGCAGTCATGGACATCTTTTTCCTATATGCGAATTGGTAGTCCGTCAGCAAGTCATTGCCTTCAAGGTGGCCCATTATATGAGACGATAGGATGGATTCAACTATTTTGGAAACTACTATTAAGATTGTGAACATAATATAACAGGCATACGGTTATATTAAACATTTTACTTGAACTGGCTTTGTTCTTTAAATAACCGCGACTAAATCGGTATTTCTTTTGACACAAATAGAAACACAGAAATATGAAAACTAGCACAGAAACATATTTAAAGTTTCAATAAGATAAAATTTCATTTTTAGGGTTGCGTCCCCAAAGAGTAATAGCGGGACCCTATTACTAAGACCACTGTCCGTGTGTCCGTCTGTCTGTCACCGGGCTGTATCTCACGAACGTAGTTGCCGCTATAATAACAAAAACTAAAAAAATAAAAAAATAAAGGGTGGGACGGAACCCTCTCGTGGGCGAGTCCGACACGCACTTGGTCGGTTTTTTTACTTAATAATGTAATAGTCACTATAATATTACTTATAGTCTTTACTATTTGAACTAAGCTGATCTTCTACACAAAGGCCATTGTTTGTAAACAATACCATTGTCTTTCTTTGTGTCCGTAACCGCAAGCCGATTACATACAAAAAAGTTAGAACTACATTGAATGTACATTGAATTATCAACCCTACCCTCTTAGTCAGTAGGTTTAAAATGTAAAGTGTCAGGATACAGATGTGTAGATGATAGTATTGTGTAGAGAATAAGCACAGTTCAAATAATAAAGACATATCTGTATCCTGACACTTTACATTTTAAACCTACTGACTAAGAGGGTAGGCTTGATAATTCAAAGTACATTCAATGTAGTTCTAACTTTTTTGTATGTCATCGGCTTGCGGTTACGGACACAAAGAAAGACAATGGTATTGTTTACAAACAATGGCCTTTGTGTAGAAGATCGGCTCAGTAGAAATAATAAAGACTATACCATGTTATTATATTTAATTCAGCTGCATTTGCATTTTTCTATATTAAAGTACAGTTGACGTCATATTTATGTTTACACTTTAGTACCTTGTCTATATAACGTCATATTTAAGGATAAAGTGACAAGGTACTAAAGTGTAAACATATCTTTGACGTCGACTGTACCCATATTTCCCAGCGATACTCGCGACACTAAGACGAATCTAACGACACCTCGGTTGTCGCATTTGTTTAGAATCTACAAGGGACAAAAAATAATACTTTCATACGTGCGTACATAAAGGTAAAAAACAATGCCCTCGTTTGGCAATCGAATAAAATATACTTTGCAAGTAGGTTCCTTAATTTAGCAAACCGTTTGGTAGGTATCCGAAGCCGTAACAAAGAAAACTTGTAATTGGAAGGTTACCAAGCAGGTTACTTAATATTTAAAATAATGAACAAGGAATAAAATAAAGACAGATATCTTCATTTTTGTTTAAAGTACGGCCAATGAGACGAGATAAATAATATAAACAGACTGACCATTACTGACTTATATCGAGATTGCGAGCGATTATTATATCTGTCCTTATTTATAGTACGGTCGATGACGGCTGTCGTTACGTGATTCGTGGCATAGGAAAGCTGTCAGTACGGAAGTTGTAATATTAATTCCTGATTGGATTGCGTTCAAAGTGACACAATTTCAAATAAAAACGTTTAGAATTCCTAAAAGCTTGTTTACATTCTTTATCTCGTCTCGTTGGCTTTACTTTAATTAGTGCGTTCACATAATCATTTAACACATACAGCGCCAGCGACCCAGAAAGCGTAAGGAAAATGCACGTAGCACTTGTAGCACTTGTAGGAGTTGAAAGAAGGAAAGCGTAAACCTGGAGGCCAGTTTTTACGCTACGAGATTGTTTTGAAGCAACATCGGCCTAGTTGGTAGTGACCCTGCCTACGAAGCTAGCGGTCCTGGGTTCAAATCCCAGATATTTGTGTGATGAGACTGATGAGTGCGAATATTTGTTTCTGAGTCATGGATGTTTTCTATGTATACTACTCAAAACAAAATAGGGGCCACGGTATATTCTTCTTTTGTATGCTGAATATACCGTGGCCGTGGCCCCTATTTTGTTTTGAGTAGTATAGTTAAGTATATATTTCTCTATATAAGTATTTATATCGTTGTCTAGTACCCATAGTACAAGCCTAGAGCTTAGTTTGGGACTAGATCAATTGATGTGACACTGTCGCATGATATTTATTTATTTATTTATTTATCTCCTGGCATATTATGATATTCCCCGTGATAGTTGGGAGGATCTTGTGCAACGGAGACAGAAATGGCGTAGCTCTGTTCACGAGGCTGTAGCAAACTTCGGAATATCTCTTGTTAAAGTTCTCGACATAAAACGCCGTGATAAAAATAATCATTTAAAGCACTCCTATGCCTACACGTACAACCAATTAGGTCAGTTGTAAACTTTTAAGACCAAATTTGGCTTTGCCAGTCACCTTCGCTCACACCTCCGAAATTAGCTGGGTTCGCCGTTGACGGATACGTCTAGGAGGACATCATCATCACTCGTAGCATTGCCTGGCTGTGAACGTGTTTAAAAAAGTACAAAACATAAACTACTTAAAAAAATTCAATAAAAAAATTTAGAAGACACACTAATATAAAGAAAAAAAAACCTGAAAACTGGCACATAGTTCTGTTACAACGAAAAGGCGTTTGGGCAAAGATTAATATAATCAGTGGTCTGGGTTCCCCGTCGCATATTACGCTCTTCGAAAGCAATGCAATTGCACATAGCTTAGTTGTTAGTAATCCTGAGCTTGCTGCCCCGTCGACGCGACAGTGGCTCTTAACTCATCTTGACTGAGATGCGCATCACAAGGTACGTCAAAGTAAACGTCAAGCCATAGATAGCTGTTATTGTTGACGAATCTTGAGACTGACATTGAAGTCGAGATGAGTTTATTAATACGGGCCTTAAAGTCTTGAAAACACTCAATCAAATGCCTCTTAAATATAGGATATTCATACATACATACATACATAAACTGACGCCTTCATTCCCAGAGTGGGGCAGGCAGAGCTAAAGAATTACCAACAAGTCTTAAAACTTCTTGATAATTCTGTAACCACATTTTGCACAAGTAGGCCAAGATGTTTCCCAGTGTATTAGTGACAGGTGGCAAAGCCATCGCCTAACAGTTATACAAGCTTTTATTCCCTTAGTCGCCTCTTACGACATCCACGGGAAGACATGGAGTGGCACTATTCTAACCCGGCAACCACACGGCAAATGTAGGACTAACGTACTATTTTACAGTTACATAAAACCTTTAATAGCCTACTCTCTTATCTCTTAAGCATCGGCGTTTTAAAGGCTAAGGTATGAAGGCCTCGGGGAAAATATTTAACAGCTTACTTGGTCAAATATTTGTTTATTTTGATAAGATTGAGCCGAGCTCGCTCTGCAGGGGCGCCACGCTTAGTGTACACAAACAAACAGAACGATAACAGAGGGTAGGTTATTATGGGTAATAGCTGGTTTTTTAAACGTTTCCGTGTTTTGGTACTTATTTGGTAATTGGGAGATTGGTTAAGATAGGAAGATCATTATTTGGGGTAACACACTTAGTAATTCTGTAATGCCCAATTGATCTAAATCCATAATGATTATAATGTCGAATTTTATTCTCGATTTAAAATGTTAGGTTTGGAATAAACTTATAGTTCTTGTTTAACGTAAATTATGACAAGTAGCAAATAAATATGGGAAAATTTAGGATTTTCTGATGATTCCCGTTTTATATCCTAATTATCGCATGTGAGTCAAACAGCTGTTTTTAATTTTATTTATTATTTACTTTATTTTAACAAGTTTTTTTATAGATACAGATTTGTTTGACTATACTCATTAATATAATATAAGTACGAAAAATGTTTATTACCTTAAAAACTATCGGGTAATAAGTATTATTTATAAATCCAGCTTTAAATTATAAAAAAATACAAGTATAGTTAGTGAAAAGCATGAATACTTATTAAATAATGTTCTCTATTTCCATCGTAAAATGGTTGAGTTTACAGCGGATAGAGAGAAGAGCACTATGTACTGTAATATGACTATAGGGCCAATTGTGCCCTTGTCCTACCAAAGGTGCGAACTTTACGCCGGCCACGCCTAGTGTTGGACCATAAATAATTGCATAGGTATTATATATAAGAAAATTAAAAGAGTCAGAACATTTGAACTTGTGAATTCAAAAATTTCATTAAAAAAAACATTTAGTACTCGAGCTGCTGGGTACTGGTGAGGGAGATGGCTGACAATGTGTGCAACATGTGGCTAGCCACTTATCATTGCTGCCAGCCCAGTGACTCACATGTTATTATGCACTATTTTTTGTTCCTGATTTTTTTTCTATTTTGTTTTCTATTTCTATTTATTGTAATTATGGTCTTCTTATTTCCAAACGATGGAATTTAATTTAATTTAGTTTAGGTAAGTGTAGAACAAACAAAATGTTAATATATGTATCTCAGTGAAAGCTGTTGAGGGAGTAAGTGGATGTTATTCATCGATATCCATAGGAGATAATGTATTTGTACCCACTTATTGCTGTTTGCTTTCAAAAATTGCAAATAAATAAAATAGTTTTTATCTACCGAAAATTTATTGTATTCGCTGTTTTTGTACCCCTCCCGTGGCTTGTCCAAAGCACGCCCCCGTTTGGGTCCTCGCAAATGTTTGGGTCCCATCTTAATACCAAAGACTTAATCAACATTTTTTCGACGGATTACTCGCCATTTTGCTTAACATTTAAACCGTTAGTAATTTGCCTATCACCGAAGTTCCAGCGGCCTGTGAAGTTGCAAATTATTGCGCGAGATTAGGACGATTTATACTGTTCAGCGAACATTAAGACGGGCTGAGATTACAGCTGCGGTTAAATCTATTGCGAAGACATTCGTCTAAGACAAAAGTCGGGGATGATTATTGATTTTTTTTAGAGTTAGAGGGAGTAGAGAGACCATTTTGTAATTACCACTTTGCAAACAAGAGGTTCTAGAATTTGAAGTAAATATAAAAGGAGCATATATAAACCACAGTCTATCATCATCATCTACTTAAGAGCTTCCCTATTCTGTACGCCTACTTTTTCCTTTAATTGGTCTAGGTAAGTTTTTCTTGGTCTCCCTCTTTTCCGTTTTCCTTCTATTTTCCTTCAATTATTATCTTATTGTACTCGTCGTGCCGTAACAGGTGACCAAACATCTTTCCTCGTCTTTTATATTTTTTTTGCAATAGGCTCTAGTTTCATTCACTTTGCCTAGTACTTCCTGATTCGTCCCCTTTTCTATTTAGTAATTTTTTTCCATCCTTCTCCAGCACCACATTAAGAAGGCTTCTAGTCTTTCTCCACAGTTTATACCGGTCTTAAATATGTTAACATCTTCAAAAATTAAACGATGTTGTGGTAATACCAACCGTTAATCACCCATGAGGCCTACTCAAGATTTATAACGCCAAGAAAGCGATTTTCAAAAATCGATAATGTTTTCGATAATATTATAGAATTGACGTAAGCTGATGACTCGAGTCGATAGAAAACAGAAAGGTTAGCAGCGTTTGCATCTTAGCGTGGCCTACATGGTCTCCAATCGTGGCGGCTGTAAATGGTCGGTGATGGATGAGTGATGACAATGTACTAAATAATGTTGCCGTCGATCTTGACTAAAAGTTTTTACATACATACATACATACCTTCACGCCTGTAATCCCAGAGTGGGTTAGGCAGAGCTACAGAATTACAAATTCAAAAAGTTGTTGACAATTCAGTGACCACAATTTGCACAAATAGGCTAAAAGTTTTTAATAAGACGTTTTCTTAATTGTTAGCGTTAACAAAGTTTTAGTCAATTTACAACAAATACCTTTATTACAAAACTCATTCTGATTAGTTACAACCACACATAACTTGTTTCAAAAATTAGGTTTGGATGCAAGGCATTTCGCCACAAAATTAAGCATAGACTATCGTTTCTAAAAAGTCAATGAAAAATTCAAATTCATTTAGGATGTTCCAGTGTTTTTATATTTCGTTTTGACCTTCCAACAATTTTAAACACACATTTTTCCATGAATTGTAACGCTTCGTAGATTTATGTGACATGCTACAGTAGGAATTATTACGTTGCGGAATTACCCGTTCCATATTTTATACTCAGTTATTTCATAATCAACAATTTTATAATACGGGTGGGATAGGCTTGGTTGTAAGTACAGTCTTTGTTAACCAAGTTTTTTTTTAAATATGAACTTAGGTATATGAAAGTGAAGTATGTACAAAAGCCAATTTTAAAAATTAAAACTGAAGAATGAAAAATAGGTTTTTGAATTTAAATTGTAATTTTCAATCCACGTTACGACGTTTTAAGGTCGATGTATTAAATTAACGAAAAATTAAATTCATATTAAAGAGGATAACTATACCTTTTCAAATTCATAATTCATTTAGTTTGCTAAAACATCATGTACATTATTGAATATGGAAGTCAAATTCATTGTTTTAGTAAAGTTTTACCTACTCGTTGTAGGCATGCAAAACACAAAACAATATTATTCTTAGAAATATACAATCAAAATTCAACTAGCCTTATAAACATATAATTTCCATATAAGAAAATCATAATAAAACAAAATAGATGTATATTAAAGGAAAATAGTTAATCCATGACTAAACATTCTTTTACATACATAAACTCACGCGTTCATTGCCAGAGTGGGTAAAGAATTATCAACAACTCTAAAAACTTGTTGATAATTCTGTCACCACATTTTGCACAATCAGGCTTAGATATTTACCACTGTATTACTGACAGGTTGCAAGCACATCTCTTAGCAGTATTACAAGCCTTTATTCCCTTAGTCACATCTGACGACATCCACGGGAAGACATTGAGTGGCACTATTATTCTAACCCGGCAACTACACGGGGAAATACAATAAATCACTATTAACTAATACACTGGGAAACATCTTAGCCTACTTGTGCAAAATGTGGTTACAGAATTATCAAGAAGTTTTAAGACTGGTTGGTAATTCTTTAGCTCTGCCTACCCCACGCTGCTGGGACTGAAGGCGTGAGTTTATGTATGTATGTATGTATGTATGTAACTATTCACATAACAGTTAAAGCAGCCATGTCAAAAAAATTAAAATGGTTTTGAAAGCAAAACAATGGAACGTATTACCTAAACGGGCTACTCAACTTATAGATTTACCTCTCTTCTTTTGAACGGTTAAATAGGGAAGCCTGCCGTTTGGCCGATTTTTTTTGGTCAAATGTATCATTTCCCAAATTTTCATTTCACAAAAAGAATTTTGTGTTATTTTTGTTTTGAATCCGGAAAATCGAATCCGCTTGCTACATAAGCAGGGATCGGAAATTCGGATCGATATTTACCTAAAGTTGGCAAAATCCCGGTAAAAGATAGGCAAACATGGCGTCGGCTTCTTAAAAATATTTATTATTATTATAATAATTACTTTGCATGTAGGATAAAACATTCATTTTTACTCCTATAAACTCGTTAGGTTAATGAGTAAATTAAATAAAATTTGGTAAATATAAATAATTGATTATGAATGAATGCCGGTGCAATTTATTTATTTTAAAATCCCAGATATTTTAGTAATGAATTCTATGATTGAGTCCGCCTCCATACAACTGAACAACAAAGCCAGTGCGAAAGTATACGTAAATATCGATCCGAATTTCCGGTCCCTGTACATAAGGTAAGGTTTCGACATAACACTTGTGACCACATAAGAAACAAATTAACTGCGACGGGAAATAACTTTTAGCGACATAATAATTTGGGAAATGATACATTTGAGCAAAAATATTTTTGCCAAACGGAATTGACGCGCAAAATAGAGCATGTACAGGCTGATTATTTTAGCTTCTCGAAAAATAAACGAAACCGATGGAGGCATGTTATAGCGCCAGACTTACGAGGTCAACCGGAGAGTTCATATTTTATTCAAATAGTCCATATCTGGAGTTGTAGCATCGTTTTTGATATTACGAGCATCGGAATTGGGCTTGGCTTGTAAGAAACGAAAACAAACTGCCTAGGTATATTTTAGAGTGGTTATGTTATTATGGAATAAAAAGTAAGTACGACTTTCATTATTGCCTTATCAAAGCAAAATCATGAAAAAAAATGATTCAAGAGTTTGAGAGCGATAGAACGTTATCGTTTGATATTATTAGTCTCTTCAGTACTTATGGCAATACTTAGCCACACTTTTCTTAAAAGCTTAGCCATTCTCTTGACTATCTAAGGGTATGTTTATGAAGGATAAAAAACACATACGAGTAAGTAAAATATAGTTACCTAATTTATCGATAACTTTGTTACATAGCTGCATATTAATTTAATTTAATTAAAATTCGAGTAATAAAATGAAAGAAGCTTAGACTAGCTTTAAGGTCATCGATAGGAACCGAGTTCAATTCCCAGACACTCCCATGTAATTTAATCTTAGTACGAGAATTATTATCTTACTACCTTTATTAATACTATTTTATAAAATTTATGCGAAAGTAGATGCATGCAATGCATGTTTGTTACTGAATCACGGCATAGCGGCTGAACAAATCTGGATGATATTTAGCACATAGATTGGTTGATTAAAAGGTAGGATATAGACAACTTTTTATCCTGGAAAAATATACGGTTCCCGTGGGATGACAAATTTGCGAATTATACGCGGACCAAATCTTTGGCAGTAGCAAGTTGGTTATCTGTACAAGTAAGTAGATGTCGTTTATCGCTTGTCCTTCAGAACCATAAAATTTTCCGGTATAAAAAGTACCGGTTGTGCTATTCCAGACTCAGAATCTCTGTAATAAATTTCAGCCCGATCTGATAAAGCACTTCTGGCGGAATTAAGTAAACAAACATCCAGACTTCCGCAAGATAAGATCCATTAATGATAAGGAAGTACATCTTAAGGAACTCGATGCATTTATGTAACTGAATGTAATCCTAAAGGATCGAATAAAAGATCAAATGATTCCATTGAGTCGCAATACCTCACGAACAACATTTTCTGTAGATGTCCTAATTTCCGATCCCGGAATAATAATTTATATTCTGTTCCTTTCTGTCGCACTAAATATGCAATCTATCTCGTCAGATCATGGTCAACCTACAACATCAAATACTCGCACATCGACCCCTTTAGCATGCGTCTTGGGCAATTTATTTCCGCAGTGAAAACAGTGAAAACAGTTAAAACGGAAAACTGTAGCCAGTAAATAGTGTTTTAGTGTTGTTGTTTTTTGTTCTTCTAAATTTGCCATTTCCGTTTGTAAATGTTATTATTAATTTTATCTCCTACGAGCATAAATTGTGCTATCTTGTAGTGAAACCTGTTCTGGCTCATGTATTATCAATATTATTTTATGTATTTATTAATATTTAGGCGGTTTGTTTTCCAATAAATAAATAAATAACTGGCAACGTATTGCTATAAATGCTATATTTATGTATGTTTCTATTTGTGTCGATTACATTTACACCTTTGTAGAAAACTGGAATAAACCCCAGCGGCAGTTCTGTGTCGTGATATCAATGTTTTTGGCCCAAGAATCGTTTATGGTCCCCCGGGAGACACCGGATCATGTGCGTGCCCGACCCAATTCAGGGTTCTGCCATATATTCTTATGAGATAGCTGAGTGATTTTGTTTTTGCTTGAAAAAGACCGAAGCGTTTTGGTTGACTTGAAGTTTTACAGGTTTTTGTTGGATTTGATGGTGTTAATAGACTTTTGAACGATAAGTGGTTTTACAGTTGCAGCGAGATAAATTGACGAGACATTTTACAGAAGTTAAGGGCAAAACCTTATTATTTTGATGCCCCGTGTGGTTGCCAGGTTAGAATACTGCCAATCTATGTCTTTCCGTGGATGTCGTAAAAGGTGACTAAGGAAATAAAAGCTTGTAGTAATGTTAGGCGATGGGCTGGCAACCTGTCACTAATACACTGGTAAATCTGTTAGCCTTATTGTGCGAAATGTGGTTTCAGAATTATCAACAAAAAAAAATAGAGGTGTTGGTAATTCTGTAGCTCTGCTCACTTTGGGAATAAAGGCATGAGTTTTTGTGTGTGTATTTTGAGGTGTTTACATATTGTAAACGCTTTGATAGCTCTTATTTACGTGACAATAAATAGCGGCCGAGTTATAAACAATACCATAACATGTCAAAGATAATATTATTATGGTTATAAGGAGTTCTTATTCTCTAAAATTAATGGCGGTTCACCAAGTGATTTTGCCAGTGTCAGTGAGAGAGTATATCAGTAAATATAACAGTTATTCAAAATTAACTAAAGTAAAAACCGGGCATTTTTTAATTGGCCATCTTACCTCTCCGAAGGTTATCGGGCTTTTACGGAGTTGAAAAGAGGCCCTGATTATCAAATATCTGGTAACATACAAACTGACGGTGATATTTTCTACTGAATTATGGTATTATTCCTATTACGACCGCTGGAGCTTAATTAAGTTTAAAGCTACTGTTTTTATTACTTTTTATTGTATAATAATAAGTGATAATATTATACGTTTTTACAACTCACTTACTACAGTGGGAAGGCAATTCATTTCCTTAACTATGCGGTCACGAACGTTAATTTTGATTTGAAGTCGTCAATTTTATTAGAGATGCCAAATCATTTGATACTTAAAGGAAAGGTTAAGTTCTTGACTGGTACCTGTGTCCCTTACTACATTACTTTAGCTGCTTTGACGAGTAAAACTAAAACAAAATCCTTTTTTTTACAGTCACCTGTATTTACAGGCTACTTTACTTTTTATCACCGATTTTTAAAACGGAGTAAGTAAGTGACTTTTATCCGGATTAAAATATGCCTTAAATATTGAATATTTTTCACAGTGAAACCAACGACATCAACCTGGGCCTGCTAGTAGAGGTGTGGAACAAAGGCGTTATATGGGACCGAGCTCTCGGTTACCACTACTTGCCTCTCACCTCCGTCGCCTACAACGAGGTGAGTTATGAAGGGATGGATGATATGCGGAAATACACTCTTAGATTACTTAGATCTTTAGCTAAGATTAAACGTGAGATACTCTCGTTAACAACATGAGTGTGAGTAAAAAGTTTTAAATAACATTGATTGGGAAAGAAATCTTAGAAAAAATTAAAAGTAAATTAAAAAAAAACACTAATAAATGTTTCATTAAAAACAAGTGATTACATTTACTCTTTGTCACTTCAAGGTAACACGAGTCGTATAACGAGAACACGACGCATAACACTTTACTGGAACAAATAAAATATGCAAAATCACGGGCAAACGCTAGGAATTGTATTAAAAAAATGGCCCGTGATTCATCATCATTACTAGACCTAGAGATTTTCCTAGCACGAACGATGTGTTGTTAGTGCTTGACACAATCAGAAGATTGACAATCCTGTTATCAAAAACCACCACTTCGACGTCAGAGAAAATAATTGTACATCATTATATAGGTATTAAGAAAATATTCACAATGTTCTAAAACTCATTGAAGTACTTAATAAGAAAATAGCGAAATCATGACTTAGAGGAAAAAAAATACAATCATATTATTATGTCATATGACTCATTTAACAATGTGGTGTGTTTTAAAAATTTAAATAAGAATAATAAGTTTATTACAAAACTAAACCTAAAACTGTTCGATTTGTTTGATTATTAATTAAGTATGGCGGTAAATGGCTTTTAGGATCCGTTATGATTTTCAGACCCTTTTCTCATTGTTAAGAAGGACCGATATCGGAAAACTATTTGCAGGACTACTTTTCCGTTCGTAATTCAATAAGGATACATTTGGGTTAGGCTAGTTCTTGAAAGCAGTAATGAAAGTCATTTTCTATTTTGAGAATTATATTATGGTAGTCAAAAGCGCAAACCACATTTATCACGCGATTGTGGAAAGGCCTAAAAAGGTTACGTATTTCACCTATAATTATAATTAATGTATGTTTCTATTTCCGTTTGTAACTACTCAACGGCTCAACTGAATTTGATAGGTGATACGTCATTAGATTTGTCCATTATAGGTCTAAAGTAAACTAACTATTAACAAAATATTCCTCAAGTTACATTAACCCCTTGTATGCTTAGGCACGGATCCGTGCCAGTTCATGAACTGCGAAAGCACGGATCCGTTCCAATCCCCTGCGTGCCTATCCGAATTTTATTTTGAATCTTCTTATATAGCAACGTAGGTCTAAAATCGATTGTAGGTCAAGCCAATAAAGTGTAGAAATTTTCAAAAAATCGCTCCTATCATAAAAATATTCAGTATGGCCGTCATTCCTCTAGGATTGACGTCACGTGACCGATCACGTGACCGCGTCGCCGCACTGGGCCGTCAAATTCTGAAACGGCTCCCGCATACGAGGGGTTAATAATCAAATTTTAAGATAGTAGAATAAAATAACACCGCCATTTTGTTCAAAAGTATGAGACTCCGATGTTGCCAAAAGTTCTGAATGCCAACAATAAAAGTTTCTAACAGTTACATGAAAGTATGTGGCTTACTTTATCACTTGTGAGGAATATTATGCATTCTCTGCATAAATTAGGGTAAACACTGAGTATTCCCACCTCTGCCTTGCTCTTCCCCACTTATGTTTTTGTAATGCTGTACGTAGTTCTCTAACAGTTAGAGGAAAACGTACTGCGCGACCAAAAAAATCCTGGACTAGTAAGAATCTAACAAGTCCAGGGTTTCAAAACCTTTTTTGCATCGGGTATACCCGATGGAAAGTAAATATTCTTTGCATACCCTCCTTTATTTTTTCGGGACATTAATTAAAAAAAATCGACCAACGAAGTCACGTTATGAAACAATAGACCAAAGTATCATTATCCCTGTGTTTTTATTTTATATTTTTCCACCTTTCTACGCCCTCTTTGGGAGGCGCTTTGGTTGTGAAATCCTGAACTAGTCCATTGCAAAAGAGATATACTGATTAAAAACCAGATAATCAAGTCGTACTTCTGTTTGAATACGAACCGAGAAAAAAATCAGCTTCACACCTAATGGACTACTGGAATGGAATGGAGGTACTTACTATTTAAATGAAGGACCGTCATTGCTATTCACAATATTCAACTCTATTTTATTTTTTATACTTTCTACACGATTCCAAAGAGTTATTATGCCAAATGAAGACAGTATTTCCAAGTTACTAAAGTTCCTCTTCAATAACGATAACAATTAAATTAGGTAATTCGATACAAATTATCTTCATTATAGCATATAAAAAAATGTAGGGCCTTTTTTTTGAATCTCAAATTGTAACGAGTAAGTCTAATATTTTTAATCACCCATTTCTGAAATTTTGAAGTAGGCTTGAATGTTACTCATAGTGTAAAAGACACCAAAAACGGATACTATTTTAAATCATTAATCAAAGCCAGGTAAAACAACGTTTATTTTGCTGTATATATTTTTTCTAAACTGCGGGACATTATATAAAAGCTGTAAAAACGGCATTGAACTGAAAACAAACACGGTATCTAAAAGCCACATAGTGCGCGAGGAACCTTTTGTAGATTTGCGGCAAAAATATTTTTTTAAAACCCAGGTTTAAAATTCTAAACCAAAAAGTTTTCGGAAAAATATCACTGAACTTAAGTTGAATGGTCTGAAACTATTGTTTGACTTTTTGGTGAATCGTGAGTGAGGGCACTCTGTATACTTTTATTTATTAGAAACTAGCGGCCCGCCAGCGGCTTCGCCCCGCTGCAAATTTCTGACTTCCCCGGTGGATTTTTCAATTATTTTCTGTCATACAAACCTTGTCCTGACAATGACGAACACAACAAAAAAGAAATCAGCCAAATCGGTTCAGCCGTTCTCGAGTTTTGCGCTTAGCAACACATTTAGTGATTCATTTTTAATATTATAGATATGTCTAAGTACAAAACAAGCGGTGGAAGAACATTGTACGGTGTTACGACCACCATCTTACTTTATGACCTGTGGCCTGGGAGCCTGCCGTTTAGCCAAATCATTTTTGGTCAAATGTATCATTTCACTTGTTGGTAATTCTTTAGCTCTGCCTACCCCACTCTGGGAATGAAAGCGTGAGTTTATGTATGTATGTATGTATCATTTCCCAGATTTTCAATTCCCAAAAAGCATTTTGTATATATCTATACTACGACTATTAGGGTAGGTTACACTTGTGACTACATAAAAAATAAATCAACTGCGCCGAGATATTTATAACTTTCTGGGAAATTAAAATTTGGGAAATGATACATTTGACGAAACATATTTTGGCCAAACGGAATAGGCCCCTCGTGCCTACATGGGGTAATTTTTATGAAATATATATTTTAAACTTTAAAATGACATTGCTTAGGGATTCGTTTTGTTTCTGATATCCTTTCCAAAGGAAGGCTGTAGGGACGAGGTTAAAAAACTTGCCGCTAAACAGTATTGCGGGGTATGACAACCGGCCAAATGACCAGTAAAGTGCATTTAATCTTAGTGCTCAGGGTTGGCAACGCATTCGCAGTCTTGAAATTGGTATTGTAAGATTCCAATCTAAAAAATTGAAAATGTCTTGGGAGTCCACTTGGACCAAAATCATGAGTGACTGATTTTGGTACTAACTTTCAATGTGATGTTGTTTTTCGAATTTTCTTTACAATTTTTTTTTAATTTTCGAAAACGATCGAGGTTTCTTAGCTTTTGCGATCAAATAATATACATTATAAGTGCGTGGGTTTCAAATACAATGAAAACTTTTCCTTTACCCCACCCACGGGTTGTTTGGATTTATAAAAGGACTTGTTATAATGTGAAACTTTATACTGTTACGACCGATTTCTCGTAAATCTGGCATTGTTCTCAATATTTTCTTTGCCCTCGGGTGATTCTGTGAAATTTTCTAACAAAACATAAATTATTCCTTCTTCATTATTGAAATTGGTTGGATACAACTTAAAATATAATACACGAGGTTAAAAAACAGCTCCCAGTCGGCTTATGACGCGGTACCTTGCCACTGATTTTCAAAGAAACTCTAATTTAGTACGCAAGTCTTGAGTTAAGTATTGAGTCAAACAAATATAGACAGCCGGTGAAATGACTAGCATAGAGGCATTCCATCTTAGTCCTCAGGGTTGGCAACGCATTTGCAGTCTTAGGATTGCATTGCAGTCTTGTGAATGCAAATGTCTATGGGTCACAGTTTCCACTTACCATCAGGTGGCCTGTGTGCTCGTTTGACATCTCTATGCCATAAAAAAAAATGTAGGAGTAAGTAAGATACGCATTGTTAAATCGTTTTATCTTACGGTGAACCGGTAAAACTGAATACTAGTTATAATGACTTATGGTTACGCTTTTTAATGAGATGCATTTCTTTCTTTTTACTTTACTTACATGTTTCTTTTTTGCCGAAATGGAGTTCTAAAGAACAAGCTTCCCTGATTTTCATAAATATCAGGGAACAATGTCACTCCAATTGACCTAATCCCAAATTAAGCTCTAGGCTTGTACTATGGGTAGTAGAGAACGATATAAATACTTATACAACGTGTTACAAAATACCCCGTAAAAAATATAATAAATTATCAAAGCCAAAAATATTGTCAAAAATGTTGTGTAAGTTGTCATGTCAGGGAATCGGGGTTAGCATAGATTATTTAACAGAGAGGCCAGGCCTACCTACCAATTTTAATAATTGTCAACTTAAATGGTTTTTCTGTTTTTCATCCACAAAGGTTCAATACTATGATGTCATTATGCTTAAAGTACAGGCTTCAAAAATGTCAAGACGGAAAAAAAAATATGTTGTCAATTTCAAATCTTCTTATCGATATTCTACAATTGTTCCGTGTTTTTTTCCAAAATGACGATGTTTTCTAACACAGAATATTACGATATGATGTTATGCGTAGGCCATGAAGATAGCAATTTAAATTTGACGTTCATTACGAAAAAGTAAGTGATAGTTTAGGTTTCTTCGTTTAAAATCTTCCAAAACTCGACTTGTAATATGTATCTAATCGAATTCTGTTCATTTTGTTTATATCTCTGTACCGGTTCGCGAATTAGGTAAAAATGTACATAAACATTCTGCGTAGTTTACTCTTTAATTTTACTGAAATAGGGTTAGCACATCAAAGAAAAAAGTATGTTTTTTTTTTGGCGTTAAGTCATACAGTGATAGTACAGTTCTCAAATATTGTAAATAGACTTGTTATAAGGCACCATTTAACCCCCTTTCGGCTTTACGGGTATTTTTGTAACACCCTGTATAGGGAAACATATACTTAAATACATAGAAAACATCCGTGACTCACGAACAAATATTCGAGCTCATCACACTAATATATGCCCTTACCGGGATTTGAACCCAGCTAGGCCAGCGCGTCGTCGAAAATAATCATGTTTTCCAAAATCCACATACTGACTCACTTGGATAACTTACCTTGTATTCTGGGAGTTGAAGATGGTCTAACTTATTACAATGTCGAATTTCAGTTCAGCTATCGTTTGTCCAAATTTTCATGAGCTAGAAAATATGTTATGTCGACACCTGATGACTTTCCTGGATTGTTATAAACAAACCTTTTTTTTGACGGAGTGGAGATGTCATTACGCATCGTCCTCGCCGGCTAAGGTATAATAATAATAAGTATAATAATAATAAACGTTTATATCGAGCAACGAGACCCATAGTTATAAATACCTTATGGACTATACATAACAATATAAAACTTAAAAACTAACACCGAGGTGACCGAACAGCGTGGTTCTTTTTTCTCAAACTTGGCTTGATGGTCGTTGCCGGTAGGTTTTCGTATGGGGGGTATGACGGACTCTCAACCACTTCAGTGTCCTGCGAGTGCTGAGGTGGAAACATACCGTCTAAAACCTCTCCGGTGTTAACGTCCAAATGGTAACGGAGGCACCGTAGGCTGATGAAGTGATGACTATGCACCACTGGGTGTTATAAACCAAACCTAACCTAACCTACAGGTTCTATCGGTTTCTGTTAGTTACGACGCGCTGGCCTAGTTGGTTTGGCAGCTATTTGTGTGATGAGCGCGAATATTTGTTCCTGAGTCATGGATATTTATTTAAGTATATATTTTTGTATATAAGTATTTATATCGTTGTCTAGTACAAGCCTAGAGCTTAGTTTGGGACTAGGGCAATTGGGGTGACATTGTCCCCTGATATTTATTTAGTTATATCAAAAAAAAAAATAGTTAAGAAAAAGTTAAGAAACAAAACTTTGGACTTGCCATAGAATACCGTTGTTGTCGGCATTTGTCGTCCTCGTCCCTCATATGTCTTCCTCCAGCAGGACTGTGGCGGGGGCCGCTGGGTGGAGCTCGAAGCGCAGCTGATGATGCGCGGCGGTGCCGTGGTGGGCACAACTGGGCCCACGGGCCATGCCTTGCTGCTGGACTGCCGGTTTGAACCTCCTTTCGGTGAGTATCTTTACTTAATAAGGACTAGGATTTATCTTCAGGGTCATCAGTTTTACAGGGTTTTTTTAACCTTAATTATTGGTTTTTAATCTCTGTTTTAACAAGGTGTTTTTCACCAATGTCGAGTTAAAGACGATCAGTCACCATTGACTTACTAGAGAGGTATGTATTCCTATTACAGCTGAAGCCCACGACTATAATAATATGTGAAAAGGCACGAGGCAAGAAACAAATTGTAAATAAGTTACTTAGCTACAGATTAGTGAAACGTGTGTGTCTTACTTTCTTAGATAAATTAACTAAAAGAAAAACAAGAAAACATGTAAATCTAAACTAAGATACTAACCCTCTTATTCATTAACGCGCAAAAACTAAAGTTTGCTTGAAATATGCTCAGTCATTTGAATTTGACAAAAGAAACTAAAAATACTTGAACTAAAATAGGTTTGTTTTATTTTATTTATTTGGGGCATCAACAGCAATACATTTTATAAAAACAAGTTCAACATGATACAAAACAGTAAGCCAATAAAAGATGTCCACAAAAATACAGCAGTTTATAGTGAGATTACCCCACTATATTTACACATGCATACATACATTACATCACGCCTGTTTCCCAGAGGGGTAGGCAGAGACCACTCCTTTCCACTTGCTATGATCTTGACAAGTTTATTTCGCTTCTTCTACATTCATACACCGAGTCATGCACGCACGTCGGCGTACGACGTACTTAAGATTCGGCCCTTTCCCAGTATTTCTCCGGTATTTATTAATTTTTCCGGTATTTTCATATTTGCGGAAAATAATTCAGGTCTAACACTTCTGACATTAAAAACAATGAAGCTACATTAAAAATAAAAACGTCTCAACACTTTAAGGCTTTGAAATTAAAGAATCCTGACATGAAAAACACTTCACCAATAACGGTGTTAAGAGTTCCGAGTGAATATCTTTTCCCAACTCAATCGTAGTATTGGAAGCGTAAACCACTATATAAAAATTTATTACGGTCAACAAAAAAGGAAGAGATGTATCTTCCAGTCTTGGCAGAGACCTTAAGTGTGCCAGCCTGGCGCCGACTGAGCTTTGACCTCGCCAAATCCATGTCCTAGTAAGAAACTACCCTATTTATAGGTTACCATGCAAATCGCTCATGTTTCCATGAAACTTTCGCTTGTTCAGTTCGCGTACCGTAGTTTTTTTTATGATAATACTTTGCCCTCTTTTGTTTTTGCCAAGAAGCGCTTCGATCTGGGAAAGGTGAACGTTCGTTTAACATTTCAAGTTTACGGTCTAATGTTGACGTGTATTTTTGTTTTGTCGGTCGTCTTTGCAGTTAGTAAACTTTTATGGACGAACCCTATATTCAAACCGCGGATAGATAGGCTTACTTTGGATTAAAATTTGACACAGTTTGTATGGGCAAATGTCAAATTTAATATTAACCCGAAGTAAGCCTATCTATCCGCGGTTTGAATATAGGGTTCGGCCGTTAGTTTGCTAAACATTTAATTTGGATAGTTTTATACACTTAAGGCTGCCAGTTAATAATGCCAGTTAATAATGGTTAATGATTCATTAATTTCGCCACTGTACACGTTATCTTAAGTTTAATTACGTAAAATACAATATAATACAAAACACTTTATCAAAACACCACATACTCCAAGTAACGAATATAGAGGAAAATAAAATAATGATTACATAGTGAGTCAACAGGCGGTCTTGTCGCTAAATAGCGATCTCTGCCAGACAACCTTACAAGGAAAAGATGTTTAAAAATATACAAAAGAAATTTGAATTAAACAATGAAAAAAAAACATTAAAATATCCTTGAAATAAATGGAAGTCTGCCGTTTGACAAAGACATATTCACCTTTTTTCCACCGTTTCTATATCAATCAGATCACTGTTTTTTTTTCCTTAAGGATGACTTATTAAACCGAAAAAATCAACAGAATCCCTCAATACTACAGAAATAAATCAGGATAGTAGGAAACTTTTTCCAAATAGCAAAATAATATCTGACGTGGGTGTTTATTTAGTACATACATACATTAAATCACGCCTGTTTCCCAGAGGGGTAGCCAGAGACCACTTCTTTCCACTTGCTACGATCTTGACAAATTTCTTTCGCTTCTTCAACATTCATACATCGAGTCATGCACGCACGTCGGTTTCGGGTACTTAAGAGTCGGCCCTTTTCTATTATTTCTCCGATTTGATTCGAAAAAGTACACCTAGGGCGGCCCCTTTCTTTTTTATTTAGTATCCGTAAGAAAAAACAATAACCTATTTCACACCCTTGTTATCTCGAAAACATCAAAACACGTTCATTCTCATCGTCTACCTAGCCTTCCTTATTCAAAATGACTTATCTCCTCATCTTTAGCTAACTCATCTTCAACTCTATCTTCAAGCGATAAGAGCCAATGCAGGAATGTTGGGTAAAATGTTGCCTTATAGGTTAAAAGGGCAGTTTTGAAGGCGCCGTCGCGTCGCGATACTTGGCGGCTAGACTGCCAAGGCCAGGCGCAAATGAATGAACGTAGACGAATTGGCGGGAATGCTGTCTATTGGTTGAAATAATGGCGTTATTGCTTCAGCGAGGCGAGATATTTATCATGATTGTGTAAAGTGTCGCTGGTCATTATTGAAACAGGTTCAGTTTATTTATTGTGACAGGGGTGAAACGGGGTGAAATGAAAAGGGGTTTTACCGGGTCTTATATATCCTGCCCTCCTAAGGCAATAGGCAATATCTCGGATAAAGCTCCTGTTGCAATATCAACCTCATTACTAATGGGTTACAATTCAATCTGCATTGGTTATTGAATTCGAGATGCTGATTTTTTTCTTAGGAGGGCATTACCTATGTTTTCTTAAAATAATTGAATTTAATTTAAAATCGTGCTCCTTTTTGGTAAACTTTGTATAATACAGGCGATTTCAGAAGAAAACATTTGCCATTGGACATGAATTAGTAATTAATGATCATAATTAAACTCTAGCCCCCTTACTTATACATAAATTAACGCCTTTACTCCCAGAGTGGGGTAGGGAGAGCTACAGAATTAAGAACAACTCTAAAAACTTGTTGATAATTCTGTAAATACATTTCGCACAATTACGGTAAGATGTTAGACCATGGAATAAGTTATCTGTAATTGTGATATTTGTAAGGATCGCGGGAACGCGGTGGATGCGAAAAGTACAAGACCGGTCTGAGTGGAGAGCTTTAGGGGAGGCCTATGTCCAGCAGTGGACGTCTTTCGGCTGACATGATGATGATGATGATGAATTGTGACATTTGCGGTTCACTAATGTTTGACCAAAAAAATATAGACAAATGGTCATTTGACATACAACGTTTCACCAAATGATCATTTGGCAAACGAGACATTTGACAAAAGTAAATTCTTACAAAAACTCACTTAGCAATTGATCATTTAGCAATTAGTTTACCTATTTCTGGGCAGAAAAAGAGTCGGTTATGCCCTAATTCGTCTTCCTCGTAAAATGCAAATTTAACTGTTGATAATTTGGAAAAGTAAGTCATTTGTAAAATGACTAGTAGTAAAATGATCAATTGACTTAACATTTTTTTGCAAAACGTTGTTTGTCAAGTGTAATTTTGCCAAATGACTTTTGATCAAACGGCAGGACACCGACATTTGCATCTGACAGAAAGTGACAAAGCATGGCAAAAACTATTTCAAGCTTATTCCATGTTTTATAAGCAAAGGGGTACGAGTCTTAACTTTACATCTGTGTTATCACTCGCTGTCAAACCATAAAAAATCTCTTTGCCATTGCAAGTAACGAAAATGCCAAAAAGGACTAGTGTGCCACTATTACTGTTGCTCTTTCATCTGAACCTTCCGCATCCGCGGCAAATGCGTTTGCGTCCATGTTACGACGAAAATCGCAAACGCCTTCGAGCCTTTTTTGCATTAGCAACTTACACTAAGGGCTCTGCTCCGATTAATTGTCTTTGGGTTAACAGTCAAAGTAATTTAAATCTTAACTACATACATATATTAAATCACGCCTGTTTCCCAGAGGGGTACGCAGAGACCACTTCTTTCCACTTGCTACGATCTTGACAAATTTCTTTCGCTTCTTCCACATTCATACATTGAGTCATGCACGCACGCCAGTTTCGGGTACTTAAGATTCGGCCCTTTTCCAGTATTTCTCCGGTTTGATGTGTTTGATTGATGATGTGTATCTCTTTCGATAATCTTCTTTTATTCTTTCAAAATGACCGAACAATCGAAGCATGCCTTTTTCAATCTGTCACTATATATTTTTTTTTATTCCACATTTCTCTCTGACTTTTTCATTTCTAACTCTATCAATCAGTTTCACACCACACATACTACGCAAAAAGCGCATTTCAAGTAAATCTTTACTAATTGTAACAAAATACGATTCCGTATTTAACTCTACAAAGACACCAATGTGTCTAATATGACCTACAAGTGTGGTTCAAACAAACGGCCAGGGTTCAAATGAACCCTTTTCACACTCGACCTTTGCCCAAGAATCTTCATATAAGGGCGTGACGTGCAAAAACCCGTCTACGTTCTTAAGTAGCTATAATGGACTTTTTCTGAAACGATTTTTTTACCAAAATGTAGGTTTAAGCAAGGCTAAGGCAACGCCGCCGGTGGCGGCAACCAGCAATGATAACTATGTTATTCGACATTATTTGAATACTTATTTTTTTATTTAATATCATATCTTACGGAAGCTCAATATTCAGTTGGTAACACTTGTTTTATAAAAAATAAAGAGTCTGTTCTCATTTGTAAGTCAAATATGACATTATTCGGTTAAAATAATTCTAATTCGACGAACGATCTCTTTTATATATTTTTACATTTAAATTAATAAGTCAGACGGTGATTAAAAGATGAGAGATACAAAATAAAATAGGGAAATGAGGTCGTATTCCATACCGTTGATTGCGATCGCGATCGTTATTACTTTAAGTACTGACCACCTTATTTAGTAACGCACAATAAATTAATTGTAGCTAAAGTATTCACTGTCTCTTTCTTTCCAATTCAAATGTCATAATGTCATATAAGAGCAAAGCATATTTCAGGCACTCTTCAGTTATGGTGCATTTATGAATAAGAGATAAGGTTAATACATACATGAAATCAACTAACTGTAGATGATTTATCATGTTACGTTCAAAATTCAATAGCAATTACCATGGCAATTTATGATTTATAATAAGGGACAAATGGGGCGAACTGTTGAATGTTGGAAAAATAAAATGAACTCGAGAAAGCTTAGCAACTAAATGAGAAATTAGTTTTCAGATTTTCAAAGTAAGTTTATGTATGTTTTGATTTCTCTTGGGACTGGTACTTTGCAGCTGTCGACAATCACAAGTTTTCCAAATACTCATAGAAAATGTGTTTAACTTTTGAATCTATTTTACTCTAGTACATAAATTACAGTAAAGTGTATTTTTATATTTTACTAACATTTCTATTATTAAGGGCTTGTAGTACTGTTAGGCGATGGGCTTGCAACCTGTCACTAATGCGCTGTTAAACATCTTGGCCTAATTGTGCAAATTGTGGTTACAGAGTTATCAAAAAGTTTTTGGAGTTGTTGGTAATTCTGTAGCTCTGCCTACCCCACTCTGGGAATGAAGGCGTGAAGGTATGTATGTATGTATGTATTTCTATTATAATCTAGAGTTACTCTAAATAATGCATTTTGAAATTTAACCACAAACAAAAGAGAAGTTGGATAGGTATTATGATTATTTTTAAACATTATTTTAACAAATGCGTATTCGTTGGTCTTGTTTGTTTAATTTAAGTTATTTTAATCAGGGTCTCTCGGAATACCAGCGTCACGACTTGCCATGGCACAATGCTGAAAGGTAAACAGGCCACATTTAAAACAACACAACAATTCAAGCTTTCATACTAGTTTCGTATAAAAAATACTATAAAATATATCTTAAATAAGCTATTACCATTTCAAATTTATTGAATGAATGAATGAATTACCAAACACTCTCAGTGTATTTAAAACCAAATTGAAAGAACACATATATAAAACTGTATAACAAATCTCTAGCGATCACGCTAAACATGTTTTAATTATAAGGAATTCTAGTATGTAAGCTCATTTTAAGTGAACTGTATTGTTCTTATGAGTAAATAAAGCATCTCTAAACCTAAACCTAATTGCATCAAAATCTGTCCATCAGTTTCAGCGTGGAGGGGTTACAAACGTACGCACCAGCTTGAAATGTTTTAAAGTCTAATATCGAAGAAGTAGGACTACAAACAGCTTATTTATGATCACTAAAAAAGTATAAGATAAAATAAATGTTTAAAAAACAAAAGAACGCTTTCAAAAACGAAAAAAAAAAACTTTTTAAAAGTGGTAGGCATAGGTCAGTCCACCTGAAGCCGGCCGACTCATGCCTACCATTTTAAAATAAATATTTTTTTCGTTTTTGAAGGCGTTTTTTGTGTTTTTACATTTATTTTTCGTTAAGTTACTCGCTCATAGTTCAATTCTTATTAGATTATGTCACATACATGCTGTGTATTTATTTGCACTACAAAAACCCTTCCTTCGATTTCGAGACAATAAGTTTAGGTTAGTAGAAGAGATAATAAAAGTAAAGAAGGCGGGGCTGGACGCTCGCTGCAGTAACAAAAGGTGTGCTAATAAAGTTTTAAATGTTAAAAATACGTATTTAAACTATAGTTTAATACTAAAGAGAGCATCATTCACCTCGCATAGCCACGCTCTCTCGGGCATGAAATTTGCCCGCTCTTTGATGTTAGCCCGTCATACATTCACATACATAATTCATACTCTGGCGCCTAGTTGCTATTTGCCGTGTGTTTTAAAAGGATTTAAAAAAAATAAGTCCATGAATATTTTTTTGTTTACTATGAATGAGTTAAGAGAGTTTGATGTGATTAAAATAAGTAGGAGATGAAAAATCAGGGGACAATCTTCTACAAATTAACCTAGTCCTAAACTAAGCTCTACGGTTACATTTAAAGTTACACGTTATACATATAAAACAATAAATACTTACATACATACCCAAGACACAGTAACAAATACACGCGCTCATCAAACAATTATATGCCCTGACCGGGAATCGAGCCCGGTACCTCTAGCTTCGTGGATAGGGTCAGGGGAAACTAAGCCATTACAAGTATGAGCTAAACTTCAGACTTAATAAGATTTTTTTAGTGAGCATTGGAGCTTAATTGAATTGTATGTACCTACTTGAAGGTAAAAAAAAATGCAGAACTAAAAGTAAATCTTTTCTAAAAAAAAACACTGAAAAATCCACCAAAGGGGAAAAAAAAACACTGTACGTATAATGTATAAATAGTGTCCCGTTTTAATTGCTTTCAAGTAGTAAATTATAAGTACTTACTAAGGTTTTACAAGACTATCGGGAAAAGCCATTTCAAGAGGAGATAATCGGACCACTGAAACTGGCCGCAAATAAAACGTGGTTTAAGTATTACGTAGATAAAAAGGCTGTAAAGCACTTGCCCATTTATGACAGCTATAAAAACTAAAGTTAAACCAAAATCTTGAAATTGACGACCTTTTGATAAATGTTATAAAATTTGAACTGAAGCGATAAATTGCTTGTGCCTATTTAACATGTAGTTAACTGTCATTCAGTGTATTTTAATACTTTAAAGGGTTTACCCATGAAATATCGAAACTCATTTCATAGAACGATTCACTTCGCCGAATTTTCATTTCATCGACAGGCATTTCCACGTGCAGGAGCTTTATTTTTATTGTGATCACAAGTCTAACCTAACCTAACTTTCGTAACGAATGCTTAAAATAACCTGAAATCCATAAGGTTTCAGCAGAAATTAGTTTTGGATGAAATGCAATTCGGTGAATTGACACATTCGATTAAATGTTTGTCGATATTTCAAGGGGATCCCATTTTAAAGATATTAAACCGGAGACAATGTTGAACTAACTTTACGGTTCTTGCCGTAAAGTAGCAGTTTTAACGCCTTAATATTGGCTACTAATAAGTATTCAGGGCAGGATTCTGGCCGAAAATAGGAGCGGAAGCCTCGTCCTCTTCCTACAGGAATGTCAATTATGTTATGCTGAACTTCATGTTTATTTATTTGAGTTAAACGATATCTAACTTATTTTAGCAACAGTTTTATAGATTCTTATCTTGGGTTTAACCTTAGATAATAAAACTAAAATAATCATAATATTTTGTATTGGAAACATTTCGTTACATTTTAAAGGGTTTCATTAACTAAAGTCTAACAAACATTTAACTAAAATCATCATTAAAACTGCACCTTTAAACCAAAGTTTGTAAATGCAAAATATTAAATTGTGTCACAAGGGAGCAAAATAACATATTTACGGCGTGGGCGTACATTTAATCCTGATGAAGAGAAGGATTCTATAATCGAACCCCGAACGTAGCGAGGTTACGTAGGTTAAGGACTTATGTCTTTAGATTTTTCGGTATTAACGAGGAAAACTTTTACCGCAACTATCGAAAAGCTGTCCACACACTTGCTTTTAGCATAAAATATTTTTAAATCACCTGTCGTCTAATTAAGAAAATGTAAAAGAATTCGATTTAAAACGTACCTTTAAAATAATGAAAGCTCGTTTACATAAAATTCATGAATAAAAAAAGCACTTAAAACTTTCAACACAATTTTCTCTTCAACACTTGGAAGCGTTTTCAAACTTACAGCGGACTTTTGTTTGTCACCGTACTCCTACAATATTTAAACGAGGCTACCCAGTACAATTATTTGCAATAAGTAGAAACAAATCAAAATATAAATTTATAACCATGCCAAATCACAGCTTTGTGATACCAAGAGTCTCTGAGTCTGCGGATTGGCAGACAAATTATATGGCGTAACTATAATGGTTCCTTTTACTACAAAAACCCTAAAAACCTTTAAAAAAACCTATCTATAAAATAAAAATGAATCGCTAAATGTGTTGCTAAGCCTAAAAACTCGAGAACGGGTTTGTTTGAAATAAAATAATTGAAACATCCACCGGGGCCGCTAGCACTCAAAATAATTATTATTAACGTAATTTTTTATATCTTTGACTATTTCAATTGACTCAGACTACTTAAAAATAAATGAAGTAACGTCCCGGTAAAGTGACTAGGGAGGGTGCAGCAATAAAGAGGTAGCCTGCGGCGAGCGCGGGGATCGGAGACGACGTTTCCAATTCGTTTGTTTATTTCTATCACGGATAATGTAATCTTGTTAGCGTTGTCAATTAATGGAAGAAGTTTTTGAAACGCAACTTGGTACTTAATAACTCCTAACTACTAATTACTTATATTATTATGAATCTTAAAGTTTGGGTCTCGTTTTGATTTATTAATAAATTAATATCTAGAGTCATTTTTACATGCATTAGTTGATCTAGTCCCAAACTAAGCTCAAGGTTTGTATTATTACTACTAGATACTAGACAACGATTATTATACATAGAAAACACTCAAGACACAGCAACAATACTCGCACTCATCATACAAATATTTGTCCATACCGGGAATCAAATCTGTGGCCACTAGTTTCGTAGGCAGGGTCATTAACGGCCAAACCAATTCAAACCGCGGATAGATAAGGCTAAGGTCGGGTTAAAATTTGACAGTAGCACATACAATTGTGTGTGGATAAGTGTCGACTTGTTAAAATTTGACATTGTAGTAACTAGGTTAAACGCATCATAATTTACTTTAAAGGAATTCGGAAAGTCGCGCTTTATCTCTCGTTTCGCTATCTTTAGTTAAAATCGCATCGTTACGTGCCCTTCACTTCTTTTGTACAGCGTGTTTATGGTGGGGACCGTCGAGGGTCTCGTCTTCTGGCCGATACGGGTCATGTTATGGAGGTTCTGGGTAACCTAATATCAGCAACCAAAGGGACTATTGTCTAACGCACTAGCAATCGGCTTCAAAGTGGAGCAATTTTTCATTTTGTAAGCAGATAAGGCTTCGATTTTCAAAATGAAAACGTTTGCTATTGCGAGTGCGTTAGACTATAGCCCCTCTGGACGCCAATTTAGTAAAAACTGGACCACGCTGTTGCGTCACCTCGGTGTTACGAGTAGTTTTAAGTTTTATCATCATGTCAGCCGAAAGACGTCAACTGCTGGACATAGGTCTCCCCCAAGGCTCTCCACTCAGACCGGTCTTGTGCTTTTCGCATCCACCGCGTTCCCGCGATCTTCACAAGGTCGTCACTCCATCTTGTTCGAGACCTACAGCTCGTCTCCCGGTCCGCGGACGCCACTCAAGAACCTTCTGACCTCATCGGCCATCAGTCCTAAGAGCGATGTGCCCCGCCCACTGCCACTTAAGTTTAGCTATTCTTCGGTTTATGTCGGTAACCTTAGTTCTACTGCGGATATCATCATTTCTGATTCTATCACGCAGAGAAATCCCGAGCATAGCCCTTTTAAGTTTTACATTGTTTGTCGCTCGAAATAAAAGTTTCTTATTTTTGTTAGCTTAAAGACGCCCACTAATGGATGTAGATTTCCCGCAATTTTTACCAGGTCACCAATCTACGCTTCGTTTTCCAGTAAGCGGTCACCACTCCAGAACTTTTTCGTCGCGACCATCAGTTTCAGATACCTTTTTATTGGTACTGCCATCGACATGATTTGTTCTGTCATTTGTCCTGTTCTCGTGTACAGTCAACTTTGCCAACTTAGCCTGACTTTGGAACTGTTTCAACTTCCTCGTTGCAGTAACTTGTATATGCATCGCAACTATGAATATTATTAGGGTAGGAAATACGTGATTGGCATCAGTGTAGAGTGTCTAACTAGTATCAATTAATACTGTAATTAATTCAAGCAACTACGATAGACATCCTTTGTAGAGCTACTATATGAAACAAAGTCTTCAAATACGAAGGACGTTTTGGTTCCAAATATGAAAAATATTTTCATT
Source organism: Acleris emargana (assembly GCA_927399475.2). Lineage (NCBI taxonomy): Eukaryota > Metazoa > Arthropoda > Insecta > Lepidoptera > Tortricidae > Acleris > Acleris emargana. Next base: position 13,672,364 of record OV656853.1, on the reverse strand, counting down.
ATACACATTTTAAAACAATCGCAAGTTATTCGTAATATTAAATGCCTAATTTTTTTAACTTTAGTATTTTTCATCATTAAGTAATTTATCATTTAAATATTTCATAATCGTACAGCTAGATGAAAACAATAGCAACTCAAAATACAACGGTATTTAAAACTCAACTTTAATACAACTACAAGGAATTTAAAATAATAAAAATGAATCGCTAAATGTGTTGGTAAGCGCAAAACTCGAGAACGGCTGAACCGATTTGGCTGATTTTTTTTTTGTTGTGTTCGTCATTGACAGGACAAGGTTTTTATGAAAGAATATAATTGAAAAATCCACCGGGATCGTCAGGAATTTGCAGCGGGGCGAAGCCGCTGGCGGGCCGCTAGTTTAAAATAAAATTTACAAGTTTTTTGAGTTCTACTGTTTTGACATTGATCTAGCAGTGCGATATTATAAGGTGTCAAAGCGTGGTATAATACTATTTATACGCGTTGCGTCAATTCTTTCTACGTGTTTAACACCGCGACACGTGTAAACGTAAACACGTTAGCTCATGTATTTATTCAGGACACGTGTTCACGTCAAAACGAAAACAACGCTTATCTGTAAACAATATAGTTAAGCCAATGTAGTCGATCAAGGGCTGTAACAAACTGGTCTCCGGTGAGATCAGGACACGAGAGTGACTTTCTTTAGAAATCTGTTTTTTAAAAGGATTTTTAATTTGTGATGTCAGTCCTATTATAACCTTATCTAATTAACCTCTAAGCTAACTTGTTTTATAGCTTAGAGACTAACAATTTTTTGCCACTCAGTAACTGATTGTGATTCTATTAGTATATTGATTTTTGAAACAATTGAATTTAAGTATATATTTTTTTTATTACTTGTCCCTAATTAATACTAAAATAACGGTCCAATATAATTTTCTTATTTAAACCTATTTGAAAATCAACTGATCATACCAGTGAGAAATTGAGTATGATCTTGATTTAAAAATTGAATTTTATGTTTATTTATACAGTGTGTGACATCCATAAGAACATATATTTTACGTAAAGATAGCTTTAAGTGTTGTTAGCCGTTTAAAGAAGGAGTTAAGTTATTAGCTAAATTACATTTAGTGTAATTCATTTTTAAAGGGTACAACGAGCAGCAATGTATAACATTAAGTCTAAGTTAATTGCAAGTTAATTGAGGGATAATTGAGCTATGTCTGATACATTGCGTGGCAAATTAGTTAGTATGAAAAAAAAAAGTACAACTTATGTTAACAAAACACTTGTTTTTATGATAATTAGGATGCATATTAACTGTTGTCAAAATATATGTTCGTATGGATGTCACACACTGTATAAAAAAATAACTTATCGTTTTAACGCTTTGAAATCTAGTATTACGTAAAGTTCTTAATGGTGTAGCGAGTTTTAGTTTACTTTGTTATTTTGCGCCCAATATAATTAGTAATAAAAGATAAAAAGATGTTTATTCAGTAAGTAGCCCGCACGGGCACTTTTACAAATCAATAACACTACACTTACTCTCGTTTCAGTTTTTTTAAACTAACACAGTGCAAGGCGAACTTATAAATAGATACGTACTGCTTTCTCGAACATAGGCTTCGATGGTAGGTACGTCGTGAAACATACGTCAATTACATTTAGCCAAAATAAATTTTGGTCAAATATATCATTTCCTAAATAGTTGTTTCCCGTCGCTGTTTTTTTTTTGTAGACACAAATGTAACCTAACCTAATAGTCGTAACAACCGTTTTCGACATCGCGGATATAGCACAACAAATTTATTTTTGGGAAATGATACACTTGACCAAAAATATTATTCTAGGACTTGACATTTCTTTAGACGTATCTTGTGACGGACATCTCTCTTTTCGACCCCGAGGAAAGAAGAAGGTTGTAAGTAGACCCCGTTATCTTGTCGCACTGACGTCGCTTTTTTGTAGGGATTGAATGTTTATTTTATCGACTATATAAATGTCGATAGTATTGTACTTAGATTTATATGTCCCGTAACTGGCAATGAGTCAAAGACAATCATTACTAAAAATGTGATAAAAAAGAACGGGAATAAAAGTTGCGGGTGTTCGTTAGTTAAAACCGTGAATCATAGTTTTTCCACTATAATTACATCAGGTTATCGCATCTCATAATACTAATGAGGTTATTTACTTATTTTTAATATGCTACACTGAAATAGAGCAGAGATTTAAAAGGAAAAGAATCAATCGCTTTGTGTAATTAAATAAACTACAAATATCGATATAGAGACGGTCGATAAAATATACATTCAATCCCTACAAAAAAACGATGTCACTGCGACAAGATAACGGGGTCTAGTTATAAGTGTAACGTGTTTCGGTGTATGTGTGTATCTGTGAACCGTCTGTAGCATCGTATCTCCTAAACAGATGGATCGATATGGAACCAGATTTTTTATAAGAAGGTTAGTTGACTTGGGATGGACCTTGGCTACGTTTCATGAAAACCGGTAAGGTCGTTTAAGAAAGAATAGGTTTTTTTTTTTATGGCATAGGAAGGCAAACGAGCACACAGGCCACCTGATGGTAAGTGGAAACTGTGACCCATAGACATTCGCATTCACAAGACTGCAAATGCGTTGCCAACCCTGAGGACTAAGATGGAATGCCTCTATACTAGTCATTTCACCGGCTGTCTTATCCCCAAACCGGAACACGACAACGCAAACACTGCTGCTTGGCGGTAGGTTAATGGATAAGATGGTGGTACCAACCCGGACGAACCGTGCACAAGGTCCTCCCACAAGTAAATTGCTCTATATTGGGGTTATCATAAGATTGAGTAGTTTTTAACAAAATTGGAATCTCAATTTGAATTTAAAGCTTATGAAATTGGCAAGCAGGCAGCCGACGCGATATATTGTCAGATTAACTACGTCAATCCTATTTTTATTCTTATCTAGTCCCCAAGAACAGTTTATTATACGGCAGTAAGAAAAACAAAACAATTTTTCAAGTTGTCTTCTTAAAGAAATAGCTGGTTAAAGTACCAACGTTCCAAATTGTTTCACTTGTTTATTGGACAAAACAATGTTCCACAATAAAAACCGATGCACTTTTAGCTCTGAAGGAGTTGTCTGCGAGTGAACAAGAATTGAAGTTTTCCATTTTGAACGTATGTGTAGAGTTCTTGTAATTATTCAATGAAGTCAGTAAGTCTCTTTATTAATGTACATAGCTCTCATCGTCATGACAACTGAAATACGTCCACTCCTGAATTAGGTCTTACCCAATGATTTCTATCACGAATACCATGATTGATCTTGTGTTACTCGCGTCCAGCTGGCTCCCGAGATCCACTTAGGTCCGATTGGAAGCCCTGACTAAATAGCGCCTTTCGGCACGTGGTCGGCACTCAAGAACCTTTCGCCCTAACGGCTTCTTGTAATACTTACTAAGCCTCGTTTTTGGAATTGTCTTTATATGATTTTCTTGACAAAGCTTTTATACATAACTAGAAGGGTTGAAACTAGATGCAATTTCACGAACAACAAAAAAAATTATGTATTTTTTATTATTAATGAGGTCTATTCAAATGAAATAAACATTTTTAACCCCAGAGCATTTGCTGTTGCAAATAAATAAAAAATCGAAAAAATACGCCAAACTTAAAAAATTGGTTTATGTTTTTTAAATTATACCACTTATTTTTTCCGTCGGTGAAATTGCATCTAGTTTCATCCCTCTTCGTTAGTGCACTGTATTCAGGGACACACTGTATGTATACATAATTATTAATGCTTTTATAAACAATCACTCCATTCCGCTCCAATTTTATAAAAAATATCACTTATCATAACTACATTCGAGGAAACCAAACCATTCTTCACTATTTTATCTACGTCTAGATAAACTGAATAAATGGTAACATTCAATGTTGCCTCGGTCCGAGTGTCATTTATTATTTTAGCTAGCGGAGTCTGAAATTAGGGTTCCCTAAAATAGTGTTAGAATACGGCTGGCGCAGCAGCAAACGAGGGCGACACAATGACCCCTCTATTTATACTGTGGAGACAGTGAGTTCGTCTGCCGTCTGAAGAGCGAGCGAACTCTATGTTCTTAATTTGAATAAAGTTTTTGTTCCTTTTCTTGGCGGACTACGATTTTAATTGCTGAAAAGGTTTTTATCTAGGTTGTCTGTATCCGTAGTGTATAGTTTATTATCATAATAAGTAAATAAGTACAGTGTTTTCAGCTTCTTAATATTTTTCGGCTGGTTATATGTATCACGCTTGCACTTGCAACTAACAGTATATTTGTAACATTGCATCATAAAAAAAAGACGATTGCCGATGCATATTAAATGGTTGGATTGTACGCTTTATTGCATAAAACAGAAACTGTTTCATAAAGAAACCCCCATTCAAGATAACGGGCACCTTAAGTTGTCAAGTATTTTGAATATACTATAAGAATTTGAGAAAAATACTACAAAGTGACATATGTTTTTCAAGACGATATTTTTATAATTAATAATATTGATTGAAATTATGTACCATATAATTTTATTTTCATTCACTGCGAGTATATTTAAACGACTAGCAATAATCTTAATACCATTCACATGCGCTATGTATATAATAACTACGTGTCTTTTTTAACTGCATCACTTACAAACGACGTAAAGAACGAGATTAGTTATAAGGAAATATTCGTAATAGTCCGAATAAAGAATTTAGGAAACGAAACGTCAATCATTCTAATCCGGTCCGCTCATATAATAATTAAGTATTAGTAAACGTTTTACGTGATAAACGTATAATACGATATAGAGACAATTTTGCAAAAGTACTTCGCTTAACTAAATCAATACAGTATCAACTCAAAATCGTTGTTAGTTTTGTTTCAAGCTTATAGACACTGTGTTAAAGTTAATTTTAAAATACAGCTGTATTTTGAGTTACTACTCTTTTGATCCGGCAGTGCGACTTCATTTATTATTGTTTAAAACGCCTTAAGGCACACCATATTACAAAAACGAAGATTATTTGATTGGGAATATGCATCTACCAGCAAGGACAGTACAGTACAATTATAAGTGCCTTTGTTCCATAATGCCGATTTTTTATTTTAAACAAAGAAACATGAACTTTAATTGCCTTGATTACGTACATCCTTTTGCACACAGGCCTCATGAAGTTATAATACATTAAAGCTGTGTTTATTCTAATGATGAAATAGACTTTGGTACATTTTATATTACTTCAAAACCAGTTAAACACGATATAATTTAATCCCAGAGAATTAAAGGCAATGTATGTTAAAATTGTTGTGAAATTCATCTTAATTTGAGGCACCAAAGTGATATACCCTCGTTGTCAGACCACCCATAAATTTAACACGTTACAAGGGATCAAATTGAACGCCAGAAGGACATACGTGTACAGTATCGCTGAGGAACCGTTATAGGTTTAAAGTGACGTTTAGAGCCAAATAAAAGGTTGTAACGTACGTATTACTTTGTAAGAAGTATTCAAGACTTTGTAGTTTTAGTGCGATTATACTTTTTGAATATTAAATGGTAGCTAGAGTGCATGCGATACGGGTTAGGTTTTAAAAAGTTTCTTCTTAGTCTTTATGAAATATAATGTTTGAAATGTAACACAAGCCAAATCCGTTTAAGGATTCCAAAGCCAACAGGAAACACTTATAGTATCGCCATGTCCATCTGTAGCTTCTCAGAGACTTTTAGTATGTACTAAAAAGCTATAATTTGACATGGTTGTAGATATTAATTGCGCCGATAAAATCGTAAAATACAATCTTGTTTTTTTTACACGTATTTTAATAGTTTATTATATTTGTAAGGCTATGCAAGGATAATAATAGTAATATCGTTTAAAACCCTCAACCGTGAAATAATGAAACGACACAACATGGTTTAGTTACCTGCCAAAAGTCACTCAAGCGTATGGGATTGAAAAGAAAACCAACCTTCGCTTTGAATTCCGTTTGATTTTACTGCCACAGAGTTTGTGGAACTTGTATCAAAAAGAGGTGAGTAATTAGAATGCGTAACAATTTACGTTCTGTTTTTTGTTACTTGGGTTGAAATATCATTCAGTTAGTAAAATGAACAAAACGTAATAATGAACTATGGATTCAATAACTTTTTGCAACGATTAAATAGTATCAAAAATATGTTATTTTATAACTGCCACGGCACGCTCGCTTTGGTCGCTAGGTTCGCGCGCTGTTATGGTCACAATTTCTAACCTAACCTAACCTAAAGAGGCCCTCCTCGTGCTACATGAAATGGATCAGAGGGGATCTCGACCCAGAGGTTTGTGTTAGATCCCGATTATGTTATATCTTAAGATTTTTTTTTTTTTGGAATATCTAACGTTATGAATGTTTTAAATATGAAATTATATCAAACGTTGTTATAATGTTTTGAAACACACACATTAATTATAATATTTCAAGCGAATTTTAATTAAAAGGCCGTAGTGAACATTACGACGTTAATTGAAGATTTACCAATTTAGGATAAGTCGTGGATTTTACAACTTATAAACAAACAACTTAAAGTAAACCTAACCTAGCAAAAACCTCATTCATCAATTTTAAAGCTGAAGGCACTTAGCCGATGATTACTGAACCAGTAGGGCAGTTCCAACCTCATGATTTATTTGTGAAACGGCTGACGCAGCGGTTTCGTCACGCGATGGTTTCGCTGGCGCATTCTTTGTAGTAAACTGACGTAAAGGCTGAAACGACCTAATGTATTTAAAAAAAAACCAGTCAGATGGTAGTGAGAGTCGTGTATTGAGGTTCCGTACCGCTCGACTCACACTTGGCCAGTTTTTATTATTTGTTATTTTTATTTAGGGTTTGTATACTATTGTCGTACTAAATGTGATGGTTTTATATTTTTAATTATATAAGTAATATTTATAATAATACGGCTTCAAAAATAATCCAAAAAAACGTTGAAACAACCTTTATTGCATTTGGACCCTTCCGTATTTATATTTTTAGTAATCCGTAGTTACACATTTTTACCTGCGATAGGGCTTCCTATTTAATTTTGCAAACGAATCCGTTCATATTCTTGCCAGCGTACATAATTTGGTAATTAACGTGGTTATTAACAAGAATACTTACATATGCGGGTTTCCGTTTCGCCGACTGCTGCGTCATGATAAGCAAAACGCTCGCCCTCTTTATTTATTACGTCCTGAAATATCACTTAGGCAATATTGCGAAAGAGATGTAGGTATGTACAATCTGATAATTAATTTAAATTTAATGAATCTATCAATTGAAAATGCGTATATGACGACCCGCTGGCCTAGTTGGTAGTGACCCTGCCTACGAAGCTAGCGGTCCTGGGTTCAAATCCCGGCAAGGGCAGATATTTGTGCGATGAGCGCGAATATTTGTTCCTGAGTCATGAATGTTTACTATGTATTTAAGTATATATTTCTCTATATAAGTATATATATCGTTGTCTAGTACCCATAATACAAGCCTAGAGCTTAAATTGGGACTAGGTCAATTGGTGTGACATTGTCCCCTGATATTTATTTATTTAAGTCTTTAATTCAAATTGACAGCATCTTATATTGACCTTATTGTTTTATTATGTGCCAATAAATTTCCGCTTAAGATAAGGGAGGCACACAGAGAAATGCTTGTCAGTGTGACTTTATGTCTTAAAGAAAAAATAGACTTCAACTCTTAATGGTTTCTCAGTCATTGTCATTCGCGGTCAGCAGTCACCTTTATTAGCATTTTTTTCTTTTTACCAATGCATAAGTTAGTTTCCCCGTGTGGTTGCCGGGTTAGAATAGAACCACTCCATTTCTTCCCGTGGATGTCGTAAGAAGCGACCAAGGGAATAAAGGCTTGTAGTACTGTTAGGCGATGGGCTTGCAACCTGTCACTAATACGCTGGTAAACATCTTATCCTAATTGTGCAAAGTGTGGTTACAGAAATATTAACAAGTTTTAAAAGTTGTTGGTAATTCTTTAGCTCTGCCTACCCCACTTTAGGAATGAAGGCGTGAGTTTATGTATGTATGTATGTAAGTTAATAGAATTTTCCTCTAGCACCATATTTCAAACGCATTCATCTCCTTTCGTCCATTATACAAGCTGTTTTGCTCTCCTAATAATAATAACAACAAATTAGTGTCAGCAAACATGAAACTTCAATAATCCGCTCCTATTTCCCGATAATAGCATGAATTAGGCCAATGAACCTGCGAGTAAATTAGCTCCCTCTGCAGCTAATGTTATGATAGTAGCGAAAGGGAAATTAGTTTATACGAGAATTAGGTCACGAGTAAGAGCTCCGGTGTAAGTTAATAAGGGTTCAAGGTATCGCAACGTCTTGCATTTAGCACTAAGTTGATTACGATGTTACTATTCATAGTGTTTGTTGACATTGTGAACTTGGATAATTCTTGCATGTGTTTGTGTAATAATCACCATCACCACCATCATCCATTAACCTGCCGCCAAGCAACAGTGTTTGCATTGTTGTGTTCCGGTTTGGGGATAAGACAGCCGGTGAAATGACTAGCATAGAGGCATTCCATCTTAGTCCTCAGGGTTGGCAATGCATTAGCAGTCTTAGGATTGCGGTATTGTGATTGGGAATGTCTATGGGTCACAGTTTCTACTTACCATCAGGGGGACTGTGTATATAACGAAATATATTTTAAATTAGAGATTTAGGTGAATTTACATGTGTTTTGGCTTTGTTTTAAATCTGAAATAATCGAAATGTAATAAAGACTTTTCATCACGCAAAAGCTCGTATACTTATGGGTCGCGATGATCACTTGCCATCAGTACCCTTACCATGAGTTGCAATTAACGTATTTGCTAGCAAGTCGAACGTTCTGTCGCTCGCAGACCTCGCAGTATTCTTATAGAGTGCGAGGGACAGACCATTCGACTCGCTAGTAAGTATGGTAATTGTAACTCATGGTAGGGGGGGTATAGGTGACTCTCTTGCAGGTCTTCCTTCGTTTCTATTTTTCATTTCAGTTTTAGCGGTAACCATAATACCAAAAAAAAAATCAACCTACAGATTTGCGCTTTATTGGTGATCTCTAAGTTTATGGCCGAATAGATAAAATAAAGATGCCTGATTTCAGTGAGAGGTTATTTTTATGAATTGATAATTATTTACTTCAATGTGTTGTGACGGGCACTTGCACAGGTTATTAAAAAGGCCCGAAGGCAACGATAACAATTCCATACTTAAACGAAACACTTTTTTTCAGACGCAGAAGGCACGGGCGGCGCCGACCTCCAACGTAAGCTGGACCTGCTCAACGGCGCCCTCGATGCTGAGCGTGCCGAGCAGGCCCGCCGGCAGATGCAGTATATTGCTCACTGTACGTATGCTGACGTATACGCGTTGGCCTAGTTGGTAGTGACCTTGCCTACTGGTCTAAGATCCGAATAGGAGACGACCTTCACCCAGCAGTTAAAACACACAAAGTTACAAAATCTCCATATGAATAGTAGGATAATCACGGCAGTTAAAAAGGATCTATTTCAAATTTTAAAAATAAATAAACTAAGTAACAGGAGCTTATTTCAACCCTTGTCGGAACTGAGAGGTGTTATAGTTGTTTCGCGTGTTTGTCTAACGAATATTACCGATATTAACCGAACGCCTGAAACGTCTGAACGTCTTGTATTCCAAGGTCATAAAGTCCCAAAAAATCATATTATGAGCCAGTTTACATATGATAGTTTGGTTGTATTACTGACTAATGCTATTCTTGGGAATCAATTTAATTTAAAACACTCAGTTAATGATTTTAACTGTTTGAATGACTTCAACCACTTAATTATTTTGAGACCCTATTTCATCAGTTTCTTTTCAAAAACGTCTAAGAATCAAACACATCCCCACGTTATTTTGATATTTCACATTATCGGTGTTTGTTCAACAATGGGACAATGTTTTAGCGACACGTGTTGGCAGCAACTTTAGATAAAGTGGCGCGACGATTGCAAAACTTCGCTTGACAAGTTTGAGGACCTTACACGTACCGTACGTAGTCGCGCAAACAGTCAGTCGAAGTTGCGTGGCTTCCCCGTACTCAGTTATGTCATGCGACGTCGCGCGATTCTCATTGACGTCGCTGCCGACACGTGTCGCTAGGTACTGATCCTCTAGAAGATATAAAGATTTGTAAGTATACATCAGTTTTTCTTGGAAAGGGTTAAACGAGATGCAAGGCATATAGTGCGGTGCACAGTAACTGCCGTCCTTGGAAAAAAGGGCGTTTGTCTCATAGAACCGCGTATGTATTAGTGACCTTATTTCTTAAGACAGGGGGTTAAATTTACTTCGACTATCAAATTGCCTATGCGTCCTTTTTATTTAGGAGGGCAGAGTAAAGCAGGCAGTACATTACTCCCTCTATAATGTGAGGTGTAACACACCTATTCTTTCTATATTTTATATTTTGAGAATACTTTTGAAAAATGACTGTTTAAATTTAATAGTCTTGAATGGTGATATTGGTTGTAAAGCTAACAAATATAAAACTTCCCCTATAATGAGGACTTTTGAATGAATGAATGAGATTTATTTTCCAAAGTAAGTCACAGTATACATTGCATGTTATGTCAAAAGTACCAGAAATTACATTGGAATCGTCAAAAGTATACACAAAATTTTATATATGCGGTTTATTATGTGCGTATTTTAGAATTTAGATCAATCAGCCTTCATTTCACGTGCCACACTATATTTGATGATATTCAGTAGACAAACTAGAATACAGAGAGGAACTTGATTTAAAATAAATGAAGAGCATCGTCGTAGTTCCCGTGAGAGATAAAGAAGGAGCATACGTTTTTGCCATAAATTTGCACAACTTACTAAGAAATAGTGATACACGACATCTACGTGGACGACGTAAGCGTCGTAAAGACTGGACTAGGTCTTCTATCTAGACCATTTTGAATAGAAATTAGGTTGAGAATTTTACAGTGCTCTTATACGGCACATACCATTACAATGTTAAGGCGCAGTTATACAGTAGTATTTGCTTGTTACAAAAATACAGCACTCACCGTTGTTTTTAAATTTTGTAGCACAACCAAATAATAGAGCAAAGCGATTTATGATCAAATCATAAAAATTATATAAACATAATTCTGAGTATTCTAGCGAATGATCAAGTAAATAGTCGTCTAAATTGACTTTAAAAAAGGTTGTCTTCGACCAAATGCCTATGTCAACCTAACCTAGTAAGTAATGTAACGTTTGCACTTTAAGAACTATATCTAATTGAATTCGTGGCTGCCTTGCAAGGCTATGCATGCACGACACAGATTTTTTATATAGCATTTTCTATTTCCAGCGGGATATTCAGAGGATTCAGACTACACGTCGGACCTCAACTACCCGGTGGGCCAACATGCCAACTGCAGTGCCTCCCAATTCCGCACCGCCGCTCATCAGATGCACACGCCACAGGTATGTGCTACTGCCAATCAACTGGGCAACTACCATCTTCTTATCGTGATGCTGGTTCTTTCTTTTACTATATTCAAATCCTGTTGCATCTCTGTGGGCTTTTTTGGAGTAGGGATGTCGAAGCCGGCAAAACAGCAGCTGTGTCATGATCTGGGTTGCCGTCCTACAGATGCACGATTAAGGTTTACTCTGAAATCGGCAAGACTCATTTCATAAAATGAATTACTTCGCCGAATTTGCATTTCATCGACAAGCTTACACTCATACCTACTGACTTGTTTTATCTAGTAAACACTTTTATAACAAAAAAAAAATGCATCGTTTTTGGATAAAAAGCGCCTTTTCTGGTAAATAAACCAACTAAGGGCCACATTTTGTACATAATTTTCCCGATGTTACAAAATCATGGATTGATTTTTGATGAGGAATTGGTTGATTTAGGCAAAAAGGAGCATTTTGAGGTTATAACAGAGTGTGTGTGGTTGCCGGCTTAGAATTGTGCCAATCCATGTCTTCCCGTGGAAGTCGTAAGAGGTGACTAAGGGCATAAAGGCTTGTAGTACTGTTAGGCGATGGGCTTGCTACCTGTCACTAATATACACTGTTAAACATCTTAGCCTAATTGTGCAAATTGTGGTTACAGAGTTATCAACAAGTTTTTAGAGTTGTTGGTAATTCTATAGCTCTGCCTTCCCCACTAGGGAATAAAGGCTTTAAGCTATGTATGTAATAAATAAAAAAAGTCAGTTGGTATAAACAATACGTAACCTTACGATAACCTGAAAATTAAATGGTTTTAGCAGAAATTAGCTTTCGGTGAAGTAATACATTCGATTAAAATGAATGTCAGTGATGCTAGGAGACCCCGCACCACCTAACTATTAAATGGTCTCTGTCTTGGTCTGTACAAAGATATTTTAACCTTTCTAACGCTTCAGGCGTCGTTCAGGTGCCATACGACGTTGACATAAAATGTATAAAAAGTATAACAACTCACTGAGTCGGTTAACATAAAAAGTACAAGTAATAACCATTCATTTACAGTCGTATTCCAATATTATTGCTTTGAGATTCATCCGACTGGATAGAATAGTTTTAAAACGACCTGGTATAAATCAGCCGCTCTAGGAATTGAGTGCAAGAATTTAAGTGTATTCTATTTTGTCCTAGTTTTATACCCAATGTTTATTGCAGGCGGAATATTCAGATGTAATCGAGTGTATAAAACAATGTCGTAGACATTTTATTCTTCTGTTACGACTATTTTATAGATATCTGTTACGTGTGTACTGTGAATCAATCTTGTCAATGGAGCATTTTTATTGGAAAACTGTGTATTGGGTATTCAAATTGCTTGTATTTTGAGATGAAAAAAGAACCTAAAATATAACTTTAATGAAAAACAGCTTTGAGCTACAGTTTAAACATTATATTACAATTTTTCGTGTTGATAAAAGGACTAGACTTTTTTTCTTGATCTTAGACTCGCCTTTTCTACTTTTCACACTTATTTTATTTTTATTTATATTAAGTATTTTATTTATTTAGTAAAATGTATTCAATTATGCATCGTGTAAGAAAATTTCCCAGAAAATAGTAATATTAGAAGGTTCTACATAATGTTTTATAATCAGAAACGATTATTTATGTATGTATGGGTATGTTTGTTATGTTTATTTATTATTTATGTATGTAGGTACAAAATTATATTTCGTGTTAATACGAGTATGTATTTTTATAAATATGTATATGTATGTATATGTATTATTTGATTATGCATTTTGAAAACAAGTAAAGGCTCTTGCTGAAATGCTCGGCACCCACCCCAACTATTCTCTGTTTGGCCTAGTGGTTGACTGGCAGAGAATGCCTTAAAGCATTAAATCCGCCATTTGTACTTAAATTTTGTATTGTGCAATAAAGTTTAAATAAATTAATCAAATAATATCAAAAAAGAATAATATTATACAAATATTGCTATCGGGACCCAGAATCGCTAGCTTTCTAGATAGGTTAGCTTTGTAACCTACCAACTAGGCCAATGCGTCGTCAAGTATATTTGTTATTTTGCCTTTTTGATATGTATGCATAATCGTGTACGCATTTATTTGCTATTATTATCTTTATCTTCTGTCCCTTTACATGAACAAACATGACAAAAATACAAACAGTGGAATATAGAACATAGAAGCCCACACCCACCTTCTTCAGATTAAAGTTCTTTTCATTGACAGGTCAATCTGGCCTGTCCCATATGTTTCCGATTGTTCAAATTAAATTGGTATCGAGATGTGCTTTATGTGTTTCTTATCCAATTTCAGAGGTCTATGGAGGTCTCGAGAGAAAACTCGTACGAAAGGGATGAATATCACATGCACGGGGATACCGATCCGCTTTACTACAACAGTCAGCCCAGAACAAATAGGTAATCATTTAGTTAAATTAAAACCGTCTTTTTGGCCTTTCTGTTTGCTCTTGAGTACCTATTGGCGTGATGCAAAGTTGCGTGAAGTGGCGTCCTCTTGTGTCAGAGGTTATGATTATGTTTAGATTGACAAGATTATATAGTTAGCTGATTTTGAATTAGATGGCGTTGTATCTATAAAGCTACCCGAGAAACGGTGGCGCCATCTCTTGGCCTTTGTAATAATTACCAAGCATGTCAGCAAGCTGAAATATGTTTAAAATTGACGGATAGTAGTAAAGTTACCGATAATTATTACAAAGTAGACGAGACTTCACAAATGCTTTTGGTGATGGTGAAAAGATGGCGGTATTCTCAAAAAGCTCCCTTTTGGTAAGAGAAGTTGTTTGAACCAAAATAATTGTCATAATTTTGCAGGCTCGAGACGTGGTCGCAACTTCAAGCTCAAGCCAGCGTCGAGTCAGCCATATCGTGGCGGACGGCAGCAGATTGGCAATCAGCAGGTTTGTTATATAAATAGTCTACAATCACTTTACTCCAAACTGACAGTCGTTCATTTAATACTGGCATTGTTGATACTAAAATAATAAATAAATAATCTAAACTTACTAAAAAATAACTACATAATTTTTTATGAGTTTATCGTACGAATACTAGTAGTACATAAAAAAACCGAGAATTTGCCAATACAACGTTTATTTTTGTAATTATACTTACAGTTTACATTTCTTTATTTCAGAAGATCAAAGGCGGCCAAGTCTCGAGCGGCAAAACACACTTTACGACGAAAGCATGGGTTATGGATATGAAGCATATTCTACTAGCACGCACATTAGGTATGATACTAAAAATCGTAAGATAAATCCTGCCAAAATCAAGGCTACAAGCTTTATGATTGTTATAACTCTGTCCCTTTTGCTACCTGAAAATTAACAAGTTTGAAATGTAGCTAGGGTAAAGTGGTCAGCCAGAGACCAGTAGTCAACCTTATACACCGTGGGAACGAGTAACCCGACAAATTTTAACCATCGATTCTAGAGCCAATTTGTAGTATATAATGTGATATAACATGTAGCCCAATAACGCATAATTTCAAAGTTTTTAATTATTAAAAAAAAAACATAATTAATTGAATTTTATTTAAACTCTGTCACCTTAACGTAAAGCAATATTTTCTAAGAAAGATTCATCTTGTAAATAGCAATGTCATCAACGTACAACGTAAATTGATTTAATCAATTTCTTAGTAAATAATGCTTTATGTATAGGTGACAAAGTTCAAATTAAATTAACTATGGTTTTTTTTTTTAATAATAAATATCTTGGAAATTATGCTTTATTGGACTACATGTTATATCACATTATATACTACAAATTGGCTCTAGAATCGATGTTTAAAATTTGTCGGGTTACTCGTTCCCACGGTGTATAAGTGCGAAGAGTAGGAAATATATCTTTCGTACTCTTCGCACTCATACAAAGTATAGGCATAGGCCGACTACAGGTATATGACTACTGGTGACTTTACCCTATACTAAAAAGTTTTGAAGTGGCGCCCAACATAGGGCCACTTTATGAGCTTTATTAGTCCCCATACTGACAGCAGTACTATAGTTGCACTAATAACAATGGCATCACTTACAAAGAAGTGAGTATTAATATTTTTTTACAAGAATCGGGTTTTTACCATAGAATTGTTTTCTTGGTTTTCCTTTTTGAACTTCTTTTGGATCTACCCTTCTCAATTTCATTACTTAATGTTATGATTGCAATCACCAACCAAACTCGCTTAAATATAGAGGAAAAATCGAACCTAATATTATTATTAGATACAAAGAGTGAATTATAAAGCAAACTTTAAAGAAAAAAACTCAAAAAAAAAACCTGTTCTGAATGCGTTCAATAACCATTATTGCAAGAAGTATTATTAGTTCATGTTTAAACTCTGACGTTTCATACCTTTATAGGTCTTACTGTCGTGAGATAAAATTCCTAAACTTTAATTACATAAATAAACTCACGCCTTCGTTCCCAGAGAGGGGTAGGCAGAGCTACAGAATTACCTACAACTAAACACTTGTTGATAATTCTGTAACCACATTTTAAACTTTAATTATTACGATGTAAGCTCCGTTTACTTCGATACTTTTATTTATTTATTTTAAGAACACATACAGTCGTATATTATACACAGGTGAACCCGAAACAATATTAAGACCTTGAGGTTCATAAAAAATAAATAATAGGTACTAAAGGTTATAACAAACTTCTGCCAATTAAGTCAATTAAATGTGAACAATAATATATTTAGTACAACAATAAACTGCTTCAGTAAGTAATTGCATAAACAAAGTAAGTAGATAAATGAAGGTTCAGAACTATTGTTATATAAAATGTTGCCTGACAATTTTTTGAGGGTACCAAGTGAACTCACAAATGGGTCAGCATCAAACAAACGTTCATTAATTAACCGAGGAACTCGTCTATTAAATCATTATTTATTTCACGATGCTTTTTTTCAGGGACCATTCACATTTATCGCAGCAGGCCAGCTACGAAGAGTATTTCGACTCTACTAGCTACCCCTACCAGATGTCGCTGGTGACGGACGACTCCCGGCAGTGGGACAGCGGTGGGCAGTACTTTTACGACGACGGCTACGGCCTCACGCCTACCGAGTACGAGAACATAGTTAATAAAAGACGATCGTCAGTTGTCCAGTTGCCACAAGTGCCACAAAAACAGGTGAGGGTTTAGTTTGCCTATAGTTCTATACAGGGTGTCTCTGACCTTGGGGCTTTAAATGCATGGATCGTTCTATTATTTATTTATTTTATGGCATAGGAAGGCAATCGAGCACACAGGCCACCTGATGGTAAGTGGAAACTGTGACCCATAGACATTCGCATTAACAAGACTGCAAATGCACTGCCGACCGTGAGGACTACGATGGAATGCCTCGATGCTAGTCATTCCACCGGCTGTCTTATCCCCAAACCGGAACACAACAATGCGAACACTGCTGCTCCTTTAACTAAACTTCTTTTGTTCTGTTAGTTGTTAAAAATATGCCTAACAAAAAAAACATTTTTTTCATACAAGTTAAATGTAATTTTCGATGTACGCGATCCAATTCTCTATTTTCTTTAAGCCTTCGTACCAAGGAAACGTCGCCCCCGTACCATGAGATAGTGATTATATGGCTAGTATTTAATACACTGATTTTACAATTACACTTTTACATCAATTAGTTATCAAAAATTAAGTTATTTTTTAATGTTGCAGAACGAAATTAGTTCTGTTTAGCGAGTAGACTCGATCGTTGCATTTAAAGCCCCAAGGTCATAAGCACTACTCAAGCAAGCAATACTCTTCTCTCACCGAGAAGTTGTAAGGGATGTGGAATCCGAACTTATGTACATAATTAAGTGTTCTTTTATGAAATCATTTTATTGCGGTATATCCAGACCATTACGATTTGGGGACCTTCAAGAGACGAGTATACTCTTTTTTTTAAAGCTAGCATCTATGATTCCTCTGCTGGTGTTGTAGGTGTCCATGAGCAATAGTACATTGTAGCCCAGGTACAGAAAGTAAGCAATAGATGGACGAGTTAGTTCGCGGGCCGAGCCGCAGGTGAGGACCGCGAAGATACGAGTCCATCTATTGCACTTTCTACCGAGGCAATACTATGTGCTTTTCACGCCTAATGTAAGGAAATAAAACAGGTTAGGACATAATACACAGTTTAATTAAAAGTAATATTGATATTAGCATTAGGACAGTTGCTGAATGACAAGGAAATGTTGAAATATCGAGGGTCCCTAAAGACTACAAATACGGTTTCATAATCAGAATTGTTAAAAGTGGACGCCATTTTGAACTTTTTTGTTACTGATCCGATTGCTCTGAAAATCGATATCTGAGGGTCCCTAAAGACTACAAATACGGTTCCATAATCAGAATGGTTGAAAGTCAACGCCATTTTGAACTTTTTTGTTACTGGTCCGATTGCCCTGAAAATCGATATCTGAGGGCTACAATGGTTCTTATGGTTCCATAATCAGAACCAGACCAGAAACAAAAAAGTTCAAAATGGCATCCACTTTTAACAATTCTGATTATGGAACCGTATTTGTAGTCCCCAAGGACCCTCAGATATCGATTTTCAGGGCAATCGGACCAGTAACAAAAAAGTTCAAAATGGCGTCGACTTTTAACAATTCTGATTATGAAACCGTATTTGTAGTCTTTAGGGACCCTCAGATATCGATTTTCAGGGCAATTGGACCAGTAACAAAAAAGTTCAAAATGGCGTCGACTTTTAATAATTCTGATTATAGAACCGTATTTGTAGTCTAGTCATAAATAACCGACCAATAGCAGAGTAGAAAGAAAACTGGTCTAAAAACACTCCATTTTACTTTGCAACTCAACATTGTTGGACTGTTTTTGTGTTGTACTACTAAGAGCAACTTTCTATTCTGATTTCGATCCTTCTTTGGCCATATTTCCGAGCAGTGGCGTGAAAAGTTGATTAGTTACTTTATTTACATCAGCGGGCCGATTATGGTGACACTTATCCACGCGATAAAACGTTTTTATCACAAGCTCATCGACATAATATCATTGTCGACGTAGGCTAACATGGTGGCATCGGTTACATTGTCTTATCCACTTTTGACAACGATAAATGACAATCGTCACATTTTATCGATTTTGCTTAACATGGTCGCCACTTTGTATCCACTTTTGACATATTATTTAGATAATCTTATACAAGTGCCGTCTTGGTGACGACAAGACATTTAATTTGGAAAATTTACTCAAATTCATCTAAAATTGAAGCGTAAGTATCGGTTTTATAATATTTTTACTTATTAAAAACGTCTTAGTTACTTATAACAAAGGCGTTTTACATTATAATTGTTATAATTGGTAAACATTTTTTGTAGAATGTCTCGATACTACTACTTTAGTCTCACGTCACAAACGGAGAAAGAAAGACGGAAATTACAGTGCAGGACAATCAGAGACGCACCGAACCCTTTCGAGCTTCCGGAGGAAGAGTTCCGGCACGTCTATAGAGTGTGTAAGGAGATGGCTCTCCATTTATGTACCGAGCTCGAAGTCGACCTCCAGCCGCACAATAGTGACGGATTACCCGTCTATATTAAGGTAATATTTATTATTTATCATACAGATACCTACCGAAATACATAATGTTACTTTAGACACTGGACCCTTTCACAGGTTCTAACTTCGTTGCATTTTTTGGCCGATGGCAATTACCAACACGGAACATTGAACACCGTGCATTGCACAACGCACCGTGAGCAACTACTTGACTCAGTTTACGGACGCAGTTAACAGAAGGTAGGCAAGTTTTTTTTTTAATCGCATAGGAAGGCAAACGAGCACACAGGCCTCCTGATGGTGAGTGGAAACTGTGACCCATAGGCATTCACAAGAACGCAATCCTAAGACTGCAAATGCGTTGCCAACCCTGAGGGCTAAGTTGGAATGCCTCTATGCTAGTCATTTCACCGGCTGCCTTATCCCCAAACCGGTACACAACAATGAAAACTGCTGCTTGGCGGTAGGTTAATGGATAAGATGGTGGTACCAACCCGGACCCAATGGGCCAATAGTTTGAAGTTTATTTACTTACTAACATTTTTATGTGGTACTTGCTTTAATTTTCTCAGTTAAAAAGTCCATCAGTTTTAAGTCTTCCTCTGAGATGTAGGTAAACTATCTCTGTTCCTATCAAATTTCAATATGTTAAGGCTTTGAACAGTAGACCAAACAACGAAAGAAACCAACACAATAACACATTTATAATATTTGATTTAACCAGTGTTATTAACACACCATCCCGTGGGAAAAGTGCTTTTAATTAATTTGTTTTAGTGTACCTACCTAATAGTACTAACTTTGTTATATTACATTTCCAAAGTCAGAGCGACCAGAGTACACTATTAAACTTGTATAAGTGTGATGATGCCTCCATATAGTCTAGTAATATGGATTGAAAAAATGGAAAATTATTGTAACAAAGTAGTCGAGGTCAAAGATAAGTATACACTTTTGCACCTCCATTTCAATGGAATAAGGTGCAAAAGTGTATAAATATCATTTTACTCGACTATACCATCAGAACATTCAGAACTCATGTCTTTAAATTATTAAAAAATATTTTTTCTACCATACATTAAGTACCTACAGCACAGTAACATAACTTGTGTGGGAACTAATAAAGGTGTTATTATTGGAATTAAAAGATCTTATTGTAATTGGGTTTTTAATATAATTAAATGTTGATAATTAACATAGTAATAATAAAAAAAAACAAAACAAGATTCAAGACTCTTCCTCAGTAATAATTTGCATGTCCTCCAGCCTGAAAAGAAAAATGATACTATTATATATTTCCATACAATTAATTGCCTAAGTACATATATGTATATACATATATTATATATAACCTGTGATAGTTCAGAATTTAATTTCTTATTTACATATTATTTTTCAGAACACTTGATATGGATCAGGACACTGCTACAGACAGCAACGGAGTCATTGCCACCCAGCAGCTACCAGCAAATGGGCTTTTTATTAAGAACGGCCCAGGAAAAGAGGCCCGCCATAATAAATAATTATTTTGCTTACTATTGTGTTTTATTCCATTTTCATACTAGAAGTAAACACATTGCTTTTTTTACCAGTTAAAGTAGAAAACTATTATTTAACAGTATAAAAAATAGGCTCAAGCTACCTGTACCAAAATTAATCTTGAATTAAGATTAAGGTTTGGTTCAGCAGTTTAGCAGCAAGAACGTAAAAGACAGATTGAGTTCTATATACAGACAGATTCTATACAGATTGATTATAAATGATCTACCATAACATAATATTGAGTATGGATACCATTAAAACTTACTGGTTTCTAGCTAAAATCCTATTCTGCTCCCTCAGAATATTATTATGTTCCAGCTTGAGCTGGTTGAGTTTTCCAAGTTCTTCTATTATACTCTGTAACATAAAATACAATTGCATTACTTTTATTTAAAAAAAGTCATGAAACAAAGGGTATTGGGTAAGTTTGTATGGACAATACGGTCATATTTTTCTTCAGCGGCCATGGATAATTTTCTTAAAATCGGTCTGAGGACCTCTTAATACACATAAATATATAAAATTTACGACGACTTACGACTTTCCATGCTGCGACGGATTTGTCCGGGCCAAACTCTTGCAACATAGTGGCTAGATTTGCCACTCGGACTCGTGTCTTTGAGACCCGAGTGGCCCACTGATCACTGAACTCCCCGTTCGCGAACAGAGTGGCTGGCCATATATTCAATGTTTTTTTTTTGTAATGCTGTACAGCGACTGCAACACAACATGATTGATTTAATCATTAACAATAAATAAAGAAATCTATAATGCACTTAAAAACTCATATTAGTTCACAATATTAAACTTACACTTTTGATGTATGGCTCATATTAGTTCTTCAAGAACAATTTTTGGACCGGACAAAACTGAACTTTCGTAAGTTAAGTACGAAACTACTAACCATAAACTAATAACCATAGATCATCGAACTACCGAAACAAGTTGTCAAGATAACCCATATGTTTTAAAAAGCATGTCGTCCGCTTCTTTCAATGACTAATTTATAACTTCCCATTTCAGAAGCATTATATAAAGCCCGCCACCCAACATCCAACATGTGCAAAAATGTATTGATTTCGTGACGCTGGCAACTTTTTTGCAAAATGGTAGTAATCTCGCGTAATTCTTGCCACACTGGGCTTAAACATATTAGTTGTCGCTATATCGGCGCAATAACTTTATCGACGCTGTCAAGCATATTAGGGATTTCGATAAAATAAACGACTTCGTTAAAAATTTAAACATATCCACTCGATAAAAAGATGTCACGCATAATCGGCCCGCAGCTGGGTTATTATGACATAGCTATGCAGTTCATTTAACGACGAGCGTAAAGGACAGAGCTATAGCAGTTATATAGCTCTGTCCTTTACGCTCGTCGTTAAATGAACTGCATAGTTACGTTATAATAACCCCCCAGGTTATCTACTATTTTGTTTGCCTCCTGTAGCATAAAAAAACCGGATCGATCGATCGTTAAGTTGTACAACTTAGGTACATAGCTGTGATAAAAAAAAAACTTTGTTACGTGTACTACTATCAAATTTATTTTTCAAATATTTAAGAACAAAAGAACAACGGTTTATTTGGTATGGAGGGGGGGGGGGGAGCTGGACACGTGACTCTATCACAAATTACTACTTTGAAGCTTAAAGCGATGTTTAGACTAGCAATAAAAATTACAGAAGTTAACCTGTCTTACTCTAGCTATTAAGTTAGAAAAGGACGGAAAAATTGTGCTTCTTGCTCTAGAACTAAAGTTAAAATAAGACAACTATCAACTTCTGCAATTTTTATTGTTACGTATTTGCCTATTTCGTAAACGGATCCCTGAATCGAAAAGTATTTTTTTTTAAAAACGACACCCCACACAATTAAAACATACATTGTATGGAACGTGGAGGTACCCGGTATTTTTTTACAGTTTTTGTAACTACTTTGCAGTTGTTACAATAAGTTCGATCAATAATAAATGAGAGCTTATTTACACAATCAAGTTTTTTAAATCATGTCTCCACGTCTCAAGACAATTATCTGGTATCAAGACAATAATGAGCTGGTAGATTTTTGACGTGTACAACTTCCCGTGCGGCCTACTTACTGAATAAACATCTTTGATCTTTTTTTATCTTTTGTTTCAGTTACCAGACTCATCCCGGTACTCGGACTTCAACGGCATGGCACCGTACAGACCGCGGCAGCGACGGACCGCCGCTAGTTTACCTGGTAAGTCCTCAATCTCAAAGACATTACATCACATGACGATGCGCTGGCCTTGTTGTTAGTGACCCTGCCTACGAAGCTAGCGGTCCTGGGTTCAAATCCCGGTAAGGGCAGATATTTGTGTGATGAGCGCGAATATATTTTGTTCCTGAATCATGAATGTTTAAATTGGGACTAGGTCAATTGGTGTGACATTGTCCCCTGATATTTATTTATTTATTTATCACTATGTCTCGTCAACGTCAATTTGAGCTCGTAGATAATGACTAAAGATTGGATAATAGGAATATCTCCCTACTATCCTCCCCGTCTAACCTAAAATATCCCATATGTAGTAAATTAATGTGTATGTAGCATAAAGACTTATGTGTACGTACGTGCGTACTGTGAGATGCAATAAGAAGGATTGTACGTGAATGTTGTAGAAAATAAATGTGTGTTTAATGTGAGAGACGTAGTATGTGTTTTTAACCATGAAAGCCCAATATAAGAATATTTTACAAGTGTAATTGGTGTATACCGTTCTTGTTCAATAAATAAATAAATATACCACAAATCCGGAATTTAATAACATCAATCAATATTTTATCCTGTTGTAACTCTCGAATATCCGGACTCTGATTTTGACGTCCAGGGGCCTGGGGCAAAACAAATACTGTCGGTTCAATGCCATTGAAAACGTGAACATTACCACGAAACGGTAAGACGTCAATATGCATTCTACGATACCTAAAGACTGTAGCAACCTTTTTTTCTTTGATTTCTTCGTTTACAGAATGAACTTGTTAAGGCCAACAAGTTGTTTTAGTAACATAAATTTTACTTTTTTTTTTATTGCATGGGAAGGCAAACGAGCACACATGCCACCTGATGGTAAGTGGAAACTGTGACCCATAGACATTCGCATTCACAAGACTGCAAATGCGTTGCCAACCCTGAGGAGTAAGATGAAATGCCTCTATGCTAGTCATTTCACCGGCTGTCTTATCCCCAAACCGGAACACAACAATGCGAACACTGCTGCTTGGCGGTAGTTTAATGGATAAGATGGTGGTACCAACCCGGACGGACCCTGCACAAGGTCCTCCCACAAGTAACTGATCATATTTTTATAATTTCAGCCACGCCCTCTTCAACGCCGAAGCGCGGGCGCGCGCTGCCCGTGCCGCCGGGCAGCGAGACGGGCTCGGTGCGGAGCGGGCGCGGGGGACGCAAGCTGCCCCGCGCCCCGCACCCCCCAGCCGCGCCCGTCATCCACCACGTGCCTTATCTACCCGGTAATTATTATAACTACCAGCCAACCTGAGTCTCATTTTGAGTTGTTAAATTCTTTCCATATAAATTTGGCTTTGAGTACAAATGTTTTTCACCCGGGTTCAAGTCCGATTTGCATGACTTTTGAATATGTTGAAGTAATTGTGAAAAACTTAGTTTTTTTTTTCTTCTTTGCCTTTGCCCAGCAGTGGGACACCAAAATAGGCTAAAAAAAAAAAGTGTATTTTTAGGTAAGATTTTCTTGAAAAGGAAAACTTATAGACCTACATTTTCATTATGTCTACCAAATATTAAAAAAATATAATAATTTGACTTGATTTAGAGGCGACAAACGTTATCGCATTTGTATAAAGAATTTCAGCTTCACAGGCCTCTTTGATCCTTCTCCATACATTATACCGGTAACAAAATTGTACCTGATGTATCCTCTGTTCGCGTTTTATATGTATTTCATCAAAAATGACCTGCACTATTGATATCTCTATATTTTTTTGCTATTTTAAAATGTATCGCAACGTCTCATTGCAATTATTTTTGTCAAATATATCAAAATATTAGTAAGTAATAGACCTTAAACTAGGGTAGTCCTAGCATCTATACATGCGGTCAAATAATACGGGTCAGAGTGCGTTTTTCATACTAGTCTGGAAATCCTGTATCGATGCTCGGGGTGTCCATCATCAGATTTCACTACAGGCATCCCCTGGCGAGGAACCAAGGCTTCGAAATAGCCCCTTTAGTAAAGGGGCCCTAGAGAGGAGGGGAGTGCCTAGGATATCTAACTGATTGAATATGCGGCTAACGCCGGAATTGTGCATGTTCAGAAAATCATCTAAAATGGCAGACTCTCTCGCTGTGGTGTTAGCTGATTGTGCAATCAGTTAGGTATTCTAAAAAGTGCTTAAGATACCTAACCTTCTGAATTGAACCTCGGAGTATCCACCTTTAAACCTCACTCAAAACAACTCTTGGCAAGGAACTAAGGCTTCGAAATAGCCTCGTTTGTATGAAAAACGCACTCTGACCTGTATTATTTGACCGAGAGTGTATATCAGTTTTCACCCTTTTCACCTCACAAAAAGATGTGTGAAAAGACGTTTGCATAGGCAACAGGAGTCAATTTTTGTTCTAAAATTGTACAGTGCAGTGTTCATTTATCAAGTTTGACCTCATTATGTTGGTTTTGGTAGTACTACTGATTATTAATATTTTCTTAACTGTTATCTGTTTTCTAAACAGAAACCGTAAAAACAATACCCGACGTTAGTTATGGGTACGACAGTTATGGGTATCAGCCCGAGTACCAAGACACCGCCACAGACCAGTACCAAGATCGGAATTATAATACTAAGTAAGTATTCAAGGTGATGTTTGGCTTTTACATTTCGCACTGCCGGATCAAAAGTGTAGTAACGCAAAATACAACTGTATTTTAAAATAAACTTTAATACGACATCTATAGAGCTTGAAACAAAACTAACAATGATTTTGAGTTGATACTGTCTTAATCTAGCAGTGCGATTTAATATTGGGGCCTATAGATAGTTCAAATTGTATTTTTCTTTCTTAGGTTTCTTGCTATTATATACATTACAACTAATAATAATATGGTCCGAGCAATGGTGAATAAATCAAAAGATTTATTTGTCAAATATTTTTGCAGTTAAACTTTATATTTACATGACGTTGAGTTCATTTTACATTTGAAAATAACTGTACGTTTGACGCTATATTTTTGTAAACCTATTTAGTAAAGAAATAAATTTGATTTTGCTCTTTGCTTCAGTTATGATGAAGATGGAATGCAGCCTTTCTTTGACGAAACACCCCACGCTACGCCGCCTGCCGCAGGTAATTCTCATTTCATTAACCAAAAAAATAAACTGTAGTACCTTTTATTAGTTTTAAAAAGTCACCTAAATAGATCACTATGACTGCGATTTCACATTAAAATTAGTCAATGAATATGAGTTATAAATAAACTGGTTGATAAGAATTTCCGGTGACATCGCTACAAATTGTTTAGTAGTTTACAATCATTCGAAACAAATGACGTCCCGATTAGTTAGCTGGCTTTGCGAAGAAATAACTTTTAATATATTTACAGTGCTATTCAAATTTTCAGCTCAAAAAACTCCATGGAGTGAACCAGAAACGACGACACAGTTTACATATCCTGCAACTAGTGAAGCAGATTCATTACTACCTCTTACAGTACCTTCAATAAAATCAAAGTATTTACCGCAACCTCCAGTGACAAGCCAACACGATATATATCAAGAGGATAGTTATCAGCAATATGATTTACAATATGATTCTCAAAACCAGTATCCATCGTATGATCAACAAGAACAATATCAGGAACCTCAAGACCAATTTACGGAACAAACGCATGATTTTCAATATGACCAACAGTACGAAGAAGAACAGTATATACATTCACAAAAACAGCAACAGCATTTAATAGAGGAACAACAATACCAGGAGCAGTTCGCGATACAACAGCAAAAGCAACACGAACAACAGATGAGGCAACAAGAGCAACAGCAATCGCAGCAACAACAGCAATTGCAGCTACAACAACAGCAGCAAAAGCAGCCTACACAGCAATTGCAAGCCAGTGTTCTAACTGGTGCTGCTACGCTAGGAAATTTCATGGCTGGTGGTGCTAAGAAACTTGGAAGTCTCTTCGGCGCTGCTGCCGCAGCTGTAGCCCCACCTGCTGTATCCCATCCTCCTGCAACTGTTCCCGCAACGACAACTCATTATATACAATCTTCAGTCGTAGCTCCTGTAACGCCTTTTACAAGCACTACCACTGTACTTCCTTCCGTCCCTGACGTATCACCACCAGTGCCCACTGTTACTACTTCAGCATCTGTTGGTTTACCTAGAACTGCTTCATTGAAGAGGCAGGAGTCTATACAGAGACCTTCTGTGCGTCGGACGCGAACGTTGCCCGACGCACCGGAAGATTTACCCCCGTCAAGCTACGACGAAAGTGCCTACGAAGACGAG
Organism: Acleris emargana; assembly: GCA_927399475.2. Lineage (NCBI taxonomy): Eukaryota > Metazoa > Arthropoda > Insecta > Lepidoptera > Tortricidae > Acleris > Acleris emargana. The sequence goes on along the minus strand of OV656853.1, from coordinate 13,645,231 downwards.
TACCATAAGACTGAATTTGATCAACCCATAGACAGGATATCTTTGGACAGGTATCATGAAGATGAGTATGTACATGAAACGATTCCTGAGGATGTCCTTGAAGAATGTCAGCCACCTGAAGAACCACCGCAGCGTAGTCCTTCGATACAGAAGACTGCGTCTCCTACGAGAGCTGGGTCTATCATAAGAAAACCTTCAATTGATAGCTACCACAGTCAAACTCCGTCAATAGTTGATCGAAGAACTTCTCAAAGCTCGTTTCATCTTGAGGATAAACTAACTGTCCCTACTACAATAGAAGGTAAGAAGCCGATTTTTTTTTCTTCAAACATACCTACTGCGTTTCTTAAATAGTTGCATGACTACTAACAATATTTTAAAGTCAGGTTTGTAAACGAACTTGCGGGTCACCTGTGTAAATTTACTACCACTGCTCATGGAGATATATCTATTCACGTTAAATTGAATTGAATGTTTTTTTAAATTCACAGCATTTTAAATGTTTTATTTTTTTAATTAGTTTTATTTCATCATATCTAATCAAAAGAAACGGATTGTTTACTACATTTGATTACAATACAAAAAACTCCTTCACGGAAATAAACTGTGTCATTTTTTCAGAATCAATTACGGAAAAATCAAAAGTCAAATATCATGATGACCGGGACCGCACGAAGTTTCACGAAGTGCCTGAGGAAACGGAAACGTTTCATGACCGAGAACCTTGTGCTAAAGACGACTCAGCGTTCCAAGAGGAAGTAGAATTTCAAGAAGACGAGCCATTTAGCGAAGAACAACAGAAATTCGATGATCAGGAACCGTTTATAGAAGGCAGTGAACAATACAATGAGGATGAAAGTGCGTTCCCAGATGATCAGAATAGAAAAAAAGAGGAGCCTTTCCAGCCTGCACAACCGAAGTTGACACCAAAGCAGCGGTGGCACCGGGCGTACAACAAGATCGTGATGCAGCTGAACGTGAGTCTTTTCTTTATTCCAATGAAAGCAGAATACTTTTTTTACCACTTGTTTCAATATGATTGATCAATCTAAATATTATTTATATTTTAATGTGGTTATGTTACAGATTTCTGCTTTTATTATTATTTTATTGTTACACTAAACTTTTAGGTTGTCTTTTGGTTGGAAAACCTACATGGAGAATTAATATTTGGTTACGTTGGTATAACTACTACAGTTTAGAGCCGTATCATGTCTCTTTCATCAAAAACAAGGTAAGTCAGCAACATAAGTTGTGAATAAGGCAGATATTATGATACATTATAGGATAAATGTTTTATTTAGGTACCTAGGTATTAACACAATAAATTAAAAAGCGAAGACTAAATGCATAAAACGTTTAACCACGATATCGTCTCAAAGGTTTTATTATAGTTTTTAATTTAGACATGTAAGATATCATCTCCTCTGTAAATCTAAACGGCAATTTTTAAAACGCATTAACTAGTATTTAGTGGGTTATCACAGTTCACTGCTATATGTATTTCCGATGCTTAGAACATAAATAAAAAGAGGTAGTAATGGAGTCAGTTGAAATCTTCATGCTTAGCAGTAAGTTAACTATAACGAAAAATAAACTTGAACGAACTTTTCTAAACATAATGTAGTCCATGCCGTTGGGCGTACGGCAAAATTTTATTTAATAAATTATCTAACAAAAGAGAACTTGACAGAAGCTCGTGGAGCTAGCCCCATGTGCTTCTGTTAAGTCTATAGAGAAAATACTCTTTCTCCGAACAATTGTTCTCGCGTGTGATATACATGGACTTATTTATCAAATAAATAACTTGACATTGGCGAAATAAACGTTAATAAGCGTGAAAACCAATAATTAAATTTAGAATAAGAACAAAATGTCAGTCAAGTAATCGTTACTGGTTTAGTATCCTATCGATTTGTCTTAAATATTAATAGAAAAAGTAAGAAGTGTAAGTCTATTAAAAAAATAACATTTCTGATTCTGGTATATTTAAGTAGATAGATGTTTCGATAAAAACTTATTTTTATCCTTTAAACGTTAGAAAACCTAATGCCACTCGGCCGAACGGTAATCACATCTTCTTGTTACAATATCAGAAACAAAATAAATGCATCAAGTGACATAGAAGCACTATGCCTCCTGCTGAGTAACATTACTCTATGGGGGGAGAAAATGCTACACGCACTGTTTATCCGAGGGTTCAGAGGGTTGCGAACATTGACCCTTTTATTGTAACCTTGATAATAAAGTACTAGGCATCGACCACTAACAAAAACAGTTTGGTTATTAGTGAATGCCTGCCTTCATATAACGCTGGTTTCATAAGTACTGACCTTGATTTTCTCATTACATATACGAAATCAAAGAAAACAGTAGCTATGAAAATACTAGAAGGATAATATTTTATGTTATGTACTTTCAAAAAGTTCGGTGTACTTTTTGCATATAAAATATTCGTTTACTTTCCTTACTGTTATGATTTCATCCAATACGTCTCAAGACTTTTTCCAATAAACCCAAGGGTACGTATTTTTTCTCTCTACGCTTAATATTGTCGGTTACTTGATTCACTGATAACCAGGGAACCGACCACCCATTCTCCGATAAAAGCCTTTTAAAGACCTACTTCTCGAAGTATAACCAATTAATCCACTAAAAGAATAACCCCTTTGGAAGAAATATCGCACTGCTAGATCAAGACTGTATCAACTCAAAATCATTGTTAGTTTTGTTTCAAGCTCATAGACGTTGTATTAAAGTTTATATTAAAATACAGTTGTATTTAGAGTTACTACACTTTTGATTTGGCAGTTCGATGTATGACTTAGTTATTCGTTAAACTAACGATTCACATAAGAGAAACCTAAAGAGCTAGAGCTGGAGCTCAGATCGTCAGCAGTAAATTGTTATCCCTCTCTTATTGCATAACCAAATATAAGGCTAACCCTTATAAATAGCGCTTAAATAGCCAATCGAATGGCTTTTTTAAGTAAAAGGGGTATTGGTATCACTCAAAATATAGCGCTTTAAAAGCAAAATTGAACAAGAATTATACGAAACGGATTTGGATAGTTAATCCTTTCGAAATACCCATTCCAAATCCTTGGTAAGGGTAACTCTTATAAATAGCGCTTTAAAAAGCAAATCGAACTGCTTTCAAGCAATACGGCATTTCTAAATAAATTATTTTAAAAACCCATTCGGAACACCTTGAATGGGATAGCGGGCCGGTCCCTGCCGATAATTTTATGTGTTTCTAGTACTTGTGACTTAAAAGATACTTTTACCACCACCCTCTTTAAAACTAGGTTTTTTTATCTTACTGTAGAATGTAATAATAAAATTGTATTTGCATCTTTGGATTTTTTAAAGGAATCATTTCATAAACTTTTATTCATCCTTAACCATGTTACACTGAACAAAAGTTTGTTTGAAGACGCAGTTGCACTATCAAAATTCAAAATTCAAAATATTTATTCAGTAAATTGGCCACATGCGGGCTCTTTTACACGTCGGAAATGTACAGTGAATCTACCAGCGCTTCGGACAAGACCATCATTGCGGAGAAGAAGCGCCGCAAGAAACTCCAGCAGAAGGTCATTTTTTCAATCATAAAAACATAATTATACTTAAAAGTAAGTTACATTAAGTAATATTAAGGTAATAAAGTAATAAACAATAAATTCTTAAAACAAGCAAAAATAATTTTTTTACAAATGTAAGGTCAATAAACCTTAAAATAAAATAATGACTATGAGAACAACACAACGAGGTCTCTACGTCAAAAGCCATATAACTTGGATAATAAATTGAACAACAAGTCCTTGCAAACGTGAACAGACCGGACCCCACAAACAGCACCCGTTCACGAGTATGACGCGTATCTCAGCCATCGCCTCTCTCAACCATGTGATCGGGAAAGTGGCGACCCGATCAACGACGCCGCCGTAAGCAAAGACCTTTGAGCGAGCATGACATGCTCATGCTGCCGGACAACAAAAGTAATATTGTGTGAAACAGCTGTCCGGCGAGAAACATCACAGTGTGTTCACATTTAAAATCTTCTTGTACACACAAGAGTAGAAAATATAAAATACAATTAGTAAATCACAGTCGACTTACTGAGTCAGTGCTAGAATACAAAATTAGCTTAGACACTATTTTATATTGTAAATTTTAAAATTTACACTACTAAAATACATCTTGGTCACCAATAAAGTCATTTACAGTGTAATAAGCCCTACCCAATAAGCAGCGCTTGATGTGAGACTTAAATTTATTGAACGGCATATTGACGATTTCAGATGGTATCTTGTTGTAAAAACGTATACAGTTCCCCGCAAACGAAGTGCTTACCTTACGGAGACGGTGACCTGGAAGTGCGAGCTTATCCCTATTTCTAGTATTTAAATTATGAACGTCGCGGTTATGCCTAAACTCTTGTATGTGTTTGCGTACATACATGATATTCTCAAAGATATACTGAGACGCGACTGTAAGAATATTGATTTCTTTAAATTTATCCCTTAACGAAACACGAGACCCCAATTGATAAATAGCACGTACAGCCCGCTTCTGTAATACAAAGATGGTTTGGATGTCAGCCGCTCTTCCCCACAGTAAAATTCCGTAACTCATAACACTATGGAAATAACTATAGTAGGTACACAAGTCTCGCCGTCTCGACGTCAGTAATTTGTCGGATTCGCTTTACCGCATAAGCCGCTGAACTTAGTTTACTTACAAGTGTGGATATATGCGCACTCCATTGCAGTTTCGAGTCTAGAGTGACACCTAAAAATACTGTTCTACCTTCAAATTCCAGTGTCTCATCCTTCAGTCTTATTACTCCTAACGTTGGACAAAGAAAATTTAATGCACTTGGTTTTTTTGGCATTTAAAAGTAAGTTGTTGGCTGTAAACCAGTCAACATATCGTTAGTACAGTTGCAATTTTGTTAGCGATAGTTGTAGCACGAGATACCAAACGGCGTCTGTGCTCAGACATTAATGCGATAATATAATATTAGTAGCTACAATTGTCCTAGTTAACGTGGAAACTGTTGTTGTCAACTGTTTACTCCAAGTTTCTCTCACAACGATAATAGCCAGTCATGTCGACAATCCCATACGGGACAATGATAATAGTAAATATGTAAATAATAAGCTGTTTCAAATCCGAGCTGATTAAGATCGCCTTTACATTACACTAACATTACACTAACTTTAGTAACTTTGCTTACCACTCGACAGTTCAGGGGGGTTATTATTACCTAGCTTTGCAGTCCAGTAAACGCTGAGAGAAAAGGATAGAGCTATATAACTTCTATAGCTCTGTCCTTTATGCTCGCCGTAAAATGTACTGCATAGTCATGATGATGATGTTGGTGTGTGTTATGATTGCTTTAACCACGGCGGTCAAAAAGTAACTGTAATAAAAAACCTATATTTGCTTTTTACCCATGGGACATAGCTTGAGCTCAGTTTATGAAGCTGAGTGACTGTGAAGTGAGTTATCCACGTCACATTGATAAACGCACATCACCGTTGCTCACAAAATCAGTGCAGAAGAAACATGAATCGTTAGAAATATGATTCTCCTTGATACAGTCAATAAAAATAATATCATATTTTTGCTTTGGTTACCATGATTCCTAGTGGCTATAGGCATTAAATATACATTCGGCTATAAATCTGTAGTAATTGCTAGCCGCTGTGCCCACAGCGCCTACTCGAGTGAGCGGCTGACGTTGAGCAATCTGAGGTTTCACTTAGTAAGCCTTCAATCTCTATCTACGCCTTCTGCAGAATCTAATTAAAAACCCCCCTGTTGAGGAAATTATATTAAATAGCTTTTCCAATAGGGAATATGCATGGATTTTTAAAATCGCATTTCTCATCAAAATATGAAAATACCGTAAAAGAGATCACCAAAACGGAAATTAAAATTAAAATCGGTCAAGAAATACGGAAGTTATAAGCATTTCAAACTTCTAATTAGACAGAGAGATCCGATGTGCACCGTGACGTCATTGTGCACTGCGGCCATATAAACTCCATGTAAAATTCCGTTTTTCTAGAAAGAGATAGGAACAAATCTTTGTTGGCTTATATCTTGGTTATTTTTATAGTTATTCAAAAAATGATTTTTGTGATCTGTTTGTTACATGAATCAGCTTCAATTGAAGCTGTAAAAAAAAATGCATATTCCCTATTGGCCCTACTAGGAGTAAGTCTAGTCAATAATAGGATATTCTGTCTTATATCGTTGGACTATCTGAAATATTGCACGTACTCTATCCCGATAGTACCAACAATCCAATTCTAATTGGAAAGCGTTCAACTCTGAATTCATGATATTTCACATTTTAGTTAACTCATCTACCAGCCTAATGATCCGAGCGAGAGTCTTCGTATCCAAAGGAAACTTGAGCGTCATATGACGCGTGAGTAATACTTTTATTCGACGTTTTTCCGGGAAATAATGCAGAGTTTACTGTATCAAAAGGGGTTAGATTTCCAATCTATTTTGCGAAACGTAGTGAAGTATTCTCGAGACTATATAACTAACCAAGGCTGTCTGATTGGTTCAGATCACTTTTAATTGACATAACTTCTGTGAGGGCGTATCGGTCATAAAAATATACGAATGAATTGGTTTTCATCATACCTTATTTAGCCACAGACCTTTTTAGATTAAGGCGACGTTTTGAGAATTACATTCGTTTAATCAAACCCAGTCTCATCAAAGATACGTTGCTATCCTTAACCGAATTATGAAAGGGTAAATGTTGACGGTGAAAAAACATTAATACACCTTATGAAAATATGAAGTATATTAACAGTGTCATCTATATAATTAAGCTTCATGTTGATAATTTAAGGATAAATTAAATGTTGGCAAAATATTTCAGTTTTTAGTTAATTATGGGGTAATTTTGAAACAACATATAATTAACAATTCAAAAATAACATCCTGCACGTTTTGTGTAATTGCCAAAACAGCCCGCAGGCTAACTCCTCCGCGAATTTAGCGGACAATTGCTTATAATTACTAATTAACAAAGCAACATTTTAATTAAAATCCACTTTGGTAAGGCAAATAATTACTTTTAAATATGGCACTGTGTTTATATTATTTAAATATATGTTTGTACTTTCGGCCTCCCGCCGACTGGTGCCCCAGAGGCGGTTGCCGCCCGCGGAGCCCCGCTTTGAACCCGATCACCTCATTAGTTCAGCTGAGTTGCCCCATATGTACATAAGCAACTACGCAGCCACTCAGTCCGTTGACAGACTTCGTCCTGTACGCACTCTCAATACGGGTTAATAAAAAGGGTATTACGGGTTAGTCTTAAATAATTGGAAAACGTTTCACAATCGTTACGGAAACGCACTGAGGACGCGCTATCGCGTCCTGCGGGCGTCCGTGGCCTGGTTCCGCGCACTTATCACCCATTTGCATACAAATTAGCAGCAACTTCAGGTGTTTACATTTTTACATTCAGTGGTTCTCCGGACGTAGCTTGAGTAACTTGATAAGGGAAAATGCGTACTCGGAAAGTGCAGGCGATAAGCGAGGCAGATGTACGTCACGAGCATGGGTACTCTGGTTCGCGGTTGCGCGTACGACGCGGGTCTAGCTTGACTGACTTGGACAAGTTGCGGTATGGTGGGTCCAGTGGAGGTGGGTCTATCGGGGACTTAATGAACATGTTTAGCGGGAGTGCGAACTCTGTGGGTAGTGATACTCTAGTGGCGAGGACGGTTCCCCTCGAGACTGTGAGTGTCAGGCGGAGCGTGGCGTTGCCGGAGTCGACCCTGGCCCGGCCGCATCCACACCCTTCTCCGCTCATACATGTCTCGCGGCCCGTGGGGCCGCTCACGATGGCCCAACGTACCCTCAGATTCAGCAGGCTGTTGAAATACCAACCCTGTTCTGCTGATGTTCCTATATCTTTGGTGAGTGTTTTGCAGGTGGGATGGTTTAGACTTTATGATTTTTTATTATAATATTAACAGGCCATTTTACAGACTTAGTTACATTAAGTCGATTATAGCTGACTATTTGTGTCATTCCGATGAATTTTATCTTATCTTAAAATCCTCAATCTGTCATCAAAATGTCAAGCAGTCAGTTTTATGTTTATCTGCAGGTTGGAAAAATCGACCATTAGTTAGACTACAAAAAATGCGTTAAGTACTTAGTTTTGAAAGTCGATGACCTTTTAACGTGAGGTTACCATAAGTTACTAATACCAGGCATATTTCACTTCTATATAAAGCGACAAAGTAGGTCCGATCAACACGTAAAAGTATTGAATACATATAAAATATATGTATAATGCTGGCCGAACGCGCCTAAATAAACCATATTAACTCCTATTGAAAGTTCATTTTTCGTAGTTTACTGCGAACGTATAGTTATACCTACGTTTGCTCGCTCGAACGGTAGGGTTGTCAACACATCGAAAATATTAATATAAATTAACAGGTACACATTATGAGAAAAACAGTTACTTGAATAATCAAAATATAATATATATATATATATATATATATTTATTTATATATATTTATTTGATGTACACGCTTGATTGTTACTTTTACATTCTGTTTAAGATTAAATAACTATTAAATATAGGTTTTTTCGAATCAAAACTCGTTTGCAGAAATATTGAGGTTATGTGTCAAACAGTACTGATTTGTTTGTAAACAAATAATTTTATCATTTCTATTGACCCCGAATTTAGATAATTCAATATTTCTAACTTGATGAACACTTATTCGTGTTGATTGATCACTTCAATATACTTAGGTATATCGTCTTATATGTATAAATAAAAATAAATTGCAACTACTGACCTTTCCTCGTTCACCGGCAAAGAGAAAAACGTTTCCTTTTTATTACTTTTGGTTCTCTTGTGTAAACACCCACTCACACAGCAATAATGAGTCATTTTTTTAAATTATACATTCACCAAAATAATTCAAAGAAACAACAACACACCACACACATCTAACCGAACTTGACGTAATGACTACTATGACTAGAATGTACCTACTACCACAGATTAAGTAAGAGTGTACTACTCGCCTACTTGCATCTCGCTTGACGTGTCTCGACCATGTCTCGACACCCAAAAACCGGTCGAGCGAGTTGACATCGCCGCGCGCGGGCATCCTTGATGTATTAGCATCGGCAACTATGTTCCGTCAGGCGGTGATTATCGGACGTACCTCGCTCAGATAAATATCTGTTACGTAGTAACTCTTACTTAATCTGTGCTAATACATACTATTTCTGTCATGCCTTGTAATGATCAACCACTACAAGTTACTAGTAATATTATCCATTAATAGTAACACGATTATATTAGTAGGCAATTAATGTCACTATCACCGTCAGTTACAATGATAAAATGCTCTTCAGTTATTATCTCATCAGTCATTATCATCCGCCATTCCAATAGTGTTGTGATAAAGTTCAATATCGATTTAAGATACACTTATATGTGAATTAATTTCGAACATTACCGTTTATTTAAAATAATAATCAATTTATAATTCGAACTAGCTTCAACTGTTTTATAACTTATTTATTATTAGAAACTGGCTTTTGTCGATAACCCTATCTCCAGAAGCTGTTAGTTCATATTTCTTCGGGAACTATTTTTTTTATGGGAAATAAATCACTTTATGAACTCTCTTTGTACTAAATTTACATCGATGGGTTGAGGCGATTAAAACACGAAGAAAACAGCATCATACTTCATCAGTTGTATAAATTCATCGAAAGCTATTTTCTGCTGAAACCGTAATAGTTTCAAGATGTATCGATCATTAATTACGCAGGTTAGGTTAGGTTCCACTTGTGACTTCCTGAATTGCCTTTTGTAATGAATAAGGACCGTATCGTTAATTATGGAAACAAATAAAATGGTGTAATCTGAATAAATACTTTTTATTACAAAAAAAACAACTTAAAATACGCGAATCTTAGATCTTCTAAGTGAATCATAAAAGCTTCTTTTAGTTATTTATTGACCCCCTTTGCCAGTTTTCTCACTTTGCTTTTGATGCTCTTCATTAGCCCTTGGACATCGACTGTTTTGAAAGTTTTTTGGGTACGGATCCAGTCTTTTTTGAATTGGTCGATGTTATCTGTTGGTTTAGCTTGTTTTCATAGCCTTGCCTTCATCAGAGCCCAAAATTTCTCAATGGGCCTGATCTCAGGGCAATTCGGAGGATTTAATGATTTCGCGACAAATTCGACATTATTCTCTCGATACCAGTTCAACACATGGCGAGCATAGTGACACGCAGCTAAATCGGGCCAGAATAATGTACGACCCCTGTGCTTTCGAATCAGTGGTAGTACCCGCTTTTGAAGGCATTCCTTCTTGTACACATCCGAATTTAAGTTTCCCGTTACAAAAAACGGAGATGTTTTCATGCCGCATTGACAAATAGCTTGCCAAACCATCACTTTTTTCCCAAATTTTTCGCTAAAAATGGATTTGTCCTCTTTAGAGACCTTCGTTCCTTTTATTACGGTGTAAAACTGCGGTCCGGGTAGGGTTTTATAGTCAAGTTTGACATAGGTTTCATCGTCCATTATAATACATTGTTCATTTTTAGTTAAGACTTGGTCGTACAACTTCCGAGCCCGAGTTTTGACAGAAGACTCCTGGGTTTTGCTGCGTTTAGGCTGTTTTTGCTTTTTGTACGTTACAAGCAAGTTACGCTCCTTGGCACGCTGAACCATTGCAATAGAAGTACGACATTTTTTCGCACAATCCCGAATCGATACCTCTTTTTTTTGGGAAAATTTTTCACATATCTTTTTGTCTAAATTAGGACATGAAGGGCCTCGTTTTCTACCTCGACCAGGTAAATCTTTTAAAGTATTATTCATACCAAACCTTTTTATCGTATTGTAAACAGCTTTCAGGCTAACCCCTTCCTCTGAAGCAATCTTTCTCATAGTCATACCTGATTCTTTACAATATTTGGTCACAATTGAAAGTCGTTTTTTCTCTGAGAGACCCTTCATCTTGCAGTGTGTAGGAATTATACTATTTTTTATAATCAGTTTTAATATTTGACTATATGCTTAACAGATTGACTTATGACAGACAAGATAAAATATTGTAACTTTTTTTTAGAGCTATTCAAACTTGTTTCCATAATTAACGATACGGTCTTTAAATCCAGCGCAACGATATATTCGTTGAAATAAGTTTATAAAAAAAAATGAGTACCCAATTACATATACTATTTGTAAGGATACCAAAAGTGTTTCTTTATTTACCTACCTATATATTTTGGTGTTTTAAACTGTTTTTATCATAATGCCAACTACGCGTTTTATATTCTCGAAAACCATATGGTTCAGTCGACGAAGTATTGGGAGTGAAGGGTACTTTTAATACAAAATGAAAAGGGTCTTTATCAAATCAACGTCATGTCTTCTGCAGACCAACCCAGCTCGAACAAATCGAACCGAAAGCAATGCATAAGAAAGCAGATGCATTAACCTAGGAGGAAAGTCATGCATTTCGAACAAGTGCATTTTTTATTTAAATAGTTCCATTTACATTTGAAATGAACGTTACTTACGGGTCAATAGAAGTGTTGAAAGTCTAGGGGCATTTATAGGTTGCCTACCACAAGATTGCATTTGAGTAACGGACTGTTCCGTTTGTCAGAATTTTCAGTAGTTAAAAAAAAAAATGTTTTCTAAAACCGTTTTTTTCTGGATCGGTATTTAACAAACCTTACCTTACAGGTTGATAGGTTTTGAAAAAAAAGTTACATGAATTATCGGGCAAATAAAACAGTTGAGAATCAAAACTTCGAAATTGCGATAGAATGCCGAATTCTCGCGGTAAGTACAAGTAAGTAAAGTCAAACAAAACTAAGCTGACTATATCCTAGACAAGATGCATAGCGTTAACGTCAGCGACTTTCGAAAACTATCGAAAATAGAATTGAATTGGCACAAGCGGCCAATGCGATAAATTGACAGATTACGCCAATTCAGTTTTGTACGATTTCGAAAATCACTAACGTTATCATTGTCCCTATTACTGTTAACGTGAACAATTCATAAAAACCTGAACATGTAATATCTTGGTAAGTATTGTTAAAAAAACTGTTTTTTACAGTACCTATTAAGTATTGAATAAGGTCCCGATATTTCAACGTTGAACCCGTTTATAAATTAATTATGTCATATTGTGTAGGTATACATAATATTTTCTAAATATCGTTTCTATTGCCAGTTGATTTTCCTAAACGCTGAAACTCACATTATTCAATAAATATTTACAGACTATTACCCTGTCGTAATAGACGAGTAGCTGTCAAAAATGAAGCATAAAACTCTTAAATTTCACAGCGCAATCGATCGGTGACCATGATATATTGGTACAAGCTGTTGAGTTCAACCTTTAAGATTGGGTCTTGCGAGAGGTTAAAGAAAAACACTACCAGCGGATAGATGGCTTTGTAATCAAATAAACAAACTGAAACTTAGCAGAAGTTATAATTTATTAAGAAACAATTTTTTTGGAAGACAATAGTCTAAGTAGGCTTTTGGTATAGTCGAACTTATAAGTTGTTGTACATTTTAGTACCTTGTACGCAGTAACTGAGAGTGGTTTGAATTGTGTATATCAATAGCTGCGACAAGGTAGTAAAATGTTCATCTACTTATAAGTTCAACAAAAAGATAGGACCTCTTTAATTCCCTCTTCATATGATCAATAAAACATAATGTAACTTTATTACAATTTGAATATACATACAGTTTAAAAAAAAAATGAAACTAAATAAACAAATATATCGTCCGAGTACACACTATGTGGAGTAAGGAAGGGCAGCTCCATCATCAAAACCAAACAGTTTCGCTACTGGTTTCCATTTAAGGCGGGTGCCTCGAATGCACATGCTGGTCGCTCTAATAATTGATGTTATTACACGAGCTCTCAACTAGCCCAAAACGCAAGACAAGGATCTGTCCCAGCGGGATGCAAGTGCTTCTCCGAGGTGTTTAATAAAAGTAGCCAATACTTATAAGTTCAACCGTACACATTTCTAAAGCCAACCGGAAGCTCTTGAATGTCACTCGGTATAGTACGGTAATAGCATTGGCTACATTTAGATTTGAAAATCTATGATTTGAATCAAGATTTGGCAGGTGATTTGCCGGATAAGTTCATATTGATCTTGTTTTTTCAATTAGCTTATCGGAGGGTACTAAAGTTGACTGAAATAGAAATATAAAAACGAAATTTTCCGACAAAATACCGGCAAAACATATTCACTACATCTGTACCCTCTTTACACATCATATGACTTAGTTCACCCAAACGACCGTTCGATAGAGCCCCGTTTTTAAGCGAATGAAACCTTTAACGATTTTTGAAAACTGGCAAAGTATATTCATAGACATAAGCGCTTGTCGCGACCATCTGGAAGCTTACGTCAATCCGTGACGATCTTGCCACGCATCTTGCCTGGCCAAGGAGGCCCTAGACAAGATGCATTCGGCGTTCGTTATCGTTATCCAAAATGTAGAGGATTGACGTAAGCTGTCAGATGGTCGCGTCGAGCGCCTATGTCAGTTTAATACATTTTGTCAGTTTTCGAACATTATTTACCTACGTTACCATTAAGCAACTTGTCTAGCCTCACTGGTTAAAGTAACATAAGAAGTAAGGAAGTATATTTTTAATTACGCTAAATAATTTAGCTAGTTAACTACCTCTCATCAAAAAACATTACGCGATATTCGAAGTTTCTCATTTTGGGAATAAAACACAAATTTTGGTTTTAGTTTGTTAATATACGAAACTTAAAATAAGAAATTCACAGATGCAAAAGACATTAGATACCTACATAAATATTAATCAATTTTTTACAAAAAAAGTGCAGGTCTAATAATTTTATCCTTTAAAAACGTTATAGTAGATACTATTCCGAATATAATTAAGTAATCTTAAGTACAAAATCGAGCTTTACTACGAATAATAATAATACAAAAATATCAAATTAGTAAGGTGCAAAATTGTACCTTCTAACCCAAACTGTTAGTAATTTTACCAGACATACATCATTTAGCACCCGCTACCCTTTTCTACCGTTAATTATTTACAATATTATGTACACTTAAACAATTAACTAAGCATATTTCTTCATAAACTTCAGCAAGTATTTCAACTTGGGCATTTCAATATTATGGATGCATCTGTTGAAATCTCCAATGACCTTGACCGAGTGGGTCATCATTCGAGAGATGATGTCCTTCAAGCAGACGCTGAGGTCGGAAACTTCTTTGAAGCCATGGATAGCTATTTCAGCCATCACGACCGGGAACGGCGAAGTCTCGTAGAGAAACTGGAATAAATAAAATAGATATACTTCTTCTAAAGGCTGCGTATGCTGCCACATACACACAAGAATGAAAAGAGATAGCTTTACGTGCTTTCGCGCAAATAACTTGCGGTGGAAAAAGTTTGCACAGTTATTGATTGCAGCGTTAAATTCAAATTAATGCTGTTTACTAGGAAACCACAACAATTATAAAAAAAATGGTTTGCCTGGATTAAGAACTTTCAAGTATCAAAAATCATTGTTATAGATTGCAGGACTACGAAGATTCAACCAAAAACATGCGAATAAGGTGTCATTGCGATTCAGATCGCGGAATACTACTGACTTGACTATACGCGGTCTCTTCGATTACACCGGTTAATATTTGTGATACTAAAGTTCTTAATATTTATTTTCATCAGAGCCACAGGTTTAAGGCAGGTTCTTATTGGCAAACGGCATCGACTTTGCGCGTCGGTGTATAAAAATCACTGCGTTACTCGTGTCGTCTCATACATCTCGATGCATTTGTTTCTTGCCGCTGGTCGTTGCCGCTGCAGTTCTCGGATTGTAGTGGTTAGAACGTTAGCCACAAATCAACGACTAATTCACGAGTAATTGGTGACTCATCGATACGGTGCGTTATTGAGTGAATGGCTGATGGAATCAAACCGCTGATTAGTTGCCAACCGCGGGCTGCTTAGTGTGATTGACCAAAATCTTAACATAGTCAATTTAGACCTTAAAATGAAAACCATGACTAAACACGGAACATTTTACTACCAAAAAGTTAATATCCGAACAAGTGAATAATCAAAAAAGAATCAGCATTCATCCAAATAGCGTGTGATTCAATGTTTACCCATGAATGCTCGACTCATTATATATGTCAAACTCGTCTCGTATCAATAGGTACCCGTATGCGTACACCCACTTTACAAAGGAAGACCTTTGAAATAGGTTGGAGATAAATGAGATTGGTTAGTACAATAAGCTACGAAAAATGTTAACAATTTTGCTTTAAATAAACACATAAAACTTGTCAAATGATCAAAAATAAATATAAATAAAATAAATGGTATCTGGGGGCTTGTACCATAGGTACCAAATACATACTTAAATACATTAAAATATATCCAAGACTCAGAAGCAAATATTTGCACACATCACAAATATTTGTCCATACCGGGAACTAAAGCCCCATAATATCCTATAATAGTAATACAATAGTACAATACAAAACATTGATGTAGCGAAATGTTTGATTCTTGGACATTATTGAATTATAATAGGGTTCGGAGAAGCTTGGAGTCGATTGTATTAGGACCTAATGAAGTCGATGTGTATGTCTATGCTCTGACAGACTCATTAAGAGTCAACATCCTAATTTCCATTCTAGAGTACGAGTAAAGGAGCTAATTGTTATCGCAAACGGTTTTTTAAAACAAATTGAAAAAGGCAATGAACTCATTCAGTAAAGTTTACTAACTTCTTTTTTTTCCAAATAGCTTGATAAATCCTGTTTTGTTTTTCTTACAACCTTTAGTATAAGGCTGGAATAAAGAGTTTTTATATTACGAGTATATCAAGGTTTCTAGAACTAATGCCTTGATGGGATATTATTCGGAAAAAAAAAATTGCCCCACAAATAATACCCCACGAGATATTAACAACCACTTGCTTTCATAGCTGATATGAAGCAAGTGGTTGGTCATAGGTGACAATGCGTATACAAAAGAGTGGGTCATAGTAATGAAATGGCGTCAATTTTGACGGACCGTAATTTACGTGCCGTTAAGCTCTGGTGTGGTCGCTACCTTATTCCTTTAGGAACTACGATGACATTCTTTGACAGGGGTTATAAATTAAAGAATACGTACCACGGTCCTTTCCAGGTCCTGACTCTCATGAGAGCAGTTCCCACCTACTTGCTGCTGCTTTTGACATTCGAACAGTTTTGATGCTGAATACTTCTTCAGGTTCTCTAACGTTTCGAAGTGGACTTGTAGTTTTTCTGAAAAAATAATTATCGTGTAATTAAATTTTACTACTAAGATTTTTTTGGGACTTAATTATTTTAATATTTTTTCGTTTCAAAACGAAAGGTTGACAATAAAAATTTGTTTTAGTGTAATAAATGAATAAGTATTGGGTAAAAATTTATTATTTTACATAACTTGCAAATCCAGATTGGAAATTTGATCAAATCACATTTTTCGAGGTTTCTGAGCTGCGTCTGCTTGGAGCCAAAGAGCTCTCAACAGGCAACCGCGTAGTAAAAGATAAAGAAACAGATTACAAGAACGCTCTACGGGCGATACGATGCCGGGCATTGTGGAGCTCTTTTAGGGAGGCCAATATCCAGCAGTCGACGTCATTTAACTGGTATTAAAATGATGATGATCATGATGATGATGCTAGTAATGATGATCATGAAACTCTCAAATCGTTTGTCGAACGCGAATAAATTAGTGCGTAGAATGACGAGACAGTCAGAGGTACTACGCCGTAAATATTGTTTCAGTGTCTGAGCCATATTTTCACGCCATTATTATTGTACACTGTTTGTTTTGAAAGTCCGCGTTGAGAGCGGAAACGATCCGAAGTATAAACAAGGAAGGTATAGCCCAAATAAAATGGTGCAGGTTGACGCTGCCGCAGGAAACGAGTAGCAAGCGGAAAACAAACAAATATTTCCTGGCCTTTCTTACGGTTGGATTTAC
The DNA here is from genome assembly GCA_927399475.2 of Acleris emargana. Classification (NCBI taxonomy): domain Eukaryota; kingdom Metazoa; phylum Arthropoda; class Insecta; order Lepidoptera; family Tortricidae; genus Acleris; species Acleris emargana. The sequence goes on along the minus strand of OV656853.1, from coordinate 13,628,130 downwards.
GAGAGACTTCGTTGGATTTTAAAAGTAGTACGCATTCTGTGGTTTATGTTATCTTGTAATTCACTGGCAATTTAAAGACGTGTATGTACTTAATTACCTTGGCTTTATAACGTAACGTAATTCCAATTAAGTATGTAGCGTGTAATTAAAGTAGGAGTAAGTTAAGCTTTGCAGATATTGTACTAAACTGATTTTGCCATTGAAATTGTAAGTGTTTTCTTGAGTGGAGATTGTGATTTGGATAACGCAAAGTGAACATTATTTCTGATTATTTCTTACCTGGCAACCTTTGTACTCTCTGATAGCCCAAAGCTAAACATAAAGTAACATTTTCGTCAGCAAGCTGCAGATTTTCACCCAAGAGTTTGACGATGCTCTCCTTGCAGTATGTTCCATTTCGTGGTTTACGATCGTGAATGATAACCTAAATAAAACAAAGATGAATTTTACGATGATTACATCGAATTTACGTTCGAGTCCATTCAATTTATAGCTTTCATCATTATTCAGAATGTAAATCGCTGTACACATCTGTATTAACGACTTAATTGTTAATCGAAAATCCTTGCGGAATGCTCGTATTACGCACAAATGGATCAAAGATATAGGGTGTTTCAGATTGAAATATACCTGGAAGTACAAGGATATTTGTTCCAAGTAGACTGTCATGTAGTTAATGGCTTTGTCGGCTTCATTCTTCATTAGTAACTTTATTTGAGAGACGAGTGTGTCCATGTCTTCTCGAGACTTTTGCGTCCGGACCTGGATGTCAGCGATGAGCGCTCGGTAGCCATTTATAAGGTTGTCTTGGAAATCCGGGGTCTGGAAAAAGGGATTTATGAAACGTTGGTACTGTCCCTCAATATGTTGGCCTAGCGTGCTGAGTTAATGCGATGGGTAATGCGGCAGGCAGTATTATTAGCATCGATAAAACAATGAAGTACAAACACCATTGGACTATAGAGTGATTGAAGAACAGCTAGTAGTACACTTTGACTTCTTTAATAAATAAAAAATAAAAATAAAATATGAAATTCAAAAGATAAGACTATCTTTTGAACATGAATGTAAACTTTTGTGTTTCATGTTTTTAGTAGACCTGTGATCATCATGACAAATGTTATTCCGCGTTAAAATATTCGGAGCTCATCATTCATTTGAAAGGTATCACGGGTGAATATCCCATTGATATTAGGTTTAATGTTATCAATTGTAAATTATTAAATACTAATATGAATCTGTATGAAAATTGTTGTAGAAAATTTGAACTGTTATCACAATAATATGCAAAATTTATAAGACAATATTAAGAATAAGACTGATAGTATTACTAATAGACTTAATGAAAGAAGACATGAAATTTAATGCTCTTGGATAATTGCGCTTGGCTGATCTTTGATAACGTTCTTAATTCATTATTCTAATTAGTACTTATAGTCAGGTAATACTCAAAAATTTGGTTTAGACATTATTAAAGACAAATAAATGATTGATTGACGGATTGATTGATCGACGTCAAATAAATTAAAGTTATGAAAATTTTGGGTTAAATCAAATGAAACGGTACCTTAATAAAATCTATTTCATAACATTCGTTTTTTGGTACACTAAAAATCTTTTAAAATGCGAACTTTTAAGTCAGATTTTAGTTTACGAAGACACAATATACATGAAAAGGAGACAAGATACAACTAATGAGGAGATTGTACACATCTCTAATGAATGCTAGCTTTGTAAACTGTGCCACCTTTTACAATTTGTCGCCTTTGAAATGTACTGCTGTCATTAGGATCATTAAAACATAAGTTCACTAATTCGATGTTATCTTGCTTTAAATAATACGTTTACGGATAAAGCATTTAAAGAAACCCTGAGTTAAATTATTTAGTGTTAAGTTAGTGCGTAACTAGTTAACTACTAAATATTTTTACTATGTTGTTTCACAATATGGACTTAAACCGTTTAAAAAAAGTATGATAGGTTAAGAATACCGGACTCGTTAACCAATAAATCGTTCCATAGTGACTATTGTCTCACAATACTGCTATAAGCATCCTGTTCAGACTCTAATCAAAACTTTAATATTTGAGTAGCCTAGTTTAATTTTAATTTAAATAAGTAAAGTTTTAACTTTTAATTGTACCATAATAATAAATCAAATCTTGAAAATTATTTTGATTCCATTGTACCAACCTGCAGAGTAGTGGCAACGTAAATGAAGAAAACCAGAAGAATATAGCGATTCATGTTTGTAAATCCACATCCCATGTCACTTAACACACTTTGAACATTCTATTTTGAACTTAGAAAAAAACGAATACTGGCCGTTGTGAATTTCAAATTTAGATTTAGAATATCACGATGCTAACTGAATGAGCCTCGACGTGCGACTGCTTGTTATGACCGGAGCCTTTGTTTTCAATGCGAACACCGATTGCCTCGCTGATTGTTAGTAATTTGTTCAAAACTGGGGACGGTAATATATGGATCGGATTATTATTGATAGTTGATTATTGTATATAAGCAGGCGAAGAAAACAATGCGTTGTTTAATGTGAAACGTCAGGCCATCAGTAATCATTCTATTGTTAATCTAGTAAATAATTGGGTCATGTCACCCAACTTTTGAATTAAAATAATGGTGTAATCACATGTGTAGTCTTAGATTTTCATTTCCAAATCAGAAGGGTTTGGTGGCAGTTGTGTTTTAAATACGGTAATGTGGCTTACCTATTTCAATCTGGTTCTTGTTTTTTTTTTTGTGGAATCTTATTTCGTTGGGAATACGCTCTAATTCAAATATTCAAAGCCTCGCAGGATCTATGGTTTGTTTGACACATTGAAGTTTTTGTACAAATTGTTCAATCAGTCCAGCTTTCATACCCCATGGGTGGTTAACAGGATAAATTGTCAGTACCTCCCCTTTTTTGCCTTTGAGTTAGGAATTATTTTGCCTCTCAGAATATTCAGGCTTATAAGACATTTGAGCATCGTTCTTCTTTTAATAACGTTTTACTAACTATTTCCAACTTGTTAATCTGGCCCAAGAAAACATTCTCTTCAAAAGGCTTTTATCGGTGTAGTATTTAATGATGCAATGTCCTCCTTTTTTCAACATCCTTTGCTATTTCCTTTACCTCTTTAAGCGACATAGCGGCAATTTTCCGCTCTATTTGACTCGTGTAACTAACTCTTGGTGTAATTTTCCTCGTTTCTCTTCTATGATGTCATATTTGAAGCTATCATGTCGTATAACAATTTTTATAAATTAACCCCATACAGCACAGAATGATACGATTGTGCGCGTTAAATGTCATGGACAATTAACTTTTTTCCTATAATACTCGTATAAGGCCTATCTGTTTTAATTAGGAAGATTCAATAAGATTCAATTTCATTCGTGACTTGATACTTAGCTCGGCGTGAAAGGGTTACCTCTTCTGTTACCTAAATAGTATTTAATATTTCTGCCCTCCTACTGAGAAGAGGCGTATGTCCAATTAATTCATAAAAGCAAATTAAACTCTCAAAGGTTATAATAACGTTGGATATGCAAAACCATTCATATAGTACCTGCGCATTTTCTCCGTAAGAGGGCAGTTTATCTTTCTTCACTGACATTTTTACGACATTTACGTAAACGTAATCGGTAATTTTTTATCGACATCTTGAAAGGAACAACAAACAGTTCTAACCTACGTTTCGTATTATTAATGATCATACCCGTCGCCTTTTGGTAGTTATGTTTAATATTTTAGTGAAAGACATATCTTAATAATTCACCAGGTCGGGCTGACTTAGCGTTAATACCTACTTGAAAGTGACCGGCCACCTTTGGCCTCTTATTTGGGGTAAAAGCATATTAATTTATGTTTAGTTTCAGTCTACGAGATAGAAAGGGGATACGTTATGATATCTAGAAGACTATGAATAAGACTTTGGGCTTTAATATAATTCAACTATATTGCCCAACGCGTATCTGTATATGTGTGTATCTGTGCACGTGAGTATCTGTGTATCTGTCCTCTTCTCCCCGGACCTCTGAAGTGTGCTAACGTGTGAACACACTGTCCAAAAAGACTTAATTTTTAATAAAATGGTTAAAACAAAATATATAACGTCAAATAATAGGATTGCATAAAAAAATAGAAATAACCTACATCGCTGTGCATTGTTGTGACGTGTTTGAGTCATCCACGCTGTATCGTGTGCACCCGCCGCTGCGCCGCCACGTCATCGCCTGCGATCTAAGTTGCGCTACGCACCTCCTAATTACCGCTGGAATCCTGGTACGTTATTTAATTCAAAAATTCAGATTCAAATTTAAAAAAAAAAACAAAATATTTATTAAGTAAAGTGGCCACATGAGGGCTTTTTTACACGTCGGTAGTAATTAGTGATTCTACTAGCGCTTCGGACAAGACTATCATTGCCAGGATGACTCACACACTAGGTAGGTTACTTTTGATTTTTATACAAATCTTGTATTTGACGTTTTATTTTTTCTTAGAAATGTTGTGTTATCTTGCCATAACACCAGTAATTAGGAGCCAGTAGGTTAGAGTTCCTGGACAACTACAAAAATGTACAGTAAAAAGTACAAAAGTGTACAAATTCGAGGAATTTTGAATTTGGAATCAAGGTGTCCTGTAACTATTAAAATTCCATAACATACCATTGTATTTGAATTTGGAACTATCTCTACAAATCCTTTGACAGCTTTTAAAAAGGCAAACGAATGCACGCATATCCACATACACCAGAAACACTCATACCCACATACACAGATACATAGATAAACATATCCACATTATTTCGCAAACTTATTAAAAAACATCGTTTCATACACGTGTGGTACTTTCATTTGGACTAGTGACATACTTTTCGCACTTGTATCAAATTGATAATTCCTTTTTAATGATATAGGTTTCAATTGGTACCACACCCTATTAGTCTACGATGCTTTATAACCTCAAACCTAAGAATTTATAATCTGTACTGCTACTGATACCAGGATTGACATTTTATTGGCTGGGCACTACTATAAGTCACTAATAAAAATCACTTGTATTTCCTTGACAAAACCATCGTCTCCTTTAAAAACTCCAAGCCAGCGGTTTTTACTTATACCATTTCCTTTCTTGAAATAATTATGGTATTTTCCATGTTTTATTTCTGTTTATTAAAACGATACTTTTCATTGGGAGATAACGTTTTAAAACTTTAAAGTACACTGCGCAAATACTTTAATTGCCGTATTAAAAAAAAAAAAAAGTGTCGTAATAACTTCAATTTCCTACTGTTAGCTATTTCACTAGTAATAATAACAATATCACAATACATTATTAGTTTAATAATTAAGAACAACGCCATCTATGTAACCACCACAAAATCCTTAAACGCTGAGTGCTACAAAACACCCCCATATCTGATTGATGACGCTACTGCGAAAAAGGGGAAAACGAGGGGAGAAATCTTTCTGCAAGACCGCTGTAGTATTTGCCCAAAACAGCTCTATGTAGTATGATATTGTTTAAGCACAATCACTTCTTGTGACTAGTTAATGTATACGTCAATAGATGGCGCTATTAGTACAATTAACTTTTTTAAATAAGGCGTATTAATGTGTCCACAAAGTAAAAACGAAGTTAGACGATTTAATTTTAATGTTAAAATATAATAAACTGCCGCCTTTTAAAAAATATTAAGTAGGTACCTAATACATTTTTAACTAAGATGTGTAACATAAAATACAGCATAAATTATATCTAAACTGGAGCACTCTACAATTATAAAAATACACTTAGCAATTAGCATTTTATTACTATCTATAGATATAAGTTTCGTGTTAGAATTGTATATTATATATTTATACAATATTAAATATCATTAATTAGATATGCAAATACTTATCTTTCCTTCCTTCCAATTTTAGATAAAGACATGAAGGTATTAAAGTGATCTTTGGTTGTTCGAATTTACAAGTCCCTAGTCTCCGTATCTACAGAATTAGGACTTCTGGAAAGTCAAATACGAATTTGTAGCAAAGTTTAGAACCTTTCGTACTTTATGATTGCTTGAAACAACAGCAGCTATCTAAACAAAGGAGCTGTGCAGTATTGAGAACTAATAAACTAAGGGTAATCCGCTTATATTTCCCCTCCAACTTTCCCTATCTCTGCTTGCTCCTTTAACAAGGGGTTAGTCGACCAAATTCTAAACTTGATTTAGCCTGTTTGCATTGGATTAAAATTCTGCTTAGAGCTGTCTATATTTACTATGATTGATTACGCAAATACGGAGTGGAAAATGTCTAATTAAATATATCCCTTTGTATGACCCTGTATAAATTCATTATTTTCGATACGGAACCAGGTCCTGGGCTTCTCTTCACGGTGAAACGGTGCCATTCGGTCGGAATTACTGAGTAATAAGTAAGAGCTATCGTAACGTTAACGATATGATAATATGTCAAAAGCAGTATTGTTTAACCGTGTTGAATAGGGATCCTGAAAAGGTCATTTTTAAAAGAATTAAATTCTCTTATCGAGCGGTCCATAGAGCGAGCGAACTCAAACGATTGACGTTTTAGCTACCTGATTTTGAATGCACGCAATTAAATATTCTTTGTATGCTCTATTAGTAAAAAACCAACTCGCCGTTTAGTAATTAGTCCGTCGAATTGAAAAGCGAGTATTTTTTAGAGTATCACCTTTCTTTAGCTTAGGGATTCCTAGTACAGAATCCACTGTCGTGATTTCTACTTATTGCTACGCTTAACTTATGCTAAACTTTTTTGTCAATACTTTGTAATGAAAAAATGTATTTTTTACCCAAAGTACAACTGGTAAAAAATGCTAATAGGCATTACGTTCACTTTTTGTGCTCAAATTTGTATTTTTGCGTAGTAAAGATTAAATAAGTAAATAAATACAAACACTTAACAACAAGGAGTCGACAATTAAAAAAATCGATGACTTAAATCGTAAAATTAAAAACTGTAAAAGTAAAACAAGGCCAGACTAATCTATATTTAATAATAAATCTGCAGCGAAATCAAACAACATAGCGAAAAACAAAAAATCTTACAAATACACCCAGAATATTCGTTTTGATTTTACAAAGCCTAACAAAGCTTTGTTACGTACAGCATAAAACAACGATCCTATTTCGAACGTCGAAATATTGCATTCAGGAATCGACTGCTGGATTATTGAATGGCGGCTTCCGTTCTTTATTAGATTTATTCCCGGGTTTGTTTATTGCATTACCGTTCGGTCACGTGTGACAGAGTAATATTGAACCTTGTTAATTTATTCGTGACAAATAAGAGTGTCACTTTGTAAAATGCATGCGGTGGTATGTAATTTGTGATTTGATGTATGAGGTGGAGTTATCGAATTAAATGTTCGGTCACAAATGTATTCAAAGGGTACGAGTTATAAAGTTATGTGACGTTTTATAATTGATTAATGCTTATGTTTAAATAGGGTATGTTTGTTAAGGTGTTGCAGGCTGTTAAAATTTCGATGTAGATTAAATAAACGAGCTCATATAGAAAAATAGGATCTTCGTTCTTGTAGATTTTAATTAAATATGAAATAATTCCAGTTAGCAAATTCCAGGTCAGGTTTGACTAGAAGTATAACACTTTTTAAAAGTATACATCACCAACGTCGTTTGTGGAACCTTAAATTATGCATCATATATTTGACGACGCGCTGGCCTAGTTGGTAGTGACCCTGCCTACGAAGCGAGCGGTCCTGGGTTCAAATCGCGGTAAGGGCAGATATTTGTGTGATGAGCGCGAATATTTGTTCTTGAGTCATGGATGTTTTCTATGTATTTAAGTATTTATTTCTCTATATAAGTATTTATATCGTTGTCTAGTACCCATAGTACAAGCCTAGAGCTTAGTTTGGGACTAGGTCAATTGATGTGAGATTGTCCCCTGATTGTCCCCTGTCCCCTGATATAAATTACAGGCAGTCACAAAAATGGTGATGAAATTATATTATATTATTTGCAAATGCAAATAGAGACGAGATTGTAAACGATGATACAAAAACAGTTGTCACGTAAAGCTCTGTTATCCCGCCTCATAGACCTCCGGAGATCCTAGATCTGGTTGGTGCTTACCTTTCCCAAAGGATTCAGCTAGCTATCCAGAGAGGTAATGCAGCCAGTGTCATAGGGACCATGCCGCGAGCGGACCTGCTAGAGGGGGTGTTCTTTTTATAGTGATGATTTATTATTTATATTTTGAACATTTGAGTAGCTTAGTTTTATTTTAATTTAAATAAGTTAAGTATTGTCTTTTAATTGTTCACAGATATATAAATATGTTGAATGTTACGAAAACCAACATATTAAATAGATTAAATACTGTATCGTTTATTATAAAAACAAGAACAAAATGCGAAAAAAAGTTAAAATGGAGGCGAGAATATGAATGATGAAATAAATACAGTTGTCACAGTATAAAGTATAAGTAAAAATCACGAGAATGTCGACGATGATTCATAAACTGTTGTCGTAATATAATGTACTAGTACAGATAGAGGCGAGCATGTCAACGATGATCTAAAGACAGGTAATAATATAATTTGCAAGTACAGAGGCGAGCTTGCTACTTTGCAACGTTAATTCGCGTAACAGACTGATAGGATCGAAGCTCGTATTTAGAGGCAGTGGACCGCCAACTGATACGATGGCTTAAGCTCTAAGCCTTTGAAGAGGAATAGCCTCTAAATATAAACTAGTTATATGGTTGGTTTGGTTCCTACGATGTCACGTTGACTTTGTACCTACATACATACTATAATTACATACATACATACATACCTTCACGCCTGTAATCCCAGAGTGGGGTAGGCAGAGCTACAGAATTATCAATAACTTTAAAACTTGTTGATAAGTCAGTAACCACATTTAGCACAAATAGGCTAAGATGTTTACCAGCGTATTAGTGACAGGTTGCAAGCCCATCGCCTAATAGTACTACAAGCCTATAATGCCCTTAGTCGCCTCTTACGACATCCACGGGAAGACATGGAGTGGCACTATTCTACATTATAAGTGCGTATAAATCATTTAAATATAAAAGCGGTTTTTATCACAAAGCATTATGAAAAATAAACAAACCGTACTAGAATAAAGACCCAATTACTTCATTGTTAAAATAAAGCGTTTTTTATTCAAAACTTTGTGCCTGTTCCATTTAAATAAGTCAGAATATTATTTTATATAACCTTTGAACCGCCTTCATTAAGAGTTTTACGAAATTAACTGGAGGGCAAAAACAAGAAAGGCAAGTATATATTGCGTCAATAACAATAAAATTTGCTAGGAATTACAATCCCTCGTTTAAACAAAGGCAATTCATAATAGAACACTAGTAGGTACACAAAAACCACAGTTATTAGGTGGTACTCGCTTGTATTTCGGTGTCACTCTCTCTCTGACATCTGTGGTTATATTTGTTATGTCAAAGACAGTGAAAAAAGATAGAAAGCCGAGTATTATTAAAACTGTGGTTTTGCAGCACTACTTTTCACGCACAGTAATAATTTATAAGTGAAATAAATATTTTCTCTTTCTATTTATATATAATAAAAACATTTAAAAAGTACAACTGATTTGAGAACCTCCTTTTAAAATCGGTTATAAAATAACATGACTGCATGTTTGTAATTGTCATCTATGTATTTTGAGTACCCATGTACACACTTCCATAAGTTACTTATAAACTAACACTTTTAAATGCGCCACTATTTTTTTATTTAGGTACTCAGGCAGGGGAAACCGAAAAACACACAAACAATTAAACATACCTACATACACACGTATATTTGATATTATGTGCATAGTTATATATATATGTAAAAAAGTAATCTCAGTCTCCTGCAGTCAGTTTTAAAAATAATTAGAATAAACGCTAATTGTGATCTTGATATTTATTGTTGATTGTTATAACAGTTTGATCAATGCAAGCGTTGTGTTGTTGGTTCGGACGAGTCATTCATACTGTGACTATGCTCTCGAATTATTATTATGTTTATTTGTGACCTCAGGTCGGCTACACGCCTTGAACGATCATAAAGTGCGAGGTGTCTTTGAACTGGTATTCACCCAAGGAGAATTATTGGCTATAATAGAAAGCTATAAATGCTAGATGCTGCAAAGGTAGTTTTCAAAGCGAGCTTTTTGTTGGACTTTTGCACGGCAAAGAGAAGACAAACGACCACACAGGTCACCTAGACCTCCTACTCGGTGAAACAACATTGTTATGATATAGTTTTTAACTCGGCCGCTTTAATAGTAATTTCACCGTTGTCTTCCCATCCCAAAATCCAACAATCTGGATGCTGCTGCTAACGGGCCAGTGTGAGTAAGGTCGTGATAACCATTTGGACAATGCACAAAGATTTTCTTGATTTTCTTGAATTCAAATAATACACTGTAAAGAAGAATAGGCACGCTATAAAGAATGATTAGCTTTAGTAACCTGGCATCTAAAGAAGCCACAAGATTTAACCTCGCAATTTCTTCCAGCTTCCAAGTTATTATTGGAAAAGTGAACTCTTAGCTGAACCGATATTATAAAGCTCATTTGCCACAACGGATGAATATTAAAACGGTGGAAAAATTTCCAATTATGTTACCAACCACGTAATAGACACAATTTTATTGGTTTATAAAATAAACCTTCCAGCAACAGAATAAAGAGCAAAGTTCAGGAAGATTTACAAACTTCATACGAGATTGTAACAGTAACGCTGTCAGGAAATAAATCCTTCATTCAGCTGTTGGCCAAGCCATGAATTTAATATTACCGGTGGGTTTCTGACTATATAAACTTATCTTTCGTTTCTGTGAAGTTCATTGGATTTTCTTGTAAAGTTATTTGATTAGCTAAAGCACTTTTGCTAGTCAACAAGAGAACTAAGTATTTCATAAGAATATTCCAAAAAAGTGGAAACATCTTTACTTTAAATTCTCGTCCGGTCTCTCTCTGATTTCTCTCTCCTCATACCGCTCTGTATGGTCGAACTTAGGAGCTGTAAATTTAAGTGACTGGTTGCAGCTATTGATATAAGATTTGGTGGGCTTTTTTCGGCTGAGAGGTAATTGTAACTATTCAAGCTAACAAGTTTTTTTTTTTTTTTTTACGAAGAGTTAATGTTACCTCTCAGTCGAAAGGTTCCTGCTTGGCCTTACTTTATTCAAACCACTCTATCTTTAATACTTTACTGTGACAAGGTATTTAAATGTCCAGAAACCTCTGAAATTGACTGTACGAGTCGTGGAAAGTTTTTTTTATGTTGTGCTTAGCCTTAGTTTTGATTTCTTAAAACAAAAGTCTTATATCTCCCAACTTTGTTCTGGTTACTGTGTTTGTAATATATTTTCTTACCTTTTTGTTGTCATAATATTTACTCGCCTCAACAAAAACAAACTTGTAAAAGCCAGAGAATTTCTTTTTGCTTTCAAACTACGCATTTCTTTGTTGTGTCGCTGAGTAAAATAATAAACTACGAACAAATAGTACTGTTTGGTTTCTTATTCCAGGATTCGCTTGCAGCGCTTTCTGTGATGGCTGCAATCTCTAATTGGTTTTGCATTTCGCTCCATTTCACTAAATGGGGAACAGTTTGAACGGCGTCATTGTCCAATCAACGTGCAGTTCCTATTCAGATTTAATGCTGCTATTGATTTGTTAGTTGAAACTAAACGGCATTTGCTTACTTCATAAAATACAGGTTTTATTGATAAAAATACCATAACATTTTACAAGTTATTTCAAAATATAGTCATTCAGGTTATAAAATGTTTTTATTGTTTCTTTGCAACTGATAAATTTATCTTTTATAATTTATAAATCGTGTTTAATAATCTCATAATAGCCTAAATAGTATTGGCTTTTAAGGAAAAGCCTAAGCCTTTTTTAGCCTCTGAGTGAGACTCTGCTGGGTAAAGGCCTTTCTCCTGGATCTCCAGGAGTCCCTGCATGATAATTCTGTAGCTGAAAAAGTACTATAGTCATAAAAATAAAAACAAAATCTTTGCTCTGAGTACAAATATTATTAGGACGTAGATGTATTTATCTCTTCTTCTTCTTATTCTTATGGTAAGATACTTGTGATTTTAAAACAACCGTTCAAAATAAACTTTGTCCTAGATATCGACGTGTCCTCGCTTTGTTCCAGTTTAACGGGATAAAATATAGCCAGAAATAATTGTAGTTTTTTTATTAGGAAAGGAGACTACAATTTTATTTATCACCCCAACATCAACACACAGTATTGAATAGTATACATATGTATATTCAAAACCAAGTCCAAGAGCAAACAACACGGAGAAAGTTAACAATCTCCAACTGTAACTCGAGTTAGGGAATGACATTTCTTTTTAATTCGTGAACTTTTTTAAAGTCGGCCAGAGCTAATACGTGTTCCGATAAGTTTGTTCGAAGTTTAAAAGTTCAAATCGAGATGGGAAATGTCTCCTGATTCGAGTGAAAAAAATAAACATGTGAACTGGATCCTAATGGATTTGAGTACGTATTTTTTACAATTCGTAGTATTTATTTGGATTTCTTTATTTTCTATAAAAGCATATTTTAATCTTGCTTACTATCTGAAACATACTTCATATCATTAAATAAGGCTTTAAATACTGTCGTTTTAGTAAACTTGTTTACCAACGTAATACGTTTAATTAAATACAACATTCACACATTCCAACATCCAAATTACACATACACGTATCTACAACGCGAAGCCTCAATAATACACGGGTATTCTCTGGAAACACGCAAAGGGTAATCAGTGCTCAAAGCGCCGTCTCCTTTCGTGAATACCCCGGTTCTATCTCAGAATTAATTAAACAAAACAGTAGTAAGAGAGCCCAATCAGTTTTATGGCCCGCCGAACTGGGCCTATTAATTTGCTAACCGGAATTAACTTCTATTTATTGTAAACAAAGGCCGAGGTGGGTACTGTCTGTTGCCGATACGAGCGGTCGGCTGGGTTTGATTTGATATTGATTTATTTTATACAGGGTTATTGGTTAGTCAACCCATTCCCCACTAGGGGTCACGGGGGAGATCATTTGTCATCATTTTGGTCCCATAATACCCTACGCAAAAGATAGTATTTTTTTCTGTTTTTGAAATTTTACCTTATACAAAATTATTAAAAAAAAGATTAAAAGAGCTAATTTTTTTTTGTAAATTTTTGAAGATCCTGAATTTTTAGCAAAATTTTAAAATTTAAATTATCTCACAAATGGTTCACTTTGGCATAGGGTATTATGGGACCACAATGATTGCAAATGACCTCTCCCATCACCCCTAGAGGGGAATAGGTCAACTTACCAATACCCCTGTATTCTGGTTCTTCGGTCTTCTGGTTTCGTTGGGATAATTGCGATATTTTGCGTATTTAACCTAGTCGGTAGTGACCCTGCCTGCGAAGTTGGCGGTCGCATGTTCCATTCTCACTATGGACAAATATTATTGTGATGAGCGTGAGTATTTGGTGCTGAGGTCTTGGATGTTTTCTATGTATTTCTTTTAACGTATGTTTATCTTCATCTAATACCTATAGTACAAACCTTGAGCTTAGTTTGGCACTAGTTAAGTTTATGTGATTTATTATTTATTTTATCAATGTAACTCTGCCTGCCTGCTGACACGGCCCTAAGTATTGCTAGACTTAAGTGGCAGTGGGCGGGGCACTTTGCTTGCAGAGCAGAATCGCTTGTCGAAGCGTGCCCCACCGGATGACGATTTGTGGGTAGAACTCTAACAAGATGGACTGACGATGTGACCAAGGTTTTGGAAAACTGATAAGTGTATAAAAGCAGAACCAGTCCTCCTAGGTCCGGCGGGGGCCTATGTCCAGCACTGGTGATTTTTCAGTTGAAATCATGATGATGAAGATGATAATGTAATATAAAATATTTAAAAATCTTCTGACAAAAGTCTACCAAGTTGTTAATGGGACTATGGTTTTGAACTCAAAGTCAATACATCTCAATAATGCAGATGGTTGATAAAAACTGTTATATAGGGATAGTCCAGGAAATATGAATTGGCCGTCTGTTATCTTCACTAAAATCTTTTTGTTAATATCAAAAAAAAGGTAATCGTAAAACTGCCCTTGTTCTTCAAACAGCACAGTTGAAAGGTCAAGGTGAAGGTAAAGGTCAAGGTCAGTTCTGGTAAGTCTCAACGCAGAAAAAAGATCGCAAAGTAGATAACAGACGGCCAAATCATATTTTCCGAACTATAATATGAGTTCATTAGCAGCTCTTAGTTATTTTAAAACTGCATTTAGTTTCTCTGAGAGCCCGTCGTACTCTATTCATTGGCGAAGGAGTTAGGCCGGATTAATCGGGAGCCGATAGCTAGGATTTATCCGGACTTGGCCTGGTTTTAATTTACTCCCGATCAAGGAAATTCCTGTTTTAAACCAAAGTATTGATTAGTAAGCTTGCGGCTCTATCCTGTTCGGTATAACCATATTGCTTTCGTCATGTTACCATATTGTACTGTCAAGTAAATTAGAGCTATCATAACATTGACAACATGTCAAATCAAATATGGCTTTAGCTAGTCGAATAAAACCCAGATATCGCACTGGTAGATGAAAACAGTATCAACTCTAAATAATTTGTTAGTTTTGTTTCAAGCTTATCGACGTTGTATTAAAGTTGATTTTAAAATACAGTTGTATTTTGAGTTACTACACTTTTGATCTGGCAGTGTGATATATTTAGTCGTGATGGACCGAAAGGATTTGTTTGATTTGTTTTTTGTGTTATTTTACCAACTTAAACGATCCGCGCGCGATTTGAATGCAGTTAGGGCCTGAGGTGAAGGGCGCACCGCCTCTCCTCTCCCGCATGCAGTGTGCACTACACTGTATAGTGCCGTCCCGCACTAGCATATTCCCAAGCTCGGTCGGTATTCAATTCGCGCGCGGACTGTAGGTTATTTGTGATTTCTGTTACTATTGCGGTCTTTAAGTGCAATGCAATCCACACCAGGCATGCTGCATGCATTATTGTCAGTTGAGATTGTTGTCATTCATTATTTGCTCAAAGGTTAACTGGAAAAGATCCCTTAAAGATTTAAGTTCGCTTTGTACATCTCTGCTATGTTTTTGACTATTTTATAATTGTTATCTCTTTTATTTGTACAATACATGTATGACATACATACATATTATTATAAACTGTTTCAAAGTTCGCAAAGTTCAAATAACTGAGATTTAATTTCATCAATAACAGAGTTTTATTGATTTCAGTTTCATGTTCAGGTGAAATTTCAATTATTCAATCAATGTCAATGAATACGTACAAAAAACCTTTTTCATTCGGATGACAGAAGTTTTATCAAATACCAGCATTTTTTAGCGCCAAACCCGTAAAATAGTTTTTAATTAAAGGCCGTCAGTATTTTGGCTGTTTCGACACAATGAAAAATCTAGTCCGACCCATTTGGGAATATTTTTTTGCGCTACGCTGCTACAATTAAATTCAATAAAAACTGGCTGGCTGCGTTTGTGTTTGAAATATTTTGTGAATTTAGTTATAAAACCTACCCTTTTACTTGAAACAACATAAGAATTTATGATTTGTTACTATTTAGGTAACAATAAGGAACAACATTGCTACAGATTGTAATTTACAGTACCTACGTATCCTTCTAACAATGGCGGTAAAATAAGATGAATGCGAGATTTTATGGACGTTTTTGTTTCCAAAACCTAATGTTTCTTAGGGCAATCTTATCAATTTAGTCTGATAAAATAGTGAGTGTTCATTTTGTGCATTTTTAACTGGCTTGATACCCGGTTCAAGTAAAGTAGTTTTTTTTTTTCCACCCTGTATACCTATTCGTAAAATGACGAATGTTAATATCTAGTAAAAACCTAAATGTTCCAAATTCCTCTTATTTATCAAGCTTGAGATTCAGAAAACATTACGTTACTAAATACACATAGTAATGGCTGCCATGTTCTTTATTTAACATGTTGGAAAAATAAAGGTTTCACATTGTCTTGTTTCAACCATGTCGTAACGTTAGTCAAGATGCCTCAGGCAGTACAATTATGATGTGTAATATGCATAAGAAAACCTTTTTTATGTTTTCATTCATGCCAAGAGTAAAATCCTTTCATTTTAACAATAAGACAGTTTGTTAAAGCTTAGGTGACCTCAAAGTCCTTTGCAAAGTGATTACGGATTTTGCAGCATGGGCCTTTGTACCTTGTGCTTTGTGGTTTGGTCCCTTTGCAGAATGTCCTTTGTGGCAAGATTACAGTGGTCAATAGGCTTTGGAATATTGGTTTAGGTTATTGATTTAATTAAATTTGAACTGGACTAGTAGACTGGACTGGTGTTAATAGCTGTTATGCAGCTAAATACTTGTAACTGAAAAATTAGGTAAGAATAAGTTTTTTTTTTTTTTTTTCTGTTCTTTTCAGTTCTACTGCAAAGACCCAGAGTCGTTTACTACTATCGAAGAGGTAGAAATAGCGGGGTTATTATGACAAAGCAAATCAGTTTCTTTAACGGCGAGCGTAAAGGACAGAGCTATGACAATTATATAGCTGTGTCCTTTTCTCGCAGCGTAAACTGAACTACGTTGTTGCGTCATAATAACCCCCCAGATCGATTTAACGGGGGCTCAGGTGCCCACAGTGACACTACGCGAGCTTTAGGACGAAGGTGAACCGAAACATTAACATCCCAGTGTATTTTAAAATTTTCGATAAAAAACAAATATTAGGCACTTAATGAGGCCTTGATCAAGTAAATGTTAAAACTGTCCATTGTGTAACGAAAATTGTATTGTTCTTATGGTTAGTTCTTTGTAACACTACTATGGAGAACTTTAAATTAAATCATCAAGATCTGATAACAGTTTTTATGAAATAAGTTAGAGATTATAAGGCAAGTACTATGGGCAGACATTTTTTCATACTCGTTTTTTTTCATTCTCTAAGCGAATAATGACGTCAGTATCCAAAAAAAAAATATTTTAATATTTCGTCATGTCTCATGTCAAAATTTAGGTTAATGTATTGAATTAAATAGCGGAGTTTTTTACGCTTGAGAGGAGTTATAATTTATTATCAGAAAGGGTTAGAAAAATTATCGTTCTCAGGTCAAAAGTCTTGAATATTAAAGAAGACCGGTTACAAATGGTTTTTTTTATCTTTATTCCTAAATTAAAATTAACATTCGTCTTGTAAAGTTTTACGTTACGACGGGCCTATCCGCAAACGTTTATTTTTACGATAAGCTTATCGGGTCAAGAGTATAAGCAATGTATAGAATGAACCCTTGGTGGAAATTGGTTTTAAGATGTGAGTGGAAGCGATTTTGAAATTATTGTTTAAAACCAAAAATGTGTAAAAAAAATATTAATAATTTTAGGTTATTTTTTTGGCAGGGTCAGACGTTATAACCATAACACATTAATGTTGATGTTTGATAAACTTTTTCACCATCTCTTTAAAGTAACATTCAAGTTTTACTTACTTACCTGCCATCTTTTAGCAAAAAAAAAAACAAATATAATTAATGATCGCATATTTTTCAACACATGTACACTAGAGAGTAAATATAATTACTATTTCACAAAAATGGAACGTTCTGAATTTCCGTAAAAAAAAACGACGAGATAATGAATTCTTAAATAAACAACATAACACACACGACGCTGGTTTCTTTAACTAAAGCCCTTTTGTATAAGTTATGCCGGTCGTCCCGCTCATAACGGCGAATTGTATTCATAGGGCAAGGCCCAGATGCAATGGGTCCGCTGTTATCACGCACATCGGCCCGCGATTACGGCCTCATTTGATAGATGGCGCTCTATGTTGACGTATTTTATTTGTGGAATGCCACATAGTTTGAGAATTGGGTCACGTTGATATTAGAAACTTTCATCGTTTGTTTTTAAATTGATTGTTAATGTAATAAGTTTTATAAATGGATCGCACACACGATATATCCTCACGAAATAAACTGCATCACATCAACCTACTGAATCCATCAGTATATATATTTTTAACGTTCGTTTTTTTTTCATTTGCGAAAAACGTTTAAGTTATAGAGGGTCGAATCCAAATAAAATGGATGTAAATAAAAATGAAACGAGCCATTCCGCCAAAGATTCAATCATTTTAAAATCTGCAATCAAAACGTGACCTTACAAGTAAACGAATAAGCACTGAAGTGGACTAACAAGTCATGTATTTACGCACCCTTGATCGTAATAAATGTACCTAATAAATGTGTGATCCTAGTAAAAAGGGTATAAGTGCACTTAGCTTGAAATGAAAAGGGTATAAATCATATATAAGGTTAATAGACTTATACCTTTTTCACTTTAACCCAGAAAACTTAAACCTATTATCACTAGGCATATAGACACAAGTATTTATTATAAAAAAATAAGCAAGCAACCCCTAATACCTCTTAACGTGTCTCTAGTTAAATCAGAACCATGCAATGTATTTTCAACTATACGTATAACTAGGTTCTCAAGCAAGAAATTCGCGCTATTTGGAGCAAGTTAAGGAATGCTTCTGTTAGTTTTGCCAGGCTGGATTAAACAGGCTAAAATGGAGCCTGTTTTAAGCCTGCAGTGTTGGGGTCGACGAAAGATTAACAGTTTCAGTGCCGCAACCCCCTTGGCGGGTGCTGTTTGTAGGCAGTTTTAGCTACAAAGCGGAAAAAGGAATCGGCTATGTGGCAGCGAATGTGTTAAGAATAAACTCTTCGTCTTCAGAGACTGAATGAGATAAGTTTAACTAATCAATGAAGTAATAGAAGACTATGCAATAATTTGTTTTTTGATATTTTTCTAAGTAAACTTGTTTAAATTAGATTAAACTGGAACATTTTATAGAGACCCAAAAACGTAATACCTTTTAGTTTTTAAGGAAAGTAAGGATAAACAAATAACTTTACAGGTAATGAAGAACGCTATTTAGTAGGTATCATATTTTGTTTTTGGATTCCTAATAATGTTAACACTATAATAAATACCTTTAAAAAGATACAAAAAACAAAATAAAATAATTTATTCGTGACATACATAACAAAGAATAGATTAACACGTACAGTCAACAGCAAAAGAAACTGATGAAATAGGGTCTCAAAATATTATATACAATAAATTAAGACAGATGTCTCTGATTATTGTAGTTTAGCATAAGTAAATTAGCTCTTAATGTGTCATAAGTAAGTGACATGCCATTCAAACGGTTAAAGTCAAAGTCTGAGTGTTTCAAATTACTTAAACTGATTTTCTAGAATAGCAATAGTCAGTAATACTATCAAACTATCACATGTAAGTGAATATGAATGTTTGGGCCTTCATGTCTTTTCAAGACCACCTCGGAATACAAGTCAGACGTTCGGTTAATGTCGGTTATACTCGTAAGACAAACACGCGAAACAACTATAACACCTCTCATTTCCGTCAAGGGTTGAAGGAAAAAAGAGTTCCTACTACTTCGCATTGTTTTTTTTTTGTAACATTTAAAATAAATCCTTTTTAACTGCCGAAATTACCCTAGTTTTCATTTGGGTATTTTGTCATTTTGACTTTATCTTGTTTGACACTTGACACTTTGGTAAAAAAAAAAATTATTCTTTATTGAAATTTTCTGTAAAGAGACAGTTGTGGCATCGTTTATGATCATTTTCTTTTGACTAATTAAATATTCAGTTGAAAATGACACTTTGTTATAATCTGTTTTATCTGGGGCGTCATGCTTGAACATGTTTTGAAATGTTTAACTTTGATCACTTACTTTTGACGTTGACTGTACCAGAAGAAAGAAGCCACGAAATGGTCCCAACTCAGCGTAATGCTGGCATTAAAGTCAGCGCTAGTTTTCCGTTGGAACAAAACAAAAAAAAAGAATGTAAAGCTCTCGGGCTTATTAAGCAAAACCGTATATATACATAGACCCTTATTTCGGCCGTGAAATGATAAACAAAATACGCCTTAATTTTTAATGGACTTTATCTACTTATTAAAACTCGTATCACTGTCTCTTTAATATTGTATAAAAATCATCATATTTTAACCAGTTTCTTTGTATTCCGTTTTTTTTCAATGAAATACGAGGGACAAACTATCGTGTCAGCTACGAGGGCAAGTGTGATAGCGATAGCCTGCCAAACGCTAGTAAGCTGGAATTACGGCGCTCATTTCTACGATAATATAATTTTAATTTTCAAAAGGAGAGTTCGAAAGTTTGGTCCCGAAGTGATTTCGCCAATGTGCCTTGATATTTTATATCTCTTATTTTTTTTTCTATGTTATGTATCTTGCGAGAATTTTCTTTTAAAGAAAGTAGGGGATTGCCTGAAGAGTTGATGAAAATACTAATCGAGTAATCCCGTTTCCACCAAAGCATACTTTTCAGAAAAAAATTAAGAGAGTCAAGTGATACAGATATAAGTTCTTCTTCTTCTTGTATCTAATGTATGTAAAACTCTTTATTGTACATAAACAATTACAACACATGTTTGCATCAATATAAATAATGTACATAGGCGAACTTATCCCATATGGGATCTCTTCCAGTTAATTTTGGAGTAGAATGAGCAAGGAAAATGCCGAAGGATAGACAAATTAACAAAATTTCAGGAAATAACAAATAGTACATACAACAGAGAAATAGGGAGAAAATAAAATATCTTCTTCTTCTTCTTCTCTTTAATGGCAGCCACAAGGCTTGTGCCCAGATATAAGTTTCGGTAAATAAGGATTTCGACGAAGCAAAAGATCAAAATATGTCGGAGTTAAAACGTTTTTTTTAAACTACGAGTATAGAAATAAATTCACGCATAACAAGCTACCGCCCGCCGCCACTCGCTGCCCCAAACGCCGTACCCACCTTTTAATAAGGCTGTATAGGAGTTTTTTTATGGAACTTTCAATTTTATATGCAATAGAGAACATTTTTAAACTTAACATTGCAGCAGACAGTAATAGGTTTTCATACGTTTACTTCCCTTCTAGAAGAAAAATGTGGCTTTTTCCGTCCTCGTTTGAGAAAAACAGTAGGTATTATATTATGTTTGAAACGTCGCATTCTCTAGTGTAGCTTCATGCGCGTCACGATTTTCATCAAATGCTTTACGGTATGAAATATTCCCTGTGGGGCTTTAATTATTAAGACTAGACAAGGTTTAATTAAATTTAAAGACAATGGTACAATTGTTTTTTTTCGATCCATTTTATGAAAACAGATGGCCTGATATTTTAGTAATATTTAACTATGCCCCAGTGAATAAATGTTAAGATAACGACATCCTATTAAATTTAAGTAAGTAGGTAGGTACCTTATGTTAATTACAATTAGAAGTAGGCAGGGTCCTTGGTCTGTAAAAAGCCCACCTTAAGCGTTCACACACTCCATCCATCTCTCTTTATGTCTCCTATTTACACTATAGGTCTCCAAATTCACATTTAAAACTCTTATCGTCACATGACTTACTACAATTAAGTAATAAAACTGAGACTATTACAAATCAAAATATTAAATGCAAAAATAAACCTTATTAGAACTAAGCTAAATAGATATTATGAATACTAAATTTGAACTGAAAAAGAGAGGGCACCCATAGCAAATCACCACAGATGCTGACAGAATTTCCTCGTTTTATAATATTTAATGCTTAGACCTTTCTCTAGGAAGCTGCCAGCTCTGTGGTCTCGAATTTTCCTTAAAATGGCAAATAGCACTGGATCCCTATGGACCAAGAGTCTCAACGCCGAAAAATAAAATATATTCAATAATTAACTTTGTACTCCTTAATTTCATGAATAGGTCACGAGCTAGAGTTAGAAATTAAGTTTACTCCATTTTGTTCCCAAGGGAAATCTGTAAAATGTTTAAGTAAATGAAAAAACATTTATTTAACGACATTCACGTAATAGGCAAAAAAACGTAAGTGAATTTGAATTCGTAGGCGAGGCAAACGCTCGTTTAAGCTTACGATAGGTACGTATGCGAAATGAGAAGCGAAATATCCATCTAAAGTGAAACATATTCCGTAATCTTCCTTTATGCTTGATATATAATAGCTAACACGTTTTCATGTAATAAAAGTAATTTGAGTACTACCCACAGTAAAATATTACAACTAAAAAAAACGTACAGTTTCGTTAACGTAACTACAAATAAACAAATAATCACGACGTATTTGCCATAAGTTCAAAATTGAATCCTCTGAAAATATTTTACCAAGAAACGAATAAAATAGTATTTCACAGCCTTGGCTTGGCAAAACGTAGTAACACATTCGTTCTTTTTATGTTTTGCAATTAGTATAATGGAGTAAAATCATTTACGATGTTACTCGACTGCAGTGGGTCCAGAGAAACAGGGAACGGATTTTAAAACCAGAATTAATGGAACCTCGCGCTTAAAAGTGCTTTTATAAACTTGGCGAAGTACAAGTGGATATTAGTTACGAGAATTTCTCAACATGCACTGGGGAGTGTTTAATGAAAATAACTAAAATATAGTCATAAAAGGTGGTAATGTAACATTTTGTCTAAAATAAATGGACGTCACATAGTCCCCTGATATTTATTTATTTTATCCATCAAATTACATAAATAAGTCATTAAAAGGTGCAGGTATTTCTTTTAACATAATATTATAAGATGTCATAATACCACTACGGAACTCTACTTTTTTTAATGTAGTAGAAAGAATAAGTAATTTCCCTAAAATCACCCCTATTCAATCTAGCTAGCACATTTCTTAAAATCACAGTTTCCGAACTTCCCTTTTTATTGATATGTAGATAAAATCAGCAATTTCTCTAAAACCCTTCGCTATCAGTCGGCGAACTTTTCATTCCGACAAAGCTTACAGAATTTACGGCTCAATAAAGTTACTTTTACACCAACCTGTATTAGTCCGAATCTAGTGAATGAGCTCCTTTTATGATCATGATCTCGGCGTAAATGCAATATTTTATGACCTTTTATTGTAAGGCTCAGCCGTTCATATTGGTACAGGTGGATTTATTTGTATTTACGTTGTTTCTGCACAAATTTTGGTATTGACTTATTCACGGCCAACCGGAATGTTTTGTCATCAATTTAAAAATCTTGCATCATTAAATGTAAACATTTGTACCCCAACAAAAATGTGAAGCACTGTCATAATAAACTTCAAACTGAACATCAAATGACAAAAATGTCAATATTGGTATCAGTCACAATGACAAGGTTCTAAGTATGCTGAACCTTTTTTTTGGGTGACTGTCCAGGGGCTCTATCTATTCAACTCGTTAAAACCATATTGTTTTTGACGTTAGTATGTTATTATCACATTATACCATGTTAAAAGCGATATTTTTTTGCAATTGCACTTAAAACTTTCTTTGTGTATTTTTCTCGTTGTGTTTTTAATTTGAATACTTATGCGTTTTAAGGTTTAATATTCCATAGCGATGGGTTGATATTAAATTACTTTCTAATCGAGAAAATCTACACTTTTCAGGGATGCTACGATGCTACTAAAAGAAAGTATTATTTTTACGTGCAGTACAGTGCGGAACTGTGCTAATGCTGATGTGAAAACGTAGAATTGCGCTACGCAGGAAGTCCCGTAGCGGTTCTACGAGGATATGGAACTACGGGTTACGAGAAACCTTAAAGATTTATTTTGTAGAAAATAAATTCGTTATTTTCAACTTAGTTTGTTACGCTTTGTGGCAACGGTAATATTTTGGTCAATTTAAGATTTTTTGTTGTAAAAATCAACCAATAATTTAGGTAATTTTATTCTGAAGCGCGTCTTAATGTAAGGAATTAATTGTTGTTTATGGCAAATCAATTTTTACAAATCGTTTCTTATTGAATGACAACATTGCAAAAACCGTAATTTCGAAAAGAGGTAGCATTCATTAAGTAATATTTACTTTTTCCATTGAGACATGCTGAGAAGCATAAAAAATGGAGATCTATTTATTCCGGTCCTAGATAAACTCACATTTGATTATAACCCGTAACGGTACCTTTAAGCACAAGGTATTTTAGGGATACGTAGTAAAAAAATATCGCAATGATAAAATATATCATTTTACAATTTTGCATGGCGTTATTTTTCGATTGTGTTGGTATTTTTTTTTTATCAAATTGTCGTCACAAAATCAAATCATCGCTTGGCAAACTACAAATAAGAATAATAATAATAATATAGAATATTCTTACAATTAAAAGTTAAAACTAAACTTATTTAAATTAAAATAGTATTATTTTACGGACTTTGAAATTAATTTAATTAACCTAGCACATAAAATTGTTGACAAAATCGTAACTTTATTTAGATACATCGAAACCCTACACGTCTAAAGTAAAGATAAAATAACTACTCTTAGACGACGTCTTGTACGACTCATCAAAACACGTCCAATCTCCCATTACGCATCTAATTTCGTCACTCATTCACAATGATCAAAGTTGCTGACAAAATGACAACTACAGATACAATCAGATCACAAACAATGTTGACAGCTGCTGCGACAATGCGTATTTCATGTTTATAGACGAGCTGTGTATTTGATCATTTGAGGAGAACAATAGGGAATCCAACGTATAATGACTGTAACACACCGACGCGAATGCGAAAACGAAGCGAACAGAGACCGGAACTTTACATTGCCTTCATTTCTATTTTTAAATCCTCAAAACAAAAAAAGGGGTATCGTTTTAGTTAACATGTGTGTCTTTGTTTCTGATTTATGTGTCAATCCGTCACAACGTATAATAAGGCCGCGATTAGGATTGGAATAGCTGTCAATTCATATGCTTTGACGTAATTTTATGGTAAAATAAGGGTAAAACTGTCACCTCTAATCTATTTCTAATCGCTGCTAGATAATAGCTTCTTAACAGACTGATGTACCTACTGATTCAGCCGCAGTTTGTTTTTAATAAAGGATATTAGCTAGGTTTATTAAAAATCAGTTGAGTTAATTAGGAGATTATTAGCTCTAAATGTAACGGTTGCCATTTTGTCACTTGATTTTATCACTTATATACTTATACAACGTGTTACAAATATACTAGTATTCAAGCTGTCGTCTTACTTAATAGAGGTTGTATGACTGAGATGACAGCTTACCTAGCTTATTTTTATAATATTTTCTGTCGGTATTTTTTTAACACGTTTATAGTATGATTAAAAAATCGCTTTTCTGTTAGCTTATGTTGCGTATTTCTGGCACTGTTCAACAAGCATAAACTCAACCTTTGTACGTACAGTTGTAAAAATATGGGAGAACGCAACATCTCAAAAATATGTCCCAATGCAAGGTGCATGCACCTTATTCCAGTGTTATAAGAACTTTGTGAAATATTTATGTGAGGATTCTTCCGATACATATTTATGCACTTGACTGTACGGTCAACAATTTAAATTATCGACTCATTAAATACCTAACCGAGTTTTAATGACAACGTCAAGTCACGTTAATAAAAACCCTGTACTTCAAAATTAATATGGTGTAGCTTTACTTAGGTATACTCGTATACAATATCAATGTAATAGGTCCTTGTGAAAAAGGGTATAAGTCTTCTGACGATCAAGTCAAAAAGGGTTTAAGTCAAGTATAGTCCGTTCATGTATATACCCTTTTTTATTACGAGTTAAGTCGACTTGTATCATTTTTCACTAGGATCCCAGATTTATAACATGCGGTACAATGTTAAGATCTCTTTCACGGACGCTTAATATTCTTTTACATGTTGTTGCTAGTTTAAACAACTAGCTGCTGCTTTGGTTTGCTGCTTTAGTTTTCAGGCACTATCTTAAGTTTTAATCGTTATTGTTTCATAACTCTCATCAACTGAGTGGTTTAAAAAAAAATGCTGTTTAAAGTATCCGGCGAGATTTAAAAGCAAGTTTTCTCAAGAAATGTTAAAAAGGAGGGTGATTTCGTTTGATTACATTATTTTTAAATTTATCTGAAAACTGATAAACGCCTGTTTTCTTCGCAACAGAGTTTTATGAACAAGAAAACGTTTACATACATACATTAAATCACGCCTGTTTCCCAGAGGGGTAGGCAGACACTACTTTTTTCCACTTGCTACGATCTTGACAATTTTTTTTCGCTTCTTAAACGTTTATTTAAATGAAAACAGCTTTTAAGTCATAACAGGTTCTAAAACCAAAACAGCTGAAGTTTAGTACGTGACCCGCTTCGCTTGCACGAGTAAGTAGTAAGTGCGACTGGTCCCCAGGCAACAGGGAAAAGGTGGAACTTTGCGAATAAAATCGTGCTCGAGCTTGGAGCTATAGTGTAGGTAATATGGGAATACCTAGGAGTGATTACATGGATGTCGATATGGCTCTTGTATTTCCTTTAGCTTCTAAAAGGCAGAGAAGACGGTGACTTTACTTGTATGTTTATTGTTGATAAGCAGAGCTCGGCACGGGTGAGCCATTTTTACGTCGTTAATGTCAAGTCTAAATATTAATATTCATACACTTGTATAAAATCATACACTTAAATAAAATAAAACTTTATTCATATTAATTAAACTTAAATGACAATAAATTACATTATGTATAAAACGAGTAGGTACTAAGTTTTTTATTTATTTTAAATTGTCTTTGTTAATGTCATAAATAACTAAGTTTTCCTATATTTTCAATTTTCAACGCATTTCTTCTTGAGTTTAATATCCACTTATAGATAGAAAAAGATCTTTCTACATCCACTGAAGTGAGTGGAGTGAAATTGTACATTAAAATACTGCCCACATCTGTTCCTTTTAGGAGGTTTGCTGAAAGTGGTTGCTATTAAATTCATTTCTTAATGCATAAATGCATTATTTGATCTTTTATTAAAACAATCTTTTCTTTCTTTCGTTTCATATACAAATTAATTCGGCAAGCAATGTTCCGTTAACAACTAACATCACTAAATAAGGTAAACATTAAAATTAAAATTAAAATTAATCTGCTTCTAAGAACTGTCAAATAAATCAGAGAAATCTTTAAAAATTATAATCGCTATACTACCAAGGGTATTACATTTTTATTTTAAATCATTCTTCTTCTTTCGTGTCGGCAAGAACTCGGGCTAAATCATTATCTAGCTTCGTTAACAAGGTTACTACCCAATAGTACCAACTACACTATACGCGACCTTAAAATGTTAAGTCAGTTCAAATTTTTTGTAGATGTTATACTCATATTAATGTAGAGTATAAGTGAAGATCGGGTCCATATTAGCTCACATTGTAGTCCGAATATATTGTTATTCATAATCATCGCAAGTCTTAAAGTGTTCTTTACTGAAATGGTTATTTCAGCAATTCGGGGATTTAAAAAACAAACCAAACCTAACCTAACCTCATTTACCAGCTAGATATTCCAAAAATCCTGAAATTAAAACCGTTTCAGTAAAAAACACTGTATGACTTGCGTTGATTATGAATAAACACATTCTGACTATTTTTTTTTATTTGAAACAAAGCGTTTCCTCAAGATCACGTGTGTCCATTATTTCTTACTGTCAAATTGGTTTGTTATTTTTATCCCGAATCTTATTATTTTTATATAACCTAGACTGAACAGTGAGTTTTTATTAGACTTTGTCGCGTTAATCTTTATAAAACCTTACTAAGCCTCCTTTTTCCGCTGCCTCGTTAAAAAAAGATAATTGCAACATGAGAGGCGAGCTGGCTAAGTGCGTTGGGTTTAACTTGCACCCGACGTTGTTTATCTGGATGCAGCCTGTATTGTTCTGCAGCTAATCTAGCAACGTGTTTTTTGGCTGAAATGCACAGTTAAGGTTTTGCCTCTAATAAGCTTTCTATTAATAAGACTCCAGTATTTATCCGTCCAGTTATCTGTCTGTCAGCGGGTTGTATCTCGAGAACCGTAAAAGTTAGGCAGTATTTTTATAGCGTGTGTATTTCAATTTCTGCTAAAACAAAGATTTACGTTTTATTGTAGGTATTTACCACTAACTGTATGTCATTCAGAGGTATACAAATATCTTATAGCTTGAACATTAATCTAATTATCAATAAGTAGTAGGCCTTATTTGCATATACAAGAATTGTACTTCCTCTTCGTGTGCGAGTCCAACTCGCAAAAGGCCATATTGGGTTAAATATACGTAAAGTATAATAATCAAATAATTGAAAAGTCTTTCGGGTTCAGGTATAGTTGGTTACTCTAGCACTGCATATGAACGTATGATAGCGAGTGAGATAGACAGCGAAGGACGATTAGCTATTACACTGTAATTTGTGTGATATATTCTGTAATTTGCTTGTCATCACCGTGAGTGTAGCGTACCATTACCGTAATTGTACTTTGGAAATCGATTTAGTTTTAATACGCTGCTGATGGTTAATCCTTACATCCATAATATGCTAAGCTGACGAGAGGAACTTTTTTTGCTAAATATTTTTAACGAATATACAGTGCGATAGCTCAAGAAGGTGCTTCGGTTTTGTATTTGTCTCTCACTCGCTCTCATACGATCTTATTAAGAGCAAGTGAGAGAGAAGTACAAAACCGAAGCATCATCTAAGTGCTCACAGACTGTACCATCAGGCCGCTGTCAATAAACATGGATAAAGCATCCAACGCTCTCGCACTTACGTGTCAGAGAGTGACGGACGATTTATCCACATTTATCGACAGCGATTAATGCGGGCATATTAGGCTCGTTGAATAAGTGAGATTAAAATAAACAACTACGTAAATTGTCGGTGAATTCGGTGATTCTACAAAACCGCGTAACTGACGAATTTATGACAGAGCAAAATAAACCTTACTATGTTATTAAAAAAGTGCATTTTGGTCCTTATTAAAAATGTTACTTACGCCGTATTGCGGTTTCACCGACGAAATTCATTATATGAGCCATTATTTATGAATAAATAAA
Organism: Acleris emargana; assembly: GCA_927399475.2. Lineage (NCBI taxonomy): Eukaryota > Metazoa > Arthropoda > Insecta > Lepidoptera > Tortricidae > Acleris > Acleris emargana. Next base: position 13,599,157 of record OV656853.1, on the reverse strand, counting down.
TATCAGAAGACCATGGCACAACAATTTATCTAGTCCAAAACAATCTCTAGGCTTGTTCTATAGGTACTAGACATCAACTTATTAAGAGAAATAAGCACTTAAACACACAAAAAACATTCTAGACTTAGAATCAAAATACTCGCGCTCATCACACAAGTATTTGTCCATACCGGGAATCCAACCCGGAATCTGTGGATTTGTGTAGACCGAGTCACTACTAACTAGGCCAATGCATCGTCAACGTCGTTAGACTTTTTAAGATAATTATTGGATTGAAATATGTCCGGCTTTTACTTTTGAGTTATTCTGATTACTGATTTCTACTGACTTTGACACTGGCGAAATCACTGCGGAATACCGCGGTGGACCGCCATTAATGAAAAATAATAAAATAGAATTATTGCTGGCTAGGTGTGGTTGCCGGGTTAGAATAGTGCCACTCCAGTGTTCCCGTGGATGTTATAAGAGGCGAATAAGAGAATACAGGCTTGTAGTACTGTTCGGCGATGGGCTTGCCACCTGTCACTAATACACTGGTAAACATCTTAGCCTATTTGTGCAAAATGTGGTTACAGAAATATCTACAAGTTTTTAGAGTTGTTGGTAATTCTGTAGCTCTGCCTACCCCACTCTGGGAACTAAGGCGTGAGTTTATGTAGGTGTAGGTAGGTATTTTTTATCATTCTTTGACTTATCACAGCTTAAACATGAAAATGTTATAATAAAAAAAAAAAATGTAACTATGTAGCATTAAATTTCAATTTAAGTTTCGATCTTTCTTAATAACCTTATTGTTAATATTTTGAGCTCATTAATAACGTTAAAACGCTTTAGGTTCGTGAAATATTGTGCTCGTGTAACTTGCGGCAACTAACCCAATTAAAAGTTCTCATAATAATGCTTAACTTTCTTGTAAGCCACACTAACTTGGAGTTTACGAAGCAAGTTATCAGACATCAAGTAGCACGCATCATTGTTTTTTAGCCCCGTGTAAGATTCAAACTGAAATCTAAGAACTGTTTTGTAATGCGTAGATATTGATATTTTTAATCAACTATCAGGTGTTTTTAAAATAGGTTGCTACGACCACATACATACACATACATAAACTCACGCCTTCATTCCCAGAGTGGGGTAGGCAGAGCTACAGAATTACCAACAACTCTAATAATTTGTTGATAATTCTGTAACCACATTTTGCAAAATCAGGCTAAGATGTTTACCAGTGTATTAGTGACAGGTTGCAAGCCCATCGTCTAACAGTACTACAAGCCTATATTCCCTTAGTCGCCTCTTACGACATCCACGGGAAGAAATGGAGTGGCACTATTCTATCCCGGTAACCACACGGGCTACGACCAATGTAATAAAAAGCAATTAAGCCGCGGTTTAAAGATAAATGATTCTATACTTAAAAGGAATTAAAAGAGCGTAGGTAATTACTATGTCCACATTTTTTTATTAGTGACATAATAATTACATTGCGTAAATAAATGTTAATTTTTGTGTAAGGATTTAAAAAAAACGTATTCTTAATTATTTTTGTATCTACATATATTTTTAATCTTTTCCTTGTATGTACTGCGAGTTCGTCTCAATAGACAGGGGTCGGTCAAACCAGCGTATATCTACTGTTATGTTTTCCATATTGTTTTTCTTTGTTTTCCTTTGACTGCTAATATTTAAAACACCTTATTATTGCTTTGTCGTGAATATAACACTGACTATAATAAATGTTTACCATTTTACAGTAATAACACATTATTTAATGGATTTCCAATGGAAATGTGTTTGAAGTACCCGCTTATTAACGACTTGTCCTTTACTTACGCGAGAAATAGAATACTTAATGTAGCTAAATGTATGTGAATAGCTAAAACAGTTAGTTACTGGAAGGGTTCATCCTCAATAATGTAACTTGAAATTTATTAGCCTATAACGCTTTAAAATATAATATTATAATAGACTATTTTAGGTATTAAAAAAATGATAGAAATGAACAACAGTAAAATTATAAATGAGTCGCAAAAAAATTGTCAGAATTAAAATTTAAGTTAGTATTGTATTTTAAAATAATAAAATACGAAAATGAAAATGTCTGACAGAATAATATTCAAATTGATATTAAGTTTCAGTAGGCAGACATGAAAAACTAAAAATATTTCTGTAGTAAAAATAACTTTAAAAATATATACGATTTGTTTAACGAACTTCTACAATTTGGTTTAGTTTTAGTAAAACGCAGTTGATAGACTGCATGTTCGGCTTAAACTACTGAAAGCAAGTGTGTGCACTAGTAATCGCAAGCGTTTTCATTTTGACAGTTCAAAGGCGAGCCTGGATGCAAAATGAAAAAAATATTCAATTTTGAAGCCAAATGATAAAAAAAGATAAAAGATGTTTATTCAGTAAGTAGGCCGCACGGGCACTTTTACACGTCAAAAATCTACCAGCGCTTCGGAAGAGACCACTGCTGAGAAGAAACGCCGCAAGAAACTCAACAGTAAGTCGTTTTTTAAATATTGCTAATGATATTATACAATAATAAACTTAACCTAGCATTATATAAAACAATGAATCTCACATAACACCAAAAATGTATTCATGCGTAGTTGAGCAGGAAAACGTGTCAAAACTCAGAATTGTCACAAAACTAATAAGCAACAGTAATATAAAAAAAAATATATATATAGAAAGTATACAAGTTATACTTACCTGTGACGGTGCAAGACCACATGCATAAAAGTTTCGATACATTCTCCTACAGAAACCGTGTCCCCCAGACAATAATACAATATTTACATATTTTTTAAGACTAATTTAAATTATTAAATTATTTAGGTGTTGGCCAAGCATTTTTATCTGTTAGATAGTCTTCGACCCTATAGTAAGCTTTAGACATCAACGACTTTTTCAAGTAAGTTTTAAGTATTGGAAATGGTAACTTTAAAACAACGTCAGGTAATTTATTAAAGAAAAGGATGCATTGACCTACAAATGATTTATAAACCTTACGGACACGAAATTTTTTAATGTGATTGCGAGTGCGTCAGGCACAGGCAATAGCAAGCCAGCAAGTCGTTTAAATTTCACCACTGTGTTCGCTTCACCACTACACGCAAGACTTCACCCCTCAAGTGATTTACTTTTGCTGCTTTTCGCAAAACTGCTTACGGGACAATTCCTACCCTGCAACTCGTACGATATCCTGACTCCCTCTTGCTACTCGAGATGAAGTTACATGCAGTATATGCCGAATATCTCTCTTTTTTTTTGGGACAAACTTTTGTTGCCTACTGTACTTTATTGACGTGATAACGTCTTATACATCGATGAACGCCGGGTGCACGCACGAAAAAGCATGAGTCATTGTCACGTTCCGCCTGAGTCGAGTGTGCAAGATAGAGAGGCACGATCGGCCTTAGGGTTCAGCTCGTGACGCATCGTTTACGTTATCACGTAAAATTGTTGTTCGTAAACCGACTTTACAGATAACCGTTTTTTTAAATGTCTTTATCTGCTTATTGAGACTAAACTAATAAGTCCCAATACGGTGGGTCTATGTTATGTATAGTGAAGATCCTAGCGCCACCTTCTGACTCAACAAATAATCAGATCAACTCTTGTATACCTGCTTGGCGTTTACATAATTATGTGGTCCAAATTTCAGCCAATTCTTTGTAATTTTGAAGCGGACAACTTACATAAAGACCTACATACGAATAGTAAAGGTTAGATAAAAGCTTGTAACGATATACGCAGCGCACATTTCATTTCGACTGACGTTTCCCGAGTATTACGAGAATTGGGGACCGGGGAATGATTTTATCTGCACCAATTTGCTTGACACACATATACCCTACTTCAGAAATTCCAACTCAAATATTACGATAGCTCTGTCTCTTTCTTCATTTGGTCATGAACGACGACTGAGAGGGACAGGGGAGCTACGGATGCAGTGTTGATTGTACACTGCGTCACTCTTTATATCCCAGGATATGCGGAGCACGGCCATGTGAGGTCTCTGACGTATTTTACATGCATAATTTGCTGTGCTTTGATTAAGAGCATAGAGGTCACTTGATTTACGTGTTTGTTTTGTAAAGAGATCTGTAAACGTTTGTGCAAACCGTTTTATTCGCAGCACGTACAATATTGCATTGATTAATCTCATTGTTGTTTACGTTTGAGCATTAATAGTACATTGTGTATTAAGGTCGGTAAGTAAGGAATTACGATCGAGGCTCTAGTAGAAGCCCGAAGTCGAAGACTGAGGGCTTTCTGAGTCGAGGTTCGTAATTCCTGTACCGACCGTGAAACATACAATGTTTTTCATCACATTTGCGAGTAAATAAATAAAATTATAGGACAGAAAACACTTATAATACTTACACAAGTCAGCACAACTATTATTACGAATTACTTGAACTTTTTTTAAGCGGATGACGGGCGGACTCCACAGATTATACAAATGTTTCGTTCAGAAACGTTAAGGGCAAATACTTACGTAGGTAAATAAAATAAATAAATAAATAGAAATAAAATAAATAAATAAATAAATACATACAGCCCTGAAGGAGTGTAAAAAAAAACGACGTTTTGATACAGAAAACTATTAAAATCGATTATTAAGAACATTAATTGAGTATTAAAGTAACATGTAGCGAGATTGCAATGAAATTCCTGTTTAAATAACATTTTAAGACAATTTTTCAATTGCGTGTAAACTCTTTGCTTGAACTTGCATGACCTGTGTGCTGTGCAATAAATTAAAAAAAAATTACTTACCGACCTTGGGTTTCATGGTAAATAAAAAGGTCGAGGGTTTTATATGGGGCATTGCGGCCAAGTTAACCTGTATGTTTAGATACTGTTTACGTGCAAGTGTGATGAAAATTAATTTTATATCACCGCACTTAAATATTTATTGAAACAGAAAACGTTTTGTAGGGTCACATTTTAAAAATAATTTAATTTAAAATTAGAGTTAACTATCTTACTTGTGAAATTGACTGAGACTTCGGCAGTAAAAAAAACGTTGGCTTTGAGAGTTGCACTTGGCGCTGTACGGCTATCGGATATCGGAAAAATATATTGGAAGCGGGGAACAAGTTTGCAGCCTGTCTAAGAAACGACATTAGATAAAGTAATCTATGGTTTATAGTGAATATTTGTGCATGTACTGGATAAATTTTGTCACCGGACCGATATCCAGTGTCAAATACAAATTCTTATAAGCCATACAACACTGCGAGTCCGGAACCAAAAAAAAGTTACTCCATCCGATAAAAAAACGGACGTCTACTAGCACTCTTAATATTTCATACAAAAACTGAATTTCTAGTTAGGTACATTTACTAAGTTCACTGGTGTGAAATATCAGCTGCTCAAACAGTAGGTACTTACTTCAAACGCGAACGACCAGCGCTAACAAATTTAATAAACATCTATGAACTTTGTGTTCCTAATAGATTTTATACTGTTTTCTTAGCGCGGAATTTTCCTGGAGTTTAGTCTAAGGCAGGTACTAAACGGGACGAATGATGGGCCATTAAATCGGGGTTTGTTCTCATAAACATCATTCCAGCGGGGTCACTAACACGGCGATGGCGCTAATCTGTAGCTTGGCGTCGACCTTGTGGACTAGCGTTTGGTATAAGGGAAAAAAGTTCAGCGATTACGCACCAAGGTTTGTTTTATGTTTAGTTTTCTTAACCAACAAAAAAAAATTAGGGCAGTAGTGGTGTTGTAAACACGGGCCCTAACCAAGATGCATCACAATAGCCAGCGTTTCTATTCGTTGTTTTTAAACCAATATCGCGTCACTGGTAGACGTCACATGTCTTATATAGCGAGCAACTTAACTCACAAGGTGAATCGACGATCTAATGAAGATTCCGGAGGAGCTATGGATTTGAGCAAATAAAAACTGGCCTTTGAGGAGTTCAGCAGTGGACGTCTTTTGGCTGATGATAGTAAAAAATACATTCAGTTTCATTAAAAATCTCCAGAGTAATGAAATTTCTGTTCAAGAATATTTTATTAAAATATGTAGTTGATTGTTGTTTATAAAAAAAAAACTGTTGCCCGCGACTCCGTCTATGTAGGAGTCATTTATAGCTACTTGCGAGAAAAAAGCACCCTTTACCCTTTCAAGGGTTTCACGCTATCTCCATATCAGATTCCATCGCAATCGGTTCAGCAGTTAAGATGTGAAAGCGTAACAAACAAAGCTAATTCAACATTTAATTCTATGGTATTAAGTATGAATTCGAATGTTTTGTGATTTAGGAGTCTAGTATATTATAGAGCTTATGAGAGCGAAGACAAGAAAACAAATCCGAAAATCATTTTGAAATATTGTACCTTGTACCTTTGTTACTCGAATGAATAATTGTTAGATAGCTAAAGGGAATTCTAGGCTCCAGTTACGTCTCCTATGACTGGCACCAAACCACAAGCTGATTTAGTCTGGGACGCCACGGAAATTCGGGGAATATTTTGTATTTCCTATCAACGAATCTTCTCAAGCATTAAGCGAATCGCTTTACTGGATTTCACGGTGACATATTACAACCACAATTTCACAGGCCGTGGATCGCGCTGATTTTGAATAGGACCCCTCAAAATTACACGTAGAAAGAAGTACTTATAGTTTTAATTAAAACTCCCATTAGTTGATAATTGGAATTTTAACTCGATGTCTGCAAAAGGAAATAGAAGCACGTTCTAGTTTGGTAAGCGGATGTTTTCGTATCCGCCTTTTTGGTTGGCTATTCGCGAAATACAAATAGAAGTTGGTACTCATTTTGTAAACAATTGTACGTTCAAGAGAAAATGTCTGAGAGCGGATAAATTGTGAACAGTATGTACTTATACCACGTAAGCAATACAGTTGCTATCAAATATATAAGCATACAAGATACTCAAAGAGGTCTGAACACGCTTAGCGCCTTTAACGTATTTTTTTTTGGATGGCGACTGTTTTTCCTTGAAGTCTTCTAAATATTATTTTTCTGTTGATTTCACAATAATTATATTATGTAACTTTTAGTCTTTGTCAAAATGTTCATATGTCTACTCGTACAAACGGTTGCATGTTTTGACGTAGAAACAGCTCGGCTACAAATAAAGTGAATTGCTTAAGAAAATATCGTCTTTAGGCAAACGCAAACGAATAATAATTTAGTTTTAAATCACAAATTACTCTTTGAACTTGCTTTTCGTCTGTTCCAACCTTCCAGACCGATAATTTATTACTGTTAGCCCATTGTAATTAGTGGCGTATTGCGGCGCGGTAAGGCTGATGTTGGCATAATTGCTGTTCTAGACACGGCGTTCGTTTTTTAATTTATTTGTTAAACTGAAACTACTTTATTTTTTTATTAAATTTAGTTAGCTAAGTTTTTAGCGTATACCGTGTAGTTCTGTAATGGTCTGAAAGTCTAGACTATTCTTTGCGATTTATCTTTTACCAAAATTAAATTATTGTAGGTGCGTTATATTTGCGTCTATTGTAATTGTATTGTTGACAAGGAAATATGAGCTATCATAACGTTAACAATAAGAGAGCAATAAGATTTAAGACAATTAAAATACACTTTCAAGTTCAATTGATTAACATTTGAAATTAAATCTCGACATTGTTGTATTTTCTTGGAGTAGACTGATTGATAAAAGACCGTTGAAGTACTTGTAAAATAAGTCACGTACTGCGAAATATGCTCTAGAGGCTTCCACGTAATAGTCTAGGAAAAGGAGAAATAATAGAATTCAGACTAGTTTTACTTTGTAAATGACTTAATAGTTTTTCTGCCAATGCTATCGCCTAGTCTTTTAAATTACTGAACAATACCTACTTTTTATGGGCCCAGGGGGCCCAGACAAGAGGCAAACGCCGCTTTCGTTTTTCTGTTCTATCGCTGTCAAATGTATGAGATCACAAATTGATCACGTGGTTTATCGAAGAGAAATAGCTAATACAGGAACGTTGTTTTGAAAGCATTGGTCACAATTAATTTAGACAATATCCTACTATTACTAATGCCAATGTTCGTGTGTTTGTTTGTTACTCCTTTCAAACTGCAACGACTTAACAGATTTAAAGGAAATTCCATTTATATATAGCTTCTACAATAATCTTAATCGTATGCGAGGCCATTTTTGGTCGATGGCATCAGAGCTACCAGTTATGGTCCGATTTTGTCGGTTGATTTTTCATGCTGGAAAGTTGCATAAATTTCTTCGATTTTTTTTTTGGTAAAGTACTGCAAATTAATTTTACTAGCGTGGCTCCGCCTAAACGACATGGTGTCCCCTTAAAAAGGGTATACCAATTTAATTATCTGGGGACTAGGGCACTACTCTGAAAATCAAAATGCGAAGTTACGTGAGGTTCATCCCTGTCACTCGTCATTAGAGACTAAATCGATAGAAAGGGATGGAGCTAACGAACTTCGAACTTTGATTTTTGAAGTAGGGCCTTTGACTTACTAAGTACCTCAAAGACGATGACGATACGGAGAGGGAGCAAACTGGGTGCTTCAGGGTGCTATCAGTGAGGGCTTTAGCCCACAGGTTCGCTCGTAACGTTTATTCTTACTTTTTACTCGACTGTCGAGAAGGGTTATTAGTTATTACTTACCTTTAAAGTTAAGATCATGACAAGAAGAGTAAGAAAAGGCCTAAAAAAATCCCTAAAATTAAAGAGTATATTGTGCTAGTTATGTTCCTGTGGCAACAAGTAAAAACTACCTTTCAGCGCAAATCCATCTATTAAGAAAAGTATGTAATAATTTGTCAAATCAGCTGATTTTCGGTATTCCATCTTACTCTTCAAGGTTGCCAACGCGTTATGCAATCTTTACAATGCAAGTGTCTATGGGTCTTACATTCCAAATTCCGATGCTCTATGTGCTAGTTTACCTTCCATCAAAGCCAATACAATATTTCTTAAAGACATTAAAAACAATACCAAGCATATAACTTAGATAAATAATTTATGGTAAGTCTCCAAAATTGTATCGCCTGCGACACCTCCAGCTGCGAAAATTAGGTTAGCGAATCTTCTTACGTGGTTTCCTAACTTGAAAAGTAAACAATGACATGCCGTGTCTGGGAAATACGAATTATTTAAGGAAAATGCCAACATGCTCGTACCTTGTCTTTATTTAACACGCTAAGCTTTCAACACTGAAAGTTCCTGGATTGTGTCTTTTAACTAATCTGGTTCAACATTTTCTGTTGAATTTAGAAACGTAAATAATACACACATATACATAAACTCACGCCTCCATTCCCAGAGTGGGGAAGGCCACTCTAAAAACTTGTTGATAATTCTGTAACCACATTTTGCAAAAACAGGCTAAGATGTTTACCAGCGTATTAGTGACAGGTTGCAAGCCCTTCGCACTACCAGCCTTTATTCCCTTAGTCGCCTCTTACGACATCCACGGGAAGACATGGAGTGGCACTATTCTAGCCCGGCAACCACACGTAAATAATATTTTGGGAATAATTATACTTCTAGGTTACGTTAATATTTTACGTTTAAATTTTAATAATCATCCTAATATTTGGTAACTGTTTAAATTGGAATGCATTGATAAGTAGGTCGTCACTAGAATAATTTAATGATGATTTCATGATGATAATTGTGGCAAACAAGAACCGATTACATTTGCACTGCACATTGACATACTTATACTCTAATTGGGTCAACATTAATGCAATGAACTGATTAATTATGAATGTAATGACAAAATTATGATACATCATAATAAGTCATTCTGTTTAAATTATCCTAATCTGAAACCGTAATTGCCTCATTTCAAAAAGTAATTATTCATAAGTTTACGTGTAACAGGAAATTTTATTTTCCTAGTAAAATGATTAAAGGATAACGTCGCAAGAGTACCGACAACATACTCGACTTTGATACTCGTGAGTATCCTCGTCAGAGTCGTATCGTAAAAAAATAATTTAAAATATAATCTTTTGATGTTGTGGCCCTTTAAGGTTCCAAGGTCCCATTTGGTAGAGATATGAGTTTCGTGTTTAAAGAGGCAATTGTCCCGCGACATGTGACGAGGAACGCATGACAAAACTGCGCGCAATTTCGGTAGACAAGTCGAAAGAAGTTGCGTTACTGCGTTAGACGACATTATCAATGTTCCTCAACATGAGCGAATTCGGCGATGTTGCGAATATTTGCCAGAAGTTGCGTTTGACAAATATGCACTAAATAAGAACCCAGATAATGTCAAGCATAATTTGGCATTTTTGCGCTACTTTGAATGTGAACGCTGACACGTGTTGCAGGACATTTGTTCCGTAGTTAGGGCAAGACTCTTTCTATTGCTTACATTACAGAAACGTATGCAACGCGGATGTAATGGTGGCCGAGTTACACAATACGATAACACATCAAAGCCAATAAGTGTTGACCTGTAGAATAGAGGCCCTCCTGGTACAAATTTGATCAAATTGCTGCTTTTTCAAATTAATGTATGAAAAATCGTCACTTAGGAAAGACGTAACCGTCATTTACTGGCTCTGGATGCGGCCGTTGGTTTCTAATTTTACAACAAGCATTTTATTAATTGACAAAATAAATAGAAGTTAAGTTATACAGTGAATTGGGACATAAGAGTATAAAAATATATTACGGAAGAAAGTAGGACAAGAGCACTTTTAGAAGGCAGCGTGTTCTGGAGCTTCCCAATAAGAGAGCACTGTTGACAAGAAGCGTCTCATGTTTATTTAGTTTGAGTAGTAGATTATTGACGTGTAAAAGTGCCCGTGCGGCCTACTTACTGAATAAATGTCTTTATACTTATCTTATCTTTAGTACAAAAAGCCTAGGGCTCGATGAGCAAATATTATTCCAAATGTAATTGATATTAGCAACATGAACCGCCTTTTTAATAAATACAACTGTGCTTTAACTATGCTTTTTATTCAAAACACCAAACCTTATCTTCAACTAATAAAAAATTGATTTACATACACAGTACTTACGACAAAAGAAATTTCACCCTTAGCGCATATTGTCATATACGCCCTTCTTAACACAACCGACACATCAGCAACACACTCATACTCCCAACGTGATGTTATAATCGTAAAGGTTTAAGCGCCATCCGATGTAGACAATTTATATCGGTGTAATAAAATACTTAATATGCAAGTTCCGTATCACAAGGCTGTAAAGAGCCACTTCGTTGCGACGGTTACAATGTTATTTTTATAACCCTATCACCGCATACATTGTGTGTCTGATGTGACTTACAAATTGGATTACGATAATATAAGCAGCAATGTATGTAAAAAAGAAAATGCATTTGTTTGTTTTTTTAATGTAAACTTATAAGAAATAATAGAGGAATGTCACACTGATTTATAGCGACAGTTATAAATTGTACTTTTGGTATGTTATAAATTACAAAACGGTTGTTTCTTAATAAGTTTTGGCCATCCTAGCTGCCAGCTGCCACAGTTACATTACTGCCCATTCATGTATTACAACTTACTAATAAATTCCTTTCCTTAATATGGTACTACGGTTTGTAAAAATATAAAGAAACTATAGGAACCTTGATGACTCATACATACATACATAGGTACATAAACTCACGCCTTCGTTCCCGGAGAGGGGTAGGCAGATCTACAGAATTACCTACAACTCTAAAAACTTGTTGACTCAAATACGCTATTTTACCTTATCTGATAAATTCATAATTGGGTAAACCAATGTTCACGAAACTTAGTTAGAAATCATGCATTCATTCATTTATTCGAAACAGTTTCTCAGAAATATATCTGTAATAAACTTTGATCCCAAGTTATAAAATAAAACGTAAATTGACAATGACTTTCGATTAGAAACGTTCTTAACATAGTTACAACGTTGTTTACGAGTATCTTGAAACACTAAAAGGATGAGCAGCGCAGAACTTCTTAAGTCTAGACCTTTACTAAAAGAGCCCTTGATCGATTAGCTGTCAGATTACATTTAATCATGATCCGCCTTTAAAGCTTTAAAGGCTGATAGACGCTTTAAGTTGGGAAACACGACCCTGATTTGTGTTTTTATTTTCCTTAAGTTTATACAACACATTAAGTTTTAGGTAAGTCATCATTATCATTTTACTTAACAGCTATGCTCTTGACGGTGGAGTAATTTTAATTCTTTCATATTCCGAGCCTTGTACATGTTATTGTAGCTCTTTTTACACGTCCAGTACTGGGCTAAGGTCATGGTGAAAAAGGGTATTAGTCGACTTAACTCGTAATAAAAGAGAGTATACTCGTACTAGACTTAAAAACCTTTCAAAAGACTTATATCCTTTTTTACTAAGACCCTAGTTTCTACTCGGGTTAAATCTAATCACGTTTGACAAGTTTTTATATTGTTAAAGTTATGTTAGCTCTTATTATAGAAATGGCAATTGAGATAAACAATACGATAGAAACACGTGTAGACTGTAGACACAAAGTAGAATAAGGCCTCTGGTAGTTATAACGAACAATAGTACGAAAATTAGAGAATTGGTGGATAACAAACCCGATCTAACTTATACGGTAAACGGTATCAGAGAATAGCTTTCCCTTTGCATATTAACAAGCGAATCGGCGCCTGCACACTACCTGGCGATATTCCAATGCAAATTGTAATTTGCACGGGCAGATTCTGATATAGAAGTTCTTTCAGCTGCGCCATTATATTTAAAGGCACTTTTCAACTGCGCAGATCTCAGAAATTTGCAAAGAAGCTTTTACTTTGACACTTTCTTTCAAGAGATCATTTTCAAATGCAATGGTTAAATATTCATGTCTGAAATGAATGAAATTTAGCATTGTTTTCTTAAACATTTTAACCCGTTGTTAAAGTATTCGTAACGCTTCGTTGATTGATTGAGTATTATTCAATTATGTGTTATTTGTACGTCTATTGATTTTTTCATCGATACGCGGTTAAGTGGTTATGACTTATTCATTTAATCCACTTACTTAAAAATGACCAGTGGCAATATACCTAGGAGCATTTACAAAATCATTAGGAATTAGGAGGATTGTAAAGCGTCTCTAAAATCGCAAAATAGCTGTCAAAAAATTCCATACAAATTTAGCTCCGGCCGTTAACGTTGCTCACCTCGAAATCAAGTCCGATTTCCACGATTTTTGTGTTGTTATAAAGAACTAGATCTCAAAAGAAATAGAACTCACGCCTTCATTCCCAGATTGGGGTAGGCAGAGCTAAAGAATTACCAACAAGTCTTAAAACTTCTTGATAATTCTGTAACCACATTTTGCACAAGTAGGCTAAGATGTTTCCCAGTGTATTAGTGACAGGTGGCAAGCCCATCGCCTAACAGTACTGCAAGCCTTTATTCCCTTAGTCGCCTCTTACGACATCCACGGGAAGACATGGAGTGGCACTATTCTCACCCGGCAACCACAATCTCACAATCTGTACGTTTTTTTAAAATTTATTTGTTACATTCTAAGAAGTATTTTCGTGGAAAGGAAAACGTATAGACATGGTTTATCATGATATGTCCAACATACTCAAATATCGTAAAAATCGGGCTAGGTTTAAGGATAGAGAAACTTTTTCGCATTTTGTATGGACATTTTTAGCTTCACAATCCTCTTGATAAAGCGTAGCTAATGAATGATGGCATTTTACAAGAAGAAGTCACTGAACACATTTACAAATGATCCATTATTTTATAGTGTTTCCTCTGTCCTTTGAAGGGCATACTGCTCGAGATTATTATGGAATTCATATAAACCTAAATATTTTCTCCAATCCAATAAAATCTCTTGAATACAAATCACGTTCCAATAGTCAAATGTAACGCAAGCTAAGCGAAAGAATTCGCATTATCGAAGGATACGCCACCAAATTTCATTAATACCGCTTTATTCCCAACTTAGCATTGAAAATCACGGCCTTTCGATAGAAATTCCTCTAAATATTTCCTTCTCGTCATTGGAGTGTGAAAAGCGGGAAGCGAGACATTTTGTCACGAACACGCCGGCTGAGGGCGGATTGAACTGGATTTGTTGAAATATTATAAAACTTTTTTGATGGGATCGGCGCTTTGGATGTAATGGAAATCATGACACTAACGTTTCGACCTTAATATTTAAAAGTTTCCTTTTCAGAAATTTCTCTTGAGTATTTTTTTCAACTTATTTCTGAGAGTTGCTGCTTTTGTATTGTTTTGACGTCGTAAAACGATTCTGTGACAATGTGTAGACATAAACACCCTATAGACACAGTTACTCAAACACAATTTGTAACCATGACAAAGTACGCATGCGAATTATATCTCGCAAATAAAAATAAACCCGTCTCGTAATATATCATGTGAGCTAATAACGTTTAAAAATTCATAATATTCAGAACAATACGAGGTTCATTAATGTCACGAGGATCGTAACGTATGAAATCGCTCGAAAATTCAACACAAACATCGCTTCCATTATAATTATTCAACGAATATTTTCTCTTCTTGAGCAGGCATTAGCTAGACGTCAATTTTATTAATGGTCGGAGTCTGGGCGATCCACGTCCGAGCACTTAGTTTATACACGCGTCGCTGACGATGCGTTATTTGGTTAGGCTTTGATAGTTTTTTAAACGGTATGAGTTCAGTAAATAGGATAGGAATAAAGAGGTTTGAGTAAAAGTGTTGTCGTTTAAAAATCTCTTTTTTTTAGGTGAGCTGCCATTCGTAAAATATGTAGATTTTAATGGAAGATCATCGTATTTAAGTGCGTCCGAGACGAGATATGCAAATATGGGCGTACTTTTAGTTATTAAATATGTCATTTTCAATATTATTTAAATCATTAAATTGCATAAATGTACATGTATTTAGAGGTCCAGGAGAAATCATCGCAAGATGAAATCATTGTTAAAAATATATATTCAAGGGCGCTAAAATAATACGTCAGTTATCTTTATACAAATTTGCCCAATGTCCTTTAATAATATAAGTTTGTTGTGACTCAATTCGGGATTTTATGTGAAGGTAAAAGAGTTCGTCTGACGGTACGCCTTATGATGAATATATACTTTATTGACGCTAGGTACAATAAAATATCTGGAGATTCTTGAATCGGGGTTTTATTCATACATACATACATACCTTCACGCCTGTAATCCCAGAGTGGGCTAGGCAGAGCTACAGAATTACAACTTAAAAAGTTGTTGATAATTCAGTAACCACAATTTGCACAAATAGGCTAAGATGTTTACCAGCATATTAGTGATAGGTTGCAAGCCTATCGCCTAACAGTACTACAAGCCTATATTAGCCGGGGTTTTATTCAATATCGTATTTTCCACTATCGTTATCATATCTTCAACAATATCGCACTTAATAGGCCGCTATTACTGTCAAGAAAATAAGAACTATCGTAACCTTGACTATATAATAACATGTCAAAAGCAACATGGTTTTAGCGCGCAGAATAGAAGCTCTGAGCTTATTAAGCATACAATGTAATTAGCAATGTTATCTTTTCCACCCAGTGCCTCTAGTTTAGATTTCATGAACTGTTTGCTGGACCTGTTTACGCCTAGCCGTTACATAAACGGCTACCGTTGGAAAAGCTTAAATTTTCCTCGCCCAGGGCCCTCTAAATAACGAAACTGCGGTGGCCTGCGGCAGTGATCGCAGTTCTAACTGGACACACTCTGAAGCTAATGGTTTGAGATAGCGGCGTGTGAACTGGTGATATCGCTTCTAAATTGAACTTTAGGATATTTTTAAGCGTTAGCGTACTTTGGACCTTAATTAATACACATACATACATATGTAAACTCACGCCTTTACTCCCAGAGTGGGGAAGGCAGAGCTACACGATTACCAACAACTCTTAAAACTTGTTGATAATTCTGTAACCACATTTTGCAAAATAAGGCCTTTATGTTTGTTGCATAGGATTACACCATCCTACCAAATTTCACCTAATTCGGACCAGTACATTCGGAGCAAATTGGCTGTGACAGACGCACGAGCAGACAGACAGAGGCACAAGTGATCTTATTTATAAGGGATCCGTTTTTCATTTTTTGTAAGGAGCCTTAAATACTTTAAAACCATTTACTATCGACATCTCTTTTTTGCTATTTACTTCAGCCTCTAGTTACGCAACCTATTTGCCCGCTGTGGTAAAAATCTCATTTCTGCTTCGAATTGCGTCATTTACTCGGCTTCGGTGTTAAATCTTTTGCATTTTCGTTATTTAAAATTTATTACTTGTTTATAACCCTAGCCCTGTTGCCCTAAATAAAACTCGTTAAAGAGTTACTGGCAAATTTAATAGCTTGATCCAGATTTATAGCTAAGATAGCGTCATTGTCTTCCCTAAATTATTTTGGTATTGGTTTTGTTACTCTCCCATAGATGGCGTGTTTTGCTCAAGTTAGATAATGACCATCTTAATAACACATATTTGGGCTAGATGGCGTTACAACTGATGTTTAAAGAAAATTAAAAAAAAAAAATGTGTGTGAAAATGGTTAATGTGCATTAAACTTGGTAACCGTCTCAGGCTCTAGCTATATGTCAATGATGTAAGCTTTTCATTAACATTCTTAATTCAAAACTCGGTTCTTTTAACGTTTTAGCAATGCAGGTATGTGTTATAGAGGGTATCCGATAAACCGACGTCAACCCGCCTAGGGCTGATGGAGCAACTAAAAAACTATCGATTGAGTGAAAAGCAAACACTGGACACCTAGAATGGAGAAACAAACTTTATTAGATTACTTAAAAGAAGTAATAAGAAATAACGAGAAAACAGCTTTAAAAACTTCGCTGATTTGTAATGATTCTAATTACTTATTTAAGATACCACTGAAAAACCTATGAAATAAAACAATAAATGAATGTTTTTTCGTGACATGCATATAAGGGAAAACTACAAAGGAAAACAGATTAAATTGATCAATATCTCCGAAACTAGTAAAAATCGCTGAACATACGTAGGAGTTAAATCGACCGCTTTTTAGCTGCTCTATCAGTCCAAGGCGTGTTGACGTCGGTCGGTTTATGGAACACCATGTGTATATTAAGATTTTGCTTAAACCTTCACATAACCGTTAAAAAAAAGAATCGTAAGCAACTATTACATTCATGAAAAGCCCCGATATAAGGGAGAGGCTCCACTCCACAAACAGACACACATACACTACACATACATAAATAAACACGTTACACTCTTCTTTTTGTCGGAGGTTAAAATTAATTCAGCTATGCTGACAAACCACTTCGCTTAAGAAAATTGCATAATTTTATTAACTTTACGATTTCGTACCATATTTCGAATGTTTAAGCCTCTTTACAGTTCTCAAAATATTATCTATATATTTTTGTCAATTTTTGCCAACTTAAAACACACTCAATCTCTCGGAACATAAACCTCATACTACCTTCAAGCTTGCATAGGTACTTACTCTGGTTGGAAATTTAATATTAGTAAAGTTTGTCCTAGTTAGTTTTAACAAAAGGGACGGTATAAATGTACAGTCAACAGCTGAAAGTGGACACAAAATTATCAACACAGGCTCTTATTCTCTTGGCAATAGAATCGTGTATAGATAATTTTGAGCTCTTAGACTGTCTACCTACTTTTGCTGCTGACTGTACCTAACTATAACGTCCGATTCAGTACCCAACAAAATGGTCGCTGGGATGCACCTCAGCTTAATTTTCGCAAGCACCAGTGCACGCTACATTTCGTTACGTAATTTGCGTGCCGTGCTTACAGTCGAAACGGGTCTGTTTTCCAACTTTCTCTTTTATGAAATTAGTTGTAGTATGTAGTTTAAACACTTTAAATTAAGTTATTTGCAGAATAAAGAGTCATCGGGTTAAAAGGTTCAGGTTAAATAATTAAAAAAAAAAAAAACTTTCATTTGTTTGCACACACACATACACACAAATAGCTTAATAATGTTTGTATTATTCAGTATAATTTTTTTTTGGAGTAAATATTGACATAATCTCCTGACGTAATTAATAATAGCGCAGGAGTTATATTATATTTGTACTTAGTAAATTGTAACTAACTGACCCACGAGACAATCTTTGCCTAATTTGGTGGTCATGGGTAATCTTGTACTTATGTTCAATGTATGACAAATAACCTTTTTTCAAGTTTAAAAAAAAATACATATATTTTTCGTTTTAATGTTATTTGAAATGAAAATGGTGCAGCAAATTTAAAATGCAGGTTTTGTCGATAAGTTTGCTGTTTACCGGGTTTTATAATTGTTTTAAACACGTGATTTAAACACGCTACGATTAAAAATCCTTTGTTCCTCGGTTTGAAATACTTATCCGTTAAATAAATAAAATAAAATAATAGATATGTTACAAAAATGTACTTAGGGCTTAACTAAGCTCTAGGCTTGTTACTATAGGTACAGTCACCAGCAATAATTTATTATCCAACATTGGCAGCAAAAATATCTGACACGTCTTTATTACTAGAGGTATAAGAGCGTGTCAGATATTTTTGCGCCCAATGTTGGATAATATATTACTGCTGGTGACTCTACTAAACAACGGTATATACAGGGTGTTTTTGACCTTGGGGCTTTAAATGTATGGATCGTCTCTACTCATGAAACTGAACTGCTTTGGTTCTAAAAGTGGTTAAAATATGTCAAACTAAAATTTAATTTTTTTTCATACAAAGTAAATGTAATTTTCAATGTACGCAATCCAATTCTCCATTTTTCTTTAGCCCTCGTACTAAGGAAATGTCGCCCCCGTAGGTACTATGAGATAGTGATTATGTGGCCAGCATTGAATACACTGATTTTACAATTAGACTTTAACATCAATTAGTTATCTAAACTTAAGTTATTTTTAAATGTTATAGGACAAAAGTAGTTCAGTTTAGCGAGTATAATCGATGGTTGCATTTAAAGCCCCAAGGTCAGAGGCACACTGTATATTAAAATATATGGAAAACATCCAAGACTCACAAACAAATACTCGCGCTCATCACACAAACATTCGCCCATACTGGGAATCGAACCCGAAACCGCTAACTTCGTAGGCCTTCCTAGGTTCTCTTTCAAATAGGCCAACGCGCCGTCAACAAAAATACTTTAACCTTTTGGTATTATGTTAGAACACCTTAATTTCCTTTTGTCAAACTTGGAACTCGCTAGAAATTGACACGTTGCCAAAATTTATAATTTATTCTCACAGGGTTGGTTGCACAAGTTTATGCAATCACCATCAAGAGCCAGTGAAATTGCGTCGAAAATCTAGTCTAAATTGCCCCCAGTTTCCTTGGACCGGATTAGTGCGCTCGCACGCGAACCGACACGCGAGGGAGGAATACCTACTGCACGGGTTCAATTCTGCCTTCCTCACGCCAAAAAGCGGTACCTCAAATTCATTAACCCAAGCAGATTTCATTCTCTTTTCTTAGTAATAAGGTTGATATTGCTGCAGGAGTATTATCCCAGTAACTGCCTATTGGCTTAGGACGGCAGCACTTTTCTTTGTAGGATTGAAGGAAAAGAGGTAAATATACTCACGGGAATTTCTGCATCAACTTACGAAAAACTTTTAAACAAATTGATGCAAATTATGAATCAGTGTGCAAATTATTGAAGATGTGGAGGACGATCTGCCCGTTTGTTGTTTAGTTGTGTATTTATTTGGTGAATTAAATTGATAGCTATTTGAACTCCTAACATTAAAATATTGGTATGGTTATTTTATACAGAATTCAATAGATGGCGCTAGGTGTACCTACAATTTAACGCCATCTTTCGAATTCTCTATAAAATAACTTCAAGCTTTGTAAAAAATAAGAGAAACCAAAACCATACGTCACGAATGCATAAGGCAAAGATTTGCAAGTTGTTTTAATCAAATCAGAACGAGGACTTACCCATAATTAAAAAGCAAAAGTGTATGTACTCATGTTGGATTTGAATTTACTCTGAGTTGACCGGAGTTTACGTAAGAGTTGGTTCGGTTGGTGTGAACCTGGCTCGGCTATTATGCTGATTGTATCTTTCCTAATTGCGTTCCACGCTGTTATATGATCACGTACCGAAAATTAGATTATTTGTTTGCCTCTCTCTCGTCCTTCCTCTCTTCTTTTATTATTATTAAAACACGATTTAGAAACACGTTTAAATTGTTGTCCTACCTTATTATTATTTCATGGTTCTTTAAAAAACAACCCCTAGTTTATTTATTAAATATTTAAAATGCCTAATAATTTATTAAATATTTAATTTTAAATATTTAATACGCCTAACAATTTAATATTTAAAAAATTAAACTATGAATCGACATAGTTTTTTTTTTGTTGCTAATAATTCATCTTGATATGATCAACGATAATGATAGCTCTTATTGGGACCGAGCGCGACGACAGCGCCACGTGACAGGCGGCCATTATGGATAATATTGTCACCGCTGTCAAACAAGAAGTAAGTAAATATTGTGAAAAATATTAATGAAATCTTGTGTTATTTTACTATATTACACAATTTTGGACAATGGTAGTCAGTAACATTATTGCCAATAATATTAAAATTGTTGTTTTCAGTGAGAAATGAGCCTACTCGTGACTAAAACGGGGTTTCGTGCCATCACCCACGAAATCATTTTCCAACCGGAGACGATGAATAAAGGCAAGAAATTGGTGCTAGCTGGGCATGTCCTTGAGGTTGAAGACATTCGCCAAGGAGTCAATGACTCGTATTATCAAAGCCCGAGTGGTTCGCCAAACTTCTGTCACGGCAACGGCGTACAAGACAACTTTGTTTGTAAGCAGATTTTTATGTACTGCAGTATGGATTTGACAGCTCAAGTCAGCGACAAAAATGACAATTTTAGCCGTAGCGAGCGCTGTGATCGTTTAGGCTACCCCCTCCACCCGCTTTGCACTCTGCAATAACGAACTTGACAGTAATGGCGGCCAAGTTAATAACAATACGATGACAATACGTTTATGAAGAAAGTAGAATACGAACTTGGATTGCATTTTTAAAATCGTAAATTTTCTCGCTTAATGTAATTACAAGCAATACTGTTACTGGCCTCCACTTCCGGTGAGAGTAGAAGCATCATCGCCCTATTAAATTTCCGCCTCGCCGCCCGCACGCCAAATTGCCCCTTTGATCCCCTTAAGGATATGAATTTTACAAAAAGAATCCCTTGATACATACTTTCTTCGATAATGTTTGATATTTTCGCGATTATTCGCAATACTTACGAAAAATCTTTAAGAATTGGTCGCGGTGTATACTTCACGGCGCGGCGAATACTTCAGGTGAATTTTTCGTGAATATTTGTGTCAGTGAGTTAATTATGATCATGTTTAACGATGAGAATAAAACGGTATCCTGACTTTTTACCTAATCATAATTTCACAAACTATACCACTTCACAAACTTTCATTTCACAAAAACGTATTTGTGTTAAATAAGTTAGGTTAGGTGAGACTTTTGACCACAAAAAAAGCTTAAATAATGCGACAGGAAGTATCTCTTTGCGAAATATAAGTTTGTTAAATGATATAGTTTGTCAAATGAAGATTTGGTAAAGCATTAGTGAACCGTATAAAAGATCTGTCACTTTCGGATCAGTAAGTGCGAGAGTTACGGATGCTTTATCAACGTCAATAAAGGCAACCATAATACGGGCTGAAACAGAAAACACGTTTCTAAATTCTATGAAGCATTGGCTGGCTAATACCCAATAAAATCGTGTGGACGTTTAATTTTAAAGACGAGAAAACGCCAGGGAGTTTTTGCATTTTGGCTAGGCTCTCTGACGTTCTTCCAAACAGTTGGTTGTAGTTGTAATAGCTTTTTTAAATCTGTTATTACCAGTGCTAGCTATTTATTCTTCATCAAAAGTTTATCTGTAATTAAAAGTTTCCCTGTAGTTTTTCACTTCGAGTTTACCACTGTATTTTAATGACTACTTCATTTCTTTTACTAGCTGTCATTGTATTCTTAGCGTTCATTAGAATGTCATCAGTAACATCAACAATTTTGTTTATTATTTGCTGACTATTTAGTTATTCAAATATTTCAAGATCGTGAATGTTAACTATTGTTATGATAGTGTTTCTTTTGTTCTTAAATATATTTTATCTGTTATATCTTTTGAACCTGGTAGTTTGTATACGTCGTTATCAAACACAAACCATACAATCGTTTCAAACACGGTAGAGCGTCGTTGCCATAAACCTATCAAGTTGCAAGCTATTTGCTTGGCTCTCTGTCAATATTTGTCAATTCTCTGGAGCTTGATATGTGTTTGGGATTCAATGTAAGATTAATCCCATGTGACCGGCTTGTATTTCGAATCGAAGGAGGAAATACATGGGTTAGATTAATAGTTCAAAAATATGTATTTATATTTTTTTTTATGTAAAACAAGCAAGCAGCTAAGCTGGTAAGATGGTGTCTTGAATCATGTTTTTTTTATGTCATGTAGTAGTAGTAGTCATTTAGTCATTTACTTCATGGAGAAAGCAAAACGAGCACACAGCTTACCTGATGGTAAGTGGGATCTATACCCGTGAACATCTTAAGACAGCGATCCTAAGACCGTAAATGCGTTGCCAACCCTGAGGCCTGACGGAATGCCTCTATTCTTGTAATTTCACCAGGTAGGTTAAAGGATCAAGGTGGATCAATGCTTGCATTCTTTAATATCATTAACCTTATTTTTCTTACCCCGGTTCCATGTTTTCGTTCTTAACGCAGTAACTTCATAATTTTTTCATAAAACGATATTTCAGAACATTGTCACTTCGTAGATCTTGGCGGGCTTATTTCAACTTAGCGAAATTGACACGAAATATCCCTTCTAAAATACAAATTCTCGGGTGCCAAACTCTTTGGGCGCAGGTGCTGTTACAAACGTAGGATGTTCCGGATTTAAAATTAAAGCAAAGTTGCAATGCAAATTTAATCAACACGCTGTATAGATGCCGTCGTAAACTAGCTATGTACGCTGAGAAGCTTAGAGCGCGATTTCGTTTCATCTGTCGCTTGCAGAGTTGCAATCAAATTTATAGTGTAATACTATTCAAATCGAAGAAGTAGAAGTAGAGATTAAAAATATTTTTGCATTAAAAGTAATAGCTATGGCCAAACAAGTCTTCATTAACAAGAATCACCTGTGTCTAGTGAATCCTGGACACACTAACACAAAGTGATACGGAAAGTAACATCGCAAATTCCTTATATCCAAATATATTTTTAAATATTACAGAAAAAAAAATTATACGTATGTCTACTTCACTAAACGTTAAAACTTTACTTAAAGTACTTCAACATAAACCATTTTGAATGTTTTAAAATAAGTATTTACCTAATGCATTTTTAATGTCGTAGTGTCGATGTACGGTAATTAATGTTTTTACTTGAACTCAACGGTATACGTGATCATAAAAGGGTTCTTTTAAATTAACTCGGGTTTAATTTATCGCATACTAGCTTCGCGATAAAATGGGGTCTGAAATCTCTTTCACATAATATTCATTATTATCCTTTCACCCTAGGGAGGTAATAAAGTATCTCGTCTTTTTTACTACCGGTTCCTGGCTGCGAAAAAATATAGTACTTAACTGCTTTTTAAATTTTCGTCAGTAAACATTTACTATTTATTTGATAGTTGAATTAGTCAGGCATCAAGTTTGATTTGAACACCCTGTAACGATATTACGATGCATAATAAACGTTCTTGTTTCCACAGTTGTAAATACAACCTAGCATGATTCTCAACAACAAAAAGCAAGGCCCTTTGTAGCACTTGTAAAACCTTTTCCAACGCAAACACAAATCACGGCTTTACCCTATTTCACTTTCAAGAGCCTTTTAATAATTTAAAGCACGAATGCTTGGAAATGAGGCCGTTACAAATTACGAGCATATGGGTCATTGGTTGACCGATTTTGAGGCATACTTGATATGAATGTAGAGTCGGAAAATTATGTACGCCGATAAATATATTTGTTGTTGATTTCTGTATTGGAAATTTGGAATTAAGGAATTAATGTGGCATTAAAATATCGTTTTAGAAACGACAACGTCCACACGGAATAGCAAAATAAGGTGAAGATTGATATTAGTGATAAACATTAGTCTTATTTTGACAGAAGTTTGATTTACTAGAATACATACATACATACATATATTAAATCACGCCTGTTTCCCAGAGGGGTAGGCAGAGACCACTTATTTTCACTTGCTACGATCTTGACAAATTTCTTTCCCTTCTTCAACATTCATACTAAGATAGCAAAATAATTATCAATAACAAACTTTATCGTCATAAGAATTGACCTTAGCAAAACTCCTAATATACAGTAAGATATTTTCTAATAATACCAAATGAATCATGAAAATACTCGTATTAGAAATAAGACTAGTTAAATGTTGTCATACTAATTGAAAAGCAGCGCAAAGTACTTAAAAGATTAGAGTTTTCGAGTCGGCTAAACTTTGAGGCAACGAAATGAAACGCAAAACAAATTTCCTGCAACTCCGGATACACGTGAGTGCACGCTCTCTAAGTAATTTATTTTAAAACCACGACTTATGCGTTTAGTTTGAGGCTACTTACATTTGATATGATATATACATTTCATTTGAGTTTTAGAACATTGAAGTTCACAAATAAAAACTTACATATGGATTTTTTATAATAAACTTTAGCTATAGATGTCGTTAAAAATGAAATAGTGACACATGTCTAATCACATAAAATTTACCCATAATTTAATTTGGTTAAAAAAAGAGTTTTTTTTACAGGAAAATGCCGTGCCAATAATTTAATAATCAATAAATTAACCGTCTCAACCTACTTTCTTTAACAATGAAACTATTAGTTTTACACACAAGAACCAAGCAAGCTCTAACTTAACGGACGTAACGGGTCAAGGCTTTTTCAAAGTATGCACGTTTGCAGCTGCGAAAGTATTAAGTAAAATACTAGCAATTTTCCATTCATAGCCGCCTAGTAAATCTAGTTTGTAAAATACTTGCAAGTATTTTCCATTCACAGTCGCCGGCCGTCGCGAGTAATATCCGGTGCCGCTGGTATTAATCAATGCTTCCCTCGCTGAATTGGAAATGGATCTCGAATGTCATTGCATTTAAGTTAATTACTTATACGAGTATCGGTGGTATAATTACTTGAACATTTTTCTTTGAAAAAATAAACAACCTGTGTATCGTATGCACTAAATACAAGTTGTATAAGTACATTAAAGAAGAAAATTGCCTACTAAAAATATTATCATGATTGTTATTAACCGTCTAGATTCTATACGAGCCTAAAAGTAGTTAAATATATTTACTTGCTATAATTACTTCTAATTTATGTCAATTTAACTTATATTATAAATACCTTATTCAATTTAAGTTACCTAATGAAAGAATAAATCTTCGTTCGCTCTTTATTTTTGAGTGTATTTGTGCCTACGATATACTGGAGGAATTTAAGTACTTTGAAGCATAAAAACGACGAAAAAAAAAACAAAACAAAGCGGAAAGTAATGTTGGGAAAAGTTATATCATGTTCCATAATGGTCCCTAAGCAGATTATTTAATAAAATTATTCACTGAGCTTTTACATAATAAGTACATAATCCTCGATAAATTGGATCGTGGGTTGTTCAAAATATCTGCCATGTTTTA
Source organism: Acleris emargana (assembly GCA_927399475.2). Lineage (NCBI taxonomy): Eukaryota > Metazoa > Arthropoda > Insecta > Lepidoptera > Tortricidae > Acleris > Acleris emargana. The sequence continues at coordinate 13,573,437 of OV656853.1, read as the reverse complement.
AATTGATGGGATTATAAAATTTCAATGGCGACTTACTTGATATTAAAACTCAAAGCTATTAAGGTTCATCGAAGCTGATAGGATGCCGTTTAAGAGTGCAGCCTGTTGGTCATAAATAACGCCGATATCTCGCACTATTACAGTAACTTGGAACTTTCCATGAACGTAGTAGGTTTATTGACTGTAAAAGGAATTTATACAACAACACAGTACTCGTATGTAGCGCGTATATAAAATAGCTGCTCTATGTATATCGTCCAATCAAATCAAATCGATTATTGCTGAAAAGTGTGTATCGTTACCATGCAATACTTATTGTGAAGTAAAATGGTGAAGTTACCATTTTTAATTTTGGTCCTGTACACATACAGCGAACGTAAAGGACAGAGCTATAGCAGTTATATAGCTCTGTCTTTTGCTTTAAGCTTAACTGAACTGCTTAGCTATGTCATAATGACCCCGCAGGTCTCTATAATATCTCGGACTTAAAGTACATCCGCATTGCATCACAACTCTTAAATCCCGCAATTTTCCTTGATTTTTATATCACCCTATAACGTGCACCAGGCGCGGTATTTTTATTATGTTATTATAGACACACCAATATAATACACTCGATGTTAGCATAGCGGTTACATAAATGTGATATACTTTACGATTATAGTAACGCGCTGCGTGACACGACTACATTGTTAATAAGAAATTTTATATTTGCCACCGGGTTCATAAGTATTTGTTACAAAAGACACGTGCTCAACTTCTTTTACGGTTATACTTTTTAATGCACAGCATTAATATGAGTCGTGAAGCAATTGAAACTCTTTTCAAAGGACAATGGGCAAAATGTCCCCACCCACCAACAGAAACGAAACCTATCTCATTTGATAGATCTTGGCAACCTGATGATGTTTTACTATGACGACAATCGTCCTATGTATGGGGTTTTCTTGGAAAACCATTATCATATCGTATGGAATTGGTTTAAAAATGAACACATTCTTGCATTGCATGACTCTTGAAAGGTTTTTTTCATAGAAAAAATCCCATCGATTTAGCTACTAAAATAGTTATTTTGTCTTGTTTTGGGTCCTAACGAACATATAAACATGCATCCCGTGACTGTTGGAGGGTGGGGACGGGGTCCATACAAAATTGCCCATCACCCTTTATCGTTAGTTTTGCTCGACAGAATACTTAATTTTCAGGTTATAACTTAGTTAAATATCCGTAGACTGGAAGCAATGACGCGAGCATTTTCTTTGGTTTCATCGTATTTTGCCATCACCATCTCTTTCACTTATAAAATATGTAGCTAAGTGCAGCTTAGCTTCAGCCGCAAACGCACTAAGAGTGGAGGCCAAGGGTGTGACGCGTTTTTATACTTAAAACGCCTGCGCTGGTTTTTAGAATTGGGAACGCACCACACCGCGCCGCTTCCGCTCTCTCAGTGGGGTTGCGGCTTTAGTGTAGCTGTGGAAAGGCAATTCAGACCATGACACACCTGTTTATCCTGCACGGTCTGTTCAAATTCCTTCCGAAACAGATCTCGGAGATGCAACAGATAGGCCGATTAGTAGAAGATCAGAGCCTCTATCTATTCTACGATGGACGTTTAACAATATTTCTTTTGATCTTTTATCGTATTGTCAACGTTTTAATTGCTCTTATTTACTTGACAGGAATGGCGGCAGTGTTACAATTACCATTACACGTCAAAAGCCGTCGCTGTTTACCGTCGTAGAATAAAAACCCAGGTACTTCGGCCTTTTGGCACCGAACGGTATAAACAGTTGTTTGTGGTGTGGCTTCCATGTGTGCGCGCTCCTGGCCGTCGCTGCGTTTGGTTCGGAACGGAACGGAACTTCACCGGAAGCTTCTAAAGAGCTGAAGACGAACTATTTGTATTTTAATGATAATAATATAGAGGACGTGGAAAGCATTGACAAGGAAAAAAAGAAAAGGTGAAGAAAAATGTATCTTTATTTTATATAATGTAACAATATTATTGACCTAAGGAGGGCAGTCACGTTTACCAGTAATTGTAAAACTTTCGATACGGATTATTTTGATTAAAGCACATACTCTAGATAAGATAATAACTTCTAAGATGAATTACTTAGTTTCAGAATGGTTTTCGCAATTACTCCCCAGACAACACGACCACTGTAACAATGCCCCTAGGAAATGGAAACTTCACAAAGTTTCAATTTAACTGCATATAGAGTTTTCACAGTAACTGCAACATTGTGAGTTTGTAAAGCGACCTTCGTAAACTGGGCGACAATAATTTATTATCAGGCTGGTTGACAGTGAGCTAGATTTTAATTAAAAAACCCACACATGCTTCACAATACTTGTCACGTTTTGTGTGGAAATTATGACGGTGCGGGTTTTTATTACGGTATTAAGCGTATGTTTAATAACCGGGTAACTTTGAATACTCTTGTAACATAATACGACCTTCAAGCATAATATGTAATTAACAAAAAAGTCACAGGGAGATTAATAAACTTATTGCAATAAAACATTTTGCGAAAGCTTTTTTTAAGCCCGTTTAATGTTACCCGAGCGTTTTAAGTTATCTGTGGCTCTAGACAAGATGCTAAACGCTAACGTTAACGATTATCGAAAACTGACACAGGATGGAATTGACATAAGCGTTCGACACCACCACCACCGTCCGACAATGCATCTTGTGTGTATGCAATTGGGATAGACCAAAAAAAATAACTCTCGGTTTTTAAATTGTAACACGAAAGAGTAGGTAATTTTAAGAGACCAATTTTATTAATTTTGTATTTGACCCAATAGTTTTGTTTTAATATATTTATTTATTTAGTAGACATTTTATGGATGACATGCTGATTTTAAATTTGGGGCATTTTCTAATAAATTACAACAATTAAATGATATCTTATGATCTAATGATAAAAACTGATTTTAATAATGTAATAAAACATACAGTATTTCAAGCGGTTTTCGCCTAACCCGTAAGATACACCTAGGAGGGCTTCAAGCCAAAAACGAAAGTCAAACAAAATTCAAATATACTTTTGTCGAAATGTCCGAAATACATAAATATTTCAAAAACTTAATAATGCATAATTATTTTAAAACCCTATTTCTTGAAATGGTTTTCAAATTAGAGTAATTAAAAAATATAAACAATCCCAATTTAAAACTCGCGTGACTGTAATTTAAAATTGATTTTGTTTTACATTGATGTTAACTATTCTAAGCCAATAGACCTTTTTTATTTTATTAGGACCACAAAGACAAAGTTACTAAAAGTTTTAGATTGACAAAATGTCTTTGCCAAATTACGATCATGCTGAGTGCGGTGCTTCTGCGCAACGATAGTATCCTCTCGGGAGACGCTGGCAGACTCCGACGTGTACCTGCCCGTGCGGCCTTTTTACACAATAATTGTTTTTATTCTTTATTGGCTGACTGACAATACCTTTTACCGCGATTATTGATTCTTCCGAGTTTCGGAATAACTTAATTTATTTTATGAAAACACTCCATGTTTGTAAGAAGCATTTATAGTATCAGTAAATTGTCTTGGTTTTCACCCAGTTGCAAGAACGTTAATCAGCACTAATGTCCGATTAGGACACAATCAGTCACTTTATAGCTAGGTAGAAAATGACATTAAATTTATGAACTAAGCAATGCTTGAATACTTAAGGATTTCAAAATATTGTGTACGTAAGTGAACGTGTTTTTAACCGATTTCAAAAAAGACGAGGTTTTCAATTCAACTGGATGTTTTTTGTATGTTTGTTATGCGATTATTCCGACAATAATTTTATTGTTATGAATTGATTTTGATGATTCTCTTTTGTTTGGTTGGTCGTACTTCAGAGGTTTTTCCATATAAATTTAATCAATATTGATTTAGCACTTCATGAGGACATCAACAAAAACAAAATTATATAGACACATGAAAGAAGTTATTTTTGCGTTTTTGAAGGCGGTTTATTGTTTTTTAAAACGTTTCATCTCTTTGGATTGCGACTCTTTTCTTAAATAGGTACGACGCACACGTGGTTCACAAACGCTCTCATATTTCCACGCTTCCGCAATACCATTAAACAGCTATTGCAACCTAACTGCGTATAATAACTATTAAATTAAATACCCGAGATATAATGGCGACCCCTTTTTTAGGGCTGATATATATACTACCCAACCAATTTTCTTGAAACCTAGCTAAGAAATAACCTGATTAACCCAGCTAACATTTAAAAAAGGACACATAGATTCACAAATACACGGACAAACACAAATTAACATCTGAAACTTGTAACACTCTCTTTTTGTAAGTGGAGTTAAAATATGGCGTTTCAGCACGGAAATGAAACGACGCAGTCCAGTGTGCCATAAACTACAGCCTCGCTGGAAATGTAAAAGCGATTTTATCCAAGAAAATATGAGAAATGAAGAGATTTGACTAAACTAAGCTAGTGAAGCGATTGTTTGATATCTGGGTTCCGAATTGCTAAAAAATTACACTTTTCTGTGGCAACATTACACAACTTCTATAACAGATTCTTAACGTTATTATGTGGGTAGCAACCAGAAATCGACTCTGAGTTAACTAGCAGACGTTTTTCTTGATAAACTAGAAGCAATAAGGTGTCAATCCATTATTATTTAGCAATAAATTCACAACCCTCAGTCAGTATACCTACATAAGTATTTCGATTAACACTTTAATACTAAATCGTGGTGGGTAGACACTGTTTGCATAACAGCTTACATAACCCTTCCTACTTAGTCATTAAGGGCCATTTACTGGAAATGTTTATTCAAGTTTTAGTCTTAAACCTCTATTTAGGACTGATATTTCCATACATTTTAGAGCTAAGGTGGAAAAAAATAGTCTATAATTATCTTTTTGCTAAGAAGGTTCTGAGAAGAAGAAGATCAAAAATCTGATAGAGTTATACCAATTTCTAGTAAAGACCATGTATTGGAAAACGCAGTATTAATAACACAAGGTGAATGGATAACTTGATTCAGATTGCGGAAATCAACTAAATGCGGGTTGAGCGTTATCTGAGGCCCTACTCTGGATTTAGTCTCGAGTATTGAGTGACCTTGTAAGGGTCGCGGGGATGCGGTGGATGCGAAAACTACAAGACAGAAAGTGACAAAGCATACTTTACTAAAATAGGTTTATAGTGCGTTTATGAGGTTGATCTTTAATGTTTTTTTTCATAATTAGAGCCGGTTTCTGTACACAAAGAATAAAATACCGATTACTCTCACAACAAACGGTAACACACTTTCTGTATCCATAGTCTTTCGGTAACCTTTAACTAAATGAGTTACAATTGCCGTACTCGCTAGCGAGTCGAATGCTCTGTCCCTCGCACTCTATAACAAAACAGTGAGGGACAAAAGCATTCGACTCGCTAGTGATTACAACTCATTTAGTTAAAGGTTACAGGGAGTCTATGGATACAGAAAGTGTGTTACCGTTTCTAGTGAGAGTAATCGGTATTTTATTAAAATTGCCGTACTTTCTGGCGAGTCAAATGCTCTGTCCCTCGCACTCTGTAACAATACTGTGAGGGACATAAGCATTCGACTTGCTAGTGAGTACTGTAATTGTAACTCATGGTAAGGGGTACAGGTAGTGTATCTTGTGAAAATCCGACCGAATCCGGGTCTGTGGTCTCCGTCCGGAAACCTTTACGCCCCATTCGTCAACCCAACCCTTTCTAACCCCCGGCACAAAAAGAGGGGTGTTATAAAACCTGTGTGTCAGTGTATCTGTGCGTTTCTCTGTGGCATGGCAGCTCCCTTGTAAATTAGGTAAAGCTAGTTCAAATTGTCATGGTTCTTTAAAGTAAAGCCCAATAGTACATAATCAAGGCAATTTAATTGGAACTGTGTTGCATTAACAATAAGGTATATTTTCCTATCTTTGTAAACTGAAATGGTATAATCGAACAAATGTAACTGAACTGTATTGCCTTGATGGTAAATTCAAAGTTCCACTTACAAAAAACTTTCGGTTTTTAGCATGGCGGACTTTACGAGGTTAAGCAAGGTTTCATGAAAATCCGCTTAGCCGTTTTTTTATGGCACGGAGAAGGTTTTTGTGCAATAAAGAGTTTACATACATACATACCTTCAAGCCTGTAATCCCATAATGGGGTAGGCAGGGCTACAGAAATACCGACAATTCTAAAAACTTATTGATAATTCTGTAAACACATTTAGCACAATTAGGCTAAGACGTTTACCAGCGTATTAGTGACAGGTTGAAAGCCCATCGCCTAACAGTACTTCAAGCCTATATTCCCTTAGTCACCTCTTACGACATCCACGGGAAGACATGGAGTGGCACTAGTCTAACCCGGCAAAAATATCAGTAAACAAAAGCAAAGAAATGGTAGCAATTTATTAGTTTATTCGCTCATTGTATATATTCTTACTATAGTCACAGTCAAAGAGTTTCGCCGAGCTCCGACATTTCCATAAACTATCAAGTATACCGAGAGAAGCAATTTTGACTTAATATAGTAGGTATTACAGTCGCTTATAGCTGAACTTGGGCTGTCAAACTTGACTATTGGGTTTGGGGAGTTACACAACTTAGAAGTTATACGGGAGGTTATATTAAGTCGACAGTCGGCTAAGATTCATTTGAAACTATGTGGGTGTGCTTAAAACTGCGCAGATTGTACGATGAATATCCAGTGGCAGTTCTTTTACTAGTATTGTGAATGGATATCATAGGCTCTATTCTAATTGGTGAAACTATACTAAGTGGTTTGTAACCGTACTAGTTAATTAATTAAATAAATAAATACTGCTTTTGTTTGTCACGTTATCGTATTATTTTTAAGTTGGCCGCCATTACTGTACAGTAAATAAGAGTCATCATAATGTTGACTATTATGATACTAGTCAAAAGCTATATGGTTTTACACGGTAAAATAGAGCCGTAGGGTCAATGACACAAAAATTGACCTTGTCCCAAACTAAGTTGTATGCTTGTACAGGTTGTGCCATAAATTTTCGCACTTTTACTAGCTTTTACTTTTTGTAGCTATTTGCAATTTTTGGTCAACCCTAATAGTATAGGTAACACATACTCATATTAAGAGAAATAAGTACTGAATCATCATCTTCATGATGTCAGCCAAAAGACGTCGACTGGTGGACATAGGCCTCCCCCAAGGACCGGTCTTGTGCTTTTCACATCCATCGCGTCCCGCGATATTCACAAGTACTGAAGTACATAAAAAAATATCAAAGACTTATAAAAAAAAACTCATAACATTTATTGACAAAACACAACAGGCATGGTACAAAAAACATAAGATTAGAGCAGAATTAGAATCGCACTGTAGTGTGAAGTCAAATAGGAGCTCCGTCAGCATGTGATGCAGAGAGACTCACAGCGCGTAGGTACTGCGATATGATATTGCTATATTCGTTTATCACAAAAATATTTGCGCTTACCCGGGATTGAACCCAGAACCGCTAACGTATATGCATCCGGTCACGTTGTCAATACACTACTTTGCAAAATGCATATGTTTCTTTAAATGAGGAAATCCTAATTTAACTTCTAAATTTCAGTGTCACACCAATTGATCTAGTCCCAAGCTAAGCTCTAAGCTTGTACTATGGGTCCTAAACAACGATATAAATACCTATATAGAGACATAATTATATACATAAATACATAGAAAACATCCATGACTCAGGAACGAATATTCGCGCTCACCACACAAATATCTGCCCTTACCGGGATTTGAACTCAGGACCAGGTCCAGGAGGATTATCTATCAATTAAAATTATCTCTTTCCTTTTCTTTCCTAAATAAAAAAGACATAGCTAACATGTATCTAACACTCATAATGTTATCTGAAGCCTGAAAAATCAGCCCGTAGTATAATCACGCCGTGATTCAAAACTCTGGGTAAAATTTACGATAAAGCTACTGCCAAAGAAAATGAAGTATCTCATGATAAAAGTCTTAAGATCGCGAATGTACACGGAGGCTCTGTCACTGGCTCCGTAATACAGATTTATCGTTTCGATGATTGAGCACAAAGTTAAAGAGACTGCGGTGAATCAGATTTTTAATAAATAATTCTAAATTTCACTGTTGAAAAATATAAATAAGGTGAAGCGGGGTTATTCCGAATGACGGGTAAATGAGGGAATTCAACGTTTTAAACTATTTATGCTTCCTTTTATAAAAATTAAGGTACTTAAACTACTATAATACGACGCAAAAGTATTTTTAAAACGTTGAATTCCCTTGAAATAAATTAAGGGACGCATTTACTCTTCTCTCAGAATAGCCCCGCTTAGCTTGACTTAATAATAATATAATATTTCTACCTGATCAGTGTTTTTTTATCGAGTTATTAGTTCCAGAGATTCTCCCTGACTTATTAATAATGTATATTTTAATTATATTCGTACTATATCCTCTTTACAAGGTCAGTTTTTATTTAATATTGTGCAACAGAGTGTACGATAAGTAATATTATATTGGTAATAATAACCACAACCGTTATTACAAAAATAAAAAAAATCCAATTACAATGATGAGATTATAATATCAACTATTCAACAACTCCATTATTTATTTATTTCTAATGAATATTATTATAATTGGATGTTCCTTATTCAAATAAGTCCGTACATTTTTTGATTTATTATTCGTAAAGCGGGGAAAAGGAGAATGCACGCTCTGACGGGACATCTTAAACTCGCCGGTTAGTACTTGGTGGGTCAATTTCACGAACAAGATATTTAAGAGAATCACTTATCACATCATAAAGAATCAAAGCGCATCAAAAAGTCTGCTACACCCAAACCATTCAACGATATTTCCCTCTTCGCTGTTAACTTGGACCAAAGAAGATCTGTTTTATATCAAATTACCTTATGATTTATTGAGGTCATGTACAGCAAGTCTTATTTGTATAAGCAGCATTTACTGTAAGTCCCTAGACAATTACGTCACTCTATTATTGCATGTAATAATGATGATGAGATGCAGTCATTCATCAACAGTGGCTGTAGTAAAAGCGAATGTAATTTAACTAAGCTCGTAACGAAAAAGAGGATATGTTGTATACAAAGTATACTAGACTTACACCTTTTTTCCGTTGAATTTTATATGACTTATACCCTTTTTCACTAGGGCTACATGGAAAGCATGTAATTATGTAGTTGCGTGGCTTGAAATAACACGATGGATTGATTAGACGAAAGGAACAAAGGCAAATGTAATAAATTTAGTTGTAAGTGCTGCACGTTAAGCACCAGTTGAGTAGAAACGTTGTAATTTATCAATTTGTTCAAAGGAATTACTGTTCCTGTACGTAAAATCAACTATAAATAACTGCACACTTTTGTTTCTTGTCGTTTTGACGCCTTGGAGTGATAAGGACAGTAGATACCTACTTCAAACATGATGTTAAAATGACAAGGCAGTAAACTGTGAAGCTACTTATATGGCTGATTGTACCTACATTTTCCAGTTCAAGAAAAAGGGGGATGTTTAGTAAAAAAAAAAAATTTTCATCAGTGTACTTTTTTACAGTTCTACTGTCATCATTCTTCATTACCGCAAGAACTGATCTTTGTGAAAAAAAAAACACCGCGTTTCTTGCGCGAATGAAGTGTAATGAATACATTTTATAAAATATGCGGTTACTAATAAACATTGCATACTGTTCACAATTTCCCCGTAAATAAAAACGTATTTTTATATGAGGCTTGATGAGAAAAAAGGCACTGCTTGTAATAAATTGCAAATCAGCAGTACTTTATCTTTTTTATCTGAGTTTGTGCAAGCGCAAGTATCCCTTATGTTTTATGTTTCACACACAAAATGTACCGCATAAACATACAGCGTTATACACTTTATTCCCCTGCTTTCCGTAAAAAATTCCAGCACACGGAAAAAATAAACGACGAATTTTCGCATTAATTCATAGTTTAGTGTGCTGCCAGAGGTTTTTAAACTTCACCTTGTTTGTTAGTTAGTAATGTATAGGGTTATTTTGAACCAGTTGCCGTATTGTGAAATATTAAAACTTGCCTTTGACTTTTATAAAGTTGTCTCTTACACTGCCTGGTGATTGTTCTATCTAGACCATGAAAGAGACAAAAATTTAGCAGTCAGTCAAGACTTAATGCCATGATTTATTTATATACGTGGTTTTGTTAAATAATTATATTTCATTTCATATAGTTCGGATTCTTTCTCTACCAGGGGAGTTATTATGACATAGCTATACAGTTTAGTTAAAGCTGCGAAAAAGGGACACAGTTATGTAGCATCTATAGCTCTGTCCTTTACACTCGCCGTAAAACGAACTGCATAGTTATGTCCCCGTTATAGGAGCAGCTAAAATTCTGTCAATTCTACGTAACAGGTGGTAACCTTAAATAGTGCACAAGAGTGCTTATCTCTATTGATGTAAACTCAAGTTTGGAGTCGCAAAATTCTTCTCAAGAAGTAATTGATGGCTATGCCAAGATTAAGGACACTAGGCAAAACCGCCACTAAAATATTATGTATGTATGGAAAAATAATTCATGAACTAACAAATCGGGTTTCATAAATACGATATCGTATTTGTTCGGAAGAGTTCGTATTTATCTTGCATTCTAACTCAGCTTTAGTACTCGTTGATAAGATAATTGAGAAAGCACGACGGATATGTTCTTATCCGACAAAATACGATGTCAGATTTTAATCAGCTACATCTGTATATAGCTTTAATCCGTGCGAGAATAAATCTAAAGTAGATTTCTTTTAATATTATTACAAGGTGTAATAGGTCTTGGTGAAGTGGAACGAGTATTAACTAAAAGGCTCAGAGTAAAAGGGGTGGCTTGCGCTGAATGTCGTCAGCTGTTAGCTTCCACTGGAAGTTTTAGCGAGAAAGTATTCTGTTGAAGAGATTTTACAATTGTGGAAGTTGCAGAATTTTATACAATTCATCTTATAGAATAGAACAGAATAGAAACACGTTTATTTAACAAACACAATACAGGGGTACATCATAGAAAATATACAATGACTTAACACAATCACTTGTTATCCCCTAACAAGTGACACATTTAAATAAAAAAAGTAAAATGAAGATGACTTGTGCCGAAATGGTCTCCACTCAGCAAAATGGTTGGCATGGGGATGACGACCGGGCTGGTTTTCAGGGGAGCCAGATCTTGACTTACGTTTACTTTGAAATTTAAACAAAATGGATGATAGAACAATGATCCTATAATAAATGAAAAAATATTGTATTATCTAACTGGTTTCAGGGCGTATAAATCAAAAATAAAATTATAAAGCTACAATTAGATACATTTCAAGCCGTTTTTTAAGTCATATGTCATAAATTATTTATCACTTATCTTAAAACCGAGAGAATTCTGTATTCTAAAAGAAGCCGGAGTAAAGTTAATTCAAAATGAGCAATTGCCAAGAGAAAAATTCATTTTATTAACTTCCGCGCTGTTAGCAATGCCAAACAAATTGAAGTTAATTTCATTACCATTTTAATGGCTAGAAACACTTAAATGTAATATTAAAGGCATAAATTATTTCATGCTGCAAAATAGACTTGTAAGTGAAAAGTGGCAATCTCGACGTTCCAGGTTTTTTCACCGTGAGAAAGCTATGAAAAGACTAAGGCACTAAAAAAGTTATCGCCCATGCATACTTACGTGGCAATTTATTTTTTCAGCTTTTTGCTGAGCAATATAATAAACATAATATAATAAAATTTCAATTTAGGAGAGAACTAACTACAACCTATCAACCTTAAAATAAGGGAGAGCGATCGTTTTTGTTACGAATACTCATTATAACATCGGTATTATTTTTACCGGTAAAAATATCCCATCATCCTTTATAACAGCACACCGTAACATCACAATATATTCTCTCAGTAAAACCTTAAGTGGTACACCATAATGTACACGTTTTATTACCTCGCTACCCGTTCTCGTGTTTATACCTCTGTTTATTACCTCATTTAAAGGTGAATTCCAAACACGTACTAAGATTTGCGCATAGTTTTAGCACAGCTTTGATTTCAGTGACATCTCCCCACCTCACCTCTTGCTATTGCCTCTTAAAAGACGACTTACTAAATAATAATGAACTCTTAGTACTCCTAGTTTATCACCATCGTTAACACCCTGTAGCCTACCTGGCTACATCCTATATAAGATAAGGTTAAGGTACTAAAACGTTACTACTTAAGGTACTAAAGACTAATTTACTGATAAAACCATGGATCAAACTATCTCTGCATGTGCATGGCTCGGTAATAATTTAGGCATGAATACTATAGAGTCATCAGAATATAAAACAATCTGATAATGGTGTCAATTAAAATATAAAGAGCCGACCCCACACGAAAACATATCAAAAAACAAAGCATATGAAAAAAAAACGGTGCAATAATCAAAAATATACGTTTAAAACCAGTAAAAACCGGTAAGTACCGCTAACAAAATGAAATTTTCGAGACTGGAATCTACATGGTGTCCTTGAGTTTCATTAAGTACATCCACGTTTTGGCGTTGCTGTCATTAATCTAGTTTTTTCCCGTCATGTCTGTCATAAAAAACCTTTTTCATCCCATCTCACCTCTGCCCCGTGTAAGATAATCACGTTAACATATCCCGTTCCACCGCGGATCACCCTGTTTGTTTTTACCCATAATTGTTTACGGCGCAATTGTTATGTACTCGTCGCTGTTTATGATACAGGTCGTAAAATGAAGCTTTTATGTTTGTGTTAATGTTAGAATGTGGAAAAATCGGCCAACTGCGAGTCAGATTCAATAACGAATAATTTTGTACTTTTTCTGAATAGCCACCACAAATTTTCATTTTAGTTTTTGTATTTATCACTTGTAGAAGTACACATTCTATGAAAATTTCAACTGTTTGTTTACCTATTTCTTACTTTATGGGATACTATACCACTGACAGACAGTCGGACGTACAGTGGAGGCTTAGTTATAGATTCCCTGTAGCACTTTTTGGGTAAGGTAACACTAAAAAAAACGGTTGTTATGATAATTTGTTGAGCATTTTTTTAAAAGAATTATAAAAGGTAGCAGTTAGTTAACTTTTGAATTACTTTCAAACTAATCCAAGGGTAAGATCGTGTTTCACAGCTGCTTGGATTTTTGAAGTTCTAGTCATAAATATCAATTTACCTAAGTTAAGTGCGGAAAAAATCTTTTATCCGCAAAGTCCGGCCACTTATTTTTAACAGTTGCTTAAATTCCTTATCTAATCTTTTTTATTTGGTTTGAAATAAGTTTGATCGTAAAGAAAATCTTGTTTCTTCGCTTTTCCGTAATAATGAAAGAAAACTCTGAGAAAATATATTTTATAAGAACGTAAGGCTTTGTTTGATTCTACAAAGCCCTATTAATAAATACAAGGGTCGATTTAATACCTACAATGACTGCATAATATTATTCAAGTGTTTTCTACAAAAGTCACAGCTGAGCTTAAAAAAATTAATTGCTTTTTGAGCTCTTTTTCCTGAAATAAGTAGCCTAGTCTTTTGAAATTAAATAAATATCCTTTTCTTCTTTCACGAATATTTATTATAAAGCCAAGATGAACACGGTCAATTTTATTAAAAGAAGGCACAATACAAAAAAACTTCATAATATTAAAATGTTTTTATTAAGACCTGATGCTGTGCTGTCTAATAAATCAAATTTTATTTTAATTTACCTGTTTTTATCTTAGACACCTTAGTCTTGCAGAATTATTTTTATTTAGATTGTTTAGAACGAAATTCGAAACGCAGAGTAAAATAATGTGAGGTCACCTTGCGGCGGTAGGCTAGGTTTAAATTATCAGTTGGCCAAATTGAACGGACTAACACCATTTAAAGAAGAGCTAACATTGTGCTATTGTTTTTATTTATTTATAATGATACATACATACCTTCACGTTCTTCGACATGGAGTGACACTATTCTAACCCGGCAACAAGACAAGACGTTATAATAAATACCCCCCCCCCCCCCCTACATTATTTTTCATAGGAGGAGTAGACAACTAAACAGGTAGAATTTACAGATTCCGCAGAGTGTGTGACATATAAATCTAACTTTTACATGGATACCTCGATTCTATGCAAACTTATAACCAGACGTGAACTGAATAAACAACGGTACAAGTTTAGTTTCCTGGCTGCCACGCTAGGTGTATCGTATTCGGTACACTAGACTATAATAAATCAGACAAGTGTGCTATAATAAATAACACTGTGTTTAACAAAAAGAAAATCTTGAAGTTTTTTTACTCACATTAATTTAAAAATTAAAATTGAAACAATTTACGAAGAATAACAGTTTTTACAGTCAATCAAATTAATGATCAAAAACTAAGGTCGGGTTCATAATGCAATGGGTAAACAAATGAAAAACAAACAGATTATTCAGAGTTCCGTTGCTTTAAACTATATGATGTACTCGTAATACCGGGTGGTGTTCTAGAACATTGCAAATGTCGTCTCAGGAGTCTTGGGACAGTGTAATCGAGTACAAGTTCCGTCAAAGTTGACAATATATGAAGTTACAGAAGTGCAAGTAATTAGCTAACTTCTCATGTTTCGAGGAAATGCAGTTATTGTTTAACTTAATACTAGAGCTAAAACCCGATTATTCTGACTCTTGATATTTTAGCGTTAGAAATGTAAAGGTATATTGCCGATGTCGGCGACCACGACTGGCAACCGCGACTGACGAAGGTGACCATGTCGCGCGACCCACCGATGACTTTATATAAACGCTGAGCAAACCTAGCGACCGCGATGTCCCGCGACCGAGTCGCCTGTATTTGTCGCGGGTCACCGACGACGGAATTATACATTAAATGTTTCATACCGTTTTAGCACTAAAAAAGAGCACGGATAGAAAATAATTTCGAAGTTTTAGTCTAAATGGAAAGCGTTACGGACGCTTTGAAGTATCAAACGTAACGGCAAGTTTTTTTTATTCAATGATATAAATACATACATACATACATAAATTCACGCCTTCATTCCCAGAGTGGGGTAGGCAGAGCTAAAGAATTACCAACAAGTCAAACAAATTAGTGATATAAATCTTTGAGTAAATAAATGAAAAGGTTAAGGACATCATACCAGAAAATCAAGCAGCAGAAGACCGACAAGGCTTTAAATTGAGAGAAATGATGCAGTTTACAGCTCTAACAAATTTCTAATAGTTAAAAGCAATCTGCGTTTTTCTATGAAACACGAGCGACAAATTCGAGCAGGTATACTGGCAGTTGCGAGTGCATGTACGGGCCTTTTATGTGCAGTGAAAAGAAAGAAGCTGTGCTGAATTAGGACCGTACTAATTGATACGGTCCTTTTAAACAGGTAGATGTTATTAACATGACTGTTAGGGTCTTTGATTGTAGTGTCGAAATTGACAACAATGATTCACACCAAAATCGACACACCCACGTAACGGTCCTTGTTTAAGATTTAACCAGACCAACGCCTATGTTTAACGGTACCAAATAAAATGTCCATTTTATAAAGCAACATAAAAAAAAAAATTAACAACTTTAAAAAGTTAAAACGGACGCTGCTACCTAAATTTTAGCCTGTTTATCGTGGAAGCATTGATAAAATTTAAGTTGTTATCATAATAATTTTTGACATATTTTTCGCGCCAATTTCCAGCCCAACTTTCTTTCCCCATACAATATCCCTACCGAATTTATGAAATATAAAGTAACAGCCAGTCGGCGTCAGTAGCAATTAAAACTTTTTAACTAACCGGTGCATTATTTTAACTTTATTCCATTAGCAATCGTGTTGCGTAATTCTAATCCATGTGTATGAAATGTTTGTATAACCAATTAAGGGTAATGAAATTTCATTTCGCTGCCATGCGGGTTCCGTGTTTGCATACGTAGGTAATGCCGTGATGAATGGACGTGCAATAAATACCGGTAGAACGCAATGCAGGTTGGTAACGGTCTGCTATTTAGACGTGCACGAGAACTGTGATATTGAAAATTTGAGATGAATTCAACGAGACCATGTTACGAGCAATCTATCCAAGGAGTGAAAGAGAAAGATTTATTTGCCTCATCGCACTGCTAGATCAAAACCGTATCAACTCGAAATCCTTGTTAGTTTTGTTTCAAGCTCATAGACGTTGTATTAAAGTTGTTTTTGAAATACTGTTCTATTTTGAGTTACTACTGTTTTGATCTAACGGTGCGTGTAAAAATATTCCCTTTTGACTCATTATTATTATTGGGGGGTTGAGATAGGCCTTGTATGGCACTTTAACGATTACTGATGTTTTACGGCAGCCCTTTGTTTAGAGCTCACCGCAAAGTTTTTTCGTTTTGTGATGCCCCAAAATGTTTCGTTTATATCAATGCTGGAGTTCCATGGTACCTACGTTTTGACTGTTTGAAACATGGTACATTTTAAGAGCTCAATTTTCGGCCTCTCGGCCTGCGGCTTTTCGGTTTAGCTATGCATATCGGCGATTTAAATGTTGGATTTTAGAATTTAATTGGTAAATTTTTAGCAAATCTCTATTGTCAGAAAAATATTTTTATATGATTATGTACTTATCTTAAGTTTTTTTAATATTTCTTTCTGTAAGTACCTACGCTTTTAAAACGACCGAAGAACGAAAATTGCGATGAAAAGATTGCTTGTTTACGTTTGACAATGACTACACTATTATCCTGGGCAATATTATTATTATTTTATATTCAACTCCGATTACAAAGCGTGGCCTAATGAATTATATAAGCCTGCCAAATTACAAGTAGACTACGACTGCTATTATAACTCTGTCGTTTTTCACTTCCCGAAACTTGGCAGGTTTACACCAATTGAATAACAACCATACAAGAAAATTAATAACTGAAACCAACACGTCCCAGCATTTTGAACAAAGCTTTCACCAGGATCTTATCTTTAAATTGCCAACAGCTTTCGACCCTGACCTAAGATATGTTCGTTTCAATTCAACATTTCGCTTTCTTTAATATGACGCTGGAACCGAGCATGGTGCATACCAAGTACCGAGTAACCTCTTCGTCCAATTAGGAATGTTTAATCTTAGAATTCTACGTACAAAAGCGTGGGTTTTAGGTTTTTAACAGTATCAGTTTTGGAATTGGAATATAATCTGCCGAAAATCTTAGGCTCTTCAATGAGGCAATGTCGTGTTTGACGTAATTAATGTCTTTACATTTGGTGGTGATGACAGTTCGAAATTCTCCTGGTTGGTTTTCAAACTACCGTTCAAACTCCCTTGTAGAACAAAATACGAGTTAATTCACACATACCCAGATACATGTCAAAAACTTCGCGCTCCTATTTTTGAATTCTCAATATGACCCAATGCAAGAACGCTTTGCAATAATATTTAAAAATTAATTCAATAACATGCAAACCATACTTAAAACGTTATTTTTGGTAGAAGTAATGAATTTTCTTTAACGAGTATCATAAAGAAACAACAAAGTTCTCGCCTTTTATCATATTCGTTAAATTTACGCATTGTTTAAATCTTAATACCTAAAGCAATTCAAATAAATACTCTGTCGTTAAAGGTAACAACCACCCAGCTAATTTAACTCCAACTGGCACACTAATAATAAACATTTTCAGCAAACGCGTATAAAATAACAACATTATTTCTCGTAAACGGATGCAACATTACTCCCAATTCGTATGCCCGGGACGTAAATGAATTTTACTAAGGACTGCATTCGTTGCAGGCGGAATGAATTGCAAATTGTTGGGTTCACGCAATATTACTATTCCAGTGGTGGTTCTGATTAACATCGTCTTTGTTGGGATTCCGGGCGGAAAATCGAAGTTTCCTTATCTTACAGGGATAATAAGCAGAAATTATACGTAGTTAGAACATGGATTATTTTGTCAGTCGGATTTTGCTATCTTGCTATCTTAACTGTAATCGCTTTCATTTCTACTTAGGTAAAACAGAAATATAAATCGGAAAAACATTGCTCGCAATGATTTCCAGGGCGTTTGACTGTTGTTTTTGAATACATAAAATTAATAAACCAACTTAGTTTTGCTAACATTATTTTATTTTATTTACACTGATATACAAACACATGTAAGTAGTTTATAAGCCAATGAAGTTGTCACCTTTTCAACTCATTCAAGCAATTATAAAATTTTGGGATCTTTTCTTTTGGCAGTAAAATAGCCGTAAAAATGACTAGCGAATAGAGGCATTCCAATTTATAAGGATTAACAACGCAATCCCAATATTACAAATGAATGGGCTTCAAAGAGGGAATAACCTTATCTTTAAGTGCGGTTCTATCTTACTAGTTCCATATGAAAGGAATGCACTGAGAGCTTAGTTAAACTTGTATGAGTGATGTTAGGAAGCAGGTGACCTATGTGGCCGTATACCTAGAAAAAAAACCTTCTTACAACTTCAAACAACAAAAAGTTTTACTTTCACTATCGTCAATATTGTAAGTTTTGGTTTGAAGCTGTATTCTAACTCTGTACGCCGTGTACCTAAATAGTCTTCCCTGAGTTAACTGCAGCTCTGCAATAAGAGCTTTCCTCTGTTTTGGTCCTAGTTAATCAGTGGGCGCCAAGTAAAATGGATCAAGACTGCAGCAGAGCTATAAACCTTGGATTTATAGAATAAAGAACTTACATATACAGCTAAATGGTAACTGTATATAAAGTTACGGTTTTTCATCACCTTTGCTTGGTTTCACATTCAGTGACAAGTACCTTTATTTTTATATTTTTTAAACTCGGAAGAATAATTAGGCTTTCAGGTAATATAAATAGAGCAAAGATTTCTACTATTAACATTAAAGTTTGTAGTTAGAATGTTTGAACTTTGCACTTACTTAATACGATAATAGTAAAAAGAAAAAGGAATTATACTTTTGAATTTGATTGGACATGGAAAAAACTTGCAGTCAAAACCTTTATAATGTGAGTTTATACCAATTCTATCTAGATTTAAGTAGTGTAAGAACTTAATAAAAAGGTGTGCCAAATTGAACCTAATCGTTAACGTGAATTGAAGAAATTTGGGTTAGAATTTCTCTCTCGCAGGTTCCAGAAAGCTTTTACGTAAAATATTGAATGATTAATGCCAATTAAATATATATATAAGATACAGCAAAATGAGAAACAAGGAGCAACTCAGTTTATTGAATTACCGCTTTTAGGGTTTCGAAATAAGATGTCTGAGATTACCGTGTTCTCCATTATTCTTTATGAGATTTTTAACTCGTGTTTCTTTGGTTACCTTCGTCCTCCTTAGAAGAGGTTTAATGCCTCGTACTTTCTCAAAATCCTAAGCATTATTCAAATAAAAATTCAATTTAAAACTTCCTGAAGTACCTAGAATAAAAATGCCTCGACGCCTGAATGCGAACGGATAACTCAATTTAAAATGATAGTGCGCTAGTTCAACTACTACATTAAGAGCGAATCAAATTACTTTAGCGTTAAAATGACTTTCATGAATTTAAGAACTTTGTCTAATCTGAGGGGTTTTATGACATAACTATGCAGTTCAGTTTACGCTAAGAGAGAAAAGGACACATATATAGCTCTGTCCTTTACACTAGCGGTAAAATAAACTGCATAGCGATGTCATTATAAACCCTCTGTTTTGCTAAAATGTACTATAGATTTAATAATTTATTAACAAAAGGCAATTTACGTTTGCTACCAATAATACTTTTTATGTATAATGAGGCTTTTATACTTACTCGTATTGCATAAATAAAACGCTGAAACGGTATTAAAACTATCCAAACTTTATTTTAAAAACAGTCTTCCTTTGTTTTTCAAACGCATTATGATATGGCCACTTTTTACATTAGTGAACCTAGTAACGTAGAATACATAATAATATTATGTATAAGTAGTGGTAATGATTTTACCACCTCATATTTCATTTTGCAAGGGGTGATTGGTGATAGATATGATAAGGTTAACTGTCACTCAGTGCCAGACTTTTCTCCGAACTTGCCGCGCTCCAAATACTTTACGGCCGGGGCTACGTTTTCTAGCATAGAAACTATTGGTTTTATCACGACACTGGATCGTATATTCCTCTGTATTTCAGAATATTCCTGACTTTAGAGTTTTCTCCCGGGTGGCAGTTTCCTGATTTATGCTTTGTTATAAGGATTATATTCTCGCATTGAATAATGTATTGACAGTTGTTAAATTAAATCTTTATAGGTCCTAAAGAATTGGGGTAGACCAAAAAAAAAACTCACGGCGTTTACATTCTAATTCGAAAGAGTAGGTAATTATAAGAGATCTATTTCATGAATTTTGTATTTGACCCAATACTTTTATTTTAATACCTTATTTATTTAGCAAACATTTTATGGATGACACGATTATTTAAAATTTTGGTTGGCATTTTGTAATAAATTGCAAAAGTTATATGGTATCTTATAATAAAAAGCGATTGTAGTAGTGTATTCACACGTAACATAACGTAAGGAACACTTAGGAGGGCTTCAAGCAGAAAACGAAAGTCAAACTAAGGTCAAATGTACTTTTGTCGAAATATCCGAAAAAGATAAATATTTCAAAAACTTAATAATGAAGAACGTCTTTAAAACCCTATTCCTCAAAATGGTTTTCAATAAGAGTAATTAAAAAAATGGAACAATCCCAATTTACAACTCATTCCAAAATTAACAAAATTTGCTTTGGTTTGAGTAATTTAAATCGACTTGGCTGATGTTGAAAGTTTACTATATTTTTTATAACACCAAAATTAAGATTAATCTATATTACGTCATAAAATGTAACCCACTCGAACATTTTGTCAATAACAAAGTTCAAATTGTCAATTACGCCGTCCTTTGCGAACAGTTCCACAAGTTTGGAGAGTCCTTAATGGCTCCGCGGAAGACTCTGCTTACAATAAGTACTTACTCTTACATAATATTACAATTCTTACTAGGGTAAAGTCACCAGTAGTCAGCCTGTAGACCTGTAGTCGGCCTCTGCCTATACTTTGTACCAGTTGGAAGAGTACAAAATATATATTTCCCACTCTTCGCACTCATATAAGGTCGACTACTGGTCTCTGGCCGACCACTGGTGACTTTACCCTATCTATAACACAATCCAACCTAAGAAAATCCCAATGTTATTACATTGACATGATGAGTCAACAATAGCTTAGTGTTCTTGAACTTGGATTGATTTAGATCTGAGGTAATACGGTCGAAGAATTTTGTTTAGCATTAATACTTTCAAATCACTGATTGAGCTGTTAATTCTGTCGTTAGATTCTGTAAAAGGTATAGCGATATGAGAGTAATATATCTGTGTTCTTTTTACTGGATATTTTAAAGATTGGATACCTCATCGTACGTGGCACTTACTTGTAGGATACAACTACAAAGTTTATTCTATCCTATTTTCTCAAATGTGCCAAAACGAGAGCCCATTGTTTTATATTATTATTTCGTCATTATGTTTTTTTACATAATTATTAGGAGTCATAATTTTTAAATCGCTGGAATCATAAACATTTCAGAATTTCTGAAATATGTAACGTGTAGACTAGGTAGTTAGGAAAGGTTACGTTTGGTTTCTAAACATCCTAAAAAAGTAATAGTTCTTTAAAAATACTTTTTGCATTGTGATAATTATGACTTAAAACCTAATTTTGATAAAAAAATATGATTTACACTTTTGAATTTTGGAATCGGGAAAGAATCTATAGAATTTGCTGAAGCATCTTAAACTTTATCAAGGTCACGAACGTAAATTAAGGAACCATTTCAAATAAAATTATCTTAAAGTCATCAATGTAATTAATGATGCCTTAGGAAACTTAACCTTATTGCTGTAGACACATGGACTTTGAACCTAAGATCCTAATTTTAAGTCTTTAACTGTACAATAATCTATTGTCAAAGTATGACCGGCCAAGGACGTTTCAGTCAAGCAACAGTTGCGATGCGTGCGGGGTCGGGCAGCGGGGCAAAATCAATAGGAGTTCCCGGGCACTCCCGCCCCTCCAAAATACCGAAAACACCCAAACATACCATGTTGATATGTAACTTGAGCGTTTTTACGTGAAAGCGTGTTTGTGGAGGACGATAATAGGATACGCTTAGTTCCGTGTGAGGTTGACGCTTGGATTTATCAAAGCAAGTCGAGTTGAGTTCTTTTTGTTTTAGTAACAAAATACGTTGGCTTTTTGACCTGACCAAATAAGTTTTGTTGTCTTTTTCAAAATTACTGATACACTAACACACTTGACGTAGATTTGTAGAAGACTTCGTCATATTACATTTTATATATTATCTATAAATTAAACCCGTTTTCCTACCTATTCGTAATTATAAAAATCAGCCAAGTGCAAGGGTTTGTCACATAATTTTACAATTTTTTTTTAACGTATTTTCGTTTTTTTTCTACTCGAAGTGTATCAACAGTACGGCGTTAATGCGACGGGGAACCCCATTTATTGTTTAAGTTTCTTTATTTATTCGATCTGTTAAAAAATCCGCTTAATATTATGAAAATTATAGCAATCCGTCATCTCTTAAGGTTAAAAAAATACGGTTAATAAACGTAAGGTCAGATAGGGTCCCATTTTACTCCTTTCGGATATACGGAACCTTAGAAAAGTACCAACGTGAAATGTTAAAAGCGCTTCGGCAATAAAACTCCTCATACTCTGAATTTAAAGTTATTTTAATTAAGAGAATGAAACGTTACATTTGAATAATACACTTTCATAATTATCCGGATCCTGTTTCCGGAAAATGTAGATACGTGTTTTTACTACGAATATATATTTCATTTTCATTATGCAGGTTTACATTTAAAACAGAAGTCAAATACGTTACGTATCTCTAGAATTATACGTTTGGAATGGCTGATGTCTAGGGCCGTAATCAAGATGCATAAAGATAACATTAGCGATTTTCGACGACTGAAAAATATAGGAAGTACGTAAGCTGCCGATATATCGTGTCAACCGTAGAATGAACGTAATACAAGGAAATATGCATGGATTTTTAAATTGATTTTTTCAACAGAATATGAAAATACCGTAAAAACCACCATTAGTGTAATTAAAATTAAAATTGACAAAAAAATACGAAAAATACAAGCATTTTAAACTGCTGATTAGACAGCGATTTGACAATGAGATCCCATGCTTTGTGACGTCATGTCACAGGTCGGCCATGTAAACTCCATGTTAAATTATGTTTTGCTAGAAAGAGAGTTTATATCATGATAATTAAAAAAAACGCAACTGTTTGTTACAAATTAGGTTTTATTGAGTAAAAAGAAGTCATGAATAATCCTTATTCGATACAATTTGCCCGTTTTCGAAACTAGCCAACGTTAACTTTGTGCATCTTGACTTACTCTGATGATAAAATAATCAATTACATAACGTCCATAACGAGCCCTACGCGTGGCCACAGGAAGCCAAAATGTGATAAATCAAAGGGAAGTGTCTACTAATTTTCACGTAATTAAGCTTAGGTCCCCATTCATCTCAATCATTCCTGCGTCTAACCCTTTTCTGGGCAAAATATTGCTGCGGATAATTTGCCAGTGGTTGGTTGTTTCCTATTAAAACTTGTACAGGGTGAAAATAATTGTACCCTGGAAGGGAACTAACTTAAATCCTGAAGTTGGATCATATAACCGTGTGATTTACACACAATTTTTTATTTTTAAAAAGAAACTGGATTCAAATATTTTCTAAACTTCGCTTTTCTCACCCGGGATTCGAACAAACTAAAATTGTTCGATTTTGAATTCCAAAAATAAACGCTCGCCATTTTATACTACTAATCGATAGGATTATTGTTCAGGATAAAATATCCTTAATAAACATTTGGTCTTAGAAATAAAAAATGTGATCATGGAATGTAACCTTAATTGTACCGAGTGTTTAGTTTTGAAATGTTAGCTGGTTTGACTTAAAAGAGAAAAGTAAATTTAAGAAAATCTTTGAATGCAGTTCTGTTTTATTTTCAAAATAAAGGGATGTTTTTTTTTTCATTAAAATGATCTATCTTAAAGATTTAAGGCAGATCCCCTCCGGTTCCCATAATTTTTTCCACCCTGTTTAAATAAAGTGTTGAAAAATATACGCGTTTTTCGATGCAAAATCAGGGTGTTCTTAGTTTAATGTGTGTATTTATGTTGCTGTCATTGGCGTCTTAGCTTCTATACGATATCAATGTGTGTGATGCAATATTAATCATGATTGCATTAATTTTCAAATGATTTGAAACATTAACAGAGCAACTAGTATTCTAGATTAAGACAAGATTAATAGTAGTATTGAATGAACAGCTTCAATTTAATCATGTCTTCTCAAAAACATAATCGACGGACAAATTAAATTACACAACAAAATAAAATTGCATGCGTTAGTAATTCTCAATTCAAAACTATTTTTCTAACCCCTTGAGTAATCTTACACATCAAACTGAATAAAATATGAGAGAGCTGTTCTAGCCCGTACATGGAGGTTCTAATAACCATATGTCAATCAAGCCTGTCGATATTTCATACGCAGACCGAAGCTGAAAAATTTATGGTCCCTGTAAATGCAAAAATACAAACGAAAAATGTACATTTGTAATGCTAACAGTAAAAATGTTACTTTAAATTTGACAGTTCGCATTTTGTTACTGCCTTTTAATAATGAAACTGTACGGAATAACGTTTAAACGTTACGTTTGTTACTCAATATTGTGATGGTGATTGATTATAATAGTTTGCAATAACTATTTTCAAATGAAGACATCCCCCTATAGCATGAGGACATTCCATATTAGTTTCGTTTCCTCAGAAAAGGCATGACCTATTTTAACTTTTTACCAATCAATTCTTACGGCTAAATAACTAATGAAGTTATTTAGGAAGACATTGATTATGCAATTAACCAACGTTGACTAATCAGAGCCAATATTGACCAACAATTATTGCAGATGTCAAGGTGTATGTTCAGGGTGTCTTAAAAATTAAACTTTGTCTGACTACGTCTGCTTTGGAGTCATTTAACATTCCCTTGGAAACGATTAAAAAAACGAGATAAAAAATACCCTTTGTCCGTTTCCGGGCCATACACTATTTTTGTACGTTGATTCCTCGAACGTTAAAGACGGAACAAACAGACGGACTTTCGCATTTTAATAAGAATAAGGATAATTAGTAAAGATATGAATCCAGTACCTAATAAGAGTGACTAAATAATAGAAAGGTCAACACAAGTGGAAGTTAGGCGGGAGCGGGAGCGAAAGCGGAAACGGGAGCGGTTTAGTGGTCGAAGGAGGCATCAGAATGCACTTACCGTCAGGTGTTTGTTCGTTTTCGTTGCCATGCCATATAAAAGCGATTTAATAAATAGACTCTTATTATAGATAAAAGAGCTGAAAAGTTACTGCGCAACAAGCAAAATATAAAAGTGAGCTTAAATCCTTCAACAGTGTATCTGGGATAAGAGAGAGGTTTGCTCTGCATAACCAACACACTTATGTATAATTTAGAGTTAGTTTATCCAAGGTAGAGTTCTGAATGCAAATGGAGGAAACGTCTAGTTTTTCTCCAGCTATATTATTATAAATGTTGAAACTTACTTCAGTGGGATTTGTTTGCTTTGACTTAATTTTGCAAATGTTGTCTTTTGTTTCAGTGTTCATTTTATTTTCTGTATTTCTGTTCTGTTTATATGGACACTAGAAAATTTGTTAAGTCCAATATGTTACTCTTTTTACCTGACTACCGAAGGAGGTGGATAATGTGTTTATCAGCCTATATATGTATGTTTGTTCCGTTGTGGCGCTTTAGAAACTAAACGCGTTTGATGATTGTGATGTGAATCGATTTTCCTTAATCTTGTGTGTCACTAAAGATATGACAGTAATAAACATTTAATATGGCGGCAACCAGACGCCATATTGTAAATAAGAAAAAAAAAAGTTGACTAATTATGACAAGTGGGGTATCGTTGAATAGGTCTTTAAAAATCATTTTTAGGTTTCTTACATCATTTTTAATTTGGTTGGTCATTTAGAATTGATAATGATTTAAAGTTGGTTAACAATAGTTGAGTTTCTAAAGCTTGCTTTTTGCATGTTTGTTACCTATATTGATTAACAGATTTTAATCAGTGTTGATAAATTAATGTCAACACTTAACACAATTGAAGAGAATGGCATAGGTAAAATTATACTGTGTGCGTTACCATACTCACAAAGAATGCCATATAGTTATAATCATAGAATAGCTCAATTTAATTCGATAATGTATAATGCTATATCCTGCAATAGTAAATACCACTTTTTCAATTTAAATAAATTTTTAAAGCCCATCACACAAACATCACAAAAAATTCATGTGCCAAGGAAATATATTTTGACCTTGGTTGACCTATTAGCTTATAATATTGAACCTAACGGATATAGTAGTACCCAGCCCCAGCAAGCCAATATTGGCAATAGTGCCTTGCCTCATAATTTAAACTAAATTATAGGACAGCGGAAACACCCTTGAGTATAAATTTAATTCACCAAAATATTCAAGGTTTTTCCAGCAAAGAACTAGAAATAGGGTTGTTCTTAGATAGTGAAAATGTTCAAATTATGTGCATTACTGAACATTGGCTTAGACAAGACCAATTAATATTTGATTTTGTAAATTTTAAATTAGTTAGTTGTTTTGCTAGAAAATGTGCCATTCATGGTGGCTCTTTAATAATAGTTAAAAGTACTCTTAAATCCAAGGAAAGAAAGGATATTGTCAAGCTATCAGTAGAAAGGATTGTAGAAATTTATTGCGCAGAACTAGAAAGTTATATAATAATATGTATTTACAGACCACCATTGGCTGATTTTTGCACATTTGAATCAACTATGGAACATGTGTTAAAATTAGCTTGTAATAGCCAGAAGCATATTATAGTTTGTGGAGATTTTAATATTAACTTACTCGAAATGTCAAATAATACCACTAGGTTACTAAGTTTATTTAAATCTTTTAATTTAGGTAATCTGTTCTTTGAACCCACTCGGATAGGTGTTAGTAGTGCAACCTGCTTAGATAATATTTTTTGTAATTGCGAATGTTTGGATAAAGAAATATTTAATTGTTTTAATTCGGACCATAGTGGTCAGAAGGCA